>CM066729.1:104676250-105935625 GCA_033961575.1 Aselliscus stoliczkanus
CCCAAACAGCCCCATAGGGCAATGCTTTATCCTGTCTTCCCAGGATTGCTGTTTTTGAAAATGAGATTTCTTCTTTCTTTTTTAAAAAATTGAGACATAATTGACATATAACAGTATATTACTTTTAGGAATATAACATAATGCTATGATATATGTAATTATTGCAAAATGATCATCACAATAAGTCTAGTTAATATCCGTCACCACAGAGTTACAAAATGTTTTTCTTGTGATGAGAACTTTCAAGATTTACTATCTTAGCAACTTTCAAATATTGAATACAATATTACTAACTATAGTCACTATGCTGTACATTACATGCCCAGGGCTTACTTATTTTGTAACTGGAATTTGTACCATTTTAGCATCTCACCCAGAATTATTTCTACATTATCAGCTGGGGTTAGGAGTGGAGGTAGGGAGGCTGGAAGGAACTGTGAGTAGAGATGTCATATATTACAACCTGTAACATATATTGCAACCAGTGTTCTCTCCCTTCCAAACCTCAGTCAGTCCTCAAACTCATTGTTTAGTAAGGGTTTCCTCAAAGATAAATAATGCCATAGGACAATGGCCCACATACAACGCAGCTTCTCTGGACCCTGCCAGACTGAGGATTGTCAATCTCCAGGGAGTTTAGGATGTGTAGAAGGAAGTTTGTTCTTTGTTGTTGTTGTTGGTGGTGGTGGGTTTTTTTTTGGATCAAAAAGAGTTTATTTTGAATATTTAATTTAAAAAAATCATACCTATGATGTGTGCTACAGAAATTTAGATACAGTGATTGCATATAAACCCGACCGAATAGTGTGTTGTTGTTTTTTTTAATATGTCATTTTTACTTTGAAATAATCTTTTTAAAATTTATTTTTAAATTGGGGGATTGGGGGAGGGTAACAGTATTGGGGAATTGGGGAGGGGGACCGGTCAAGTCGTTATTCTTCAATCTTAGTTGTGGAGGGCGCCAGTGCCATCTAGCTGCCCAATGGAAGCTCATAGCCTCTAAGCTCAAGGTGCTGTGTTCAATCTTAGTTGCGGGTGGGTGTAGCCACCATCCTATGCAAGAGTTGAACCAGCAGCCTTGTTGTTAAGAGCGTATGCTCTATCCACTAAGCCATCCGGGTAGCAACTCAGCTTAACGTGCCAAGTTCAGTCTTAGTTGCGGGCACGCATAGCCCACCATGGAATAGGTGGTCTTGTTAGGAGCACGTGCTCTCACCAGCTGAGCCATCCTGCGACTTGTTGTCAACTTAGCGGAAGCTCAGCTCGTGCGCAGTGTCACTGGCCCATGTGGGAATCGAACCAATGGCCCTCCTATGGCCCTCCTGTTGCTCAGAGCTCGCGCTCCTGTTGCTCAGAGCTTGCGCTCTTAAGCTGCCTCTTAACTGACTGAGCCACTCGGCCGGCCCTATTTTGAAATAATCTTAAATTTACAGAACAGTTCAAGTTTAGTACAAGGAACACTCATATACCCTTTGCCCACATTTGCCTTTGTTAATTGTTTATGATTTGCCACATTTGTTTACCTTGCTTTCTCTGTATGTGTTTATATGTATATAAATAAACACATATATAGTATTTAATTTTTTTTATTTATTTGGAGCCATCATGTCCTTTTACTCCTAAATACTTCAGGTTGTAGTTCCTAAAAGGACATATTCTTACAGAAGCACAGTATATGTATCAAAATCAGGAAATTTAACATTGGTACAAAACTTTTGTCTAACCCACAGTCCTCACCTGAAATTTTATTTATCACAATAATGTCCTTTTTGGCTATTTTGGGTTCTGGTCCAGGATCTGTCGAGGATTATGCATTACATTTAGTTGTCTTGTCTCGTTAATCTTTATCTGGAACAATTCCTTAGCCCTTGTGTTTCTGGAACTTGATGTTCTTGAAGAGCATCGGCCAGTTGTTTAGTAGATTGTTTTTTAAATTGGATTTGTCCAGTGTTTTCTCTTGGTTTAGGTTATACATTTTGAGCAGGAATACCACAGAAGTGATGTGTTCTGCACAGTGAATCCTATCAGGAGGCACATGATTGCGTTTCGTCCCAGTCGGGGTGATGTTGGCTTTGGTCACTAGAGTAAGAGAGTGTCTGTAAGAAGAGGGGAGAGGACAATTTGCCTTGGTCACCTGGCTCCTCTGGCGAGTATATTTTGTAAAGACAATGCGAAAAGGGGTGGCTGGGTGGCTCAGTTGGTTAGAGCGTGTGCTCTTGACAACAAGATTGCCAATTTGACTCTGGCATGGGATGGTGGGCTATGCCTACCTGGAACTAAGATTGAACACGGCACCTTGAGCTGAGCTGCCGATGGGCACCCCTCTGCCCCCCCACACTCCCCCTTCCAAAAAAAAAGAAAAACAATGTGAAAAAGGAAAAACGTTTGGTACACCAGATCTCTGTAAGGTATAGCCTCAGGTCATTTAAACCCTTCTATTTGGGATGACAGGCAAATGCCATTTCCAGCATGCTTAGTTAAGCTTCACAGGACAGTAATTAACTGGTAAATAATATATCGGTGTAACCGCATACTCAGAGATATAGTTTTAAAATGAAAGTGATGCTTTCATCCCTTTATTCCCCACTCTTGCTTCTTACAAAAGACATAATTCAAAAGGATACCTATAAATAATTGAGTTAAGTTGGAGTAGAGGGAGACTGTGGCTGAAATAAATAATAAAGCCAGGGAGAAAAATGCATACCATGGGCCATGTGTGGTTGCTAGAGGTGCCTGCAGATTTGGCTTTCACACTTGGGGATCTCTTGCAAAGAGGGTGGTGATATGTTCAATGATAGGAGTCAAAGCATTCGTGAGCTAAAAGGCTTGCCTAGTGATGACGAGAAACTTATCTTTCCCTCAGAGGGAGTTCTCCCTGATTGCCCATAAATAATCTATCCACTGTGGTCTAGGGAACAATCATCAAAAAATCTCCCAACTGGGCACGCCGAGTGGCTCAGTTAGTTAAGAGCTCGCTCAAGAGTGTGAGCTGAGCTCTGAGCAACAGCAGTTCGATGCCCAGCCGGAGCTGCGATGCCCAGCCCGAGCTGAGTTGCCGCTGAGCTGCCAACAGATGGCAGGATAGCTCAGCTTAAAAAAAAAAAAAAAAAAAAAAATCTCCCAACAGTGAACACCAGCACTTCTACAGAGATTTTCTTTGACCCCCGCTAAGCCCTGGGTGACCCACCAGGAGTCGCTGAAGGCCAAAACAAGGGTACACCTCATACCCAGTGTGATTCAAGGATAAAATTTACGGAGTTATAGCTTTTTCGTTGTTGTGTGTTTTGTGTTCATTTTTAAAGACTAGAACCCCCTTAACACACCCTCCCAAATAAAATTTAGAGGTCTAGATTTCTGTTTTGTTTTGCTTGAAACACTCCTTTTAAGTGTTTCAAAGCAAGACTGCTTTGGTTTCCACCTTCCTTAGCCCCACCACAAAGCTTATTCCCTTTTTCCTGAAAGGTGACCCTGAACCCCACTTCACAGGCTGATGGGACAACAGCTTACAGACACTGATCCGAGGGGTATACCTGCAGAATTTCTCCATCTCTGGACTTCTTCAGAACTTTTTATTTTACCACAGTGTATGAAATCTTTTGGCAATATCCCATGTAGTCTGAGCAGTGAGCCAAAGGAGATTTCTATCACTCTGGAAAAGAGACCCACTGCAACCCTCAACCATAGCTACGAGTCCCCACAGGCCTTGGGCCCCTATCCGCTGCTCCATTTTAGGACCTGTGCACTTTCTGTCCCTCAGCCTAGATTGGCCCCTACCCTGATTTCTATACTTTCTTCAGGTTCTTTTTGATCAAATATTTTCTCCTCAGAAAAGCCCTTCCTTAATTTTTGTGCCTGAAATAGTTGTACGTATGTTTGTTCAAAGCCCTTATCCCTAGAATTACATTATATATTTGCTAGTGCCTGTCTCCCCACTAGACTACAATCTCCCAAAGGACCAGGACCTTTCCATCTTGTTTGTTAGTGTCTCCAGCACCTAGAGACAGCCCCTTACCCCTGCTTAAGGCTCAGCAGATACCCAGTGAGCAGATAGATAAATTACAGAAAGAACACTGAAAGGAAAAAATGTCATCTATAGTCCACCACTCTTAGTATTTTGATACTTGTTTCATTTTTTTTTCCCCTGAGTAGTCCTGGCTTGATGAAAAACATTCACATCACATTATTTATTATCTTTGCTAACTTGATTGCTGAAAAATGGCTCTTCCTTTCATTTGCATTTCTACAGCTTCTTGTGAAGCTGATAATTTTTCCATGTTTGATTACTAATTGCATGCTCTCTTTCATCCATCATTCAAGTCCTTTGACTATCTCTTGGAGTGTCCGCTATATGAGCTCTTTAAATAATAAAGATGTTTATCAAAATGGCATGTTATGAAAAGAAAACAGATTAAAAACTGGCGGCCCACGCTGGCAAATTTTTCTCCACTTCTCTTGGAAAACAGCTGTGGATTTATTTTCTGATATTTAACTTGGGTTGCCACACTTTGCACCTGGAGTAGTTTTAAAACCATTCAGGAAAACGAACCAATAAAAAGCTACAGTAAACTCTCTCCTGACTAATGAAAATAAATGCATGAATCAGAGTTTCCATTTCCTGCTGGAGTAAAAGTATACCTATTGTCTGGAGATAATGAAACAGTTTTGGTTTTGCTGCTATTGCCAGGCCATGGAGTTGAATTCAAAGGCACAAAGATAACTTTGTGAAGCAGCCCAGTGAAGCACCCAGTTTCCTCTTTTCCCCAAGTTAGGTCATTATTTGCCTAAATTCACCAGCTTCATTAATGTGTTTCCTGCCACGGACCTCTTCTGACAAATGGTGAGATATCCCAGAAATCAGATGGAATCAAGTAGCACATCCTGGGACTGCTTTAAGTGGGATCTAGAAGCCATCAACATGCCAGAAAGATAGGATTTATTTTTACTTTGTTCTTGATATATTATAATGACAACTGATGTCTAAATCCTTTAAATCCCAATGAAATATACATTTTAGGTCATGCATTTGCTACGAAAACATAAAAACTCGTGTGACAGGGATTTCCATTTTTACACCTATGAGAGCAGATTTTACCCAGATGCTTGCACCACTGGTGTGTCGAGTAGACGCTATTTGGATGGGCAGACAGCATAACAAGTAGGAAGATTATTTCCTGGTCCTAAAAACTCAGGGTTTCCTATGGAGTAAATCAGCTTGGGTTATAAGTCTAAACCAGAAGACCTGGGGGCATCTGGAAAACTTGAAGGTCCACCTGTCAAGTTTTGGGGCACCTAGACGCGGTTCTGAGGCTTGAAACTGTGAGGCCTGGAAAACGAAGCTGAATGCACATGCATCCCTAAGCTTGATGGCTTATCAACTGAGCCGATGAGAAATTTCCTTATAACGATTCTCACCCAGAACTGGAATAAAGGGCTCAGTGTGAAGTTGGGATAGAGCAACTTCTTGGTTTAATACTTTACAGATTTTTGGAACCAAATGCACCCTGAAGTGAAAAGCTGCTCTTTTTTTTTGCTGACCTTGTTGGATGGCTAATACTGTTTCTGGGAAATAAGAGAAACAAGCGGCTCATTGTTGGCAGGAGCTGAGAGAGACACAAGAAAGGCGAGAGGCTCGTCTGCAGCCTTTTTCCCCTTTCATTGTATTGTGACTGAGTCGAGGTTGGACCGTGGCTGCGTTTTTGTTTCTACCTCTCCAGACATGTGTTTCGCATCAGACAGGGCTGTGTGACACCTGGCATTGACCCGTTCACATGAGTTAAACCATGTATGGCCCATAAACAGAGGAAAAGACCCGCAGCTGCGCCCAGACACGATGCCGAAGCAGTTTTGAAGCTTGGGGTGGCTGGGTCTGCACATATGTCAGAAATGATTTACACCTGTATGTTTTGGCTTCTTTTGATTGAATATCATTACTTTCCAAAGCCACTATGGCCGGAAGGTCTAATATTGCCTGATGACAGCGCCTCTTCTTGTTTAAAACCGTCCTGAATTATGAAATGTCACATTTCAAAGCTATCTGCTTTGTGTCTTTTCCTCTTTTTAAGGACTGAAGAAGAATGCCCTATACCATATTCTGTAAAACCAGACCACACAAATAGGGTGCCATCATAACATGTGACTTATGTTGAGTTCATCATTTTGTAGAAATAAGTGAATTAAAAGTCTGTGTTCAACTTTAGCCTTAGCCTCTTCCCAGGGCTTATTCAGAGAGAACACAAATCGAGTCCTCAGGAAGATGAGAGCTAGTTCAAATCTCAGGAAGAAAATAGTCCACTGTTTCTTAAAAGAGCTTTTCTTCAGTGGGTATGGCTCAACCAGGAGTCCAACAGGAAAGATTTCCTGACATAAAGACTTCACCAAGTGCATGTTTATGAGAGATGCAATGCAATGTCACAAGTAGTCCTCGATTTCCGTCCAAAGCTACAGAATAAGTGGAGAAGTAATATTTCCTCTCTGATTATCGAGTAATGTGGGTACAAAAGGACAACTAGCTAGTTGTAACCCATGAGGGCACACTGACAGCTAATCTGGACAGCCTGACCGTGGTTCCATATATCTAATGGTTATTTCATACTGGCTCTGGTTCTCTTTGTCAGGGACGCATCAGGGCAGAAGCAGGAGAGCTGTGTTTACTGCCATGAGCTAGCTCTGTGGCGGCAGACACTCAGGCCTGGAGTGGCCAATCAACCCATTTTCCTGGGACTCTCCTAGATGTAGCCCTGAAAGTGCTATGTCCCAGGAAGCCCATCTGTCCTCCGTGACAGACATGTCAGCATCTGTAGAGTGGGCCAGAGAATGAAGCAATCACTACCCTTTCAGTTCACACAGTTGAAGATTTAGGAGCTCTTATACTCCCTTCTCATGAGTTTTCTCGAAGGGGTTTTTGATGCAATTTATATAAACTTACTAGCTCAAACATCAGACCGAATTTAACACCTGTTCTGGCAGGTGGAAGTTTCCCAGATGCCAAATCAAGTGTACTACCCAAGATATGTACGTGAATATTGCATATTCACTTGCTTTGAAGAAGGTGTATATTTGAATGTTTCATAGTCACCTATTTTGAGGAGATTGCAACCAGGTTTTCAAAGCCATAAATCAGCCTCTTCCTCTTCTCACTCTCAAGGGATGATGTTAGAGGGATTACTTGGAAGAGTTAATGTTTTATCATAGAAACAAGTAAAAAACTAAACTGGGGCCAGCCAAGTGGCTCAGTTGGTTAAAAGCGTGAACAACAAACAGGGTTGCTGATTCAATTCCCATATGGGCGAGTGAGCTGCACCGAGCTGAGCTACCAATAGGTGGCAAGATGGCACAGCTGGTGAGAGCACGTGCTCCTAACAAGGTTGCTGGTTCGACTCCAGTGTGGGATGGTGGGCTACGCCCACTTGCAACTAAGATTGAACATGGCACCTTAAGCTGAGTGGCCAGCTGCGAGCTGCCAATGGGCAGCTGGATGGCGATTGGACTTGGAGCTGAGTTTGCTGCCCCCTCCACAACGAAGATTGAAGGACAACAACTTGGCTGTTCCCCTTCCCCAACTCCCCAACACTGTTCCCCTCCCCCAATTCCCCCAATAACATCTTAAAACAACAACAAAACCTAAGCTAAAAGATAGGTTATTCTGAATATATGGAACTAAAGTTAACTTTAGCAAGGTGCTGCTCACCACCTGTGAAAACTGATATAAAGGTAAAACCATCTTTGAAATCTTCCAGTTAAATCAACATCTGCTTATGGAGAATTTCAGTTGATAGTCTGTCAGTCTTTCATCATGCTTGCTTTCCCTGTGTTTTATTTTGCCCTGTCTTTCTGTTCCTTTGTATCTTGAACAGTGGTCCTAACTCTAAGCCCATTAAATTACTTTGTTCAACACCCACAGGCTACCATGTTCCCTTCGTTGGCTCCTTTAAAAGTTTATCACATAGTAGGAGCTTAATAAATAGTAATTTGTTTTTAATTCAGTTCCTAATTCAGTACTGCCAAAACATCTCCTAAGTTGCAGTGGACCAGCATTTCCCAGTATTCCTGCTCAGAACAACATTAGTCTTCCAAGTCTGAGAAGTGCTGCATTTTATATCTCCCTCTTGCAACGTCTCAGTGTCTGTTAGTACATTCAAGCCTCTGAGAGATCCTGCAATTAAGTCAGCTCTTTTTTTTTTTTTAAAGATTTTATTGGGGAATGGGGGAGGGGAACAGCTTTGGGGAATGGGGGAAGGGGAACAGACAAGTTGCTGTCCTTTTGTTCTCTAACTACATTATTTTTAACTAAAATTCATAGTTTATTCAGATTCCTTAGTTTTAACGTAATGTCTTTTTCTGTTCCAAAGTCCCCTACAGAACACCACATTATCTTTACCTGTCATGTCTCCTTAAGCTGTTCTTGGCTCTGACAGTTTCTTAGCCTTTGTTTTTGATGACCTTGATAGTTTTGAGGAGTACTGCTTAAGAATTTTGTAGGATTTCCCTGTATTGGACTTTGTTGGATGTTTTTCTCCTGTTAGACTGGGATAATGGGTTTTTGAGAGGAAGATCACAGAGGTAAATTGTCATTTTCATCATATCTTATCAAGGGTCATACTGTCACCATGACTTAGAACTTTTGATGTTGACCTTGATCATCTGGCTGATATACAAGATTTCTCCTCTGTAAAGTTACTGACCCCCACCCATTCAATGCTGTACTCTTTGAGAGGAGGTCACTGTGTACAATACGTACTTAAGGAATGGCAGTTTAACTCCCACTCCTTGAGGACAGTGTACCTACATTCAATTATTTGAAATTCTTCTGTACAGGAGATTTGTCTTTTCTCTCACCATTTATTTAATCGCTTGTTTATATGAGTGTGGACTCATGAATGTTATATTCTTATTAACTAATGAACCATAGTTCGCAACATGTGAAACTTTCTCCATTATTGAGAGAAGTAGGGTTGGGAATGGGTGCTGTGAGTGGAAAAAGTCATGGTGTGCTTGGGGAGGCCTTACTCACACACTTGAATGGAATTGCACCTCTGACATGTTGACAAAAACCACATAGTTTTAAAAGTTCAACTCAAAATGCCAGGTGTAGAGATATCTCAGCTGAGAAATTCATTGTCAAAAGGAGAAAGGAGGCTGAGACTGAGACGAGAACTACCTACAGGTGTTCCTCTTTGTCCTCCCCCCAGACTCACTTGTGAATTGGGGAGAAGGACTTGAAGAGAATAAAGTAATGTTTGTCTTTCTAGGGCTTAAGTGTAGCTTCTAACCATTGGCACAGTGGTGTCCTTTCCATAATCTACTCAGAGCCAGCCCCATGCGGGCCAGGGATGGGTTTTGTAGTAGAGCTTAACTTTATGGTGGTTTTCTTCACTTGTTTCTCTCTCTCTCTCTCTCTCTCTCTCTCTCTCTCTCTCTCTCTCTCTCTCTCTCTCTCTCTCTCTCCCTCTCTCTTTCTGTCTGTGTCTGTATGCACACACTTTTGCTGAGGCCACAGAAAAGCAAGCCACTGAACCTCTCCCAGGCCCAAAAGACATTTGTCAAACATTGTGGGAGGCGCTCTGGGCATCCTCTGATCCACTGGCCCCCTCATCGCCTGCAGCTCCTGGCTTGGGGCAACCGCCAAAGCACTCTCAATGCACGAGCTGCTGCTCTCTGTTCCCTGCTGCTGCAAAAGGCAAATGTTCAGGGGTGAAACTTTTACCTCTTCCATGTTTGCATCTTCTGTAGCAGATGATGTGAGAACTGAGTCCAGGGCCTTACCTGGCCTTGAGCCTACTCTTGGGCCTTTTAGATGAAGCAACCCAGTGAGTTAGCAGTAACAGGTCGGAAGGTGCGTTGTCCCGTGCATCACTAACCAGAGGGTCCTGTCCAGCAGTGTCACCCCCCACCCTGCCACACCCCACTCCCATGGTGACGGTTGGTTTCACCAAGGACGTAGTCATTGAATCACAAGGGTGTCCGTATCTCAGATGCTGTGGAGTTTCTTTTTCTTAGTGTCCTCGTTTATGTTTCACCAAGGACGTAGTCATTGAATCACAAGGGTGTCCGTATCTCAGATGCTGTGGAGTTTCTTTTTCTCAGTGTCCTCGTTTATATTGAGTAACAGCAATGAAATATTTCTGGTCACATATCTGCAGAACATGGTTATATTAATTTCCAAGCACAGCACAGAAAGCCAATTATTGGAGGAAAAAAGAAAGACATAGGAAAAGGAGATGAAAACAATGAAAAGGATAAATGTGGATTTAAATTTAAATTCTTACCTTGGAAGGAAAAAAATAGTTGTCTCTGCTTTAGACTTGATGCATTCCTGCTTCAGTGGCGACGTCTTCTGTTTGGGTTATTCCTTTGAGGACTGGCAAACGTCTAGAATTGACGAGGTCTTCAGCCCTTTTGAGGCATTGAATGGCAATCTGCCTGTTAAAGTTTGGCCTCAGATACTGCATTTAGGATACTCTGCCTTTTTTTTCTTTTTAACTGAGCTATTGTTCTCTCTCTAAAATGTTCCGGAACATTATTTCAAGTAGTATTTTATTTTCATCGCTCATTTAGATGTTTTGCCTTTCCTTGCCCTCCTGTGGACCTCCTCTCTGTTTATCTGTCTTGGGCCTCCTCTGCCCCCACTGACTCTGAGTGACTAACAAAAGCAGTGGTTTTAAAGAACCTCAACCATCCGTGAAGTTCATGAGCTCCAGTCTCAGAGAAGGTTGACTAATAGTTCAGAATGAAATGATGACAGGGAGCAGAGCAGCTGGTTGAATTATGGGCACCTCGATTGAGTGAGGACACCTGGTTTCCAGGTCTCTGACCATTTTATGACCTTGACAAAATTCACTCTTTCTCTGAGTTCTGGTTTCTTCATCTCCATAAGGAGGAGTTACACCAGATGGGCTCTAAGCTTTGATGATCTTGATTGTAGGTCTCATTTGTTATGTTTCAAATAATTTTGAGGCTACTTTCTTTCACTCCACCTAGAAAATAATTGAGTTGGATGCATATATGACCATGTTATAGTGTATGGTTTTTACTTTTATATTCTGTCTATGTTTTACATAAGATTAAATGCACATTGGCAAGCTTCAAACAGTACAGAAGAGGAAAAGGAAGGTCTCCTCCCATCCCTGACATTGTTTCCTCTCCAGAGACACCACTGCTACTAGTTTCTTATGTATCTGTCCGGAGAGATTTGCTGTGTGTGTAATATGCCCCCCTTTCTAACTACAAATAGTAGCATGCTCATGCATACAGTTCTGTCCCTTGGATTTTTTTCCCCTCTGAACAATGTTTCTTAAGAGATTGTTCCATATAAGCACCTACAGAGGTCCCTCATTCTTTGCAATAGTTAATATAGAGTTCCTCAGGGTGAATGGCTCATAATCTCCCATTGGTTACATCATTTTTAGTCTTCTGCTCTTATAGACTGTACTGCTATAGACTGTACTTCTGTGTTTTTATGTGTGTCTTACTTTGAAAACAAGGCCATTGTTTACGTTCCACTGTTTTTCAGTCTCTACAGTTAATGACTGGAGATGTTCAGTCTGAATGGTCAAATCTAAATTAAGTGGAAGAAAGCAACGTCTCTACCATTGCTCCCTGTGGACATCTCTGTAAGGACTGGTGTTTTGAAGACTAGTGAGGGTGTGGTTTTGGAAGAGCTCTTCTCCAAGGCTTAAACTCCCCCCAGATAAGCACGTGGACTTCAGTAAAACCTGCTGAGAGTAGATGGCTGCTGTGTGGAGTTGAGTAACAGAGTCCACTATGAGTAAACCCAGTGCAGGATTTTGCACACTGACAGGACAGTCTTCCCAAGCCACTGAAGATAGTCCTGCTGTAAGTTATTTGTCATATCAATAAGGTACCAGACCTGAGTCAGTTTTTAAAATTTTTCAAAGTATTGGAGTTATAAAAATTCATGTAGGGTTAATAACCTCCGAACTACCAACAAAAAAACTAACCTTTTCAAGCCTCTTTTTCCTAAGCTGGGGATTTCTGATATTGGAAGTACTCAATTTACACATTTCTTTTTTAGACACAGTTGGGCATCTTTTTGTCTATCGTAGTTATATCAGAAAAATAAGAGCATAATTTTTCACATGATTCAGAAACGACTGTCCCTGGAAGTAGTCATCATTCTTCCATCCGAGCTTCCTCACCATTGGCCTGAGAGAGGTGTAATGAAATATACCCTTCTGGATATCTGCACTTCATATTGCTTGAATCTCTCTTTGCCTGTGACACAGTGTGTGCACAATCCCTGACCTCCTACTCAGTCCTTCAAATAGAGATTGTAGTTATGCTCTAACAAGCTGTAGAAATGAAACAACTCATTTCAGATATTTTGGCATCAGTCACAACTTCTTTTTTTCTGCTCTCAAGCTGAGAACATAAGAAATGCCCAGGTGGTTTTATTCAGTCATCACATCATTTACTGAGCCTTTCTCTGTGCCAGGGCTGGTGCCAGGAGGTGAGAATTCTTTGTGGTGGGTGTAATTCAGGAAGGGAAACCTAAACTGTTTAGGCATAGTATTCCAAGTATTCTGACCTTTCCCTTCGGTAGCTCAGAATTAAGCAGAGAGCTGTCAGTCTATCCAAACACTCCCTGAACCTTTCCTGTTGGTACCTGGACAGCCTTTGGGCCCCGGCCCTGTTCAGATGACCTACTGTCCAAGTGGTACTTCCTGGCAATCGAAGGCAAACTGTTTCGAGCGTTGCTCTCAGTTTGAGCAGTTTGTTCCTGTTCTTCAGTCTAGGGTGAGGCAGAGGGCAGCCAAGGGTAGTTGAAAGAGCAAGGAGTCTCAAGAGGCCTCAACTTTGGCCATGGTTCTACCTGCCACTAAGCATAGTATATCCTTCACCTCTTTGGGTTTCAGTTTCTCGTCCATAAAATGAAGGGATGGACTAGATCATCTCCAAGGTTCCTTAAAAAGCCTAATATTCTAGCATTCCACAGCCACATATAACAGCCCACCTCATTTCTTCACACATTTCTTCCAACAGCCTGTTCATTCCTGTGAGGGCAGGAGCTATTTATCCAACTACAAGCCCAGGGCCTGGTACACAATGGAAATGCAATGAAGATTTGAATGAATGTATGAATACATTTTTTTTTTTAGAAGAACTTTTCTACCCACCTCTTCCCTGAGCTAGAGGAAGTTTCTGCCATAGAATTAATTGTTCCTTAAGGAAATAAATGGAAATAAATTCTTCTATAGAAAATCTTCACTGTTGGTACTATATACTATCTTTGAAGTGTGTGTGTCTAGTCTACACAGACATTTATTACATAGTTGATTAGACAGACTACTTTAAAATTCATTTAAGAAAATTGAGTTGTGGGCCGGCTGAGTGGCGTGTTGGTTAAGAGCTGGCTTGGGACGCCAGCGGCCCCTGTTTGGATCCCACATATGAGGGAGAGTGACACTGCCCTCTACAGCTAAGATGGTGAACAACAGCTCCACCTGGAGCTGGGCTGCTGTGAGTCTTGGGGATGGCATAGCTGCAGCCCCTGCTGCAGTGGACTGTCATAGGCTACAGTGAGTGGTGTGAGCTGCCAAGAGCCGCTGTGAGTGGCCATCCAGAGAAGAGCATAACGATGATACCAACATGGGCCAGTGAAGCGATGTCCTCCACAACTAGACTGAAGAACAAAAGTACAGCAACTTGTCTGTTCCCCTGCCCTGGTTCCCCAATGCTGTTCCCCTCCACCCCCAATTCTCCAATTAAAAAAAAAAATCTTAAAAAAAAAAAAAGAAAATTGAGTTGTAAAACATGTTTCCACATAATGTTCATAGCAAACTAAAGATCTGAAATATTTGGATTTTACGTAAAATATGCCAATAATTTTATCTTTAAAAGGTAGTGATACGAAATATAGTGAAAATTGAGATTTTTTCCCTCAGAAATGAAGTAAATATATACAATTATAAGTTGTTCACTTTGGCTCCGACCTAGGAACAAACAGACTGGAAAACATGGTTTTCATTATTACATGATATTGCCAAGGCAGAAATTAAGCAAATTTGACTGGTACACTGTTTTGAGAAAAAGTTGCACTTTTTAAAAATGCACTTTTTGTGTGAATACCAATTATAGAATTTATTAGAGGATTTTTCAATTCTTTTCTAAAGTGAAGTACTACATGCTAAAATTTTAAATGTTGGTAAATGCAGATAAATGGAAAATCCTTAAAAAGTTTAAAATGCTTCTAGTGCCTTTATCCAATCTCAAACATGGTTAGCATTTTTATGTAATTTCTTTCTTACTAGTTTTGCTCTTTGCAAAAACTGAAACATTGTTTTCTCAATCAGTTATTTGTTCCTAAATTTAGCTCATGTTTTTGGGGGCACCCTTTTTTAACAGATCTTTAACGGGGTCCTGCCTGTGTGAAGGTCTCTATTCGAGGTGCTGTGTTTTACTTGATTCTTGTCAATTCACTCATTCAGCCTAAATAGCATTGTACACCCAGCATGTATCAATGATCACATGCTTCCTTAGCTCTGCCATAAACATATAGGTTGTCTGAAAGAATGCACACACACCCAGGTGTCCTGGTGAAATTACCTCGTATGTTGTGGTAACCTTTGTAGAATTTACTTTTGACCCCCATGTTCTCTGAAAGGCTTAAAAGGTACCCTACACACGGGGAAGGTATGAAATAAGATTTGTAACAGGGCACTAAAGCTGAGACTAAATGAGTCAGGAGTGGGGCCAGTGTCTGAGTCTCCATGAATTGAACTAAGATAATAATTACTTACACAGTAATGATTAACAGGAAAGTACTTTGGAAGGAATTTCAGGAATCTCTACTCCAAAGCACAGCACATTCTGATGGTCTCTTTTTGATAAGGTGTTGTCACCCTTGTCATTAATCACCTGTATGTTCTTCCCGCCTGTAGTGATGAATCACCAACACCAGCAGCAGATGGCACCCAGCACCCTGAGCCCACAGAGCCACCCAGCTCAGAATCCACCAGGAGGGCTCATGAGTGTGCCTAATGCACTGACCACTCAGCAGCAGCAGCAACAGAAACTTCGGCTTCAGAGGATCCAGATGGAGAGAGAGAGGATTAGAATGCGCCAAGAGGAGCTCATGAGGCAGGTATGGCCTTCCGTCATCCCGGTTGGGTTTGTGGCTTTGGTGCCAAAGCCAGTGGGTAGGTAGCCGCTGACCATCAAGATCATTAAAAGCCCCAAACCCTGCCCCACACCTCATGAGTAGAATCCAGTTTCTTATCCCAACACCTGCCTGCCTGTCATCAGAGCCACCCTTACAGTACAAGGATTAGCTGTAAGAGCATGGCTGCATTTGGCTTCCACTGCTGGTCATCAGAAGGAGAGAAAGACTATGTTCTAGTTATCTATTGCTATGTAACAAATTATCCCAACATTTAGTGGCTTAAAACAATAGCCATTTTATGTGATCACACCATTTTGTTGGTTAGGAATTTAGGCAGGGCTCAGCTCGAGTGTTCTGCTCTGTGGTGTTGACTGAGGTCACTTTATTATTTTTTTTTTTTCAAATATTTTATTGGGGAATTGGGGAAGGGGATCGGCCAAGTTGTTGTTCTTCAATTTTCATTGTGGTGGGCGCCAGTCACCATCTGGCTTTCCTTTGGCAGCTCGTGGCCTATAAGCTCAAGGTGCTGAGTTCAGTCTTAGTTGCAGGAGGGCGTAGCCACCATCCCATGCCGGAGTCAGACCAGCAGCCTTGTTGTTAGGAGAGCACGCCCTATCCACTGAGCCATCCAGGCGGCAGGTCAGCTCAAGGTGCTGAGTTCAGTCTTGGTTGCGCGTGGGCATAGCCATTATCCCATGCAGGAGTCGAACCTGGCAGCCTTGTTGTTAAGAGCACACGCCCTATCTACTGAGCCCTCCGGGCAGCAGCTCAGCGCAAGTTGCCAAGTTCACTCTTAGTTGTGGGTAGGCATAGTCCACCATCAAAAAGGCAATCTTGTTACACCATCTGAGCCATCCTGCCACCTGTTGGCAGCTCGGTGACAGCTCAGCTCGGGTGCAACGTTCACTGCCCCATGTAGAAATCGAATCTGCTGCCCTGTTGCTCAGATCTGGCACTCTAAGCCAACTGTTAACCAACTGAGCCACTCGGCAGGTCACAACTGTAGTCACTTTAGGGTAGGCTGGGCAGGAGGATCCCAGATGGCTTCACTCAAGGGTGTGGCACCATGGTGAGGATTGCAGGAAAAGTGGGCTTAATTGGGACCAAAACCTGGGGCATCTACATATGGCATCTCTAACATGACGATCTCAAAGAGTAGTGGGACATATTATATAGAAGCCTGGGTGTCCCCGAGAGAATGTTTCAAGGGACAGTAAATGGAAGCTGCCAGTGTCTTCGGGTCTGTCTCTGGAAACTGTCACAGAACCATGTCTGCCATATCCTCTTGGTCAAAGCAGCCCCAGAGCGCCCCACATTAGAGCAGATAGCAGAGGGGATGTACCGTGGAAGAAATGAGAAAGAATCTACAAACATCTTTAATCTGCCATGGAGCATGCAAAAGAGGGAAAATTGAGGGAGAATGAGAAAGGAAACTCTTTTGCATATGGACTCTGATCAAGTGGTCTGCTCAACTGCTTGGGCATTGATCAGGTGTCTTTGTGCCCTACTGCATTCATTCATTTATTCAATCCCATTAGTCAGTCAACAGAATGTCCCTGTGTGTCTGTGAAGGGTCAGGCTCAGTGCTGTACCTCAGAAGCTGAATAAAGAGAATCCCTGAAGGAACCCAGAATTTTCTCCCTGCCTCAGGAACTTGGTCTATGCAAGAGCAGAATTTTTTCTTCTGAGATGCTAAACTAACGTAGCACATAAATTTCGTGTCTCATAAATTTCACTGGCTACATTTTGCGGAGGAAAACTTCAGTTTATTGTTCTGATTCTTCAGACTTTGCTTTATGACTCACATGAGGCAAGAGGCATGGGTAGCTTCCTTCCACTCGTTTTCAAAGAAATAAGTAGTTTTAACTATTCCAGAGAGCTTTCTTACAGGGGGCTGGGTACTAGTAGTAGGGTAAACACTGATGGTACTTAAAAAAATATATATACATTGACTTCTATAAATGAATAATGTGTTTCTCTTTAGGTAGATTCTAAGATATAAAGTATCAATGCTGTGTGAAGCTTAAAAATCATGGTGAATTAAAATAATTCCGTACACATAGTCTTTGAAAATGACGGGAATGAATATAAATTGTGCTTTGTTATTCACTTGAACTATCCTCTAAAGTTGAGGGATATAACTTTACAGTATAACTATAGTTGTGCTTTTTACCCTGAGGATTTATGTCTGAACTCTCACGGTTATTTCAGGGTAACAGTTGTTTATACTGTTTTTAATAAACAGTATCATGTTTCTCAGCAGGAAACTATTGTACTATTGTTTTCTGTCTTTGGATAACTATTCCATTTGGAATAATTTTCTATTTGATAACATAGAGTAAATTAAACAATATTGTAGTTGCATTGATAAGTTTCCTCTTAGTTTTATATTTAAATGAGCTTTCATGAGGTGTTTTCCTTGTACAAAGCCATGACCATTCTGCAGAGAGGAATGGCCCTCTCAGTTTCCACCTCATTCTGTGTGTCTTTTTCTTGCCCCATCTCCTTCTTTCCCACAAAAAGTATTTCTGAAAAGGGGTGGGGAAAAGTGCCCCAAATTGTTTCCTCTGTTCCAACCATAGGTGCCTTTGAACTAGAATGTAGTATTGATGGTTCGTATTACAGAAATGCCAACCAAGTTTCCTACATGCTGGTCCCTAGAGGCTTTGGGTGCATTTTGATGCCTCATAGTATGTAATTCCGCTGTGTAGCACAGTGGGGAGAAAAGCTGTTCAAATTTGTTCACATCAGTTCACATAGTTCAGCTTTGACTGTGTGTGTGTGTGTGTGTGTGTGTGTGTGTGTGTGTGTGTGTGTGTGTGTGTAGTTAGGAGGAGGATAAGCAGATGAAATGGATGGTTGATAACATGTTATTTTTATTATGGAATATAGAAGAAAAGTCTAAGGAGACTTTTTTTTTAAAAGATTTTATTGGGGAATTGGGGATGGGAACATTGTGTTTTGCCAGGACCCATCAGCTCCAAGTCAAATTGTTGTCCTTAGCTGTAGAGGGCGCAGCTCAGCTCCAAGTCCAGTCACCGCTTTCAGTCTAGTTGTGAGGAGGGGGGCGAGGAATAGTCCACCATCCCATTCAGGAGTCGAACCTGCAACCTTGGTGCACGCTGAGCCATCCAGCTACCGCCGTCCCTTGGCAGCTCGGGCCTGCTCAGCTTAAGGTGCTATGTTCAATCTTAGTTGCAGTGGTGCGCAGCCCACCATCCCATATGGGTGTCCAATTGGCAACCTTGTTGCTAAGAGCACGCCCTACACACTCTCACCAGCTCAGTGGCAGCTCAGCTCGGTGCACCTCACTGGCCCATGTGGGAATCGAACCGGTGACCCTGTTGCTCAGAGCTCATGCTCTTAACCAACTGAGCCACTCAGCTGGCCCTAAAGAGACTTCTTAATTGTAGAAGATTTTGTTCCCCATCCAGAAGCAGCCTGCTCCTTAGTGTCAAAGATATTATTTAAGGCCATACAACAAATGGTGATGGAGTGATCTATGATAGTTTTATAGGGCATTTGTCAAGAAGCCTGATTGTTCAGTTGTGGATTACGTCTGTCATCTTGGTGGTTTTTCTACTTGTTTCTTTTGGTGACTTTCTGCCTCACTATTTGCATTTAAGTCAGGGCAGGGGCAGGGAAATGGATTGGCAGTAAAAGTGATATTTGGCTTACCTGTTATCTATCTTCCAGCATGTGGTAGAAGTGTGTAGGCATAGAGGCAATTGGTGGTCCTAATGAGGTCTGAAAATTATCTGTAGACTTCCGCATGTCCATTCTGTCCCACTCCCAGGTCCTCAGTAGTCAACGACTGCCTGAATAACCTCGGCTCACTGGGCAGTAATTCCCTTGGCTCATCCCCTTGCTTGCAGGAGGGCCCTAGGTGGGTAGGCCTCCACCTATCTGCAGTGCTATCAAGGGAGAATTTCCAGAAGAGAGGCCCCTTCCTATGCTTATGCCCTATCTCTGTAGTAGGAAGGGAGGTTGGTAAATTTAGTAAGTTGATGAATTTATCCCCTAATTCTTGGGAAATCATCACTACTCTATATTTTTACTATTCTTAAATATATGATAAATGTGGAAGCTCCTTATAAATTGTGTGCTACATGCCTTCTTCCATGCCTCTAATCCTCTCGCCTGATGATACTGTGCTATGAAGAAAGCCACTCCTCTGTCCTCGTTACACAATCTGAAGTACACCTCACAATGTCAAGGGCTCAAATGTTAGTTAACTCACTGTCACTGAAATCATGTCAGGATACTAACAAAATGAATGTGAGGAAAGTCTGATTATACGTCTAAAGTGAACCTCCATTATTTCATGATAGAAGAATGTTTTTTCATTCCCTTCTTTATCTACTCATTCCTTTATTTACCCAAAATTTGTGTAGTGGAATGGGAAATACATAAAAAGATAAATGGAACATGGCTGCCCTCAGATAACTTATATTTTAACAAAGGAGACAAAATGATTAAATCTAATCCAAATTGTTGTCCAGACGGGTGAATTCAAACCATTCCTGACTTCATGGGGTCCAGGTGGCTGCCATCTTTGATTCTCACTACTGGAGTGGGGACCCAGATACAGCAGAGCATAGAGTTCTATGAGAGTGAGCATAACATGATCATTCTTTCTCTTCTTTTCCTCCTCCTCCTCCTCCTCCTCCTCCTCTTCCTTCTTCTTCCTTCCTCCTCCTCCTCCTCCTTTTCCTTCCCCACCCCTTCCACCTCTCCTTTCTCCTCCTTCTTTTCCTCCTCCTCCTCCTCCTTCTCCTCCTCCTCCTCTTCCTCCTTCTTCCTCCAGTGGCCCTTCAGGCCAACAAGTTGCCTGAAGCTACAGAATCAGGATCAAAGGGCCAGTGAGGTTTGGTTTCTCCCCCAATTAGGCATCTTCTGAAGCAGGAGAGTTTCATTAAAAATGGTCCCTGCAGGGCCAGCCAAGTGGCGCAGTGGTTGAGCACTGGCTTGGGAAGCCAGCAGCCCCGGTTCGGGTCCCACATATGAGGGCCAGTGCCACTGCCCTCAAAAAAAAATAAATAATGGTCCCTGCCGTTTAGCGTTGGCTGCTGTAGAAATAGTTGAACTAATTGTATCTGATAATTGATGAATTATCTCAGAACGTGGCAGGCACTCCTGTGGAGGGGTGCCACAAGTGCGAGTGATTCCAGCAAAGTCTGTAGTGCACTGCCTTATTAAGAAAGTGGATCTTTCCCTGCTTTCAGCAGGCATCTGTCACAGATATTGTGGAGAGTGAGCTTTCATGAAAGATCTTCTCCATTGTCCATGATAATGAGAATTTTATTTTTGCTAAGTTTCCCAAAAGGCTATGAGGCAGCTTCGGGTTCATCAGAGAAATGGCAAGCCTAGAAAAGAAAGCAATCTCAGTTGAAGCTGTACTTCCTGGTATCTTCATATTTTTAAGAAATAAATTTGAATTAAGTTTGTGGAGTTTTGTTTTTTTTCTGTTTAAGTAGAAAGGTAAGGTTTTTAACTTTAAAAAATATAATTTAGGGTTTTTTTGCCCCGATTGAGATAAAACAAAGCATTTTGCTAAGCAAAAGAAGCCAGACCCCAAAAAGCTACTGTGTGATTCCATTTATATGACATTCTGGAAAAGGCAAAACTATAGGGACAGAGGACAGGTGAGTGGTTGCCAGGGTTGGGGTGAGGGAAGAGGGTCTGACTAAAAAGGGGCAGTGCTAGGGAATTTGGGGGTAATGGCACAGTTCTATATCTTCGTTTTGGTGGCTTTTGATTTCTGTATGTATTTTTCAGGAGTGTGTATAAATGAAAATAATGACAAAGACAAAGCACATTCATTATAGGAAATATTTAAAATACTAAAAAACAAGGAAGACCATAATAATCACTTATCTTCTTCTTACCTAGGTAGAGCAGCTATGAATGATGATTTATTTCCAATCTTTGTGTATATACTTTGTGTTTTAAAACAAAATTAGTAGCATGCCATTCTATTGTTATCTCTTCTTAATATATTGGGAAGTCATTTATTTATTCTGTATTATGGCAGTTGTGCTGTGACTTTGGTTGGATCTGTCCTGAGCTGCCTCAAACCCTTCCTACAATAGGGCTAGACAGAAATGTTAAAATACCACGAGCCACACAGGCCCACGACGACTGTAGAATATTCTGCTGTTCCAGCTTAACAGTCAACAGAGTATTTGCTCAATATCATAAAATGCATGTTTGCAACTTTACCCAGTGAAGTGGAAAATTTTAGTAACTGTTAAGAAATAGAGAAACAGGCTTCTCAGTCCCTGTTTATATATCTGAAAGAACAATTCATTGACATAAAAGCAGGCTCATGGCTTTATCTGAGGAGAGTATTTCTTTTCGTGTGTATTATTCATTTAAATATGAAGCTGCGGTGGAGATAGGGTCTCTGTCTCTGAGATTTTAACCTTGAGGACTTCCTGTTAGCTCTCAGGGCCTGGAAGACTCCTACATGGAGAAGCCTTCAAGCTTCCTTGTCCCTCCTCTTGGGCTGCGTTGTTGAGAAACCGTTAATTGTTCCCAAGCACATTCAGCACTGTTTTTACCCCCATCCTTCCCTTAATTGGGGCTCAGTGGCCAGGAGAAGGAAGCTTGTCAAACAAAAACGCTGACTAAGCCTGACCTCTGGTTGCCAGGCCAACCAGGACAGGATAGAGGGTTTGGGCTTCGGCTGCAGAATTTTTTTGGCAGGTCTCACAGATTTCTTTTGGGCTTGAAAGCCACTACTGGGTCCTGCTGGCCAGCTGGCTGGCCTCTCACAGCCATTCCTGACCAAGTGCTCTAGGGAGGGATACACCCGGCTGTGAGCAGCTCTGGTCTGGGGTAAGGTTCTGAGGTCTGGTTTTTGTCATGTGAAGAATAGCTGTTTACAGAGGTTAAAAGTGTCATATCCTAGCAGATCCTGAAACATAAATGGTGGCTATTTCATAAAGTCTTTTCTTCAGAACAGAAGCTATAATTTAACTTTTAGAAAAGCATTTCAGAGAATTAGGTTTCAGGGTTGACTGCAACATGAAAGATCATGGTGAACCAATATATAAATCCCTCTAGAGCTGCCTGGCTTTTTAAGTTCATTCATTCATTGTTCAACACATGTTCCAGACACTAAATGCAGAGCAGTGAACAGACAGACTCTCTCTTCCCTCATAGACCTTCCGTTCTAGCTTCTGTCAAATATTTTATTTGCCTGCAAGTCCCAGGAATAGTCATTTTCTAAAATGTCCTGCTGTTCTCATGCTGTGGAGGAATAATGTCAATTCAAGTCATTTTAAAAAGACCCCTTTGAAAATGTTATAAACTGAACATATTTTTAAAAATGGCAGTTCACAAGTTTGCACGAAGGAAAAGCAGCTTATTTCTGATCTTAATAAGATCACCAAGGTATGAAGAAATAAATATTCCATTTGAAAATCCATTCCCCTCTTTTTTTTAAGTGAAGAAAGTGACATGGAAGTTACGATGTGGCTATAATATACTATCTAAATTATAATATTTTCCTTAATGTGATTCTCAGGGAGAGCAGAGATTATGGAATAACGCAGCATTGTTATACACTTCCTGAATTAAAAGAGCAGCAAACAGGCTGTGGATAATAATTACAGACTCAACCAATGTCTTCCCCAAAGTGTTCGAGTTCCGACCGTTCTTTCCTAGCGACAGTCTGGCATGGCAGCTGAGCATGTGTGATGAAGTATTTCAAAAAGGGAGGCTCCAGGAAATGTGACAATGAATTTCTAGAATCCTTTGGCACAGAGTTAAAAAGAAATTTATATCAGGAATTTTTTTTTTTTCTATAAAGGAGGTAAATAATTCTTCTTTCTGACCCTGGAGTCCCTCAGGGTTTTGGCAGAGAGAGAGAGAGCGCAGCTTCTCTGCACCAGAATAACTATTTTAGTGTTAGGATTTCAAAATATTGTCTTTATGTTATTTTTTTCATTTGTTTCTCCTCACCCCACCCTTTGTAATTAAAACAATTCAATCTTCCATTTTTGTAGAATCCCTGGCCACACACACTTGTATCAAGCAGGGCACCCTTAGAAGAGGTTATTGTCATTCGTTTCCTTTTGAAGTACATTCCAGTGAGGGCAGGAGCTGGCTAGCAGACACACCCCCTCAGCCAAGGACTGACCAGGCTGCAGGATGCTGTTTACTTTCTCACCTCCTCTGTTGATTTATTCCATGGGCATGCTGCAGGCCAGTGGGGAGCTGGAAGGAAAGGAGCTTTGAGATTTGCTTCCAGGGACACCTTCAACATATAAATCAGCATTTTCATATCCTTCACCCCTCCAGCTATTTTACACACCACCATCTTCCCCAGCTGCTACGAGAGGGTGTTTTTTAATCCACATACAATGATTCATTTCAGGGAGCTAGATGGATGACCATAAGCTTTGCCACAAACCCCAAAAAAGATTCTCAAGCCCTCATTTTGCAGCAATCTTTCCAGCCCCAGCTTGGATCTAGAGAAAAAATAAGCTGTGGTGGAAGAGAGGAGGGGTGGGGTTACCAGGGGCAGCTTTCCAGATCTTTCTGAAGCTGGTCTTTAAAACCTGAACTTATAACTTTGCTTTATGTGCTGTAAATTCCCAGGATACTAGCTCTACCCCTACACTTTGAAAAGGATCACAGAATACACGCCCTTCAATCTCTCCCAATTCGGGACAGTTAACTGTATTCAGGAGAGTTCAACAGGTCAATTTCATTAAATCCTCCTCAAAACTGTCTAAAAGAAGGGGATTGGTATTTCCATTTCAGAGCTGGGAAAACAAGCCCAGAGAAATGAAATAGCATGCCCAAGTCCCACAGCCAGTAGGGGAAAGGGCCCAAAATGTAAAGTTTGCCAACCTCAACCCTCGGCTTTCCTCTCTGCCTTACTGTCTGTGTGGTGGGTGCGAGAACAGACTCTGGAGCCAGATCTTGGGAAAGTTGCTTAATTTCTCAATGCCTCAGTTTCCAACATGGAAACAGTTGGACTGTCATGAGGATGAAATGAAAGTATGTTACAGTGCTTAGAACAGCGCTTCACACATAGTAAACAATACGCAAATATTAGGTAATATCTCCACCTCCTAAAATGTTTACCACTGTCAGTAGTTCATTTTATTGACTGCCTCCCTGTGCCAGGTTCTTTATAAATATACTTTTTAATCTTTATAACAGCTCAGCAAAATGAGTCAGATGAACAAACTATCAAGAAAGACGAAGAATTTAGTCCAAGATGTTATAGCTAGGGGGTAGCTGAGCTGGGATTTGAACTCCAACCTTTCCAATTCCAAGGACATGTTAGTTCTTGTGCCAAGTGCTGGACATGGGTAATAGCATTTAAGCTTTAATGCTTGCCTGGGAATTCCAGTGGCCAGTACCCCGGAGAACTGAGTAGAGCCAGCTCCACCCCTGAGTGGACCACTAATTGGAAAGCTCTTCATCATATTGACCTCAAACCTGGGAAGAAGGGATTTTCCTTCTTCTGTGTGATAGTCTGTTAATAGTTTGAGAGCTAAGGTGTGCCCCTCAGGTCTCTCTTCTGGTTAAATAACCCCCTGCTTCTTCATAGGACATTTCACCCAGACCCCTTCCGTCCTGATTTTCCTCCTCTGGTCACTCTTTGTAAAGACCTCAGCATAGTGTAGAGCAGAGACTTGGACGGACGCAGCCATGCCCATGGAGGTTGACTAGAGGTAGGCAGGTCCGTTGAACTATCTAGAGAAGCAATGCTGGCTTGCTAGTTGAAATGGAGAGCAGGTTTAGAGCATGGGGCTATTGGGGAGGTGGAACCCACAAGCTTGGCTCTTGTCCTTCATTATTTGTTACAGTCTGTCTGCCCCTCTAGAGTCCTTCATGAGGTAAGGCACTGTCTGTGTTGTCCATTGCTGTATCCCTGCTTCTGAGAACAGTATCTGGCACCTGGTAGTCTCCATAGTGTTTTTAAAAAATAAATGAAGGAATAAATGAATGAAGGTATTGCTGTGGGGTCTGAGGAAGTCAGTTGACGGTTTTTGAGCTGGAATAGGTGGTGGTGGCATTGGAGAAAGCTTGAAGTTAATAGGAAGATCTGCTTTGGGACCAGGTGATGTGCGGTTTCAGACCCCAGCTGGATGTGTTTATTTAGGTGTTCAGGGCTGGGAGGGGGGAAGCTAGTGGCTTGCTGTGGTTATGGTGGTCAGGGAAGGCATTCTGACAAAAGTGGTGGATGAGATCTGGCTAGGTGAAGAGCAACCCAAAGTACTAAGGCATCTAGGACACTGAAGACTTGTTTGGGAGGACAGGGTGGGTGGGGATGGAGGGGACACTGGGATGGGATCTGTGAACAGACCCATTGAACTAGAGTGGAAGTGGAAAGTGAGAGACAGATCAGTGGGCTTGGATGGGCCTCCAGCTGAGCATTTGTTGTCCTGCCTCAACTCAAGGGAGCTGGGCACAGAGCACAGGGTTAGGGAAGCTGCATTGTCAAGTCTGAGTCATGTCCTAGATCAGGCTTGGCCAACTGTCTCCATTTCCATGTCCATTTACTTAGTCCAGTGCCCTCATCTTCTATCTTTGCTTCAGCTGTTTTAATTCCAACAATCTTGACTGCTTCTTGGTCAAACTAAAGTCTGGTGTTTGTCTTTCATTTCTGCCCATCCAGAGGCAGTGGGTGTCATGTGGCAGCCAAATCATACTGAGTCTGGGGTTTAATTTTATACAAAATTTAGCTTTGTGGGTTTTTTGTGTGTGTGAGTGTGTGTGTTTTTTAATTCTCTCTCATTTGGATAGGGATGTGTTAATGAGATTTGTTCTTTTATTTCGAAACCTTGAATTTTGTGCTCCTTTTTTTCCCTACTTGAATTCATGAGCAGAAATAGGAAAGTAGTTTCTTTCGAAGAAGAGGATAGACTTTAAAAAATTCTAAACATGGAATATATATTATAAAATATAATTAAGTGAAATGAAACTTCTCACCATTCTTTATTTCTATTAAAAACTAATTTTATGTTATACAAGGTTTACAAATCTTTTCTTATTAAAAAAGAAATGTTTTCTTAGCCTTGCTGACTCATCATGATGAATTTCACACTTTGGTTTGCAAGGTCAAAGTTGGCCAGGAAGAAGTGTCAAACCACTCAGAGCAGTTCCATGTAATAGTGTGAGTTTTGTGGGGTTTTTTTAAAGATTTTATTGGGGAATTGGGGGAGGGGAACAGCATTGGGGAATTGGGGAAGTGGAACAGACAAGTTGCCATCTTTTTGGTTCTTCAGTCTAGTTGCGGAGGATGTTGCTTCACTGGCCCATGTTGGTATTGTCATTGCGTTCTTCCCGGATGAGGCAGATCAGTCTCCGGCCTCTGGATGGTCACTCACCGCGGCTATTGGCAGCTCACGCTGGCTGCCGGCCACTCACTGTAGCCTATAGCAGCCCACTGCAGCAGGTGCTGCAGCCTACACCGTCGCCAGGGCTCACACAGCCCAGCTCCAGGTGGAGCTGTTGTTAGCTGTAGAGGGCAGTGTCACTGGCCCTCATGTGTGGAATCCGAACCGGGGCCGCTGGCATCTCAAAACCAGCTCTTAACCAGTGCGCCACTCAGCCGGCCCAATAGTGTGGGTTTTTAGATTATTTATTTATTTTTTGCTTTTGTTTTTGGAATACAGTACATGTGGTAATAATAATAATAATAATAATAATAATAATAATTAACATTTATGAAGTGATCTCGTGTGCCAGGCACTGTTCTAAGGGCCTTATATGTTTCACTTCACTTTATCATCGCTCCAGCCCTATTGGATAGAAGCTGTTATTATCCTCACTTTACAAATGAGGAGCACAGAGGTTAATACCTGGCTGGGAGATCCAAGCATCTGGCCGTGGAATCCCTGCTCCTGACCACTCTGCCCTCCTGCTCATCCTTTGTGTTAGGAGCAGGCAAAAGTTCAGTGAGATCCTTACATGAGGAAGGAGTTTATGCCTGGCTAGATGGGATTATAGTATAGGCTGCTAATTCATTCATATTTATGGTTGAAGATGAGAATTGAATGTTCCTAGTTTATTTTTCATTTATTACTAATCACAACTTAAAATATTTCCATTTGAATTCCAGTAGTATTTTTCATTTATTCATTGAACAAATATTAATAGAGCACCTACTATGTGCCTAGCTGCTATAGGCAGTGGGGACTTAGGACTGAACATGACAAATAAGATCCCTTCCCTCATGGAGCTTACATTTCAATGGGAAAAACAGGCAACAAAACACATAAGTTGCTATGAAGACAATTGAATGCGCTCTTTAAAGAGATGGCATTTGTAGGAAAGAGACATTAAGTGAGGGAGTGAACTTGGAGAGATCTGGGGAGCATGTTACAAGCAGAAGGAACAATTGGTGCAGATGTGGGAAGTGGAGGAGCAGTGGGAAGGGGGTGAATGAGGGGAGCATATCAGAAACAGGTGGAGAAGCGGTCAGGGCTGTCACTCAGGGTTTTGTGGGCCACAATGTAGGTAGGTTTACAGCAGGGGGCCAAATGCTGTAAACCCCGTTGGCTGCTGAGTGGAATGACTTGTGATCCAAGAATAATCTTGGAGTAATGTTGGAGAAAGTGTTGCCCCCTATAATAGCTTTCTAACTCAGACTAGCCTAATTTATATTTCATGGTTATTATTCAGGTGCAATCCACAGTCTTTCTGTGTCTCCTTTTGTTAGTCATTGAAGGTGGAAAATGAGACTGTGAGCCCCCTAGAGACAGAACGTAGCATTGCGCTTATGATGACAGAGTCACGTCTTCAAAGTAGAGAAACAGCATTGATGCTGAAGAATGAAACTTTGGTTATCCTTAATTTAAAATAGAGGAAACAGATGTGAAATGGCACAGTGAAATCTTTTCCCAAATATAGTGTAGATTCCTTTAGCTTTGATTTTTAAACATAGTCATTTTGAATTTTTTTTATATATTTAGCCACATACAAGCATTCTTTTAAAAATCTAAATTGTATTCATTTGAAATATGCCAGGAGTAATTTAAATGAAGAAGAAAGTTTAGAATTGTATTTTTATATCTATTTGTTCTTATAATTTAAACATTTTATTTTCATATTAAAGTCATTACAGATGACAATTCATATACATTATGTATATAATATGTACTTTCTTATTCCCTGAAATACCAGAAATTATTTTTTTTTTAAAGATTTATTGGGAAATTGGGGGAGGGAAACAGCATTGGGGTATTGGGGAAGGGGGATAGACAAGTTGCTGTCCTTTTTGTGCTTCAGTCTAGTTGTAGAGGATGTCATTTCACTGGCCCATGTTGGTATTATCATTGCACTCCTCCCGGGTGAAGCAGTTGCTCGCCAGCCATTGGACAGCTGCTCACGGCAGCTCACACCAGCTGTTGGCCTCTCACGCTGGCTGCCAGCCACTCATGGTAGCTCAGGGCAGCCCAGTTGCAGGTCGAACTGTTGTTCTCCATCTCAGCTGTCGAGGGCTCAACATCACTGGCCCTTGTGTGGGATCTGAACCAGGACCCTGCTCCTCAGAGCTGGCATTCCAAGCCAACTCTTCACCAATGTGCCAGAAATATTTAAATTCAGACCACCTAGAAATTGCAAATTCAAGGACCGGCCGAGGGGCGCGGTGGTTAAACGCTGGCTTGGGAAGCCAGCAGCCTCGGTTCGGTCCCACATGTGAGGGCCGGTGACACTGCCCTCAAAAAAAAAAATAGAAATTGCAAATTCAACCAATATTCTTAAGATGGTGATAATATTCTATGGTGATAAGATTTTGTCAAATAAAAAGAAATGCGGCTATCTCTTCAATGTTTGTTTTTTATTTGTTTGAAGGGTACCAGTTTAAAGGTAAACCCCACATTTATTCATAATGTTTGGAGAATGGAATATTCTAGTTAAAGGTGATTTTTTTTGGTAATGAAGGTTATTACCCATTTCCAATTTATAAAGAACTAGAAATTAGACCATTACTTGGTGATGTCATCATATCATTCAAACTAGTTCAAGTGTATGAGTGTGCTTGAGGGGCTGGTGGGCTCTAGGCTCCTCACACCAGGTTCAGCCCCTGGCCTTCTGTATGAGGCCTTCAGGTAAGCTATGGCTGGAGAATAAGATTTCTAATGCATACTGCCTGCCATGTAAAAACAACTATCAGAAAATAATTCAGTTTTTCTAGAATTCGTCAGAAGTTGCTTCCAAGATTTGGATTATGGACTAAAATTATCTTTTTAATTTAATCTGTATTTTCTGTTTGCTTTTTATGGATTAACTGAATAACATGTATGTTAGTTAAGTATTCTGATCATTTACAATTTGGATGAGCAGAAGTGAACCAGGAGACCTTTCTTACCAGGGTATTAATTTCGGTATAAGTTAACAATGCAGTTGCTTATCAATCAGGTCTCTCACAGTTTATGAGTCATGCTATCGTAACTCCTAGTAACAGTACAATGAACTCTAGTAACCGAACGTTTTTACAACCGATGACTTCACTGGACTTGTCTAGACAGCAGTTATTCTGCAAATTCATAGCATGTTAGGGCTGGAACAGATCTAACAAAGGTACTGTAACTTCGATGGCCTAAATATTCTATTTGCCATGATAGCCATGGTTTTGGGGTTTGAGGAATGGTCAGACCAATGACTTCAGCCTGAGAAGTGGGCAACTAATAGGCATAAATGTGGGAAGGGCCTAACTTTGGTTTTGGATGCAAGTATAAACAGAGAAGTATTCTTCTCTGGAAACGGCAGCAAATTTGAAATAAATCTGATGTCTGATCTTGTTTATCAAAATGGGAGCACCTCTGTGGAGGCTATACCTAGAGAAAGTAATTGTAGTCAAATCCGTAAGCTTCGGATTGACTCTTCTTGGCAAAATCATGCTAGCTTAAAAAAATAATGCTAGTGTTCTAATTTTTGCTAATGAAATTCAGATGCTCGCAAATAGTTAATTGTCAGTGAGACTTGGATCAGATGTGCATGGCTCCCCAACCGTCAGCCATTTTCATCACATTGGCATTTAGTCAAAATATTTAGTCAAAGAGAAAAACTGATTGACTAACAAACTGTTTAACTGATTATTTTGATCTTCTGGCTATTGACATAGAACTGCCAGGTGTGATTCAATTCAGAGCCTAAACTCTGTAACACCACAGCTTTACAGGTCAGTAAGTGGCAGACACAAGAACATATGTGCTAGTCCAGAGTTGTTCAGTTGCTTTCATTGACTTAGAATTGGTCTGAGCTCCTGGGATAAAAATAGCCTTGCCTCTGAGGAAGTGTCTTGAGAGAACTTTATAAGATTTGGGTATTTAAACAATTGCATGGGTGGAAGAGTTGCTTCTTAAATGCCCTGAGGGCAAATATTAACTGAGCTTCTCATTAACTTTGTGTATGTGAGGAAATGACATGCCTGTAAGATTTTCTTCAGAGAAAGAACACTAATGATTTCCTGATGATTTTGACTTATTAGAGTGCTTTGTATTTGGTGAAAACTTTTCTTGTGAAGTATACTTTGCTCTGATCCTTCGATGAGGGAATAACTCTTGCCTCTCCCTCTGATTCATTTCTGCAGGAAGCCGCCCTCTGTAGACAGCTCCCCATGGAAGCTGAGACTCTGGCCACCGTTCAGGCTGCTGTCAATCCACCTACCATGACCCCCGACATGAGATCAATCACTAATAATAGCTCAGATCCTTTCCTGAATGGGTAAGTTAACATTTTGGGGCCACTGATTTTTGCTTCCTTTATTTGTGGTCTAGAATATAAGGGTCTTGGTTTATGTTGGAAAAAAGTAGGGAGCTTGGAGGTTAGATTGAGGCTAGAGGGAGCAAATAGAGCGAGGTGACAGAAGAAATAAAAACAGAGGAAGTCATCTATATTTGTTAATCTCAAATTCAGAAATTGGTGATATGAAATGGAGTGAAGCCCTAATCCATGATTTGAAAATGGGGATAAACTTAACAATTTCAATGGGATGGTATTGTATAGGAATTATTTGGAAGAAACTTGGGGTTTTATGTAGCCATTGGAGGATAAAAGCATGTCACGTGGCAAATAGAGAACATAACAATTAAGAGATGATGTTTATGGTAAAATGTGAATAAGATCTATAGTTTAGTTAACAGCATCATACGATGTCAGTTTCCTTGTTTTGATCATTGGTTATGTAAGATGTCATTGGCTAAGAGGGGGAAGGATACACAGGAACTGTGTATTCCTTTTGCATCTTGTATGTGATTGTAAAATTATTTCACAATAAAGTTAAATAAAACAAAGAGAAGATGTTTTAAAATATGAAACATTTGAGCAGATGGAAAAGATAATTTAATCAGGAATATCTTCATGAATAGAAGTAGTCAACCTTTATTGTAGCCTTTTAAACCCAAATGAAGGACAGTATTCTATTTTCTATGCCCTTTCTGCCCTTATAGAGTTTCTGGCAAACAAATAAATATAATTATGAAAGTTATTAAAAGTAGGGAGAGAGAGGGAGATGAAAACAAATAATAGATAAAACAATGACAGAAAGGAGTTTTCAAATTGTTGATTTAAAAGTATTTCAAGTGTTTAGAAAAGTATAAAGAATAGTGTAAGATTTACCCATGTACCCCAAACCCAGATTTTCCTTAATTTTACAGATCTTATTTTTTTAAAAAAACATAACATTACAATTAATATTTAAACTTATCCCACCACCACTGAAATCTGTTTCTTTCCTTTCTTCCCTTCCTAGTGGTAGCCACTATTCACAAATTGGTATATGTTCATTGCACGTATTTTTATGTGTCTTATTTACCTGTTAAATGTGTGTATCCATAAGCAATATTCAACATTGTTTTCTGTTTTTAAAAATTTACATACATATCACTTTCAATATGTAGAACATTTCTCAAATTGTTATTTTGAGATGACAAGGAAATCAATGTCAATTTACTATCAATGGCTAGTTTTATTTGCTTACAATTTATTAATTTCATTGACATTGGGATATATGTTTAAAAATTAAAAGGAAGTACAAAGTCTGTCTCTATTACCTGGAAAATTGGGCAGAGTGACAGAGCTACTCTAGTTCAGGTTTTGTGGCTGTATTTTAGTTTTGAAATTTCTTTAGTGGGCTCACACTGAAGTTTCTCCATCTTTTGCTCTCCAGAGGGCCGTATCACTCGCGGGAGCAGAGCACTGACAGTGGCCTGGGGTTAGGGTGCTACAGTGTCCCGACGACTCCAGAGGACTTCCTCAGCAACGTGGATGAGATGGACACAGGTGTGGGCAAAGCTTGCGAGAACCTGTGATGTGTTTGCATTTTCAAATCATCATTTAGTCATCTCAATTCTAAAATCCAACCAGAAACAGTCTCAACAACAGCTACATAAAATGACAAGTGAAAAGCCATCCAACTCCCCAAGCACTATTAATAAACCCTAGCCCCTTCCCCGTTTATACAAATATAGTTTTTTGTTTTGTTTTGTTTTGTTTTGAGGGCAGTGTTACTGGCCCTCACATGTGGGACCGAACCGGGGCCGCTGGCTTCCCAAGCCAGTGCTTAACCACCACACCACTCGGCTGGCCCTGTTTTGTTTTGTTTTAACTTTATTGGGGAACAGTGTGTTTTTCCCAGGACCCATCAGCTCCAAGTCAAGTCTTTGTTCTTCAATCTAGTTGTGGAGGGCACAGCTCAGCTCCAATTCCAGTCGCCATTTTCAGTGTAGTTGCGGGGGGTGCAGCCCATCATGCCATGCGGGAATCAAACCGGCAACCTTGTTGGTAAGAGCACGTGCTCTAACCAATTGAGCCATCCGGCAGCTCAGCGGCAGCTTAAGTCATGTCTTCAATCTAGTTGTGGAGGGTGCAGCTTTCTGGCCTATGTGGGACTCGAACGGGCAACCTTGTTGCTCAGAGCTCACGCTTTAACCAACTGAGCCACCCGGCCACCCCTGGTTTTTCATATATATATGGGCACAAGATTTTCAACTCTGCTTTTTTTCCTTTTATTTTTTTGGCTTGTCCTTGCTTAATAGAGCCCTTTCCTCACACTTGCACTGACACACCACTGTCTGCTTTGCCATCCTTCCAAAGTGGAATGTTTATGCTGTTCTGGTTTTCAGTTGTAATGTATGGGCCACCCGCATGCCAATTTTTCATGTTGTTCACTGCATTTGGGAGGCAATTGGCAGTGGGCATTTGGAAAGTTAAGCAACTCAGATGACTCTAAATTGTCAGTTCCAAATCCCAGCATGGTAACAATGTCCTTCCCAAGCAATTAAAAAAAAAAGAGTCAGGGCAACTGTAACCTAGTTCCCAGTCTGTACTGCCATTAGGCATAGCCTCAGCTGGCTTCCTTCCTGTTTCTCCTCTCCTCAAGTAAGACCTCAAATTGCAAAAACTGAATTCATGATCAAAGTTCAAAACTCCCAGAATATTCTAGAACCCAAAATAAACGATGGCTGAGGCATCCACTATTTGGAGTTTTTGTGCAAGTTTCTCCTCTGTCCTCACTAATGATAAAAAATTAATTGTTCTGTGGTGAAAATAATTGCTTTTCCCAATGCTGTTGTCCACAATGCCTCCATAATGCCTGTGTTTATTACACTCTGCTCCTGGATGACTTCTCTCCCTGCTGTGAATCTAAATTATTGGTCCAACCAGAGTCAAACTCAGCCAGCCAGGGTAGGCCATCAGAGCAGCTGCTCCAGGGTCTCCTCGCAGTTCGTCATCTACATGCTGACGGGATCGCACAGTATGTTTTGTGAGGAGTCACGCAGGAATAGTTTGAACTGTTTGTTTTGTTACACTTTAATTTATGACTTCAGTTTTCTCCCTCCCTTCCTGCCTTCCTCCCTCTCTTTCTTAATCTCTCTCTCTTTATTTTTCGTGTGAGATTCATTTTGCCCTCATTGGAGTGGCTCCTTCCTATGTTTAATAATTGTTTGCTTCATCTTTTAAACACTGGGAAGCCAGTAAAGATAAAAAGCAAAGCTAAGTAAGAAAAGACTAAGGAGATGTAAATCTAAGCTTGACATTAAAAAAAAAAAAAAAAAAGATGAATTCTATTCTATGGCTTTAAAAAATGACCTCCAGGGCTGGCCAAGTGGCACGGTGGTTAAGTGCTGGCTTCAGAAGCCAGTGGCCCCGGTTCGGGTCCCACATATGAGGGCCAATGACACTGCCCTCAAAAAAATAAAAAAATAAAAAATGACCTCCAGTGGGTAAATACGGAATGTTTTAAAGCCAAAATGTAGAATGAAGTGGTGTCCTTCGCAGACAGGCAACCTAAGTTGAATCCTTGCTTCTCCACTTCCGGGTAGTGACTGTGGGTAAGTGTAACCTCCCTGGGCCTCAGATTTCTTACCTATAAAGTAGGAGTAATGTGCTCATGTCATAGAATTGTGAGGAGTCATGCGATCACAGAGCTTGGCCCAAAGGCCTCCTGTCCCCCTCCTAAAAAGGCTGATGTAAAGTACAAAAGGACTTAGTAAATGTTAGGGTTCCGAGTTAACCTGGCTGAGTATTGGCCCACGGAATTTAGGGTCACCTCTGTGAAGTTGTTATAGGAAGTGGGCAGAACCCCTCTCAAGGGAAGAAATGTACGTATACAGTAACAAGATGAGAAGGAGCTTGAGGGTGGACAGCTCAAGTGTGGCCTGATAAAGCCTGTTAGAACCACTGGCCACATGCTGAATGGGGACAAGCCAGCGGAGCACTCCCCTTGCAAAACGCACATGGAAAGAACAGCTGGCCTCGGTGCGAGGATGAAGTAAAGGAAATAGCAGGAGCAAAGCCTGAGAAGTGATCCTTCCAGAATATTCTGAAACCACATTCTTTTAAAAATTGCCTAGTTTTTGTTTCTCCCACTTTTTAAGTGAATAAAACGGCAAAGACCAAAAAGATTACTATTGCTAAGTTGCTTCAAAGAGAGATATTTTAAAATTGTTCAGCTAAACAAAGAACCTTAGCTAGTCTCCTCATACTTTCCTTATCTGGGGAGAAAGGATAAGAGGAATTCTTTAAAACAAAGATTCTGTTTGGCTAAAAAGTGTATACTTGAGTTATTAGAAAGTTAAAATGGGAAATCGATAGAGATGAATGATTGTAGCTGGGGATGAAAAAAAACAAAACACCCAGCACTTTAGATCAGAAAATTTTTTAGGGTAGATAATTTCTTTAAACCTCACTTCCTTCTGTTACACTCTATAGGGCAGAAAAGAGTTATTTTGGATTTTCTTTTCTATTTTGATGTCTTTCAATATCAGTAACAACATATTGAGTTCACGTGGTTGAACTTGATTTAATTTTTCAAGTTGTTGTCTTTTGCAATGAAAATCCTGTAAAATATTGCCAAGAGCCACTAATATTTTATGAGTTTTAGGAAAGTCATTTAGCTTTGCTATCACCAAAATGAAGTTTCAACTGTGTTTCCCTCATCTCTAGTAAAGATGTAATTTTTCTCCTTGGAAAATATTTAATGAATATAGTGAATTTCCTCCAGTTTTGCTCAGAATACTGAAATTTCTTTGCATACTTTTCAGAAAGGCCACTGAACTTGTAAGACACAAAAGATGATTTAATGGGTTTCTTAAAAATGATGCTATGGTGGAAACCATAGTTATCAAAGATCCTCAATCTTTGAGGTATATTTTTTGCCTTCAGAAAATTATTTGAGGCTGCTTGAATTAACTAGCTGTTCTAATATTATGTAATCAACAGTGATTGGGTTCCAAGGTTTTTCTTTCTCTCAGCATGTTCAACGAACATTTAATGTATTTTTGTATGTATATAAGTTTGTATGTATGAATGCTAAGGTCCCCAGAGCCATGGGTGTATGGCAGACATCATAGTGCTTTACTTCAATTTATGAAGAAGGTACTATACTTAAAGGAAGAAGAAGGCAATACTGTACTCCCAATTTGAGATAGGTAAACTGAGGGTGAGATAAGTTACATGTGTCTAAGTTCACACAGCTAAAAAGGTCAATCTACCAGCACAGAAGTCAATGCATTTTTCCCTATACTGTTATTCATCAGAACATATGTTCTTCACGTTACATCCCTGCCACTTCACTTTCCTCTAGAACAGCATTTTCTCAACTATAGACTCTAGTTCTATTAGGATATAAAGTCTGCCAAAATAGGATTAGGGATTAAGTGGGCTTAGGAAATAGACTTCTAAACAAACAAAATAAAATAAAGCAGATTTGTTACTGCAAGACTTCTAAGAACCTTCCTATGCTCACTCATGCATTGTGACTCATATGCACTGTGAGAAGGTAAACAGTTGTGGGGCATATGTGTGTGGGGGAAGGAGGACAATCTGCAGAACCCACTTAATAAAAGGATTTGAAATTGACCCCTAGAGCCATCAGTGAAGACAGCCTTTTAATAACATGGTTAAAAGAAACTCCTCACTACTATTTTTGTAAAGAGGGAGGACCTGAGTAAATATAAGCCTACGATTAAATCCTGAGAGTATCTCCCTGTGATACACTATTTATTACAGACAGGGCCTCTCTACTCTTTCATAAAACAGCCCTTCATGCTGCTGTCATGGGGAGGCATAGGTGGTAGGTCAGGTCCACAGTGCCTTCACATGCTCCTTTCCTATCTCCCTGGACCTGAGCATTCTGGACCACGTCTATCCAGAGCAATTAAAGATTCACCCGGCATCTGTGTATCTCTTAGGAGTGAGCAACGCCGATTCAGTGTCAGTTATGGGAGCTGAAATTTTGCCCAGAGATGCAATATTTTAGACTGGCAGCAATATAATCTTCCATTTAAATGTAGGCTCAGCGCAAATGAAGATGAGAATTATGCTAACACTGGAACTGTCCCTCTTTCAAGAGCTTAAAAAAATGGAGTTAAAATGATTTCCTTTCATTCTGTTACAGGAGAAAATACCGGACAGACACCCATGAACATCAATCCTCAGCAGACGCGTTTCCCCGATTTTCTTGACTGTCTTCCAGGAACAAATGTTGACCTAGGAACTTTGGAATCTGAAGATCTGATCCCCCTCTTCAATGATGTAGAGTCTGCTCTGAACAAAAGCGAGCCTTTCCTAACCTGGCTGTAATCAGTACCATTGTAACTTGGGTGCAGCCATGACCTGACATTTCCTGGGCCTCTTGGAAAAAAGGATGGAGCAGAGCAAATCTGCAGGTGTACCACTTTCTGCCTCCACAACTCATGCTCCCTCCTTTCCATGTGGCCAGTTTAATCATTGCCTGGATTTGATTGACAGCAGTTTAAGTTAAACATAAATAAATATCCTATTTTCATTTTATGCAAGACTGCATTCCTGTGATAGGTTATACAGAATTGCTTCTCCATTTTTCTCTCTGCGCCCCATGACTAATCTTTATGGGTGTTAGTTGAAATTTATACATCAATTGATTATAAACCATTAAAAAGCTGACCACAGGCAGTGACTTCTGACGGGTGGCTCGGTCCAGGAAATGTACACAAAATTATACCTGATTTACAGTTTCGGAAACTATTGATGACAGTAGTACCAAATGCTTTAAATATTTAACCCGAGCTTTAAAAATCATTGTATGGATAGTAAACTTCTGCTGTATGGAATACAATGTAGTTTTGAATCCATGCTGGTTCTGATAATTCTTGTTACTCTGTATTTCCAAAGGCTCCCACGGTCCTACTGGAGTTTATCCTCCATCATTTTATGGCATAGCATCTATACAGCTAGTCTTTCCAGTGGGAGAGGAGCAGAGCATTAGCCACAGTCCCTACATTACAGATCTTCTAAAAGAGACCAGTTTGGTACTAATTCTGAGCATTTATTAAACAGAACTTTTTAAAATTGCAAGTTGGATTTTTAAAAATATTGCAGCTTAGAATTTGATGTTATTTTATAAAGCACTATAATTTTGTGGCTGATGACAAAGGGCAGCAAAATGTTTTTGATAAATCAATGGCAACTGTATTTTTGTCTTTTGAAACTGTTCTGAAAACGTCAGGTCAACATAGCTTTCAACTTGATGGCACACACAGTAAGTTGTTGCTTTTTAAATTCTGAAGCCTTGTCAGTTTTGCTTTCAAGATTTCAAGTGTTTAAAATAGTCTTATCAATGAAGCTGTTTGAAGGATGAAGCAGATCTCTGACTGACGTGTAAAAAAATGCCCTCTGAGGGTATATGGTGGAGACATATGTTTCGGAACAATTCAGTAAAATTGATTCCTAAGTATATTATTCTAACCCTGTTTGCTACAGTTGGTATAAAAAGGCATGAAATATGTACTCAATACCTCTTATATAACCAAAAACGTTTTTTTTTTATTTTTTATTAGCTTTTAAGGACTGAGAGAGAGCACCAGGTTCACCTGGCATGCACTCTTCCTGCATTGCCAATGAAGTCCTCAACTGTTTAATGTTTTCAACTGACGTTATTTATAATCTATGAACTTAATTTCTTTTTACAAAGCCATTATTAATTCAGGTCTCTGGGAGGACTGTTTCAATTCCCAAGGGGGCTTATTTGTTCGGGGTCTTAAGTAAGATCCCTTTCAATTGACCAGAAGAGAGATGGGCAGAATCTATTTTATCTTGTTGGAAAGAAGGCAAGTGAAAAGGTCAGAGATGAAGTAGTGAGGTTATGGAATATAGCAGCAGAAAGGGGACTAGTTTTGAAATGGAAATAGACAAGTTGCAGTACTCCACAAGCAAGACAAGCCGGAGGTAGGAGAGGTGCCCCAAAAGAACAAAACAACAATTTTCCACTACAACCTTTATACCAAAAGACTGTTGTAGATGAAAAAGAGGCTTTGGTGCACTTTATGTGGGAGGAGGAGGGGCAGGGGTGGCCTAGCCCTTGCCTCGCAGACGCGGAGCATGGGGCAGACAAGAGCGAAATCTGCTGTTGCTTCCCACACAATGAAGTGATTTCTTTTTCCTGAAGGACCCGTGGTTTATGTTCCTCTGACTCCTCTCTCTAAGTGCTCTGAGGGAGATGGGGTTGATGCTTATGTTGCTACTAAATTGAAGGGAGCATTATTTCTTTTTCTCTTTTGTTAGCAATAATTGCAAAAAGAGTTATACATTCTTTCTAAGAAAAACAAAAAACAAGGGACCTAACAAAACTGAGCAGTGTTACTGTATTTTTAAAAAATATTTTTATAGACTCATTTTCAGGTTATTAAACGTAAAAGAAACAGATACCCCTCTTTTTTTTGAAGTAGTTAAAACATCAGTGATTTATATTATCAATTTTTAGAGGTAATTTCCTAGTAAGCTTGTGGTATTAGAAAATACTAGAAGATTTCTTTTTTTAGTGAAATTAGTCGAAACATTTATTAATGAACATAACAAATATTTTTCCAGAATTAAATATGAACCCTGACTACATGTTTACTAATACATAAAGCCAGATATAATTGTTTGTGTTTATTTTTAAGGCCATAAAGTATGGCCTTTGTTAAAGAACACTAAAGCTAGAAATCTAAGTTAGAACAACTTTTTAAAGGCTATTTCCTATTATTATAAGTGTTAAAACCCCTGCAGAATCATGATAAGGTGCTATTTATACTGTTTTTCTTATTATAAAACAACTGCCAGGATATCTAGTCTTTTTTAGTCCTACATCAATCAATCAATTTCAACATTTCATCCCATAGTTTTGCCATAGAAAAAGCATATTAAAAATTGAAATTGAAAAATAATTTCAGAGCTCTTTCTTTCAGGGTATTTTTTTTTTCCTGATACAACACGTTTTTTTGAAGTAAATACATTGTCAAAATCTATTTGCAACTCTGTTCAATCTTAGTCATTCTTAGTGTTTCACCATAGTATTAGGATGTGAAATGCCATCTCTTTCGCTGATTATACACAATACAAGAAGTACGTAAAACAGTGCGCTGTACCCAGCATGGTAGAAAAGCTCGCTGATGAAGGTAATCTGGAGTGGAGAAGTGTTGCTAATTACGAGCTGTGTTCTCATGACATAATTAGAAAGTAACTTTTGAAAGCACAACTTTTATGAGAAAAAAATAAGTTGTTAAAAAAAGGAGATTGTAGCTTCATTTAATTGGGAAAATGGGTGATTGACAGAGACCGTTTCCCTAACACACTACATCATTTATGTGCTAGTACTTTAACTTCAAAAAAATTTACTTCTACATTTTGTAATATGACATATGTGTGTTTATTTTTAATTTAGAATGCTGTGCATACAGAAAGTATGCAGCCCAATCAATCAGATCAACCTCCATTTTACCTGGAGTTTGGAACTGGTTTTTACTTCTCTGATTCTGTATAAGAAAAATAAATACAATTGAATTTCCACTTGGACCCTTTGTCTTTTTATTATTTGTGTGTTCCTTTTACTGAAGGCTTTGGGTGGTACTAGAGAGAGGCTTATGTAACCCTCCTGGCAGAGAATGAAAGAAAAAAAAAATTTGCAGGCAAACATTTTTTTGGCTCAAGTGCTTGTTCTTCGATATTCTAAATATCCACAGAATTTTGGTTTCTACTTTATTTTAAGTGACCCACTGAGATTTAAATATATATATACATACTTTAAAAATCACACTGTCCTTCCAACACCCTCACAGATTTGACGGAGACATCAGACCTATAGGATTCTCAGTCTTTCTTCAATTAACAATATGGTATAGCTTCTTGTTGTCAAAACTAAAAACAGCTTATTCTAAGTGTGTGCTTGTGACAGACATTTTCTCTGTTGAGCCCCTTGATTCTCGCTGTCGTGGTAACTTTTTCACTGCACAGACACATTAGGTGAGAGTACTTTTAGTTGAAGACTGTTTGTAAGCATTGAGCTAAAAAACAGAAGGAAGAGATGCTGGTGGAAACATTCCGGGGTCTAAGTCTCTTCTATCATTTTAAAAACCATATTTCATAATCAGTTTTAAGGTAACATGTTCATTGTCAGAAGTGATACTTACAATGTATAAGATATAATACTTATTATAAATCCTAATAAGTATAAAGTAAAAAGTGAAAATTCTCTATTCCCCAAATCTCATATTTAAAAAAAATATGTACATTAAATGTTTTTCCTATAGTATAAGTTGGATTTTTTTAACAAATGGAAAGCAATTATACATGCTGTTTAGAAGATTTCATTTTTTTATCTTAATAACAATGATATTTTGAATACTTATTGAATATTTACTATGTGCCAGGCACATACAGAACACTTGATGTATATTATCTAATTTCATCTGCACAGCGACCTTATTACTTCAATGATATTATCCTCACTTTACAGATGAAGAAATGAAGATTTGGAGAGGCTAAGTAACTTGTATAAGGTCTCTCAGTGGGCAACAGACATATCTAATATCTCATGGTCATACTTCCACGTCAGTACATATAGTTGTATACTTCATCATTTTAAACAAATAATATTCTTTTGTATGGATGTCCTTTACTGGTAGTCAGTTGGTAGTTTTTAATTTTTGCTTTTACAAATAGTGCTGCAGGAAACAGTTTGTTTTGGTGTGAATATGGCTAGAGGACAAACTCCTAGGAAAGAAATCACTACGTCAAAAGGTATGTGATCTTAAATGTTAATAGTTTTCAAAAAAAGGGTGTACCAATATATACTTCCAACCTTCCAACAACAGTGTATGCAAAAACCTATTGCACCATTGCCAACCTAGAGCTGAATATTGCCTAATTTTTTTTTAAGATTGACAAGTTTTATTACAAATACACAATGTCAAAGAAAATAGTCACATTTGATTTGTGTAAACATTAACTCTTTTTTAGAGATTTTTTTGGGGAAATGGGGAAAGGAACAGTGTTGGGGAATTAGGGGAGGAAACATTGTGTTTTTTCCCAGGATCCATCAGCTCCAAGTCAAGTTGTTGTCCTATCTTAGTTGTGGAGGGCTCTCACGCTCTAACCAACTGAGTCACCCAGCTTGCCTAACGTATTTTTTGTTTTGTTTCATTTTTCAGCTTATACATTCTACAAAATATTTGGGAAGATATGTAGAATATATAAATAAAGTTCAAAAACTAAATGAAAAATATACCAGGGATGCCAAAAAATGTACATACGTGACTTGTATTCATCTTTTATTATCAGTATCTATTGAGTATCACAATTTTAATAACAGTTTTTTCCTTTCTTAAAATGTGTATACATTTTTTGTCACCCTGTATTTTCTATTCTAGCAATAATATACAATACAAAAGAGTTTTGTTTGAGTTTTTTTTAGCTTTATTGAGATACTGACATATAACATTGTATTAGTTTAAGGTGCACAACGTAGTGGTTTCATGTGTATTTTTTACAAAATGATTACCATAGTACAGTTAATTAACACATACATCACTCACATAGTTGCAATTTTCTTTTTTTTTTTTTTTTTTTTTGGTGATAATGTTTGTCTAACTCTTAAATCTTCATAAATATGATAGGTGAAAAGTATCTTATTGTTATAGTTTGCATTTCTTGAATTAATAATGTAATTGAATCATCTTTCATAATACTATTGTCTACAGTGCATGATGTCCATTCTCTACCCAGCTCACCTTTGATTCCTTTTTATTGTTTTTGTGCCCCACACCTCCCACACTGGTGTATTTTTGCTTCCAACAGCTAACACCTGTGACTTTTTAAAAGAGTGCCAGAGAGACACTGCCTTCACACACTCAGAGAGCTAGAAATGCCTAGGAATTTACATCCTACAACATGACCTTTAGTCAATGACAGGTGGGTGTGTAACAATCCAGAGTCCCTGTGGGATCAGAGAGCACCTTCTATAGGACTTTGCCGAAGAGCATATCTTTGCTTTTATTCCTCCCCCTTCCTGTCCTGCTTCACCCACTCTTTTCCCAGTTTTCCTTATAAATACCTATTCCTTTATGCTTCTTTAAAAATCACTTGTACATGAGTCCTTGTGTCAGGATCTGCTTCTGGGAACCACACCGAAGATAGTATCCAGAATACACAACAAACTAAGGTAAATCAATAAAAGCAAACATTCCAATAGAAATATGAGCCAAGTATATGAATTGAAAATGTATAGGACAGGAAACTGGGTGGCAAATTGCCAACTTTATTACTAATCAAATGGCAATCAGATCATTTTACCTCTATCAAACCACCATCAAAAAGACTAACACCGGGCTGGCCGAGTTGCTCAGTTGGTTAAGAGCATGAGATCTGAGCAACAGTGTTGCTGGTTCGATTCTCACATGGACCAGTGAGCTGTGCCTGAGCTGAGCTGCCAACAGGTGGCAGGATGGCTCAGCTGGTGAGAGCACATGCTCCTAACAACAAGATTGTCCTGCATGAGCATGGCACCTTTAGCCAAGCTGTCGATGGGCAGCCAGATTGTAACTGGATTTGGAGCTGAGCTAGCTGCGCCCTCCACAACAAAGACTGAAGGACAACAACTTGGCTGGTCCCTCTCCCCAATTCCTCAACACTGTTCCCCTCCCCCAATTCCCCAATAAAATTGAAAAAAAAGAAAAGAAAGACTAACACCAAGTATTGGCTAGGATATGGGGAAATGGGAATATTTAATGTACTGTTGGTGGCAGTGTAAATTGACACAGGCACTTTGTAAACCTCCATGAAGTTGGTAATGTGCTCTGTTTTGTTGACCGCTAAATCCCGAGTTCCACGGGCAATGCCCAGACATAGTGGATGCCCAGAATTTGTTGACTGCATTAAGTTTTTGGCACACTGTACTCCCCAAGGAAACGAATAGTTTCAGAGGAAACACACCAAAAGAGAGGTTGCAAAATAAGGGAGAAGGAAATTCCTAGGCAATTTAATTAATGAAATCTGTTGACAGTCAGTGGGGTGACAGGTATTGTCACCAACCATGTCATTTTGATTATTCTAGTTGATGAGTAAATCTGTCACAGGCATTGCAGCTAAACCAGTTCTGTGCTGGGCCTTGCACATTTATACTGTTTTCCAAGGTTTTTTTTCTTTTTCTTTGTTTTTATTTGGATTGCAATCTATTGAAAATTCACATATTGGAATTTTCCATAAAAAATCATAACCACTATATTTTAGCTTTTTCCTGGAGGTACTGTTTTTTTTTTAAATATTGATTGAATGTTGTGTGGACATCATAGCTCCTGGATATATAATTTACTTGGCTTCCATTAAGAGCATATATTATATGATAGTATTATAGGTGTTAGGTTAAAATCTGGAGAAGCTATGACATCTGCCTTGCTGCCCAAAATAGATAAATATGTCATGTATTAAAAATGAATATAGAATCAAGATCAGACACATTATGTCACATTGGGAAGACTTTTTGGAAGGGTTTCTGGCCACTGGAGTGAGATGGGTCTATGAATTCTGGCTTTAAAACAGAATGGATGTATTCCCGGAATGCCTCAGATCTGGTACATTCAGGTCCTCAAAGCAGAACTCCTTAGAACTTTCTCTGGAATGCCCCAAATTTCAGTATTCACCAACAGTTAACATTATACTTCTTCATGGTCTCTGAGGGATTTGAGAAACTGATCAAAGCTTTGGACGTTGTTCACAGTCAATGCTCATACATACTCATACATTTAAATGAATTCCAGATGGCTCATAAACTCGGGGAAGTCCTTCTAGCGACTTTAAACTCTGCAACTCTTTCCCACAGTTGTCCTTTGAAATAGGTCTGTTTAACTTAAAAGACTGAGTTGGTAAAGTCTTAAACTGTAGTTAGCAGTGCTTTATAAGTTGTGTTTAGAAATGCTGATTTGTAATGGTCAGCAATAGAGTTTACCATAGAATTCTGTCCTAAATAGACTCTTCTGCTCGTAAGTTGTTATGCCATATTACTAACTGAACAAAGTGATGCATGCCTCATAGGTTTGCAGTTTGAGGACCATAAATAGGGTGACCAATTTTTCTGGTTGACCCGGGACAGAAGGGTTTCCCAATTTGGGGGAATTTAAGTGTTAAAATTGGGAAAGTTCCAGCAAACTAGGAAAAGTTGGGAAGTATGCACCATATACTCATTCGCAAAACCAGGCTACATAATTTGTAGGACTCAGTACAAAATGAAAATATAGAGTTCCTTGCTCAAATTTATTAAGAATTTCATGATGATGGTACCCTTAGGGGTGGGGTGTGTGACTGCACAGGAAACAGGTCCATGAAGCCAGCCCTGCCCATTGCAATCCTGCAAATCAAAGGATTTTAAGTGCTAATATATCTCTGTAAAATTAAGAAAGAAGAGGCTAATAAAAGGGCTTCATAAAAAAAAAGAAGTAGGGGCAGGCCAAATGGCTCAGTTGGTTAAAAGCGCTAGCTCTGAGCAACAGCATGGCTGATTTGATTCCCACATGGGACAGTGAGCTACGCTGAGCTGAGTTGCCACTGAGCTGCCAACAGGTAGCAGGATAGCTCAGCTGGTGAGAGCATGTGCTCCTAACAACAAGGTTGCTGGTTGGACTCCCGTATGGATGGTGGGCTATACCCACCCGCAAAAGATTGAACAGGGGACCTTGAGCTATGCAGCTACGAGCTGCCGATGGGCAACCGGATGGCGACTAGACTTGGGGCTGAGCTAGCTGCACCCTCTGCAACTAAGATTGAAGGATAACCACTTGGCTGTTCCCCTTCCCCAATTTCCCAACACTGTTCCTCTTCCCCAATTCCCCAATAAAAAAACCTTTAAAAAAAGAAGTCAGTATAAGAATTAAATCAGGGAATTACAATTTCTGAAATACATTAATCTCTTACCAAATTTTTTGGGTAGCCAGCTGTATTTCCAATAGTAGGAGAAAGTTTTGTGGGTCGGAAACCTTTGGCCGTAAGCCAGATTTGGTTTCTGCCAAGGATGCCAAAGAATGTAAGACTCTTAGAATCTTTTTTGATAACCTCCAACATTCTCAGAGTCACTAATATCAACAACCAGCAAATACATATTGAGCCCATTCATTCATTCATCACTGTACTTGCTGAATTCCTGACATGCTAAAGGCATGAACAAAGGTATTAAAGGAATTAGAAATCCCTCAATCCTTCTTGACCTTACAGTTTAACCAGGGCCAGGTATTATAGGACAAAGAGTAATGGGAGCTCAGACTAGGGAAAGAAGAAGAGGAGCAAACAGCTTCAAACAGCCCATGGTGTCTGAACCCTAGTTTCAAGGAGTTTCCCAGCCATTTCAGGTAAAGGAAACAGCATATGTGAATGCACAGGATTTTGAAAGCAGAGTGGTAAGAAAGTCGACGGCCCTGGAGGGACAGAGTGTGGGGCCATGAGGCAAGAGGTGAGGCTTAATAAAGTAGATGGGGAAGGGGCTCATATGCTTTGTTCCAGAGTTGGAGTTTATCCTACATAATGGAAGCCACAGGAAGCCTCCTAATATGAGAGTGACTTAAGGAAAACAGGCAGAAAAGTGAAGATGAACCAGAGTGGAGGGAGGCTGGTGGCCCTCTCTGAGCAATGGGCCTATATGGTGCTATGAGGACAGGAAGAAATAGAAATCTTGGCCGGTGAAGTAAGCCGATGGGAATAGGGAGCATTCTGGAAATAGGGAACTATTAAACAAAGGCATGGAAATAAAAATGGAAGGGAAACAACATATAATGACAACCTACTGTGTTACAGGAATGAGGCATCATTAGTTCATGTGTGTGTGTTTATTGGAACAATATTACACTTTTAGAGTCATTTAGGCAGAATTGACCTATTTATAATATTGAGCCTTTTTATCCAATTCGATCAGTTTTGTTAATGTCATCAAAGTGTTGAAAATGGGTAGACAAAAAATAGAGAAACAATTAAAATCCCCCAAAACCTCAGTGTTGAAAGTCAGGAACTAATGTCAGCTCTATCAGAAATGACAGATATAATTGTAATCTCTCAAATCCCTTTAACCTTTATGGGTCTCATTTCTTATTCTCTTTATCTGTAAAATGCTCGTTTCCTCCCATTTTATAATCTTCCCTAATAATTGAACAGATTTTCTACGTTTAGGGTTAGATAGATTTATGTTTTGTACTCAAACATGGACTCTTTTTCTTATAGCATTTTTGAGAGTCTAATAGTTATAACAGACTGGAGGGTGAGAGGTTGATATTTAACTGTAACTCTAATCCGCATAAATGACATAGTTTCAGCATGCATGTTCTTCACTGCCCAACTGGAGGGCCTGGCATTTCCACCATTAGAATTAGGGACTATTTCTAGAGAAAGGATTGCCTGGATAATAATAATTTGACTAATGGGGCTGTAAATGGAATAAATTCATTTGTGGGATTTGCAGAGATTAACAGTCACTAGCCCCTTGTATTCTTGAAAGAGAATCCATTTATGGAACAGCATAGAGTAAAATAAGAGTTTCAGAGAATGAGAACAAGAGGCAAGTTAATGGGGAAAGATGAGGTCTGGCCTGGAGAAGGTGGGTGTGTGAGTGTTAAGAAAGGGCAGGTGTGGGGCCAGCCGAGTAGTGCGTTGGTTAAGAGCTGGCTTGGGACACCAGCTCTGAGCAGCAGGTCCCCAGTTCGGATCCCACATATGAGGGCCAGTAACACTGGCCTCTACAGCTAAGATGGTGAACAAGAGCTCCACCTGGAGCTGGGCTGCATTGAGTCACCCGCGACGGTGTAGGCTGCAGCCCCTGCTGCAGTGGGCTGCCATAGGCTACAGTGAGTGGCCGGCAGCCAGCGTGAGCAGCAGGCAGCCGGTGTGAGCTGCCAAGAGCCGCCATGAGTGACCGTCCAGAGGCCGGCGACCAATCTGCCTCATCTGGGAAGAGTGCAATGACAATACCAACACGGGCCAGTGAAGCAAAGTCCTCCGCAACTAGACTGAAGAACAAAAGGACAACAACTTGTCTGTTCCCCTTCCCAAATTCCCCAGTGCTCTTCTCCTCCCCCAATTCCCCAATTAAAAAATCTTAAAAAAAAAAAAGAAAGGGTAGGTGTGGGCCTTCTCCTTTAAAAATTTGCCCTGGGCTTTGTTCCTACAACTAGCTCAGAAATTCTGTGCAATGTAGCTATTAATTAGCACTTTGGCCAAATTTCTGAGAGTTTTAGAACTTCAGTTTCTTTACATGTAAAACCAGCAATAATAATAATAATAATAATAATAATAATAATAAAGACTGGGTACAATGAGTGAGTAGTGAAGATTAAGAGAAGTAACTTATATAGAACACCCAATAATTCATAGTAGTAGATAAAATGCCCCTGTTCTTTCTTTTGGTGAGCTTTTCCCTCTCTTCTTCCCAGGCCACATTCTTCTCCACCACACTTAATACCATCTAAGAGTAAGATATAATTCACTTCTTCATGGTCTCCTCCCATTAGCCTGTGGTCATTGTGAAAGCAGGAATTTTTGTTTGTTTTGTAGTAGCACCTTGAACAATGCCTTAGTACACTGTTCCTAACATTTTCAAAATATTTGTTGAATGAATGAATATGTTTGTAAGAATATTGCCTTTCATACTGGAATCCTTCTTTTGGATGGTACCATCTTTGATTAACTTGTTTGCTCGCTCTTCCATATCTCGAATTAACAAGGCTTTTGGAAAATGTTCCTTGATGAGAAGATATTAGAGAAAAATTGGATTCTTTAGAAAGATGGCCAAACCTGCCCTTGAGAAATGATCAGCTGAATGACCTGGTGGACCGAATGGCCATTAGAGGGCAGCAGTTGGCTTTGCCATGATGTGGTGACCAGCACCACACTTAGGGGAGCAATAGGCTGAGGCTGGGGAAAGGGTGGGATCTCATTGGAAGGGGAAGCAGAAAGACACACAGGAGACTGATATTTTTGTCTCCTTCTTTGCACTCACCTATATATCCTTTGCTAGGGAGATCTGTGGCTTTTGAGTGACAATAAAGCTATTTTTAAGTACAGGAAAAAAAAAAAAGAAGGCATTTTTCCAGCAAGCTTCCGAATATCCTAGGATGTTAGTGTAAAGTGTGAATTTCTCTGATTCCTGAAATGAATGAGGCTGAGGGCTGAGAATCTGCATTTATTTAGCGAGCTTCCAGATAATCTGGTCACTCCCAAGTTTGAGAACCACCACAACTGATGAGTGATCTCCAAAGTGTTTTATCATGGAACCCCGATGTGTGTGTGTGTGTGTGTGTGTGTGTGTATTTATATATTTATATATTTATATATTTATATATATAGATGACTATTATAATGTATTGTGTACATTATAAAACATTCACAAAAATAGAAAGTTAGAAGGATGGAAAACCATATTCATTAAAGTTTATTTTTGACCTCCCATACCACATTTTGGATGAGGGGATGGGGATAATTCATGCCAATGAAATGTCAGCTTCCAGTGGTCTTTCCTCTTTGGCCCAATGTCTGCAATGCCTGTTGCTATTTTCATTTAATTCAGTTCATCGAGCTTTCTTGAGAATGAATTATGAGTCGATATTTGAAGAATCGGTTAATGTTGGGGCCTGTCTGCGTATTATGATACCTGAGGATTCTATGATTGATCACGTGACAGAAAGTTTTACTGGTCTGAATGGTGTTAAGAAAGAGCTTAACCTTTGCCTTGTCAGTGGAAAGCAGCTGAACTGTAGTGTGGCCATAGGACAGTCTTGGAGGGGACAGGGTAGGAGAGCTTGGTGGGGTTGGGGGGAGCCAGGGATCCTGTGTTTAATGCCAGTTCTGTCAACAACTTGCTCTGTGAACTTGGGTGTCTTGCTCAACCTCTTCATGCCTCATCTCCTCACTCCTCATCTAAGGTACTAATAATAGCACAACTACCCGCGAGGGCTATAGTCTTAAATGGGCCTGATACAGGTGAAAAATGGTGTCCACATCAGAGTGCCTGCTCTGCAAGTGTCAGTAATCAATGCGGTGGCAGGCACAAGGGACAGGTAAGCCACCACATGGGGTTCAGAGAGCTTAGGAGCCTGTCTTTTTTTCTTTTCTTCTTTTTTAACCCTGAGAATTCTAGAAGTCGACCTCTACATTCTGGCTTCTTCCACACAGAGAGGATAAAATAATTATATCGAAGAAATTCAGAAAGTGTTTGGAGGCTTTGCTAGAAATAAAGGGTAGAGATCCATTCAAAAGCTTTAGAGTTTGCAAACTGGAAACACAGCGAGGCAAAGAACTCAGAAGTTATCCAAAGAAGAAAAGTTAAAATTTCTTGTAGCAAAAAGTACATTCTTGAGAATTATCAGTCTTACATTTTTTTTTTCTTTTTCTTTTTCTTTTATTTATTTTTATTAGTTTCAGGTGTACAACACAATGCAATAGTTATACTCTTTACCCCCCAAAGTGACAACCCCCCTCCCCCAGTTTGCCACCCCACTCCCCCCCCATATCATACACATCTATCACAACTCCCCTGACTCCCCTCCACAGTATACTCCACATCCCGTGACCATCCACATATTCAGTTACAGTTGGCATACAATACTATACAACATCAGTTTCAGGTGTACAGTGCAGTGATCAAGCCTCTACTCCATCCATGAAGTGGTCTCCCTAACAAGACATGTGACTATCTGACATGCCACAAAATTTTTACAACATTATTATATTCCCCGAACTGTGTTTCATATCCCTGTGGCAATATTGTAATTGTCTATTTATGCTGTCTAATCACTTTCCCTTTCCCCCCATCCCCACCCCCCTCCCAACTAGCCACCCTTAGTTTTTCCTCTACATCTACGAGTCTGTTTACTTTGATCGTTCACTCAGCTCTTCAGACTTCACACACAAGTGAGATCACATGGTACCTGTCCTCCTCCGACTGACTTATTTCACACAACATAATAGTCTCTTCACAACATTATCAATTACATTCCCAGAACTGCGCCCATCTCCCGGCAGCAACATTGTAGTCCCATCTACACTGTCCAAAACCTTCCCCCTCTCCCTCTTCCCCACTCCCTCCCAGCCAACAACCATCAGTTTTTCCTTTATATCAACTCTTTCTGTGTTGATTTTCTGTCTAAAGGGTCTGTCCATTGGTGACAATGCGGTGTTGAAGTCCCCTACTATGAGAGTGTTACTGTTGATCTCTGTCTTTATGTCTGTTAAAATCTGTTATACGTAATTAGGAGTTCCTATGTTGGGTGCATAGATGTTTACTAGGGTTATAGTGCCCTTCTTTGTCTTTTATTGTAGTCATTTTAAAGTCTATTTTGTCCAAAATAAGTATTGGTACTCCAGCTTTTTTTTTTTCTCATTTCCATTTGCATGAAATATCTTATTCCATCTGTAAATAGCATATACATGGGTCCTATTTTCTTATCCACTCAGCCACTCTCTGTCTTTTGATGGCAGCATTTAGCCCATTCATATTTAAAATGATAATTAATAGGTGCATATGTATTGCCATTTTGTTATTTGTATTCCTGGTCTCCCTGGGTTAGCTTGTTTACACCTTTCTTTTGTTTAAAAAAGCCCTTTTAACATTTCTTGCAATGCTGGCTTGGTGGTAATGAATTCCTTAAGCTTATTCTTTTCTGAGAAGCTCTTTATTTCTCCTTCAATTTTAAGTGATAGCCATGCTGGGTAGAGCAATCTTGGTTGTAGGCCTTTATTTTGTGTCACTTTGTGTATCTCCTGCCACTCCCTTCTGGCCTGCAGAGTTTCTGTAGACAAGTCAGCTGTTAGTCTAACAGGAGTTCCTTTGTATGTAACCTGCTGTCTTTCTCTTGCAGCCTCTAGGATTCTGTCTCTGTCTTTAACCTTTGCCATTTTAACTATGATGTGTCTTGGTGTGGACCTGTTTGGGTTCAGCTTGTTTGGAACCCTCTGCACTTCCTGGGCATGTATGTTGATTTCCTTCACCAGGGTAGGGAAGTTTTCAGTCATTATTTTTTCAAATACATTCTCGACACCTTGCTTCTTCTCTTCTCCTTCTGGTATTCCTATAATTCGAAGGTGGTTGCATTTCACCTTGTCCCATAGGGCTCTTAAACTATTTTCATTGTTTTTTATTCTTTGGTCTTTTTGTTGTGCCAACTGGGTGATTTCTGCTATTTTATCTTCCAAATCGCTGATCCGCTCCTCTGCTTCATCTACTCTACTGGTGATTCCTTCGAGTGTGTTCTTCATTTCAGTTATTGTATTCTTTATTTCTAACAGGTTGTTTTTTATGGTTTCCCTATCCTTCTTTATGTCCTCGCAAAGTTCCTTAAACATTCTTATCACCAGTGTTCTAAACTCTGTCTCTGAAAAGTTGGATCCCTCTGTTTCATTTAGTTCAATTTCTTGAGGTTTCTTCTGATCTTTTACTTGTGACATGTTTTTTTGTTTCCCCATTCTGGCTGTCGCTCTGGGATTGCTTTAATGTATTAGATAGATCACCAGGAGAGCCCTGGCTGGATGACGCAGGCATACAGCTCACGGCCCAACACTCCCAGGAAAACTCCCAGTCTCAGCCTGTCCCAATCGGCCGCTTGCAGATCAGGCCGAGCAGCCGGATAGCCAATCACCAGCCTGGAAACTCTGCAATCGCAGTGCGGAGAACGGGGACCCCAGGCGGCTTGTGCACTCCCGCATCCCAGTGAGCAGCCTGTTGGAGCTGGAGCATGCCCACCAGGCGTTTCCTTGGCAACGCAGTATAGGCCGGGCAGAGGGTGGGGATCCAAGGCCGCAGGCGCGCGCGCACGCACACACTCACTTCTGCGCCAATTCCACCGACCAATGAGGTCTCAGACCTTATCTTCCGTGGGAGGGCCCAAGCCTGGCAAAATGACGTCCTCCCTAAACCACTTGCATGCAGGCTCCACACCACGAGAACAACAGTCCAAAAACCTCCAGCCTTTGCACCAACGGTGTTCAGTTCAGTCCATCCCCGCAGGCTCCTGGGCCCGGCTCACACAGCCACTCCCTCCACCAGGAACCAGGTAAGTGCTCACCGGCGAGCAAGCCTGGGCGCCGGCCCCACTGATTCTCCAGCTGCTCTTAGCCTCACTGAGCTGAGCAAAGAGAGTCCTCACTAATTTACTGCCGGCTAAATTAGAACTCCTCTTCCCGGCAAAGGAACTCTAGGCTGGTGAGCTTGGAGTGCGGCCGGAGGGTCTCTCCCTCAACCAGACAAGCTTCCCACGGCTGTGGCTTCCCTCATGGGGTTCGCCCTCTCTCGTCTTCGCCCGTCCTACCAGACCCGACGTGGCCTCCTCTTTAAATTCTTCATTTAGTGGTTCTGTTCATCTAGTGTTCCGGGGACCTCCAGGGTTGAATGCTGTATAATTTGTTTGTAATTTTGGTGTGATCCTGGGAGGTAGTTAACACAGCGTCTGTCTATTCCGCCATTTTATCGGAAGTCTCAGTCTTACATTCTTAGTTCAAGGATTGATCCTGGATGGTTATCAGTCAGATGACAGGTGGTCCGGAAGATGGATCCCAGAAAGTCTAGTCAGGTCCCAGTCATTGCTCTGGATGATGGATGTCATGTGAATATACTTGAATGCCTGAGTCCTTCAGGGTGTAATTAGAGGACTACCTGGAGGTCCAGATGTATAGTCAGGAATTGACTCAGGTCTGAAAATTTTAAGTTTCCAGGTTAGTTAGAACAAGAATGAAGTCTTTTTTCATGCCTGAACCTTCATAATGTTAATAATTAAAGCACCTTGGTTAAACTGACTCCATTTTCTATCTTCCCTATCTTCTATATATTCCCTATCTTCACTCTTTCCTCAACTGAGTAGAAATACTGGGAAATAAAAAGCATAGGAGTGAGCAACCAGGGGGATGGTTGTGTGGTTGTCTTTATATAAGTGCTTTGAATGATTATATAAAAATACTGATTTTGATTATGATATTTTAATTAATGGTTTTCATTAATTCAGGTTGGCATTGTCAGGGAGGAAATTTTTCCTCTGCCCTTTAACGATCTTTAGGCTAGTTGAATAATCAGATGTCTTGACACAGAGTAGCAGAAGAAAGACAAATGAAAGTTTAATGACACGTACACTTCCTGTAAACATGAGAGAGACCCAGGGAAAGTGAGTAACTCGCCAAAATGGTGGAAGTCATAACTTTAAATACCACCTTCAGATCCAGATAAAATATGTTGTGATGGAGAGTACATTATGGTAGGTGACCAGGAAAACCACAGTGAACAAAGTTAAGGTTGTTATGCAGATTTAAGTCTCTACCTTCTCCACTGATTGTGAAGGCAGGTCAGGTACATCCTTGCAAATGTAAGCGTCCTTTTACAAAGGGTAACTTCCATGTGGTGTTTAGAGCTTCTCCCATGTCTGCTGTTTCTTAAAATGAGCCAGCCTAAAATAATCCATAATCCAAAGAGGCATATTTCGGGGTGGCTAACTGCTCTCCTCCAGTGAATGAACATTACGACATTTTTAAAGATAACAAAATTTTAGTGTTTTCAGTTCTGCATATAAATCTTAAATAAGCACAGTGAAGCATCGCTCCCTAGATGCTTTTAGAAAACTCAGTGAGGCCACTTAGCAGAGTGGCTGAGAATGTGGACTCTTGCACTCAAAAAGTGAGACTATTGGACTCTCGCACTCAAAAAGTGAGACTATCTGGTTTTGGATCCTGGATTTCCCATTGCTATCGTGAATGAAAAGAGGTGTTGCTACGTAGTAAACCTGACAAGCTCAGTGACAGAGAATAACCACACAGGATGGTCTGATCATAAATTCCTCACTGGGTAGGTCATGGTGAGTAGACACGTCCCTGGCTTACTAATTTCTTATAAAAGATTAATCTTTGCCATAAGTGAGCCCTGTCCATTGTTTTTGTGCATCTAAGATAATATTCCCTTGGAATGTCAGTTAGTATTTTCTCCAGACCCGTTGAGGGCATAACCACATGCACCAGGGCTCTATGATCCCAAACTCCCCATTGTTCTCTTGTTGCCCCATACCTTCTCTACTTACAGTAAATATTAAATGTTAACTCTTCTGTACCCACCAATGTAAAACAAGTATGTGTATCTCCTTTTCCTTTTTATCCAGTCTCTGAGATTTCCCCTCTTTGTTTTCTCTCACCTCTGTAACTTTTTTTTAAAAAGATTTTATTGGGGAATTGGGGGAGGGAAACAGCATTGGGGAACCAGGGAAGGGGAACAGATAAGTTGCTGTCATTTTGTTCTTCAGTTTAGTTGGGAGGACATTGCTTCACTAGCCCATGTTGGTATCGTCATTGAGCTCTTCTTGGGTGAGGCAGATCAGTCGCCAGCCTCTGGACGGCTGCTCACAGTGGCTCTTGGCAGCTCACATGGGCTGCTGGCCACTCACTGTAGCTTATGGCAGCCCAGTGCAGCTGCTGCAGCTATACTGTCCCGGGAACTCAGAGCAGCCCAGCTCCAAGTGGAGCTGTTGTTCACCATTTTAGCTGTAGAGGGCTGTGTCACTAGCCCTCATATATGGGATCCGAACCAGGGCTGCTGGCGTCCCAAGCCAGCTCTAAGCCAACGCGTCACTTGGCCGGCCCATCACCTCTGTAACTTTTACCACCAGTGGATTTTCATGTAAACTTTCTTATGTTATTTTCCTTTGATTCTAAATATATTTTAAAAACTGCAAAGCTGACATTCTCTGGAGCATGTTTTCAATCCTTGGAGATTGTGTTTCCAGGCCAGCCCTCGTTTGTTTGTTTGTTTTGGCTCAAATAAACTCTTATAAAAGTTTACTATAAATTTGGACTTCCTTCTTTCATTGACACTGTTTATGAGGCCCTCAGCAGTTTACTTATTTTTTCTAAGCCTCATTTTACTCTTTTTTTATTTTTATTTATTTATTTTTAATTAGTTTCATGTGTACAACACAGTGCAATAGTTATACATTTTACCCCTCAAAGTGACAACCCCACACCCCCAATTCGCCACCCCACTCCCCCCATATCATATATATCTATTACTCTTCCTCTGACTCTCTTCCACAGTATAATCCACATCCCGTGACTATCTATATATATTCAATTACAGTAGGTATACAACCTCCGCTTCAGTTATACAGTGCAGTGATCAAACCTCTACTCCATCCATGAAATGGTCTCCCTAAAAAGACCTATGACCATCTGACATCCCACAAAATATTTACAACATTATTAATTATATTCCCCAAACTGTTTTTCATATCCCAGTGGCAATATTGTAGTTGCCTATTTTTGTTGTCTAATCCCTTCCCTTTCTCCCTCATCCCCATCCCCCTCCCAATTAGCAACCTGATTTTTCCTCTGTATCTATGAGACAGTTTCTGTTTACTTTGCTCATTCATACAGTTTTTCAGATTCCACATATGAGTGAGATCATATGGTATTTGTCTTTCTCTGACTGACTTATTTCACTTAACATAATAGTCTCTAGGTCCATCCATATCATTACAAATGGTACGATTTCATTCTTCTTTATAGTGGAGTAATACTCCATTGTATAAATATACCACAGTTTCTTCATCCAGTCATCTACCGATGGGCATTTTGGTTGTTTCTAAGTCTTAGCTATTGTAAATTGTGCTGCTATGAACATAGGGGTGCATAACTTTTTTTGAATAAGTGTCTTGGTTTTTTCAGGATAAATACCTAGGAGTGGAATTGCTGGGTCAAAAGGTAGCTCTATTTCCATTTTCCCCACAGCCCCTCCAGCACTTGTTGTTTGTTGCTTTATTGATGATAGCCATTCTGACTGGAGTGAGGTGGTATCTCATGGTGGTTTTTATTTGCATTTCCCTAATGACCAGTGAGGTTGAACTTTTTTTCATATGCCTGTTGGCCATCTGTATGTCCTCTTTAGAGAAATGTCTCTTCATATCTTCTGCCCATTTTTTAATTGGGTTGTTTATTTTTTTGGTGTTGAGTTTCATGAGTGTCTTATAAATTTTGGATATTAACCCCTTATCAGATATATCGTTGTCAAATATATTCTCCCATTCAGTAGGCTTCCTTTTTGTTTTATTAATGGTTTCCTTTGTTGTGAAAAAACTTTTAAGTCTGATATAATCCCATATGTTCATTTTTTCTTTTACTTCCCTTGCCCGTAGGGATGTATCAGTAAAAATATTGCTCCGAGTAATGTCTGCAAATGTACTCCCTATATTTTCTTTTAGGATTTTTATGGTTTCAGGTCTTACATTTAAGTCTTTAATCCATTTTGAATTTGTTCTTGTATATGGCGTAAGGAGGCGGTCCAGTTTCATTTTTTTGCATGTGTCAGTCCAATTTTCCCAGCACCATTTATTGAATAGACTATCTTTACTCCAGTGTAAATTCTTGCTTCCCTTGTCATAGATTAACTGTCTGTAAATGCCTGGATTTATTTCTGGGCTCTCTGTTCTGTTCCACTGATCGATGTGCCTGTTTTTATGCCAATACCAAACTGTCTTGATTACTGTAGCCTTGTAGTAGGTTTTGATGTCTGGTAGCATGATCTCCCCGACTTTGTTCTTATTTCTCAGAATTGCCGAGGCTATTCTGGGTCTTTTATGATTCCATATAAATTTTAGGATTATATTTTCTATTTCTGTGAAAAATGCCCTTGGTAGTTTGATAGGAATTGCATTGAATCTATATATTGCTTTAGGCAGTATGGACATTTTAACTATATTAATTCTTCCTATCCATGAGCATGGTGGGCGTTTCCATTTATTTGTATCTTCTATGATTTCTTTCTTCAGTGTCTTATAATTTTCTGAGTACAGATCTCTCACTTCTTTGGTTAAATTTATTCCTAGGTATTTTATAGTTCTTGATGCAATTGTAAATGGGACAGTTTTCTTAATTTCTCTTTCCATTAGTTTATTATTGGTATATGCAAATGCCACTGATTTCTGAACATTGATTTTATATCCTGCTACTTTACTGAATTCGTCTATCAGTTCCAATAGTTTTTTGATGGAGTCTTTGGGGTTCTCTATATACAGTATCATGTCATCTGCATAGAATGACAATTTTACTTCTTCCTTGCCAATTTGGATGCTTTTTATTTCACTTTCTTGTCTGATTGCTGTGGCTAGAACTTCCAGCACTATGTTGAATAAAAGAGGAGAAAGTGGACAGCCTTGTCTTGTTCCTGATCTTAAGGAGAATGGTTTTAGCTTTTCCCCATTGAGTATGAGGTTAGCTGTAGGTTTATCATATATGGCTTTTACTATGTTGAGATATGATCCCTGTATTCCCACTTTGCTAAGGGTTTTTAACATAAATGGCTGTTTGATTTTGTCAAATGCTTTTTCTGCATCTATTGAAATGACCATGTGATCTTTATCCTTCATTTTGTTGATGTGGTGTATCACATTAATTGATTTACAGATGTTGAACCAGCCTTGCGCACTCGGGATGAATCCCATTTGATCATGATGTATGATCTTCTTAATATATTGCTGAATTCTGTTTGCTAATATTTTTTTAAATTTTATTTTATTTAATTAGTTTCAGGTGTGCAACACAATGCAATAGTTATACTCTTTACCCCCCAAAGTGAAAACCCCCCTCCCCCAGTTCATCACCCCACTCCCCCCATATCATATATATCCATCACAACTCCCCTGACACCCCTCCACAGTATACTCCACGTCCCATGACCATCCACATATTCAGTTGCAGTTGGCATACAATACTATACAACATCAGCTTCAGGTGTACAGTACAGTGATCAAGCCTCTACTCCATCCGTGAAGTGGTCTCCCTAACAAGACATGTGACTATCTGACATGCCACAAAATTTTTACAACATTATTATATTTCCCGAACTGTGTTTCATATCCCTGTGGCAATATTGTAGTTGTCTATTTATGCTGTCTAATCTCTTCCCCTTCCCACACATCCCCACCTACTTCCCAACTAGCAACCCTCAGTTTTTACTCTACATCTACGAGTCTGTTTACTTTGATCGTTCACTCAGCTCTTCAGACTCCACACACAAGTGAGATCACATGGTACCTGTCCTTCTCCGACTGACTTATTTCTCGCAACATAATAGTCTCTTCACAACATTATCAATTACATTCCCAGAACTGCCCCCATATCCCTGCGGCAACATTGTAGTCCCACATACACTGTCCAAAACCTTCCCCCTCTCCCTCTTCCCCACTCCCTCCCAGCCAGCAACCATCAGTTTTTCCTTTATATATGCTTGATATGACTTCAATCTACTTAAATTGTCTCCCTGGGTTAGCTTGTTTGCCCCTTTCTTTTGTTTAAAAAAGCCCTTTTAACATTTCTTGCAATGCTGGCTTGGTGGTAATGAATTCCTTAAGCTTATTCTTTTCTGAGAAGCTCTTTATTTCTCCTTCAATTTTAAGTGATAGCCATGCTGGGTAGAGCAATCTTGGTTGTAGGCCTTTATTTTGTGTCACTTTGTGTATCTCCTGCCATTCCCTTCTGGCCTGCAGAGTTTCTGTAGACAAGTCCGCTGTTAGTCTAACAGGAGTTCCTTTGTATGTAACCTGCTGTCTGTCTCTTGCAGCCTCTAGGATTCTGTCTCTGTCTTTAACCTTTGCCATTTTAACTATGATGTGTCTTGGTGTGGACCTGTTTGGGTTCAGCTTGTTTGGAACCCTCTGCACTTCCTGGGCATGTATGTTGATTTCCTTCACCAGGGTAGGGAAGTTTTCAGTCATTATTTTTTCAAATACATTCTCGACCCCTTGCTTCTTCTCTTCTCCTTCTGGTAACCCTATGATTCGAAGGTGGTTGCGCTTCACCTTGTCCCATAGGGCTCTTAAACTATTTTCATTGTTTTTTATTCTTTGGTCTTTTTGCTGTGCCAACTGGGTGAGTTCTGCTATTTTATCTTCCAAATCGCTGATCCGCTCCTCTGCTTCATCTACTCTACTGGTGATTCCTTCGAGTGTGTCCTTCATTTCAGTTATTGTATTCTTTAGTTCTAACAGGTTGTTTTTTATGGTTTCCCTATCCTTCTTTATGTCCTCGCTAAGTTCCTTAAACATTTTTATCATCAGTGTTCTAAACTGTGTCTCTGAAAGGCTGGCTCCCTCTGTTTCATTTGGTTCCATTTCTGGAGGTTTCTTCTGATCTTTTACTTGTGACATGTTTCTTTGTTTCCCCATTCCGGCTGTCGCTCTGGGATTGCTTTGGTGTATTAGATAGATCACCAGGAGAGCCCTGGCTGGATGACGCAGGCACACAGCTCACGGCCCAACACTCCCAGGAAAACTTCCAGTCTCAGCCTGTCCCAATCAGCTGCTCCCAGATCAGGCCAAGCAGCCCGACAACCAATCGCCAGCCTGGCAACTCTGCAAGCGGAGTGCGGAGAGCAGAGACCCGAGGCGGCTTGCGCGCTCCCGCATCTCAGTGAGCAGCCTGTTGGAGCTGGATCACTCCCACTAGGCGTTTCCCTGGCAACGCAGCACAAGCTGAGCGGAGGGTGGGGATCGGAGGCGGCTCGCGCATTCCCAGGTCTCAGTGAGCAGCCTGTTGGAGCCGGAGGGCACCCGCCCTGCGTTTCCCTGGCAAAGCAGTATAAGCCGGGCGGAGGGTGGGGATCCAAGGCCGCAGGCGCACGCACATACACACTTCTGCGCCAATTTCCCCAGACCAATTAGGTCTCGGACCTGATCCTTCGTGGGCGGGCCCAAGCTTGACAAAATGGCGACCTCCCTACACCACTCGTGTGTAGGCCCCACACCACGGGAATAACAGTCCAAAAACCTCCAGCCTTTGCACCAAAGGTGCTCAGTTCAGTCCATCCCCGCAGGCTCCCGGCTCACACACAGCCACTCCCTCCACCAGGAAGCAGGTAAGTGCTCACCGGTGAGCAAGCCCGGGAGCCGACCCCACTGATTCTCCAGCTGCTCTTAGCCTCACCGAGCTGGGCAGCGAGAGTCCTCACTAATTTACTGCCAGTTATCTTAGAACTCCTCTTCCTGGCAAAGGAGCTCTGGCTGGTGAGCTTGGGGTGCGGCCGGAGGGTCTCTCCCCCAACCGGAGAAGCCTCTCCACAGTTGGGACCTCCCTCACAGGGCTCGCCCTCTCTCGTCTCCGCCAGTCCTACCAGACCCGATGCGGCTTCCTCTTTAAGTTCTTCGTTTAGTGGTTCTGTTCCTCCAGTGTTCCGGGGACCTCCAGGGTTGAATGCTGTATAATTTGCTTGTAATTTTGGTGTGATCCTGGGAGGCAGTTAGCACAGCGTCTGTCTATTGCGCCATTTTACCGGAAGTCCCCACTTTGGCTCCTGTTTGCTAATATTTTATTGAGAATTTTTGCATCTATATTCATCAGGGAGATTGGCCTGTAGTTTTCCTTTTTTGTGCTGTCTTTATCTGGTTTTGGAATCAGGGTGATAGTGGCTTCATAAAAAGAGTTTGGGAGCTTTCCCTCCTTCTGGATTTTTTGGAATAGTTTGAGAAGAATAGGTGATAGTTCTTTTTTGAATGTTTGATAAAATTCACTTGTGAAGCCGTCTGGTCCAGGGCTTTTGTTTTTTGGGAGCTTGTCAATTCCTGATTCAATTTCCTTGGTAGTAATCAGGGTATTTAGATTTTCTGTATCTTCTTGCATTAGCTTTTGAAGGTTGTATGCTTCTAGAAAATTATCCATTTCTTCCAGCTTGTCAAATTTGTTGTCATATAGTTGCTCATAGTAATTTCTTAGAATTTTTTGTATTTCTGTAATGTCTGTAGTCATTTCCCCTCTTTCATTCCTGATTTTGCTAATTTGAGTCCTCTCTCTTTTTTTTTTTGATGAGCCTGGCTAGAGGTTTGTCAATTTTGTTTATCTTCTAAAAAAACCAGCTCTTGGTTTCATTGATCTTTTGAATTGTTTTTCTGTTCTCTATATTGTTTATTTCTGCTCTGGTCTTTATTATCTCCTTTCTTGTACTCCCCTTGGGCCTCTTTTGCTGTTCTTTCTCCAGTTCCCTTAGGTGTAAGGATAACCTGTTGATTTGAGATTTTTCTTCCTTCTTTAGGTAGGCCTGCACTGCTATAAACTTCCCTCTTAGGACTGCTTTCGCAGCATCCCAGAGATTTTGGGTCGTGGTGTTTTCATCATCGTTTGTCTCCAGGTATCTTTTGATTTCCTCCTTGATCTCATTTGTGACCCACTCACTATTTAATAGCATATTGTTTAGCCTCCATTTATTTGTCAGCTTCCCGGATTTCTTCCTATAATTGATTTCTAGTTTCATAGCATTGTGGTCAGAGAATACAGTTGAAATGATTTCAATCTTCTTAAATTTATTGAGACTTGTTTTGAGGCCTAACACGTGGTCTATCTTAGAAAATGTTCCATGTGCACTTGAAAAGAACGTATATTCTGTAGCTTTGGGGTGAAATGCTCTGAAAATGTCTGTTAAATCCAGCTGGTCTAATGTGTCATTTAAGGTCGCTGTTTCCGCATTGATTTTCTGTCTGGAGGATCTGTCCATTAGTGACAGCGGGGTGTTGAAGTCCCCTACTATGATAGTGTTACTGTTGATCTCTGTCTTTATGTCTGACAATATCTGTTTTATATATTTAGGGGCTCCTATGTTAGGTGCATAGATGTTTACTAGGGTTATGTCCTCTTGTTGGATCGATCCCTTCATTACTATGAAGTGTCCTTCTTTGTCCTTTGTTATATTCTTCAATTTAAAGTCCATTTTATCTGATATAAGTATCGCTACTCCAGCTATTTTCTCAGTTCCATTTGCATGAAATATTTTACTCCATCCCTTTACTTTCAGAGTCTCTTGTATACAGCATATGCTGGGGTCTTGCTTTCTTATCCATTCAGCCACCCTATGTCTTTTTATTGGAGAATTTAATCCGTTTACATTTAATGTGATTATTGATAGGTGTGTATTTATTGCCATTTTGTTATTTGTGTTCGTAGTCTTTCTTAGGTTGTTTTTCTCTTCTACTTAAAGAAGCCCTTTTAACATTTCCTGCAAAGCTGGCTTGGTGGTAATGAATTCCCTTAACTTATTCTTTTCTGCAAAGCTCCTTATCTCGCCTTCGATTTTAAATGATAACCTTGCTGGATACAGCAATCTCGGTTGTAGGCCTTTATTTTTCATCACTTTGAAAACCCCCTGCCACTCCCTTCTGGCCTGCAAAGTTTCTGTAGAAAAGTCAGCTGATAATCTTATGGGGGTACCCTTGTAAGTAACTTTTTGCCTTTCCCTTGCTGCTTTAAGGATTCTGTCTTTGTCCTTAACCCTTGCCATTTTCACTATAATGTGTCTTGGAGTGGGCCTGTTTGGAATCATCCTGGTTGGAACTCTCTGCACTTCCTGGGCTTGTATTTCAATGTCCTTTGCCAGGTTAGGGAAGTTTTCAGACATTATTACTTCAAATATATTCTCAATCCTTTGCTCCCTCTCTTCTCCTTCTGGTACTCCAATGACCCGTGGGTTATTGCATTTGATGTTGTCCCCCAGCTCTCTTACACTATTTTCCATGTTTTTCACTCTTTTTTCTTTTTGTTGTTCCGCATGGGTGATCTCTGCTATTTTGTCTTCTAAGTCACTGATTGGATTTTCTGCTTCATCCAATCTGCTAGTGATTCCATCAAGTTTGTTATTTAATTCAGTAATTGTGTTCTTAAGTTCTAGCTGGTTGGTTTTCATGATTTCTCTATCCTTCTTTATATTTTCATTAATTTCCTTGAACATTCTAATAATCAGTGTTCTGAACTCTGTCTCTGATAGGTTGTTTACCACTATTTCCTCTAGTTCTACTGATTCAGGAAGTTTCTTCTGTTCTTTTATTTGTGTTGTGTTTCTTTGTCTCCCCATTCTGGCTTACTCTTTGTGTTTGCTTCAATATAACAGATAGATCCCCCAGGTTTCTCAGTCTTTTCTGGGTAAACTTATATGGTTTGTGTCCTTTATATTTGAATTACTCAGTCTCCCTATTCTCCTGTGCTTGTATCTGAGGTGTTCCTTGTGTCGTGCGTCCTCACTTGTTGAAGTTTTAGTTTTGATTACTTTTGGCTTGTCAGTAGGTGGGATTGACTCCCAGATTGATTAGCTGTGAGGATCATCAGCTTCTGCAGTTTATGAGCTGCTGTGAGAGGATTGACCTCTCTGATGAAACTTGGACCCTATGGGCCCTAGTACCTGTAGCAACTTCCTTTTGGGTGTGACTCTTGTATGTCAAACCCAGAAATGCTCTGGTTTTATCTAAAGTTGTCCTCCGGGGTATGATGATTCTTGTGTCTGTTTGTTTGGACCCACTGCTGGCAGAGTGATTTTAGAGCATAACAGATCAACAAGAACAACCTCCGCAGCCACCAAAGGAAACCAAATGCTTGCACAAGTAAAGAAAACCAACCATCAAACTACAGTCAACTTGTACAGAAATATCAAAGATACTAATGAAGAAAACAAACAGAAACAAAACAATAACCACACACACAATAATAACAGAAGAGGAAACAAAATAAAATACAATATCCTAAAATAAAAAATAGAATAAACATGAGAAACTGAATAGCTATACCTAAAAAATAAAAAATAAAAATAAACTAAAATAATAATAAAAAAAGTAAGAATAAAAATTAAAAAAATAAAATTTGCAGAAAAAAGGAAAAGAGGAAAAGTATAGCAGTGAGAATAATGAATAAAATAAGGGAGAAAGTGAGGGTGGGGAAAAAAGAAAAAGAAAAGAAAGAAAAAGAAAAAGAAAAAATATATATATATTTGTCTATACACCCATATATATGGACATATATTCACCTATATACACCTATATATATATGTCTATATTAAAAACTACAAAATGATAAGACTGAAATAGAAATAAAAACCAAAAACAACCAAGATAAGCAACCAATAAAGGGAAAACAAAACAGAATAAAACCAAACAAACCAAAAATACCCGTGCCGGTCTTGGCTAAAGTCCACCAAGCTCTCTTCAGTTTGTCCTCTGCTGTACAAAAATTCCTGTGCGTCTTGTGGGAACAGAGTAGGCCACCTGATGCCTAGCGTGATCCTGGCACTGCAGGTTTGCTGTAGTTGAGTGTGGTTGTGACATGTGATTGGTGGTTTTTACAAAGTCACTGCCTTTTTGCTTTTCCCTGTCCCAAGGCAGGCTGCACCCCCAAGGGCTCAATGAGTGTCTCTGGGCACTCTTTCGGTTGACAGCTGTGGAGAATTAAAGAATTCCTCACTACCAAAAGCCAGCTGATAGGAATCTGTTAATTAGTGCCTCAGCAGGTAAACCTGCCCTGCCTCCCAAGCCTTGCCTAAAGGTGGGGGCGGGGTAGGTAGTCTCACTCTGCAGCCTTTACTGGGGTGGAAATTCTCAACCTCCTGCAGGTAGGAATACTTTCGTAGTCTTCTCCTACTGCTGCATTCAGGAGTCAGTTCAAGACTGTCTTGGCGGGGGCCAAAGTTTGTGGGAGTAGGTGGGTTATTGGTTTGTTTGTTTTTTGCTTTCTGTTCAAGAGTAGAAAAAATAAAAAAAAATAAAAAACATATAAATAAACAAAGACACAGTTCCAACACTGTTTTAAGCTAAGGCCTTTGCCTCTTATGCTCCAGCGGAATTCCTGCTGCTCTCCCAAAGGGTCTGCCGGGGTTTAAGGGACTGCGCGCCCCCTGCTGCGCGGCTCAGATCCCCACTCCATCTCTCGGGGACCTGTGTCTCCGCCCGGTGCGCGCTGCTTCTCAGTGAGCGAGAATTCTTTTTTCCCCTCCTCCTGGGTTTAAGGCTTCTGCCTCAGAGCCGGCGCGCCCGCGCGGTGCTCCTGCTGCGCTTCTGGAGGGACTGCCGCCGGGGTTTAGGGGACTGCGAGCACCCTGCCGCGCCTCTAAGATCCCCGCTCCGTCTCTCGGGGACCTGCATCTCCGCCCAGCGCGCTGCGTCTCCGCGCCCGAGTATTCTTTTTTCCCCTGCTCCCAGGTTTCAGGCTTCTGCGCTCCGCGGGACCCGGTGGGCACAGAGACTGATCCCTGAACCGGGAGGGTGCAGGGATTGATCTTGCCCTGTCGCTGCGGGGCTCTGCACCCTGCTTCCTGGGGACCCAACGAGCCGCAGGTGCAGCTCGTACCTCTGCAGAGTCGTCTCCTCTCTCTCCTCCCGCACTTGCCTGGCCTGAGGCTTCTGCCTCAGACTGCAAACCAACGGGCTCTTGCTGAACTCTAGGTGGGTCGCGGGCCGCAGGGAGCGAGCCGGGGCAACACTCACCATGACTCAGCAGCCGCGGGTGCGGGCTGCACCTCACGCATCTCGCTGCCTTCTTCCCCCACTCGCCCGGCCTGCCCACCTTCCAGCAATCCTTGTGTGGAACTCTTAGTTGCTCTGTGTGATGAGTAGATGTCTCTTTGAAGCGTATTAGAAGTTCAAATTGTGGATATTTCCAGGGGAGATTTCATGGAGCCCTCCTCACAGCCGCCATCTTGCCCCCCTTCTCCTCTCATTTTCCTCTTATATGAAATGGGCTAATCATAGTTATTATATCAGAGAGTTTTCTCAAGTAAAAACAAATGCAGGGCCGGCCGAGTGGCTCAGTTGGTTAAGGGTTAGCTTAGAGCGCATGCTCTGAGCAACAGGGCTGCCAGTTTGATTCCCACATGGGCCAGTGAACCTAGGTGAGCTGTTGCTGAGCTGCCAACATGTGCCAGGATGGCTCAGCTGGTGTAACAACAAGATTGCCTGTTCAATGGTGGGCTATGCTCACCTGCAACTAAAAGATTGAATTCGGCACTTTGAGCTGAGCTGCCACCTGGATTGCTCAATGGATAGAGCATGTGCTGTTAACAACAAGGCTGCTGGTTTGACTTCCGAATGGGATGGTGGCTACGCCCACCCACAACTGAGATTGTAACCCAGAATCTTGAGCTTAGAGTTACCCTCCACAACTAAGATTGAAAAACAACAACTTGGCTGGTCCCCCGCCCCAATTCCCCAACACTGTACCCTTCCCTCAATTTCCCAAATAAACAAACAAACAAATAAACAAAACAAAAGAAAAAAACATTTTATAAATGTTAAAAATAAAAGATGAAGAGGGTTTATTCACTGAAACTTTTTTCTCTTCCGCCCCGAGCACACACCATCTTTATTACCTTTGAATTATGATTTTAATTTAATATACATAAGGAAACCCTCACAAATGATGGCAGGTTCAAAAGACTAGTCATGAGTAATTCAAACACATTAGCCAAAAAGACACCAAATAAAGTTTATTTATGATACACCAATCATTCTTTTATCCCATGAATCTTGAAAACAAAAATTGGTCTTAGTTTCTCATTTTAAAGTGCTTTTTTCCTTTGAATTACATTAAAGTTCTAAGGTTATAAATACCTTTGTATACAAAGAAGCAGTGTGGCAATACATGCGACGTTACATATTTTTCATTCTTAAAGAAAAAAATCATAAATAATTAGTGTTGAACCTGCTTTTCAATTCTAAAAGGATGCTAATTTGAAAGATATATAAATCTAACTTAAATGGGCAGTGCATTTTTTATTTGAAACTAACATAACATTCTATTAAGTTGAGTTAGGCTAGTTGGGAAGGAGAAGACATAACTCTCTCTTCCCTAGGCTTTGACATTTCAGAAGCAGGTAGGGATTGATGACCCCTGCCCCAAAAGAAGAAGTGTAATGGTTCTTCGCATGGCATAAGTTTAGAAAAGATCACCATAGAGGTTTAAACTGGTCCATCTCCCTGAAAGGCAGAAAAAGTTAATTAATTATGATATTCATTTTTGCTTCCTTCTCCCCTTACTCCTCCTCTTCCCATTACTCCTATTCTCCCAATTGCTTCTGCCCCTTATTGTACTACTCTTATAACTTTGTTTCAGAGCTTCAACCTCTTACTTAACTGTATTTGGGTTATAAGAATTGAAGTTTCACTTTATTTTGCATTATTTATTATTAAAAATCATTTCAATAAGAGGCACAGAGCTCAAATGATTTATCTGAAGCCACAAGTAATAAGTAGAAGAACCAGAATTTGAAACCAGAGAGGATGAATCCAGAGACTATGCTCCCTTCTTTGAAGCTATGCTGCCTCACTGATTTTCATACTTTTAGTAAATCACAATCAGTACAATGTACTGAGCCTTTTAACTGTTGAAACGGATGCACATTTATCACCCCATGTTAGACAGTCAGCAATCTTCCAAAGTAGGTTTAATAAGCACATTTTACAGACAAAGAAAGTTTTGAGGGCAACAGACTTGGCCAAGACCACACAACTGGCATTGAACCCAGGTCATAGCTTTATTTTAAGGCATGTTTCCATCTATTACCTCACTCAAGGGCTGTGCCAGGCCTAGGAATCTCTTAATATATACTTTCCCCCTGAATGGATGGATGTTGGTCTGCACACTGCCTGTAGAAATTTGGCAAAGGTGGTTGGGGTAATTCTGACTTTGAGGAATTAGGCAGCTTGCTTGGATAACTCAGGTAGTAAGTATCTCAGCTGAGAGCTCAAGTCTTTCCACAGTGTCCTACTGGGGGAGAGATGCTGACCATCTGTATAAGGGGCAAGCTGCTGATAAGAGAGGGATCCTCAAGAGACTGAGTTTTTGAAAATGCAGCTCCCATGTGCACTGAGATACTTAGTAGTGAAGTTTTATGATGTCTGCAAATTACTTTCCAGTGGTTCAGAAAGAAAGAGTGAATAAGTATGAACAATTTATATATCTAGGTGAAAATATCCAGTTGTTCTTTGTACTGTTCTTTTAAATTTTATATAGATTTAAAGTTTTCCAAATAAAAAGTTAAAGAAGGAAAAAAGGAAGGAAGGAAGGAAGGAAGAAAGGGAGGGAGGGAGGGGTTCATTCATTCTCTTCGTTCTCTGGTGTCTGTGCACTAACTGTGGAGTCTAGCTACTGTCTTTTTTGACTATCAAGTGACTTACTAATTAAAATTGCTAAAATATGATATTTGAATAGATGATACTTGCTGAAAAGAGCCAATGTACCAACACCTATGGGTATGTTTTTTAATTTATAGATAATCCTCAGATTTAGTGAACTACTACTGTCTTCTATTCAAAGCGCAGTTATATTTTCAGTAAATCTTGCAATAAAAATATGCTTTCCAACTAAAAATATGTAAATGTCTTCTGTGAAAACAGAAAAAGAAATCATACCAGTGTTCGAAATGAATTAGTTGATTTAGAAAGCATAAATTTATTTTGGAGGAATCCCAGGATGCAAATGCTCAATGTTCTTACTGCTATTGTAAAAATCACTTGGATGAATTACTAACTGGTAGTTTTCTTTTCTCTCCAATTGTGTTCATTGACCCAAAAATTTAAAATACAACACAATAGAACTGAAAATTTATAGGAAAAAAACCCAGTAGTCAATGAAATTTATTTGTAATACATGCATTTTACAGTTGATTTTTAGAACTTTTTATTTACATTTTTTTATATTTTAAAATAGATGGTTTTTAAAACTTTATTGAATAATATAAGGTAGAAGGAAGGAAAAAAGCAAAAGTCCTCTTACCCACAAACACCTATCTTTAATATTTTGGTTGAATTTCCTTTACGTCTTTTTTTCTATTTATAGTGTTTGTTTTTTCTAACTTATATAATTGCATACCCTGTATACATTTTTTCGTCTCTTGTTCTTTTTAAATAATAATATGTCATAAGCATTTTCAGTATTATTCAGTTTTGAAAAAATCTTTTTAAGGTAGTGGGAATGAAAACAATAAAAAAGAAACTCTGGGAAGATATATAAAAAATTAGGTGTGACCGGCCGAGTGGTGCATTGGTTAAAAGTTGGCTTGGGATGCCAGCTCTGAGCAGCAGAGCCCAGGGTTCGGATCCCACATTAGGGCCAGTGACACTGCATTCTACAGTTAGGATGGTGAACAACAGCTCAACCTGGAGCTGGGCTGCCGTGAGTCACCAGTGGTGGTGTAGGCTGCAGCCCCTGTTGCAGTGGGTTGCCATGAGCTACCATGAGGGGCTGGCAGCCAGCAGCTGGCTTGAGCTGCCGTGAGCCGCCATGAGCAGCCGTCCAATGGTCAGCGAGTGACTGCCTCACTCAGGAAGAGTGCAATAATACCAACATGAGCCAGTGAAGTGACATCCTCTACAACTAAACTGAAGAACAAAAAGGCAGCAACTTGTCTGTCCCCCTTTCCCAATTCCCCAATCTATATCCCTCCCCTAATTCCCCAATTAATAAGAAAAAAAAAAATCTTTAAAAAGGAAAACAGAAATTAGGTAACATTCCCTGGGTAGGGAACTATGGGAACTGGGTGGAACGAAGACAAGGGCAGGGTGCAGACTTTCTAGCTGAATGCCTCTATATATTTCTCTGTATACACACACACACACACACACACACACACACACGCACACACACACACACACTCATAATTTTTGACTTACACATATAATGCTTGTTAAAAATGTAAAGAAAATCACTTGAATCATTTAAAATTTGGGAATGATATTATGTTAAGTAGAGAGATCTTTATTTATATTTATTTACATAATTTCCAGTTAGAGATCTGAGTTCTGTTTAATATTTTTCCTCATACATTTATCTATATATTTAAATTACTGTGTATATGAATAATTGCTTGATCTGATTTTGTCATTAGTTGAAATAATTACAGTGTTTTACTGTTCATAGGTTTATTTTGATTTTTCACATTGTTGTTGATAATATGCGATGATATTTTGAGATTAAATCCTTAGTAATTACTTTTTTTCCTCCCACTTAAGAACCATTTCTCTCTTCTATATTAGAAATCTCATCAAAATATAGGGTGTTTTTTGTTTTCTGTTTTTATGGCTATGTTCTGTTCTTTTCCAGGGAAATGAAAATACCCTAAAGCATGCTGTGTATATTCCTTGGCAACTTTAACCCACTCTATAGATCTGGTTAGGAAATGGTGAGTACATTTCGGGCCAGACCGTGATGTGTTACTGCTGACAATCTGTGCATATGACACATGCCTACTTACTGGGGATTTTCATATATTGTTATTGTAAATTTCTGTATATATATGGAGTCCCTTGCTTCCAGGACTGTGGTCCACTGGATGTGAGAGTAAGCAATTTTGTCAGCTTCAATCTGGGTATGTTAACATGCAGAGAATAGAGTTTCTGGGTTCTAGCCACACAATGTCACTGTCTCCCTCAGTTGACAGGGGACTGCCAGGACTTCCCATCCTGGCTCTGGTTTTCTGTAGCTGCCACTGTCCCCAACCTCTCCATCTATTAGCACTGCAGGCCAGTCTTGGCCTTCTGCATGGAGAGAGGAAAGGACAAAGGCCTCAACTTACCCCACAGCAGCCACAACACTGGCAGTCTCCACACAGCGTCCCCAGGAGGCCGTTGACCACCTGAATGGCACAGAGAATCATCTGGATACCTCCTATTACCAGCAGGATGGAGAAAAGGGTCAGATTCCAGGGCACCACGTTTTCAGGCTTTTGGCATTTGTTCCACAAGTCTTTGTCAGTGAGGTAGTCCCTGTTGGAAACATGGGGGAAGACAGGAGACATTTATAAAACAGTATGGAATACCTTAGACCCTAGACTAGAAAGTCACCATGATCATTTTTTCTGTTGCAATACTTTTTCTCCAAAGCATAAGCTCCCTAAGAAAAATATTCCATAGTAACACTTTTAAAAACAATATTTAGCATTTTTATTGACTCTATTTTGTCTGCCAGACCCTGTTCTAAACATTTTATATGTATTCACTCATTTATTTCTCATAGAAATGTTATGGTTCTTTTTTTCTATTTCACAAATAAGGAAGGGCATTGAGGTACAGAGAGGTTAACTGACTTCCTCTAGGTCACACAGCTACTAAGTGATACAGTTATTTTTGTGAGCTGAGTGAGAGAATGGATAAATTCAGTCAATATCTATTATGGGGCCAGGAAAATGAAGACACTCTAGGAGTGGACTCTCACACATATTCATAGCTTTTATCCCACTTATTGTCATTAGGAACCATTTGGACGTTTGACAAACTATCTGTCAAGTCCAGTGGCCATCTGAAGCCATGTAAGGTACAGTCTTGTCATATAGTTATAAGGAAGATCTTGACTTTTTTTTTTTTTTAAATTGGGAAATTGGGGGAGGGGAACAGTGTTGTGGAATTGGGAAGGGGGACCAGCCAAGTTGTTGTTCTTCAATCTTAGTTGTGGAAGGCACCATTTGCCATCTGGCTGCCTTTTGGCAGCTTGTGGCCTCTAAGCTCAAGGTGCTGTGTTACAATCTTAGTTGCAGGTAGGTGTAGCCACCATCCCATGCGGGAGTCGAACCAGAAGCCTTGTTGTTAACAGCACATCCATTGAGCAATCCAGGTGGCAGCTCAGCTCAAGCTGCTGAGTTCAGTCTTAGTTGTGAGCAGGCATAGCTCACCATTGAACAGGCAGTCTTGTTAGGAGCATGTGCTCTCACTAGCTGAGCCATCCTGCCACCTGTTGGCAGCTCAGCAGCAGCTCAGCTCAGGTGCAGCGTCATTAGCCCATGTGGGAATTGAACCGACAACCCTGTTGCTCAGAGCTCACGTTCTAAAGCTGACTCTTACCCAACTGAGCCATTCAGTTGGCCCTTGATTTTTTTTAAAAAGGCTTGATTCTAGCCAAATTGTGAATTTGACTCAATTATATTTTTGTTAACATATTCCACATGCAAAAAGATTTAATTGACTAAAAACACTAAATAACCTGCTGCCTTAATACATATTTTACAAAAACTTTGAAACAAGAGAAACTGCAATATACTTCTGAAATATGTATATTAGGAATCCACTGCAATATAAAGGGCACTGTACGGTGAAGGAGAATTGTGAAGTGCTCTCTCTTTAAGACAAAAATGACTATGAAGTGGGTCAGTCCTGGGGATTATTATCATTCCCTCTCACATTCTTAGAGCCACAAATTGGCTTCCCCTCTTCCTTTATGCATCCTCTACCATCTAAAGGCCTAAGTGGGAACCTCTCCATCTGGCTACTAAATTAGCATCCAACTTATTGTTTCTAGATTCTTTCTTTTGAAGACCCCTGCTTCTGATGAATTCTCTAGTGATCAGTACATACTTATTTAAACATGTTCTGTATTCACATTTGAAAATCTTTGCAATGATGGAAGATGGCTTCAATAGAGTAGAAGGAAGAAAGGATGGGCATTTTATTCTTGATTTAAAAATAAAACATTGTTTATAGCATTGATTCACCTTTCCACAAGGGTACAGGTTCCAGCTGCCCACTAGCTGTGTGATTTATCTATAAAATGAGAATAACATTATTTGTCAAATCATTAGAGTTATTGTGAGGATTAAATGAGTTAATACTAGTGTTTAGAACAGTTCCTAGCATCTAGTAAGTGCTAAAAACTGTTAGTATTGTTATTATTTTATTTAATCTGAGATGCCTGGTCCGAAGGCAAGGGCCTGGTTGTTAGGAGCTGACAGCACCCCAGTGTCTGACAAGGCCCCATTGAAGTAAAGATCCACGCTCAGCACTGGATTTCTGGGGTGCTGCCTTATGGTTGGTCATGTAATATCTCCTGTCTCTATGAACCCATGTGCCTTTCTTCCACATCAGATCCTATAGGATACAGTACTTTCACTGCATTTATGGCAAGTCCCTGTGGTGCCCCCAATGAGAGATGGCATGCAGTGAACAACGGGTACAATCTTCTAAGAGAGGAGACAACCCAAGCCAGGCTACAGCCCCCTTTGGGACCCCAGGACTGAGAAATAGGGGACTCAAGCCCCTTGGAAACAGAGGCTCAGGCCTCTGGTCATATAGGCCAAAAGCCTGTCTGTGAGAAACTGACAGCCTGCTTGTGAGAAACTGATGATAATGTCAGTCCTTGAGCTCAATTGCCTATGGTTATTGCTGTGAAAGTTTTCTTTGGAGACCACGGTCTCTCAGCCATGAGAGTTCTGATAAGAGACAGCTTGCTGACCATGAGGTATATTAATTAACAGCCTTGTTTTAACTCTTTGCCTTGTACATTGCTGTAGCAACAGATACTGAAGCTTTGACTGAGAAACAGATGTTACCCTCTATTGCAATAATATGTAGCCCTTCGTAGGACAAAAAAGGTTTGAAACCTCCTTTTGCTACTAAGTATTATAAACACATAGAAATAGACTTTAGATGGTTTTTGCCCTAAACTCAGCCACTGCTAGTCTCTTGACTCAAGTATGTGCCCTGTAAGGTAGTCATGGTAACCACCCTTTAGGCGATAAGTGAATCCTTGGACATAGAATAGGTCACAGTGTACCCTGGAGAAAATAATTACAAGGACTCAAAGACTGTAAAAGTCCTGAGAAAAAAGAAACATCAAAGTCATGTGAAACATAACTTGTGATTGAGGTAAGGTAAAAAGTCCCTTAAAAGGAGACGTGCTGTAACAATAAAGTGTGACACTCCTGTGAAACTCTTTCCGGTGTCTCCACTCTCTTCTTCTTCTTTCTTCTCTTGCCAACGCCATCCACACCTGAGGGAACCCCTGGACCTTGCGGGGGCTGGACCCCGCACCTGTTATTTTAGATTCCAAGGAACTTGGGTTTGAATGCAAGTGAATGCTTATTCCTCTTACTAGCATTGTATTCCTCACACAAGTTGTTTATCCTATCCCTCTCCCCATCAGGCAGCCTCAGTTTCTTCATCTATAAAATAAGCCGAGAACAACCTCACAATTGTGAGAATTCACTGAGATAACACACCTTATGTATTGTTGTGTAAGACTTCTTTTCAGTATTTATTATTTTTTAAACATTCATGTTTCTGTTCTACATTTTTCCATGTAGTCCTACCTATCTTTGCAATTTTTAAACAGGTTCTAAAGAGACAATATTTTCCAGGCACATTTTGTAATGAAAAGATCCTAAAATGAAGTGATTGGCATCCTGAGTTCTTTCCCTCTTCTGAAGAGTTTGTACAGTGAAGGGATGACAGCCCCTCCTGGTGGTGAGACTAGTGAAACGCTCACAGGGGAACTTGGACGGGAGGATTAGGCTTGAAGCAATCCTCTCAGTCCCAAGCCTGCTGTTGCCTCCCACAACACAAACCACCAGGACAGCCATTCCAGGCCCTTCTTCTCTCCCCCAAACTCTCAGGTTCTGAGATTCTCAGAGATCCTGGCAATGATTGCTGTGTCCCACACTCCAACCCCCTGTGAGGGAGGTGGGCGGGGTGAGAGGGTGGGGGAAACACTAATTTTTCACAGGCCTGGAAGCTAATCATGGTTTCACAGTTCTGTGAAGCAAGGAGAGCTGAGGCAGTTTACACCCAAAGTACTCAGCCAGAATTTAAAAGCATCTCATTCTAGTGACGGGCACTCCCACCTAAGCTGCTGCAAGCCCACCAGCATCGGAATAGGATGCCATGGATTGCATGCCACTGGCTTCTTGCCAACAACAAAGGCAGCTGAAGGAAGGAACTGGTTTCCCCTCCTCCGCAACACCCCCCAAGCCCACCTCTACCCCCGGCAATGCTTTGCTGGGCCCACTCTGACTGGCTAATTCAGGTACCACCTCCTCTTCTGGGAGAGGCTCCTGAGGCTTTTCCTGCCCTCAGATGACTTTAGTATCCCTTTTGTGCTTCTCAGCATTCTATCATCCTCTATCCATTTGTCTGTCTTCTGCACGGGAATGTGCACCCACAAAGGCAGAGACCATGTTTCCTAGCTATGTCCCCAGTTCCATGGATTGTTCAGTAAATAACAGCTTTCATGTACTGCAACCTCCCCAGGTGCCTGGCTCTGGGCCAGCACCTTTACATCACCTTTCCCAGTCCCACCAGAGGTGGTATTCTCCTGAACAATGTCTGGTATAGAGTGGCCTTCAAGAAAGAGTCACTGAATGAATGAACATACACCCATAGGAAGATTAAGAAATTGAAGCTAGAAATAGAAGTGCCTGGATTTGATCTTAGGGCTGTCTGACTCCAAAGCGAATGCTCTTAACCTTTACACAACTCCTTCTATTTGAGCAATTACATCCCTTAGTATATTTGAAATATAATTTATTGACAAAATATATGTTTACATCTATATTAGCGTGCTAATCAAGCTTTACCTGGACCGTGATAAAGAGATTATTCTTTTTGAATCTTCATGTGAGTACTTGAAAAATTGAAATTAAATCGCAAAATTATTACAGTAGCATAACATTTTAGAAAGTTCTAACACATAATAAATTCCATTTATAGCAATGAATTACATTTTAAAAAATGAATATAAGGATGAAAGCTTAGCAAGCAGTGTGTGGCAGTGATTGTACTGAGTGCTTTAGTTGTATCATTTATTTCATTGTCACCTGAGCAAGTACATCTTGCTCTTACCTGCTTTTCACAGAAAAAGAGCTGAGAGATAAATCCATTGCCCCTGGTTACACCATTGTTGTGTGGCAGAGGTATGACTGGATCCTACGTCTGGTCAGGCCAAGGACAAAGCCAGTTCTTAACACCTGTGTGTGTTTTCTGCTGGGAACATGTGGTGTAATCTCATGTCACCCTATAGATGTGTCTTTCAGCTCTAGGGAATGTGTTCATGGCAGCTTATGGAGTTCCTTGCTAATAAGTAATCTCTGAAGTGCAAATGCAGAGCATCTTAACTGAAAGTTCAAGCCAATCCCTGAATTCAGTTCTGTGTTTTGGTGTGAGAATGTTTCCTCACCACTTCCCCAGGGACCGAGGGGAAGGAGGTTTGCAGCCCTAACCAGGTAGTGCTGTGCTTGGCTATGCCCTTTTTCCTTCCCCTACTGCTAAATGTCCTTGGCTTTTCCTCTGGTTTACCCTCCCACATCTGTCCCCATGTTCTATGCAAGCTGCTTCCCTTTCAGCAGCTCAGGGTCAAAGCAGAGGTGGCCAATTGTCTCAGAAAGGAAGACCTTGGATGGGAGGAGACCTTACTTCAAAGGAAGCCAAGAGGGCATACCTCAAAATGGCCCAGGTTTCTTTTTCCTTCTGGGATGCTTCTTTAATATGATTCTCCTGACAGAACAAGTTAACTGTCTTTGCTCCTTTAATATGATCACCAACAAACATTTCTGAGGAAAATGGTGCTAAATTCTATATCACTGAAGAGCCCTGGGTTTTGTGCCTCGAGCTGGAAAATCTCAGAGTCCACCTCAATCACCTTCCCCCTTTCCTGTCTTACCTAACCCTGAGGATTCCGCCTCAGACAGCCTCCGAAGTTTGTCTCCTTCTTTTGAGCCCGGTTTACTGCCTTCTGCAAGGGAAACTTGCTTGAAGGTGCTCATGGTCTTCTCTGGATTGTTACTCCAGTCTCTCTCTCCCTCTCCCTCTCTCGCTCTCATTACTGAGCTTTTCTGTTTAGTCTCCATGTAACTACCATCACAATGGTCTTGAAAGTCCCAAGGGGTCACTTCGTGTCTTGCCTGAAATCTTCTGCTGTTCTCTTATATCCTCAGGCCCAGCCTGCCTCTCAGTCATCCTCCTCATGTGGCGCCCCTCCTCTCCTTTCCCCCTACATTCACCCTGAGCATCTGGCCCCACAGTGAACTGATGTTCTCTCAGCACACTGGACTTTTTCCCAGTTGCCTCAGGGCTTGCTCTTCTGTCTGCCTAAAATGTGTTTCTCCTCACTTCTGCTCATCTTCTCAAACCAACCCATGTCACATCCTCGAGGGAGTTTCCCTTGCATGCCTCTATTTCATCGCTTTCTACAGTGTGGGGGTCTGGCCTGTGTCATCACTCTAGCCAACCTTGTACTTAGAAGGGCAGGAAGCATGCCTGTCCTCCTTTGTTCCATGTTTGGGACAAACTTCTGCACAAAATAGGGTGCTGCCAAGTATTTTTATTTTGTTTGTTTGTTTTTTAATTCTCTTTCTATTAATTACCAGCTGGGGAGCCTTCTTCAGGTTAACCTTTTGAACTTAAGTTTTCTACTACAGGGATAAGAATTCTTCTGAAATTTATTAGGAAGATTAAGTGAGAAAATACATGCAAAACTGATCAGGAAGAGGAGGAAGAGGAAGAGGAGGGAGAAGCAGCTCAAACTGCTGCCATTGGTGATAAGGGAAGAGTGGCAATCATCTTAAGTCCTTTTGTTTGGGCTTGCGCAAATGATTAATCTTTTCTAGCCCTTAAGTAACTTGGTATGTGCGTTAGGTTTGCAGTTACAATGACAACTGCTGCAGTGCTCACACACTGGGGTCTGATGGATAAGAAGAGTCCAAGGCATAGTAAAAAAGATCGGAGACTGTAGGGCCCTGGCTTTGCTTGGTGGACTCTATACAAAAAGCAGATAGTGCAAATCAATATCAATTGTGTTCAAGATAAAACACTGTGACTTGGAGTCAGGAAACTTGGATTCTTTAGTCATTAAGAAACCGTATTCTTAAACATAGGGGTGCATATATATTTTTTTTGAATTAGCATTTTGGATTTCTCTGGATAGATACTAAGAGATTTCTCTGGATAGATACAAAATTGGTAGCCACAATATTGCCACGGGGATATGAAAGACAGTTTGGGGAATATAATGAATAATGTTATAAAGATTTTGTAGGATGTCAGATGGGCACTTGTCTTATTAGGAAGACCACTTCATGGACAGTGTAGATGCCTGACCACTGTGCTATACACCTGAAGCTGAAGCTGAATAATATTGAATGTCAACTATAATTTTATATATATATATATATATATATATATATATATATATATATATAGTCACAGGATGTGGAGTACAGCATAAGGAATAGAGTCAGTGGAATTGTAACAGCTATATACAATGTCAGAGGGGTAGCAAATTGGGGGAGGGCAGTTATTACTTTGTGAGGGTGTGTCTAACTAATGTTTTACACACCTGAAACTAAAAAAAAAAAGTTGAAGAAAAAAAAAGGAACAGTATTCTTTTAGGAAAGTCAGTTGTTTTCTCTGGACCTTGGCTATGTCCTCCAAAGGACGGTTCATTATCTCACAAGCTTTTTGGGAGGATCAAATGCAACATTGTGGGGGAAGGCACTCTGTTAACTGAAAAACACTAAGCAACAGAGGGTTCAGTTATTGCTATAAGAAACTCAAGATGAGCCTCTGCAGTTCAAGAGAAGGTTTGGAGTTGGCAGTGGGAAATAAGGTCAAAAAGGGATATTATTAGATCTTGTCTCAGAGGCTAGGTCACAAGATGTAGGAGACAATGGAGAGCTGGGGAAAGTGCTCTCCAGGTGGCAGAGGGTACAGTGAGATGCAGTCTGCCTAGATCCATATTCCTGAAAGCCCTTCCTGCACCAATGGTGCCAGGTTTCACTCCTGCATGGAGAGTGGACTTCCATCTTATGTGGGATTAAATCCTGAAGTCAGGACATGAGGGAAAAAAAACTCCATGAATAGTCAAAATCACTCTTACCCTATAAATCACCTAGAAAGTATAATATATGGTTTTGTGTACAACTGTACATAGCAATTTTTGATCATGTGATAGTTTAAAGCCATTTTACGGGTGTCTAGGTATAAACCTTTCTCCCTTCAGACCCTTATCAAAGCCATACAGTCAGCAGAGATGGTGCAGAATTCTGAAATGCTCCTGCTTGTCAGCAAAGTTTATGCTGTTTTTATTATGAAACCTCTCTGTTCTAATATCTGTTAATGAATGCATTCCTTGTTGTGAAGAGTAGATGAAATAACATGTGACAACATCTGTCACAGAGTGATGGGCAGTACAGATAGTGATATGAATGTAAACTTGTTTCACCAGGACAAACGCGGAGTACTTTCAAAAATGGTTTCCTGGGGGCAGCAGAGTGGCTCAGTTGGTTAAGAGCATGAACTCTGAGCAACAGGGTCGTGAGTTCAATTCCCACATGGGCCAATGAGCTGTGCCTGAGCCGAGCTGCCACTGAGCTTCCAACAGGTGGCAGGATGGCTCAGCTGGAGAGAGCATGTGCTTCTAACAAGGTTTGACTCCCGCATGGGATGGTGGGCTATGCCCACCCACAACTAAGACTGAACACCCCACCTTGGGCTGAGCAGCGCGAGCTGGGCTGGATGGAAACTGGACTTGGGGCTGAGCTAGCTGCGCCCTCCACAAGTAAGATTGAAGGACAACAACTTGGCTGTTTCCCTTCCCCAATTCCCCATGCTGTTCCCCTTCTGCAATTCTCCAGTAAAATCTTAAAAAAAAAAAAAAAAAAAGGGTTTCCTGTCCTTCCCCCAAACTGGCATTCCCTGTGCTGGCCCATAGACCAGCTGTCACTCTCCTGACCTTGGCTGTGAGTCCCAATGCATCACACACAGGGTGTGAGTGTGCCAGGGAAGGTGTTAGGTCCTTAACGTCAGACACTGTGCTGTTTGGGAGGGCTACTTGGCATCTGCTGTGTTTCCTTCCTCCCTCCTTTGTTTTGCACATAGATTCTAACTGATTTTAAGTTCATCAAGGATAGTATCATTCCTATAATAGAATAAATAGAAAACCCTGTTTAATGCTGCACTGATGCCTATCACTCATACCCTACTCTACGATTAAACAAGAGGACAAGGCTTCCCTTCCACGGCAGTGCAGCCCTAACAGTCCTCTGTAGAGGGAGAGGGCTTTTCACAGTAAATAATTTGGGAATCACTGCATGTGATATCAGTCTCATAGAGGCCTTGTACTCCTGCTTAACTATAGAGTAGGGTGGGGATGACATTTCATGTGAAACACTTGTGAACAAATCAGATCATAATAGAACCAGTACTGCCATCTCCCCCATCTGAAGCTTGCTCTGAGGTTCTGCGGACTCTCACTGTAAATTAGTAATAGGGATTTGAGTTAATAAATTGGTGTCCTGTTGGTTTTCTAGGCATGGCCCCATCCTCCCTGCACAGCAAGACCCAACAACCATATATCATGACCCTCCAGATGTGTCAGTCTCTGTGCGAGGCAGAGGGGCTGCAGTGATGAACAAAACAGAAATGGATCCAGCCTCTGTGGAGGTTCAAATCCACACATTGCTATCTAATAGCCTGTCCATGTCGATGACAGTGTCCTTTGTCTATGATATTCAATACAGTCACTACTAACCATGTGTGGCCACTGAATGCCTGAAATATGACTAATGTGACTAAGGAATTTTTAACTTTATTTCATTTAAATGAATTTAAATTTAAATAGCTACTCAAGGCTACTGGCTACTATATTGGACAGCGCAGCCTAGAGACAGAGGATGTGTAATATAAAAAGGCTAAGACTGGAAGTCAGAATGCAATATTGAGCCCTGCCATCGTCCCCAACTAGTGGTGTGACTTTAAGCAAGTCAAACTTATGAAGGCTGCCTCAGCAGAATGAACTGCCTCATGGGTGCCTATGGAGATGGAAATTAAATGATAAAGCTGTGGTAAAAAGTTCTTTATAAAATACAAGTCCCATGATAATATCAAGTGTCATTTTAATGAGTTTTATTAACTCTCATGAAGAATCTACAATGTTTCCAATGTCATTTGCTGTAAATTTGCACCTTAAAAAATTGTTCAGTTATAGACCATCCTGAATGGATGGTAGGGAGCTTTTGAGCCCTTTTAGTAAGAATTGTTCTGTTTTCTATTATAAGATCTGCAATGGAAGCCAAAGCCACTGCTCTCTGTTTATTAATATTATTAGTTGTCTAATATGTCTGCTAATACATTTTGGATGTGAGTGAAGACACCACCTATCTCCTTCCCTCAAGCCAGCTGTGAGATGCCCTCTTTTATTATTTCTCCTTGTTTCTGTCAAAAGGGCAATTAGAGGTGAGAAGTTGGGCAACTTCACTCAATTCCACCTCTACCTCCAAGGAGCAACATGACTAAGACTTGTCAGATGAAGGTGACAGCATATGTGCAATTTCTCCCAGTGGGCCATTTACCTGCCCTCACCCCCTGTGGTGACAAGTGAACATTGCAGGGTATACTTTACCCATCGTGGAAGGGGTAGCTCCATGTGCTATTTTCCATGAGACATTTAGGGCCTTTGTTGATGGAGACAGCTGAGATGACAAATGAGTATCCAGCACCCAAGAATCCAATCACAGCAAATATTGTGGAGGTGAACATCTGAAAGAGAAGAGACAACCAGGTTCTTAGGGTGGTCCACTCAACACACCTGACGGGTGTGATGACTGCACTGACATTGTGAGGTGGGAGCTGGTCTTTACAGGAGATGCAGCCTCGGGGTGGGGTCTCCTAGAATGAATTTTGGTGTCTCATGTCCCTTCTTCACCCCATCTCCATATCTTTTTCACCTACTCATTGATGATTGAAGTGCTCATTGTGATTTGATAGCTTTCAATCATGGTTTTCAACCTTGTTAAGTATAGAATCTCCAATATAGGGCTAATATGTAAGGCCAGTCTGCTATAGAATCAAAGAATCTTATAATTGAAAGAGTCTTAAAAGTTTTCTGGTCCTGTCATCTCACTGAGGCTATGTCACTGTGTGGTCTCCTGTGGCAGTTCAGTTCTGCTTATGAGAAAGAATAGAAATCTAGAAATTCTCCTCATTGGTCATAGTGACATTCTTTGAGGTAAAAAATGATTTTGAGTCCAACCTTTCTTCCACATGGTAGCAGCCTTTAAAATATCTGAAGACATTTATATCTTAAATAAGCATATTTTATATTTAACATCTCTCTACCTCTTCCACCTTCTGAACATTTTCTCATCTTTGGATCAAACAAGCCTTCCAGTTCTTTTAAATGTTTTCTTATGACAGAGATTACTTAGTGAAACACAGATTGTACTCACATCTTTTTTTTTTTTTTAAAGATTTTATTGGGGAATTGAGGGAGGGGAGCAGACAAGTTGCTGTCCTTTTGTTCTTCTGTCTAGTTGTGGAGAACCTTGCTTCACTAGCCCATGTTGGTATTATCATTGCACTCTTCCTGGGTGAGGCAGATCGGTGGCTGGCCTCTGGACTGCCGCTCGCGGCAGCTCTTGGCAGCTCATGCCGGCTGCCGGCCACTCACTGTAGCCTATGGCAGCCCACTGCAGCAGGTGCTGCAGCCTACTCTGTCGCTGGAGAGTCATGGAAGCCCAGCTCCAGATCAAGCTGTTGTTCACCATCTTAGTTGTAGAGGGCAGTGTCACTGACCCTCATATGTGGGATCTGAACCAGGGCCCTGATGCTCAGAGCTGGTGTCCCAAGCCAGCTGTTAACCAACGTGCCACTCTGCCGGCCCTCACATCTTTCTTTTTTTGTAAATTATTTTGATTAAAAAGAAAAACCCACACACAATATAAATGGCAGAAACAGTCCTGGAGCCCATCCAGGCTAACTTTCTTGCAGATGAAAAATGTTAGGCCCAGAGATGCAACATCCGTTATAAACAGTCATAAGACAGTAGCTGGAAAAATTAAATATTTTGGAATAGAGGTGGAAAATTATCTTTACTTTGGTGACATGAAAGCATAATGCAAAGCACATGATTTCTAAGTCAGCAGATCCAGGCTCAAATCTCAGCTTTGCCATTTTCCTCTGTGTAGCAATTCTGTATGATGGATGTTTCCTCAGAGTCTTAGTTGTCACATCTATAAAATGGACATGATAAAGCCTACCTAAAAGTCTGCTGTGAGAATTAGATGTGGTAACCTAAGTTTAATGTCAGGTATTTCTCTTTCCCCTCCATGTATTACTAACAATCTTATCACAGTATATATTGGAGGGTGTGGAGTGAGATTTGGGGATGGAAAGGACCTGATTGTGCCTGGGCAATTGAAATCTATGTAATAATGGAGTTCCCCTTTAGTTGGTATTTGTTTATATATCATATATAAATGTACTTTTGGTACAACTTTCCCAGCTGAGCTCTGGCCCCAGGTGCCTTGTAAAACCTTATCTGACTTCGCATGTAGAACTGACCATTCCCTCCTCATATCTCCCACCCCAAGTATTCTCGACTGTATAAACTTCTCATAGCACAGTGCCTACAATATGTTAACGTATAGCTTTTTATGACTGTCTTTCCCAAACAGAACACAGACTCCCTGTAGCCATGGACAATAAGTATTTGAAACTAGTTAAAACCTTGTTCAGTTTTTCTTCTTCCTGGCCTGTCAAAGACACTGGATAACTACCTGTTGAATATTTTCAATGGCTAGGGCTTCACATTACTCATGATTTAGGTTTTAGTCCCTTAATATTTTTTTTTTTTTGAGGGCAGTGTTACTGGCCCTCATATGTGGGACCCGAACCGGGGCCGCTGGCTTCCCAAGCCAGCGCTTAACCGCTGCACGAGTTGGCCGGCCCTCCCTTAATTTTTATATCTAGTGAGAATCCATTCTCACTATCTAGGACATTTGTGAATATAATGTAGGTAAAAAGTAAATGAAAATTTTTGTCAATTTATCATATTAAAACAGGCTCTTTTCCAAAAGATGTCTTGTTGAGTAATTTTGGAAATTGCTGAATATATAAAATTAAATAGGTTCATTCCTGTTGTATGTCTAAGAATCTTTGTGATATGCTAATGTGTGTAAACTTCCAAGAAGGGGACATATTATGTATACAGGAATATAAGGAAATTATTAGCTCTCAAGTTATCCCTCAGAAGTAAGGGAATTGCCTTAGATTTGAGTCTTTATTTAAACTATCAGGCAATAGGACTCTTCTTCAAATACTTCATTTGAACAACAAAGTGCTGTGTAGGGACAGACATAACCCAATTAATGTGAGATGAAAAAATTGCTTACAAAATTTTTTCTTAACACATTTATTAATTATTCTAGGAAAGTTGACCTCACAATTCTTAGTACTGGCTATTATAGCTAACAAGCCTTTTAAAGGGCATTCTCAATGAGAACACTTAGTGTTTATAATTGTGGGGATGTTTAATATTTACCTGCAAGAGGAATGTTTAAATATGGTCTTTGTCTTATGTGAATTGATATTTGTGACAAAGTGTGAAATTTCCACTGACAGCATCCTACATGGATACAGAAGTGTGTCTAAACAGGAATAAAGGAGAAGAGATGGGCTGTGGGAAATTTTGATGGCTCAATAGATGTCTTTAGTAGTAGCAACAACACTGATGTTCAAGAAGCATGAATATATTAAAAAACTACCTGAATGGAGGGGAAAGGTCATATTTCCAAATCAACATATTAAAATTTTTTTATATTTAATACAACATGTGATTTAAAATATGCACATGTTGGCCGGCTGAGTGGCTCAGTTGGTTAAGAGCTCTCTCAAGAGTGCAAGCTCTGAGCAACAGGGTCACAGGTTCAATTCCCTGCCTGAGCTGAGCTGCTGAGCTGCCATCAGGTGGCAGGATGGTTCAGTTTAAAAAAGAAATAAATACAATAAAATAAAATATACACATGTCACTGAAAGTTTATACATTAATGTTAGTCAAGAACTTTTTTTGGAAACTTCTTTATGGAAAACTAAGAGTTGGTATTATATTAATTATTGCATTATATTTAGGTATATATGGTCATTTGCTGAGTTTTCCAATCTCATTGGAGCCTACAACTTTTTTCTGTGAGTTCATCCAAGAGCAAACTTTGAAATATGCTGCCCAAATTTAGCGAGAGCTTATCTAGCTAGTTCTCGGTCTCTGAGCCACGTCCATGCTCCAATTAAACTGCTGTTCAGTTAGACACAGCTGGTATAACTCTAGGAATGGCCAGAATGTTCCAATACAGCCATTGAAAAACTTACACTCGGCTCAGTTTCTTACACAATATTATTTCTTGCTTTTTCAGAGCAAGACCGAGTGGTCTGGAAACATTTGCTGACATGTGGTCCTTCATCATAGAGTGGGTTATCTCAATGAAAAACAGGGTCTAGAAGGGAGGGTCTCTCACATCTTAAAAATGGTTAAAAGTGTTCCAAATCCAGAATTGCCACTAAATAACTGGTTAAGTATTCTTATGTTTTTATAAAAAGGATCTCAAAAACCATCTAGTGCAATCATCTCACTTTCTAGCTAATAAAAAATAACTTCATTCCAGGCTGGCCAAGTGGTGCAGTGGTTAAGAGCTGGCTTGGGACACCAGCAGCCGGGGTTTGGATCCCACATATGAGGGCCAGTGACACTGCCCTCTTAAAAAATAAAAAAAAATTTTAAAAATTTAAAAAACAAAAAAATAGTTCCATTCCATGAGAGCTTTAGAGCATAATCTCATTTATTCCTCTCAGCAAACCTGTGAGTTGGGTATTATTATCTACATTTTGCAGACAGGAAACTGACACTACTAGAAATTAACATGATTGCTTTAAGTCAGAGTAAAGTTCTAGGACTGGGAGGAATCCATGGCCACTTGCTTCCACAGCCCATGCCCTTAATTTGTGACTTTCTCAAATAACAAATGTAGAAAGTGGCTAAGGTAGATTAAGAACCAGGGTTTCCTCCTCCCAGCTTTTTGTCCTGTGCCCTCCACCACACACACACAACACACACACACACGCCTATGACACCAGATCCTCTGTTATTTGCAAGGTGCCCTGTGAATGGCATTGGTACTCTTACAGTAATAAACCAAAATATAGGGAAAAAATATCCTTTTGCTTACTTGATCTTCTGATCTTGAATTCTAATTACTAGTCAGGAATCATGAAATGATTGGTTGTTAAAACTATAATAGTGTATAAAATTGTGTTAAAGCAAAAGAAAAATTACACTTACAGGAAGGCAGTTTGGAAGTCTAAGGAGACCTGGGTTCCAGCCATCTTATCACCACCCAGGCTCCCACCTTTCTGGCCTCAGCTTCCTGTGGTAAACAGAAGAAAGGGCTGGAAGGTTCCAGAAGGTTTCTTCAGCTAAACCAACCCAGGATTTCAACATCTACTGGTTAGTAGTGGGAAGAGAAATCTGACTTGTGCTAATCTACTGTATGAGCTGAGTAAAGGATTTAGATATCACTCCTAGAATATTTCAGCAGGCAAATATTTAAAGACGCAAAAAATGAGTACTAATGCAAACATTCTCATTTTAGGCAGGTCTGAGTAAATGAGTATGTTAACCCAAGTAAACCAGGTTGATATAAAATCAGTGAGATGGCTTATCCTTTCACTGAAGAGTCTCTATTGTAAACACCTATACATCAGCATTGTCCATAGAAGCATCATGTGTGCCAGATATACGATTAAAATTTTTCCAGTAACCACCATTAAAAAGGTAAAACAAGTGAGATTAATTTTAACATATTTTCTAATTTAATATATTTTCAACATATCCAAAATATTATCATTTTAACATGTAATCAATATAAAAATTACTAATGAGATATTATATAGTTTTATTTTGTGCTAATCCTTTGAAATCTAGTGTACATTTTATACTTATGGTAAATCTCAGTTTATTTTATTTATTTATTCATTTATTTATTTATTTTTAGCTGAGCCTCCTGCCACCTGTCAGCAGCTCAGCGGCAGCTCAGCTTAGGCTGAGAATTGAACTGGCAACGCTGTTGCTCAGAGCTCACACTCTTGAGCGAGCTCTTAACCAACTGAGCCACTCAGCCCGTCATGGTAAATCTCAGTTTAGATTAACCATATTCCATATGTTCAATAGTCACATGTGGATAGTGGCTACTGTATCGGATAGCATAGTTTAGAACATTTGAAAAATGGATTCGGGGCCGGCCGAGTGGAGCGTTGGTTAAGAGCTGGCTTGGGATGCCGGCTCTGAGCAGCAGGGCCCCAGTTCGGATCCCACATATGAGGGCCAGTGACACTGCCCTGTATAGCTAAGGTGGTGAAACAACAGCTCCACCTGGAGCTGGGCTAGTGTGAGTCCCCGGGACGGCATAGCTGCAGCCCCTGCTGAAGTGAGCTGCCGTGGGCTACAGTGAGTGGCCGGCAGCCAACGTGAGCTGCCAAGAGCCACCGTGAGCGGCCATCCAGAGGCCGGCGAGCGATCTGCCTCACCGGGGAAGAGCGCAATGATAATATAAACATGGGCCAGTGAAGCAACGTCCTCCACAATTAGACTGAAGAACGGAAGGACAGTAACTTGTCTGTTCCCTTTCCCTGATTCCCCAACGCTGTTCTGCTCCCCCAATTCCCCAATTAAACCTTTAAAAAAGAAAAAGAAAAATGAACTCGAGGTAGTAAAAGTTTTAAAAAAATGCATGGATATGATCTGCGCTGAATTCATGGTTATGATTACTGTCAGGAGTGGGGAGAATTTGATAAAGGAGAGGTACACGGTGACTCTCAATTGAATCAAAATGTTTTATTTTTTTTGTAAAATGATCTGAAGAAAATATGACATCAAATTTTAACTTCATAAAGTTCCAGATGGTATGTTCTGTTTTTACATTCAAATCTGAAACATCTCACCATAAAATGAGTAAAACAAACACCCCAAACTGATTTTTTATAACTTTTCCAGATGAACCACATAAAGCAAGGTACCCTTTAAGTCACTTTGATTTAAGTAATTTTTGGTTCAGAAAATAAAAATTGCCAAATTACTACTCAGAGATATCATCAGTCTTAAAACCAGTATAGAATAACTTTAATATATCCTAAGTGTCAAGATAAAAAAATTTCATGTTAAAAGTTACTGAAGGGCTGGCCGAATGGCTCAGTTGGTTAAGAGCTCGCTTAAGAGTGCAAGCTGAGCTCTGAGCAACAGCGGTTCGAGGCCAGCCCGAGCTGAGTTGCCGTTGAGCTGCCAACAGGTGGCAGGATGGCTCAGCTAAAAAAAAAAGAAAAAAAAAAGTTACTGGGATCCAGTCGAATATGTTAGAGAACAAGCACTCTAAATTGAAGTTTTAAAAAAGTAAACAGGCAAAAGTCTCAGAATATCTCTGGAAGGAGACATAATAATTGGCAACAGTGGTAACCTCTGTTACCGCTGTTCAGAGGAGAGTCAGGAATGGGAGGCTTCCTTTGTAGTCTTTGTGCTGTGGAAATGCTTTTCCTCATCTAAATAAATAGTTAAGAGGGACACTATAGTATAGTGTTCAAGGGCATGGGTTACAGGCAGACCAATATGGGTCTGAGTCCTGGTTCCTTTCTTATGCCCTTGGGAAGTTAATCTCCATTTCAGTTCTGTAAAGTAAGGCTCCATAATAAGTACCTGCCAGATGGAGATCATAATATGTAAGATAACCTAGTCAATAGTCAATAGGGCATCAAATGTACACACTCTAGAAAAATCAGACCACCCCAGGTGGTTGTGCTATTTGATAATGCCCAGTACTTCACTGAGAGGGTAACCAGAAATCTCTTGCCTGTTTCCAAGTTTTGGATAATTTCCCATGTCATTAGCAAGCACTTGATAAATGTCATTATTATATTGTGATATTTCAATTATCATATCCTCAGACACTCGTATTTTCCCCAAATACAGAGAGAGCATAACCCTGGGCAGGAAAACCATAAACAGGCTAACTCTCTTATGGTTGTTCAGCACACCTGTTCTGTTCACATTGTTAAAGTAACATGTGTTTATATATATGCTGTAACTGCTTCCCTTGAAATGGAAGATAAAAATGCCCTCTAAGCAGGTGCCCTCGAATCCACAATTTGTCAGCTCTAAGACCTCCCTCTCTGTCAGGGTCTGGAGACAGATGACTTGGGATCGGATCCTAGTTCTGCCACCGTCTGTGGTGGGTCCCTGGTCAGGTATCTACTTATGTCTGCTGAACCAGGTGGAGGAGGTGCTGGGGGCTGGGAAGGAGGGAAAAGGGGGTGATTTGGGGACATGGTTTCAGAGGCTTGGGTTCTGGCAACATGTTGGAGAAACCTCTCTGGTGGGCATTGAGGTTCTTCATTAGCAATAATTCTAAGAGATATATCGAGATTACTTGTTTTTTTTTCTCCCTTAAAACATTAATGTCCCATGTTTTCTGCCTCCACCAAGCTTGGGAAGGGAGAACTGGTGGGGTGGGGTGTTGTGGTCATTAATTTAACTTGCATGTGCCTCAGTTTCCTTATTTTAAAAACAGGATATTTAACGCCAGACTCAAAGGGTTGTTGTGAGAATTGAGCCTAATAAAGTAAGGAAGTCACCTGAAATCCCTTCTAAGTGTTCATTTACTTCATTCATGCTACAAGCATTTGTCAAGGACATATGTGTCCTCAGTACCCCAGGCACTCGGTACTACTCTCCCCTTCCCTATACACTGATTCTTGCAACATCTTGCCATAATTCTTTCAATGTCCTTATGAATGGCAGCAAGTGCCACCATCCGTTTGATGGCCAGAGGATTTCAAAGCATAAAACACATTTAGTGAAGAAATATGGTTCCATACTTTATTTCTTCTTTCTAGATTATTTATTATTTCAAAAGACGTGCCTTTTAAATCCCCTTCATTCTGGCTGAAATGCTCACTAGAGAAGTGCTTACACATTAGGTGTCCTTAGGGGGCACTGGTGAGCCAGGCATGGGAAGAAATTCAGACTCTATAAGGAAAACACTCATTTATGACCTGACCACAATCATCTTCCCAAGAGGCCTGTCAAATCATCGGGTCCTGCCTATGGGTGGGGTGGGCTTTTATCTACCTGATATGATTTAAGGATGCTGAAATACCTACCTGCCCCTAAATATCTCTTTTATCAATGTACCTTCAGTCCCATTAGCAAAGAAATTCTGAGTGAATGCCAAGGTCTTCAAAACACTCTTAATAAAGCACAAACGTAACATGAATGAGTTGATGAAATTAATTTGTTGTCTCATTAGACCCTCAGAAATCAATTTTTCTAAAGGATTAGAGGGCAGGAGACCCTGATCGCCCACACACAAGCTGCCAGGAGGCCACCAACAACCTCCAGTATGGGAGGAAGAGGTTGAGACCTGAAAACAAGCCCAGGTCAGGGTTTTCAAAGTCCATCTAAGAAGCCATCCTCTTCTCAGCTCTCATTTAGTCTAGTTTTTTAAAGAGTGTTGACCCCTGGGGCTGGGCTTCTATTTTGCTCTGCCTTAGAAAGAGCTTACCTCCCTTTTCTAGTTTCACCATGAAACTATCAATCAGGTTATCTAAAGATTTTTCCAGCTCTACAGCCACCACATCCTGCTTCTGCAATCAATTTGTATTATCCTGGTTTTACTACCCAAGAAAAAGAAGAGAGATAGAGGGGGTGGGGGTAGGAAAGAGAGAGAGCAAGGCCATGGAGACAGCAGCAGGATTTAGCCCAGCACCCCTTGGCCTAGTCTGCTTATGCTTCACAGGCCTGTCTACCCAGCAGGATTTCCTAAACAATGTTCCACAGAAGCCCCTTGTTCCTTGAACACCTGGAGGGGAATGCTGTTTGAGCCTTTGGAAAAATAATTCAAGTCTTTCAACATTATGGAACTAATCAAATTATGCTGCAAGTTTTTTTCTTTTTGTCTGACAAACACTTGTAAACACCCTTCTTTAAAAAAATGGTTACTGCTTGGTGCTCCAGAGCCTCAGAACAATAGGGAAACATGGCTCTGAAGGAGAGGAATGAACTCAGTGGCCCTGAGGGGTGGGGTAGTGCCCCTAAACAAAGGGCTCAACCCTGCCCAGTGTGGGCCATTGTTGTACCAAAATGCAGGCACAGAAGTACCGGATTAATTTGTTTTAATTTTTGAAAAAGAAGTAAGGTATCTAGATGCTGTTAATGAACTCTATTTTTAAAAGTTGGCAGCTGATTAGAAAACAAACCAACAAACCCAAAACAAGAAATGCTTGTGCTGGCCACCTAGTGTGTGGTCACCCCTGGCCCAGGGCAGCTGGGACTGGGTGCCTTAGTTTACACACTGGCGTGGCAGACCCTTTGATGGGCACTGTCCTTGTGGACAGTCCGCCAGTCACACTGAGGTGTCATCCTCAACTCAGGTCAGTGGCAGTTTCCACCAGTAGGGATGGGGTTAGGAAGCTAAGGCACACAACTTGAACTGGGCAGATGAAATGTTTCAGATCGTGTTGACTCAACTGTGTTTGTAAAAACATGACTTTCTGTTCTTCCTGGGACTTCACTTAAATCTAATTGTAAAACTCATTTTGCATAATATTTTGAATGTTATTTCACTTCTCACTGTCGTTATGTATAAACCTAAAACAAATGATTAACAAAAACAAATGTTGGTTTATATAGGCTAATCTGCAGACTTCTACTCAGCACCAGGAAATGAACTGTTGGATCTCCAAGCAATCTCTCTTTCTTCTTTTCATCTAATTTTCCTAAATTGCTATTTTTCTTCAAGTTCCCATCTTCAACTTATTCCCCCATAGTCCACAAAGTATAACAGGATTACACTTCAAGGGGAAAATCAGTTATATATTTATTTTTTTTCCTTTGTAATTAAATATATATATCTCCCATGTAATATAATTATATTGAATAAATTGTGGTTATTTCATATCCCTTTGTAAGTGAAGATTTTAAATGTTATTATTTGGGACTCATGATGGTGTTAAGGTGAGGACATTCCCTTTGAATGATCTTTTATATCACATGGAAATCTGTAATGGTAAGCACAGGACACCAGGCTCAGCCTTTCATACGTGCTTATTGAATATTTTTTGATTGAATAAATGAGCAAATATGGTGAGAAAGAATGTTAGATATGATTCTATTTCAGAAGGGTCAGGTACACATTTCTTTCCCTTTAAGAAGTTAAGGTAAGTATGTGTTGTTCATCATCTGGGTTCATGAGTCTCTTAGGTGGACAACTGAACCCTGGGGGTCTTGAGTAGGAGCTGGCCTTACTGTGGTCCCATCACTACTTCCCATTCTACCTTCTTCATCTTTGCCATATCAATGTACTTGAACTCAATATTTTTATTTAAGGCAACTCTCCATTTCATTCATTTATACCATCATATGAATGAACAACTAGACTCTTCAGCAAATATAAACACTGTATTATTGAATGCTTAGTTAAATGTTGCTTGCATTCTGGGGCTAGAGACTTTTTCTCCTTTTGTTAGAAAGGGAGGTTATGAGGGGTTAGAAATAGTAAAGGCTTCTTTCCATTGAAATCAGATTTTTTTCTTGATAGAATCAATGGGTTGAAGGAGAATTGAAAAGGGAATAACTTTCCATGTTATTGAAAACTGTAGCAACCTCTGTGCACCAGCAGAGCATGTCCCTAACTCGGGAAATTCTGATCTAGTCCAACTTCCTCACATTACAGGACAGCAAAAGAAGGCAGAGAGCAGGACAGTGACTTGTCCAGTTGCAGAAATGGGGCACATCCCCATGTTCCATCCTAGCTTTCTTCCCACTCCACCCTGGAACGGTGATGCCTAATCTCCCAATCTATTTATGAAAAGATGAATTGGCTATAAGAAACAAGAAAGGAAAGAGAAGTCCTGAGGCAAAATCCAGAGAAAAGGAGGGAAGTGCTGTGCACTGAGGTAGTAAACTTGGCAGAGGTGTGGATGGGGGATTTAGGGAGCTATTGGGGAGAGGAGGTTATCATCTGTTATCTTGTTCCCACCCCCCTTTACAGATAGGCAATGCAGGGCCAGAGAATGAAATGACTTGCCCAAGGTCTCAGGACTTCTCATGACTGAGGGAGAGGTCCAGCCCCCATCTCTGCCTCCCCAGCCTGCATTCTTTATATGGCACCACTTCAGTTTTCCACCTCTGACATCCCTTCTTGTTTGTAAAATCTAAAATGGTATTCATACCCAACAAGTATAAGGGCGCTCGTATTTCAGATTTTATTATTATCGTTAATTTTCACCAACAAAAAGAATTCCATCTTTATCCCTGCGCTGGCTGACCCCAGGGTCCTGCTTGGGGCTGGTCACTTGTGGCTACGCTTGAGATGCCCAGCACAGGCGGACAGTGCAGCCTGGAATAATTTTGGTGTCTGCCCCCATCATAACTCACCGCAAATCGCTTCCCACAGCTCTCGTTGCCACAGCACCCGCAGCAGTCATTGTTCTTCAGGCCCAGGAACACCAGCGCAGGGAAGAGCATCTACCAGCAAGAGAAGCATCTCAGAGTGGGTCTGGGATGTGAAGGGAGAGCACATGCCTGCCTGGCTGTGTGAGGGGACACAGCCTTGGTGGCCAAGGGGCATGGAAGGAAGGAAGAAAGCATGGCTGGTGGGTGGATGAGTGCTATTGAATATTTAGATGCCCTTTGGCCTGACTGCAGTTTCAGTGGAGCAAGATTTCAAGATCTGGCACCTTGAGGTTCCATTTAGATGGTAGATTAGGAAAAGAAAAATAACTGTCCTCAACTGTCATGAAAAGGGAGCCTCTCTCTAAAGTAGAGGTTCCCAACTCTATTGGAAACAACAGGTAAAGAAATCAGTGAGTGAGTGGAAGAAGAATCCACGGACATCTGCTTCTTTTGGTGGTTTACAGTCAATCAATTTGCTAGAAAGTCTATTTCCCCCTCAGCCACACCCCCACCTCACACCACAGCACTCTCTTGTTAGAATAAAGAAATTCTGTGGCCTTCAGTTTGATTCATGGAACTTGACTGACGCATGAGAACTGCCAGCCCAAGTTTAAATTACTTAGTAAATTCAGTGGACATGTCTTGTCAGGTCCTAATGGAGAAGGGGAAAATTAGAGCCATGACTGACTTTTCATCATGCAATGCTTAGGCTTTTATTAGCAACTCAATATCTTCCTGGTCAATAAATACCTAATTTTAAAAGGGCAAAATCAAAATCTCCTTCAGGGGGAATTTAAGGCTTTCATACTCACCAAAATCCCGTTTCCTAATATTCCTCCGAAAAACCAGACCTCTTGGGAAAGGTGTTCTTTGTTGTCTACCACTTTTCCTCCAGGGAAAAATAACAGGATGTTAGCCACGAAGCCAAACACAGTGAGGGGAATGAGGGTGCCCCCCAGGCACTTGGCACAGCCCCCAGTGCACATGCTGGGTCCGTACAGTACAAGTCTGCGAGAAAAGGCCCTTCACTGCTCCCTTCACGGGGTCTCTTCAAAGTTATCAGCTGGAGTGTCCTTGTAAATGTCCCCAGTTCAATCCGTATTTTGGAGCTGAGACACAAATCAGCCTGTGAACTGTGTCCGCGGAGATGCTTCAGCTTCTTAAATGTAGCTGAACCTCTGTGGCGATAACATTTATACAATCTCCCTGACCTGAAGTCTTTTTTTCTTTTGCACTCCCATAAATGAGATTAGGTTCAGAGCAATCGTTTTGCCATGGAGACCAATAACCTCTGTTAATAATCCACCAGTGCAGACAAGACACTCACATTGTTGCAATCAAACATCAGGCCTGAAACAAATAGCCTTTGGAACTACTGCACCTTTAATCCCACAGTGCCCCTGCCCAAATTAAGAAGTATTGCCCCCAGGCTCTTTATGAATTACCATAATTGAGTTACATCCTACCTAAAAATCATGTCTCCAAAGCACTTAGGTTTATAGTGGTTTATAGTCTGTCTTTTCCCCTCAAAACATGGAATGCACAGGTTATCCAAACAGTTTCTGTTTTCCTCGATACAAAAACAGGAACAGGGCCGGCCGAGTGGCACATTGGTTAAGCGCTGGTTTTAGGATGCCAGTGGCCCCGGTTCGGATTCCACATGAGGGCCAGTGACACTGCCCTCTACAGCTAACAACAGCTCCACCTGGAGCTGGGCTGTGCGAGCCCCGGTAATGGTGTGGGCTGCAGCCCCTGCTGCAGTGGGCTGCCATAGGCTACAGTGAGTGGCCCGCAGCCAGCGTGAGCGGCTGGCAGCCAAGCGTGAGCTGCCAATAGCCTCAGTGAGCGACATCCAGAGGCCAGCGACCGATCTGCCTCATCCGGGAAGAGCGCAATGACGATACCAACAGTGAAGCAACGTCCTCCGCAACTAAACTGAAGAACAAAAAGACAGCAACTTGTCTGTTCCCCTTCCCCGATTCCCCAACGCTGTTCCCCTCCGCCAATTCCCCAATAAAATCTTTAAAAAAAAAAACCAGGAATAGTCTAGTTGGGTATAGCTGAGCTCAGGCATACAAGATTTTTTTAAAGGATAAAATCAGAATAACTATTCATTTTATTGCCTGATTACTATAGTTCTATACTTGTTACTCCATAAATTGTCTCCTTCCCTACCTGGTGCGGTGGAATCTGCAAAAACAGTTTTTCCCGTTCATCTTGTTCAGCTTCATCTTCTGTGCAGGAATAAAACGCTCTACCTTCTAAGGGTAAAGGAGGGTTGGTGTTGGGTAGAGGGGAGGAATACTACTGGTGAATAGACTGGAGGCAGAGTGGACAAAGTTGGAAGAGCAGCTAGAGAGTATAGGAGGCAATAAGTGAGATGTCTATTGGAAAGTTTGCCAATTCCAGTTGCTCCTTTGTGATATTTTGAGTCACTTAAGAAGGTCTCTGTCATGCCTGGACCAACACCTACGTTATGCAACGATCCTGCTTGGTCCTCATGTTATGAAGGACCTTGGGTTGGAAATGGAAGCCTGTTAGTTCTTTGTTGAGAGTCTAGAGATTAGAATTAGGAACAATACGTAGAATTTGATAGGGAGTTGAGTTTTAGCTGAATGAAAGGCAAGTAATTATCCATGTAAGTCCTGTCCTACAATGGAGTTGGATCCCCACTCCCAGGGAAGCCAATGGGCTGCCTTCTGTCAAGGCTCAGGGACCCTTGGCCAGGGGAGCTGTGGACAGGATTTCAGAGAAGTCAGATTAGATGAATGCTAAGCTTTCTTCTGAAGATTCGATGAGATGTGCACTGGCTGCTCCAGAGAGATACTCATGGAGATCTCAGGGTTGGGATGAGAAGAAAAACAGCAAACATTTATTGAGCATGTATAATATACTGAACACAAAGGAACACTTTAAATGCTCCAGACTGACCCTTCTGTGAAGAAGGGGCTCTCTCTCCCTCTACAGGTGAAGACAAGCCCGCTCAGAAAGGTTAAGTATATTATGCAACATCATTCCAGCATAATAGGGGAAAGCTAAGATTTTAAATCAAAACTGTGTCACCAAAACCCAGGCTATGGTCTCTCTAATAGAGTTTCCCTTTTAGAAATGAAAAACACCATCTTTTCAATAGAAACAATAGGATGACACTATGTGCACAGTATCTGGATACAGTGAGACATTCATCTGAACAACAAACTGGTGCGATTTCTTTTTCTTATTACAAAATAACATAGATAATATGGATTTTTTTTTTTTTTTGTAGAAAAGTCAGCTATACAGACAAGCAGAAGACAGGAAAGTAAACCCAGCTATGTTCCTACCATCAGCAGATAAGGATTATTATCAATTTGCTGACAATTGTTTTTCCACACTCCTAGCAGATGCTAATGAGCTGTATTTATCCTCCCTTGGAGGAAGACAAAGGTTCTAGGAATGTAAGGACTGACTGAACCATTGGGGATGCCATCTTGGGGCTAGGAAGCTCCCCTGTTTTCTGTCTCCAGGGCCTTTTGCCTCTAGAAATTACCATCATGGAATTTGAGTAACACTGGTCAACGCAGCTCTGATACCCTAGACTTTTCAGACTAGCCACTGGAGTTGCCAATCTATATTACCTGAGTGAAGGGATGGAAGTAAAGGATACAGTGGAGAACAATTCCGTTTTCTCCCAGGATTTTTAAGAAGATGTGGGATGTAACTGTGAGGGAAAGGCCTGTGGTCATCTACTTCCTGTGTGGAGAAGGAGAAATACTGAAAGACCGTCACCTTTCTGGAATGCCCTGACCACCTGAGACTTCAAACACTTAGAGGGTGACTAACGCATTTGTTATTCAACTATTAATTGTGCCATCAGATTTTCAAACTGGAAGTGGAACACCTAATCTGGAGAAAGGGTGGGGTGGGGAAGGGAAGCTTGGTGACAATCACCCTCAGGAAGGGGTGGGGTCCCAAACAGACAACTCTAGGCACTAGAGAACATTTTGTGAGATTCTGGGACTCTTTTTTTTAAGAGATTTATTAAAACATCTTATCACAAAATGAAAAAACATATAAATTAAAAACATGAAATCCTCATCTTGCCTAGTCTGGTTAAAATGTCATACATTTTTGGGCCGGCTGAGTGGCGCGGTGGTTAAGCACTGGCTTCGGAAGCCAGCAGCCCCGGTTCAGTCCCACGTATGAGGGTCAATGACACTGCACTCAACAAAAAAAAAGATGTTATACATTTTTCATGTTTTCACAGCTGAAAACTTCAGGTCTTATACCTAACTTGCTCAGCCTGAATATTTAATTCATCTTTCCTGAAAGTACCAGGACAGCAAATAACCAAAATGCAAATTATTATACAAAGAAAGTGCAGAGTTAAAAAAAGAAAATGTGTAGAAAGTACCCCATTCCCACATCTCAATTAAAGGCAAACAATGGTACTTTGCTCTTGCTTAACTTACATTGTCTTCAAAAACTACTAAAACATAATTGACTTAATGTCCAAGCACGCGTGCACGCATGCGCGCGCGCGTGCGCGCACACACACACACACACACACACACCTGACTTTTAATAGCTGTCCAAAAAGCTTGTTAGTGTTTGAAAATGAATACTGAAACAAAGGAAAATGTATTTTATATCCAACAAGTTTGAAGAGCCCTGGCTTGCAGCATTCTGTAAAATAAACAAGACAAAAAGCGGTATAGGATTTACTGACAGAGGCAGAATTTCTTCTGGCAGGTAAGTGAGGAGGTGGTGGGTTTTTTTCAGGCATCGTCACCACCATTTCATAGATTGGCAAAACATACTGCGGAGGTGCTTCAAAGGCAGGGTACACAGCAGTCTCTGGGGTGTTTGTTGTTGATGTATTTATAGCAGTTCCAAACACAGTTGATTAGACAAACCTTAAAAACGCTAAATAAGGCGAAGAACACAAAAATAACAAACAGGAGGCAGCTAAAGTCCAATGTTAGGAGGCCAATTTTAAAGGAAAAATCAGGTAATCGGTCCAGATAGTCTTTGATTCTTGGCAAATAAGTGAGAGAACTGATAGCAACCAGGTACCTGAGAACGAAGTGAAAACGTTGGTGACAGAATTATAGAACAAGCCAACCCACTTGGGTTGGTTAAGAAATGGCTCCTTACCAGTAATGAACTGCTTATGATTATAAGCACACAGACAGCACAGGCATTATCAGCCATTCTTTTGACAAATAGTAATTGCTGATGGCTTCATACTGAATGTTGACAGCTGGCATTGGATTTGGATGAGTTAACCCCACAATCACCAAAACTGTCATCAATAGGTTTACCACCATATCCCAGGTCCCGGGATGGTCGTCCTGGTGCGGACCTGGCAACAGCCGCAGTACGGGTTTTTAGAATCGGTGGCTGTGGCTTCACTTGAAAGTCATGGACACTATTGAAATCTCACGGGCTGTGTTCTTGGCCGGGCCCCTGAGAAAGACTTCCTGCCCAGTGGTTGAACCCAGACAGCTCCGTCACTGTATCCAAAACCAAATGATGTGTCTTCAATGGAGCAGGCTCCTTCTCACCTGCACACTGAGTGCCACTGGGACTCGTGATGTGCACATTTGGTTGCTTGGTGCTTGCTCTCTGTTTAGCAGTGAAGCCCTTCAACGATAAAGACTAGAACCCTCCTTTTCAGAGACAGCAAGGAGGAGGTGGTGAAATTGAACTCCACTTTGTGTCAAATCCTGTAGGAAAAAGATCTCAGACATGAGAGCTGATGGTAGTTCTGGAAGGGACAGAAAGACTGTAGAGTTCCTTGAAGGAAGAAAGGTAGAAGAATACAAACATCCTGGACCTCACCCTCTGGAAGGTTTGACCATTGAGAATTAAGCAGCAGGAAGTCCAGGGGTTTCTCCCTGAAATGTAGGTACTTCATTCCTGAACAAACAGAGAACAAGAGTAGATGTTTTCCAGGTGACTCTGAGCACCTGCAGAAGGGATGGCCAATAGGTGAAGCTTACTGCTGTTTCTCAGCTTGCTAAACTCCTTCACCGTGCAGTAGATGAAGAATCACCAGTTCAGTGCAATGCAATACAATCGATGAGTATGTTTGAAGCACCCCCAACGAGTCCACCAGTGTGCAAAGTGCTGTCCTAGTGAACAAAAGAAATCTGACTTACTTTTCCCTTAATAGTATTATAGCCTCTTACTTGTGACAAGAGACAAGGGAAATCATGACAGAGGTTAAATGAGTTAAATGCTCCTTAGCAGAACTAGAAATAGGTTCTTCTGCTTGTCTTAGAGTAAGTCACTGTCATTCACTTTTTCAGCACACCAGGGAGAACACGAGGGGCCTTGACACATTCATATTCATATTCAGGTGTTACAAAGTTCAGGTCCCCATCTTTGCTTGCCTAGATTATGAAACAATTTCTTAAAAGTGGTTTCCAAAAGGAGAAAAAAATAATAGAAAACATCAATTGGTATTGCATGTAACAAGAAGGGCCATTTTACAAAACCTTATTTTTTTTTAAGGTTTTATTGGGGAATTGGGGGAGGGGAATAGCATTGGGAAATCAGGGAAGGGGAAGGGACAAGTTGCTGTCCTTTTGTTCTTCAGTCTAGTTGTGGAGGACATCGCTTCACTGACCCATGTTTGTATTATAATTGTGCTCTTCCTGGGTGAGGCAGTCACTCGCCAGCCATTGGACGGCCGCTCACCATGGCTCATGGCAGCTTAAGAAAGTGCATGCCAGCTGCTGGCCCCACTGCAGCCTACGCTGTCACCAGGTGGAGCTGTTGTTCACCCTCTTAGCTGTAGAGGGCACAGCATCACTGGTCCTCACGTGGGATCTGAACTGGGGCCCTGCTGCTCAGCCCTGGCATCCCAAGCCAACTCTTAACCAACGTGCCACTCAGCCAGCCCCAAAACTTTTATAAAGTGCATGGAAGTATTGGGTAATAATGTAATATGTTTCATTTACTGTAGGTCTCTAGTCAAAACATAAAGATCAAAAGCACTTAATGAGAGTTAGTGCTCTTTATAAATCAAACCTGATCTTACATGCTCTTGTTTAAAGCCCTCAGGAGTCTACCCATGGCCCACAGATCTTAAACTCAGCCCTCTTTGATTTGCCTTCCTGCCACATCAAGTCGGTCATCTTCCTACTTCTTTTTCTGCCCCCTTAACCTACTTCCCTCTTCCACTCCTCCAGGACTCAGCTCAGCAGTTACTCCTTCCAGGAAGCCTTTCATAAGAAAATTGTTTCACAGTCAAGATAGGCTTCTGAAAATCTGGATAACACAAAGTGAAATAAACATCTGAATGGCATAACTTTTTAGGACTTTTAATTTGCAAATTGATTTGTAGTTTTCAAAGGAAAGTTAGGAAATAATAGTGTTCAATGTTTCCCAAACCTCAATGTCCACAGAACTCTTCTGTTGTAGAGCATCTTGCAAGACTAGGATTTCCCAGCAAGTTTCATGCGAGAGACTTGGAGCTTGCTCATATCTCAAGTGCTTGTGATGGAATCTGTGATGGCAGAGAGAAGGTGAGTGGTCATTTGAGGCAAAGGAGGTGTAACAAGAGTGAAAGTTGAAGATGGGATAAAGTATGATTTGGAAAAATTGTGAGGAGATGGATGCATACAGGTGGTGAGCTGGGAGCATAGCTGGGAGCCAGCCCAGCCTCCACTGACAAAAGAATGAAAAATATCTGGCCTGAGGGAAGGGGATAGGTAGAGCAATAAACTCTAATGCTTCATTGTTACCTGGAGAATTAGAGGACATGGAGCCCACTCTCAGACTTCTCTAACTCAGAACCCCACCAGAGTTGTCATCCAAGCCTAATAGGATCCAACATTTGCAGAGCACTTGCTAGATGCCAGACACTTGTCTAAGGGCTCTGTATTACTAACTCTTTTAATCCTCAGAGCAATCCAATAAAGCAGCAATCCAGTAAGCATTGTCTGTATCTTAGAGACGAAGAAACTAAAACAGCTAGTAAATGTTGTTCTGATCATCTATTGATGTTCCTTAAACCATCTTAAAACTTTGTATTTAAAACAGCAACTGTTTGATTATATATCATGATTTTGTGGTTCAGGAATTTGGGTAGAGATACCCTGGGTGATTCTTCTGGCCCGGTAACATTGACTGGGGCAATTTGCTCTTGTTCAGCCAGTGGCCAGACTGCACTGGTTAGTAGAGTCCAAGGCGGCTTTGCTCACGTGCCTCGATGGAAACAGCTGTGGCCTTCTCTCCCTACCTGTAGTCTCAGGGATCTTCATGTGGTCTCTATGGCAGTATAACTGGTTCAAGGCTCCGCGAGACAGGAAGTAGAAGGTGCCAGTTTTTTAAGGCCTGGGCCAAAAACTGGGACGGGGCCACTTTTATCCTATCCCTTGGGTCAGAGTTGTCACTGAGTCATCTCAGATTCAAGGGGAGGGGTGTAGACCTCATCTCTCCATGAGAAGAGTGTCAGAAAATTGTGGCCATCTTTAACTTGCCATAGCAGTAAAAGTAGGATTTGAACCCAGGTGTCTGGCTCCAGAGACTGTGCTCTTAACCACCACAGTGTAATGTTTCATAACCAGAAACTGATATTTACTCTTCAGTTAACACAGGGAGGGTTGCCTACCTGCAGTTAGCATCAGATCAACGGCCTTTCTCAGCTCTCACTGAATAACCTGAATAATTCCCTCTATTTTATATAGGTGGACACAACCTAACTTAAGATTGGATGTGGGGAACCTTGCAGTAACACTGAAAAGTCAGCATCTCCAATTGTTTTACAAATCCAAATGGGCAAATGTAAACATGCCCTACCTCATGACTCAGATGGGCTTTCTCTAACACAGGTCTCAGTACAAAAGGGCACAAGTTGACCTCTCAGAGAACCACGAGCCTTGGCTGACAAATTTGTCCCAAGAGATCTGCCCAAATATCGATTTGTTTTAGCGTTCTTTCATGTTGCTATGGTTACAGATGAAACGTTAACTTTCAACAGGAACTCAGCCCCCATCCACTCTCCATAAAGTAGAACATCACTGAGATTCCTCATCCTCTTTTAAAAATTAAATATATTCAAGGGTTCTAAAGTAGACTGAGTTTAGAAATTCATGTTATGGTTTTAAAAGGCAGGGAAACTTAACACCCAGTTTTTTATATTTGTAAATCTGTCTTTATGAAATTGTGTATTATTCTTTTGTTTTATGCCTGTGCACAGCAATTCCTCCAATTATTTTTTAAAATTATTTCCCCAATTATTTTTGCTTTAAAAAAATTCATAAACACATGAGAAAATAACAACAACAAAAAGAGAAGCAAAATTTGAAAAATAAAATTAAAAGCAACTGGCTCAAAGCATTTATCATGTCAATTAAGTTTTGTGGGGGTCAATTTTAGCTTTCATACATTTATTCTGTCAGCATATTTATTGAGCCCTTAGTACCAGGCTCTGGGCTAGTCACTGGAGACATTTGAAGTGCACAGAGCTTATAAGTAAAGGAAGATAGATATTTATAATACTAATAATACAAAACACATTTAGTATTTATTAACTGCCAAGCAATATACTTTAATTTTCATAGCAACTATATGAAATATGTTTTATTATTAATCTTAATTTTACTGCTGAGGAAACCGAGGCACAGAGAAGTTGTATAACTTGCCCAGGATCTCACAATTAGTAGCAAGAGCTGGGATTTGATCCCATGAAGCCTGGTTCTAAAAAAAGAGGAAAGGCCTGTGCTCTTAACCCCTATGCTATATTACCCCCTGTTTGTCACATGGTCTCCAAAACATATAACAACAAACTATGATCTGTACCATGGAGTAGAGGAAGCCATAAGGTATATATGGTAACAGAATAACAATGTGGACAAAAATGGCTGTGCTGAGAAGATCATGTTCCTTTGAAGCTTTTTCATGGTCAAGAATAACATTTTAGTAAAATTATGTTATATAGTTACTATTTACTGTAAGCTTGTTATATGCTAGGTATGGCTTTCATGCTTTTCATTATTAACTCATTTAATCTTGACAGTGTCCTTCTGAGGTGGGACTCAGATGGGTAAGGAGCTAGGAAGTGTTAAGTCATGATTTGAATCCAAGCCCCCATACTGCCTGTCTTAATAAAAGGATAAGGCAAGTGCCAGGGGGATGGGAGGTCTCATGTTGTCCCACCTGCCCAAAGGCACTCACACCTTTTAAGGACTGATTGATTACAAGTTGCAAAAGGACTGAGCAAAAAGAGCAAAATTTATGGGTGAGACCACATTCTGACACCATAAAAACATTAAAACTAAGTGTTAAAAGGCAGAACTTGATGTAGGCAGCTGGTGTGGTATGTGCTTACGCTACGTCTGACTTGGGCAGCCCTGCCACTGCAGTTGGTGGAGAGTTCAGAAGCCCCACTTGAATGATGAATATTACTGGCTTAAAATGAAATGACCAGCTTCAAATCACAGAAAGTTAAAGTTAAAATAAACTGTTTTGCTTTTATAGACTTTGGAGACGGAATGACAATTGCAAAAAACAACCTTCTCAGCAATGACGATGGCGATTCACCTGGAGAGTAGAGAGTGCATCCTGGAGGTCTTTGGCGGTCTTTATAGCACCCAGTGCAGTGTGAAGCATATTGTAGAGTTTCAATATTTTTTGATTGAGATTAGCATTATTGGGATTACTCACATGTACATGAAAGCTTCCAGCAAAGTTACAGACCAGGGCTTCTCAAATGTTAACATGCACATGAATCATCTGTGATTTCATTAAAATGAAGATTCTGATTTGAAGGTCTGGGATGGGGGTTGAGGTTTTGGATTTCTAACAAGGTAATGCTGGTGGTCACATCACGGTACACACACATGGTCGTAGGACCATACACATTTATTAGTATATTTATTTTAGGCCAAATAGACTCCCTCCATTCAGCTTCCCACTGGATCTTCCCTTGGTGGGGTGTTCAGACAGTTGCTACTCACTCTAACAAACGTCTATTCCTGAGACAGCCATAGCTATCTTGGGGATTTCAGAAGGTTCTGAGATTGGAAGAGAACTCTCACCTCTCTGGTTTGCTGTTGTCTGCATGTTTTAAGGCAGTAGTACTGAAAGTGTGAGCCCATCACAAATCCATGCTGATGTCCACCAGAAGAGCCCTGCTACTCAGCAGTCTGGCCTTCCTTCTCCTACTTGTTCATTTCCTACTATTGCATTCCCTGTTATTCCAACCCTTTCCCACATTCCTCAAGGCCTTCTTCCTTTTACTTAGTTCCTTGGCATCTTATATTCTTTTCTCCTACTTTATGGAAATGGAGGCCCAAGTTTCTCCATCAATCTTCCTTTTAGCTTTATAAGATTTTTATGCTAACACTTTCTTGTCAACTCAACATTTTCCCTTATTTTAACCCGTTTTCACAATCTTTCTTACCAGAAGATTAATTCTGTGCTCTTTTTTCTATTTCAACACACCTCCAAGACTGTACCACCAAATATTATTATTCTCTTATACATTTAGCTTTTTCCCTTTCCGTTTTTCTCACATGCTCAGATTTCATCTTTCTTTTCTTAAATATTTGATAAGGGAGTTAAAAAATATCTGCCAAGTAGAAAGAATTATATAATGAACTCCCATTTACCCATCAACAAACTTCAATAATTATTGAAACTTGCCAGATGGAGACATCTTCCCTCGTCCCTGCTCCTTCCCTCAGCTATGACCCTGCTTCTTGGCTTCCTGGTTCCTGCCTCAGTCTCACTACAGCATGGGTGACATTTTACAGGACTGAATCCAGCAGCCATTTCTCAGGCTTCATTTTTCTTGAACTTCTCTGCAGCATTTCACTCTTCCTGAGGCTTTTCCTGCTGAACAGCTGGAGTCACACTGTTATCTGTGCAAGGACTTTGGAAGTCAACAATGTGCAGTTTACTCCCTCCCTGGAATGTCCAGGGCTACATCTTACCTCTGCCCCGGATATGGAGATGGGACAATCCTTAAAGATAGTGACTCTATCTTCTAGAAAGATAAAGTCCTTCACTGTACTTAGCACTGGTGCTTTCACTTAATTGAAGCACCATAAATTTTTTTTTTGAAGCACCATAAAATTTTAATTGATAACGACGATGATGATGATAGTGATTGCCACCCCCACACAACTATAAAACCAGACTTGTGGAAAACACAAGATAGGATTATTTATCTACTTCTTGTTAGTTTTGATAGTTTTGAACTCCTTTTGGATTAACCACACAGCTAATTACCTAAGTGTCTGAGGCTGAAATTACCATGCTCTTGTGCTTCCTATGTAATTTTGAATATGTTTTAAAATGCAAGTTAACATTAAGAATATCCATTCACCACTTGCTCCCAATTGAATTGAGAACGACTCAAGTGTACAAGTGTAACTGGCAGGACGGTGTTAGTGGTGGGACTTAGAGGACAGGCAAAGAAGGAGCTGATAGATTAGCCCACCTAATTTAAGCATGATATTTTCTCCCCTCAAAAACAAAATAAACACCTAAAAATGACATCATATTGTATATTTTCCAGCAAACAGTTTAGACAATTATGTTTGAGACAGAGGTGTGATACGAAACATCAGCCACATTCCTTCTCATATGTGCACACACTGGCTAAGAGTCCCCACGTGGGACTTACAGCCACATGATCTTCAGAGCCTCCCTTGCCTACACTCAGGATACCTCTAGTGTTTCTATTCCTGTGACTTTAGCTCCTGGTGCCTTCAAAAGCTGCCTATAAGCCTCATGGTTCATGCACCACCTGCAGAGCAAACAAAAAAAAACAAAAGCAAACAAACAAAAAACCCCAAAAGATCTCCTATAGCTCACTGGCTGAAGGGATTCATTCTCTAAATTTTATGCTTTGTTCTTGTGGAGATGCGTGGGCATCATCCCAAATGAAGCTTCCTTCTCAGACTTACTGGTGTGTGTCTGACTTTGAGGTCAACCTGCCCTCAATCCTTTTGAGAAACCTGGTTGGGATATAATGGAAAGAGACCCTAAGTATAAGTCCTGGCTTTACCACTTAATAACTGTGGTCCTTGAGAAATTACATAACCTCTCAGAGCCTCATTCACTTCATCTATGATGTGAGATAATTGGCTATTAAGGGTTAAAGGAGATGGTGTAGACAAAGCACAGGAGCTGCTCATTCATCAATGTGTTCCATAGATATTGTGGGCAGGGGCTATTTTAGGTGCTGGAAATTCGATGATAACCCTGTTCTTATGAAGATTACATTTTAGTGGTCATTAACTAGTGCCCTTTCCTATGTTTCCCCTTCCTTTTTCTTCTTCAAAATAAGAATATCTACAATTATGTTAAGTATGCGATACTATAGAGACACTGATGTCTGGTGTGCAGAGAAGCCTAGATTTGCCTCTGTTCAGCAAGGTCAAGGTAAGTAATGATTTTTATCCGGAGGAGTAGAAAATAATCCTGTTCAAATTGCTGGATGGGAAGGGGTTGGGAGATGGGTGAGAAGGTGAAGGGATTAGAAAGTGCAAATTGGTAGTCACAAAATAGTCATGGGGATGTGAAATACAGTATGGGGAATATAGTCAATAATGTTGTTAAGACTATGTATGGTGTCATATGGATACTGGTCTTATCAGAGGGATCACTTCATAGATTATATAAACGCCTAACCCCTGCACTGTATACCTGAAAATAATATAAAATAATATTGAATGTCACCTATAAGTACGTATCCACTTACATCACAGGATGTAAAGTACAGTGTAGGGAATATAGTTAATGGTATTGTAATGGCTACGTATGGTATCATAGGGGTAGTAGGCTTGGTAGGGTTATCACTTTATGAGGGGTGTAAATGTCTAATCACTATGTTGTTTTGTATACCTGAAACTAATAGTAAAATTTAATTTAATTTTATAAAGAACGTTATTAGAGTACACATGAAAAAAAAATAATCCTGTTCATTGACTTATTACCCTTATTTCTCTGGCAGAAAGAAGCTAGAAAATACATTCAGAGAGTAAATGATGTTACTTATACCCAACCACCAGACTTAGGACCCCTGTTCCGAGTTGGATGTCAGCTTGCAATGGTCTGCCAGAGGGTAGGTCCAAGGCCGTTATAACACTAGCTCCTTGCAGGGGGATAGGTGGGTGGGGAGTAACAGGACTAACAGGGGAGGTGAATATGGGTAGCTAAGAAGGCCATGGCTGTGTCTACAGAATGCTTAATACCTGTAGTTGGTGATGGGGCAGGGTGTGGGGTGGGGTGGGGGGTGGGGAAAAGGGCAGGAAATAGAGCATGCATTATTTTATAATCTAAACACAACTTTTATTTATTTTATAAAATAAAATCCAGGTATTTGGCATCAAACAGACCAAACATTGATTTTTTGTTGAAGTTAACTGAATTTTTTAAGTTTTATCAAGCATTTTGAATAGCCCAGACTAAACCAGAATATGATCAGTTGAGGATCCAGCTCAAATCATGACATCATCTCATGCACATTTATGCATATAACTACCTTTCATCTTTAAAGTGCGTTCATATCGTTTCACTCAATCCTCAGCAAAGTAGCCAGACAGGTATTACAGCCGTTTTTAAAAATGAATGAGATACTGAGTTCAGAGAGGTCAAGAGAGTTGTCAAAGTTCACACAACCGGCAAGTGGAAGAACCAGAATTAGAGTAAACATCCTCTGACCCCTTAGGCAAGGGTTCTAGGTGCTGCCATGTAGGGAGAAGCAGAGCAGCTATTCCAGAAAGTCCACCAGCACATAACCCCAGCTACTTGTTCCAAACATACAGGGCCAAGCTTCCTGCTCACGCAGCCTCCTCTTTTTCCTCCATACACCTCCCCCACCCTGGGTAAAAGTAAACTGAAGGAATACATATAAGGGGCTTTATTATTATATCTACTAAATGTTGGTTTTGTTGGGAGAATATTATCTAATATTATGATTAGAAATTATTTGTTTTCTTTGAATCAGTGAGTGATTGCTATGTGACAAAATGCTCCAAAATTCAATGGTTTAAGGCAATAAACATTTTTAATTTATAAGTTTATAAATCTACAGTTCTGCTCTTAGTTGGGTTCTCGCATGTGTCTGAGGTTAGTTGGCAGGTTGACTAGGAGCAGCCTGGTCTGGGGTGGCCTCACCTGGGACAACTAGATTCTCCTCCAGGTGTTCTGACGGCCTTCTGTAGGTACTTAGATTTGTTTAACTGACAACAATAGACTTTCAAGAGAGAGACTGGATGTGTGCAGTCTCATTTTATTGTTTTATTTGTTTATTTATTTTTTCATCTCAACATAGGATTTTTTTTTTCTAAATTAGTTTCAGGTGTACAACACAATGCAATAGTTATACTTTTTACCTCTCAAAGTGACAACCCCCTCCCCCAGTTCGCCAAACCACTCCTCCCCTGCCCATATCATACATATCTATTACAATTCCTTTGACTCCCTTCTACAGTATACTCCAAATCCCGTGACTATCTATATAATCAATTACAGTTGGCATACAATATTATACAACATCAGTTTCAGGTGTACAGTGCAGTGATCAAGCCTCTACTCCATACATGAAGTGGTCTCCCTAACAAGACATGTGACCATCTGACACGCCACAAAATTTTTACAACATTATTATATTCCCCGAACTGTGTTTCATATCCCTGTGGCAATATTGTAGTTGTCTATTTATGCTATCTAATCCCTTTCCCTTCTCCCTTATCCCCACCCCCATCCCAACTAGCAACCCTCAGTTTTTCCTCTATATCTATGAGTCTGTTTACTTTGCTCATTTATTCAGTTTTTCAGATTCCACATATAAGTGAGATCATATGGTATTTGTCTTTCTCCGACTGACTTATTTCACTTAACATAATAGTCTCTTCACAACATTATCAATTACATTCCCAGAACTGCCCCCCCATATCCCTGCGGCAACATTGTAGTCACCCACCTATGCTGTCCAAAACCTTACCCCTCTCCCTCATCCCCACTCCCTCCCAGCCAGGAACCATCAGTTTTTCCTTTATATCTGCTTGATATGATTTTGAGCTTCTTAAATTTACTGAGACTTGTTTTGTGGCCTAACATGGTCTATCTTGGAAAATGTCCCATGTACACTTGAGAAGAACGTATATTCTGTTGTTTCAGAGTGAAATGCTCTAAAAATATCAATGAAGTCCAGCTGGTCTAAAGTGTCATTTAAGGCCACTCTTTAAATGTTGATTTTCTGTCTAGAGGATCTGTCCACTGGTGACAATATGATGTTGAAGTCCCTTACTATGATTGTGTTACTGTTGATCTATGTCTTTATGTCTGTCAAATTCTATTTTATATAATTAGGAGTTCCGATGTTGGGTGCATAGATGTTTATTAGGGTTATAGTGCCCTTCTTTCTCTTTTATTGTAGTCATTTTAAAGTCTATATTGTCCAAAATAAGTAGTGCTACTCCAGCTTTTTCTTTTCTCATTTCCATTTGCATGAAATATCTTATTGCATCTGTAAACAGCATGTACATGTGTCCTATTTTCTTATCCACTCAGCCATTCTCTGTCTTTTGATTGGAGCATTTAGCTCTTTCACATTTAAAATGATTATTGATAGGTGCATTTGTATTGCCATTTTGTTATTTGTATTTCTTGTCCTCCTGGGTTAGCTTATTTACCCGTTTCTTTTGTTTAAAAAAGCCCTTTTAACATTTCTTGCAATGCTGGCTTGGTGGTAACGAATTCCTTAAGCTTATTCTTTTCTGAGAAGCTCTTTATTTCTCCTTCAATTTTAAGTGATAGCCATGCTGGGTAGAGCAATCTTGGTTGTAGGGCTTTATTTTGTGTCACTTTGAATATCTCCTGCCACTCCCTTCTGGCCTTCAGAGTTTCTGTAGACAAGTCAGCTGTCAGTCTAACAGGAGTTCCTTTGTATGTAACCTGCTGTCTTTCTCTTGCAGCCTCTAGGATTCTGTCTCTGTCTTTAACGTTTGCAATTTTAACTATGATGTGTCTTGGTGTGGACCTGTTTGGGTTCAGCTTGTTTGGAACCCTCTGCACTTCCTGGGCATGTATGTTGATTTCCTTCACCAGGGTAGGGGAGTTTTCAGTCATTATTTTTTCAAATACATTCTCGACCCCTTGCTTCTTCTCTTCTCCTTCTGGTATCCCTATGATTCGAAGGTGGTTGCGCTTCACCTTGTCCCATAGGGCTCTTAAACTATTTTCATTGTTTTTTATTCTTTGGTCTTTTTGCTGTGCCAACTGGGTGAGTTCTGCTATTTTATCTTCCAAATCACTGATCCGCTCCTCTGCTTCATCTACTCTACTGGTGATCCCTTCGAGTGTGTTCTTCAATTCAGTCATTGTATTCTTTAGTTCTAACAGGTTGTTTTTTATGGTTTCCCTATCCTTATTTATGTCCTTGCTAAGTTCCTTAAACATTCTTATCAGCAGTGTTCTAAACTCTGTCTCTGAAAGGTTGGCTCCCTCTGTTTCATTTGGTTCCATTTCTGGAGGTTTCTTCTGATTTTTTACTTGTGACATGTTTCTTTGTTTTCCCATTCTGGCTGTCGCTCTGGGATTGCTTTGATGTATTAGATAGATCACCAGGAGAGCCCTGGCTGGATGACGCAGGCACACAGTTCACGGCCCAACACTCCCAGGAAAATTCCCAGTCTCAGCCTGTCCTCAATCAGCCGCTCGCAGATCAGGCCAAGCAGCCCGACAACCAATCACCAGCCTGGCAACTCTGCAAGAGGAGTGCGGAGAGCAGAGACCCGAGGCGGCTTGCGCGCTCCCGAGTCTCAGTGAGCAGCCTGTTGGAGCCGGAGGGCACACGCCCTGCGTTTCCCTGGCAACGCAGTATAAGCCGGCAGAGGGTGGGGATCCAAGGCTGCAGGTGCGCACGCGCACGCACACACGTACTTCTGCACCAATTCCACCAGACCAATTAGGTCTCGGACCTGATCCTTCGTGGGAGGGCCCAAGCTTGACAAAATGGCAATCTCCCCACACCACTCGCGCGCAGGCCCCATACCATGGGAACAACAGTCCAAAAACCTCCAGCCTTCGCACCAAAGGTGCTCAGTTCAGTCCTTCCCCGCAGTCTCCCGGGTCTGGCTCACACAGCCACTCCCTCCACCAGGAACCAGGTAAGTGCTCACCGGCGAGCAAGCCCGGGCGCCAGCCCCACTGATTCTCCAGCCGCTGTTAGCCTCACTGAGCTGAGCAAAGAGAGTCCTCACTAATTTACTGCCGGCTATCTTAGAACTTCTCTTCCCGGCAAAGGAGGTCTTGGCTGGTGAGCTTGGTGTGCGGCCGGAGGGTCTCTCCCCCAACCAGACAAGCTTCCCACGGCTGGGACCTCTCTCATGGGGTTTGCCCTCTCTCGTCTCCGCCCGTCCTACCAGACCAGACGTGGCTTCCTCTTTAAGTTCTTCGTTTAGTGGTTCTGTTCCTCCAGTGTTCTGGGGACCTCCAGGGTTGAATGCTGTATAATTTGGTTGTAATTTTGGTGTGATCCTGGGAGGCAGTTAGCACAGCGTCTGTCTATTGCGCCATTTTACCAGAAGTCTCCCCATAGGGCTCTTAAACTATTTTCATTGTTTTTTATTCTTTTGTCTCTTTGTTGTTCCAACTGGGTGATTTCTGCTATTTTGTCTTCCAAATCGCTGATCCGGTTCTCTGCTTCATCTACTCTACTGGTGATTCCTTCAAGTGTGTTCTTCATTTGAGTTATTGTATTCTTTAGTTCTAACTGGGTTTTTTTTATGATTTCTCTATCCTTCCTTAGGTCCTCACTAAGTTTGTTAAACATTCTTATCAGTGTTCTAAACTCTGTCTCTGAAAGGTTGGAGCCCTCTGTTTCATTTAGTTCCATTTCTAGAGGTTTCTTCTGATCTTTTACTTGTGACATGTTTCTTCGTTTCCTCATTCTGGTTGTTGCTCTGGGATTGCTTTGATGTATTAGATAGATCACCAGGCGAGCCCTGGCTGGATCATGCAGGCACAGAGCTCACGGTCCAATAATCCCAAGAAAACTTCCAGTCTCAGTCTGTCCCAATCAGCTTCTTGTAGATCAGGCTGAGCAGCCCGACAACCAATCACCAGCCTGGCAACTGTGCAAGTGCAGTGCAGAGAGCAGGGACCCGAGGCGGCTTGCGCACTCCTGCATCTCAGTGAGCAGCCTGTTGGAGCCTGAGAGCACCTGCCCAGTGTTTCCCTGGCAACGCAGTATAAGCCGAGTGGAGGGTGGGGATCCAAGGCCGCATGTGCGCACACGCACGCACTTCTGTGCCAATTCCATCAGACCAATGAGGTTCCAGACCTGACACTCTGTGGGAGGGCCCAACCCTGACAAAATGGCGCCTTCCTGTACACCACTCATGTGCAAGCTCCACACCAGGGGAACAGTAGTCCCAAAACCTCCGGCTTCTGTACCAAACGTGCCCAGTTCAGTCCGTCCCCGCAGGCTCCTGGGCCCTGCTCACACAGCTACTCTCTCCACCGGAATCAGGTGAGTGCTCACTGGCAAGTGAGCCTGTGCGCCGGCCCCACTGATTCTCTAGCCGCTCTCAGCCTCACCGAGCTGAGCAAAGAGAGTCCTCACTAATTTACTGCCAGCTATCTTGGAACTCCTCTTCCCGGCAAAGTAACTCTGGGCTGGTGAGCTTGGTGTGTGGCCAGAGGGTCTCTCCCCCAACCGGAGAAGCCTCCCCACAGATGGGACTTCCCTCACGGAGTTCGCTCTCTCTTGTCTCCACCCCTCCTAACAGACTTGACGTGGCCTCCTCTTTAAATTCTTCGTCTAGTGGTTCTGTTCATCTAGTGTTCTGGGGACCTCCAGGGTTGAATGTTATATAAATTGTTTGTAATTTTGGTATGATTCTGGGAGGTAGTTAGCACAGCATCTGTCTCTTCCGCCATTTTACAGGAAGTTCCCTTATTGTGTTTTATTGATCAAAGCAAGTCATAGAGCTTGCTAAATAGATTTCTCTAGGTGAGAGGACCTGCAAAGTCAAATTGCAATGGGAGGCCATTCTTATAGTCGTCACTTCAATCAATCTGAGAATATGTCTACAATTAAGAAATGTGGAGCCAAGGCCATTACACTTCCAGATCTCTCAAAGGAAGTTGGAAAGCATATAAATATCTCAAGTTGAGAGTAATTGAAAACTAAATGTAAAATTTAAAAAACACTGAGCCTGTGTATGAACTTTGGGCTTAGAACTTACAGTTCTATTGATTATGTATGCTACATTGCCCCTGGTAGCTGTGAGTACTATACTTATTTAGAACAAATATGGTAAGTCCAAATGTTAAATCAATATGCATCCAACATTGAGACCAAAGCCAAATATCAGCTTCATAAAACAAACATGAGGGATACAAAAATGAACCTGAAACTTACAAACCAAGTTAACTTTCTTTGCAATTTTATTAAACTTTAAATAGGCTGAATTTAGAAGTCTGACCAGCATCAGATCAGTAATTACTCAGCACTGTCTACTGCTAGATCGCTGTTGCTGTGGCCAGTATTCTGCCTGTTCCTGACACTAAATCGATGCTCATTTTAACTGAAGCTGGTGGAGACACAAGATATCTTGGGATAACTCACTATTATCTAACACTTTTTTTCTTCATAGCATTCTTAAAGTAAGAATTCTATTTATTTAAGCTGTACAACATGATGATTTGATATACATAAGCAATATGAAATTATTAGTACAATCAAGCTAATTAATATATTATCTCCTCACATATCACCACCATTTTTTTTGTCATGAGAGCACCTGAAATCTACTCCAAGAGCAAATTTCCAATATTGAATACAGTATTATTAACTATAGTCATCATGTTGAACATTAGGTCTCTATTCATCCTTTGTAACTGCAACTTTGTACCCTTTGCCCAACATCTCTCATTTCCCAACCCCTCCCCAGCCCCTGGTAACCACCATTTTACTCTCTGCTTTTATGTATTTAAGTTTTTTAGATTCCACATATGAGTTAGATCATGCAATTTTTTTCTTTCTGTGACTGGCTTTGCTTAGTGTAATATTTTCCAGGTTCATCCATGTTGTTGCAAATGATAGCATCTCTTTCTTTTTTAAGGCTCAATAATATTTGATCAAAGATGATTTATCACAGATGTCATCATATGATTCTGGGGTTTCTCTCACCCATAACATTTTGAAGTAGTTAAAATTATCTTTATGGTTTTAACTCATCTTCCCGATATGTAAAGAATTTCCAAAAAGAACTTTTCCTTGAAAGATGCATGATCTAAATGCAATTTCAATAACCAAAAATGAAATATCAGTTTAAAAGGTTATATTTAATGTTATAAAAGTTAGTATACCAATTCATTCTATTATACAAAGATTAGAATTATTGCACATATTATATAATTGATTTCCCTGTTGATCTAATTAATAGTTCTTAATAGTAGTTTTGTATGTAAAATAAACAGCTTTCACAATTATAATTATCTTTATACTTTCCTTTTGCAGTTGTAAATATATACGTTTATATTCTAGCTCTAACAGAATATTAATGAGAAGAACACATAAAGAAATTTTTCATTCTAAATTATACCTGGAATGTTTGCCTGTATTTGAAAGTGAATATTCAGATATAAAATGTCTAGATGACATGAAATGCTGTAGCAGATTGTATTTTCTAATGATGACCATACCAATATATATCCCATCCCACAAGCTCTTCTCACAATGTGACAAAGATAGGTCAGGTCTATGTTCCTTCTCTCGAAACTGCTGGAAGTGACAATGAGGCTAGGTCATCAAAAGGCAGTATCACCTCTGCCTAGTTCTCCTTTTCAGAACTCTTGCCCTTGGAAGCCACTAATATGTTGTAAGGAAACCCACAGATGAACACTCCAGCAAACAGCTGTGTGTAGTACTGACAACCAGCATCAACTGCCAGACACATGCATGGACAAGGTTTTGGATGATTCTGGGCATCAGTCTCCCCGTTTTCCAACTGCGTCTCCAGACATTGTGAAACAGAAACAGCAGAGTCCCGCTCTGCTCTGTCTGAATTCCTGACCCACAGAAAATATGAGATACAATAAATTATTGTAACTTTAAGCCACTTAAAACTTTATGCAGCCAGAATAACTAGAACACATACTTTATTATTAGGGTTTGCCAGATAAATTATAGGATGGAAACATTGGAATTTCAGATAAACAATGAACATTTTTGTTTTTGTTTTGTATAAGTATGTCCAGTGTAATATCTGGCACATACTCATACCAAAAGATTACTTGTTTATCCAATGGGAGTCCTGTGTTTTTCGTTGCTGAATCTGGCAACCCTACCTGCAATATGAACCGATGTAGAATCTACGCCATCATATTCATTGATCACCCACAACACTGGGGAGGCCAGATGACCCTGTAGACCTGAGACCCAAGCTGAAAAGCAGACTGTGGCTGACTGCGGCTGGAGCTGAACATCCCTCATTCTGTGGTTCACAGGGGGTCTCTGATCCCCAAGTCCATTCCTATGGATTGCTTCAGTTAGAGCTGACAACTGGCCACAGGAAGCCATTTTTATTTTTCAGTTTTATAAAACTGAAAGCAACAGACAAACAAACAAACAAATCATAGACACAGACAACAGTTTAGTGGTTACCAGAGGATAAGGGGGGGGTAGTAGAAGAGGGCAAAGGGGATCAAATATATGACAATGGAAGGAGATTTGCCTCTGGTGGTGAACACACAATGCAGTATATACATGATGTGTTATAGAATTATACACCTGAAACCTATGCAATTTTACTAACCATTGTCACCCCAATAAATATAACCAAAATTTAGAAAAAATATTTTTATTTTTTTAAAGTTTTTAATTTTATTTATGCATATATTTATTTACCTTTTTTGTTTTTTTAATTTAAAAAAAAATTTAAAAAAATTTTTTTACTTACAACTGACATACAACATTATATTAGTTTCAGGTGTACAACATAGTGATCAGACCTTTATAAAACTTATGAAGTCTAGTAAGTCTAGTATTCACCTGACACTATATATAGTTATTACAATATTATTGATTATTCCCTGTGCTGTACTTTCCATCCCCATGACTGTTTTTATAACTGACAATTTGTACTTCTTAATCCCTTCCTCCTTTTCACTCATCCACCCAAAAGAAAATTATTTTTAAGTGCACAGAATATTCTGAAAAAATCGATATATATATATATTTAACTATACAGCTGGGCATCATGCCTTAAAACATTTACCTTTATCTTTTCTTTTCTCTTTTTCAGTAAGAAGAAGCAGATAAAATGCGATGAATTCTAGGGATTTGCTTCAAAATAGCCCGTGATGTGAGTGGTTATAGACACAGCACACTGGCCTGGGCTGGGGATTTGGTGGCGGGGAAGCTGGTGATGGCTACATGTTTCACTATTTTCTCTACTTTTATACATATTTGGAGTTTTCCATGATAGAAAGTTAGAAGGAAGGAGATATAAATATAACATAGCTAAGACTATCCTATGCTGTCGAATCAGAGACCAATAGAGCTAAGTCGTCTAGCCCAGACCAGTATAATGTAGGTGAGAGACTGGAGCTTGGGAGGTGGTGACCCATGAAGGCAGCACAAATGCTGCTTGAACTCCAGTCTTCTGAATTCCATGCTAGTGTTTCACATGGGTCACATTACACTGTATTCTTTTGTGGAGGATGCTACCCACAGTGAGACCCATGATGAAAAGAAGTGTACAGAGACTTGCGGGTGGAGGGACTTTGCCTGATGCAAAGACCTCGAAGTTAGTTTGCATCTTCCTTTTATTGAGGGAGACAAACAAAGCCCTATTTTGGATTTGCATCACAAGCGGAGGTGGGGGGTTAGCAATCAGTCTACAGAGAGCCTCCTTGTTCCATCTTAATCCCTACTATCTGTCCTCGGCCTGTGCATGTACTGTCCCTTTCCTATCTCATTCCTTGAGCCATTGCCAACCGCCTTCGGCTGACACATACCCAAGTTGCTGTCCTGTTTTGACCTTTCAGAGCAGGTGCCCTACAACATGGCAATCCACTGCTGTGTTCCTACATTCTTTAAACATCCTGTCTCATTTATCATAATTTTACAATCATCAAAAGTTTGGAATCTATTTTTAAACAACTATGTTCTCTTGGATTTCAATAGGAATGCAGACCAAGAGAAGAATGTTTGATTTATTTAGGTCATAATGGAAAAACTTATCCACATTTAAAATACAATTTGGTAAATAAAATATATAAAACATGTAGCTGATGCATGTGCTTTGCATATAATGTACATATTCAGTACATATTTTTTAAATGTAATTACTTGTAACCTTCTCTGATTAATTTCCCTCTGCCCCAACACACACACACACACACACACACACACACACACACACACTCACACACTCTCACACACTCACACACTCACATGTACACATTTAGTTAAAACTTTCTTGACTCTGAATTCAAACAGCACAACATTTTCCCCTCTGGCACCTATCATTTCCTACTTTATATTTAAATTACTCATATGTCTCATATACCTCTTTATGAATTCACTCAACAGATATTTTGTTGAATGACAATTCTGTGCCCAATTCTGTGTTGGGTTTATAATGGTAAATTAAAGCAAACTTGGTCCATGCCTTCATGGGCTTAGTAGGAGGGAATGAGTAAGGCTTAGTAGGAGGAAACGAGTAAGCGAACAAAAACAGTAAATAAATATTGGAACCAAACAGAATAGGAAGATAGAGAATAATGAGGTGAGTAAGGCGCACTGAAGGAATAATCAACATTACCAGGATGTTCAGGGGCATTTCCAATGAGATCCGAAGGGTGACAGGGGAAACTCATTCCAGGCAGAAGGAACAGTCTGTGCAGAGGCCCCAGGTGGGAACAGCCTTGGCCCAGTGTGGCCAGAGAGCAGTAAGCTAAGGCAAAGGTGGTACTGTAGTTGAAGAGAGGGCAAGTGCCAGATCATGTGGGGCCTTAAAGCCATGGTCAGAAGCTGGGGTTTTAGTTTAAGTTCAGTAAGAGGCTAATGAAAGTTTTCAAGCAGAAGAGAGACACAATTCTTTTTTTTTTCTTTTGGTTAAGATCACTTTGGGTCCCATGTGGGGAATGGATTATAGCCAGACAAAGATAGATGTCAGGAGACCAGCTAGAAGGCCACAGGAGTGGCCCAAGGGAATCATATTGAGGTTAGTGGTAGAGCAGCAGTGGCAGTTTTGAGATAGGATTTGGAGGTAAATGTGACAAAGTTTGATTGAGAGGACACAGGAAAAGAGAAAGCCAAGAATACTTCCCAGGTTTCAAACTGGAGCAACTGTGTCTATGGTAACTCCATAGATGAAGATAACTCAGGGAAGTAAAAGTTGTTTCTTTATTTTCACCTCAGGAGATGGGCGGTGGACAATGGATGCTCTGTTAGGAGATACTTCCTACGAAACTATGAGCATCTTGTAGGCGCAGAGTCCAATCCTCCATCACAGTATTCTGAGAGTGTAGCTTGGTGCCCGCCACACAAGGAGGCATTGAATAAGGTTTACTAACTGTGTGCAAATAGGCAGAACCTAAGAGAGAGGAGTACATGGAACATTTCCTCAGGACACAGGATTGAAAAAGAACAACAATTTAAAATAATTATTGCTTATTTTAATTTATATTATACTTACATATTGAGAGCCCTGCCCTTTAAAAATTTTGTAGTAAAACATACATAACATACAAGGTACCATTTTAGCCATTTTAAAATGTATAGTTCAGAGGCATTAATTTCATTTACATTGTTGTGCCACCATCCCCACTCCCATCTCAAACCTTTTTCATCTTTCCCATTAAACACTAACTCCCAATTCCCTCCTTCCTGCTTGTAGAAACCACTGTTCTACTTTCTATCTCCAAGCATTTGACTATCCCAGGAACCTCATATACATGCAACCATACAGTATTGATCCTTTTGTGTCAGGCTAATTTCATTTAGCGTGAAATCTTCAATGTTCATCCGTGTTGTAGCATGGGCCAGAATTTCCTTCCTTTTTAAGGGGCTTGTGCTTTTTATAGCAGCTAAAACAACTAAGCTTAGTAAAAATATTTAGTTAAAATTGAAGTGGTTTCCTCAAGTGAATGGCAATGATCAGCTGTGTGTACTGGCTGAAGAATCTCCTGCTGTGACGGACACTGCTGACCCTGCCAGGGCTGGGCAGGTGCCATGCCTGCTTCTCTCTTACAAAGGTGCTTCCTTTGTTTGGTTCCTCCCCTGCACGACTCCAGTAACCTCCGGCCTAGTAATGCCCCCTCCTTTGTTAATCACCACCCCCACGCACACACACACACAGGCTGTCCATCTGAAATGTCCAGTCTAGTCCTGCCACTCTATTCTTCTTTCGTCTCTAACCTATTAATGAATATAAATATCTTGATCTCTTTGGCTCTTGATATTCAAAGTTAATTTTATGTCTACTTTCAATGATGAGTTTAAAAACTCCATTCAGAATCTCGTTTTGCTCTGTCTAGGTAAATTTGGTCCTTTTATCTTTATGGCAAATGAAAGAGCCAGGAAGCAATAAAGAATGATGTTGTCAGTGATGAGGGTAGAAATGGGAGTGAGTAAAGAAAGAGCCAGGTTTGATACATGTCTCCAAATGTCATCCTCTACAGTCATGTCCTCCAGCTGAGCTTTTGGTAAGGCAGAAGAGAGGTAATTCTTCTCGACATGTACTGGAATGCAGTTCCTCTGGGTTGATAATTAAGTACTGGACTTGGTTTAAAATCCAGTTATGAGAACCCTGATGCATAATGGAGGTACACACCCAACACAGGTCATTTCTGCATGGATATAGCCAAAAAGCAGTAAGAGGCAGGGCCAAGATTTCTCTCCACAAATAATTTGTTATATTCTGTGACTTTCAACATGATTGCCACCATTTTAGGCAGGAAAGACTTTTTAAATAGTTGTTATAAAATACCCATCATAGTTCTATTTTTTATTTTTTTTAATTTATTTTTTTAAAAAGATTTTATTGGGGAATTGGGGGAGGGGAACAGGGTTGGGGAATCAGGGAAGGGGAACAGACAAGTTGCTGTCCCTTTGTTCTTCAGTCTAGTTGCGGAGGACGTTGCTTCACTGGCCTATGTTGGTATTGTCATTGCGCTCTTCCCGGATTAGGCAGATTGGTCGCCGGCCTCTGGATGGTTGCTCACTGCGGCTATTGGCAGCTCACACTGGCTACCAGCCACTCACACTGGCTACCGGCCGCTCACTGTAGCCTATGGCAGCCCACTGCAGCAAGGGCTGCAGCCTACACCATCGCCAGGGCTTGCACAGCCCAGCTCCAGGTGGAGCTGTTGTTAGCTGTAGAGGGCAGTGTCACTGGCCCTCATATGTGGGATCCGAACCGGGGCCGCTGGCATCCCAAAACCAGCTCTTAACCAATGTGCCACTCGGCCAGCCCCCCATCATAGTTGTAAAATATAAGAGCAACATCATCAATTCAATGATGTATCTATAGACACTTATCTCATGTCAAGTACCTTCCTAGTGCCAAGTCAGTTTTTCAAACTGCAAATTGAGCTCTATTAGGATGTCATGTAATCAGTTTAGAAGGACAGTATTTAATTTTTTTTAATGAAATAAAATAGGAAATATTGGGGTATATTGCAATTGCTAAGTATTGTTTTGTAGAATGTTGAGTTTGGTAAGATGTGTGTAGGGTATGTATTCTGTGGTGCACTTTTTACTGAATACAATGTACTTCTTACTGAGGGTCCCAGTGAGAGAGAAAAAGTTTGAAAAAATTGTCCTTGTTAACTGAATGAATTGCTTGCAATGTAGGCCTGGTTACTGCCCTATGCAAGTTGTTGAATGTCTAACCCAGAATGAGTTTTATTTTGGAGTGGTTGACAATAAATAAATAGCAGTGCTAAGTTTACATTTTCAAACATTCATTTACACATGAATTCATTTTTCTTCTCCAAAAAAAGATTTAAAGAAATTTTATAAACAGTTGAATATCATGTAATGGAAAACACACACACACACTCAAGACACACACACACACATATCAATAATGAATGATACACACACACACACACATATCAATAATGAATCTCACACACACACACACACACACACACACACACACATCAATAATGAATGATAAGAATGATCTAAAAGGAGAGGTGGATTTAGAAGTCAAATAAGGGGCGGCCGGTTGGCTCAGGTGGTTAGAGCACGGACTCATAACACCAAGGTTGCCAATTCAATTCCCACATGGACCAGTAAGCTGCACTCTCCACAACTAGATTGAAAACATGACTTGACTTGGAGCTGATGGGTCCTGGAAAAACACTGTTCCCCAATAAAGTTTTTTTTAAAAAAAAGTCAAATAAAACCAGGACAAAAGATTGTAGTATTCAATTACTTCATATACTCTAGAAAGTGGTAGGATAATGAGAAAGAAAAATCTTAGCCCCTGACATCCAGAATGGATTTGATATTCACAGCTAGATGTCAATGTTATTACAAGTTGGTCTGATGTTCACAGCGTCATTTTTGTTCTCTTGTACAGAAACAGTCTTACCGAGTATCCGTATCAAAAGAGATCACTCTCAGACTATGATCAAGTGAGACAAAAACAAGGTCACTGTCCATCACGAAATCCCAAACATTCCCCTCGTTCACTGTGTGGGTGGCTGTGACTTCCTTACCAGTGGCAGCCCTGACCTCTTTATACCGTCATCTCTACAGAGAAGACCTATTGAGATAATCCAATCATAGAATTGCTGCCACTTTCTTGCAACATCCAATCCAGAGTAAGCCCCTACTTCCTTAGACTCTCCTCAGATTTACCCAACCACAGCCCAAATCCTTCATTAGCTTCATTCTGACACTCTCTTACTGAGATGCTTCATGGTTTTTCCATAAAGTATGTTCCCTTTCATTACAACACTTAAAAACCCAACTTGTTCAACTACAGGTGTTGCTGGTGGTCTTTGTCTGGAACACTGATAAAAGCAAACCCAATAGTGTTTTAGTGTTATGTCTTATGCGGGCAATAAAGGATGTCATCAGAAAATGTATCTTTCTATACATTAGGGATGGCGTATGTGTTTTCATTTGTGGACTGGGGAGGGCAGTAGTAGAAAAGGGCTAACTTTATGGAGCTTTATTGTCAGTATCTTTCAGGTATCCAGGTGAAAATCAGTAGTTACTGACAATTAAGAGTGCCCAAAGCCATTTTTAGTCATGGTAATGTATTTTAGTTATGTTTTCTAAAATACTTATCTTTTAGAGACAGATATCAAAATCCAGGCAGGGTAGAGGGGAAGTGGGTGAGGTTGTGAATGGAAAAAGACTGGGCATAAGTTGATAATAAGTAATGCTGGGTGACGAGTATATCAAAGTTTATTACAGTATTTTCTTTACATTTAAAAATTTCCATGGGCTGGCCGAGCGGCACGGTGGTTAAGCGCTGGCTTGGGAAGCCAGCAGCCCCGGTTCGGGTCCCACATATGAGGGCCAGTGACACCGCCCTCAAAAAAAAAAAAAATTTCCATAACAAAAAGTAAGAATAAAAAGATTCCTGGAGTCCAGTTTCTCATTTGTGTTTCCAGTTTGAGGAGTATCAAAGATGAATGAGGCTGTGTCTGAATATGTTAGGAATCAGAGTACTGGAATTCATTAGAGGATTCCAGAAGTATGTGTGGGTGTGGAAGTGAGGCAGGACAGACCTTGAAAGATGTTATCCAAGGGGGTCAGATAGTTCAGGGAGATTTTAAACCAAATGTACACTACAACAGGAACAACCATCAGAGAGAGTTGGGTAACTGGGTATAAGTCAACTGGGAAGGAATATGAGAATCTGGAACACAGCAAGAGGGTTTGGAACATTAAGTAGGAGTTGAAACCTAGAAATATTTCTTTAATGGAGCCCTGCATGCGTGAGGACGTGTCTGCTGCTATGGAGGGGCTTTTCTTTTTTTTTTAATTAGAGCACTGGTCGTAGTGGTTTGTGGTATGCCACACTACAGAAACTTTTCAAAAGGTGTCTGTTAACAGCCCTCTATTTCCTGATCTCTTCATACACAAGAAGACTGATGAATGAAGCACACACACCCCCAAAGGTCTGCTGACCAGGCTGTATGTGTATATCCCAGCAGGCACCTGGTTGCCCTCCCTTTCTCTTACCACATCTGACTTAGTGTTTATTAAACACTGAGCACTCAGTTGCTTGAAATAGTCATATTGGTTCTTTTTATTATTATTATTATTATTATTATTATTATTATTATTATTTTCAGGTGTACAAAACAATGTAATAATTAGACATTTACATCCCTCACAGAGTGATAACCCTTCCCCCCAGTCTACTACCCCTCTGACATCATATATAGCTGTTACAATTATAATACCATTGACTCTATTCCCTATGCTGTACTCTACATCCTGTGACCATATATATATCTATATATTTGACATTCAATATTATTCAGCTTCTGCTTCAGGTGTACAGCACAGTAGTCAGACATCTACACCATTCATGAAGTGGTCCCCCTAATTGACAAGTGCCCATCTGACACCCTACAAAATCTTTACAATGTTATTGATTATATTCCCCAAACTGTATTTTATATCCCCGTGGCTATATTGTGATTACTAATTTGTACTTTCTAATCCCTTTACCTTCTCCCCCATCCCTACCCCCTCCCACCTAGCAACCCTCAGTGTGTTTTTTTTCCCTATGTCTCTGAATCTATTTCTGTTTTGTTTGCTCATTTATTTTGTTCTTTAGATTCCACATATAATGTGATCATATGGTACTTGTCTTTCTCTGTCTGACTTACTTCACTTAGCATAATATTCTCTAGGTCCATCCATATTGTTGCAAATGGTAAGATTTCATTCTTCTTTATAGCTGAATAATACTCCGTGTAAATGTACCACAGTTTATTTATCCAATTATCTATCAATAGGCATTTTGGTTGTTGGAGGAGTTCTTAAGGATTACTTTGTTTGTACTGCTTGAGTCACAAAATCCAATAATTTCACTTAGTTGGGCATCAAGATTTCTGATTTCTGAAACTTAAAAATCAAACATGATGTTTTAGAAAATAAATTCCAAAAATTTCTTTCCATTTTAATTAGGCTGACCTTTCAGCCTTAAATAGTTCTGGAAAGAAAGAACTATTCATTTATTCAAAGAATACTATTGAGCACCTACTATGTACTAGTCACAGACCTAGTGTCAGGATAAATGGTGCTTGACTGTACAGAGCTTAGCATCTATTAAGAAAGATAGGAATTAAGCCAATAATCACGTGTGTGTTGTGTGTGTGTGTGTGTGTGTGTGTGTGTGTGATATATGTATAATTGTAAACTAAGGTAAGTACTTTGAAGTACAAGAAGCTATTAAAGCATGTGACTTATTCTAGTTGAAAGAATTGGGCAACTACAACTCAACAGAAGTCATGTTTTATAGGAAAATAGAAGGATATAAGGCAGCATCAGGAGATGGAAGTGAAAGTAGGCTGTGGGTCTGACTGATCAGAAGCATTGACTTTTACTCTGAACACAGAACAATGAGTTGCAAAGTGACATACTCACCCAGAGGATGAAATTTGTGGGTAAAAAGAGCCTTAAAGTGAGGAAGCCATCTTAGCTATCAGGAAAATGTCATGATCTAATGTGTTCATGGAATTTGCCCTTTATTGTAGAATCATTTTCAGTGGTAGGAACTCAGAAGCCTGAGGCATGTGGCGAGTGGTGCTTATTACATACTTGGATGAAAAACTGTCAGCTCAAAAAAAAAAAATACAAGTAACTATCTTGTGTTTATATCATCATGGAACTCATATGTTATATCCATTGGTGGTAGTTTGTCTTTGAAGATGTCCACCATCAATCAGTTCATTCCCTGTGTGTACATACATACATGCCAATCCCCCATTGCAAAGTACAGTCTGTCCCTCTTCCTTCTTGAATCTGAGCTGGCCTGTAGAGCTTGGTTATCAATATGGCAGAAGACACTGTGGGCCTTTCTTGGCTCAGGCAGTTTCTGCCTCCTTTCTCTAGGAGCTTTAAGCCACCACGTAAGAAGTCTAGACTGCTCTACTGGAGATAAATGCCATGTAAAGGAGTGCTGAGACACGAGGTAAGTCGGTAAGACACCGTTAGGGATGCCCAGCCCACACAAGCCTGCAGATGACTCAGCAGCTCACTTACTGCCATTGCATGAGAACAAGCCAGCCAGGCCGAGTTAACCCACAGAATCGTGCAAGTCAATAATACATTGTTGTTTCCAGACACTATGTTTTGGAGTGATTTTTGACAATAGGTACAAAAGTCCCTGTTAACTCCCAGTACCTACAAGGAGCATAACTTATGCTTCACAGATGATTCTTAAGCCAAATTTGAGTTGAACTGTCCTTTGTAGAACATACCATATCTCTCCAAAATTCACTGTGGCTTCTATAATAGTAAGGGGCGATGTGAAAAATTAGACATATGGGGGTGAGTTGTATTGCATGCTTCTATTGGACATGTAAGTGAAATAACAGTGACCAGGGAGAAACTAATATTTATTGCTGTTCTATTATAAGTCAGGGACAGTACAATGCATTTGACATATGCTATCTAACTTCATTCTCAAAATAGACATTTGAAAAAAAAATGTGATATAATCATTCCCATTTTAGAGATGAGTAAACTGAGGCCACAAAGTTGCTGAATGGCAGAGCCCAGTTAATGGATCAGTTTGATTTCAATGTCAGTTACCTTGTCTAGAATGTGTACCTCTGTCTAGAGAAAATGCCACAGAGGTCACCTATGGGATATACTGAAATGTTCCTATGATGCAGTGGCAGATTCTTAGGAATTGGACCGGCCGAGTGGCGCGGTGGTTAAGCACTGGCTTGGGAAGCCAGCGGCCCCGGTTCGGTCCCACATATGAGGGCCAGTGACACTGCCCTAAAAACAAAAAAACAAAAAAAAAAAAAAAAAAGGAATTGTCCCTTTGGATCTGACCTGACTCTCTGATGTTTGCTTTTCTTTGTGTGAGTGTGGGGACCCACATATTTAAGGCTGGAGGGGACATGACAAGAGCTACATTGGAATTGACCCATGCTTCCTGGGATAACAGCCAGCTACTGGCTCCACCTTACTATTCACAGACATGCTCCCTGGCATTCTGTATCACCTAGGTCAGAGCTGTAGGAGGCTCCAGCAGCTGTCAGAAAACTAGAACATTCCCAGATCTTGGAAGATGCCAAGAGAAACAATCTTGCAATACAGAGAAGAGAGGAAGCCAACAGAGAAGAAACCTGCTGCATTCCTTCAGACCTCCAACCTGGCAGGAGGCTACATTCTGTGGACACCACTCCCGAGCCTGCCCCCACCCTCCATCCAAAGCTTCCCTTGGGGGTTGAGATGGGGGTGGGTGGTTCCACCAATCTGCCCCTTAGTTTTGGATACTAAGAGTTCAGCTTTGCAACATTGTGACTTTGACTCCTGAAACCTTGGTATTCTTTAATACAGAATTGACTGTATCATCCTACTTTAGGGCTTGCAGAGGCGATGTGTGTTGAATATGCTTAAGACATTGTTCAGACATCTTCTTCCCTGGGCAATGTTTTCCTTTCTGAGGGCTTAGCCTCCTACTTCCTGCTTTTAGTTGTCTTTTCTTCTTTTTCTCCACAATTAGGTTCAGGAAAGAAAAACACAGGAAGGACAGTCCCATCCTATGGAGTTGGGACTCTCCTTGGGAAAAGTATTAAAGGAGGAACTCAATGTTTCTTGACTGAATTAAGTAATGTTATGTCGCCCATTTAGAAAGAGAAGTAAAAGTATCATCAAAAGGGCTTAAAACCCCACTGCAGATCAGGGAAATGAGTACTGAGCATCTATTGTGTCCCAAGTACTACACACTAAGTATGTTTATTCAATTCTCACAAAAATTCTGTGAGGTGTTACTTAATTTGTAGTTTACAAATTAAGAAACTGAGAAGACATTTAATAATTTCTAAGTATTTCGTAGTTTTTAATAATTTTTTCAATCTGTTATACGGTTGCTGTATATTTTGGTTTTTCATTTTGGAGGTGGGGAGAAATTTTGGTTACTTATATTAGCTAGGAAGCTGTATATTCCTACAGATTTTTAAAATTTGGTTTCACAGACTTATACCTTGTACTTGCTTTGGGATTTTTTTTTTTAATTTTGCAAATCAATTTAACTGAAGTATAATTTATATATGATAAAATATGCCTATATACCTATTTTAAGTATATAATTCAGTGAGTTATGATGAGGGTATATATCATGTGTCTACATTGGCATAATCAGGACCTTTTCATCACCCCAGAAGTTTCCTTTGCTCCTTTGCAGTCAACTCCATTTCCTGGCTCTGGGGAACCACTGGTCTGTTCTCTGTCACTGTAAATATGTTTGTCTTTTCTAGACTCATGTAAATGGAATCATGCTGTGTGGCTCTTTTATTTGTTTGTTTGTCTAAAGTTTGTTTTGATGTGTTTAATTGGTTTCACAGTCATCCATGTTATTGTCTGTATCAGAAGTTGCTTTTTATTGTCAAGTAACATTCCATTGTATGAATATACCACAGTGTGTTTATCATTCTGACGTTGTTTTCAGTTTTTGACTGCTATGAATATGTACTAGTTATCTATTGCTGTGTAACAAATTACCACAAAACCTAGTGATTTTAAAAAGGAGACATCTATTATATCACAGTTGCAGTGGGTGAGGAGTTTGGGTCTAGCTTAGCTTGTGCTTCTGTCAAGGTCTCTAACGAGGATGTAATGTAGGTGTTGGCCAGGCTCTTGTTCCCATGTTTTTGGTTATCGTCAGGATTCAGTTCCTTGTAGGCTATTGGACTGACAGCCTCAGTTCTTCCCTTACTGTTGGCCAGAGGTTTCTGCCAGTTTCCTGTCATGTGGGTCTCTTCCAGGAAAGCTCATAACATGCCCACTGGCTTCATCAGAGCAAGCAAGGAAGAAAGCAGGAGAGAGCAAAGAATACGAAAACCAGTCTTTCTGTAGCCAAATCTCAGAAGTGGCTTTTGCCATATTTTCTTTGTTAGAGGTAAGTCACTAGATTCAGTCTGTACTTCAGGAAAGAGCATTACTCAAAAGCATGAAATTTAGGAGGTGGGAATCACTGACACCCATGTGAGAGGCTGCCTCCCACAGAATATGGCCGCTGTGAACAGTTGTGTATAAGTCTTAAGGTGGATGTGTTTTCATTCCTCTTGGGTAAATACATCGGAATGGAATTGTTAGGTCATGTGGACATTGTAAGAAATTGTCAAAATATTTGCTTTAGCAGTTGTATCATGCATATTACACTCCCACCAGCCATGTATGAGAGTTCTAGTTGTTCCGCAAGCTTGGCAGCACCTCGTGTTGTGAGTCTTCTAAATTTCAGTCACTGTAATGCATGTGAAGTGCTATATTCTTATGGTTTTTAATTTGCATTTCCCTGATGATCAATGATGTTGAGCATCTTTTTGTGTGCTTATTGGCTATTTGTATATATCTTCTTTTGTGAAGTATCTGTTAAAATATTTTGCCTATTTTCCATTCAATTGTCTTCTTATTACTGAATTGCAAGAATCCTTTATATAGTCAAGATTCAAGTCATATATATGTGTATATATCCATATATATATATACTTGCTTTGGAAATTTTTAAAGGACAAAGTCACCACCTTCAAGGCAGGAGGACTTCTGCAAGTGATCAACATGTGGTTACAAGGCTTTTTCTGTACTTAGCTGAATGGATAGCCCTGCGGCCAGCCCTCTGAGTCACTACAGCAGTAGCAGAGGGTCACAGTCAAAGCCAAGTTGGAGGTCACCTTTGGGCTGCAAATACAGCCAGAGGTCAAGTCTTGGAGGCTTTTTACTGACTCTACTGCTGACTCATGGGCTTTTATCAGGCAAATTGCTTCTGTGTCACAGTTAACTCCTCTATAAAATAGCAATAACAAGCCTGAGGGTCTGAGGCACGATTGAATTAATGTATCTGAAATCATTAATTTTGAGATTGAGCAAGTTAGTTCACATGAAGTTTAAAACATAATTATGCTTTGTTGGTTTCATTTTTATTTCTTGTTTAGTCATCATTAAACCACAGGAAATTTTTACACAGGGCATTTTGTATTTTTACAAAACAATTTTACATGTCTTTGTCATTCTTCACAAAAAAAATCATTAGATAAAATATATATATGGAAGGGAAGGAGAAGGAGAAGGAGGAAGGGGAAAGGAAGAGGGGCCATGGGTCCCTAAGGAGCTATGTGACTTAGATAAGTTGTAGGATAAGTCAGAACTGAAAGGGAGAGCAAGCAGACTGTGACCTGGAAGTTTTAGTCTCCTCAGCAGGAATGCACTTGTCCTCCTGAAGCTTGGTAGCAACACCACACTAGCTGATGGAGAAATTCAGCTATTCAAGTTAAGTGCTTCTTTGAACTGGGAGTCATAGAGGTCTGGAAGCCCTTCCATTTTCTGTCTCATGCCCGAAGCTTGGCACCAGTGGTTGTATGCTTTAAACAACCACCAAATCAAATACTAATTTAATCTCCATTGTTTTTGGAAACCCAAGTGTCTCTGCCTGGTCTACCTTTGAGAATCGTACTCCCCCCCCACACACACACACACAGACCTCTTCAAACAGGCTCCTGCTGTGGCTCCTAACCCCCCTTAATAATACCTGATTAATACCTATTCTGTGGCACTTACCAGCCTCTTCCAAGTGGCAGAGTTATTTGTGCACTTCAAATACTTATTTATTTAGTTATGGTCAACACAAATCTCTGTCCTTCCAAATAATATTAACCAGGATTTATTTGGCTCTTAATAAGTCTCAATCATTGTTCTAAGTGTTTAACATGAAATACATCATTTAGTTACCATAATAACCCTATGAGGCAGATACTTTTATTATACCCTTTATACAGATAGGGCAACACAGACACAAAAACTTGCCCCAGGTCACACTTTTAGGAGGTGGTAAGCTGAGATTCCAGCTTAGGCAGTCTGATTCCAGAGTCTTTCGTCTACTGTAATATTCTGCATTTCCAATGCAGAGTGAGCCCGTGTCATCAACAATGAATTAAATAAATATGTATGGAATTGAATTAAATAAAAATTTGTGGAAAAGAATGCAGGCCATTGATAATCACTGTATATTTTCATCTGAGAGTGACTGGGCCATGATTCCAGGAAAATATCTGCAAATGAGACATTTGGGGAAATAACTGAAGATGAGAAGATCCAAGTATACAGGCAAGAATTCTAACTTTAGAGTCTGAAATTGGCTTAAAGTCCCACCCATGACACTTAGCAGCTTAGAGTCCTCATATGAGGAACTTAGGCTTGTTGAACCTCAATTTTCTCTACTGTCAAAGAGGACTAATATTTATTCCTGCTTCAAAAGGTGGTTGTGAAGATTAAATGAGGTGATATATGAATGTGTATTTTGTAGACTATAAAGCATTATAAGTATTTGCTTTAGTTTAAAGTAAAATTATAGGAGCTATGTATACTTATATTAAGAACTTACTAGAAAAAATACAGTGGAAAAAATATTGTCCTCGTGTTTGAAATATAATTTCAATTCCAAAGATAGTGACTTCGTGAGTCTTCAGCAGATTTTATATTTTATATGTCAGATCTCTGACACAGTTTACAACTTAGCAATTAGAGTTCAGGTTTCAACAGCAGTTTTATTTCAGTGGGGCCATCTGAAGAGGATGAGGCGAAATTAGGTTTTTTTTTTTTTGTTTTTTTAACTTTATTGGAGAAACAGTGTGTTTTTCCCAGGACCCATCAGCTCCAAGTCAAGTTGTTGTCCTTCATTCTTAGTTGTGGAGGGCACAGCTCAGCTCCCAGTCCAGTATCCACTTTCAATCTAGTTGTGGGGGTGCAGTCCACCATCCCATGCGGGAGTTGAACTGGCAACCTTGTTGTTAAGAGCACGCGCTCTGACCAACTGGCGATCCGGCCACCCCAAATTAGTTTTTTTATAACTCCCCTCTAAGACTCAATGTTTTAGTTTGATTTATTTAATCATGGTCATGATTAAACAAAACTATGTTTCTATAGAAAAGAGACACTCTCTGCTTGCCCTATATTTATGAGAAAGTCACCTTCATTTGGCCAAGTCTCAAGTAAAAAAGGTCCCCATCTTAGAGAGGGAACAAAGAGTAGAAAAGCCATAACTTTTAAACAGTGATCTCATCTCCATTCAAAGAATTGTTAGGACCAAAATGACATCCTCTGTACAATAGACAAAATGTTTTCTTCTTTAATTTGTTTTCTCCACAGGAAAGTCTTCATGTCAGCAACTGTGAAGTGTTAAAGGGAAAATATATTAGAACTACAATGAAGTAGAGACACTAACTCATGATCTGGGATGGGCGATCAATATATGCCTCAGAGAGTTAAGAGCAAATGCAGTTCCACGAACAGTCAGGAAGAACAGATAGTCATAGATTCCTTTTTTTTTTTCAAATTTATTTATTTTTATTAGTTTCAGGTGTACAATACAATGCAATAGTTACACTCTTTACCCCCCAAAGTGACAAACCCCATCCCCCAGTTCGCCACCCCACTCCCCTCCATATCATACATATCCACTACAATTCTTTTGACGCCCTTCTACAGTATACTCCACATCCCGTGACTATCTATATATTCAGTTACAGTTGGCATACAATATTATACAACATCAGCTTCAAGTGTACAGGGCAGTGATCAAGCCTCTACTTCATCCATGAAGTGGTCTCCCTAACAAGACATGTGATCATCTGACATGCCACAAAATTTTTACAACATTATTATATTCCCCGAACTGTGTTTCATATCCCTGTGGCAATATTGTAGTTGCCTATTTATGCTGTCTAATCCCTTCCCCTCTCCCTCAATCCCACTACCTCCCAGCCAGCAACCATCAGTTTTTCCTTTATGTCTGCTTGATATGATTTTAAGCTTTTTAAATTTACTGAGACTTGTTTTGTGGCCTAACATGGTCTATCTTGGAAAATGTCGCATGTGCACTTGAAAAGAATGTATATTCTGTTTTTTCAGGGTGAAATGCTCTAAAAATATCAACAAAGTGCAGCTGGTCTAAAGTGTCATTTAAGACCCCTCTTTCTGTGTTGATTTTCTGTCTAAAGAGTCTGTCCATTGGTGACAATGGGGTGTTGAACTCCCCTACTATGATAGTGTTACTGTTGATCTCTGTCTTTATGTCTGTCAAAATCTGCTATATGTAATTAGGAGTTCCTATGTTGGGAGCATAGATGTTTATTAGTGTTATAGTGCCCTTCTTTCTCTTTTATTGTAGTCATTTTAAAGTCTATTTTGTCCAAAATAACTATTGGGACTCCAGCTTTTTTTTCTTTCTTATTTCCATTTGCATGAAATATCTTATTCCATCTGTAAACAGCATATACATGGGTCCTATCTATCCACTCAGCCATTCTCTGTCTTTTGATTGGAGCACTTAGCCCATTCACATTTAACATGATTATTGATATGTGCATATGTATTGCCATTTTGTTATTTGTATTCCTGGTCTTCCTGGGTTAGCTTGTTTACCCCTTTCTTTTGTTTAAAAAAGCCCTTTTAACATTTCTTGTAATGCTGGCTTGGTGGTAATGAATTCCTTAAGCTTATTCTTTTCTGAGAAGCTCTTTATTTCTCCTTCAATTTTAAGTGATAGCCGTGCTGGGTAGAGCAATCTTGGTTGTAGGCCTTTATTTTGTGTCACTTTGAATATCTCCTGCCACTCCCTTCTGGCCTTCAGAGTTTCTGTAGACAAGTAAGCTGTTAGTCTAACAGGAGTTCCTTTGTATGTAACCTGCTGTCTTTCTCTTGCAGCCTCTAGGATTCTGTCTCTGTCTTTAACGTTTGCCATTTTAACTATGATGTGTCTTGGTGTGGACCTGTTTGGGTTCAGCTTGTTTGGAACCCTCTGCACTTCCTGGGCATGTATGTTGATTTCCTTCACCAGGGTAGGGAAGTTTTCAGTCATTATTTTCTCAAATACATTCTCGACCCCTTGCTTCTTCTCATCTCCTTCTGGTATTCCTATGAGTCAAAGGTTGTTGTCCTTCATTTTGTCCCATAGGGCTCTTAAACTATTTTCATTGTTTTCTATTCTTTGGTCTTTTTGTTGTGCCAACTGGGTGATTTCTGCTATTTTGTCTTCCAAATCACTGATCCGGTTCTCTGCTTCATCTATTCTACTGGTGATTCCTTTGAGTGTGTTCTTCATTTCAGTTATTGTATTCTTTAGTTCTAACTGGTTATTTTTTATGATTTCTCTATCCTTCCTTAGGTCCTCACTAAATTTGTTAAACATTCCTATCATCAGTGTTCTAAACTCTGTCTCTGAAAGGTTGGAGACTTCTGTTTCATTTAGTTCCATTTCTAGAGGTTTCTTCTGATCTTTTACTTGTGACATGTTTCTTTGTTTCCTCATTCTGGCTGTCGCTCTGGGATTGCTTTGATGTATTAGATAGATTGCCAGGAGAGCCCTGGCTGAATCATGCAGGCACACAGCTCACAGCCCAACACTCCCAGGAAAACTCCAACTCTCAGCCTGTCCCAATCAGCTGCTCGCAATCACCAGTCTGGCAACTCTGCAAGCGCAAAGGGGAGAGCCGGACCCGAGGTGGCCTGAGCACTCCTGCGTCTCAGTGAGCAGCCTGTTGGAGCCGGAGGGCACCCGCCTAGCGTTTCCCTGGCAATGCAGTATATGCTGGGCAAAGTGGGGATCCAAGGCTGCATGCGTGTGTGGACACACACGCACTTCTGCGCCAATTCCACCAGACCAATGAGGTCCCAGACCCGATCCTCTATGGGAGGGCCCAACCCTGACAAAATGGCGCCCTCCTTACACCACTTGCGTGCAGGCTCCACACCAGGGGAACCATAGTCCAAAAACCTCCAGCCTTTGCACCAAAGGTGCTCAGTTCAGTCCTTCCCCACAGTCTCCCGGGCCCGACTCACACAGCTACTCCCTCCACCAGGAACCAGGTAAGTGCTCACTGGTGAGAAAGCTTGTGCACCAGCCCCACTGATTCTCTAGCCACTCTTAGCCTCACCAAGCTGAGCAAAGAGAGTCCTCACTAATTTACTGCCAGCTCTCTTGGAACTTCTCTTCCCAGCAAAGGAACTCTGGGCTGGTGAGCTTGGTGTGCGACCAGAGGGTCTCTCCCCCAACCGGAGAAGCCTCTCCACAGCTGGGGCTTCCCTCAAGGGGTTCACCCTCTCTCGTCTCCGCCCGTCCTACCAGACCCGACACGGCCTCCTCTTTAAGTTCTTCGTTTAGTGGTTCTGTTCCTGCAGTGTTCCGGGTACCTCCAGGGTTGAATGCTATATAATTTGTTTGTAATTTTGGTGTGATCCTGGGAGGCAGTTAGCACAGCGTCTGTCTATTCTGCCATTTTACTGAAAGTCCTCCACAACTCTAGTCATATATCCTTAAGAAATGTTATGAGATTAACAAAATGTTGCCTGTTTGTGTGGCAGGGTGCCTCTCTTTTCTAGCCTGAATTAGTGATCTTTCCCAAATTATCAAGGTGAAAAGTTTTGGTTTTATGTTCTCTCATTCCTGAAGGTCTCCCTCTGCCACCACCACCCCACCCCCACTCCCATCCCGGGTCTCTCCCTCTCGCTCTTTTTGCCAGTAACCAAATGTGATTCCACACAAAAAAAGCAAAAACACACCACAGTATTTCAAGCCTTTCTCCATCAAGGCTTGGAATTAATGATGGGGATCACACCAGTCCTCCCCAGTCATCCTTTAGCAGGGCACAAACATGTGTTAGAATGTACACACGTTATGTTCCAGCATCAATCCCTTTTACTAAGGGAATTTCCTTACATGAGTGGATTGGAAGTCCTTTAAACTACCGATTGCCTCAGTTATAGCAATCAGCCAAAGGATACAGTCACGCCCAACACAGTCCATGCGCCTGGGAAAGGTCCACGGAGAAAATGTGCAAATGACCTTGGACAAAGAAATGGACTGCTTTATTTTTAAGAAACCTCATGTTCTCTGTGTTATGGAAGATTTAGGCAATTTTCAAGATAAAATTTGAATATATGCAAATTTCATTTAAAGTGCTGACTTTAGAAATCAATTTACCTCTCTCCATCTAACCCCCATTCATCATTATGATGTCCTTCCCCCATGTCCTTCCCTATTTTATCAAATTTCTTTATTAAAGGGGCAATTAAATTTCTAAAGGGTATTTCAGAACAGGAAAAAGAAACATTAAAATGCTTGCAGGCTGAGAGATCTTTTATGCCTTGTAAAAAATGAGCCCTCCTAAGGCTCTTTAAAAGTCTCTGAAGGGGCCAGCCGAGTGGCTCAGTTGGTTAAGAGTTCGCTCAAGAGTGCGAGCTAAGATCTGAGTAACAGCAGTTCGATACCCAGCCTGAGCTGAGCTGCTGCTGACCTGTTAACAGGTGGCAGGATGGCTCAACTTAAAAAAAAAAAAGTCTCTGAAGGACGGGGTGTCCTAGGAATCTACCTATTCTCCCACATGTTTTTCTCTCCTCTGGTTTCTTCCTTAAGCCCACATATAACCCTTCTCCCCTTCAAGTATCTCATTCTAATGATGCCACTTTGTTCCTCAAAAACCCTACTGTGCCGCACTCCTCCATTCCCCCGCCCAATAATGTCTCACTATTTATCTGAATGCCTGTTGCTTCTCCCTGACGTATATGGCCTGAGTGCCATGTATGAGGATGAATGCTAGTCCTGTCATTCCATTAGAGACTCCCCTCCAGGCAAAACGTATCCCTATTGTGCAAAGCATTACCTTTGTGTAAAGGTATTAATTTGCCTTAGTGTCACAGGTTTAACCTGGTCCTTCAGGACCTATAGGCACCCCTTTCCTCACCAAAGAACTGAAATACATGGCTTTGCCTGGCCACGTCACAGGAGAAGCCAAATGAGCTGTCAATGGTTGTTCTCTTTGCCACCCTTTCAGATCGATGCCAGTTCCCATATGCCAACTTCAATTAGATTGTTTGGATTCTGAGTCCCTTTAATAGATTTGAAGTGTGTGTGTGTGTGTGTGTGTGTGTGTTTTCAAAGTGGGGATGATATTTATTTTACCTCACATAGTTCTTAGAGAAACTCTGACATCTAATGTAGCCCTGGGGCCAATCTCCAGGAGTATCTAGTCAAGGCCCCACCTGGCCCACTGAAGCCCAGTGGGATTCTGGGTATTCCTTTGGCTATTCCATAGATAATTTCTGCTGTCTCTTCGATGGCTGATGGCTTTTCTCTCTCCCCTGAAATGCCTTACCCACCTGCTACATATACTCCAACTTTTCTGACCCTACCTGGAACTAAGTCCTGGTTTGACTGCTATCTTTTTGGGATAATGATCAGAATAATATCCTCCATCTAGAGCATGAGCTGCCCCATTGCCCTTCTCTATCTTAGTGTCTGGGTCTCAGTAGTCCTACCCTCTTTGAACCTACAGGCAGCATCTGTCCTCAGGACCTAATGACCAGAAAAAGGAAGCCCCTGCCACACCTGGGTTAAATGGGAGGGCTGCTCAGACCTAGGAGTTTCCCCTTACAATGATCAGGAGATCTACGATGCCTGGAGGAGACACGTTCCACCACCTGTTAGTCACCGCCACTCAGTCCTGTTTTGGAGCCTGGCACAGTAATATCACTGTTTCCATATCACTGTTTCCTATAACCTTTGTTCCATCCTTGACATTCATAACAGCCTTCTTTTTTTCAACTCAGATAAGAGTTAATGACGTGTATTTGGAAGCAAAATTCTTTTGGAAAAAGAGCTTGTGATGCCATCAGATTAGAACTCAATCCACAGGAAGCCAATTTGAAAAGAGTTAAAAATGTAACGATGTTTTCTACCTGTGTTTCACATTTGAAGTCCTAGCCAGTAGCTCCCAGTCAGGTAGGTGATCAGGAGGGTAAACAGTCGCACCCTGCAGTATACAGTGCTGGCAACATTTTTTGAATATTGTGTTTAGAGCATTTTTAAGGTAGGCTAGGCAAAGCTATGATGTTCAGTAGGTTAGGTGCATTTTTAATTTTTGATATTTTCAATTGACAATGGGTTTATCAGGATGTAGTCTCATCATAAATCAAGGAGTGTCTATATTATGATCACATAGCTTTTTGGAAGAAAAAAAACAAACGAATGAATAAACCTCATTTTCCCCCATGTGCCCTAACAACCTCAGACTGTGTTGCTGTTCTCCAGTGTGGAAAATACTTTAAATACCAGTTAAACCTATGAATGCATTTACAAATGGCAACGTAGAAAGAGATGTCTGTTTTATTGCTGCTAAAAATAGGTAAAACAAGCAGCACTTCAGATGATTAGGAACCATGGAGCCTAATCATCTCAATGTTCTCTAATAAAAGCTAATTATTTCCTTCTCTTTAATTGCATATTTATTTGTGTAGTCTTCACTTATTACTGAAGGTTGGATGTAGAAAGGTCATGAGGCTTGGCTGGCAAAACGCACCACATGAAATAAGATGGTTTGAACAGAAAAACCTTTCCAATTGAGACCTAAGAGAAAAGTGCGTCTAGAACATAGGAAGACACAACTGGCAGCTTTTAGATCCCAAAGAGTCGCATAAGTTAAGATGTTAGCTTATTATTTATTGAGTGATTTGAATGTAGTTATAAAAGCTAAACTCTTCATTTATTTTTTTGAGGGGAGGTGGTACTGCTTTTAACAAAACTTTAAATTATCTTTGATCCCCTTACTTCTTACTCCTGGTTGAGAAGCTTGAATGTGCTGTTCAACGGAATTAAAGTGAACATATTAAAACGTTAAGATATAAGGGTTTTGGTGGGTTTTGTTTTTTTTTTAAAGATTTTATTGGTAAATTGGGGGAGGGAAACAGACAAGTTGCAGTCCTTTTGTTCTTGTCTAGTTGTGGAGGACATTGCTTCACTGGCCCATGTTGGTATCATCATTGCTCTCTTCCCGGGTGAGGCAGATCAATTGCTGGCGGCTTCTGGACAGCCGCTCATAGAGGCTCTTGGCAGCTCACACTGGCTGCCAGCCGCTCATGCTGGCTGTGGGCCACTCACTGTAACCTATGGCAGCCCACTGCAGCAGGGGCTGCAGCTATGCCATCTCGGGGACTCACACCAGCCCAGCTCCAGGTGGAGCTGTTGTTCACCTTCTTAGCTGTAGAAGGCACTGGCCCTCAAATGTGGGATCCGAACCGGAGCCCTGCTGCTCAGAGCTGGTGTCCCAAGCCAGATCTTAACCAATGCGTCACTCGGCCGGCCCGGTGGGTTTTTGTTTTTTTCTTTCTATTTTTCAGGGGTGGGATCTTCTTGTCACATTTTTTCCATGTTGCTTCCAAAGAAGCATTTATAGGAAGTTAAAAATGTGGAAATCATGGTTACACTCAAAATAGGCATACAGAATTACTACCATATATTTTCAGTACTATCAGAAAATTTATTGTGTATGGCAGATTTCAATTATATGCAGCCTAAGGCTCCTTATTGTGAGTTAATCATATCTCTGCACACCAACTAATGACATTAAACCATAATTTATAGAGCTGAAAATCTGCTGCACCAGAGGCAGAACCTTTGTGATTTCTATAGCCTTCTTGCTTTGAAGGTGCTGTGGTTGGGTCTGTAATGATAGGACTATGTATGACTAATGCACTGGAAAGGAGCTGACCCTCCATGTGGAAGTCCATTACATTTTAAAGCACTAGGGAAAAATTCAATGAGTCAACAACATCTAGAAGAAAAGATAAAAGGAGTCTGGGTGGTTAGGTTCAGAGATGAGAAGTCTGAACAGGAAGTTTAATTTTATGAAGGCTCTCCCATTTTGTTGTCTGTGCTGGGTTTGCTACTTTATCTTTGCAGAGCTGCATGCTTCCTGAAAGCCATAGCTAAGGGAAACCACCATCTGCTCTGTGACACTATGGAAGCAGATTGTGACAGCTGTGCTACATTGTGACATCAGGAGCCAAGAATGGGGCCTTAATAAAGCCATCTACTAGCTTGAAGAGTGATTTTCTAGTGACTTAATGAATTTCATGGCTAGATTTGGGTCATTTCATGTATATTATCATCAGTATCTTGAATGTCTACTAAATGCATAGCATTTGAGAATGTCACATTGTCATTTAGCCATCCATTAAATGAATGTATTGAAGAAATATACAAAATGTCAACATTTATTGAGCATTTTTCATTTATGTTTTGCTCTTCATGTACTTTAACTACTTAGTCAATGTAATTGCCTTGTAAAGCAGGTACTATTATTATTAGTCCCATTTTACACATGAAAACTGTAAGGGCTAAATAGCTCAATAACTAAATTACTAAAAAAGACTATTATTTCCCTAAAGTCACATAATACTAAATGGTATAACCTGGATTCAAACTCAGGCATTCTAGATCTAACATTTGTGCTCTTAACCACTCAGCTATATGGGATTTTTTTTAAAAATGTGTATATATATATTTATGTATTTAAAATTTTGCATACAGAATTTGATCAAATGTAAACAAACTGTGGATAACTGTTCTGAAAACTGATATTAATTAGTAATTGCTGAGGATATAATATGTAAATTATCTCCTTAGTAACAAATACCCATTTCTTTTTTTTTCCAGAAACTTTGTGATTCTTGTTTTACTTGTGAGACATAGTCTTCATGTTTCGAAATGAAACATCCTACCCTCTTCTCTAGTTATTTTCAAGAGTGACAATGACTACCACTGCAAACATCACTGACTTTTGAAGTGTACTGACTTCATGGAGATGACTCTGGTACTAATGTAAAACCACAGTAGGCACATGACTTCCATGAATGTTAAGGTCCAGAGACAAGACTGCAGAAGAACATAGATACAAATGCAAAATAGTTATAATGAATTGTGAGATTACTCAGTACCATCTGCTCTTAGTGATCCTTTCACTTTTCTACTATCATAATCTGTCAGCCTCACCCATCTTGACTTCTGTGGGTTGTGAAAGCAGTATTAAGGAAAAAAATTTCAAACCATATAAAATATAAGCAGATATTCAACAAAAACAAAAGTTCATATTGTCATATAAGTTTAAGTCTCTAGTTTGTTTTGTGAATGAAATAAAACTTTATGAATAAATTTACAATCCCCTTTTTGCCTTTCCCCAGTCCTAATTCTCTTCTTCCCTCTCCAGAGTAAATGTTATCACAAATCTGGTTTGTGTAGTTTTTAAGTCTATGTTTTTATATTTTTTCTGTTTTATATGTATATAAACAAATCATATATATATATACAAATTCTTACAATTTTTAAAACTTTTATATAAATGTTAAATTATACATATCTTTTTGTACCTCACTTTTTCATCCAATATTACTTTTTAAGATCTAATGATGATGGTATAGTTCATTCATTTTAATTGCTGTATAAGACTAGCACATCAAACACCTTTTATTAGTGCATTTTCTAACCATGGAAATACAGACTGTTTCTAATCTTTCTCTTAAAAAAAAGTGTTTATAAACACATTTGCCCTTATTTTTTATCCTTATGCACACATGAGAATTTCTTTCTAGAGTATATACCTAGAAATGGATATGCTAAAGAATAAGATATGTGTATTTTCAGTCTTACTAGAAATTGACCATTTGCTTTCCAAAGTGGCTGATCAAATTTACGCACCCATCATAAGTATATGAACATTTTTGTTTATTCACCAATACTCAGGTTTTTAGGATTTTGTCAATCTGATGGATGTGAAGCAGACCTCAGAACCAACTTTATTTTAAAGTGAATACAAAACCATTACACAATTAGCACTATTACAAAATATTAGGAGGTGAGAAATTAGAATTAGAATTTTCTTTTGCTCAGATTTTCCATTTTTTACATTCTGATGATTTGGGCAAATTACAAGGAAATATATTAATATCCTAAGAACACCTATAAGTGACTATTAAGCTAGAAGTAGTAGCAAGTAAACAATCTAAGCATAAAACTTAAAATTTTTTCAGATGAACTAAAGTAAAATATGTTCATTGTAGAAACATTAGAAAATGCATAATGCAATCAAGAGTAAAATGGAAATCACTTATAATCCCTCCATCCAAGATAAGCACTGAGAGCATTTGTGTGTCATCGTTTTCTATGCATATTAATACATGGAGGTTTTCCCTCTCACAAAATTGGTGTCATGAGCATGTTCTTTTTAAATATATATTTTCTTTTTTCTTTAAGATTTTATTGGGGAATTGGGGGAGGGGAACAGTGTTAGGGAATCTGGGAAAGGGAACAGACAAGTTGCTGTCCTTTTGTTCTTTAGTCTAGTTGTGGAGGACGTTGCTTCACTGGCCCATGTTGGTATCATTGCACTCTTTCCGGGTGAGGCAGATCAGTCGCCAGCCTCTGGACAGCCGCTCACGGCAACTCATGGCAACCCAACTCTAGGTCGAGCTGTTGTTCACCATCTTAGCTGTGGAGAGCAGTGTCACTAGCCCTCATGTGGGATCCGAACCGGGGCCCTGCTGCTCAGAGCTGGCAACCCAGGCCAGCTCCTAACCAACATGCCACTCGGTCTGCCCTAAATCTGTATTTTCAATTGAGCAATGTAGTGTAAGCATTTCCCATATTGTTAAGTACTCTTATAAAATATCATCTTTAATAACTCTGCACTTCTCCATCAGATAAAGGTAGAAAAAAATAAATTAAAATTTTTTCCAAGAAGCTAAGTGCTGCTTGGAGGAAGAAAAACACGTCATTTTTAGGGGAAAGTTGTCTCCACTATATCTTTCTTCTGTTTAAAATAGATAAAAAGGTTAAAACTCCAGATGTGTGGGGGTGGCAGGGAATTGAGAGAGAATTGGAATATTCATATCTTTGCCTAGAAAAGATGCTCATATCACTCAAGAAGGAGTTTTGGACCTGTGCATCTGATAAATGATTGCTGCAATGTCTCTTTATTTTACTAAAAAATTATTATTTCAATTACAATTGATATTTAACATTATATTAGTTTCTGATATACAGCATAGTGGTTAGACATTTATACAATTTAAGAAGTGATTTCCAGGTTAGTACCCACCTGACACCATGCATAATTATTACAATATTATTGACTATATTCCCTATGTTGTACCTTACATCCCCATGACTATTTTGTAACTTCTAATTTGTATTTCTTTTTTTAACTAAATTTATTGGAATGACATTGGTTAATAAAATTATATAGGTTTCAAGTGTACAAATCTAGAACACATCATTTACACATATATATTGCATTGTGTGTTCAATATACAAAGTCAAATCTCCTTCCATCACTATATATTTGACAACTTTACCCTCTTTACCTCCTGCCTTCCCCCTTCCCCTGGGGTAATCACTAAACTGTTTTCTGTGTCTCTGAGTTTTTGCTTGTTTGTTTGTCTTGTTCATTTGCTGCTTTCAGTTTTATATCCCACACATGAATGAAATTATATGGTTCTGAACTTTTTCTGGCTGAATTATTTCGCTTAGCATGATAATCTCAAGATCCATCCATGTTGTCACAAATGGCTGTGTTTCATCTTTTCTTATGGCCAAGTAATATTTCATTGTATATATGTACCACATCTTCTTTATCCAAACATCTGTCAAAGGACACTTTGGTTGTTTCCATGTCTTGACCACTGTGAATAATGCTGCAGAGATATAGGGATACATATATCTTTATGGATAAATGTTTTCAATTTTTTTGGATAGGCACCCAGAAGAAGGATTGTTGGATCATATGGTAATTATATTCTTAATTTTTTGAGGAATCTCCATACTGTTTTCCATAGTGGCTGCACCACTGTACAATCCCACCAAAAGTGCACAAGCATTCCCTTTTCTCCACATCCTTGCCAACATTTGTTATTTGTTGATTTATTGATGATGGCCATTCTAATAGGTGTGAAGTAACAGATATATCATTGAGGCTTTTATTTGCATTTCTCTGATGACTGGTGACATTGTGCATCCTTTCATATGTTTATTGGGCATCTGTATATCTCCTTTTAGAGAAATGTCTATTCAGGTCCTCTACCCATTTTTCAATTGGATTGTTTGATATTTTTGGTGTTAAGTTGTATGAGTTCCTTATGTTTTCTAGATATTAATCCCTTATCAAATGTATGATTGGTGAATATATTCTCTCATTTAGTAGGTTGTCTTTTTGTTTTGTTAATATTTTCCTTTCCTGTGCAAAATCTTTTTGTTTGATATCATTGTTTTATTTTTTCTTTTGTTTTTCTTGCCCAATGAGACATGTCCAAAAAATATTACTAAGAGAGTTTATTGCCTATGTTTTCATCCAGGAGTTTTATATTTTGGGGTCTTACATTTAAGTCTTTAACTCATTTTGAGTTTATTCTTGTATATGGTATGAGAAAGTGGTCGAGTTTCATTTTTTTGCATGTATCTCTCCGTTTTTTCCAGCACCATTTATTGGAGTGAGTCTTTATTCTATTGCGTATTCTTGCTTTCTTTGTCATCGATTAATTAACTATATAAGCATGGGTTTATTTCTGGGCTCTCTATTCTATTTCATTGATCTATGTGACTGTTTTTATGCCAATACCATGCTGTTTTGATTACTAGGGCCTTCTAGTACAGCTGATACCAAGTAGTGTGATACCTTCAACTTTGTTCTTCTTTCTCAAGATTGCTTTGGCTATTTGGAGTCTTTTAAGTTTCCATATACATTTTAGGAATGTTTGTTCTAGTTTTGTGGGAAATGCCATTTGTATTTTGATAAAGATTGCATTGAATCTATAGATTGCTTTGGGTAATCTGGACATTTTATCCGTGTTAATGCTTGTATCCATGAGCAAGGTGTATGCTTCCATTTATTTGATCTTCTTTACTTTCTTTTTAATGTAGTTTTCTGAGTACAGATGATTTACCTCCTTGGTTAAATTTATTCCTAGATATTTTATTTTTTTGATGAAATTGTAAATTTGATTATTTTCTTAATTCCTCTTTCTGATAGTTTGCTATTGGTATTATATGCAACTTTGTATCCTGCTACTTTACTGAATTCATTTATCAGTTCTAATAGTTTTTTGGTGGACTCTTTATAGTTCTCTATATATAGTATCATGCCATCTGCAAATAACAACAGTTTGACTTCTTCCTTTCCAATTTGGATGCCTTTTATTTATGTTTCTTGTCTGATCACTGTAATTAGGACTCCCTGCTTGTCTATTTAGACAGCAATTACACAAAGTTGAAAGATAGGAAGAAAAACAATGTGATAAGACATATTTAAAAACCATTTGATGGAGGCCAGATTTCAGGTTGAGTAAGAAATAAATGATTGAGTGGCTCAGGTTTTGTCTTGGGGATTTGAACGATCATAGCAGCAAGGATTTCCCATGTTGGAATTAACTAAAGTTTTTATTTTACACCTTAAAAATAGAGATCCATGAAGGATTAAAGAGAATTTTCTTTATCATGCTATCCTTGTTATCATTTTCCATGCAGCAAACACATTTCTTTTTGGCACTTTTGTCTAAATAAATACCATTATCATTTATACAGCCTTCTGTAATACTAGTAAAAGATTATATTTATTGAGCATTAAAACATGACAATGTTTTGGCTGCCTACTGCTGAGTAACAACCACCCCAAAATGTAGTGGCTCAAAACATTATAAATTATTATTTCTCAAAATTCTGAATGTTGAATGGACAGTCGTTCTGTTGGTCTTGCCTAGAATTTCCCATATGGCTGCATTCAGCTAGAAGAGTGGCTGAGCACGAAGCTCAGCTGAAGCTCTCAGCTAGGGCATCTCAGCTCTCTCTGTGGCTTACTTGAGCTTCCTCATAGTATGGCAGTCAGTAGCAAGCAGCCCAAGTAGGATCATTTTAACACCAAAGAAGTCAAAACTGCAAGTCTTTTTAAGTCCCCGAATACCATTTTCAGTGTATTCTGTCCATCATAAGGAAGTCACGCTTAAAATTTTCTCAGTTGATTTCAATACTTGCTGAAGGTCATCCCTATAATTAGATTTCAGTAGATGCACCTACTATTATATAAACTCATATATCAATACAATGTATTTGTCTTGTTATTCTTTTTAACACATATAACATTTATTGTATATTTTCCTCATTACAAAAGCAATATATGTTCATTTTGTCTTGTTATTTTTTAAAAAAACTTTATTGGTGCACAGTGTGTTTTTTCAGGACCCATCAGCTCCAAGTCAAGTCATTGTTTTAAATCTGTTATAGTTGTGGAGGGCGCAGCTCACTGGCCCATGTGAGAATGGAAGGGGCTACCTTGGTGTTATGAGCACCATCATGCTCCAACCAACTGAGTCCACCAGCCACCCACTGGCAGCTCAGCTCCAAGTCAAGCCATTATCTTCAATCTGTTATAGTTGTGGAGGGTGCAGTTCACTGGCCCATGTGGAAATTGAACTGGCAATTGTAGTGTATGAGCCTGCACTCTAACCATCTGAGCTAACCGGCTGCTCCTTGTCTTGTTATTAACAGGAGAAAAAAAAAGCATTTTAAATTCAGTAATTATGGAGATTACTAAGAAGTATACTATATACTTAATAACCTTGCCCCTGTCAGAATGGCCATCACCAATAAATCAGCAAACAAGTGTTGGCGCGGATGTGGAGAAAAGGGAACACTCATGCACTGTTAGTGGGATTGCATATTGGTGCAGCCACTAAGGAAAACAGTATGGAGGTTCCTCAAAAAATTAAAACTAGAACTACCTTATGACCCAACAACCCTACTTCTGTGTATTTATCCAAAGAAATCCAAAATACTAATTAGAAAAGATACATGCATCCCTATGTTCACTGCAGCACTATTTACATCAGCCAAGATATGGAAACAACTAAGTGTCCATCAATAGGCAATTTCATGAAGAAGAGGTGGCACATACATGCGATGGAATCTTACTCTACCACAAATAAAGAACAAAATCTTACCATTTGTGATAACATGGATGGATCCAGAGGGTATTATAATAAGTGAAATAAGTCACACGGAGAAAGACAAATACCATATTATATCACTTATATGTGGAATCTAAAAAACAAAATAATTGAACAAACAAAACTGAAACAGATTCATAGATGTTTCTGTATGATGATTACTAGATGGGAAGGAGGTTGGGGAGCTTGGTGAGAAAGGTGAAGGGATTAAGAAGTACAAATTGATAGTTACAAAATAGTCATGGGGATATAAAGTACACTATGGGGAATATAGTCAGTATATTTTTAAAACTATGTATAGTGTCAGATGGGTCCTAGACTTATCAGGAGGATCACTTCATAAATTATAAAAATGTCTAACCAGTATGCTATACATCTGAAACTAATATAAAATAATATTGATTGTCAAGTAATATAACTAAAACATAGTCGCAGGGATATAGTCAATAATATTGCAATAGCTGTAGTGTCAGATGGAAAATAAACTTATTGTAGTTATTACTTTGTGAGGTATATGTCTAATCACTATATTGCTTTGTATACCTGAATCTAATAAAAATATAAATAAATAGTGTAATTGTTACAGTATAACAAAATATTAACAAAATTCTTCTTACATTATAAGACTCTTGGCTTAAGCAGAGAATATTTCTTGTACAACATGTTTTCAAACTTAAAAATTCCTTAAACATTAAAAAAAGATTCGATGGAAAAATGGCTGCTGTCAGGAGGGCTCCCTGACTTCTCCCCTGGAAATTGCTGCAATTTGAACTGCTGTAAATCACCAAAAGAACCTCTGCTCATTACACAGAGCAGCTGAGAGTCTCACACAATAATTGCTTGAAGGTGGGCAGACCTGGCAAGTGGAGGAAGAGGGTGGCGAGACGCGTGGAGGCGCAGCCTGCACCTGCCAATATTGAGGCACAGGGTCTCAGAGAGCAGAACAGTGAGTGTTCCCGCTGCTCACTCCCTGCTCCTGGTGGCCCACCTAGAGTGCAGCAAGAGCACAATGGTCTGCAGTCTGAGGCAGAAACCTCAGGCTGGGTGATGGGGGAGGAGAGAGAGGAGACCTGTGTGCAGAGGCGTGGTCTGCACCCGCTGCTGCAGAGCAGCTGGACCCCAGGAGGCAGAGCAGAGAGCCTAGCAGCGACAGGCTGGGCTCAGTCCCTGCGCCCCCCGCGGTTCCTCCAGGAGCGCAGCAGGAGCTCGGCTGGAGCTTCTGAGGCAAAGGCCTCAGCTCAAAACAGCGGTGGGACGGGTTTTTTTTTTTCTTTCTCAAATATAAAGCAAAAAACAACTGCATAGATAAGAACCCATCCCCACCCTCCCTCAGAAACTTTGGCCCCTGCCATGCCAGAGTCAGTAAGCTGACCCCTGAATGGAAGAGTAGGATCAGATTACAGGGGCACTCTTACTCCCAGGGGGTGGAGAATCTCCACCTGAAAATAGGCTGCAGAGTGTGGGTCGACTACCTACCCCACCCCCACCTTTCCTGCAAGGCTTGGGAGGCAGGACAACTTCAGCTGCTGAGTCGATGGCAGCCCCCCTTCCCCACAGGTGGCTTTTAGCAGCACTGAAATCTCACCCCCCCACCCCCCACAGCCTCCAGCTGAAAGAGTGCCCAAAGACACACATCAAACCTTCTGGTTGAGCAGCCTGCCTTGGGGCAGGCTAGAACAGAAACAGCAGTGACTTTGTAAAAACTACCAATCACACCTCATAACCCTACTCATCTACAATAGACCTGCAGTGCCATGGTCACTCTAGGTGTCAGGTGGCCAGCTCTGCCCCCACAAGACGCAGAGCAGTTTTCGTTTAGAAGACAACCTGGATAGAGTTTGGTGGACATTAGCCAAGACTGGTACTGTTTTTTTTTTCTTTTCCTTTGGTGTGTTTGTTGTTGTTGTTGTTTTGTGTTTTTTGGGTGTTTTGGGGTTTGTTTGTTTTTTGCATTGCTTGTTTGGATGTTTTTGGTTTGTTTTCTATTTCATTATAATCATTTTTAGCTTTTAATATAGTCATATATAGGTGTATATATATGAATGTATATTGGTGTGTAGATGTATCTATCTATATATCTCTATATATCTCTATATCTCTATATATCTATATATCTATATCTCTATATAGATATATAGAGATATAGATATATAGATGTAGATATCTTCTCTTTCTTTCCTTCTTTTCTACCCTCTCTCTCTCTCCCTTCTTTTCTTCTTTCTTTCACTGTCCTACTTTTCCTTCTTTCCATTTTTTGGCAAACTTCTTTGTTTTTTATTTTTTGGGTATTGCTATTTTGTTTCTCCTGTTTATTCTATTTTTTATTTTATTGTTTTTTTGTTCTTTGTTTTTTTCTGTGGTTGTTTTGTTTTTGTTTGTTTTCTTCTTTTGTACATTTGATATTTCTGTACAAGTTGAGTATAGGTTGTTGGTTGTTTTTTACAAGTGAGAGCATCTGGGTTTTTTTGGTGACTGTTGTCGTTGTTCTTGTTGATCTGTTTTGCTTTAAAATTGCTCTGCAGCAGGGCTAAGCCAAAGAGGCACAAGAATCATCACACCCAGAGGCCAACTTTAGATAACACCAGAGCATTACTGGGTTTGACCTACAAGAGTCATACCCAAAGGGAAATTGCTACAGGCAGAAGATCCCATATGGTCAAGCCTCATCAGAGGAGTCAACCCTCACACAGCAGGTCATAAACTGTGGACACAGTTAATCCTCAAATGCCAGGGGCTGACATCTGACAAGGCCACATTGCCCTGCTCAGCAGTGGATGTTTGGAGTGCTGCCTTATGGTAGGTCATGTGATATCTCCTGCCTCTATGAACCCATGTGCCTTTCCTATAGGAGACAATATATTCACTACACTAGTGACAAGTTCCTGTGGTACCCCAATGAGCTAACTATGCAGCCAAAGACGGGTAAGATCTCCTAGAAAAGAGGGGAGACAACCTAAGCCAGGCAGTAGTTCCTTGGGGACCCCTAAACTGAGATACTGGGGACTCAAACCCCTTGGAAACTGAGGCACAGACCTCTGACAACATAGGCCAAGAAGCCTGCCTGTGGCCTAAGGGCCCTGCTGTGAATGGTCAGTCTCCTTGAAGATTAAAGTTTGGTCTTCAGGCCATGAGAGTTCTGGTAGGAGGGGACTTGCTAACCATAGGGTGTGTTAAACAACTTTGTTTAAATTCTTTAACAGATACTGAAGCTTTGACTGAGAAACAGATGCTACCCCCTTTATTGTAAATATGTAGCCCTCCTAGGACAAAAGATGTTAAGTATTGTATTTACATAGAAATAGATTTTAGATGGTTTTACCCTAAACACAGCCACTCCTAGTCCTTTTAGTATATGCCCTGTGAGTCTAGCTGCTGGAATTTGGGATAATGGCTAGGTATTCATGGCAACCACTCTTTAGGTGATATGTAGAGACAACTAAAGACTGAGCAAATCCTGGGAACTAGAAACCACCAAACTGAGTGATTTAGGCAATGGTCAAGAATCCCTATAAAAAGAACATGCTCTGGTAATAAAGTGAGACACTTTTTTTCTCTTTGACTTCCCCGGTGTCTCCACTGTCTCCCTTCTTTTTTCCTCCCCTGCCAACACCGTCTCCACCTGAGGGAAACCCTGGTCAGTGGAGGCTGGTCCCCCGCACTCAAAGCTAGTCAGCCTAGGAGTCCATCCCACCTACCGACAAACCAAAAGCAATCAAAGCTCAACTTCAACAGGAGAAGACACACAACCCAAGGAACACCTCTGCTACACATGCACAGGAGAATAGGGAGACTGAGTAATTCAAATATAAAGGACACACACCACATAAGTTCACCCAGAAAAGACTGAGAGACCTAGGGGATCTATTTATTACATGGAAGCAAGCACAAAGAGTAAGCCAGAATGGGGAGACAAAGAAACATCCCAAATAAAAGAACAGAAGAAACGTCCTGCATCAGCGGAACAAGAGGAAATAGAGGTAAACAACCTATCAGAGACAGAGTTCAGAACATAGATTATTAGAATGTTCAAGGAAATTAATGAGAATATAAAGAAGGACAGAGAAATCATGAAAAGCAACCAGCTAGAACTAAAGAACACAATTATTGAATTAAATAACAAACTCAATGGAATTACTAGCAGATCGGAAGAAGCAAAGGATTGAATCAGTGACTTAGAGGACAAGATAGCAGAGATCATCCAAGCGGAACAACAAAAAGACAAAAGAATCAGAAACATTGAAAATAGTTTAAGGGAGTTGGGTGACAACATGAAGCACAACAAAAACGCATCATAGGAATACCAGAAGGAAAACAGAGGGAGCAAGAAATCGAGAACATATTTGAACTAATAATGTCTGAAAACTTCCCTAACCCGGCAAAGGAAATTGACATACAAGCCCAGGAAGTGCAGAGAGTTCCAACCAAGATGATCACAAACAGGCCCACACCAAGACACATTGTAGTGAAAATGGCAAGGGTTAAAGACAAAGACAGTATCCTAAAAACAGCAAGGGAGGGCCGGCCGAGTGGCACATTAGATAAGAGCTGGTTTTGGGATGCCAGAGGCCCCGGTTCGGATCCCACATATGAGGACCGGTGATGCTGCCTTCTACAGCTAACAATATCTTCACCTGGAGCTGGACTGTGCGAGCCCCGGCAATGGTGTGGGCTGTGGCCCCTGCTGCAGTGGGCTGCCACAGGCTACCGTGAGTGGCCGGCAGCCAGCGTGAGCGGCTGGCAGCCAGCGTGAGCTGCCAGTAGCCACGATGAGCGACCATCCAGGGACTGGTGACCAATCTGCCTCATCCAGGAAGAGTGCAATGATGATACCAACATGGGCCAGTGAGGTGACGTCCTCCGCAACTGGACTGAAGAACAAAAAGACAGCAACTTGTCTGTTCCCCTTCCCAGATTCCCTAACGCTGTTCCCCTCCCCCAATTCCCCAATAAAATCTTTAAAAAACAACAACAACAACAACAAAAAAACAGCAAGGGAGAAGCAGCAATTTACTTACAAGGACACCTCCATGAGATTATCAGCTGACTTTTCTACAGAAACTTTGCAGGCCAGAAGGGATTGGCAATAGGTTTTCAAAGTGATGAAAAACAAAGGCCTACAACATAGATTGTTTTATCCAGCAAGGTTATCATTTAAAATTGAAGGAGAGACAAAGAGCTTCCCAGAAAAGAATAGGCTAAAGGAATTCATTACCTCCAAGCCAGCATTGCAGGAAATGTTAAAAGGGCTTCTTTAAGCACACGAGAAAAACAACCTAACCAAGGAAGACTAGGAACACAAATAACAAAATGGCAATAACTACCCACCTATCAATAATCACATTAAATGTAAATGGATTAAATCCTCCAATCAAAAGACATAGGGTAGATGAATGGATAAGAAAGCAAAATCCTTACAAGAGACTCACCTCAGATCAAAAAACACATACAGGCTGCAAGTAAAGGGATGGAGTAAAATATTTCATGCAATTGGAACTGAGAAAAAAGCTGGAGTAGTGATACTTATTTCATATAAAATAGACATTAAATAGAAGAATATAATAAAGGACAAAGAAGGGCACTTCATAATAATAAAACGATAGATCCAACAAGAGGACATAACCCTAGTAAACATCTATGCACCTAACATAGGCGCTCCAAAATATATAAAACAGATACTGATAAACGTAAAGACGGAAATCAACAGTAACACTATCATAGTAGGAGACTTCGACACCCCACTGTCAACAATGGACAGATCCTCCAGGCAGAAAATCAAATGTGGAAACAGCGACCTTAAATGACACATTAGACCAGCTGGCTTTAACTGATATTTTCAGAGCATTTCACCCCAAAGCTACAGAATATACACTCTTCTCAATTGTACATGGAACATTTTCCAAGATTGACCACATGTTAGGCCGAAAACAAGTCTCAATAAATTTAAGAAGATTGAAATCATATCAAGAGAGGACCCAAATTAATAAAATCAGAAATGAAAGAGGAGAAGTGACAACACATACCACAGAAATATAGAAAAATTTAAGAAAATACTACGAGCAACTATATGTCAACAAATTCGACAATCTGGAAGAAATGGATACATTTCTAGAAGCATACAATCTGCCAAGTCTGAACCAAGAAGACACAGAAACTCTGAACAGACTGATTACTACCGAAGAAATTGAATCAGTAATCAACAAGCTTCCAACAAACAAAAGCCCTGGTCCAGATGGCTTCACAGGTGAATTTTACAAAACATTCAAAAAAGAATTAATACCTATTCTCCTCAAACTATTCCAAAAAATGCAGAAGTTGGGGAAGCTCCAAAGCATATTTTATGAGGCCAGTATTACTCTGATCCCCAAATTAGACAAAGATATTACAAAAAAAAAAGAAAACTACAAGCCAATATTCCTAATGAACATAGATGCAAAAATCCTCAACAAAATACCAGCAAACAATTTCACAACACATTAAAAAGATCATGCACTATGATCAAGTGGGATTCATTCCTGGTATGCAAGGTTGGTGCAATATCCACAAATAAATTAAATGAAAAATAAAAAAATAAACATTAACAAAATGAAAAATAAAAATCATATGATCATATCAATAGATGCAGAAAAAGCATTTGATAAGCAGCCATTTACGATAAAAACTGTTAGCAAAGTGGGAATAGAGGGATCATATCTCAACATAATAAAGGCCATTTATGATAAACCCACAGCTAACATCATACTCAATGGGGAAAAGCTAAAACCATTCCCCTCTTAGGATCAGGAACAAGACAAGGTTGTCCACTTTCTCCAATTTTATTTGACATAGTTCTGGAAGTCCTAGCCACAGCAGTCAGAAAAGAAAAGAAATAAAAGGCGTCCAAGTCGGTAAGGAGGAAATAATATTGTCATATGCAGATGACATGATACTTTATAGAGAGCACCCCAAAGACTCCATCAAAAAACTATTGGAACTGAGGGACGAATTCAGTAAGGTAGCAGGATACAAAATCAATATTCAGAAATCAGTTGCATTTGTATATAGCAATAATAAACTAGCAGAAGGAGAGATTAAGAAAACAGTCCCATTTACAATTGCTTCAAGAACTATAAAATACTTAGGAATAAATTTAACCAAAGAAGTAAAAACCTGTACTCAGGAAATTATAAGACACTGAAGAAAGAAATCAAAGAAGATACAAATAAATGGAAACACCTACCATGCTCATGGATAAGAAGAAATAATATAGTTAAAATGTCAATACTGCCTAAAGCAATATATAGATTCAACGCAATTCCTATCAAACTACCAAGGGCATTTTTCACAGAAATAGAAAATATAATCCTAAAATTTATATGGAACCATAAAAGACCCTAAATATCTATGGCAATCCTGAGAAATAAGAACAAAGTCGGAGGTATTACGCTACCAGACTTCAAAAACATACTACAGGGCTGCAGTAATCAAAACAGTATGGTACTGGCATAAAAACAGGCACATAGATCACTGGAACAGAATAGCAAGCCCAGAAATAAATCCATACATATACGGACAGTTAATCTATGACAACGGAAGCAAGAACATACAGTGAGGTAAAGGTAGTCTATTTAATAGATGCTGCTGGAAAAACTGGACTGACACATGCAAAAAAATGAAGCTGGACCACCTCCTTATGCCATATACAAGAACAAATTCAAAATGGATTAAAGACTTAAATGTAAGACCTGAAACCATAAAACTCTTAGAAGAAAATATAGGGAGTAAATTTGCAGACATTACCCTGAGCAATATTTTTACTGATACATCCCAATGGGCAAGGGAATTAAAAGAAAAAATGAACATATGGGATTACATCAAACTTAAAAGTTTTTTTCACAACAAATGAAACCATCAATAAAACAAAAAGGAAGCCTATTGAATGGGAAAAGATATTTGTCAACAATGTATCTGATAAGGGATTAATATCCAAAATTTATAAAACACTCATGCAACTCAACACCAAAAAATCAAGCAACCCAATTAAAAAATGGGCAGAGGATATGAAGAGACATTTCTCTAAAGAGGACATATAGATGGCCAACAGGCATATGAAAAAGTGTTCAACCTCACTGATCATTAGGGAAATGCAAATAAAAGCCACAATGAGATACCACCTTACCCCGGTCAGAATGGCTATAGTCAATAAATCAACAAACAACAAGTGCTGGCGAGGCTGTTGGGAAAAGGGAATCCTGGTGCACTGTTGGTGGGACTGCAAATTGGTGCAGCCACTGTAGAAATCAGTATGGAGATATCTCCAAAACCTGGAAATGGAACTACCGTATGACCCAGCAATTCCACTCCTAAGTATTTATCCTGAGAAACCCAAGACACTAATTTGAAAAAAATCTATGCACCCCTATGTTCATTGCAGCACTATTTGCAATAGCCAAGACTTGCAAACAATCAAAATGCCCACTGGTAGATGACTCGATTAAGAAACTGTGGTACATTTTTACAATGGAGTATTATTCCGCTATAAAGAAGAATGAAATCGTACCATTTGCAACGATATGGATGGACCTAGAGAACATTATGCTAAGTGAAATAAGTCAGTCAGAGAAAGACAAATACCGTAGGATCTCAGTTGTATGTGGAATCTTAAGAACTGAATAACCAAACATTGTAAACAGAAATAGTCTTAGAGACACAGAGGAAAAATGATGATTGCTAGATGGGACGGGGTAGGCATAAGGGAGAAGGAGAAGGGACGAGACAACATAAATTGGTAACTACAATATTGCCTCAGGGATAGAAAAGACAGTTTGGGGAATATAATCAGTAATGTTGTAAATATTTTTAGGGGACCAGGTGGACTCATGTCTTGTTAGGGAGACCTCTTCATGGACGGTGTAGAGGCCTGACCACTGTATTGTACATCTGATGCTGCTGCTGAATAATATTATATGCCAAGTATAATTTAACACATATATAGTCATGGGATGTGGTGTACAATGTGGGAATGGAGTCAATGGAATTGTAATAGATATGTATGATATCAGGGTTGGGGGATGGGCAGAGGGGAGTTGTCACTTTGTAAGGGGTGAGAAGGATAACCATTGCATTGTTTTGTATACCTAAAACTAATTTTTAAAAAAAAGAAAGAAAAAAGAAAAAAAGAAGTATACTTAGTAAGTTCTATCTACCTATAGAACATGATAGAAGATACTAAGTTCCATGTAAAGACTTCAGGTCAATGTAAGACATTTTTTGATAATTACAGTCCATGTTCAAGGCTGATGCCTCTGAAATAGTGAAGTTCCTATTACTAGAAATATTTAAACAGAAGCCAGATAGTTCTATGGCTGAGATGTTGCTGGAGCAATTCATGCGAAGTACTGAAGTACAGGGTAGACATAGGACTCCATGACTCTGGAAGGGTTTTAAACTTTAGGTTTCTCTCTTTGTTCTTCGGATGATATTCTAAGGTTCCTGACAGTGCTAAGATTCTACTAAATAACAAGTGGGGAAAGGCTTGCCATATCTCTTCACAAATTTCATGCAAGTCTCTCGGAAAACATGCAAATTCCAATTGGTGATTGTTCAAAGGCCAGGAGCAGACAATGCACAAAAGAGGAAATACAAATAATCCATAAGCTTATGAAAAGATGTTCAACCACACTGGTAATGAAAAATGCAAATTTAGGGGCTGGCCGAGTGGTGTGTTGGTTAAGAGCTGGCTTAGGACACCAGCTCTGAGCAGCAGGGCCTTGGTTTGGATCCCACATATGAGGGCCAGTGACACTGCCCTCTACAGCTAAGATGGTGAACAAGGGCTCCCCCTGGAGCTGGGCTGCTGTGAGTTGCCTGAGGCGAGGGCATAGCTACAGCCCCTGCTGCAGTGGACTGCCATAAGCTACAGTGAGTGGCCAGCAGTCAGTGTTAGCTGCCAAGAGCCACCGTGAGCAGCTGTCTAGAAGCTGGCGACCAATCTGCTTCACCAGGAAGAGCGCAATGACGATACCAACACGGGCCAGTGAAGCACAGTCCTCCACAACTAGACTGAAGAACAAAAGGACAGCAACTTGCCCCCCTTCTCGGATTCCCCAATGCTCTTCTCCTCCAATTCCCCAATAAAAACATTAAAAAAAAAAATGCAAATTTGAATATCAACAAAATACCAAACAAAATTTTTCATTTATTAAATTGGTGAAGGTAAGAAAAATGATTCACAATTTTGATAAAGATGCAGTGAGTAGTCAGTCTTAAACATGGTTGGTGAAAATATAAATTTGTTTAGACTTTCCAAAAAGCAGTTTAACAATGTGTATCCAAAGTTTTAAAAATTTGTTAAACCATTCTATATGAATATTTAGCCATATTAAAAATTATTATTATTAGATGTAATTATGGTAGTATATTAATAGTTAAGGTAAAAAACAAAAAAGCTTTTTTATATATTAGAACACACTGAAATAATTACAGATAAAATGATGGTGCCTGAATTTGCTTCAAAATTATCTTTTGGAGATTGGATGTACCTGCATGGGAGTACAGATAAAAAGTTATTGGTTATATATTGATTATTGTTGAAGCTGGGTAATGGCTACATGGAGATTCATTTTGCTATTGTCTCCATTTTTTCTTTCTGTTTGTTTGAGGGGGTTTTTTGTTTGTTTTTTGAGGGTAGTGTAACTGGCCCTCATATGTGGGACCGAACCGGGGCCGCTGGCTTCTCAAGCCAGCGCTTAACCACCACGCCACTTGGCCGACCCTATTGTCTCCATTTTTTATGTGGGTAAAATTTCATACTAAAAAGTAAACACAGCGACAAAAAACATTTATATAATTTTCTATTTAAGAACATATCTTTTTTTTTTTTTTTTTTTTTTTTTTTTTTAAAGAATACTGGTTTTTTTTGTGTGTGTGTGTGTTTTTTTAAAGGTTTTATTGGGGAATTGGCGGAGGGGAACAGCGTTGGGGAATCGGGGAAGGGGAACAGACAAGTTGCTGTCTTTTTGTTCTTCAGTTTAGTTGCGGAGGATGTTGCTTCACTGTTGGTATCGTCATTGTGCTCTTCCCGGATGAGGCAGATCGGTCGCTGGCCTCTGGATGTCGCTCACCGCAGCTATTGGCAGCTCATGCTGGCTGCCAGCCGCTCACGCTGGCTGCGGGCCACTCACTGTAGCCTATGGCAGCCCACTGCAGCAGGGGCTGCAGCCCACACCATCACCGGGGCTCACACAGCCCAGCTCCAGGTGGAGCTGTTGCTAGCTGTAGAGGGCAGTGTCACTGGCCCTCATGTGGGATCCGAACCGGGGCTGCTGGCATCCCAAAACCAGCGCTTAACCAATGCGCCACTCGGCCGGCCCAAGAACATATCTTGATGAAGATATTTGAATGGCAAAGATTTATGCACAAGGATAATCTCTGAGTGCCCCAGATGCATTATTCTACAGTATCACTCACCTGTGTAAGCCATTCAGGAGCATCCCATTACTGTCAGGATTAAAACCAAAAGCTTGAATCCATCTGCACAAGGCCTTGTATCATCGGACCTCTGCTTAGCTTGACTTGTCAGGTGTCTCAGAGCACTCTGCGACTCACCACTTCGACCTTCTCTCAGAGACTACCTCCTCTTGCCCACCACTCTCTTTCAGATCAACTCCTACTCCTGCTCCAAATCCCGGGTCAATAGTGCTTCTTCTGGGAGGCATTTCTGCTTTCACCTGATGAGGGTACTTTAGGCCCTCTGTCTTTGCTGTCACAGCACTGCATGCTTCTCTCTTCTAGTCCTTTTCTCAATTCTAATTAAGTAACTCATTATGAATTATATACTAGCTGTGTAATAATGACTGCCCACCTCATCAGTGACCTCCACTTTTCTACTTATAGCTCCATCTTCTAGAATCCCCAAATATAGCAGGAATTCAATAAAATTGATTAAATTAATGAACTAATAAAAGTAATCTAAGTTCAATTCAGCCAACCAAACTCTGATGAACTCAACTCTCTTTCTTGGTAATATTCCTGAGGGTTAACATAAAATGGCAGATTTTGAACCCTCTCAAGGCAATGGTAAGCTGAGAGCATTAAAGAGAAGAGTGCTTTCTACTCTTTTCTCCACCTTAGACTTCTGATGGTAAATGTATTTTAGAACTAGTGGGAGCCTCCTTTGTTTCATGAGAAAACCACATATCAAAACCTCTCCTAAGCAGAAATCACCTTCATTGTACAGCCCGGACTACTTTGCACAGTGGTGCTGATAGAGAGAGTAAAGAAAAACTCCAAAATGCCAATATCTTGTCAGATAATGAGTGTCTGAGAGAGACAAGGTGATTAGGCATGAAAAAATGAGCACTTCGAATTGTACCATGTGACTCTGGTTTTTATTATATTTCGTTAGCTCAGGAATATATATGTTCTAGGAACAGCTGCGTTCTCCTGGCTTCTGGTCTAAGATAATGAGGTCAACAAAGTTTAATCAAGGAGAGATGTTCCTGGTAATTAGATAATGAATGGGACTTGGCCATGATCTATATCAAATTAGCTTAATTTCCCAAGCGAAAGACTGTACTTCCTGGCTACCTCATTTTCATAATCTAGACAATAGAAATAGGAGGCATTAGAAAAAAAATGTCATCTCTAAATTCTACTGCAATTCCTGGCCAGAATGCCCCTCAACCTGGGTTTGTCTGATTGTTTTGCTCACAATTAGATACAAATGGAAACATTTTGGGGTGGAAATTCTATATAGATGATGGGTGGAGACCTGTTGATGTCACTTTGCTCTCCACCCCCACCTCCCACTCCACTATACACCTACTTTAATTTTTAAAATAGACAACACTCAAGCAACTCTACTAGACTAAGCCTTTAGGAATTCAAATGGATAGCGTTTTATTCCTTTATATTCTGATGAGACCAAACACTCAAAAGTTTTGTTTATTTCTGAATAAACAAAGATCTGGGCTTACAATTGACTTAGCTTGTACAGTTAAACCCCATAAACTTTGGCCAAAAACCCTGGACATGCTCTCCATAAAGACTCCAAAGCACTTTCAAATACATCCCTGAACAGGGAGTCGAAAATTTGTGTGGAAGAATTGCCCAAGGGTTACCCATAGGGAAATGTTAGACAAGGAAAGAGAAATACATGGACAAATAGACATTCTCAACATAGAGCAGCTTTCTTGTTTAACAGAATGTTGTCATTTGCTTTCTTTCATTCAAACAGTTAGTGAGCCAAGCACCATTCTAAGTGCTGAGTTATGGGCATGAATAAACCAACAAATCATCCTTCTCCTCCTGTTGTAACAAAAATTTTGCCTGTTTTGTAAAAAAGTAAATGTTTGTGGCAGATGAAAAGACATTCCCTTTTGAAAATGCATCATTGCTATTTTTATAATTACAGAGATAAATAAGTACCTAAAATAAAAGTTTTCTGGGAAGAGATGCCAGAATGTTGATGCTCATTATTTTTTCCTGTGGGAAGTTAGTGGTTTCAGTGTTCATACTTGCCTGATTGGCATTTTCTGTGTTTCTCATGCTCTACCATGAACTTGTAGTTTTCTATGTAACCATGGACTTGTAGTTTTGTTACCTGAAAAATGAAAATCCCTGCTCTCAAGAGCTCTGCCCTAGGTAAGATCTCCAAAGCCCAGGGGAGCTGGCCTGAGGCTGAGTGGTAGAAGAAAAGGAACCCTCAGTTTTCAGGGTTGGAGTCAAACCAGGATTAGCTTTGAAGTAAAAGCTTTCTATGGAGGTCCTGTGAGACAGGAGAGATGAGGAAGGGTGCAGAGAGACAAATATCCTCAGGCTCCAATCTAGGTAAATACCACAAAGATGCCACTTAATTGCTTATTTCAGTTTGACAATAAGCTACTTTTTATCTTTATTGAACAATAGAAGGCATGAAGGTACCCTAGTTGAACTAGGTATTTACTCATTTTCTAAGTAAATTCTAGTGTGGGTTAATCACATTACCCCATGGGGTTCCACTTACCCACCCAGGAACCTCATGAGAGTGAGTCAGTAGACTAAAGCAGAGCTGATAAGGGCCTGAGCTGAGCGTGTCTGGAGAAATTTCAAGTATGTGTCTTCATTAAATATAAAGGGGAGCCAGTGCGAAAAGAGGAGGGTCAGTACGGAGGTCATTGATTTGAAGTCTTAGCTTATCTCTGAAGGTGTCTCAGTCAATAGGTGTGCCTGGCCCCAAGCTGGGTGTCGGGGTGTGTGGTGCTGGAGCATGTGCCCTGCCTTCATGAAACCCCCTTCCAGGAAAGGGGACAGACTGCGTGGGTACAATATAAATAAACAATTAAGAATGTGTTAAATATTGGAACCAAGCAGAATGCGACAGAAAGTGATGGGCAAGGAACTACTTAGAACACTTGGGAAGACCTCTGAGACAAGCTATTTAAGGTGAGATGAGGGCCAGCTGGGTGGCATGGTGGTTAAGAGCTGGCTTGGGACGCCAGCGGCCAGGGTTCAGATCCCACATATGAGGGCCAGTGACACTGCCCTCTTAAAAAAAAAAAAATGTAAGGTGAGATGACATTTAAAGGATGAGAATGAGCCAGCATCTGTACGTGAACCACCAGAAATGACAGCGCAGTTTAGAGGCAACTTTTGTTTCTTCAGAAAGATCTTGCCTCCTAGTTCCGTTTTTCACATTCTGAAAATGAGCTGGCCAAGAGACTGAGAAAGGGAAGAATAAATATTGTTTAAACTCAAATAGCACCATTTAATTCATTGAAAAAATTCAAATCAAGCCTCTAACCAAAATCCAGTTACTGGGGCTGCTGGATGGCTCAGCTGGTTAGAGTGCATGCTCTGAACAACAGGGTTGCCGGTTCGATTCCCACATGGGATGATGGACTGTGCCTCACCTGCAACATCGACTGGACTTGGAGCTGAGCTGGGCCCTCCACAACTAGATTGAAGGACAACGACTTGACTTGGAGCTGATGGGTCCTGGAAAAAACACTGTTCCCCAATAACATTTTTTAAAAATCCGGTTACTAATTTCTGTATTTTAAGCAACCACAGTGTGCCATGAGACATCTAATGTTGGGTTTCTACATAGGAAAAACACTTCTCCTTTCATCAGTAATTGCTATGGTGATCCCAGGCTTATTTCTTCTTCACCTCGTAGACAGGTGAAAGAACTGCCCTGTCTTATTTTTACTTGCCCATGTCCATCGACACCTAAGTTCCTTTGGTACGTGAATATTTGGAAGTTCATCATGCAAACACTAACTTATTTTTTTTTAATTTTTATTTTTTTAAAGATTTTATTGGGGAGTTGGGGGAGGGGAACAGTGTTGGGGAATTGGGAAAGGGCACCAGCCAAGTTGTTCTTTAATCTTTGTTTGGAAGTCGCCAGTCACCATCTCGCTTCCCCTCGCCAACTAGTGGCCTCTAAGCTCAAGGTGCTGTGTTGAATCTTAGTTGCGGGTGGGCGTAGCCACCATCCCATGTGGGAGTCGAACCACCAGCCTTGTTGTTAAGAGCACACGCTCTATCCACTGAGCCATGCGAGCGGCAGCTCAGCTCAAGTCTTAGTTGTGGGTGGGCGTAGCCCACCATCGAACAGACAATCTTGTTGTTACACCAGCTGAGCCATCCTGGCTGCTGTTGGCAGCTCAGCAGCAGCTCAGCTCAGGCAGCATCACTGGCCCATGTGGGAATTGAATCAGCAGCCCTGTTGCTCAGAGCTTGCACTCTTAAGCCAACTGTTAACCAACTGAGCCACTCGGCTGACCCAACAAATATTTTTTAAAAGCCAAAAATCAAAAAATTCTTTACATGATGATTCTTTTGTGTTTTAACCAATACAAGATGCTGCAAAAAAAACAGGCCTTTTGAATTCTATTTTATTCTGGTATAAAATACAAATTTATGCAATAAAAAATAAGAGGTCCATCGAATACTCCTTCATGTAAGTCAAAATGGTTCAAAACAGTTACAGAATGTTAAAATTAAATCTTGTAAACCATTTAAACTCTCATTGTTTATTTTGTTCAGCTCCTCTCTTGCTTTTGTATGGCTTAATTTCAATATTTTCTTGTTTGCAAGCTTTTTTTTTTAATACAGTAAGTCCCCAACTTACAAATATTTAAGTGTGAACTTTCACAGATATGAAAGGACCTTGCATTACGAACATTCCTAGATGCAAACAAATTGCGGAAGTAGCTCACGGGTCTGCTGGACATTGTCACAGTTGTGCTGCTGTGTGCTTACTGTACAGTGTGATAGTATATGGTAGTACGTGCTCAATCAGAGCCCAAGATGTCCAGAAGCAAGAGGAAAAGCAGTGGTGATGTGGAGGGGACTGCTAGGAAGCGCAAAAACTCACTTTGTTCGACTTAAGAACAAATCCAACTTACGAACATCCTCCCAGAATGGAACTCGTTTGTGAATTAGGGATTTACCGTAATTATAATTCACTAAAATGTAAAAGCTGAAGTTTTGGGGTGCTCCATTCATACTTTGAATAAAGATTTCCAACTGATTTTGAATGAAATGCAACCAAAATTTAAATGACACATTTATGAAAAATGTTCAATGTCATTACAGGACACTTATGTCGAGTTAGAAATTTGTTCTTCAAAGACTCAAGTGTTTATGAAATCTAATAAATGTTGGACAGTGTCAATGACAAAAACAAACAGCCTCAGAGAAAATTTATAGAGTTTATTTAAGCCAAACTGATGACAATTGCCAGCAAGCAAAATCTCAACAGATTGAGAAAATGCTCTGGAAAATGGCTGTTCTGCAATTTATTTTATACATTAGAATCAAATGAGGAGGGTTACATGAAATCCTTTGGTGGTAGATTAAGGGGGTAGGAGAAAGCAAAGTGGGGAAATCTCTGGGATTAGATAAAAAGTAAATTGGACAAACAGATACTTCTTTTACATTGATGGGCACAAGATAGTGAATAGCATTTTACAGCACATAGAGGTAGTAATCAGGGAACTAGGACAACAATGAGGGATTCTGTAGTCTCCTGCTCTAGTGTGGCAGGTTGTGCCCTGAGGGGTTGGAAAAAGGGATTACTCTGACATTCCAAGGCATGTTATCTTAGATGAAAAACAATAATAGATAGGCTCACTTAAGATAAAGATTGACCTTTGTCAAAGAAGCTACAGGCCAAAGGTGTGACTACCAGCCATGACCCACTTTTAGTTAGGAATTTTTTATGTTCAGACCATCCTATGTGGTTACTTTCAGTCTCTGAGTTTGTAGGACCCGCTATGATGTCTTCCTCTGAGCTTGTAAGGTTTAGTATGTGGCCTCTTTTTTGTCTACAACAGCAAAGAGTAAACTCACATACTACCATAATGAGTATTTTCTTGCTTCAACATCAGTGTCACCATGAAAATCATATAGTTCAGTTATTTTAGCTGTGCAATTGTAAATTTTGACAATGTAGCTTCTATTTCAATTGGTAGAATATCAAAGCTAGTTTCAACACAATTATATTATGTGCATGACAATCAATCCCAGTACATTCATGCTCCATAGCTTTAATTTCATAAGAGCATAGTTTTTTCACAATTCTGTACACCACCAAGATTTGTAAACATATTATGAAGGCAAAATAATAATAATAATAATTTAATCCTAGTGTTGGATCCTGTGACTGAATTTACAGTAGCTTTCACAATAATTTCAAGTGTCTCATTTTCAACAAAATAAAATCCTAAAACTGTTACTTTGATTCCATGAAAAATTGGATGAAAAGCTTCAACTTGTTAGAGTTATTAGGATTTATATTTCAATTATGTGATGACGTTGACATAAAATTGGCATCATTTAATTGTTTGGCAAGTTCTTATGCTAATGGAGTCAAAACATTATCAGCTATCACTTTACATGAGGATACTTGGAATTAAAAAAAAACAAAATTAAAATAGGAAAAGGCCATTTGCTCTAAATGAAAACTCATGCTTCAAAAGAGGGGGTGTAAATGTACCTTCTGAAGCTGCACCTGTTGTATTGAATCCCAATCTTCTTAAATTAACTATTAACTTTGAAATAGACTTTGATAATTTTTCAGCAGATTTGTATCTCCTCATTTTCAACTCATCTTTCAAGCTATCACTATGGGTCTCATAGCAGATGGTAAATGTATACATTTTGTGCAAGTTTCACTTTCATGATTAACTCTCTTGAGAAATGGAAATTCTATACTTTCCATTAAACTCATACTTTCATTTCCTTGAGTTTATTGTTATTGAAAGAGTTGATTGTAAAACAATTTTTAAAAAAGCAATGTCAAACAATAAAATAAATAGTCATGGTGTTGTCAGAGAGTGGACCCTTCTCAATGCAAAGTCCAGATCCTTGGCAACTCGAACAAAGAATTGAAGTAGTTTATTAGAAGAGAGAGTACATTTCAAAGAAGTAGAAGTAGGCCCAAGCAGTAGAGAATGGCTCAAGAGCCCATTATTAGAAGAGAAATTATTTCAAGGAGTTTGGAGCATATGGAGCGGGCCACTTGCAAAGGCGAGGCTCAAAAGGCTCGAAAAGGGAGCAAAAGGGAAGAAGCGGTCCAAAGGGAGAAGCGGTCAAAAAAAGGGGGCAAACTTCCCAGGAGTTGGAGCTTTTATCCCTTTTTCTCTAGAATGGGCTGTTCACCCTTTGGGCATGGGACCACTTGATTGGAAGTTTTGGGTGCAGAGGGGAGGTCACATGGGTGGTCACATTCTGTGAGACGTGCAGGAATGCAGAGATCCAATGCCTGCCTCTAACTGCCTGCCTTGTTTTCCCCTTGCGCCCCGAGCTGTGATCCCCATAAAATTTCTATGGGAAGCTGAGGGACAGGAGGTCTTTTCTTTTGTATCTGCTTCCTGCTGTTCAGGGGTCTAGAGCTGTCCCTGCCTATTGGGGGATTCACTGAACTCTCACCCTACCTGATCTCCGATGACAGGAAGGGATCTCAAGCTCCTCCTGGAAGATGGCTGGCTTCTTTTGTTGTGACTGGCAATCTTGCTGGGGTGTCATCTGTATTGCTAAGGCCCCTGAATGAGGAAAAATAGATTTTAATTAATAAATCTGTTAGCTTTCATGAAGCCTGTGGCCATTCAGCCCCATCACTCAGGTGGCATCAGTTGGTTGGGCCCATAGTGGGTTTGGCATTTAGTTTACTGGCCTGGGGGATGTTAGGAAGTCACAGGCTTTCAAGTAGCTATCTGAAGCAGGGATAGGAGACTTCTATTGTTTAGGATTCAGAAACTGATTTACAAAGCAATCAAGAAACGGGGCAATCTTTAGTCTAGGATTCACAAATTGGTTAGAAGAGTAATCAAAGCCAAGAACTAAGAAACTAAGGAACTAGGGAGTAGATTTAACATTTCTATACTTAACATTTCTAAAAGTTTTGGGGGGGGGGGGCTGCTCAGTTGACAATTACGCAGTGAAGAATCAAAGGTCAGCAAGCTGATTAATATGCAATCAGGGTTTATTGGTGATACATTCTCAGAGAAGAGAATGGGCCTGGGTTGGGGGGGAGAGGCATTCTTGGGGAAGAGAAGGGGTCTAACCAAGGTTGGAGAGAGAAGCCTAAGCCTCCAATATTAGTGATAGGTTCTCAGGGAAGACAACGGACTTAGCGGAGGTGGGGAAGATGGGGAGAGAGGAAGAGGGAGAGAAAGAGAGAAAGAGAGAAAGGGAGAAAGGGGGAGAGAGAAAAAGGGAAAGTAGAGGGGAGAGGGCGAGGGCCAGGGAGTGAGAGAGCCCTTGTCCTGAGGACTTGTAGTTTGCTGGGTGGGGTGAGGGAGTCATACTGATTTGGCAGGAAAAGTGGTGCATGCACTCTCATGGGAGGGCGTGACCTCTTGAGATGGGTAGAGGTCTGTTGACTCAGATCCTTGTCTTGCTTCAGATCACCTCTTAATTGTTGTTGTAAAAACAGATACATGGCTGGAGGCAGTTAATCAAAGCTATTAGCTTTTTCTGTAGGCACTATGGACCCCCTCCCATCCCTCCTTCTAATTTTTGAATTTCTACCTAACAGATTTACATCATTCAATAACTAAGCATGCAGACTATACAATAAGTTCTATGGTGGGACTGCTTATGTTCTATTTTCTGTAGGTATTTTATATATACCTGACCCATAAAAACCCACGTTTTCTACTAACCTGGTGACTGCATCTACAGAAAATGTCACAAGCTGGTATACCAAGTGGTTGGCTGGGTAAGTAACATGGAATATTTCTCTCACCACCACCTCAGACCAGGAGATATTTGTCCCTAGAAGCTCATGACTAAATACAATTTATTTTATCAGTGAGAGTCCTGAAAAGGAAGTATTAGCTGCATTGCTTCCCGAAAGAGTTGGGAAAAGAAAAATGGGTTACTGTTATTGCTGATTTCTTTCACATTTTATATGTTAAAGTGAAAACTCAACATTGCACAAGCATTTCATACACTGTTCAATGAGACGATGGCAGAAGCTGGGATTATAAAGTGGCTGTCTCCCCAATCCATTTGGCTCATTTTCATGCAACTACTACTAACAAAAACACTTCATTAAAACATGAAATATCCAGATCAAGCACTATACCAAAGTGATGCTGAGAATATAGATATAAATTGGGACTCTTCTGAGCAAAGTGAGATATAAAATCCCTAGCCCTGATCCAATTTTTGTAGTTGGACTTGGCTATATGACTGTCAGCTTCCTGAGTTGTCATTAAATGAATCCTTTTGTGTCTTTATTCTTAAAATAAAACAATTCACTGACTTTTGAGTTTATGTAACTTCTGGAACAGGACGTTTAGTAAAGCGTATTACAAATGTTATGCTTAGCCTCGCAGTCTGAAAAGAGTCTCCGGTTCCTGTTGATGCAGGATTTTTGGATGTGTGTGCGTGTGTGTGTGTGTGTGTGTGTGTGTGTGTGTGTGTGTGTGTTCATATACGTATATGTGTACTCCAGGATTCGTGGTCTCATAGCACCAAAGAATGGAAACACAGATCAGAGAGGTAAAGTTTGTAACAGAGGACAGTTCATTAGAGCAGAAAGTAACAGCTGTCAAAACGAGGGTACCCACTAGTTAGGGCAAAAGCTTTGCTTTTTATACCTTTTGTATGGCTAGGGAAAGGGGCTGGCCGGTGTCTTTTGGCATTATTATCAGATTTACATTGTTGCTTAGCCACGAGGAGTTTTCTCGAAACTGTCTAATTTCCTTAGAGCTTAATCAATGTCTCTGCTCTGAGAGGAGTCTGTTAGCCCAAGACTGTGGCTTTGAAGAAAGGACTCCTGACAGCCTTATGTTATGTTCAATAGCCTCTTTGAAAATATGAGTTCTACCTGGGGATCCCTGACTTGGAAAAATGAGGCCTTCCTCTTCTCTCACCTGAGTTTGTCACTCTGGTAGGTCCTGTGACTTAAACCTATCTGTTAGCTCATAAAATTGTTTCCCCGGCTTTGTTATGGTTTCCACCCTGATTCCCTCTACTGTGGCAATTTCCCTGACTGCCTATAATTTTCCTATCTCACTACCTGGCCCTTAAGGCCTGTGTAAGATGCCTCCCTCCCCCATATCTCTTCAGCCTCATTTTATTCCACTCCTCTTACATCACCATCTCTGCCATGCTTGCCTGCTTTAGGCAATTCTGGTAAGCCATGTCTAATGTATCTCCAGAGCTCTTGGAGGCTGCTTCCTCTGTTTGGAATGTTCTCCCTCCACACTCCCAAACTTGGCTCCATGTCTTCCTGAGGATGAGCTTAATCTTCACCTCTTTGGAGAGTTCCTCCTTGGCTGCCTACCTGGAAAAGGTCTCCCTTGGTTTTTCTCAATCTCATCCCATATGTGTTTCTTTCATAGAACTTATTGCTTTTTGTTGCAATTAGTTTGTTTGTTGACTTATTGATTTTACTTAAGTATCATGAGAATCTAAGACCCATGCCCTTTTCATCTTTAGATCCCCAGAGCTGAAAAGGGTGTGTGACACCAAGCACTAAATATTTGTTGAATAAATGAAAGCCAGGTATTAACATTGTGTTGAATTTGCAAAATACATATAAAAAGATTTACAGTCAGATCAAATTTAATATATTTGAAAATGTTAATTACAATATCAAATTCCTAAAAAGAAGTTTTATTTTCATAATAATTTTTGTTATTGATTTAGCAAGTTAGCACCAAGGGCATCATTCTGTTCACTTCAGAAACACTTCACAGACCTCCTAATCTGCAAGCGAAAGCGCAGGGTCACAGCTGCTCAAGTCCCACTTGCTGAGATGGCAGTGTAGATACCCTACCTCTCCAAGCAGTTAGGGTTTAGATACTGGGAATGTAAGCCTATGAACTTCCTTTCAGCTTTGTACCTTCATAAACCTGGCCTTGAATGGGGTTGTGATTTTTGAACATAGAGTTAAAATGGCTTGGTTAAATGCAAGAGCTTATTATGTTGTTTTCATAAGCTACATACCATTGATAACTTTATTTGCATTATTTAATAAACATGCTAAACATCTCCCTGTCTCTCTGCTCTGCAAATGTTCTTGTTTCTGGACAAATTTACTTTGTCTTATACCTTCTGTTAAATAAAATGAACATCCTCTCATATTTTAACACTTAAGAAGATATCCCTTCAATTTGGTTTTAAAGCATGCTCTTTTAGTTCCAATTGATGTCACAACCATGAACAAATAATTTGTGAAATATTTTTAATGCACTGCATTTTGTCAGTTACTCATTGGTAATAATAGGCTTTTTTTTTTTTTTCCTTTTCATGTGGGAGTTGCACCAACAACCTTGCTGTTAAGAGTGCACGTTCTATCCACTGAGCCATGGGGCAACAGCTCAGCTCAAGGTGCTGAGTTCAGTCCCAGCAGGGGGTGGGCATAGCCAACCATCAAACATACAATCTTGTCATTAGGAGCACGTGCTTTCACCAGCTGAGCCATCCTGCCACCTGTTGGCAGCTCAGTGGCAGCTCAGCTCAGGCGCAGCTCAGGAGAAGCTTACCGGCCCTTGTGGGAATTGAACCAGGGACCCTGTTGCTCAGAGCTCGTACTCTTAAGCAAACTCTTAACCAACTAAGCCACTCAGCCTGTCTACAATAGGCATTTTTATAAATAAAATATCCCATGTATGATTTTGGCTAAGGGAGTTACCACAGTTGTGAGAAAGTGGAGAGGACCATGTTAAATGTCTATGAATGAGTTGTGACTATTGGGGAAAGAAACAAGTGCCTCAAGTCACACAAAAACCAGTCTCATTATTGTAGTTCTATGATTTCAACTCTCAACAATAAACCTACATTTCTAAATATCCAACATTAAAGGATTAATTGGATACATTGCAGCATATCCATGCTCTGGAGTACAATACAGCATTAAACAACATATTGTAGAACAATATTTAGTGACATGACAAACTGTGACATACTAAGTGACAAAAGCAGGAGATATAAGCAAATGTGCAATGTGATACCATATTTTTAAGTGAAAAAAGGCAGAGAAAAAAGACTGCACCATAATATCAATATACCAAAATATTAACCCAAAATATTAACTATAATTTCTCTTGAGTGGTGGGAATAGGAGGGATCCTTCCTTTCTGTCTCTCTGCCTCCCTCCCTCCTTCCCTTCTTTCCTTGCTTCCTTCTTCCTCATTAAGATTAATGAAGAAACAGAAATAGGATTGGAAACAATTAGAATTAGCAAACAGTTAATTTTCTTCATTGAAAAATACACAATACCATGGTTTTAAAATTTGAAAAAGTACAAGAGGAGAAACGAGTAGGGGAGCATGAGTATCCCTTCCACTTATATCTCCCTGCCCTCCAATTTTCTTCCCCAGAGGCAGCCTCTGTCAACACCTTTTCATATTTAAATACATAATTTGCATGAACAAATATACATGTGTATTTGTGTGTATGTATTTCCTTTTCTGTTTTATACAAATGTAGCATAATAAATAATTTTGCACCTTTATTAACAATTTATCATGAAGATTTTCCCGTATGTATCACCACTGTATACACTCTCTTCATTATTCTTTATAGTTGCTTAGTGTTCCATTGCCTGAATGTGCTATAATTCATACAACCTATCCCCTAGCGGTGGATACTTAGGTTGCTTCTAACCTTTATCACTACTAACATTTTTGCAGTGAGTATACCTCAATGTACATTTATGTGCACATGTGAGTCTATCTGTGGGTTAGTTTCCTAGACTGGAACTGGTGATTCCTAGAGCATGGGCACTTAAACTCTGGTATTTTTTGTCCTAAGGGATATATATGAAGGCCCAAATATATGTGAGGGCCTCTTTCCCCACAAACTCACCCACGCTTTTCAACACTGTCATTCTGTACATCAAAAAAAGTGGTCTTTTGGTTTTAATTAACTTCAGTTCTCTTATTATGAACTAATCATAATATTCTAGCTGCAATATTTTGAAAGATATCTAGATTATTGTTTTCAAGTACACACAGTAAAGGAAGGTATTACAGGATGAGGTTCTGTTGGGCCTGGATACATAAACAGCCAGGGTACGGGACAATAGCTGGGTGAGGGATGGCAGACACAAAGCATGAGTACTGCTTCATGCCAATAATCCATTATGTTTTGTTTTGTTTCTGGGCATGGACGTACCCTTAGAATCCTTCTCAACACAACTCTAGGGTGTGCCATCACTCAATCAGAATTGACATCTTAACTTATACTATTTGCCATACTTGTTTTAAATAGCTTATAATTAAATAAAATAAAAGAACAAAAATCTAAGCTAAGGTATCCCCCATGACAATTAATTTAAAAGAAAGAATTCCTCTGCAACAAATCTCTATGAGATTCACCTCGTGTCACAAGCCTACTTTGACTGACTTTTTTTTCTTTTTTACAGAATTGTTAGAGATATATTAAGCTCCAATAAAGCACAGTGATGGCTGGTTTGCTAAGGCACCTTTCACAGGCTGCTTTCTTTTCTATCTTTGCTCCCCTCTTCTCTGAGTATTCCCTACCCCTTCCAAATAATCGACTTGCATCCCAATCCTTGTTTCGGGTCTCTTCTGGGAAACCAAGCTAAGACACACATTTTATCTTATTTAACTTAAGAGTTGCAAACCTGGGGGCAGGGCCGTGCTGGAAAGCAAGATCTGACCTTGGTAGTTGGGGGAGCAAACATGTACAGCCGTAAAGGTGTCACCTTTCTTCATGCTCTCGGCTTCTGCTTTCACTCTTTCCTGTGTTATTTTTTGCATCATAACTTTCGCAAATATAACATCAAAGTAATTCCTTAATGACATTATATCTTTTAAGGTGTGCAGCTTTTGTTTTAAAAATTTGTTTTTACAATGTGTGACTCTTTGAAACTCGGTTCAGGGGCAGGTACTGGACACCCTCGTTCCTTGCACATACCTGGTCCCCCTCCAAACAAAATGGCCACAACTCTCCCAACTTATGACTTTTCAGTTCCCTGGGTAGTCTGCCATCTACCTTCTCCCAATACTCAGGGTATTGACAGCTGGGAAAAGGCAGGCATCTGTTGACTGATGGGGACCTAAGAACAAAGCACAGAGAAGCTAACTGGGCTCCAGTAGATTTTTCCTCCCTTCCTCCTTGCACATCCAAGGAACTTTTGCTTTGAAAATCTTCCTGTGGATGAGCACAGGAGTTCGCTGGGTAGATTCTCATGGAGATGTCTCTCCAGGGCCTGTCATACCCTGCACACTGAATCTCAAATCACACCAGCATTCCCCATACGAGAGTAACTCCTTCAGACACAATCAGTAGATACTATAAATAGTATTTAATAATTTTTTTTTTTTACAATGGTTAAATTTCATGACTTTTAGAATCTGCTCTTCCCAAGAGCCTCAGAATATTGGGTGCTTCTAAATATGGAGATATTAAGACTTCCTCACAGCCTGTTACCCACAAAGTACAATAGAGGCTATACTTATAGGAAAAGTGCCTGAGATACTAGTAACTGACAAATTTTCTACATTTCCTCAGCGTAAAGTGATTCAAATATTTTGAAATAATAAACTAACTAGGAGAGAACCACACCATCATAATTAAATTGATTTAAATAATCTAAACACACATTGTGCTCCAGATGAAAGTATCATTCGAATAATCTAAACAAACATGCATTTAGGCCTTTGTTATCTAGTATTATTCCACTATGTATCAGAAACATTACACACACACATACAAAAAAAAATCTTAGAAGAAATATTTCTGATAGATCAAAGAATAACAGACATGACTATATACTAAATGATTTAGAAATTGCTATTGTTATAGGCAGATCAAGAAAATAATATTAGCTAATAGGTAATAATAGGTAATAGGAAGTGGAGTTGTGTACTAAATGCTCTAGATAGATCTTCAACAAGTTCTTAAATTTTAACTTTTATGGAAAAGCCAAAAGAAAAAGACTGATAGAATCATTTTTACACTGAAAAGATATCAAAGGGAGAAAAGCCAGTTGGTGAATCATTCATAGTCTTCCAGAATACGTATATTAATCCGTGGGGCCCCAGGGTGAGCTCACTGATGATCATAAGTGTTTTATTTTTTATTTTATTATTTTATTTTATTATTATTATTATTATTTTGAGGGCAGTGTCACTGGCCCTCATATGTGGTACCCGAACCGGGGCCGCTGGCTTCCGAAGCCAGTGCTTAACCACCGCGCCACTTGGCCTGCCCATAAGTGGTTTTTTGATGGTATATTTGCATTTTCACAAACTCCTTTTGTTATTTTCGTGTTACTCAGATGAAATCAGACTCTAGTGGAACTGGCTTGTACTAACTAAATTCACAAAAGCCTGATTGATAAATCTAATTGCCAATTAACCAATTTGGGGAAGAGAAAAAAATAGAGCTATTAAGAGATCTGGACTATTCATGTTCTCAGGTCAGTATTTTCTCTCATTTGTGGGAAAGTCTACCAGGAGGTCGAATTACAATTGAAAAGTTGCTCGGTAAAAACAAAGTCAGACTAAAGGGACCTGGATTATCTTAATGAGAAATGTCATTATAAAGGATCAACTGAAGTTGAAATGATTTGGATAAAATGTTGATATCTTTTTCAGAGGCTCAGATTGTATATTCTTGGTGGAATTTGAAAACTTCCCTTAATACATTCTGGTGATAATGCTAAAGTCCCCACAGAAAAATTCAATTCAAAATTATATTTTAAAGGTCATTTGTCACTGATTCATGACTAGAGCCAACTATTTTGGTCTGAATTTTGGTGTGGTTTGACTCTAATTTCTTTTATAACAAAGTCCCATTAGTATAATTAAGAGAGGTTTCTCTCATAATATTTTTCTATTAGCTTTCACTTCTGTCTTTAAACACTATCTGCTTCCCCTGTTAAACGACCTTTATCTTTATGTCATTTGGATCCTCCTGCCACACACTGGGCACTTTGAAAATGATGCAATATTGCCTCTAATGCAATTACAATGTGTTCATTTCATTATGGTGGCACTTATCACTTTAACATTTCACTAGCAAACAAATTGGGAACTGAGGGACAGAATTTCTGTCTTGTGGATCCCCCACCAATTTTGTTGATTATAAGAATCAAGTTAAGGATGGGTAGTGAGCAAACTGAACTTCCTACATTTTCTATGGACAGAATTTAAGAGTTCAATATCATGGTTGAATTTATTAACAATAGTAGATTTATCAGGAACAAGAGAGCGTGTTCCTTCTTTTAATCTTCACACCATTAGATCCCTCACAGTGTCTGGTAGAGAATAAGTGTTGGGAGACACCTCTCCCTGGATTTCTCACATTATACACATCTTCCAAGTAGAGGCATTGACTGCCTTTGATCTGGATTATTGTTCAAGGATGTTTGTAGAGCAAACTGCCTTAGAAGAGTGAGGAAGTGTCTCCCCCAACAGCAGTAAGCAGGCATGTTTACTGTTGAGTGTAAAAGAAGTGGGTCCCTGAGCGCAGAATTCCTGTCACATGCTGCCACTGGCTATGTTGTAAGTAATAAAGTCTTTAGTCTCTAACCCAGGAGATTCACTATTTTTGCTAGCTTCTATGAAACTGTGACAAGCTCACTTGTTAAGTTGAACGTAGGGTAAAATCTCATACCCTTCACCGTTCTTGAGAGTAAGTGCTCAAAGAAAAAGTTTGTTGAATAAAATAATTTTTAAAATGCAACAACAACAAAAAATAAAATATGGGTCGGCCGAGTGTCGCGGTGGTTAAGCGCTGGCTTGGGACGGCAGCGGTCCCGGTTCCGGTCCCACATATGAGGGCCAGTGACACTGCCCTCAAAGACAAAAAATAAAATGAAATAAATAAAATGCTTACGGGGCCTATTATTCTTCTGACTCATCAGCAGTTACCCAGAGAAAAAAACCAATAACTTCTCTTAGCTAGAAGCTATTCCACAATGTATTTTCATTAAAGTACCAGTGTGTGTTAGTCAGCCTGTGTTTATTTTAGATATCAGTGTTGACTTAATAATGTTGACAGCAGTCTGTTTGCACTTTGCTAAACATTGCATTGTAGGATGAGAACCAGTTATTTATTTAATCATTACCTAGTCCTGTAGGAACTACAGACACTGGATAGTTTCTACGAGTTTTTACATCAGCATCCCTAATGGATGAGACCATAGTTTTGGTACACAGAGCTGAAATTTTATTCTCTCTTTCTAAAAACAACAATTATCTTTCGAATGATACTTTCATCTGGAGCACAAAATACTGACTTTGGTATTTATTTGTCCGTGTGCTGCAGAGGTAAATTTGTTTTTCTTTTTGTTTTAGAATGCCTGGCAAATCTGAGCCTGGAAACCCTTTACCAAAAGGAAGTGTCCTAGTCTTTATGCATGGCAGATGGTCAAACTGCCACCTGTTCCCCTCCTGTTAATCATGACTCCAAGAGTCTGGGCAGAGGGCTGGTGCCAGGCAGCTGGGAATCCGGGGAGAAAAACCCTTTCCAAAGATAAACAAGTGATTTAAAGTCATTCATCATTCGAAACTATCTTTGAAGCCTGTGTCAGAAGGGAAAAAGTGCTAGGATCCTGGAGACATAACTTTGCGTCTAGACTTGCCTCTTTCTCTGTGATCCTGGACAAGTCATTTGACTTCTCTGAATCTTAGTTTTTACACTTATAAAATAGTAACAATGACATGTGCCCTGCGTATATCATAACATTGTTTTGAGCCTCAAATGATATAGCTCAATTCTGGTCAGTAAATGTAACAATCATATAGCCCTTTTATCAACATTTTGGTTATAAATTCAGAAGGACTTTGAAGGTCGTAAAGATGTATATAAATAGAGGTATTATTATTATTTTTCTTAAAGAAATTTTATTGGGAACAGTGTGTTTTTCCAAGACCCATCAGTTCCAAGTCAAGTAGTTGTTTCATTCTAATTGTGGAGGGCGTGTTTCCAGGATCCATCAGCTCCAAATCAGGTAGTTGTCTTCAATCTAGTTGTGGAGGGTGCAACTCCTTGGCCCATGTGGGAATCAAACTGGCAACCTTGGTGTTATGAGCCTGTGCTCTACCTGAGGTAACCGGCTGCCCCAAATGGAGGTATTATTAGTAAGCAGTATACTCACTAAATTCCTGTTGAGTGTTTGCTTCTTTTTTAACACTGAGGAACATGTCACCCTCTAAAAGTCAAGCAGATACAGCCTTGAATATAATGTACTCACGATTAAAATATTTAGATCGTTGCAACAGTGACTTGGTTTTTTTGAACATGTTTATATAATAACCTGGATCACAGCAATCACAGCCAAATTAAATCAGCATTTGATAAAGATACAGAAATTGTCATTTCTTTCTGGCTCATTAGAATTTCTGAAAGAGTTAAAAATTGGGCAACTACCCTTGACCGAATTTGTCCCAGTAAGACCCTGAGCAGGAGGAAGAATGGTTGTCTAAGAGTTTGTCAGTTTCTTTCCCGAATCAGCTCTCTGGGTGGTACAGAAAGACTTCCCACTTGTCAGAGAAGAGGGACTGATGGCACAGGGAGCTGGTCTTTGCCATAGCAAGTCACTACTGCTGCGATCAAAGTTGTGTGTTTTAGCATAGAACAGTAAAAGAAGAGTTAACACAGTATTCATTTTTTAGTTTTTATTGTATGGTATAACAATATAATATTAAAACCAGTTTTATGGAAAAATGGAATGAGATTCATAACTATATATTCATAGAGATATTTATATAAGTGACAGAAGGAATAAATATTCCATTTTGTAACTTAAATAACAATATACAGAAACTAATTCATGTCCTTTGATTTTAGCAATCACTCCTAAATGTGATATATCTATTTGTTCTCATATAAAATGTTAATGATACTGAGAAAGTAAAACTGGAACAACCTTCAGAGGAGCTTCTTTCTTTCTTTCTTTCTTTTTTTTTTTTCTTTCTTTCTTTCTTTCTTTCTTTCTTTCTTTCTTTCTTTCTTTCTTTCTTTCTTTCTTTCTTTCTTTCTTTCAGTGTATTGGATGTGACAATAGTTAGTTAAATTACATAGGTTTCAAGTGCACAATTCTATAACACATTATCTATATATCACATTGTGTGCCTGAGGAGCATTTTTCAAACTTCCTCAGATTTCATCTTTAGGGTCATCTGTAAATGGGTCATTGCCATTTTACAGTGTTGTCTTAAACTGTAATCACCAGTTTCATGTTCTTATGAGATAATCCTTTTTTATAATGGATCCATGGCTTGGCTATAAGATAAAGTGGTGAATTATTTACATAAGATATACTATCTCAAATTGTGATTCACTTGTAACTTGCTGTTGAAAGATATCTTGTTTTTCCACCCTGTCATCTGCTCCCTCCTCCCCCAAGCACTGCTCTGGCTGCTGGGTGCTGGCTCTGAGCTCCAGGCTCCTGGTAAGTCAGTGCCATCGTCTCCTTCCAGCCACCATCAGGGTCATCTACCGGGACCTCCTCAGCCATGAGGAGATATTCTCCAACATCTACAGCATCCGGGAGATCGCCGCAGATGGGCTGTGCCTGGAGGTGGAGGGGAAGACGGTCAGGAGGACAAAGGGTGACATTAATGACTCACTCGTTGGTGGGAATGCCTCCGCTGAAAGCACAGCAGTCACTGGTGTTGATATTGTCATGAATTGTCGTTTGCAGGAAACCAGCTTCACTAAAGAAGCGTACAAGAAGTGCATCAAAAATGACATGAAACTAATTTTTTTTTAAAATATTTATTTCACAATAAAAGATTAAAAAAAAATGACATGAAATCAATCAAAGGAAAACCTGAAGAACAGAGACCAGAAGAAGGAAAACTTTATGATAGGGACAGCAGAACAAATCAAGCACATCCTTGCTCATTTAAAAAATACCAGGTGTTTATTGGTGAAAGCCTGAATCCAGATGGCATGGTTGCTTTGCTGGGCTGTGTGAGGATGGTGTGGCCCCATCTATGATTTAACTTAAGGGTAGGTTAGAAATGGAAAATCACAGTTGGCAATTTGGATTCATTACCAGTTATCATCCTAACTGGTTGCTGCTTTTCATCCACACACCAGGATGAGGACAGATGGAACTGATGTCACCTTGAGCTCTTCGTTTATTTTGACCTTAATTTATCTGGAACGGAGTCATTGTTTTTAAGAAAAACATGTCATGTAGGTTGTCTAAAAATAAAATACATTTAAACTCATTTGAGAGAATGACTCTTAGTCTAATACATATTTAAATCCATCCTGTGTAATATTCTTAGAAAAGCTAGAACCTGGTTGTAGACCACTGCTGGAAAGCATAAGACTGTCTTCAGATAACTGCCATAGTGAAAGCTACTTCTGGGGCTGGAATACTAAAAACAAGGATCAAAAGTCCCAATTCTGATTTGAAGAGAAATGAAAGGAAAGACCACGCTCAGAGCATACACAGTGTGTTCCTTAGACATTTCATTACATACAAATGGAAGTATTAATTCTGGAAGAGCTTACCAAAGGAATAAAAATAGACTAAGACGGTTGGAAGAAAAAAAAGATATGTTTATAGTACTGAGGTTGCTGTGTGTTTTTAATGTTTAATTGAAAATATGATGACTCCTTAAAACATTCAGTAAATAATAGTGTTCTGTTAGGAATTTTAATTCTACTTTTTTGACATAAGATTCTGAAATTGATCACCTTAATAAGTAACCCTATGAATTTTGAAAATAAACTGTTATCCTCATCTTCTACTATAAAAGACCAGCAAACATTTGAACAGATACAACCGGAGAATATCCTCATTGGCAGTCAGATCAATCTAGCTGAAAAAGATGTAAATAGAGCAAAATAATATATATGTTTTGTATGTTTTTCTGCCTAATGCGATGTTTATCATTATCATCTTTTACATAATAGCGTTGATATTGGTAAAAAGACATTGTAGGACAAACTAGGGTGTATAGCACCCATTTCTCCAAATGAACCAGAAAGAATCTAAATTTTCTGATATACTAATTCACTTGAATTTGTTTACACTTATTTAACATGAATGGGTTCCTAGCCAGGAACATTTCTTCCTTCATGTATGTCCTTGACTTTTGTTTTACCCTCTGGACAGGAAATGCTTCTAAATATTTTCATGATGGAAAAATTCGAACATATACAAAGGTAGAAAGAATAGCATAATAAAACCCTTTGCACCTGTCAGGCAGCTTCAACAAATATTAACAAATGACTAATCTGATTTGTTTCTTGCTATTTTTATTTGCTGTATCACTTATTCTGTATCTGGCAAATGGCCAGTTACTGTCATTTATGGAAAAATACTTTTTTTAAGTTGCATTGGTACTAGTTGTGTTTTTCAATTACAGTTGACATTCATTATTATTTTATATTAGTTTTAGGTATACAGCATAGTGGTTAGACATTGATATAATTTACAAAGCAATCCCTTCAATTAGTCTAGCACCCATCTGGCACCATACATAGTTATTACAATATTATTGGCTATATTCCCTATGCTGTACTTTACATCCTCATGATTATTTAGTAACTGCCAATTTGTACTTCTTAATCTCTTCACTTTTTTCACCCAGCTTCCAAACCCCTCTCCCATCTAGCAACCATCAGTTTGTTCTCTGCATCTATGAGTCTGTTTCTGTTTTGTTTGTTTGTTTATTTTGTTCTTTAGATTCCACATATAAGTGAGATCATATGGTATTTGTCTTTCTCTGTCTCACTTTCTTCACTTAGCATTACCCTCTAGGTCCATCCGTGCTGTCACGAATGGTAAGATTTCATTATTTTTTTTATGGCCTAGTAATATTCCATTGTATAAATGTACCACCTCTTCTTTATGCAATCATCAATTGATGGGTACTTAAATTGCTTTTATATTTTGGCTATTGTAAATAATGCTGCAATGAACATAGAGATGCATATATCCTTTCTTCTGATAAGTACCCAGGAGTGGAATTGCTGGGTCATATGGTAATTCTATTTTTAATTTTTTGAGGAACCTCCATACTATTTTCTATAGTGGCTGCACCAATGTGTAATCCCACCAACAGTGCATGAGGGTTCCCTTTTCTCCACATTCTTTCTGTTTATTGATTTATTGATGATAGCTATTCTGACAGATGTGAGGTGATGTCTCATTGTGGTTTTAATTTGCATTTCCTTGATGATTAGAAATGTTGAACATCTTTTCATGTGTCTGTGGGTCATCTGTATGTTCTCTTTGGAGAAATGGTCTATTCAGGTCCTCTGACCATTTTTTAATTGGATTGTTTGTTTTTTTGGTGTTGAGTTGCATAGGTTCTTTATAAATTTGGAGTATTAACCTCTTATCAGATGTATCATTGGAGAATATCTTCTCCCATTCATTAGGTTTGCTATTCGTTTTGTTGATGGTTTCTTCTGTGGCCAATCTCATTTTATCTACACTTTATACTATTTAATTCCAAAATACTTCAGTGAGTTTCTTTTAAAGACACATATAAATCTTAAAATAATAACCATTCATATAGTATGGGATATAGTTTCAGTGTTAGAGGAGTTTGGCAGGTTATAGGCTGAAGAGTAAGAAATGTGCACTGAGACTTAATAATTATGCCCACAAATATTTGTAAGTTTAAATATTTATTTCACAACAGATGGGCCATTGTATTCCCTGATGGCTCTACAATTCCAATTGATTGGCACCTGCAAAGCCATTTCTAACATTCTTTCATAACCATTAATATTTGTGGGTGGGTGGATGAACATATTGTTGGTTAAAGAAACCTTGGGAAACTTTTTGTGTTCTTCTCAGCAAGGCTGGTGGGATAGGGTGGGTTTATACAGCCACAAAGTAGCAGGGAAAGAAGCTCTGAGATCCTCCAGGTGCAAAGGAAACTATATTTTTCATGCTCTGTAGTAGTCTCTAACCAGGGACACTTTTTCCTTAATGTGCTGTCATTAACCTTGCCTTTCTCTGGCCCCAAGGTATTGTACAATAGTGAGAAAAAGACAGAGGAGACCTAGTACTCTATAAATACATAGAGTGTTTGCACAGCTCTTCATATCTTACTAAGTATTTTCAGAGATATTGTCACGTTTAACCTTCACTGTAACACTGCTAGGTATTATTATGCTTTTCTTACAGTGAGTGAGCCAAGGATCAAAGTTAAGGGACTTACTAAGATCATGCAGGAGATGAAGCTTGGGCTCAAGGGTCCTCTGGCACACTCATGGTTGTTTTGTTTTTCTGGGCTGTCTCTGGACTAAAGCTTTTTTTTTTTTTTAAATAAATTCTGAAATTATAAAAGATGAAGGAAGAAGTGTTGAATGAGTTTACAGTGAAGCATCTTAAAGGAACAAGACAATAGTAGACCTCTTTTTCCTTTTCATATTTCCTAACTGGGAATGAAGATTTCCCTCTTTGCCTTCTCATAGAAGGATGAGTCTCATCACGGTGACTTTAAATTAACAGTAGAAATGGAGTCAATGTGCTGATCCCAGGCTCCTGTAAAACAAAGTTCTTTCTTTGGGTCCAGGGATAAAAGTCAGCAGTCAGCTTGATGAAGAAAAAATTCTTGAAAAAAATTTTTCTGAACCTCTAACATTTCCATCAATTATGAATGTAGATTTCAGATCATAGTAATTATTAACTGTTCCTGTGAGTCTGATTCTAAGAGAAATAAAAGTCGTTTTCCTATCACGTTATATTTGTTGTACATATCTTGAAAATATCCTTTATACTCATCACTATTTCAAAATATGATAGCTCCTAAACTTGCAGTTGGATCTTATTATTTAATGTGTTAATAAAGATTCATGTTATAACATTTTAAAGACATTATGCTAATTGTATTTCTATATAACTATCTATTTTAACTGTAATCATGTGTATTTTATTTAGTGTATTTAAAAGCACTACTTTGAGAAAGGGTATAGGTATCATCAAGCTGTCTTAGGGGTCCACAATACAAATAAAAGTTATAAAAACTTGCTCTAAAGGAACAGTCACTGAAAATCTCAAATTTGTCTCAAAGATCAATTTTAAAAACTTTTTTTTAAAGGAAATAACTAATTTGAGGGAACAATTTCTTAATTTCATCATCTTTTCCATCTCTCTACTTGGTCCATTGAATTCTTGACAAACAGCACATGTGCAATAAACATTCATAGAAAATGATTTTCCTTTTTTGTTGTTGAAAATGCATTAAGCTTCTAAAAACATACTGAATTTTGTTTATGGGACACTTCCCGAAAGGAGAGATGGTTTAAGATGGAGAGTTAAGTGGAAGGGGAGGGAATATGTATCTGCAGGGAGGAATTAGCCAAGCACAAAATTTTGCCTTGAAGAAGACATCCTACATTGAGTCTGAAAACATTTGTCTTATGTGGAAAACCATGCCAGTGGTAACCTTTCTGTGTCCTCTCAACCACAGGAAATCATATTATGCAAGAAATAGTTTAGTAATTTTATTTTCAGTTGACAAGCACTAAATTATATACTAAATCTGTTCACATCAGGGAAGAAGAGACTTTTTGCAGTAACATCTGCTAAAATGTGATATGTGTTAGTCTCAGAAAATCATTATATGGTAATTCTTAACCTAGGTACAGAAATGAAAGGGTCTAAACATTTGACTAATATATTTTTGTTTTTCATATATATCAGGAGGAAGTTTGAACCTCTATATGATTTGTCTGACGAAACTGTCACAATAATAATCTAGTCTTTTACTTTGCTGCTAGACGTGACCTTGCTTGGTTTGCTATTTCTTCTATATATCCACACTGGGCAGACTCTTTGAGAAATTAGTCAGATGATTGTCGAGGGCAGAATGTAGAACATAATAGTTAGAAAGAGTAATAGGCCGACAGAAGATGTGATTGCTCCTCTTGCAGCTTATATTCTTAAGTGCCACACTCTGTAGTGCGTGCAGCAAACAGTATTTGTCATGTCCCGGAGCATTTGTCCTGGCCAATCCATCTCTCCGGAATGTCCTTCCTGTTCTTTCTGCAATCTCAAGATCTAAGCAACTGTTTTCTTGCAACCTCTCATTGTAGATTGGGTTAACTGCTCCTCTGTGCTGATAAAATCCTCTGTCCTTTTAGGGTTATCAACCTCTCTCGCTTCCCCACACCCAAACCTTTCAATCCATTACTCAATATAATGTTCTGGACTATGAACATCTTGAGACTGGAATTATGTCTTTGAGTTACAGGCAAATGTTAGGCCCTCAAGATTCTCTGTACAATTAATTGGATGAGTAAGTGAATAAAGCCAACAAAGAAAAGAAAACTAATATGACAGGTGACATGAAGGCTGAAGGGTGTATAAGGAAGCGTGGGGAGGCAAATTGATCCCAGACAGTCTGACTTCTAAGAGTTTAATAGAAGTGTGTATTTGTGTGTGTGTGTGTGTGTGTGTGTGTGCGCGCGCACGCACACACACACATGCATGCTTGCACAGAGTGGTGGTAGTACAGGGGAAGTAAGCTTTATACCTGACTGTATATAAATACTTTCATTGTAGCAAGTAGGAATGTCACTCTGCCACTTTCTGGTGTATAAATGCTACATTTCTCTAAAGCAGAGAAATTGGTCTGTATTCTCACCCATAGGACTGGCAGAAAATTCAAATTCAGTAATGTTTTGAGGGGGGAGGGGGTCTTGCTTATTCTCCAGTGGTTCATTCAAGAATCTCCTGGTATTTGGGATGCCATATGCTGTGGATTCCTTATCAGCTACTCCATCTGCTGTGACTCACTAGTTTTTCAAGGCACGGGTCAGGCAGTGTGTACTGGGAAGACCAGAAGTGCCCCCCATGGTGGTCCACTCCTCTACCATACACAGGCCACAGAGACCCACAGGGCCACAGGGTCTCCTGTGAGTTTGGAAGTATGTGTGGAGCCTCCGAGGGGCCTCCTACTAAGCTCTTTTATGAGAGGAAGCCCAAGCCCCAGGCCCTTCCAGGAACATTCCTGGTTCCTGTGCACATACCCCATTCCCAGTTTGAGGGAAACCAACTTTTTTCCTCAATTAAGTAACTTGTGTGGCTTCCACTTCAAAGCCCTAACCTTCATGCTCTCCTCTGGGGAACACAATCCAGGGAAATTTTTGTACTGAGTGTTATGAGTGGGAAAAGAATCTGGAAACACCAGTTATTCCTTTCTTTACAACTCACCTTGTTACACACGGGTCTTTATAAGTAACAGGAAGTTTTATCTCTTTCTTCCCAAAGCCCTCCCACTACCAACCCACAGTTCCAGCCACTATTTTGCTTTCAGCGTGGAAAAAAGCTCGAAGCACAGAATGTTGGCAGTTGTCCCAGTTTTCTTTATTCTGCTCATGACTCCAAAGAAAACATTTCTGACTCAAAAACAAGCTGGAGGTTTCTGTTGAGACCTCAAATATTTTCCCAGAGTCCACCATAAAAATAATAAGGTCATGTTGTAATTTTAAATCATCTGTTCAAGTACTTGTGGCAAGAGCCTGCTATAGTTTTGTTTATAGTATAAAGGACCTCAAGACTGCTTCTAAACAAAATATTTTCCAAAAAATAAAGCAGCCTTCCCTTTGCTGATCCAAATCTCAAGAAGAATTAGCATTTGTTATCATAAAGCTCCAAACAAATATTTATATACACTTAAAATTGATTTGTGACTTGCATACTTATGGCAGTCATTGCTCATGCTAGCATTGTCACTCAGAATTAACATTAGTGTTTCCCTCAAAATATTGGTAATATAAATGTATATTATATCGCCAAAGGCATATTGGACAAGCATGGTTATCAAGGTATTGTACTGAAACTTGGCTTTATTTTGAAAACAGTAGGAAATTCATGAGAGGAGTTTTGGAAAGAAAAATATTTCAGTGATCAATCCCATAATACGTATTTACGTTCTCTTACAAATAGTAGTAACCAGGCCCCACTTGTCAATAACGAAGCTAAAATCCTACCCCATTTGATGAGTAAGACTTCATTTTAAAATAAATATATTATGGAAACATGAACAAATATCAGAGACAACAAATGCTTAACTTGTGAATAGTCTTGTTCTTCCTTTCACTTCCCATTGAGAATAATTCCACCAGAGCCCACTTGGTTTGTGAGGCAAAAAAGTGGAGACAAGACTGGCATGAGTTTGCTTTGCATTAAAATAGGCTAAATTTTACTTCTGGAAGAAAAAAATGTTGAATGTGCAAGGAAAGGCAAGAGCCAAGAAAATCTTAGAAACTTTTTACTTGGGCTTTGGACTGAGTAAGAGGTTGAAATGATAGAACCTTCTGGACTTTCTGTGGAGCAGGCTGTGGTTCCAAAACAAGGTGGGAAGCTGGACATACCCTTTATCTAGATTCACAGTTGTTAATATTTTGCAATATTCACTTTATCATTTTCTTATATAACCACCATACAATGATGAAAATTAAGAAATTCAATATTTATACAATGTTATTATCTAATCCACAGTCCACAGTCAAATTTCACCAATTGTTCCAATAATGTCCTTAATAGCAATGATTTTCCCTCTGGTCCAGGATCCAATCCAAGATCATACCTTGCATTTAGTTGTGATGTATCCTTAGTCTCCTTCAATAAAGCCTATTTCCTCAGTCTTTCCTTACTTTCATTACCTTGACTCTTTGAAGCTTGCCGGTACCTTTGGCACAAATACTGTAGAAGTGACTGTATTTATTTTCTACACCGCACTATAAATTACCACAAATTTAGCAGCTTAAAAAAACACACATTTATTATCTCACAGTGTCTGTGGGTCAGGACTTTGGGCACAGTGTCACAGAGTGTTCTTTGAGGCTGTGGTCACAGAGCCATCAAGGGCTGAGCTCCCATCTCACGGCTCTCCAGGGGAAGGAACTGCTTCCAAACTCATTCAGATGTTGGCAGGACTTATTTCATTGCAGTTGTAGAACTCATTCTGCTTCCAAGTCAGCAAGGAGAGCAAGACTCTAGACTGAGTCTGCTAGTAAGATGGAGCCCTATGTGACGTAAAATCATCCACTTAGCCATAATCGATTGCTAGAAGGAAGTCACAGGTCCTGCGCACACTCATGATGAGGCGGTTATTCAAGGACAGGAGGTGAGATGATGGGGGACCACGTCCAAGTCCACCACAGTGATGCTATGTCCTCGTTGCATCTCCTCAGGTGGTTCACAATATCCACCTGTCTCATCACTGGTGATGTTAACTTGGATCACTCAATTAAGGTGGTGTCCACCAGTCTTCTCCAGTTACTCTTTTCCCCTTTGTAAACGGTAAGAATTTGTAGGGAGATATGTACTCTGAGACAATGTCAATATTGCATTTCCATCAAATTTTAATTAATAGCTCTATGAACTGGTGAATTCCTATTTATTTAACAAATTACCGGGGGCAGCTGGATAGCTCAGTGGGTAAGAGCGTGAGCTCTGAACAATAGGACTGCCGGTTCGATTCCCACATGGGCCAGTAAGCTGTGCCCTCTACATACAGCTAAGATTGTGAAAAATGGCTCGACCTGGAGCTGGGCTGCTGTGAGTATAATCCATAACTAATGCTCAAATTGTTCCAGATTGGCCTATGAAAGTCCTTTAAAATTGGCCCCTGTGTCTGTTTCACATGGATTGATCATTCCCTCAGCACTTCCTGACTTTCTGGCTGTATTGCTTATTTTTTTTATTTTCTGTAATTATGATTTTTTTGTCTTCTATCTTAAAAACCTTTCTGGCTGTTGGGGGGACCACCAGGGCTAGCCAGATTTTTGAGAGAATGAAAGCCCATCAAGGAGCAGGCTTTTGATATGCAAATGAACCAATCCAGAGCCAGACCTCCTCTATCTGGCTCATGCCCCCAGGATGCAATATTCCTCTTTCTTAATCATCACAGGGCCAGGTGTCAGGCAACTAGGGACCATCCTTATAGTTTAGAGCTCTCTGAAATTATGCAAACTATCCAATCCTAAATTACCAACCTTGCCTTGTCTTTCCCTGAAACTCCAGTAAATGTGGCCCACCCTCTGCCCACCCTATTGTCCCTATGCCTCCTGACACCCTGGTGTCTTTTCCATGTGGTCCTGCTTGGCATGTTATACCTCTGCTTCTAGGTCTGTGACTATAATACATTTTGTTTCTCCAAGTTTCTCCTGTGTCGCCTTTTGTGGCCACACCTGACTGACCATCACCTAAAAGAACACAGACTACTGGCGCAAGATATTTCAGAATTATCTTGTATTTTCCTTCCTCCATTCCTAGAGTATCTGCCATTTCTCCAAAGAGTCTTGGTTCCTTTTACTGGAGAATGACATTTAGAAACCAATATCTGGGTATTTTAATTATAATAATATTGACACTGTGGCAATACTTGCTCTCTTCTGACCAAGCCCCCTGGGTTGGAAGCAATATGGTGTAATGGTGAAGAAGGTAGACTCTGGATCTAGACTGCCTGAATTCAAATCCTGGCCACCATGGATGGCTGTGAGGTCTTGGGAGAGTCAATTATAATTTAAGCACATGTGTGATGGTGTTTTTAAAAGTGCCTGCCTCAAAAGGTGGTTGTGAGAATTTAGTAAAATGTACATGTAAAGTTTATAGACTCATGTGCCGGCAAAAAATATCCAGCCTAAGAGAAAGCTTATAAGAGTTTATTTAAGCCAAACTGATGACAATTGCCAGGAAGCAAAGTCTCAACAGATTGAGAAAATACTCCAGAAAATGGCCATTTTACAATATATTTAATACATTAGAATCAAAGGAGGAAGGTTACATGAAATCCATTAGTTGTAGATTAAAGGGGTGGGAGAAAGCAAGTGGGAAAATCTCTGGGATTGGATAAAAAGTAAAATGGAGAGACACTCACTTCTTTTACATTGGTGGGTACAGCTTAATTAATAGCATTTTACAGGGCCGGCCGAGTGGCGTGGTGGGTAAGCACTGGCTTGGAAAGCCAGCAGCCCCGGTTCGGATCCCACATATGAGGGCCAGTGACACTGCCCTCAAAAAATAAAAATAAAAATAAAAAAAAATAGCATTTTACAGCACATAGAGATAGCATTTGGGGGAACAAGATAACAATGAGGTATTTTGTAGATTCCTGCTCTGGTATGGTGGGTTGTGCCCCCCTTGGGGGTCTGTAAAGGAATTATTCTAACATTCCAAGGGCATGTTATCACAGATGCAAGAAGATGACAGACAGGCTCACTTAAGGTAAAGATTGACCTTTGTCAAAGAAGCTACAGGCCAAGATATGACTTCCCACCATGGTCCACCTTAGTTAGGAATTTTTATGTTCAAACCATCCTATGTGGTTATTGTCAGTCTCCTGAGCTTGTCAGGTTTAACATGTGGCCCCTTTTCCATCCATACATGCCTGGCACACAGTAATTTCTCAGAAAATATTTATTGAATGAATACACCTCATAGTGATCATAGGCTCTGACGGAAGAATACACTGGGAGAAAACCCTGATCTATATACTTTTCAAAAAATAAATAAAAAGTGAATTTGTCAGAGATCTTCATCCTCTTGTGAGAATATTTTCTTTAAGAATTCCCTACAAAAATTTTTGAATTGTCTTTAGGGTATTGTAACAAGCTAGAAGATATCTCTATGAAATTTCACATACGTGATTCTAGGGGCAAAAAATGCTCTTCATTTGTTTATGTTCATGATCTTTTTTCTTTATTAAAAAAAAAAAAAAGAAAGAAAGGAACCCACACAAGGCTGTCAACATCAAATCATCACAGAAGACACCAAGACCATTGAGAAGCCAGTCAGGAAATAGGGGGAGGAGGAGGAGGTCCAGAAGGACAAAGCCCTGTAATCCTTGTCCCCAGATTCTCATGAGGGCGTGTGAGAGCTGCCAGAAGCAGCATCTGCAAAAAAAAAAGAGACACGGCAAAGTCTGGAGTCCAATTCCAAGCTCTTCTAATATGTTCTCAACAACTGACATCTCTATCCCAAATTCCTAATTTAATTGCTTCTAGGGACAGCTATCCTAAATGGTCTCACCAGAGAAGCTTATTTGGCTCCTATTGGACAAGGAATAAGTGCATTAGAAACGGTGTTGCTAATTTTTAGGTTTCAAATGGGTATTTCAGTCCCTTTGTAATTATTGTTCAAGTTTTCCTCACTTTCTAAATCTGAAAAAGTAATTTTCCAATTCACTGTGAAGTAATTTCCAAATCACTATTGAAAATCCATGATTCTGTAGAATCTTTTAGTCATTTGAATCAGGACAGGCTAATGTTTCAACTTGAAAATGGAATGGATTTCCCATCAGGGTTCCTGTAGTACGTGACTGTGTTTTTGTAACCCAACACAATGAAGGGAGTTGTCGTTAGATGATTCAGCAAGCTAGAATCTCAACTCCCTTTCTGGGGAGGAAATCTGAGGCATGGTGTTTATATTAGATCCTAGGATAACGCTTACTTGCAGACTATAGTTCTCTCTCTCCAGTGTCGGGCAGAGACTATGAACAAGAAGGTAGGATGTAGAGTCAATTGTCCACCTTGGTCAGAACCAAGCCTTGTGGTCAACCCAAATCTGTCATATTCTCTCTCTCTCTCTCTCTCTCTCTCTCTCTCTCTCTCTCTCTCTCTCTCTCTCTCACACACACACACACACACACACACACACACACACACACACCAAGTCTCAACTGCTCCACTGCTTAATGCGTTCTTGGTAAAATCCCTAGGGCAAAATCAGCAGTAACCCGAGTTTTCAGTTCTTTCAGTATCAGTGGGAAATTTGCCATGTTGGACTTTGACTGACAGCCACAAAAACCTGTCTGACTGCAAGTGGTAAGAACATAAGGTCTAGGTATAGTATTAGCTCACCAACTTGGAATGACTACTTGGAGAACGCTCCCATTGCCTCTTTTCTTTTTTTAAAACTTCTGTTGGGGAACAGTATGTTTTTTCAGGACCCATCAGCTTCAAGACAAGTAGCTGTTTCAATCTAGTTGAGGAGGGCTCAGCTTCTTGGCCCATGTGGGGATCAAACCGGCAACCTTGGTGTTAAGAGAACTGCACTCTAACCACCTGAGCTAACCAGCCGCCCCCTACTACCTCTTATTTATGCTTTAATCTAAGTCTCTGAGAGTGCTGACGAAACAAATGTAAAGCAGAAGGTTTTTAATTCAGAACTCAACTAACAAAAACAAACAAACAAACAAACAAAAACTCCTTTGTCACCTGAGATCCCTGTAAAGTGCTGTCTAAAAATTTGCTCTGAGGCAACTGCACTCAGTTCTCATCCTTGTGTGATCTTCAACTCCCAACTGATAGAAGCCCCACTGGGCTGAATTTTAAATGGCATGAGAATAAGAGGGGGAGAGTTCCACCCCAACCTTCCTGAAAAAAAGGCAAGCGTATTTTTTTATGTGAGATTGAAGGCCAGGTGGAGGAATTCTTTTTTACACATTAGACCAGGGTAATATAAATGAAAATGGGCTTTATTATTTCTTTCCTATACTGAATCTAGAAAAAAATTACTTAAAAAAAACTTTTCATTTGCACATATCTAGATTGTTGACAGTTTTATTTTGCTACAATAAAACCAAATTCTTAATATTGTCCTTAGCACTGTGCTGTCCGAGTTCTGACCATTCAACCTGTACTGGTGGAAAGTCTTCTGATTTGAAAATACCAGGTTAACTTTAAAATTATTTATCTAGTTAAAGCAGAACCCAAACAATTAATGTCTTGGAATTTTTATTCAGAAATGCCAAATAAGAAATCCTTAAATCTGGTCAATGTTTTCTTTTTGTTTTCGTTTTTGTTTTTTTTTAATTGGAGAGGGTCTTATGGAATATTGTAAGCAAGCCTACATGTGACATAAAGAGAATGACGGTCTGACTCAGCAAGACCTGAGTGGGAGGAATCCACTCATCAGCCTGGTGATGTTAGCTGGCATAACCTTACCCCATAGAAGCCTCAGTTTCCTCACCTGGAAACAGCTTCACACAGAAGAGTTGTAAAGTCTAATTTCAACATTTGAGAGATTGGCACAAGTCTATGCTGGACACTATGCAATTGTCCCGCCCTCTTTCCCCTAAATGTGCAGAAACTGGATAACAGTTTTTGTCATCTTCCCAACAGGCAGGTGGGATTTGGGGAAGTAAATGAGAACCACAAAGAAAGAATCATCTGGTTGACCAGGTTCAAAATACACAAACAGATTAGTTTATCAGTTTCAATTTTTTAGGGTTTGTTTTTGTTTTAAATCAATTTGTGGCTTTTCTTCTGAACTGAAATTAACTGCTCCAGACCTTGTGGTCTCAGTTACAAAACTAGAAAGTTGGACCACCTGCATCAGTGGATTTCAACTCTGGCTGTGTATAAAGTCACATGGGGAGCTTTCTTAAAATGTGAGTTCCTGTCCCCTCTTTCAGAGAGTCACAGCTTTCCTTGGGCTGAATCAGTGCTTGTGGTTTTAGAAACCCACAGGCCATTCTTGGCTGAGAAGTAGATGGTCTTTGAAGCCCTCCACATCTCACATGCCAGGCTCTATTAGAAAACCCAAGGAAACGATACTCAGACCAGAACACAGGAGTCTCTCTCCTTGAAAGTATTTGTGTGTCAGTTGTCACAGGCACACTCTTGAAGCCCTCAGTTCACCTACCCCTCAAAAGGGCAGGCCAGACCTTCCGAACAGCCAGCTCTTGGAGAAGGAAAACCAGACCCACAAGTGTTAGCTTCAGGCCCTGGGGCAGGAGTCCCAGGAACTGCCAATGGCAATGAGGCCTGGGAGAGTCCCTGGCTGATGAGGGGTAAGATGACCACTGCAAGATGGGGATGAGGGAATCGGGGAGTAAGGTAATGAGGGTAAAGATAAACTCTGGTTTAATCTTGGTCCAAAAAGCTTATTTTTAACCCAAGAACAAATTGAGCTGTGATCTAAAGTGAGGGGAAAGCCAGGAGGCTGTGGGTAAGATGCGTATCTCCTCCTTCTGCCTCCTCTTACTGTGGTTGTAGGCCATGATTATAGTTTCAGGTAAAGGAAAGCTCTTGATGTCCTCACCTGGTCCTGCACTCACCTTTTCTTGAGAATGACTACTCCTCCTCCATCAACAAGGTTGCAGAGATGTCTCCTGGCAGCCAGATTTATTCAGCCCCCACATGTCTTAGTCTTGTCCAGTCAAACTCCCTTTCCTCAGAATCTGGGGTTAGGATGGGTCTCTTGAAGAGAGAAAAATGTAAACTTGGGAATTGTCAGTAGCCATATTCTTCCACGTGGATTGTGAAAGAGAAAAAATGAGTCTGTGTTAAGAAGAATGAAGTTACAAATAGAACAGTCAAAGATGGTAGATGGAGAATGAGGAGGATGTTCTACAACAGTTCCCCTCGTCTGTGAGTCCCATGTTCCATCTGCATCCCTACCTTTGGTATTCATGATTAAGGCTCATTTTGTGAAGGTAGCTGCAACTGGCTTCTGTTACAATAAAAAAAGCTCTAATGAGTATGATTATTATGTGGAAATCATTATATTTTTCATATTCAAATGAGTGAGAAATTAGTACTTTCCCAGGAAAGAAGACAAAATACATGTGGAAGAAAGCAACAACGAAGCAGGAGGTCTGAGTTCAAATCCTCCTCTTAGAATCCCACAACCACATACAATCAGAGACTAACATTAGTTCTTAAAGGTAACTCATTCCCACTGTTCACTAGCTAGATGATGTTGGGAAGAATTTTTAACCTTGTTGGTTTAATTGTAAAATGGCCATAAAGATTCTCTGACGGGGTAGAGGTTGAACCATTTACTCTATTGAAGCTTCTTCCACCATTAAAACCTATACTTATATGGCACCCATTATTGTAAAAACAAGTTTCTCCTGGAATTTTTCTTGAAGTCACATTCTTCGCATCTCATGGTAGGAAAGCTAACTGTAAGAAGTGCCCTACCAGCTGCTCATGTAAATGATAGGTAAAACTGAAATTTTACTAATTTATTGACAACTTTTCTTAAGACATTTTGGCTTTGCTTAAAAGCAAGTAACCTTAGAACTGGACGCACTCAACTCCCCAATTTATTCGAACGAAATTTAACAAATATTTATTGAGAGCCAGCTAAACGCCTGACACTGTGCTAGCTGTTGTGCCCTGGACAATAACCTGCTCTCTGGGACCTCAGCAGAGTTGGGGCTGCTGATGAGGACACATGTTAGTGCATCATGGTTTGGTTGGTGCTGGATGGGATGAGGGTGTGTTCAAGGACAAGTGGAAGAAATAAGCAGGTTTGGGAGGCAGGCAGGGTTGTGATGGAAGGTGTAATGGTAAAAGTGACGAGTTCAGCCAAGGGAACAAAGCTGAGTGGGTGGACCAGGGTAGGGAAGAACAACTGAGCCTTTCTGGCAGTGGGACAGCATCCCTAAAATGCAGGGTTGGGAGCCAGTGTCCAGTGTCAGGGACTTGCAGTTCTGGAATGAAATCAAAACCACTCTTTCCAAGGAATTCATGGATGGAGGCTGGTTCAGAGAAAATGAGTGAGATAAAAGTGAGCTTTAATACAACTGTGGGAACTCCAGTATTTAAAATGTTGTCACAAAAGATAATAACGGGATCCAATGTATATTGGAGCAATAGAATTCCAGAGAAGTACATATAATTAATCATAAATGGAATAGAGACACCCTACCCGGAAAATAGTAAGTAATAATAAGTAACATTTATTGAGTGATTGCTAAGTGCCGTATGCTTCATGCTTTACACATGTTGACTCACTTCACACATCACAACTCTGTGATGTAGGTTCTATTATTAGCCTGTCTCCGGAGGCCTTCTTCCTCCCTTGCCTATTCCCCTTTCCTGCACCATCTAATACACAATGGATTTTATTTATTTAGTATTATTTTTTACTTGTCTCTCTCCTTCTGATAAAATGGACTCTCCTTAAGGGCAGGGATTTTTGTTTGTTTTGTTTGTATCCCCAGATGCTTCATGCTTTAGAAAGAAAATATAGGAGGAGCTCCATAAATATTGGTGAATGAATGAATGAAAGAAGCTGAAGTACACTGTGGTTTACAACTTGCTCCAACCAAACATCCAGGGAGGCAAAGGTAGGAGGATGCCAGGGGTAAGGATTAGGTTGTGGAATAAAACCCAGAAATGGCATAGATATGGCAGCTCTTGCCAGGGAACAGAGTTCACAGCCAGGAGAAAGGCCAGGTCATCCGTTGGGCAAAGTCTAAGACCGCAGTTAAGTGGCTAAAGAAATTGCCCCAGAAAACCATGTCTGGTCTCAAACCGGGAGCCCAGACCTGAAAAGACCCTGCTTTAGGTGACCAGTTGAGGGGTAGAAGCAGAGGCACCATACAGACTAGCAAAAGGGTGAGCCGAGGGGAGTGACTCCATACTATGAGAGTTAACACTTAAGCCTGAAAGCACCTTACACTGAACTGCAATGTGTCCCCCACAATTCGTGCATACACAGTACGTCTGGTTAGAGCTGAGGAGCCACTGGAGATGAGTAGCCTCAGAGATCATCTGATACAAACTCTACTTACCTGGGTGTAGACCAGACCAGTGATCCCCAAACCTGAACAAACATAGGCTCATTTGGCATATCTGTAAACAATGCAGATGAGTGGGCCCCACTCCCAGAAATTCTCATTCATTATGTCGAGGATGGGACCAGGAACCTACATCTGTGATGTGTGTGGTCTCCAGGCAGGCCACACCTTGAGAAATGTGGAAAAGAATCCACCGATGGGCTTCAGGGAGTCCATGAACCTCCAGGAATGGAATAAAAAGTGTGTGTTTGCATATACGTGCATTTCATTTCCCAGGGAAAGAGTCTATGTAATCACAAGATTTTCAACAACTTAAGAACCACTGATCTAGTCCTGCCCTCATCTGTTACAGGGTAGGAAACAGTTCCAGGAATGGAAGTGACTTGCCTAATCCACACAGCTAGAGGCAGCAGAGGTGGTCTGTTTGCTCCAGACTTTCCCATTTCCAAGCCCCTCATTTCCTTCTCCCTGTCCTGCTGACTGTAGGGGTGGAGGAGAGAAGGAGAAACAGGTTCAAGCATTTGAGGGCAAAGTCATCAAAGGATCACTTGCCCCATTTTGGCTCCAGGGGGGATAGATCTGCAGAGTGGAGGGTTCCAATGACCATGTCTCAACAAAGGATCCAGTACCTGTACTGCGGCTCCAGACCCTGACATCTGTGGAATCCTGCCTCCAGGCACATGTGCCCTGTCATTGGGTGCCTGGTGGTGATGGAGTGATGCACCTGTGAAGATCTGCCTCCCTACACCTGAGCAGGCAGGTGGTTCCAGGTTTCCCTGCCTCAACTCAGTTTTCCGTCGTCTATTTCCTCAGCCCAGCTTGGATTCTACAACTGGCTCCTCACACTTAGTCTGTGTCCTGCCCTCTATTTTTGGCCCAAATTCTTCAGACTCTGGCCTCAGCCTGAGCTTCTGGATTCACCAGCCCTGCCCCTCTTCCTATTCTGAACTAACCACTCCTCATCTTGTCCTTTGGCCTCTTTTCTGTCCTAGCTATTCTGTCCTGTGACTAGGCTCCTCCAGTCCTACCTTACCTGGCCACCCAGTCCTTCCCCACCCAGCTGGCTGGTGCAACCTGTTATTTAAGGGCTAACCTGATTCAGAATCCGACCTCTCCCTCTACAAGATCACCACCTAAGAAAGCTGGTCTAACACCCTTTCTGTGCTTTGATGTGCAAACCTGCAACAGGATCTGGCTAGGTAGACCACAGTTTACCCTGCCCCCTGATCAATGACTTGTGACTCTCGCAGTCATTCCAGGTTCTCTCAATCTTGTTCTCCCACTCTGCGTGCCAAGTCCCTTTCTCTTCTGTTCCTTTTTTTTCTTTCTTCTTTCCTTTCTTTCTACCCTTCCCCTATACTTTAGACCTCCTTTGGCCCTCCCTGGCAACACTTTGCCTGACAGCAATACTCAGGAATAAAAAGGTTCCCTGAGCCCTTTTTGTTGACTAATGCCACCTTTGTTTTGGTGCCAGGTTTGTTTTCGAGGCAGATATCCAGGAAGGCTGGACAGTAGGCTCAGTCCTGCAGAGCCTACCATAGGCAGAGGAAAGAAATCAGCTCTGTAATTTCTCAACAACCTCCTCAAATCTGTGAGTGATGGCTCAGACACCTTGCCTTTCAAAGAACCAGGAAACGAGCTCAGAGTTCAGGAGACTGGCCCCAGGCCTCAAATTAAATCAGTACAGAGGTGGAAGTGAACACAGAGCCCTCTGACTGAAAGCTGTCCAGACAGCGGCATGGAGCAGGAGCCCAGCCCTCTGGCTTTCAAAGCCTCAAGCAGAAAAGCCACACTGGACATTTGGCAGTTACTGGTAAGTTGTATTAGACTTTCCTGTTGATTCTTTATCCTGTAAACGGGTTACACGGTGAATTCCTTGTAGAGGATTAATTATTTTTTTCTCTTGCCTATATGACTGAGGCTGTTTCTCATGTCCTGCCCCTGGTTTCACTTGTCCCAAGGATTTCATTTGAAGGGCGGGACATTCCCCCTACCTCCCCGCACCCCATCCGGAGCCTGCAATCCAGACCAATGAAATCAAAATACCTCATCCAGCTGGGTGACTAAGAACTCAGAGTATTTAAAAGTTGCAGGAATGGGCTGAAAATTGCTTTTGCTTTCTGCGCAGATGAGCTACACTCTCATCTGATTCGGACTATCACTGAGCTGCAGAGTGAAGGGGGCAAAAGTAAACTCCCAGGCTCCCTGACACCATGTGCTATGGCAAATGCGCACGATGCATCGGACACGCTTTGGTGTGGCTCGCCATCCTCTGCATTGTAGCTAATATTTTGCTTTACTTCCCCAATGGGGAAACAAAATATGCCTCTGAAGATCACCTCAGCAGGTTCGTGTGGTTCTTTTCTGGCATCGTAGGTGGGGGCTTGCTGGTAAGTTGTTCAAAATTATTACAACCTTGAAAAAATTCTCTCCTGTTGAATGTGATGTTTTCATGGAAAAGCTTTCTATAATGCATATTTCCAAATCCAGCAATATGTTTGTTTTTCTTTTGAAAGCAGATTATACACAAGTTGAGATAGATATAGTATATTGATTTTATTATTGTTTTACAAAATCCTCTTTCAACTAAAAGTGAACTACCTTTTGCTAAACTCTTTTACTTTACAACTAGAAACAGATACTAGCTTTTAAATCAGATTTGAGAAACTAGAGTTTCTCATCCTGGAGCCGGCAGTCATTTAACATTTACTCTGGGGAACTGGGAGGAGTCGGCCGGTTCTCTGCCTAAATCAACAGAGTTTTTGAATTCAAAATCTCTGCTGTTTATGCTCAGGCATCTGCAATAGAAAAAAAGAATGAATTGTGAGTGCATTGCTCTTTAGAAAAAACTATAGGTTTTCTCCTTTATGTAATTATGGGGTGTGGTGACTAGGAAAATCCTACAGTTAGCAGCAGCTCAGTGTCTGAAGCTAATACTGGAAAGTTGTTTTTTCCAAGGTTTGTTTTTAATTGAAGTGAGAGGAATCTGCCAACTTTGGAGCTGAAAATATTAGCTTTAACCACAGCCTGGAAAGAATGTGGACAAACTTGAGTTTGCTATTTAAACATGCTAGGATTGAGAATTTTAAAGAAAAGTTTTATGGAATTGCTAATACTGCACAAAATAGTTTTCTTAGTCAATTAAAGGATATTAAAACATTTAAACCTTGATACACTAATTATGGTTTGGTAAATCTGTTTTGAATTTAAGCATTACTATCATATTAGTGTAATCATTTTTCATTAATCTAATCTCGCATTTGATTAAGCTTCTTTTGATCTAAAACTCAAAGTATTTCATACTTATTTTATTTAAAGAGCTTTATTATGAAGCTAAAATCATACAATCATATCGTCAAAGAAGCAGTTCACATTTATTATACAGAGCTTTCACCTCTCCCATTTACAAACAAGTTTCAGTTATTCTATTAAAGACTGTTGGATGTAGAGTATAATGTGGGGATGGAGTCAATGGCATTGTAATAGATATGTATGATATCGGGGGTGGGGGGCAGTGTAGGGGGTGGGGAGAATCACTTTGTAAGGGGTGAAAAGATAACTATTGTATTGTTTTGTACATCTGTAATTAATAATAATAATAATAATAATAATAATAATAAAATTAAGACAAAATGCATAACCCTAATCTAATCATGAGTAAAAAAAACAGATAAATTCCAATAGAGGGGCCTCCTCTGAAATACTTGATGATTACTTTTCAAAACTGTCATAGTTATTAAAAACAAGAAAAGTCTGAGAAACTGTCACCACTAAAAGGAGCTAAAGAGACATGAAAACTAATGTAATATGGCATTCTGGATGGGATTCTGAGACATAAAAAGAACATTAGGCTAAATACTAAGAAGATCTTAATAAATTATGAATTTTAGTAAACAATACTATATTAATAATGTGTCATTAATTGTAACAAATATATACTAGTGTAAGACATTAACAAAACATTTTAAAATATGAAAGCAAAATGAAGCTATTTCCAGATTAACAAAGCTGATGGCAGACTTCTCGCCACCTAGCTGCACTGATAGACCCAAATATTAAAGGAAGTACTGCTGTATGAAATCCAGATGAAACACTAGCATGTGATTGTAATCTGTATACTAAAACGAATGAGCACAAGAATTATGTCTACATAAAAGTCTGCACGCAGATGTTTATATTGGTTTTATTCATAATTGCCAAATCTTGGAAGCAACCAAATGCTCTTCAGTAGGGGAACAGATGAATACATCCATACAATGCAGTATCACTCCATGCTAAGAAGAAATGAGCTATCAAGTCATGAAAACACCGGAGGAAACTTAAATGCATATTACTAATGAAAGAAATCATTCTGAAAAGGCTACATACTACATGATTCCAACTATATAACATTTTGAAAAAGGCAAAACTATTGAGACAATAAAAGTATTAATGACTGCCAAGGGTTGTGGGGGTGGGGTAGTTAAACAGGCAGAGCACAACGGATTTTTAGGGCAGTGAAAATACTCTGTATGGTACAAAAATGATAGATATATGTCATTCTACACATTAGTGCAAAACCCATAGAAAGTACCACACCAAGAGTGAACCCTAATGTAAACCATGGACTTTGGGTGATTATGATGTCAATGTAGGTTCACCAGTTGTAACAAATATATCACTGTGGTGGAGGCTATGGGGGAGGCTAAACTCATGGGGGGCTATGTATTTGTGGGGGCAGTAGGTACATGGGAAATCTCTATACCTTCCATTCAAAATTGCTGTGAAGCTAAAACTGCTTGTAAAAAAAAAATAAAGTCTTAGTAAAAATTTAAAAAAAACACTTGGTATTGTATGTTTTACAATAAAAAGCAAATCAGATTTAAAGACATAGTTTAATAGTTCCAAAATAGTGTTTGCAGCCAGAGTCCCACAGTTGGGAACTCGTGTGGAATAAACACATTCATAAATTATTATTTTAGCCTTCCCATACTACACCCTCACCCTAAAGAACGCTTGGGCATATTAGATGAAAACAAGCAGATATTACATTTAGAAGTTTTTTTTTCTCTTCATAGCTTTACATTTTTTGAGATAATTAATCAACCTAACCCAAAGGCAGTCAACGCCATCATAAAGAAACATATAATATTTACCAAGGATGCTTAACCTGACCTTTATGGACTTGGGAAAAGACAATGACTTTAATTTGCTTGTTTTCTAACCAGATGTTCCTGCCAGCATTTGTGTTCATCGGGCTGGAGCAAGATGACTGCTGTGGCTGCTGCGGCCATGAAAACTGCGGCAAGAGATGCGCGGTAGGTCCTCCCTTCTGGCAATGAAAATGGCTTCTATGACGTCACCGTGATACTCTGTGGCTCATTTCCGGCGTTTCTCCTTTCCCTAGATGCTTTCCTCTGTACTAGCTTCTGTCATCGGAATTGCAGGATCTGGCTACTGCGTCATTGTGGCAGCCTTGGGCTTAGCGGAAGGACCACTCTGTCTTGATAGCTCCGGCCAGTGGAACTATACCTTTGCCAGCACCGAGGGACAGTGAGTAATTGTTCCCTAACAGACTATATTCTTATCCACCACATGTGTATAGTGGCAAACCCATCAAACTAACAAAGATGCCTGTCATCCATTCATCCGTCCACTTAGCCAAATTTATTCGTCACTGGTGCAGACACAGCTTAAGCCATGAGTGTCTGAGGATTGATACTCTGTCCCTGATCTGGAGAAGCTATAAAGACTTTTTTTTTTTTTTTGAGGGCAGTGTCACTGGCCCTCATATGTGGGACCTGAACCGGGGCTGCTGGCTTCCCAAGCCAGCGCTTAACCACCGCGCCACTCGGCCGGCCCCTAAAGACTGTAATGGATCCACTGATTCAGTCCTCATGATGATAACCCTTTGAGGTGACTTCCTGTATTGTTCCCATTTTAAAGATGAGGGAACAAAGACACAGAGTGATGAGTAACTTATCCAAAGTCACATTGCTAGAACAACGTCAGGATTTAAACCCAAGCAAGCCTGGCTGTAGAGTTTGTGCTCATATATGGTATGTATACTATTTCAGAACAATTGGCTGATTTTACTATTTTATAAAAAAATATTACGGAATCCTTATATAGACGGTAACTATGTGAATTTAACCAAAGCCTAGGGAAATCATACTACCCCCATACACACACACACACACACACACTCAACATACAACATAATAACTATGTACAATGCACCCTTTACTTAGCACCCAGTGCTATATAAGACAGATCTTAACATGACTTTAATATCACAATAATTTAAGATGTTCCATTGTTTTATGCTGATACTTATTTCTTATCTGTTGTTGAGAAAATAATAGAAATAGCTGATAGAAACTTATGTACATAATAACAAGTGAATAACACCCTTCTTTGAGCTTTTTTAGGTTTAGTTATGAGATTCATGAGTAAACAGTATGAATAATGAATTTTAATTGCCCTTATATTATGAAGAATGTTTCTCCACCGTAAATTGTAGAGCACATCATGAGGTCATAAGGTCAAGTATGGAATTAGGTAAACCTGAGTTTGTTCCCAGCTTTGCATTAGGGCTAAATTAGGAACCAGGAAAAAGTGAACTGAGCTCTCTGCATTTCAGTTACTTCATCTGTAAAAATAAAACCAATGGCTGCTGTCAGGAGGATTGATGAGACATCATATGTAAAATAGTTGTCACAGAAGCTGACACACTGTCAGCACTGCTGTTAGCTATTAATATGCTCTATTAACTTACAATGAATACAGCCCAATGGTAGCCTCCGAAGGAAAATTAGCACTTTTAGGAGTTTGAAATTTTGGTGTTCAAAACTGTGATTATTTTTGTTCACTACATACTGAATTACTAATAGAAATTGGTCAGTCATGTACGCAGACATAGGAAACCACTGCCCAAACCCATCTTTTAAAAAGGTCATCACTAATGCAGCTGGAATGCAGGGGGAGGTCAGTATCACTAAATATTTTTTCTGGCTGTTTGATTATAGCTCCTCATTTCATCCTGCCCAGGCTTTGTGATATGGGGAATAACTAATGGTCACAACCTACTAATTAGTTGTTTAATAGCCAAATAAGACTTGATAATTTTTTTATATTGCACCCTGAAATTACAGAGTTTTGTTCCAGTAACATGCACAAGGACAGGGCCAGAAGAACAGAATATTTTGTAACCAACAAATTGAATTTCTGATTTGCTTAATGAACCATTCCAAAGTTATTTTCCAGCCCCGTTGTTCATTGTGGTAGAAAGAAGTGATAAGGGAAGAATTATACCGCACCTCTCTGTGGAATTTAGTCAATTCTAGATTTTCCTACATGATTAAATACTATTTAAGTAAGAATTCAAGGGCCTGCTGAGTGGCACAGTGGTTAAGCGCTGGCTTGGGATGCCAACAGCCCCGGTTCGGGCCCCAAATATGAGGGCAAGTGACATTGCCCTCAAAATAAATAAATAAATAAATAAATAAATAAATAAATAAATAAATAAATAAAATACTCTATGATGTAGCCAAGGCTGAAATTTTAGGAGACGAATGAGAGAATTTTTCAGACTGTAAGAATATCCAAGTATTTAGAAAATCTTCTAAGTGACTTCACAAAGTGCCTTTGGATTGTTATGAATCGTTCAATTACTTTTAAAATGTGTTGAGTACCTACTGTGTGCCAGATACTGCTCTAGGGGTTGGATATACAATGATGAAAGTTCTGGTTCCTACCTTCATGGAGCTCGGACTTGTGGAAAAGATATAAAAATGCAAAAGCTACAAAAGTATTCTCCCTGGCCTAGGTTAGGTTTCCTTCCTCTGTGGCCATTTCAACACTTGGTTTACCCCATTACTGTACTTATTGCATTGAGATTGCTTATTGTCTTGGCTTGATGTCTAACTCACACTGAGTGCTAAATATGCTTTGTTGGAATTTATGTTTATCATTACAAGATCTGGGCTAAATTCTTGTTTTTTGGAATGACTTGGATTGAAAAATTTTGATATAGGACATGAAATTAATTCATTCCTTTTGTTTCTGAACAAAAAAGCACCACACAAAAAGTATCTTATGAGACATCCCATTAGGTGTCATCATGTGTCAGAAGTTTCTCTTTTTATTTATAGATACCTTCTGGATAGAGCCACATGGTCCCAGTGCCTTGAACCCAAGCACATTTTAGAATGGAATGTCTCTCTGTTTTCCATCCTCTTGGCACTTGGTGGGATTGAATTCATCTTGTGTCTTATTCAAGTAATAAACGGAGTACTTGGAGGCATATGTGGTTATTGCTGTACTCACCATCAGGTAAGAACCCGTGTAAAGATGTTGTAGCCTGACCCTCGTGTATGCAATTACCATAATGCATTTTGTCCTCACCACAGAGAAAAAGGCAAAATCAACAATTGCTCAGCCTACCAGCATTTATTCCTACATCATCTTGGTGGCAAAGCATTTACTGCATTTACTTTTGCTCTCAATACTAAGTTTCCTTGAATGTCACAGTCATGAGGTTATCTTGGTTCTTCCTAGTTGGCTCTGTGAACATAGAAAAATGCCACCCATAGACAAAATGCCCCATTCAGGAGTTAACCCACTGTCCCTTTCACTACCACTGGCTGCAGACGCAAAAGAAATGTCCCCTTTTTGCATCTCTCATGTTCCCAACTAGTATTCACAAATAATAGCCAACATTCATTGCACTATGCTAAACCTGTATTTCAGATGAGACTTTGACTCAGAAATTAAGCAATATGTCTAAAATCACCTAGTCAGGCAGTAACAGGCTTCAAATCCTGGATCATTTATTTGCACAGCACCTGCTCTTAACCTGTACTCAACACTTGCTGTTCTGTTGGATTTTCTGCAATTCCTTCCTAATAAGGAGTCATAAACATGCCCAAACAGCTAAGCATAGAGAACCACTAGTGGTCTTTCAATAGCAGCTTATGAAAAACCTTTCACTATGAAAGAAAACCAGGAAGCACTTGTTTCCTGGGGATATGATTTTTGAAAAGAAAAATGCTTTTGTTAGTAGTGGGGAAAATTCTTGTTTCTATATCCTCCTAAAAACCATATATTATTGAATTGATAGAAGTCCAGCTTTGGTCCAATTTTTTGAGGGTTTTTTTTTTTTATGTCCTAGTCTGTAAAACAGGATTAGGTAAACAGAAACTTATTTAATTTATATTTTCCTAACTGTTTACTTCTCTGGTTCAAGGTCTCTTTTTTTAAAAAATAAGATGAAACCTAATGAACACTGAAAGCCCATTGTTATCATAAAAAAACTTTGTTGTAAATAAATGGAAACTTTCCATAATGTTTGTGGGGAAGTTAAAGTAAAAATCTAGTTTTCTTTATCAGGCAAGTACAGCAAGATTAATAATTTCCTTGGTGGCTCGCCAAATTTCCAAGAAAACAAAGGAGTGGGAAACCTTTAATATGGAGTTCTTTATAGGCAATATGGTTGGGGAGAGGCAAAGAAGAATCCTCTCGGGGTTACTATAATGTAACCTCTGTTTAGCCTTGAACTTCATACAAGGCAGATTTTAATTTGGTGAGGCCCAACTGGATTTCAGCATTCATGCATTTTGGGAACTGACCTAATATGCATATGTCAATGACCAGAGTTGTAGTGGGTTTAGCAAAGTCACTGTTCTCCTCTGGGGGAGAACAAATAGTCCCATTGGGTTTAGCATCTGAGTCACAGTAGGGATGGCTTCTTCCCAAACCTTACAGATCTGTTACCTTTGTTTATAAGACAAAAGTGACTTTCAAGGTTTTTAGTGTAGATGAGTCAAGTGTGTAACTCAGTAGCATTTAATTGGAAAGGTTACCCATACTGAACCCACTCCTGCGTGAAACTCTCATGGCATTATCTCTTAAATCCCTAAGATTAAAAGCCTACCTCAAACACATTCAAAGCCAACGTAGCATTGGTAAGCCAGTTTCCATGGCCCCTTTCTGCAGCTTTTACTCAGAGAGGACAACGGGTCTGTCTGGTTTGTTTAGAAAACATGGTGTGAGTATTGTCTAAGTTCTCAGTATTGTTGGTCAAAGCTCTGCTGAAGTGGAGATCGGTTATGTTTGACTTAAAACAGGAATTTAAAAGACTGAAATGTCACCATTGCCTGATCATACCCTAATGCTTATTTCATTTTCTTTACAGCAATATGACTGTTAAAAGAACCACCCCAAGACAGGACCACAATCTTTCTTTATTTCATTGTAATTTGTATATTTTACTTGTATTAATTTGTAAAACTTTGTACTAGTGTATTATACTTCGTATATTCTACTTTTATAAATGTGTGTAAAATACTAGCATCTGCACGTGATGTCAGTGTTTGAGCTTAGCAAACATGTCTGTTTTTTAAGGACTGAGAAATTAAACCACACGCTGGAGGTAATTTACAGACTGAGTGGCAGTCCTCAGTATATCTGAGGTAAACTCTGGCTTGAAGTAATGTTTTTGAAAAATATTACAAACATTACAAAGATAAACATTACATTCCAATTACTATTGTATATACATGTGCTTGTGTTTGTTAAATGGATTTCTAGTTGCTTTTTCTAAGATCATGAAGGAGAAAATCCAACAACTTGAAAAGATGTTCTTTTCCACTGTTTATATGGTGTTTCCCATTCATATGCCTACAAATGTCTAACATGAGGCCTCTTTGAACTGTTTCGCATTCTGGGAGAGACAGACCCGTGCCCAGGGTAGAAGGACTGCCTGAGAAGCTCCAAGCTAAATGAGTCGGCCAAAATAGTGCTGCTAGTTGCTGTGAGTAGTACCAGATCTTAAATTTTTGTAACATGTGGAAAACTTTTTGTCCTCAAAGACAAATCTTAAGAATCATGTATTTAAAAAGAGAAAGGCCTGGATAATTGTACAGGAAGAAAGATGGGAAACGGAATAAAACAGTTAATCAGCATCAAAAGAAAATAGCGGGGTTGGGAGGATGGCTGGGGACAGAGGAGGAAGGCGGGGCAGGAGGATCATGAGGAAATATACCTAAACCTTGTTTGTTGTTTGTTTAAATACAACAAAATAAAGTATCACTACCACTTTTTTTTGTTCAGTGTCATTGTCCTTTGTTTAAAGTTCCTCCTTTTTTCATATATATATATATATATTCCCCACACACACACACACACACACACAGCTTGCAGGATGTGCAGCCCCTATTGCTAGGGGGCTCTTCTGGTTTCTTTATCCTACTTTCTCTCCCTCATCCTATCCCTCCTTTTCTATCTTTCACTGCTATCTATGCATTATCATTGCTAAGCCATCCCTTGGGCTTATCACCCCAGTTAGGTAACTTTCCTTTCTGCTGCAGACATCAGACTCAGACATTTTCTCTCTTGCCTTTTATATCTGTTGTACAGAGTTAGGCTCTTTCAAGCCACAGGGTCCCTTGGTCTATTGGGAATTGTCTCAAGAAATGTTCTGTTTTGTTGTTGTCCGATGGTGGAGCAAAAGTATAATGGCCACCGTAAAGAGAAAGTATTTATCTCTAGTTGTCAAGCCTTCCTAACAAAAAAATCTATGGCTGCATTTTAAGGAATACAGATAATCATCAACTCGAAGGCTTTGATATGCTTGCTAAGGACAGTGAGGTTGGTCAAAAGTCACAGCACGAAACCAAAAATAAAATGAAATCTGGGACACAGAGGTGGAGCTGGTTTTGTGCACACCTACATCTCTACAGATGTTTATTTCCCAAGGCAGCAGACAAGCAAGTTAATAAAGGAGGTTCCTGGCTGTTAGCAAAGTTCCTCTGTAAGGCAACCTGCAGTGGTTTCCTGACCGAAGAGTCCAAATCTTTTTCGTGCCCCTGTCCCTCTGGCAGTCTGGCGAAGCCTACAGACTCCTTTGAAGAATACTGTTTAGAAGTGCATAAAAGAAAGTCCATAGGGGTGGCCGGGTGGTTCAGTTGGTTAGAGGTCATGCTCTTAACAACAAGGTTGCCAGTTCAACTCCCACATGGGATGGTGGGCTGCACCCCCTGCAACTAGATTGAAAACGGCAACTGGACTTGGAGCTGAGCTGCACTCTCTACAACTGAGATTGAAAGATAACAACTTGACATGGAGCTGATGGGTCCTGAAAAAAACACATTGTTCCCCAAAAAACACATCGTTCCCCAGTATAGTTAAAAAAAAAAAAACAAGAAAGAAATTACATAGGATTACAAAGTAAATCAACACATTGAAACATTTTATCAAACTATGTTTGAAAATTATAAGATAGTTTGTCTTGATAGCCAGCTCTATCACATCAACACCTGTAGACAGAAAAACAACGGTCAGGCGTGATCTAGCAGCGGGGGAATGAGTGGGTCAAGAACTACTGTATTTTGTAATACGATTCCAGTTGAAAGGAAATTTTAAGATACCTGCAACAATTTTAATGTGATACGAAAATAATATGCAGTTTTGTGTTGTTGATCAAAGCATGATCAGTATTGCTGATATTACTGACTGTTGCATGCAATCATAATAAAGCAATACTAAATTTTCATTAGAGGTTAATAAAAATAATGACATTTTTTCCCCATCCAAGTTCAACACCCATTCTCACAGATATCTGTCCACATGCCTCTTGGGAGTTCTTGGACACCAGGTTAAGAACCCCTGCAACAGAGAATCTTAAAAAGAGGCATAATGATCAGTTATAAGCACCTTGTTTTCCAAAATGTATCCTCAAAGGAAATGGCAATAATACTTATTTACTATGATAGTAATAATAGCAACCATGTATTGCATTCCTACAATGTGTCAGTTATTGCACTTAGTTCCTACACATTATTTCTGGGAACCTCTTTAACAGCCCTAGAACATGGTGCCTGTCTCCATTTTATAGTCAAAGCTCAGAGAGGTTAAGTAATCTGCCCAAGTCCCTATCTTTAGCAAGTGAGAAAACTGCGATTCAAATCCAGGTAAGTTTAATGTGAAAAACCAGGTTTTTACAGCTCCTCTCCTCTGCCCCTTCCACCTTCTCTGTCATCCTGTCCAGGTGCTGGGATCTTATCTCCTCCAGCACTGATTCAGTCAGTCCACCCACCTAAGGGGGCTTCAACAGGCTCCCTGTAACTCTCAGTCATCCCCATCTCAGAGCCCAAATTTCAGTGACTCAGACTTTCCCTTGGTTGGTAAATTCTTTCATAATAGACACTGCCATTGCCCGGAGGAAACAGCTTACACAAGTTACCATCTGTCCTAGTTTATTTATATTTATGGTTCACACTCTAGGTCTGTAATATTCTAGACCTTTCGGTATGGCTGGAAATTCCCTCAGAGGTACTGAAACATCTCATTATCACCTGGCAACACATGCGCGTGTGAGCGCGCGCACACACACACACACAGTGTGCACACATACACATACACACATTTTCCTACTATATAGCAATTTAAAAGAACAAACTATTGCTACATGACACACTTTGGGTGACACAAATAATGAGAACGAAATCCATCTACACTGTTCCTTCCCCCAATTTTGACACAATTCTAAGAGAAATCTCAACTAATGTAGCTAAATCCTTAAAACAGAAAAAGGGGTAGCGAGTCTCCTTATGCAACATTTCCCACCTTAGGTTTTTATAGGAGTAACACAATAATAGTTTCTCTCAAGAAGGGCAGTTTCAAGGTATCTATATTCATAAGTTGCATCCTGCAAGTAGAAGACTGTCAAGCATTCATTCCACTTGCTAATTCTCACCACACCCCTCTGTCACATGTGTACAAATATCACGGATCCATATGCAGGGCTCAGGGCCAATTGCAATGGCCACCAGAGTCTCAGATGTAGATGATGCCGAGAAGAGCCTGAAAGGAAAACCAAAGTAGCCAGGTTGGGATCTCTCTGAATACCTAACTCCATATTGTTTAAGGCATCCCCTTGACTAAAGCCGTGTTTCTAAAACTGCAGTCAGCTCTACCGATAATTCCTGGCGCCTATTAAATTTTTAACCTTTAAAAAAAATCCTAACCTTTTGTTTAAATCAGATTTTTACGTTAGTAAAATATGTACAAAAATGTACACCTCAGTGAATTTTTTACATATGTTTATACCCATGTAACCACCATCCATCAATACATCAAGATATACCCATAGGAGATTATATCAGACTTAAAAGTTTTTTCACAACAAAGGAAACCATTAATAAAACAAAAAGGAAGCCTACTGAATGGGAGAATATATTTGCCAACGATATATCTGATAAGGGGTTAATATCCAAAATTTATAAAACACTCATGAAACTCAACAGCAAAAAAACAAACAACCCAATTAAAAAATGGGCAGAAGATATGAAGAGACATTTCTCTAAAGAGGACATACAGATGGCCAACAGGCATATGAAAAAAAGTTCAACCTCACTGGTCATTAGGGAAATGCAAATAAAAACCACCATGCGATACCACTTCACTCCAGTCAGAATGGCTATCATCAATAAATCAACAAACAACAAGTGCTGGCAGGGCTGTGGGGAAAAGGGGACCCTGCTGCACTGTTGGTGGGACTGCAGTTTGGTGCAGCCACTATGGAAGTCAGTATGGAGGTATCTCAAAGAACTGGAAATAGAGCTACCGTTTGACCCAGCAATTCCACTCCTAGGTATTTATCCTGAAAAAACCAAGACACTTATTCAAAAAAAGTTATGCACCCCTATGTTCATAGCAGCACAATTTACAATAGCTAAGACTTGGAAACAACCAAATGCCCATCAGTAGATGACTGGATTAAGAAACTGTGGTATATTTATACAATGGAGTATTACTCCGCTTTAAGGAAGAATGAAATCGTGCCATTTGCAATGATATGGATGGACCTAGAGACTATAATGTTGAGTGAAATAAGTCAGTCAGAGAAGGACAAATACCATATGATCTCACTCATATGTGGAATCTGAAAAACTATATGAATGAGCAAAGTAAACAGAAACTGTCTCATAGATATAGACGAAAAATCAGGGTTGCTAATTGGGAGAGGAATGGGGATGAGGGAGAAGGGGAAGGGATTAGACAGCAAAAATAGGCAACTACAATATTGTCACTGGGATAGGAAAAACAGTTTGGGGAATATAATTTATAATGTTGTAAATATTCTGTGGAATGTCAGATGATCATAGGTCTTGTTAGAGAGACCATTTCATGGATGGAGGAGAGGTTTGATCACTGCACTGTATTACTAAAGCGGAGGTGGTATACCTACTGTAATTGAATATATATAGATAGTCACGGGATATGGATTATACTGTGGAAGAGAGTCAGAAGAAGAGTAATAGATATATATGATATGGGGGGGAGTGGGGTGGCGAATTGGGGGTGGGGGGTTGTCACTTTGAGGGGTAAAATGTATAACTATTGCACTGTGTTGTACACCTGAAACTAATTAGAAATAAAATAAGAAAAAAAAAAAAGAAAAAGATATACCCATAGGACTTTTCCAGCACCCAGAAAACTCACATTCTCTCCCAGGCAATACGCAGCTCATCACCACTGCACACACCTGGGATAAATATGGTTCTGTTTTCTGTCATCATAGATTAATTTTGCCTTGTTCTTGAATTTTATATGAATTGATTCATAAAGCATGTTGTCTTTTGTATCTGGTTTTTCTCACTAAACATTATGTTGTTGAATGCTGGATCCCAAAATCTCACCAGAGCAATCTATTTACAAAAGAAAGCTGAGCGTACTGCCTACTGCCATCAAGGAGGATGCCACCTTAAAAGAACTTTGGTAGTGTGTTGGAGGAGGAAGGAATAAGTTGAATTTGAGATTTTGAACCTGGTTTAGGGTGAGTCTTTCAATGTGAAGATTTAAATAGGACTAGTAAGGATTATGTTGTTGTTTAGCATTGGTGGGAACAGCAAGGCAAGGATTTTGAGGTGAAAGGTTCAAAGACTCTTGAGATATAAACTGTTGATGTTCTCTATTGAAGAGATGATGGGTCTTTCAGGAAGTTCCTATAATGAACAATGAAGTTATTTGCCTGGAGAAGAGTATTCTAGAATAGCAAAGCTATGCTGACAAAGACTACAGAATAATAAAATTGTGATAATGTAGACAGTAAGTTGTGGAATGACTTATGGTTTCAATTTTCAGTGTCCAAGCTGGCAGTGGGGGTGGATGGTTTCAGTTTGCAATGTTTTTGAGATTTATGTGTGATAGTCTTATGTGGCACTAGTTTGTTCTTTTCCTTTGTTGTATAGTGTTCTGTTGTTTGAACATATGACTTTATTTACCCATGATTTGATTAATGGATATTCTGGTTGTTTCCAGTTTTTGCATCTTAGGAAATATGTTGTAGTGATCATTTTATTTATTTATTTATTTATTTATTTATTTATTTATTTATTGGTGCATTCAAGAACTCATTGGTGTTGGTTTGTTTGTTTTTGCCTTGTTAAGGAATCAAACTGCCAATGGAGATTCTTTGGTTGTGTTTTAGTTAGCATCCCAATGGGCTCAGAGTTTCCCCCTGGCCCAGCACCCAAAAGGCTTGGCTCACATCTTCCTGCCTGAGAGACTGTCAATCACTCACTGGCTCAGTATTTTTTGATTGCCTGTTGTGTGCCTTGCCCTGTACCAGGTGCCAAAGACACAGCTGTGAACAGGATTTTCCAAGCTCCGTGAAGCAGAGTCCTTGACGATGTTGTTCACTATGGTACCTCAGCTTCTAGAACAGTGGCTGGCATGCAGTAGGTGCTCAATAATCAGAAGTCTACAAACTATGGCCCGTGGGCCAAATCTGGTCTGCTGCCCGTTTTTGTAAAGCTTAATGGGAACATAGCTATGCTTATTTGTTTACATATTGTTTGTAGTTGTTTTCCTGCTACAATGGCAGAACTGAGTGGCTCTAACAGTGAACACATGTCCCACAAGGCTTAAAATATTTACAGTCTGGCTCTTTTCAAATAAGTTGGTTGACCTCTGGTCTAGCTGGCCATTTACCTAGATAAAAATTGATACTTCTGTTATTACAATGGAAGAGGAGAAGAATGGGTATTTGTGTTATTTTTAAGGTTATTATAGAAAGATTCAAAGGTACTTTTTTGAGAAGTATATAGAGAAAAAAAATGAATTTAATTTACTACCCAGCTAGAAAAATGGAAATTAGGGAATGTATTGGTCTTCTAGGCCTGTCATAACAAAGTACCACAAACTGGGTAGATTAGAACAGAAATGTATTGTCTCACAGTTTTGGAGACCAGAAGTCCCATATCAAGGTGTCAGCAGGACCATGAAAATGCTAAGGAAGGATCCACTTCCAGGCCTCTCTCCTAGCTCTGGTAGCTTCAGGCATTCCCTGGCTTGTAAAAGGCCATCTTCTCCATGTATCTGTTCATACCATCTTCCTTCTCTGCATGTCTGTCTCTGTGTCTAAATTTCCCTTTTTTTCTAAGAATATCAGTCAGCCACATTGCATAATGACCTCATTGTAACTTGATTACCTCTCTAAAGACCATATTTCCAAAAAAGGTCATATTCTGAGGTACTGGGTATTAGGAATTCAACATACCTGTTTTGAACATACAATTCAACCCAGAACAGTAGAAGATATAGCCATCTCTGTCTGGGACTTCATCAGCATCTTCTAAACTAAACAGATGTTCCATGAGATGCCTTTGAAAAAGTCTGGGATCTAGCACACACAATACAAACCTTCCTGAAGATTCACCACACACATGAACATTTCAGAAACTCTGAAACATCTTGTTGAAAATTCATTTAACTCAAAATTTCCCAAATTATTTAGCTATCAGAATCTAGGGCTGCTGCTTTAGATAGAAAGTGAACAGCAGATAAGAATAAAAGCAAAGAGCTGGAAACATGGTGAACTCATTAAACGGCAGTAGAGGATAGATGCTAAAGGAGTCTTTCAATGACAACCAGGAGTTTAGGATGAAAGAAGAAAATTCTCAGTATAATTAGTTGCTGCCACTGAAATGTGCTTTGTTCATATCTTCTGCTCTCAAATAGGATGTAGGTTTACCACCCTTGTGGATCTTGCTTCAATTCTTGAGGGGAGCACTATGTGCCCTTTAAGCAATCTAGCTCACTAGGTTTGTGGGGGCAGGTCCTGATTTCTAATGTCCAAATTTTGGAGGGATAAAAAAAGAATTCTGTTGTAGCTGTCTTCTTCTTCAAGTGGGAGACTTCTCTGTATGGGAGAGACGACAGAATTTCAGAGATATGAGACATTTCATTTCATCACACAATTTAGTGTCAAGCCAGTTCTCCCACCGACTCCATTTCTGAGTCCCAATGTATTTATCATGGGGTGTGCTTGTATGTGAAGATGAGCAATAGTATATGTAACTCCAAATCCTCTGCAATGGTTGAAAAACAACTTCCATTGCATTTGTCCCTACATCCTCTTGTGCATGGGTGTAGCGGTATGGGGGACAAGGACATGACATGGATGTGGGGCAGGCAAAGCTTGAGGTTGGAAAGAGACAGAAATGAAATGACGTATTGGTAACAAGCTTCTGCAGAGGCAAGCTGAGTGATTCACTATTTAGTGTCCCTAGCTAGAGGATCAGGATGCCCTATGAGTCAGGTAATCAGTGAGTGATTAGGTGTTTCTTTGTCCCGGGGAAGTGATTGGGTGTTTCTTTGTCCCAGAGGCAAGCATGTGTCTCAACTTGTATAATGAGAGAAGTATTCATGCCTACATGACCAGGGCTCCGTATGTAGGTGAAGGTGTCAGGGTTTGATGGTTTGCGGAGTTGTGCCAAGTATAAAGAGAAAGAAAGAAAAGGGCTACAGAGCCTCCTGTGACCCTCCCTGAGCATCACATTTTTCATGGTTCCACACCTAATACCCTCCCACCAGCTCTGCTTCTGAAGGTGAAGCAAACTAAACAGCTTCCATAGACCAGAGCTTGGTGATTCTCTCTATTTGCCTTTTTAAAAAAGATTTTATTGGGGATTTGGGGGAGGGAACAGCATTGGGGGATTAGGGGAGGGGAACAGAGAAGTTGCTGTTCTTTTTGTTCTTCAGTCTAGTTGTGGAGGACGTCGCTTCACTGGCCTATGTTGGTGTTATGATCATTGCGCTCTTCCTGGCTGAGGCACATCGGTCACTGGCTATTGGATGGCTGCTCATGGTGGCTCACAACAGCTCACACTGGCTGCCGGCCACTCACAGTAGTTATGGCAGCCCTCTGCAGACCCACGGCAGCCTACACCATCCCCGGCAACTCATGGAAGCCCAGCTCCAGGTCGAGCTGTTGTTCACCGTCTTAGCTGTAGATGGGCTCAGAGTCACGGGCCCATCTGGGATCCAAATCGGTGGCCCTGCTGCTCAAAGCTCACACTCCCAAGCCAAATCTTAATCAACTAGCCACTCGGCCAGCCCCTCCATTTGCCTCTTTGAAAGTTCCTTTTTTTCCCCCCTTTTGGAAGTCACTCCTGTTTAACACCACATGGAATTAAATGACCACAGGACTCTTATTTGATGAGCACATTTGAGTAACTAAAGAATGATAGAAATTTGAAGAGCTGAAGAATCATAAAAAGAGTTCTGGGTTTCACTCAGGAACCCTGGATTTGGGGGCCGGCCGTGTGGTTCGCTGGTTAAGAGTTGGCTTGGGAGCTCGAGCTCTGAGCAGCAGAACTGCCAGTTCAGATCCCACTTGGGGGCCAGTGACGCTGCGCCTTCTACAGCTAAGATGGTAAACAACAGCTCAACCTGGAGCTGGGCTGCCGTGAGTCACCAGCTGCAGCAGGGCTACAGTGGGCTGCCTTGAGCTACCGTGAGTGGCTGGCAACTGGCGTGAGATGCCGTGAGCTGTCCTGAGTGGCAGTCCAATGGACAGTGACCAATTGCCTCATCCGGGAAGAGCGCAATGATAGTACCAACATGGGCCAGTGAGGTGACATCCTCCACAACTAGACTGAAGAACAAAAGGACAGCAACTTGTCTGTTCCCCTCCCCCAATTCTCCAATAAAATGTTTAAAAAAAAAAAAAAGAACCCTGGATTTGGGTTATCACTGTTGACCTTGGACAAGTCGGTTTTTCTCTGAGCCTCAATTTCCTAACTTCTAAAATAGAAATAATAATATTATCTCTAACTGCCTACCATTAATCTGATTAAATTTTTTAGATCCTATATAAAAATTCATTGGAAAGTATAAAGTTTTGTGTCAGATATATTGGTTTGTCCATTAAAAAATATGAAAATAATAGTTATATTGTATTATTACTCTCATTAATTCTTGTCTCATCTTCCTCTTCCTCATCCAAGCCATGAACTCTGGGATTCAGTAGCCACTCTACATGTAAAGAATTCACATATTTCTGGGCTGGCCAAGTGGTGCAGTGGTTAAGCACTGGCTTGGGAAGCCAGTGGCCCTCGTTCGGGTCCCACATATGAGGGCCAGTGACATTGTCCTCAAAAAAAAAAAAAATTCACATATTTCTTTTTTCTTTTAACTTTTAGAACAGGGATTCTTAACCCTGTCTGCATGTTGAAATCACCTGGTAACTACAAACTAATATAGCTCATGAACATAGATGCAAAAATTCTCAACAATGTATTAGCAAATCAAACCCAACCATGTATAAAAAGTATTATACATCACAACCAAGAGGTATTTATCCCATGTATGCAAGGCTGGCTTAACACTTAAAAATCAATTAATGTTATCCAACACATCCACAAACTAAAAAAGAAAAAAGTCACATGGCCATATCAACAGATGGACAAAATTGAGCACTCATTCATGATTTAAACAAATGAACAAACAAACAAACAAAAAAACACTCATCACACTAGAAATAGAACTTTCTCAACTTGATTCAAAACATTTACAAAAAATCTATAGTTAATACCATACTTTATGATGAGTAACTAGAAGTTTTCCTGCTAAGATCAAGAAAAAAGAAAGTATGTCCCTTCTCACCACTCCTTTCAAAATCATACTGGAAGTCCCACTTAATGCAACACGACAAAAAAAAAAAAAAAGAAAACAATATAAAAAGTATACAGATTGGAAAGGAAATATAAAATGTCTGTTCACAGATGACATGATAGTTTCTGTAAAAAAATCCAAAAGAATCAACGAAGAACTTCTAGAACTAATAAGCAATTATAGTAAGTTTACAGTATACAAGGTTAATATACAAAAGTCAATTGCAGGCCGGGCAAGTGGTGCGGTGGTTAAGCGCTGTCTTGGGAAGCCAGCGGCCCTGGTTCAGGTCCCACATATGAGGGCCAATGACACTGCCCTCAAAAAAAAAAAAAAAAAAGTCAATGCTTTCTTATATATCAGCAATGAACAGGTGGAATTTGAAATACCATTTACATTAGCACCTAAAAAAGTGAAATATTTGGGTATAAATCCAACAAAATATGTACAAGATTTATATGAGGAAAACTATAAAATGAAAGAAATCAAAGAAAAATTAAATAAATGGAGAGATATTTCATGTTCATGGATAGAAAGACTCAACAGCGTCAAGATGTTAATTCTTACCAACTTGATCTATATAGATTCAATCCAATCCCAATCAAAATCATAATGTTATTCTGAGGATAGCAACACATTCTGTATTTTATATGGAGAGCAAAAGACCCAGAATAATCAATACAATATTGAAGAGGAAGGACAATTTGGAGGACTGAAGCTGCCCGACTTCAAGACTTACTATAAAGCAATAGTAATCAGAGCAGTGTGGTATTGTCCGAAGAATAGACCAATAGATCAATGGAACCAAATAGTGGGCCCAGAAATAAACCAACATATTGTCAACTGATCTCTGACAAAGGAGCAAAGGCAATACAATAGAGCACCAATGGTCTTTTAAACAAATGGTGCTGGAATAAGTGGACATCCACAAGCCAAAAGAAAAAAAAAAAGAATTAACTCAAAATGGACCACAGACCTAAATGCAAAATGACAAACTATAAAAATCCTAGAAGAACACATAGGAGAAAACCTAGATAACCTTGGGAATAACAATGACTTTTTATTTTTAGCTGAGTCATCCTGCCACTTGGCAGCTCTGCGGCAGCTCAGCTCGGGCTGGGCATCGAACTGCTGTTGCTCAGAGCTCAGCTCGCACTCTTGAGTGAGCTCTTAACCAACTGAGCCACTCGGCCAGCTTGATAATGGTTTTTTAGATATAACACCAAAAGCATAATCTATGAAAGAAATAATTGACAAGCTGGACTTCACTAAAATGTAAAACGTTTGCCTTTGTGAAAGACTTTGTCAAGATAATGAGAAAACAAGACAGAGAGTGCAGGGTGGGGGTGGGGGGAGGAATATTTTCAAAAGACTCATGTGATAAAGGACTATTATACAAAATATATAAAGAACTCTTAAATCTGAACAATAAGAAAACAGCCTGATTTAAAAATGAGCTAAAGACCTGACTAGACATGTTACCAAAGAAGATATACAGGTGGCAAATAAGCATATTCAGATGACAAAATCAGATGTCATTAGGAAATTGCAAATTAAAAGGAAATACCACTACAAACTTATTAGAATGGCCAAAATGCAAATACTGATGAGGATGTAGAGCAACAGGAACTCTTCATTGATGGTGGGAATGCAACTTTGGAAGACAGTTTGTCAGTCTCTTGGAAAGCTGAACGTATGCCTACCATTCATACATAGCCCAGCAATTGCACTCCTTGGTATTTACCCAATGACTTGAAAACATACATTCTCACAAAAACCTACACATGGATGTTAACAGTAGCTTTATTCATAATTGTCAAAACTTGGAAACAACTAAGATGTCCTTCAGAAGGTGAATGAATAAATAAACTGTGGTAAACCCAGACAATGGAATAGTATTCACTGTTAAAAAGAAACGAGCTATTAAGCCATGAAAAAACATGGAGGAAACTTAAATGCATATTATTAAGTGAAAGAAGCCAATATGAAAAAGTTATCTATAGTATGAGTCCAACTATATGACATTCTAGAAAAACTAAAACTATGGGGACAGTACAAAAATCAGTGGTTTCCAGAGTTAGGTGTGGTGGGAGAGCAGGGAGGAGAGAATAGGCAGAGAACAAAGGATGTTTAGGACAGTGGAAGTACTTTGTATGATACTGTAATTGTAGATACATGTCATTATGAAGTTATCTAAACCCATAGAATATACAGCACCAAGAGTGAACCCTCATGTAAACTCTGGACATTGAGTGATAATGATGTGTCAATATAGGTTCATCAATTGTAACAAATGTACCACTCTGGGGGGGACATTGATAATGGAGAGGCTATGCAGGTGTGGGGGACAGAGGGTACTATATTTTGCCGTGTATAATACACACTTTTTTGTCCAAGTTTGTGAGGGAAAAATAAGGATGTGCATTATACATGGATAGTACTAATTCCGTATCTATATAAATGTTTTGTTTTATTTTGTTTTTGAGGGCAGTGTCACTGGCCCTCATATGTGGGACCCGAACCGGGGTTGCTGGCTTCCCAAGCCAGTGTTTAACCATGGCGCCACTCGGCTGGCCCAATATATAAATGTTTTAAATTATTTATTTATGATTATGAGTTAAAAGTGTAACTCTAGAAATCAATAGTGATATCTGGATGCAAAATAATACCCTGGAATACGATAATCGGTTTTGTTGAACTTACAATGAACTTGCAGTGACAAAGAGTTCTTGGCCTTCTATGATGTGTAAATATTGTAAATTTGTTACTGGTACATAAAATTTTTTGGACCTTGTATCTGTTCTTGTGTTTTGTAATTATTTGTTACATAAAATTTCTTGTACCATAATATGTTAAAAAAATAAATGCTAAAATTCCTTTATAACACACAAAAAAAAGAACAAGTACGTAAATGTAAACAAATAAAAATTTGAATTAACAAATTAAAACAAAAGACTAAGTTTAAGCCAAAATGTGGGTGAGCATTATACATGGCAAAACACAGTATATGGGAATTGAACTCTCTGCACCTTTTGTTCAAGTTTCCTGTGAAACTAAAACTGCTCTAAAAAATAAATCTGGTAAAGAGAATTACCTGGTAGCTTTTGAAATTCCCAATGCCTAGGCCACAGCCCTGATCAACTAAATCAGTATGTAGGGGGGTGCAACCTAGACATCAATAAAATTTTAACACAAAATTTTAACCCACGTGATCCCAAAGTACAGTCAAGGCTGAGAAAGAACGATTGCCCTAGAAGATGATAGATAAACCTACAGCAGTGAATCTCAGAACTGGATGCCAATTCAAATCACCTGGTACTTAAAAAACAAAAAGCAAAAAACAAACAAAAAAAAATGTATAGATAACCAGGCCCCACTCTCTGAAATTCTGATTCAATTGGTCTAGTTTGAGGTCTGGGCACTAGAATTTTTAGAAATCTCTTCTGATGGCTTAATATGCTGCCAGCATTGAGAATCACTGGTCTGTAGCAAGAGGAGCAAACTGCTTAACATAACTCAAAACTCTCCAGCCCTGTACCCATGACAGATATCATTAACCATGCCCAGAACTCTTTCCCAATCAGGCAGACACCAGTAACGGGTCAGAGTTGCCAGTGGAATTCCCTATGGCATCTCTGCTTTATAGATTTACTCCATCTCCAAACCAGGGATGGCTTTGTTGGGCATGCCTCTGCCCATTCCTGCCTCCACCCCAGGACTTGGAAAGTCTGACATTTTCACAGGAGAACACTCCAAGGCTGTGACTCTGTGACAGCTCTTCAGGCTTTCTTTCGGTCAATGCTCTACCTTCCTACTGTGCTTACAGCCTTCAGATTTCAAGGACTTTTTGCAAGCATGAACTCATTTGCTTGAAAATGTCGGGTGCTAGAAAGATGCATGAGAGGATGTTTATGAAATAGTCTGTTCCCAAGATGAAAGACAGCTAGCTATTCATGGAAAAGGCCTATTTAGAGGTCTCTGAAGACTCACAGGAGCTGTCTGCCTTTTTTGCATTGCTGTGAAATATATCTATGGTCATGAAACAGGCCCCACCACCATTCTTTAGAGAAGGCTCAGTGATGTGGGAGAAGAAGCAGCAAGAAAGCCTGGTACAACTCTCGCCTTTGTCGCTTTCTAGTTTTACTGTCTTACACAAGTTTCTTCATGTCTCTCAGCTTCTCTTGCCTCATATGTCCAGTAGGAATGATAATGTCTGGCTCATGTAATGTGTGTGAGAATGCTGGCATGGAGGACACACTCAATGTCAGCTGGGGGCTGCAGTGGGCTGATTTTAAAGGGCCACCTGGGCAGTATATTTGCAGTTTAGTAAGAGGAAAAGTAGAGGACAATGCTGATTCAGGGTCCAGAAATGAGCCTGCCTTTGACTAACATGAGAATTAGGAGAACTTACTTATGCCTTTGAAAAATTTCCCGTGTTGATCTATACTTAAAAACAAGATCTATGCTGAGTCCAAGTTTGCCCTACAAATCAGCTCATGTCCTTTCAGGTAGCTGACCTTTCTATTTGAAACACCTCTCAACAGACATATACTAAATGGGGACACCCCTCCCTCTCATAAAAGCTTTGATTTCCTCAATATTTTAGAAGAAATCCCTGCTACAGAATGCAGATAATATTTCATCAATTCTACAATACACATTTTTGTCACACTATAACATACTTGAGATTGAAGTTCATTTTACAACTGAAGGCATGTCATAGTTTGACCAACACCATTTCTTTTCTTTCATAATGGTTCATAGAATAAATGGGGCATTTGGCAATTGATGGCATCTTAGATTCAGTGAAATACAGCGATAACTATCCCTCAGGGTTGTTTGAGGTTTAAATGAGGTAACATTGGAAAAGCACCTGTATTCACCATTTACTGACATAGCAGATTACCCCAAAATTTTATATATATATATATATATATATATATATATATATATATATATATATATATATTTTTTTTTTTTGCAGTTCCTGGGGGCCAGGAATCCAGGAGAATTTTAACTCAGGTTTTAGATAAGGGTTGCCCATGAGACCACAGTCAAAATGTCACCTTGGTCACCTGAGGCTTAACTGGGGTGAAGGATCCACTTCCAAGACCACTCATGTGGCTGTCAGCAGGGAGCTCTCTCCATTGAGCTGCTTACAGCAAGGCATCTGGCTTCTCCTAGAGTCAGTGATGAGGGACGGAGGGATGGAGAGAGATAGAGAGATAGGGATAGAGATAGAGATAGAGATGATAGAGATAGAGATAGAGATAGAAGAGAGAACACAGCCACCTAAGATAGAAAGATGGAAGATGCAGGCTTTTGTATCTAATCTTGGAAGTTACCATCTCTTCTGCCATATTCTATTGGTCACAAAAACAGGCAGGCAGGGATCACTGGGAGTCATCTTGGTGACTGACTACCACAGCAGCCAACACACTGAGTGACAAAAAGAAGGTAAGAAATAAATGCTAGGTTTCTCTCTGCATAACACTTTTCTTTTTATCTCATATAAATTCTGTTGGAAGAGACTGAATCTACACTTAGATTTATATGATCACCAAACCTGTATTTTTCATTTGCATAGCAGTTTTGCTGGAGTGGCAAATGTAATTTTGTGTTTCACTATTTGGTATGGCCGGAGATAGAGAACTTTCCTTCCTGCTTCTGTGCAAAATGGAAAATCTTAGGATATTACTGATTTCTTTCCCAAAGAAATGCATCAAAGATCTAGAGACTAGTCCCCTAGGAGAACTCAGCCACCTTAGAGCTTCTGACCTTTATAAAGCAGTGGTTTGACACCAGATGAAAGGTCTAAAAACCAGAGCTCTCAGGATCTCAGACCTAAGTACTTTTGACTGGGTGTAAGGGGGCTGGCTAAGCAAATCATCACCAGCCAGCATAGTGAAAAGAAAAAATAAATGCACTGTAAAATTCTGGGGGCTGATTTCAAAAGTATTATTGGAAACAAGAACCCTGGTTATTCACAGATAAATTTAGGGTAGCTGCGGGAGACCAGCCTTCGTGAACTCAGAGGTTCCCTCAGGTGGAGATGGCATCGGCAAGGGAAAAAAAGGGAATGGAGACACCGGGGGAGTTCAGAGTAGTGTCACACTTTATTGTTACAGCATGTCCCTTTTTATAAGGGGGACTTTTGACCATTATCCAATCATAAGTTGAGTTCCACATAGTTTTGATGTATTTTTCTTTCTTAAGACTTTTACAGTCTTTACTTTCTTGTAATTGTTCTCCTCAGAGCACACTGTGACCTTTTCTACATTTAAGGATAATCTCATCTATGATAATCTCTTTGTGACCCAAACTCAGTTTCTACATATCACCTAAAGAAAGGTTACCATGATTACCTTGACTATCTAGTCCCAAATTCCAGCAGTAAGACTCACAGGGCGTATACTTGAGCTATTAGCATCCATTTCTCAGTCAAAGCTTCTGTTGCTACAACAATGTACAAGGCAAAGAATCCAATTAAGGCTATTGATTAACATAGCTCATGGTCAGCAAGTCGTCTCTTATCGGAACTCTCATGGCCTGGAGACCTTCAGTCTCCAAGGAGACTTTTCACTATGATTATTTAGGCAAGCGAGCTCAACAGACTGATGTTATCATCAGTTTCTCATAGGCAGGCTTTTAGCCTATGTGGCCAGGGGTCTGAGCCTCTGTTTCCAAGAGGATTGTGTCCCGTTTTTCTCAGTCCTGGGGCCCCCACGTGGCTACAGCACGGCTTGGGTTGTTTCTCCTTTAGGAAATCTTATCCATCATTGACTGGCATAGCCATCTCTCATTGGGGTACCATAGGGACTTGCCATAAATGCAGTGAATGTACTGTCTCCCACAAGAACTGATGTCGAGGAAAGGCACATGGGCTCACAGGAGTGGAGAGTATAACTGACAGCTCCCAACAGGTAGCCCTGGATATAACACCACACACCCTGAGTCTGTGGTTCTCAAAGTATGGTCCTGGTCCAGCATCATCAGCATAACCTGGGAGCTGGTTTGAAATGCAAATTATCAGTCCTCACTCCAGAGGCTGAAGTCAGCCCACCTGGGAGTGGAGCCCTGTGGGTTTTTTGGTTTTTTTGTTTTTTGTTTTTTTTTAGCTGAGCCATCCTGCTATCTGTTGGCAGCTCAACGGCAGCTTAGCTTGGGCTGGGCATCTAACTGCTGTTGCTTAGAGTTCAGCTCATACTCTTGAGCAAGCTCTTAACCAACTGAGCCACTCGGCTGGCCCACCATCTATGTTTTCATGAATGCTACAGGTTATTCTGATACTTGCTCCAATTTGAGAACCACTGCCCACTGTAAAATCCTCTTCTTTGGTTTGAGACATACCCCAACAACACCCCTCCCACCACTCAACAAATCAAAACTAAGGAATAGTGTTTGGGGATGTACTTGAATAAGAAAACTGTGAAGAAAAGTAAGGAAATGATTACCACAAAGTCAGGATAAGGGTTACTTCTAGGGAAGAGGGAAGAAGATTGTGTAGGAGAGGGTATAAGGAGGGTTTCTAAGATGGGCGTGCTACCCATTTGAAGGGGTATGGGAGCACCCATTATTTACCTAGCAGGGTTTCAGGAAGGCAGACAATGCAAATATGAGGCTGGGGAGTTGACACATTCATACCCCCTGCTCCCAGCACAGAGTAGCTGTGCAGTCCTTGTCATAAAATAAAGTTTCAAACAGATGAAACCCAGCACAGGTATATCATAACAAAATACAGTGTTTTCCAACACCAACCACCGATTTTCCTATTCTCTGGATGCCGACTCGGTGTTTAACAACGCAATTAAATTCTGAAACTACCTATCTGAATTTTGTGTCCGATGCCACAGATTTAAGGGTTCAGTCCCATAAGCCAGTCCTACTTTGGAATCTAGTCACAAGTCCTGAGCCACTTGTACATCGGATGTTCTCATGTCCACCTTCTTTAGGCTTAATAATTTGCTAGAATGATTCCTAGAACTCAGGGGAACATTTTACTTATTTTTGACAGTTTTTCATTAGGATCTAACTCAGAAACAGCTGGATAAGAGAGATGCATAGGCCCAAGTGCAGGGGGTAGATACACAGCTTTCCTGCCCTCTCTGGGCATGACACCCTCCTAGCATTTTGATGTGTTCACCAACCTGGAAGCTCTTCAAATCTTGTTCAAGAGTTTTTATAAAACTTCATCTCCAACCTCCCTTCCAGTCCCTGGAGGTCAGTGGGTGGGGCTAAAAGTTCCAACTATCCAATTACTTGGTCTTTTTGGTGATCATCCCCATTCCTAAGACTACCTAGGGGCCTCATGCTAAGCCATCTCATTAGCATAAACCCTGGTGTAATAAAACTGGGCTTATTATGAATAACAAAAGACACTCAGGAAATTAGGAGCTCTGTGCCAGGAATACTGGCAAAGGTGAAAAATACAGAGGGTGCCAAAAAAATGTATACTCATTCTAAGAAAGGAAAAAGCTGTATTAATATTATGCTGATGGTAACCACTTTGAAAACCTCTTCTAATTGCAGAAGTCAAACATGACTTGTATTCATCTTTTGTTATCAGTATATTGGGTTGTTGGAAAAGTCATGATGTATTTTTCTGTTTTTCGTTGCAAAAATGCATCATGACTTTTCCGACAACCGAATACATTGAGTATTACAATTTATATACAGTTTTTTAAATGTGCATACATTTTTTTGGCACCCCCTGTATTTGTTACTATACCACACAAAGGAAAAGGTCTGAAAGGGGCAATATGTCAGTAAAAATTTTCTCAGTTAAACGTGACAAAAGCTCAACTCTGATGCCAGTGAGTTCAGTGGACTCCAGGCCTCACACAATGTTGTCTATGTAATTTTGTCTCTTTCTCTCCCATCTCCTGTTTCTGCATTCCCTGGCATGTTGGCCATATTTCTTTTATTGCAGATGAGCTCCCTCCATGTGACATCCTGTGGGCAGAGTACATAGTGTCAAAGTATTCCTCACTTAAATGATCAATCATCTCAGCTTAGTGACCTGAGAGGAAAAAGAGCTTTTCTCTTTCAATGTGTATACATAGAATTCCAGGGAAGGGCCCTCATTGCCTTGTGTGGGTCACAAGAGCAATTTGCTTCCATCCTGGAATTGAGGTAGTTTTGAATGCCTGATCATGGACAGTGTGTGGCTGGGGTGACTGGGTTGGGGCAAACATGTGAAGATCACATGGAATGCTAGAGGGTAATTCTACAAGGAAACAAACAAACAAAAAAAGATTCCAGATGGCCAAAATAATCATACATGGTTGCTAAAAGTAGATTTGATCCCCCTCCACAATGGGGGTACTTTGTGCCAGGGATGGAGAGAGGAACGAAGAATGTACAGAGCCATGTGTAAACTAAACTTAATTTCAGACTGTAATAAAGAATAAAAAGCATTTATTTGAGTAAAAGGAGCTGCAGCCTGGGAGCACAGATTCAGGTAGCAGCCTAAATTGTATTCCCTGAGACAAAGGAGAAGCTATCTTTTATTATTTTTATTTTTTAAAAGATTTTATTGGGGAATTGGGGGAGGGGAACAGCATTGGAGAATCTGGGAAGGGGAACAGACAAGTTGGTGTCTTTTTGTTCTTCAGTCTAGTTGCTTCACTTGCCCATGTTGGTATCATCATTGCACTCTTCCCGGATGAGGTAGATGGGTTGCCGACCTCTGGATGGTCACTCACCGCGGCTATTGGCAGCTCATGCTGGCTGCCGGCCATTCACTGTAGCCGATAGCAGCTCACTGCAGCAAGGGCTGCAGCCTACACTGTTGCGAGGGCTCGCACAGCCCAGCTCCAGGTAGAGCTGTTGTTAGCTGTAGAGGGCAGTGTCACTGGCCCTCATACGTGGGATCCGTACTGGGGCCGCTGGCATCCCAAAACCAGCTCTTAAACAATGTACCACTGGGCCGGCCTGAGAAGCTATCTTTTATAAAGCTCCTGCCCAACTGCAATTTTGTGGGAATGAGGTTTCTAATTTGTGCAGTTTTGATGAGATGAGGCAGTTCTCAGTCCGTTGACAGAAATATGAAACCAGGGTTTCTCTGCAGTGGTTGACCAGATGATACACGAGCAGCGCATTGTGTGGAAGGCCAAGAGTTTGGTCTGAGGTTTTTCCATGGGGACAGAGTATGTGAGCAGCCTCTGTCAGCAAATGACCAGTAGGCTTTTATTATTCATAAAATTTGGGCCTCAGTTGACCATGGGAACTCCATCTCAGCAGATAAATTCTTTCTTGGGGTTCACATCAAATGAATCTTTCTTTTCAGTGTCCACAAGAGTGAGGCAGCTCCAAAGACCAGTTGCAGTTTGAACTTAGCAGTTTGAAAAGGCATGTGTGTTCAGCAATGGAATGAAGAAAGCTAGAGCAGATGTTTAAGGGTCTGCCTTGACCATTCATCTTGACTCATTCCCATCTCCCATCCAGCCTCTAGGCAATTCCTTGGCTTTCCCAGCCCAGGAGTTTCTCCAGAAATGAAGATGCAGAATAGGGTTGCAGAATGAGCACTGAACTAAGAGGACAGTGCTAGTCCCATACGAGAACGAGGAGGGCCCTCAGTCCCAGATCTGTCCTAACTTGATCAAGTTCACTCCCTTCTCAATAAACATGGCAGTAGACCAGACAGTATTTAAGCAGAGTATAGACAAAACATGGACAAGGCTGGAGGTGGAGAGAAATGGAAGGACAAAACACCTCCAAGGGGGTTGGATATATTCACTATCACAAAGATATATTACTGATCTATAACTTCATTGAAAAATGGAAATCATAGAATGAAAATATACTTGGTATTGTTGTCAGAAAACAGGTTCTTGATGTCATCACAGGAAAGAATTCAAGGACACTGAATAAGTCAAGCAATCAAAGCCAAGCAAACAGTGGATTTATTAAAAGAAAAGAAGAAAGTACACTTCCCAAATAGGGTAAGAGTGGGTAGGCAAGGAGAATAGGAACTACCCTGAAAAACAAAGAGGGTTAGGATTTTATTAGAATGGGGGTGTGAAATATTCAAGATTTAGGGGTGGCATTATAGGTGTTCCCAGGTAATTCCCACTGACCAGTCCTTCCCATCAGGTGGTAGGCTTCCCTTGTCCCTATTTAGACCTTGTCGGAACTGTCATGGTGACACAGAAGGTGGAGATTTTCCCTGCCCTCACTGCTAATAGTATTATAATCCATTACACTCAGCTAAAGTTCGCCTTGAGGGGCAAGATGGCATCCAGGGTCAGTTCTCGGTCACCAAAATCTAGTTCTAGCCGGTCTGGTAGCTTCAGCTTTTCTTAAGAATGATCTCATCTCCTTCTTTTCTCTCCCCTCACATCCTCCTTCCTTTCCTCCCCAGTCTCTTCCCACAGCTCTATTCTTTCTGCCTATGTAACAATATTATTTTATCTTAGCCGTATAAGAGGAGTTAATCTTCTCTTGTACCTCTTCACTTTATTAGTGAGAGAAGTATAATCTACTTTTCCTTATGGGCCAGGATAGAAAATAATTTTGGGGTGAATAGGTGGGATACCTTAAGAGAAATCATAGCATTTTAAACCACAGAAAACATGTACAAGTAAGTAAAGGGTGAGCAATCTGAAATTTGTATGCAAAGGTGACATAGAGAGACCCTTTATGTTTTGGGAATTGGGGAGTGGAGGGTAGTGTGGCAGGTGGTGGTGGTGGAAATAATGTTACCACCCAGCCCCTTGGCAATCACTGGAGAGAAGGGACAGAATGGAGGGAGCTGTGTAAACAGTGGAATCCATTCTGACTCAGAGCTTCAGGGGTCAACTCTGGGTGCACAGAAACTATAAGAGCTGGGTTGAAAGGGCAGCCAAGTGGTTGCCCTGGCAGGACTGAGTACTAGCAAAGGGCACTACTGCCTGTGAACAGCTCCTTTGGACCCTGCATGGACTGTCATCTTAAGGGCCCCTCACAGTGAACAAGAAGCATTTTAACGTGAACTAAAGCTCTTCAACAGTGACACTGTGTGGCACAGAGAAGTAACGACAGCACTGGAACAATAGTCTCCCCTGGGGTTGAAGATGCCTGACCAAGTCCACCCAAGTCAACCCAAACTCGAACAATTTGAGAAGGTATACTTCAAGAGGGAGACTGACCTTGTTACTAAACTAGGTGGGAGCTACAATGATTTTGTTCAGTATGGGTACTGAGGGGGGGAGAGTTTGCCATCCTAAAATATGGCTTTTGAGGTATATTGATTACTTTAAGCATGTCATTGTTAAGAAACAAAAGACTCAGGAGGAACCTTTGATCTTACCCCTAACTGCCTAAAAGCATGTAGATAGAAGTCTTGCTCCAGGAAGGGAACTATTATCATAGATAACTATAGTTTACTATGAACTAGTGTGTGATGGACAAGGAGGAACCTAGCAAGACCCATTTGATCAAAGTCCACTCTGTGTCCCATTGTTAAAGATGGTCCAGCAAACATTTGTTTACCAAACATTTGCTTTTCCATTTTCATGTGAATTGCCTTCCTCCCCTTTGAAGTCCAAACCATTACATACATACACCACACACACACACACACACACACACACACACACATGCACACACACACATACATCCCACCCACTTTCTTCTTAGCTCAAGATGGCATATAAACCTCAACTGTCTGATTTGTCCTCATGTTCCATATTCTTATGGAGCCCTTGTATATACATATGTAATTAAATTTGGTTATTTATTCCTGTTCATCAGTCTCATGTCATTTTGATGACTAGCCAGAAAAACTAGGAGGGAAAAGAGGGAAGATTTTCCCCTCTTCTACCATACTTTGAGTTGTTGGAGCAGTTCATCTGGTAAATACATTCTAAAATAAACATTAGGTTGTCAGAAAAGTCATGACGCATTTTTGCAATGAAAAACATAGAAAAAATATGTCACGACTTTTCCAATAACCCAATATTATAAATAGACCTAACTTAGGTTTTTGAAAATTGATAGCTATGTCATTTTGACTTTTGTAGGTTTTTCTGGATCCCCTGAGCATCATGCTCCAGACCACTGAACACAAGCATTGTTTCATTTCTTCTTTCATTGCATGGTGTGCCAATTTGTTTTTTGAAAAAAAGGAACAGGAAAGAATGGGAGGACCAAATTTTTTATTTCAAATGGGATTGCACTAGAGTCATTACATTTTCCTTTAAGGTACATTTCGGTTCAAATGTCTACAATTTTACATGGAACTATTTAATATGTTAAGAATCTCCTGGAAGGCTGGCCAAGTGGCGCGGTGGTTAAGCGCTGGCGTGGGAAGCCAGCGGCCCCGGTTCTGGTCCCAAATACGAGGGCCAGTAATACTGCCCTCAAAAAAAAAAAAAAAAAAGAATGTCCTGGAAAAATTATTCATGCTACTATGGGGGAGGAAGAAATTTTTCTCTACCCTTCTAAGTTCTTTCAGCTGGTCTAATAATCAAACTGATATGAGACAGATTAACAAAAAAAAATAACCAAATTTAATAACATACGTATGTATAAAAACCCTACATACATGAGAATCAGGGATCCCACATATATGAGAGATTCAGAGACAGAAAAGTACAATGACATATATATGATATTTTGACCTAAGGAATAAGGTTAGGCACCTGAGGCTTCAGAAGGGAGAAGGGTCATTCACAGATTGACAAGAAGAGCAGATATTCAATAATTAGGTATTTACCTTGCCATATAAATAGATCAAAAAATGTTATCTCTAATAATAACTCTTATTATGAGCAAGGCCCCTAATTTAAATTTCTTTAGGTAGTAAAGGGATGGAACAGAAGCTTCTCTTGAGCCCACAGGGTGGCAATTTCCTTTAGCTCAAAATAAGCTGCATACCACAGAAGCATATGTTGGGGTGACTCATTCTGAACCCCTATCCTACTCACTATGGACTTTTAGTTGATTAAATGTTATTTCTAGCTGAACACCACAGTATCATTTCTCAAAGCATTTACAGATTTATTAGGAATATGACTATGTAAACTCGTCAAAAGGGTATAGTCCATGTGACTTAAAGTGTCATTCATTCAAATAATGGGTAGTGTGTGAACCCTACTATTTGCCAGACATTGGTCTGAAAATCGAAGATAGAATAGTATACAACAAAACATGGCTGGAGAGAATTAAAAGACATTAAAAGAGCAAAGAGAAGGAAGATCTGAGCTAGTCTTAGTTATCATCACTGATTTTGAGAGACAGAGATGAATGACAATAACTAGCCATAGAACCAGCCCATGAAACCAATAATTCACATACAGTCAATGATACTCAGATGTCAAGTGTGTTGAGTGTTGGAGTCAAGATTCTTAGGTTTGAACCCCAAATTCACCACTTAGCAGCTGTGTGTGATCTTGGCCATGTTACTAAGCCCCAAGTGCCTCAGCTTTCTTTCCTGTGAATTGGAAAGAGTAACTACCTAAACAGAGATTTAAATTAGACAGTACTGGCAAAGTGTAATGCTAAGCAAGGTTGTTCTATACATTGAGCTCTGTGGTAACAATGGAAGTAGTTGAAATCTGTAGATCAATCAGATGATGGGTATATTTTTGTTATGTTCAAATTGAGAGTTAACCCATTTAAAAAAGAGTTGCAGGTTTAGAGCAGATGACCATATATCTTTAATTCTGGAGCTTGACCTTAGCTACATATCAGAATCCTCTGGGGTATTTTAAAACTGATGTCCAAACTCCAACCCCAAAGTCTGATGCAGTTGATCTGGAGTGTGCCTCAGGCTTCAGGATTTTTAACTATAAATTCATGTGCAACCAGAGGTGGGACCTACTGGTCTAATTAAATATGGAGAGTGACCTGATCTGTTCTTGGGTCACAAGTAACCAAGGGAGTTGCTGATGACTTTCCCCTCATACTGAGCTCGAAGTTGTCTTGAAAACAACCAGGGGAAGAGGGAGTCACCTTCACCAATTGGCACTAAAGAACTGATTGAGGCATCTGTGACTCTAACCCCATGAGGCATTGGTGAGTCCTCAGCTAGCAGCAGTGAGATACCTGGAATAGCTGGAGTTAAAGAGGCGAATTCCAGGGGCAGCTCCGCTACGGCCCAGCCAAGAGGCTCCAGACAAGTCCCCTGCCTGTTCTGTCTTGCTTTGTCACCTGTGTGAGTTTATGGAGATGAGAGTGTTCTTCCCACATACCCCATAGAGCTGTCCTAGGTCAATGAGATTACGCCAGTAAAGCACTTTATAAAACTTAAAATAGCATATGAATGAAATAACATACATAGTAGAGATTAGACATTTATACTTTTTGAAACTATAAAAATGGCTGTTTTGTAAATTATAGTTTCTGCTGTCCAGGGCTAAGTTCTTCACCACCTCGCTGTGAAGCTACGACAATTGAGACTATTTTCTATAGCAATTTTACACACTGAGTTTCACAAAGACAATGTTGTAGTGCACTCTATTTCCCATCCTAGAGGTCGGCAAACTTTTGAGACGGAAGAGCCTCCAGGGGTCAGCAAACTGCACCTCGCGAGCATGTGGCTCTGAAGTAAAATTGAAAATGAAGGGCTAGCCTAGTGGTGCATTAGTTAAGCGCTGGCTTGGGAAGTCAGCAGCCCCAGTTCAGGTCCCACATATGAGGGCCAGTGACACTGCCCTCAAAAAAAAAAAAAAATGAAAATGAAAATAAAACTATCATAGTTTCATTTATAAAATTTTAAAAGGATATTATTCACATAGTGGTGATTGTGTAAAAATATATGTATGGCTCTTGAATAATTAATTTTTAAATTGTGAGGGACCAGATTGGCTCTTCCAGGAGTCGGCAAACTTTTGAGATGGAACATACCCAAAGCGCACCATGTAACTCAAGAGCTGCAATTTGCTGACCCCTGTTCCATTGTAATCAGTAACTTATTATGATAAACCCATTGCAAAACACCATCTAGGGTATGGGCCTGTAGGGTGAAATGACTCTTTTCTGTGGAAAAATAATTACTGTAATGAGTTTTTGTTATGCAAATATAAAGCACAAGGGTCCATGCAATTTTACTGAGGATAAAAAGTAACAGGAATTCAAATTATGGGTTCTAATTATAGTAACATAAACTGTGTTTCTTGTTTTGCTTTGGTGTGTGGTTTGGGAGATTTTGTTAGCAGAATTATTTCCTGTCTGGTTATAATGACGTTATATGATTCTTTTTGTTAAAGAACAAAATTCAACTATGATTCTTTTTGTTAAAGAACAAAATTCAACTGAGTAGATTTTAAAGATCTTATTGGCTTTTTTCAGGGATTCATGAATCTGGCAGGATCAAATCTAGCAGTTAGAAAGGAGCTCCAAGTAGTTACACAATTGGAGAGTGTTTTATAAACCAAAGTGAGCAAAAAACGAGGAAGTCATATGGAGCAAAAGCAGATTAATTAATTCAAGGTTACTTTCCTTATGTGGAGCAAAGGGAATGTTGGAATTGAGTTGGATAACCTGTGTAAAGCACTGATTGGTTGATCTGAGCCTTCCTTTTCTGGGAGAGCCGAGCATAGACGCTTAGTTAAAAGTTAAGAGTTTTGGTTTGCTGACATGGGGCTTAGCATCAGCAATTCCAGTTTGGGTCCAATCTGGTTACTTGAACACTTTCCTCAATCCAATTCGGACTGCCTAATATGTGTACATTATCGTGTGTTCTTTTGGAACTGTGTGTGAACACCTGGATGCTGACGCGGAGCTTGTAGGTAGGAACCACAGAAAACACTGATCTCTTCATCTCCTGCTGCAGAAAAAAGTTATTATGAAAAAGGTGCAGTCCATCTCAGGAAAGGTTAAAGGTATGTTAAGTGAGGCAGCCTAGAGCACAGACTCCTCCTAGATCACAATGCCCAGTTTAAACCCCAGCTTCAATTTTTACCAATTGTGTGACTCCAGGCAAGTAATTTAATTTCTCTGTGCCTCAGTTTCCTTTTCCACCAAAAACCTACTTCATTAGGTTGTTATGAGGATTAAATTATTAAAATGCTTAAAACAATAGCTGGAACATAGTAAGGTGTTAAATAAAATATAATTTTTAACCCAGGTTTCTATCATCCGTAATTTATTTTAAGACGTATTGATGTAGGCAGACTATAGGAGTGTACATTAACTTTACCTCTTAGTGGTGAGAAATTAACCATGAAATAACCTAATTTTAGAGACTATACTCCTACTGCAGTTAGAGCAGAGCTTCTAATATTGCTAGGTAAATCTAAATTAGAAGGCACCAGAAGATAAGCTGTTTTATTTATTGTTAAGAAGAAAAAAATTAGCAAATGATGACAACAATAAAAAAGTAATTTATTAAATAATATGCTTTGTACATCATTTACTTAAAAGTACATTCATTTGTTCAACCAACATTTATTATAAGCCATCAACACATATACACTTACCTCAGTTTTAACAGTTGTATAATACAGTAAGTCCCTGACTTACAAATGAGTTCCATTCTGGGAGAACGTTTGTAAGTCGGATTTGTTTCTAAGTCCGACAAAGTGAGTCTTATACACCTTTGATACAAATATATAATGTAAAGTCAATGGTTGAATGATTCGTGTTACCATCTCTGCCTCACTCCAATCTCTCAATTATTTTCACTTTTGTTTCCATATTTATTGCTTTGCGCTTCCTAGCAGTCCCCTTGACACTGCTATTCCTCTTGCTTCCGGACATCCTGGGCTCTGATTGAGCACTGTGCTACTGTCCACTATTGCACTGTACGGTAAGCACACAGCAGCGTCCCACAGACACGTGAGATACTTCCATGATTCGTTCACATCTACGAATGTTCGTAACGCACGGTCCGTTCGTATCTGTGAAAGTTCGCAACTTGAATGTTCGTAAGTCAGGGACTTACTGTTTCCCATTATAAAGATAATGTCGTACCTTAACCAGTTTCTTATTAATGGGGTATTAGATTGTTTCCAGTCTTTTCTCTCCACAAATACTACAGTGGTATTCTTATTCTTATTTGTTTTGTTTTTTTTTGAGGGCAGTGTCACTGGCCCCCACACGTGGGGATCCGAACTGGGGCTGCTGGCTTCCCAAGCCAGCGCTCAACCACCGCACCACTCAGCCGGCCCCGGTATTCTTATTTGATTGGCTCATATGCCCATAGGCAAGTATATCTTATCTGCAAAATCACTTCCTGAAAAGATTCTACCTTATTTATTTATTTTTAATTCTTTTATTGTGAAATAAACATTTTTTTAAATTAGTTTCAGTTGTACAATGCAGTGCAATAGTTATACTTTTTACCCCTCAGAGTGACAACCCCCTCCCCCAATTCGCCACCCCACTTCCCGCATATCATACATATCTATTACAATTCCCTTGACTCCCTTCCACAGTATACTCCACATCCCGTGACTATCTATATATTCAATTACAGTTGGCATACAATATTACACAACATCAGCTTCAGGTGTACAGTGCAGTGATCAAGCCTCTATTCCATCCATGAAGTGGTCTCCCTAACAAGATATGAGACCATCTGAAACCCCAAAAAATATTTACAAAATTATTAATTATATTCCCCAAACTGTCTTTCATATCCCTGTGGCAATATTGTAGTTACCTATTTATGCTGTCTAAGCCCTTCCCCTCCTTCTTCATCCCCACCCCACTCCCAACTAGCAACCATCAGTTTCTCCTCGATATCTATGAGTCTGTTTCTGTTTATTTTGCTTGTTCAGATTCTACCTTCTTAAATTCTCTCCAAACTATTATATCTCCTTCCCAATGCTACTACCATATTATAAGCACTCTTCATTTTTTTTAAATCAAGTATTTTTATTACTTATAATAAGAACGCATTTTGCATACCTTTTTTTTTTTTTTTAAGATTTTATTGGGGAATTGGGAAGAGGGAATAGTGTTGGGGAATTCGGGAAGGGGAACAGCCAAGTTATTGTCCTTCAGTCTTAGTTGTGGAGGACACAGCCAGCTCAGCTCCAAGTCCAGTCACCTTCTGGTGCCCATTGTCAGCTCGTGGCTGCTCAGTTCGAGTTGCCGTATTCAATCTTAGTTGCAGGTGGGCATAGCCCACCATCCTATGTGGGAGTCAAACCGGCAACCTTGTTAGGAGCACATGCTCTTACTAGCTGAGCCATCCTGCCACTCATTGGCAGCTCAACTCAGGTGCAGCTCACTGGCCTATGTGGAAATCAAACTGCAACCCTGTTGCTCAAAGCTCACGCTCTTAACCAACTGAGCCACTCGGCCAGCCCTGCATACCTTTTTAATTGTTTAAAGAACATGTAAAATCAATGAAAATCATATCCTGAGGAAGATTATCATCAGATGCTTTGAGACAAGCATGCCCATGCATATATATATACGCTCAGAAACTTATTCTGAATGTTCCCAGAATATCAAATTTTTTTCTTGAAAATCAATTATACACTCTTAAAAGTTAATAACATTTTTATTATACTTGTGCCATATTGTCCTCTAAAGTAACAACATAAAAATAAATGAAAATATTTTAAGTACACTCTGAATTACTCCTAGATATAGCTTGATTCAGTATTTCATCCTTGCAGCAGTTAACCAACTGTATCAGGTACTATCCTCTGACATTTTCACTTCTTTTATTAGTATGTCTGTTTTCTTGATCATCAAAACATCTTTCACTTTTCTTTCCTCTATTCTCTATCCAGTAAGTCCTAAGTACCACTATTATTTTTCTTCCCCCCCCCTTTTTTTTTTTTGAATTGAGTTATATGGAGATAAATTTTCTATACAGTAAAATTCACACTTTGAAGGTGTGGCTTTGACAAATGTATACTGCTCTATAACCCCCACCACAATACAAATATTGTATAAAGTAGTTCTGTCACCCCAGAAAATTCTATGTGCTCCTTTGTAGTCAATGCCTCCCCCAACCCCAGCCCCTGTTAACCACTGACCTGATTTCTGCACCAATAGGTTGGTCTTTTTCAGAACTTCATATCAATGGAATCACACAATACATTGTTTGGCTTTCACTTAACATAAGGCTTTTCAGGTTTATCCATGTAGTATCAATAGTTTGCAGTATCAATAGCTTGTTCCTTTTTTATTGCATTTATAAATGTAAAGTTTATCCCTTACCACTTGATGCTTACAATTTTTGGTAATTATGAATAAAGCTGCCCTAAACATTCCTATAAAGGTCTCTGTGTGGACTTACGTTTTCATTTTTCTCAAGAAAATAACTAGGAGTGGGGAGCTGGGTTGTATAGTATGTATATATTTCACTTTGTAAAAGGCTGCCAAAGTGTCCTCCAAAATGGCTGTACCATTTTGCATCCCCACCAGCAATGAATGAGAATTTCTTTGCCCTGCATCCTCACCAGCATTTGGCCTTTATTTCTGATGGAATTACTACTATTGTCTCTTAGCTCTATACCTTTCAAACTCTGATCCACCCTTCAGACTGAAACCAGGATTAGCCTTAAAATACCCACCACTCTTAAGTGTCTCTGACTTCTTCAGGATAAAGCCCAAATACTTCAGCCTGACATACACAAGACCTTATGAGCTCTGAGCTCCTTCCTCACCCACCCCTGCAACCACATTCATGGTACCCTATTCAGGCAGCCAGGCACTGCCAACCTTGACTGGCTCCCAGCTGCAGTGTAGCCATTCTCCACTCACTCAGTATTTCTCTGCAGACTAATGTTTACTTGGGCAGAGCATTTATTTTCTACTTTGAAATCCCAAGATGAAAGCACCCTCTGAAATTTATAGCAACGCAGTCCTATCTAAAGAAAAAAGAAAAATCTCAAGTCAATGGACTATCTTTACACCTAAGAGAACTGGAAAAAGAATAGTAAAACAATTCTAAAGGGAGCACAAGGAAGGAAATAATAAAGACCAGATCAGAAATAAAGGAAATAGGGACCAGGAAAGCAATACAAAAGATCAACGAAACCAAGAGCTGCTTTTTTAAAAAGATAAACAAAATTGAAAAACCCTTAGTCAGACTCACCAAAAAAAAGAGAGAGAGGACCCAAATTAATAAAATCAGAAATGAAAGAAGAGAAGTGACAACAGATACCACAGAAATTTTAAGAAAATACTACGAGCAACTATATGCCAACAAATTCGACAATCTGGAAGAAATGGATAAATTTCTAGAAACATACAATCTACCAAGTCTGAACCAAGAAGAAACAGAAATTCGGAACAGACTGATTACTTTGATTACTACCAAAGAAATTGAATCAGTAATCAACAATCTTCCAACAAACAAAAACCCTGGACCAGATGGCTTCACAGGTGAATTTTACAAAACATTCAAAAAAAAAATTAATATAGTGATGAGCATAGCTGCCTTCCAAAAAATAATTAATACCTATTCTCCTCAAACTATTCCAAAAAATGCAGAAGTTGGGGAGGCTCCTAAGCACATTTTATGAGGCCAGTATTACTCTGATCCCCAAATCAGACAAAGATATTACAAAAAAAGAAAACTACAGGCCAATATCCCTAATGAACATAGATGCAAAAATCCTCAACAATATACCAGCAAACAATTCCGCAACACATTAAAAAGATCATACACTACGATCAAGTGGGATTCATTCCTGGTATGCTAGGTTGGTGCAATAACTGCAAATTAATTAAAGTAATGCGTCACATTAACAAAATGAAAAATAAAAATCATATAATCATATCAATAGATGCAGAAAAAGCATTTGGTAAGCAGCCATTTATGATAAAAACTCTTAGCAAAGTGGGAATAGAGGGATCATATCTCAACATAATAAAGGCCATTTGTGATAAACCCACAGCTAACATCAATGGGGAAAAGCTAGAACCATTTGCCTTAAGATCAGGAACAAGACAAGGCTGCCCACTTTCATCACTTTTATTCAACATAGTTCTGGAAGTTCCAGGCACAGAAATCAGACAAGAAATGAAATAAAAGACATCCAAATTGGAAAGGTGGAAGTAAAATTGTCATTATATGCAGATGACATGATGCTATATAGAGAGAATCCCAAAGACTCCACCAAAAAACTGTGAGAACTGATTAGTGAATTTAGTAAAGGAGCTGGATACAAAATTAATATTCAGAAATCAGTTGCAACTATATACACCAATAATAAACTATCAGAAGAAGAAATCAGGAAATCAATCCCATTTACAATTGCTTCAAAAACAATAAAATACCTAGGAATAAATTTAACCAAAGAAGTAAAAGACCTATACTCAGAAAATTATAAGACATTGAAGAGAGAAATCAAAGAAGATACAAATAAGTGGAAACACCTACCATGCTCATGGATAGGAAGAAGTAATATAGTTAAAATGTCAATACTGCCTAAAGCAATATATAGATTCAACGCAATTCCTATCAAACTACCAAGGGAATTTTTCACAGAAACAGAAAATATAATCTTAAAATTTATATGGAACCATAAAAGACCCCAAATAGCCATGGCAATCCTGAGAAATAAGAACAAAGTTGGGGGTATCACGCTACCCAACATCAAAACATGCTACAAGGCTACAGTAATCAAAAAAGTATGGTACTGGCATAAACAGGCACATAGATCACTGGAACAGAATAGAGAGCCCAGAAATAAATCCATCCATATACAGATGGTTAATCTATGACAACAGGAGCAAGAATTTACATTGGAATAAAGATAGTCTATTTAATAAACAGTGCTGGGAAAATTGGACTGACACATGCAAAAAAATGAAAATGGACCACCCACTTACATCATATATGAGAACAAACTCAAAATGGATTAAAGACTTAAATGTAAGACCTGAAATCATAAAATTCCTAGAAGAAAACATAGGGAGTAAATTTGCAGACATTACCCTCAACATTTTTACTGATATATCCCCTCGGGCAAAGGAAATAAAAGAAAACATAAACATATGGGATTACATAATACTTAAAAGCTTTTTCACAGCAAAGGAAATCATCAATAAAACAAAAAAGCATCCTACTGAATGGGAGAAGATGTTTGCCTACGTTATATCTGATAAGGGGTCAATATCTAAAATTTATAAAACACTCATTCAACTCAACACCAAAAAACCAAACAACCCAATTAAAAAATGGGCAGAGGATATGAAGAAGCATTTCTCTAAAGAGGACATACAGATGGACAAAAGACATAGGAAAAATGTTCAACCTCACTAATCTTTAGAGAAATGCAAATAAAAACCACAATGAGATACCACCTAACTACAGTTTGAATGGCTATCATCAATAAATCAACAAACAAGTGCTGGTGAAGTTATGGAGAAAAGGGAACCCTGGTGCACTGTTGATGGGACTGCAGATTGGTGCAGCCATTATGGAAATCAGTATGGTGGTATCTCAACAAACTGGAAATGGAACTACCGTATGACCCAGCAATTCTACTCTTGGGTATCTATCCAAAGAAACCGAAGATGCTATGCACCCTTATGTTTATCTCAGCACTATTTACAATAGCCAAGACTTGGAAACAACCAAAATGCCCATCTGTAGATGAATGGATTAAGAAACAGTGGTACATTTATACAATGGAGTATTACTCCGCTATGAAGAAGAATGAAATTGTACCATTTGAAATGATAGGGATGGACCTAAAGACTATTATGTTAAGTGAAATAAGTCAGTTGGAGAAAGAGAAATACCATATGATCTCACTTATATGTGGTATCTAAAAAACTTAATGAATGAATAAAGTAAACAGAAATAGTGTCAGAGATATAGAGGAAAAACTGATAGTTGCTAGTTGGAAGTGGGGGAGAAGGGGAAGGGATTAGACAGATAATTACCTAACTACTATATCACCACAGGGATATGAAAGACAGTTCGGGGAATATAATTAATAATGTTGTAAATATTTTGTAGGGTGTCAGATGGTCACATGTCTTGTTAGGGGTACTTCATGGATGGGGTAGAGGCTTGATCACTGCACTGTACACCTAAAGCTGATTTTGTATAATATTGTATGTTGACTATAATTGAATATGAATATATATATATATATATATATATATATCTCCATGGGATGTGGAGTATAGTGTGGGAGTGGAGTCAATGGAATTGAAATAGGTATGTATGATATCAGTGGGGGGGGAGTGGGGTGGCAGATTGGTGGAGGGGGGTTGTCACTATATTGTACACCTGAAACTAATTAAAATAATAATGATAATAATAATAAAATTTTTAAAAAAGAAAACAGCCTCTGAATTTTGGGTAGTGTTGGCATGTATGCAACCAAATGCCTACCAAGGTAATTGTTTTTCAAGTATGTTTTATGAATAGTTTCAAAAATTCAGAAAAGTGGAAAAACTAATACAATTAATAAGATTCAGTGCAATAATTGTTAACATGTTGTCACATTTGCTTCATTTATCAATGTACATCCATTCTTTTTGTCCCTCTTTGTCTTCCCCCACCTTTCTTCCTCCTGTTGCTAAACAATTTCAGATTTTTGCTAAACCATCTGCTAAATACATTTCAGGTGTATGTATCTCCTAAAAATTAGAGCAACCTCCCTCATAACTACACATTAAAAACCACGTTCTAATATTGCCTAATGCTCTCTTTATTCATATTTTTCCAATTGTCCCCAAAATGTATTTCACTGTGCTGTTTTCCAAGTCAAGATCCAATAAAGCTTCATACTTTGCATTTATCTACCAGTGATAAATGTAACTTTTTTTGAGTCTCAGTTTGCCCAGCTACCTGCTGCTATTCACCTAGATCACTTAGATCTGTCCCCAACCTTTCAACGACTCTCCCAGGAGTCTCCAGCTTCATGCAAACTCCCTGTGCCTTGCTGTGCTTTCAAGAAGCCTATGCTTAAATCTATTGCAGATTCACATTTTGTATTACAAACCTTTAGTTGAGTTTTTTTTGTTTTGTTTTTTTCTTTGAGGGCAGTGTCACTGGCCCTCATATGTGGGACCGAACCGGGGCCGCTGGCTTCCCAAGCCAGCGCTTAACCACCGCGCCCTCAGCAGGCCCAAGTTGAGTTTTTCTATCTTTTCAACTATACTCTAAGCAGAGCATCTTAAGGGCAAGGAATGGGTGTCCTTTGCCTGCCTGCTAGGTAGTAACTGCTCAAAAGAATAAATGATGAAAGGCAGTTCCTTGATCCTATGAAAGCTGAAAAAATAAATGGACTCTGGAGGGCTTGGAGGCAGAAGGAAGGGAATAAAAGGCAGGTAAAACAAGGGTGTGAGAGGCCATTCCTAATATAGAATATTGCTTGGGAGATCTGACAATGAATTGTATACTCATTCCCCTCTCTCAGTAGGCAGAACCCTAGATGTTCACTATTGGTTGGAGATGAACCTAGAATCTAGAGGCACGAGAGGCATTTTGCGCCAGATAATTCTAGTGAAAGAATTGTAAACATGAAACTCAAGGATACTGCATCCCAGTGGCCCATCTCTGTTTACACAGCTGCTTTACTGACGCTCTTCCAATGTGTTTTTAAGGAAATATCCACTCCCAGTGGGTCTTAGGTTGAACTATGATGACCAGCACTTGATACCTACAGTCAGTGGAGGAAATCACAATTCGTCCACTGAGCTGCCTGGATGAAATTTCTCTCTAAATATTAGCTTTTGCTGCAGTCAAACTTTTATCTTTGTGGCAAACTTTTTGAAAGCTTCTTTTAGATATTTCCTTCTTCTCCGCTTTCTATCACCCATGGGATTAATTCCAGATCATATATTACCTCTGATTTCAAAGTAACTCAGGGACTGCACACCAAGACTATTTTAGGTGGAGTGCTTCCTCCTGAGTCACCTTGTCCCCTGGTAGCAGGCATCCTGCGGATTTCCTCAGCTCTGCTGTTGGGAACAGGAAGCCAAGGCCAGGAGCAGCCAATAAACACGGAAGCTCAGTGACTCTTCCCGGTTCCTGGAGGATCAGCAAGAAAATCCTGATTTGGTAAGAATTACTTGGCAAGAAAATTGGGAATTTACTGGAGACAAATGGCTTCAAGAACGTTTTTTATGAGCACACATTTCTTTTTTTTAGGAGGCAAGTTAAAAAAGAGTTTTCTTAGAAATGAAATTAAGCAAAATTTTTAGTTTTAAAGGGAGATTTCATTAGATGTTTTCCTTAATGGGAAAACAGAATACCAGGAAATTGTTCAACTCCCCTTTTCACAATTTATCATTTTCCACCGGGTCATCTCCTCTTGATTCACTTCTGTCACCCTTACTGGACAGTCTTCCAAATGACAATTGGTCCTGCGTCTCCCCCACCGAAACTTCATAACTACCTGTGACATGAAAGCATTGCTAGAGACATCTTTTGGGGCATAACTGGAGAATACTAGCCATGCATATCTACCTTCCCTGACACCATCTGCACAGCAGACATCAGTAATCTATCTAGCTAAAGTAGCCAATTTGTATATCTCTCCCACTGAAACCAGTGTGTCTTCAAAATAACAGTAGGCAGGGCCGGCCGAGTGGTACGGTGGTTAATCGCTGGCTTGGTGAAGCCAGCGGCCCCGGTTCGGGTCCCACATCTGAGGGCCAGTGACACTGCCCTCAAAAACAACAACAACAACAACAACAACAACAACAACAAAATAACAGTAGGCAGTCACTGCTGAGGAATTAGAATATCCAGACTTAAAATCTATTCGCAATGAAGAAGAGAGGGTTAATGCATAGAAGTATATCAGGCAAGGGTGAACATGGTGGAAGAGTCCAAAGAATATGAAAGTCTTGGGTTAACTTCCAGTTCCTGGGAAAGTTTAAATTTTTTTTTCTTGAATTCATTGTTTTTCACAGGCAAAATGAGGTTAATAATACATTCACCTTTTTTGTGTCATGGTGAGAATTTGTTTTTGCTTTTAGTATAGATGAAAACTTCTAGCACAAAGCTTCTAGCACAAAGATATAAATTTATCATGATTATTTTGAGGATGGCTCTGATAGCTCACCTCACTGACATTGAAAATTCCTGGAAGCTACAGTTTAATACATTAATCATTAATATAAGGTGGGAAGTGCTCGATGATTCCACTCCCCATGAACTTTAACAAAAGGTATTCTTAGTCATTCTTCTCCAAAGTAAAAAATATTTGCACTTAAAACTTTCATGAACTCTCAACTAAACCCTCTTAGAACCTTATAAATATATCTGGTAAAACACACTGCTTCTGGGTTTCTTGGTAGCCAATTACCCTCTTCAGAGATTATCCTGTTCTCCCCTTTCTCCTCATTTCAGTGCCTGTTAGAATTTCTATGACAAGAAGATAAGGAAAACTGAAAGCCAAATCAAACATTTTTAGTTTTCTAAACAGCTCTGTTTAAAAGTTGATGGGAGAGGAGGTGGTTGTATATTGGCTGAAGTGATTGTAAATTTTATTGCTAGATTATGTTTCTGTCATCAGCCACCCTCAGTTCATTCCATCTTGAGGTTACTTCCTTCCATTCCTTGAAGAGTTCAGCACCTGGCTCTCTAAGTATAGTCATTCTCTACGAAACCACCATTGTCATAATTGTTGGTTTTAACATTCATTCTAACTAATCATCCCAATACCTGTCCCTGTCACTTTCTTTCTTCCAATCCTCTTGCCTGCACCCTACATTGGCCATTCAGACTAATGGTCACACACTCTGCTAGGATTGCTGTAACAAAATACCACAGAGTAGGTGGCTTCAGCAACAGAAATCTATTTTCTCACATTAATGGAAGCTGTAAGTCCAAGATCAAGATGTCAGCAGGTTTGATATCTCTTAAGGCCTCTCTCCTTGGCTTTCAGATGGCCACCTTCTGGTGTCCTCCTATGGTCTTTTCTCTATGCACAGGCATTCCTGGTAAGTCTCTGTGTGTTCAAATTTCCTCTTTCTATAAAGACACAAGTCAGATTGGACTACGGCCAAACCTACCAGCTTCATTTAAACTTAATCACCACTTTTAAAGGCCTATCTCCAAATATAGTCACATTCTGAGATTATAGGGATTAGGCCTTCAATATATGAATTTTAAGGACAAAATTTATCCCATAACACACCTTTGGACTTTGTCTTCACCAATTCCTGAAACACCTTAATCTCGAATTTCAGGATCCCACTTCTCAATCACCAAATTCTGTCCTTCCAGCTCTTTCTGTCTCTGCTACCCAAAGCAATCATTCTTCAAACACACTGGGATGCACAAACTACAAATCCAACCCCCTTTTTTTACTGTTCTTCACATTCTCTCCTGTCCTTACTTGCCTTCTTACTCAGATTAAGTTCCACATTCTAGCATTATAAACACTCATATATAGGTAGATATATTCATGATTCCTTTGTCTCTCTCTTCATGGCACTTGCTTGGCACAGTCTCATTCCTGGTTAATTGCAGTTTTCTTCTACTCTACTCACACCTCTGCATCTGAACTTCACTGGGAAGAACACTCAACCATGCTGCCTAGTATTACTATAACTTCGCAACCTCAATGGGCCTTCAGTGCCTGCTAGCAATCCTGACACATTTCTCTAGACCGTTCACCATCCAACTTTTTTAGGCAACTATTTCATACCTTCTTCTCTCTCTTTCCAAACCTCTAATACCCTCTCCCCATCCTCATTCTCTGCTAATAAACCTGCTTTCTGTTTTACTGAGAAAGCAGAAGCAATCAGAAGTTCCCACTGCCTCCAATCTTATATGCTCTGTCTTTCTTTCTGTAACTCGGAATGAGCTGCCCACGTTGCTAAGGTCAGCTCCTCCATCTGTGCATGCACTCCCACCCCTTCTCACTTACTCAAGGACACCACTCCAGCGATTCTCCCCTCCCTCTCACATTGTCAATCCCCACCTCCCTGCAAAAACATTTCCATCAGAATACAAACATGCTATACTTTTTCCCACTTTTTTTTCCCCTTAACTTTCACTCCCCCTACAGCTACTGCCCCATTTCTCTATTCTCCTTTACAGCAAAACTCTGCAAAAAGGTTGCTTCTCTGTTTCCAATTCTTCTCTTTCTGTTCTCTCATGAATCTATTCCAGCTGGACTGCCATGTCTATCCCACCACGAAAGCTCCTCTTAGCGAGTTCTCAGTCCTCCCATATTACTGCTCTATAGACAGCATTTGACTCAGTTGATCACTTCTTCCTCAACTAGAAACTCGACTTCCCAGATAAGTTCCTGGGTTTTCTTCTAACTCACTGGCCATTTCTCAGTCTCCTTTGCTGGCTTCCCTTATTTTCCCAAACTCAACTTGTTAGACTGCCCAGGATTTAGTCTTCTGGTCATTTTTCTACTTACACTAATTCCCATAGTGACTCATGGCTTTAAATACCATTTGTATGCAGATGACTCTTCATTTTTGTATATCGCATGGCTTAATTGGCACCTCCACTTGGATTTCTAGTGGGTTATCTCAAAATCTGAGGTACCTGAAACTGACCACATCATCTTCCCCCTCCTAGACCTGTTTAACCTGCTGTTTTGCTTATTTCAGTTAATGACAACATCATTCTTCCAGTTGCTCAAGTCCCAAACTATATATCATCTTTGACTGCTCTCTTCTTCTTACACTCAATCCAATCTGTCACCAAATACTGTTGGCTCTATCTTTAAAATACGTATAGAATCTAGCCTTTTCTCATCATCCCTGTTACTATACCATGGTCTGATCTACTATCATCCATGGTACCACTGGATTGTTGAAATGGCTTCAGAACTCATCTCTTTCTGTCACCCATCCCCTTTATAATCTATTCACAACACAGAAGCCAGAGTGAACCTTAGTACTCATAAAGTCTTAATTGAACCACCCAATTTCGGTTATCTCTTTTTCCTAAACAGTAAGAAAGATATGAATTTATTCCTGCTGTTACTTTTCAGAGGGAAAGAAAATAGATATGAACTTTTGGGAGGAAAGCTGTACTGGTGTTGTGACAATAAACTCCTCTCAAGTAATTTTTTTCCTCAAAACTAATCTCAAATATCACTACTCTTTCGATCCCTCCCTTGGCTCCAACTGCAGTGGTCTCCTCACTGTGGCTCACGTCTACCTCAAGGCTTTGGCATATTTGCAGGTCTCTTGACCTATAATTATTTTCCTCATGTTCTCTGCATGGCTCACACCCTCCACTTTCTTCAGATCTTTGCTCAAATGCCACCTTCTCAGTAAGGTCTTCCCTGACACCCTGTTTGAAACGACATCCTCATCTTTATTTTCTGGCACTCCTAGTTGTCCTTTCCTGATTTATTTGAGCTTATCCATTTTACTTATCCATTTTTTCCCATTATTGTTTGTCTTTCCTATAGTAGAGTATAAGCTCCACAAGGGCAAGGATTTTGGACTGTCTTGTTCATTGATCTCTTCTCACCTTTTAGAACAGTGCCTGGCACATAGGAGGTGCTCAATAAATATTCAACCCAAAATGTTATTGTCAACTATAATTTGATATATATAGTCATGGGATGTGGAGTATATTGTAGGGAATGGAGTCAATGGAATTGTAATAGATTTGTATGATGTCGGGGGGCAGTGAATTGAGGAGGGGGTTGTCACTTTGTGAGAAGTGAAAAATATAGCTTTTGTATTGTGTTTTACATCTGAAACTAATTTTAAAAAGTGTTATTGCTCTCCTCATTATCCCAAGGGCTTTAGTAAGTAGGATTTTAGGTTTTAGGTTTCTATGTTCTGGGGGGGAGGGGGCTGGGAATCTAATAACTAGACTTTGTCGCGTCATGTGTGGCTGGGTCTGGCTTCCTTGAGAGGACCGATGGGGACTCAGAAACAGAAATAAAGAGCAAGAGACAAAGTGTAGTTTAAAAGCAGTGTGAGCCAGGGGACTCAGTGTCTGATGGACAAAGAGCCCAGAATCTGGTCAGACTGCAGCTTTCATTGAGTACACACAGGGAAGGAGCTTTGTTCTTTCCATGGTCTGTAATTCACATACGTCACCCAAAGAATTTAGCTAAATCTCCCTATGTCCCACAGACCACCTCAGCCGAAAGACCCTTGACCAATACATCAATGCCTCCTAGGGGAATAGTTAATGATTCACTATGACACTTAGAGGCAAGAATGCAAGGAGGACTGATGTTATCTCTTGGAAAGAGTTCTCTTCTTTGGCAGGCTGTTAGCCCTGAGGCCCCTTATGCTTCACCTCCTTGATACCTCCCAGGGTAACCCCCTGACTACACTGGCTTGGGCCACCCTAATGCACATATTCAGGGTCTTGCGCATATTTAGGGTCTTGTCCATTGTTGACTGTCCCGCCCTCTCTCTTGGGGTCCCATGGAGTTTTGCCATAAATATAGTGAAAATCCTGTCCCCGTGAGGGTCTACTGTTATGGACAAATGCAGGGAGGCAGACGGTGAGGCTGCTGTGAGACCACATTTGCTGATGCACTTTGCTCAAAAACACTACAGAAAAAATTTCTTCATCCATCCGGGGTGACAAGAAATCTTTTTGGAACCCATTATAGTATAACACTGCTAGTTTCTAGGTTTATTTTGTTTGAATCCAAAGTGGCTCCAAATATTTCAATTAAAAAAAAAGTAAAAGTATAATACAATTTAAAATTATTTATATAAGAATAAGTTTTTATTGTCTTGAATTAAAAGTATATATGTTATAGAGGTGGTTGGGAAAATGGTGGCTGTGAGGAGGGCTCCCTGAGTTCTCCCCTGGAAATAGCCACAGTTTGAACTGCTATATCTCTTCAAAAGAACGTCTACTCATAACACAGAGCAACTAAGAGTCTCACACAACAATTGCTAGAAGGTGGGCAGATTGGGCGAGTGGGAGAAGAGGGAGGTGAGATGCATGGAGGCGCAGCCTGGACTCGCGGCTGCTGAGACACGGGGCCTCGGAGAGCAGATCAGTGAGTGTTCCCGCTGCTGACTCTCTGTGCCTCGCAGCCAGCCTAGAGTGCAGCAAGAGTGCAGTGATTTGCAGTCTGAGGCAGAAGCCTCGGGCCAGGCGAGTCGGGGAGGAGAGAGAGGAGACAAGCGTGGTGCGATCTGCACCTATGGCTGCAGAGCCTCGGGACTCCAGGAGACAGAGTGCAGAGCATAGCAGCGACAGGGCAAGCTCAGTCCCTAAGCCCCGACAGTTCCTCCAGGAGCGCAGCAGGAGCACCATGGTGCGCAGGCTCTGAGTCAGAAAGCCTCAAAGGAGGTGAGCAGGGGAAGAGAGAAACCTAAAGCGTGGAGATGTAGCGTGCACCCGCAGCTGCGAAGACGCAGGACCCCAGGAGGCAGAGGGGAGAGTTTAGCAGCAACCAGGTGAAATCAGTCCCTAAGCATCCCCGCAGTCCCTCCGGGAGCTCCGCTGGAGAGTCTGAGGCAGAGGCCTCAGCTCAAAATAGCAGTGGGACGGTTTTGTGTTTTTGTGTGTGTGTGGTTTTTTTGTTTTTTCTTGCTTTCTCGGACAGAAAGCAAAAAACAACCATAGAAATAAGAAACCACCCGCACCCTCCCCCAGAAACCTTGGCCCCTGCCATGCCAGAGTCTTAAGCTGACCCCTGGATGGAGCAGTAGGGTCAGATTATAGACATGTTTCTACTCCCTGGGGGTCAAGAATCTCCGCCTTAGAAGAGGCTGCAAAGAGTAAGCCTACCCACCCTGCCGCCATCTTTGCTGTGAGGCTTGGGAAGCAGGGCAGGTTCAACTGCTAAGGCACCCGCAGACCCCTGGCACCTGGCTTTTAGCAGTATGGAACTCTCCCCACCACCCAAGCCTTCAGCGGAAAGAGTGCCCAAAGATGTACAACAAGGCCTCTGGTTACACAGCCTGTCTTGGGACAGGGGAGAGCAGAAATGGCAGTGACTTTGTAAAAACGACCAATCACATTTCATAACTCCACTCATCTACAATAGACCTGCATTTCCAGGGTCACTCTAGGTGCCAGGTGACCTACTGTGTTCACACAAGACACAGAGGAATTTTTGTACCGCAGAAGACAACCTGGAGAGCTTGGTAGACTTTCGCCAAGACCGGCACTGGTTCTTTCTTTCTTTCTTTCTTTCTTTCTTTCTTTCTTTCTTTCTTTCTTTCTTTCTTTCTTTCTTAAATTATTGGTTGCTTGTTTTGGTTAATTTTTTTTTCTATTTCATTACTATCACTTTTAGCTTTTAATATAGGCATATATATGGGTGTATATATGTAAATATATATGTCCATATGTATGGGTGTGTGTTTGTGTGTGTGTGTATATATATATATATTTTTTTCTTCTTTCTTTCCTTCTTTCTTTTCCACCCTCACTCTCTGCTTTCTTTTCATCATTCCTTTCACTGCTCCACTTTTCCTCCTTCTTTCCATTTTTCTGCAATTTGTTTTCCCCCTGGGTATTGCTATTTTGTTTCTCATGGTTATTCTATTTCTTATTTTATTATACTTTGTTTTGTTTTGTTTTGTTTGTTCTTTGTTTTTGTTGTTGTTCTTATTTAGTTTTTGTTTATTTTCTTCTTTTTTTCTTTTCTTGTTTTCTTTTTATATTTGATATTTCTGTACAAGTTGACTGTAGGTTGTTGGTTCTTTTTTTATTACATGTGAGAGCATCTGGTTTTCTTTGGTGGCTGTTGTGGTTGTGCCCATTCATCTGTTTTGCTCCAAATCACACTGCAGCAGGGCCCAGTAAAAGAGACACAAGAACCATTATACCCAGAGGCCAACCTCAGGTAAAACCACAGCATTTCCAGGTTTGAACTACAAGAGTCACACCAAAGGGAAATCACTACAGGCAAAAGAGCCTAAAGCCTCATCAGAGGAGTCAACCCTCACACAGCAGGTCATAAACTGTGGACCCAGCTAATCCTCACAGCTAGTCAGCCTGGGAGTCAATCCCACCTACTGACAAGCCAAAAGCAATCAAAGCTCAATTTCAGCAGGAGAAGACACACAACACAAGGAACACCTCTGCTACACATGCACAGGAGAATAGGGAGACTGAGTAATTCAAATATAAGGGACACACAACACATAAGTCCACCCAGAAAAGACTGAGAGACCTAGGGGATCTACCTATTACATGGAAACAAGCACAAAGAGTAAGCCAGAATGGGGAAACAAAGAAACACCCCAAATAAAAGAACAGAAGAAACCTCCTGCATCAGACAAGTTAGAGGAAATAGAGGTAAACAACCTATTGGAGACAGAGTTCAGAACATTGATTATTAGAATGTTCAAGGAAATTAATGAGAATATAAAGAAGGATAGAGAAATAATGAAAAGCAACCAGCTAGAACTAAAGAACACAATTGAATTGAATAACAAACTCAATGGAATTAATACAACATTGGATGAAGCAGAGGATTGAATCAGTGACTTAGAAGACAAGATAGCAGAGCTCATCCAAGTGGAACAACAAAAAGACAGGAGAATCAGAAACATTGAAAATAGTTTAAGAGAGCTGGGTGACAACATGAAGCACAACTAAAGCACATCATAAGAATACCAGAAGGAGGGCTGGCCGAGTGGCGCGGTGGTTAAGCACTGGCTTGGGAAACCAGCAGCCCCGGTTCGGACCCACATATGAGGGCCAGTGACACTGCCCTCCAAAAAAAAAAAAAAAAGGAAAAAGGAATACCAGAAGGAGAAGAGAGAGAACAAGGGATTGAGAACATATTTGAATTAATAATGTCTGAAAACTCCCCTAACTTGGCAAAGGACATTGACCTACAAGTCCAAGAAGTGCAGAGAATCCCAACCAAGATGATCCCAAACAGGCCCACACCAAGACACATTATAGTGAAAATGGCAAGGGTTAAAGACAAAGACAGAATCCTAAAAACAGCGAGAGAGGCAGCAAGTTACTTACAAGGGCACCCCCATGAGATTATCAGCTGACTTTTCTACAGAAACTCTGCAGGCCAAAAGGGAGTGGCAGGAGGTTTTGAAAGTGATGAAAAACAAAGGCCTACAACCTAGATTGCTTTATCTAGCAAAGTTATCATTTAAAATTGAAGGAGAGATAAAGAGCTTCCCAGAAAAGAATAGGCTAAAGGAATTCATTACCTCCAAGCCAGCATTGCAGGAAATGTTAATGGGCTTCTTTAAGCAGAAGAGAAAAACAACCTAACTAATGAAAACGAGGAACACAAATAACAAAATGGCAATAACTACACACCTATCAATAATCACATTAAATGTAAATGGATTAAATCCTCCAATCAAAAGACATAGGGTAGATGAATGGATAAGAAATCAAGACCCTTGCATATGCTGTATACAAGAGATTCACCTCAGATCAAAAAACACATACAGGCTGAAAATAAAGGGATGGAGTGAAATATTTCATGCAAATGGAACTGAGAAGACAGCTGGAGTAGTGATACTTATATTAGATAAAATAGACATTAAATTGAAGAATATAATAAAGGACAAAGAAGGACACTTCATAATAATAAAGGGATCGATCCAAGAAGAGGACATAACCCTAGTAAACCATAACGCTGGGAGCTCCTAACAGATCTTGACAGACATAAAGACAGAGATCAACAGTAACACTATCATAGTAGGGGACTTCAACACCCCACTGTCAACAATGGACAGATCCTCCAGACAGAAAATCATTGTGGAAACAGCAACTTTAAATGACACATTAGACCAGCTGGATTTAACTGATATTTTCAGAGCATTTCACACCAAAGCTACAGAATATACATTCCTTTCAAGTGCACATGGAACAATTTCCAAGATAGACTACAAGTTAGGCCACAAAACGAGTCTGAATAAATTTAAGAAGATGAAATCATTTCAAATGTCTTCTCGGACCACAATGCTATGAAACTAGAAATCAATTATAAGAAGAAATCTGGAAAGCTCACACATACATGGAGGCTGAATAACATGCTACTAAATAGCGAGTGGGTAAAAAATGAGATCAAGGAGGAAATCAAAAGATACCTTGAGACAAACAAAAATGAAAACACCACAACCTAAAATCTTTGGGATGCAGCGAGTGTTCGTAGCAGTGCAGGCCTACCTTCAGAGGGAAGAAAAATCTCAAATCAACAGATTATCCTTACACCTCAGGGAACAGGGGGAAAAACAACAGCAAAATAAGCCCAAAGGGAGTACAAGGAAGGAGATAATAAAGACCACAGCAGAAATAAACAAAATAGAGCCAGAAAAACAATACAAAAGATCAACAAAACCAAGAGCTGGTTTTTTGAAAAGATAAACAAAATTGACAAACCTCTAGCTAGACTCAATAAAAAAAGAGAGAGAGAGAGAGAGAAGACTCAAATCAGTAAAATCAGGAATGAAAGAGGTGCCAGTGGCCCCGGTTTGGTCCCACATATGAGGGCCAGTGACACTGCCCTCAAAAAAAAAAAAAAAAAAAAAAAGGAATGAAAGAGGTGAAGTGACAACAGACACCACAGAAATATGAAGAATTTTAAGAAATTACTATGGGCAACTATATGCCAAAAAATTTAACAATCTGGAAGAAATGGATAATTTTCTAGAAACATACAACATTCCAAACTAACTCAAGAAGAAATGGAAAATCTGAATAGACTGATTACTACCAAGCAAATTGAATCAGTAGTCAACAAGCTCCCAACAAACAAAAACCATGGATCAGACAGCTTCACAAGTGAATTTTACCAAACATTCAAAAAAGAATTATCACCTATTCTTCTCAAAAAATCCAGAAGGAGGGAAAGCTCCCAAATTCTTTCTATGAAGCTATTATCACCCTGATTCTAAAACCAGATAAAGACAGCACAAAAAAGAAAAACTGTAGGCTGATATCCTGGATGAACATAGATGTAAAAATCCTCAACAAAATATTAGCAAACAGAATTCAGCAATATATTAAGAAGATTATACACTATGATCAAGTAGGTTTCATCCCTAGTACACAAGGCTGGTTCAACATCCACAAATCAATTAATGTGATACATCACATCAACAAAATCAATAATAAAAATCATACGGTCATATCAATAGATGCAGAAAAAGCATTTGACAAAATCCAGCAGCGATTTATGATAAAAACTCATAGCAAAGTGGGAATAGAGGGATTGTATCTCAACATAATAAAAGCCATCTATGTTAAACCCACAGCTAACATCATACTCAATGGGGAAAAGCTAAAACCATTCCCCTTAAGATCAGGAACAAGACAAGGCTGACCACTTTCTCCACTTTTATTCAACATAGTTCTGGAAGTTCTAGCTATAGTAATCAGACAAGAAAAATAAATAAAAGGCATCCAAATTGGCAAGGAGACAGTAAAATTGTCATTATAAGCAGATGACATGATGCTATATATATAAAGAACCCCAAAGACTCCATCAAAAAACTATTGGAACTGATAGATGAATTCAGTAAGGTAGCAGGATACAAAATCAATATTCAGAAATCAGTTGCATTTGCATACACCAATAGTAAACTATCAGGAGGAGAAATTAAGAAAACAGTCCCATTTATAATTGCTTTAACAAATATAAAATACTTAAGAATAAATTTAATCAAAGAAGTAAAATACCTGTACTCAGAAAATTATGACACTGAGGAAAGAAATCAAAGAAGACACAAATAAATGGAAACACCTACCATGCTCATGGATAGGAAGAATTAATATAGTTAAAATGCCAATACTGCCTAAAGCAATGTATAGATTCAATGCAATTCCTATCAAACTACCATGGTCATTTTTCACAGAAATAGGAAATATAATCCTAAAATTTATATAGAATCATAAAAGACCCTGAATAGCCATGGCAATCCTGAGAAATAAGAACAAAGTTGGGGGTATCACACTACCAGAGATCAAAACATATTACAAGGCTACAGTAATCAAAGCAATATGGTCCTAGAATAAAAACAGGCACATAGATCACTGGAACAAAATAGAAAGCTCAGGAATAAATCCATGCATACACGGACAGTTAATTTATGACAACAGAAGCAAGAATTTACACTGGGGTAAAGATAGTCTATTTAATAAATGGTGCTGGCCCAGAAGAACCCAAGATGTTAATTCGAAAAAATATATGCACCCCTATGTTCATTGCAGCGCTATTTACAATAGCCAAGACTTGGAAACAACCAAAATGCCCATCGGTAGATGACTGGATTAAGAGACTGTGGTATATTTATACAATGGAATATTACTCCACTATAAAGAAGAATGAAATCGTACCATTTGCAATGATATGGATGGACCTAGAGACTATTATGTTAAGTGAAATAAGTCAGTCTGAGAAAGACAAATACCATATGATCACACTTATATGTGGAATCTGAAAAACTGAATGAATGAGCAAAGTAAACAGAAACAGTCTCATAGATATAGAGGAAAAACAGGGTTGCTAGTTGGGAGGGGGCTGGGAATGAGGGAGAAGGGAAGGCATTAGACAGTATAAATAGGCAACTACAATATTGCCACAGGGATATGAAAGATAGTTTGGGGAATATAATAATGTTGTAAATATTTTGTGGGATGTCAGATGGTCACATGTCTTGTTAGGGAGACCACTTCATGGATGGAGTACAGGCTTGATCACTGCACTGTATAACTGAAACTGATGTTGTATAATATTGTATGCCAACTGTAATTGAATATATAGATAGTCACGGGATGTGGAGTATACTGTGGAAGGGAGTCAAAGGAATTGTAATAGATATGTATAATATGGGGGGGAGGAGTGGGGTGGAGAATTGGGGGAGGAGGTTGTCACTTTGAGGGATAAAAAGTATAAATATTGCACTGTGTTGTACACCTGAAGGTAAATTAAAAAAAATATTTTTTTTCACACACAAAAAAGTAAAAAACAAAAAAATAAAATAAAATAAAATAAAATAGGTGTGTATGTTCCTCTTTACCTGCTTTCTTTTCTTTATATGCATGGCCATGGCTTTGACATTCATTTTCAAGCAAACAAATAATTTTCTTTTGCCTTATGAGTACATGACATCTGTGTCTTCTTTGCTCTTCAAATGGCCTCAGAAAGCTGATTGTATGATTATGCCCATTTTATAGATGAGGAAACTAAGGCCCAGAGAGGATAAGTCACACAACTAACGAACAGGAAAGCCTGAATTCAAACCCAAGTTACTAGATGTTACTCGCTGTGTACTGTGCCTTGCTGTCTCCATTCCAAACTAAAAACACACATCCTGCTTGAAAAAGAGACTTTATTGTTGCGACATGCTAGTATTAGAGGAATTAAGTTGTGAATGTTTATAGTTTATTGTTTAGTTTAAACCACACACCTGGTTGCTTACTACTCTAAGCTATCAGCTAAAATATACTTTTTCCCCCGCTCCCATCACAGACCTCTTCTTTTTAGGAACAGAAATAAACACCTATAATTTTCATCCATAAAATTCATGGCTTTGTATTAAAAATAATAATAATAATGGTGCTGGGAAAACTGGACTGCCACATGCAAAAAAATGAAACTGGACCACCTCCTTATGCCATAAGCGAGAACTAATTCAAAATGGATTAAAGACTTAAATGTAAGATCTGAAACCATAAAACTCCTAGAAGAAAATATAGGGAGTAAATTTGCAGACATTGCCCTGAGCAATATTTTTACTGATACATCCTCACTGGCAAGGGAAGTAAAAGAAAAAAATGAACATATGGGATTACATCAAACTTAAAAGTTTTTTCACAACAAAGGAAACCATCAATAAAACAAAAAGGAAGCCTATTGAATGGGAGAAGATATTTGTCAATGATATATCTGATAAGGGGTTAATATCCAAAATTTATAAAACACTTATTCAACTCAACACCAAAAACACAAACAACACAATTAAAAAATGATCAGAGGATATAAACAGACATTTATCTAAAGAGGACATACAGATGGCTAACAGGCATATGAAAAAAATGTTCAACCTCACAGATCATTAGGGAATGCAAATAAAAGCCACAATGAGATACCACCCTGCCCCGGTCAGAATGGCTATCATCAATAAATCAACAAACAACAAGTGCTGGCGGGGTTGTGGGGAAAAGGGAACCCTGCTGCACTATTGGTGGGATTGCAGATTGGTGTAGCCACTATGGAAATCAGTATGGAGGTATCTCAAAAACTGGAAATGGAACTACCTATGACCCAGCAATTCCACTCCTAGTATCTATCCTGAGAAACCCAAGACACTAATTTGAAAAAATCTATGCACCCCTATGTTCATTGCAGTGCTATTTACAATAGCCAAGACTTGCAAACAATTGAAATGCCCAGTGGTAGACGACTGGATTAAGAAACCGTGGTACATTTACACAATGGAGTATTACTCCGCTATAAAGAAGAAAGAAATCATACCATTTGCAACAATATGGATGGACCTAGAGAACATTATGTTAAGTGAAATAAGTCAATCAGAGAAAACAAATTCCATATGATCTCACTTATATGTGGAATCTAAAGAACTGAATAAATGAGCAATGTATATAGAAATAGTCTCAGAGACACAGGAAAAACTGATGATTACTAGATGGGATGGTGGTGGGCATGAGAGAGAAGGGGAAGGGACTAGACAACATAAATTGGTAACTACAATATTGCCGCAGAGATAGAAAAGACAGTTTGGAGAATATAATCAATAATGTTGTAAATATTTTTTAGGGGACCAGATGAACTCATGTCTTATTAGGGAGACCACTTCATGGACGGTGTAGAGGCCTGACCTCTGTACTGTACATCTGAAGCTGCCACTGAATAATATTATATGTCAACTATAATTTAATACATATATAGTCATGGGATATGGAGTATAGTGTGGGAATGGAGTCAATGGAATTGTAATAGATATTTATGATATTGGGGGAAGGGGGCAGTGAATGGGGGGAGAGGGGTTGTTGCTCTATAAGGGGTGAAAAGGATAACTATTGCATTGTTTTGTACGTCTGAAACCAATAATATTAATATTAATAATAATAATAATAATAATAAAAGTATGTATGTTACAGAGTATTAATACTTTCTGGAGGACAATAACAAATTAAATATAAATACTTGTGGGATCAAGATTTTAAGAGTTCATGACACCGAAATCTTTCAGTATCGAAAGGAGTAAATGAGCAGACTTTACTTCTGATGCCTGTTTTAATTTGATAATTATATTCCTATAACTTCCTTTTTATTATTAATGATGGCTTCCATTTATTGACTACTTTTTCTAATTATCACCTGACACTGTCCTTTGCACACATAATTTCATTTAACCCTCACATTATCCTTGTGAGGGAGATACCATTTTTTAAATTCCCATTTCACAGCTAAGACAGTTGAGACTGATGAAAGTTAAGTCAAGCAGAGTTCTAAGGTTACCAGTAGAAAGGGTTGGCAATGAGGTCAGGTAACCCTTGAAAACTTTACCACCATTGTCTACATCATCTTTAACTTATTAGTGCCAAGTTTCCTTCCCATATCCTCTCTCATGTCATCATAATTAAAGTGGATCCGTGGCTCTTTAAATGTAGGGCAATAATTTGGCAGGAAGAGTTCTTAAATCCTTAAAACATACTACTCATAAAGCCTTAATTAAAGTACCCAACTTCTCTTACCTCCTTTTCCTAAACAGTAAGAAAGATATGAATTTATTTCTGCTGTTGTTTTTCAGAGGGGAAGAGAAAATAGGTATGAATTCTTGGGAGGAAAGCTTTACTGGTGTTCTGACAATAAACTCACCAACTGTGATGTCTTGTTTTACTCAGCCACCAGCCTTTCCCTTTCTTTGTGTTTTTTGTTTGTTTGTTTGTTTGTTTTTTTCTGCTCCCTGCAATTTAAACAATGCTTGGTCAATGTGAAATAGTGAGCACAACACTAAAGAACATTGAATGTAAGACAGGTCTATAAAGTCAGGATATTTGAGCAAACATACCACATACCACACTCTAATATAAGCAACTTTGGTATTTTCTCTTAGTCTGCCTGTCCACTGTTGGATGAAATTTACCAGACTCAATGCCTACCCCCACCCTAACTTCTTTCTTCAAACATGCTCAGGGTTAAGTCTTTCGTGCTCTAATCCAGAGGAAAATGACTTATTTTAAAAGCAGTGAAAACACCGCATTCCTCTGGCACAGGATGAAGACCAGCTCAGCTCTTTGGCGGTAGATCATTGTCTATTGTTATCCAAACAGTAAACCACTATTTCACACTGAGAGACTGTGGGCTGCAGTTCAGTCCGAGTCCTGGGCTTCTCATGAATATGAAGTAAAGGGCTCTGACCCAGAAAGTGGCAGGTAATTTAAAAAAAAAAAAGACAGGTAGGAAGTAAAACAGGCTTTACGTAATTCTACACTCTTGAAATCCCCTGCAGGTTCTGAGCAGAGTAAAATGGGGTCTCGGAAATGTGGAGGCTGCCTAAGTGGTCTGCTGATTCTGCTTGCACTTTGGAGTATAACTGTGAATATATTATTGTACTTCCCAAATGGGCAAACTTCCTATGCATCCAGCAATAAACTCACCAACTTCGTGTGGTATTTTGAAGGAATCTGTTTCTCAGGTGTCATGGTAAGTGTGACTGGAGACTTGGGATAAAAAAAGGGGGGCTTTTTTTTTTTTTTTTTTTTTTTTTACTAAGAATTGCTTTGTTCCTAGTAAAAATCATGAATAATGGAAAAAATCATTCTACTAATCCTGGTTTGGGATTTGAAAGCTGGGTGGGGGTAGAAAAAGCAGGCAGTCCCTTAGGATTTGGAGAGTAGCTTTTTTTTCCAGTAAACTGCTCATTTATGTAGCTTGAGCAAGCAATGCAGGAAATTAGTCCTAATGAAAGTTTGTGGGACTCTGACCTGTAGAAATATTAGGTCTTCATGAAGTCTGCATGTCAATTTAAGTTATTTATTCTCCAGTGGTATTGTTCTTTTCCAGAACAGATTTTCCACCTGCACTCACAATTTCTCTAGCCTGGTGTTAAGACAGCGTAGAAAAGCGGAGACTTGGAGACTCAAACAAATTTGCATTCAAATCTAAGCTCTGTCATTTGTGCCGTGAGACCTGGAACAAGTTATTATTCAATGTCTTCAAGCCTCCTTGTGGCCTCATTTAGAAAATGGGAATAATGACATTTACTTTTCAGGGTCATTGTGGGGATTAAATAAAATCTTATGTATGAAGTGCCCAGGACAGAGACTGATTTGGAGTAGGTAGCCAATGACTATTGTGATTATAAATACTTTTGGAAGGATGGGCCATATCAGTGCTAAATAGTCTGACATTATGTCCCTAATAATAGAAGATGTTTTTGAAAACTAAATCATATTATGTACAGTAAGAATCCATGAATATTTTTTTGGTGATTTTTGTACTCTTTAGAAACAAGTAAATCTTGATGGCAACTCAGAGGAAGAGACACTTTTCCTGATCAAATCACTGCTAAAAATAGCACATTGTACACTGTAAGCTTATTATGTCACTGATAACCAAAAGAAAGTCCATTATAATCCACCTCTATATCTTTGTGGGTGTTTAATTATTATAATATTTGAATAGCTATGTTGGAAAACAGTTTTCATGTTGTTACTGTTTTGCATATTAAAGTAGTAAACTTTAAAATATTAATATCCAAAACTATTGAAGCTAAGTGATAGGTACATAACAAAGAGTGGTGGTGGTTCTATAAATAAATGCAAACATTTTGGACAAGATTTTTGAAATGACATATATTAAGATTCATGAGAATACTTATGCCTTTTGACTCAGTAATCTTAAATTGGGGAATTCATTCTGAGGAAATATTCCAAAATAAGGAAAGGGATGTATACACAAATGTTTGTGGAAGCATTATTTATAATATAAATAACTAGAAGCATCCTAGCATAGAAGTAGTCAAATAAATTATAGTACATTCACTTCATACACTGATGAAAGTTGTAATTATGAAGATGTAACAACATGGAAATTGAATATTATTCTGTAAGTGAAAAAAGATATAACAAAATTGTGACTAAATTAAGATTGCAACTATAAAAGATATACGTATATATGTGGGAAAACACTGGAGATAAATACATAAAAACATGCAAGGGTGGTGGAATTAAGGGTAATTTTCCTCCATTATTCTTGAACACTCTGTACTGCAGTTATATTTTATAACAGAAAAAGAAAGCAGTTTCTCTTTCAACACAGGCTGTGCCTGTACTTCTGATTTGGCACAGGACTCCAGGATCTAGGTCTAAATATTCCTACCAATATTACAATGTAGTTACGGTACCTGTTTACTATGCCTTATCTCATCATTATTTCCCTCAATAAGTAATTGTAATAAATGCAAGAGTTGTAATAAATGCATTATTGGGTTAAAATCTATTAAAATCTGTGATAACTAATGGTATTGAAAGGAAGGGAATATAGGACTCTTTTGCTTATATTCCACATAAAATTTTAAACTGGGGAAAGAACCTGTTCTCCATTTTTCATTGTTTAAGATTCCTTTTTTTTTTTTTAAGATTTTTAAAAATTGGGGCATTGGGGGAGGGGAACAGGCAAGTTGCTGTCCTTTGGTTCTTCGGTTTAGTTGCGGAGGACATTGCTTCACTGGCCCATGTTGGAATTGTGATCATTGCCCTCTTCCTGGCTGAGGCAGATCAGTCTCTTGCCGTTGGATGGCTGCTCACGGTGGCTCACAGCAGCCCACTGCAGCAGGGGCTGCAGCCTACTCTGTTGCAGGTGACTCAGCGTAGCCCAGCTCCAGATCCAGCTGTTGTTCACCATCTTAGCTGTAGAGAGCAGCATTACTGTTGCACATGGGATCTGGACCTGCGGCCCTGCTGCTCACAGCTTGCACTCCCAAGCCAGCTCTTAACCAACAAGCCACTTGGCCGACCCTGTTTAAGATTTCTTGAAAAATATTATTGTTACTGCATCAAATCCTTCTAAGAGAAAGGAAAGGAATGCAGATAAGTAATGAAATGGATGTATAAATAAATAAAGTCTGAACAAATTTGGAAACTGGTGATGTTGATGAAACAATAAAATAACCATGAACTTAGTTAGCTTCGATTCAGTGCTGAGCAGTGGGAGTAAAAGATATGTAGAGGATTTGCCAGAAGTAATACATGATCCATACTGGCCCCAATGAGGAATTATAATAATTAAGAAATTCATGTCTTTCCAGAACAAAAATACAATTTTTTGCCTAAGATACCAAAAAAAGGAGAAGTAGAATACATTGAATTATCCCAGTTAGTTGGCTTAATACAGACAAAACATGGGAAAATTTGACCCTGAGATGGCTTGAGTGCATGGGGAAATTGAACTTGAAATTACTTTACTTTGAATTACGAGATGCAGTTTCAGATTAACCAGGCCTCTCACCTCCATTCCCAGATGGCAGTAAATTGAGAGAGGCTGGCAAACTGCGAAGTCTGAATGGTTTTCCTTTGTCTTCCACAACTGGGTCAGTAAGAAATGCAGACTTGCTGCCCAGGGTGATATTTCCATGTCCCTACCATTTATTCCTCTTCACACATTAGCTTTTGATGGCTGATCTACCATGATATTAATAGCTTGTATTTACCAAGTATGTACTCTGAATCAAGCACTATGTTCAAAATTTTACATATAATACCTCATAACAACTCAATGAGGTGAGTTCCCAACACCATTTTATAGGAAGGACTCTTGAGTTTACACAGCTAGAAAGTGTTGGAGCTAGGAATAGAACCCATATCTGCCTGAACTACAGTCTATGCTTGGAATCACTGCTGTAATGAAAAATATGAATGTAAACTAGTATCCCATTTCTGATATTTTCTCTCCTCCCTACTGCAGATGCTTATAGTAGCAGCAGTTCTTCTTGTACTGGAGAATGATAACAATTATAAATGTTGCCAGAGTGAAAACTGCAGCAAAAAATACATGGTAAGAGCAATAGTTTTTTGAAAATGGTTGAATGGACTCTGGCTCCCTTTATCTCACTCAGAAACTCAAAAATAAAAACAATATCAACCCTCACCATGATCCCTTCAGTTCAGAGCCCAAGAGTTTACTCCCAATCTTATCTTTCATTTTGTTTACAGTCTTTCCTTCACCTTTGTTCTTCTGATGTTCTTCCAAAAATTCAGGATTTAAAAATATATGAAATTAGAAAATAGTACTATCTTTTTTTAGCTGGGTTTCTGTGAGTCCATTTTTTTCTTCTTATCAACTTTATTTAGAGAACCAATATACATCTAATAAATGTCATTCATTAAAAGTGTATAATTCCCTGAATTCTGACAGGTGAATACACCTATGAAATCACCATCACAGTCAAGAATCAGAATATTTCCATCACCCCCAAAAGATTGATTTTGATCTGATTTTTATCATTATAGATTATTTCATATTTTATATCAACAAAATCATATTATATTTATCTTTTATATCTGGCTTCTTTCAATCAGCATAATGATTTTTGGATTTATCCATGTTGTTGTGTATATGCAATGTACATTTTTAAATAGGAACTTTAAAAATAATTAAAATAGAATCAAGAGAGAATAATATACCCAAATTTTCTAAGCCTATGCTGAACAGGCACTCACTGGGCTTCTACCTTTCCACCAGAATCCTTCTTCTCCTCATCATCATTGTCATTGTTTATTCATATTTCCATAATACTTTATAGTTATTTTATATTTAATCAGTGAATTAGATCATTGTTATTTCTATTTTGTAGATGAGTCACCTGTGGCTCAAAGAGAACATGTGACTTATTAACTAGGAGGAGCTCCACCAGAGATCTGGTAGGCATTCTTTGAAACAATGGTTCCACAACTTGGCTGTACATTGACACTGTCTAGGAGTTTGGAGTTGAAATCCAACCCCCAGAATCCCTGACTTAGTTGGGTCTGAGGTGCAACCAGATTTTAATGTGCAGCCAAGATGCTTATTTAACTAATGCCTTTGGAAAATTAAATTAGTTGCTTAATTTAGTACTGAGCATCTGGTGGAGAAGAATTGAAAAATTAAAATATTCTGTGTGTGTGTGTGTGTGTGTGTGTGTGTGTGTGTGTGTGTGTGTTCTTAACCAACTGACTCATATATTCCCCAGTAGCTACTGGTGGTATACATATGGAAAATTGCCCAAGTGAAGCAATAGATTCAAGTAAATTTAAGCTATGACACTCAGGAAATTTATAGAAAATAAATGTATATGCCAATAAAAATCAACATGTTCAGTTTTGTCAAATGCTTTTATGTATCTATTGATATGGTCATATGATTTTTATCCTTCATTTTGTTTATGTGGTATATCATGTTAATTGATTTGTGTATATTGAACCAACATTGTATTTTGGGAATAAATCCCACTTGATCATGGTACATGATCTTTTTATTGTATTGCTGAATTCAGTTTGCTAATATTTTGTTGAGGATTTTTGCATCTATTTTCATCAGGGATACACACACACACACACACACACACACACACACAGAGAGAGAGGGTGCCAAAAAAATGTATACACATTTTAAGAAAGGAAAAAACTGTATTAGAATTGTGATACTCAATATATACCAATAACAAAAGATGAATACAAGTCACATTTAACTTCTGCAATTTCAAGAGATGCTTAAAGTAGTTACCATCAGCATAATTTTAATTCAGTTTTTCCTTTCTTAAAATGTGCATACATTTCTTTGTCTCTCTCTCTCTCTCTCTCTCTCTCTCTCTCTCTCTCTATATATATATATATATATATATATATATATATATATATATATATATGTCTAGGTTTAGATCTTAATGTGTTTGTCTGGTTTTGGAATCAGGGTAATGGTGGCCTCATAAAATGAGCTTGGAAACCTTTCCTCCTCTTAAATTTTTTGGAATAGTTTGAGAAGAATAGGTGCTAATTCTTTTTTGAATGTTCGGTAAAATTCACCTGTGAAGCCATCTGGTCTAGGACCTTTGTTTTGCGGAGTTTTATTGGTTACTGATTCAATGTCATTAATAGCTATCGGTCTGTTCAGATTTTCTGTTTCTTTTTGATTCAGTCTTGTAAGATTGTGTGTTTCTAGGAATTTATCCATTTCTTTCAGTTTGTCCAGTTTGTTGGCATATATTGTTCATAGCATTTTGTTATAATCCTTTGTATTTCTATGGTATCAGTTATCACTTCTCTTTCATTTCTAATTTTATTTATTTGGGTCCTCTCTCTTTTTTTTCTTGATAAGTCTGACTAAAAGTTAATCAATTCTGTTTATTTTTTTCAAAGAACCAGCTTCTGATTTCATTGATCTTTCATATTTTTTAAGACTCTATTTCATTTATTTCCACTCTAATCTTTATTATTTTCTTTCTTTTCCTTTGGGCTTTGTTTGTTCTTCATTTTCTAGCTCCATTACATGTAAGGTTAGATTGTTTATGTAAGATTTTTTCTTGTTTCTTGAGGTAGGCTTGCATTACTATGAATTTCTGTCTTAGAACTTCTTTGGCTCTGTCCTAGACTTTGGATCGTTATGTTTCTGTTTTCGTTTGTCTCAAGGTATCTTTTTTTTTTTTTTTTTTTAAAGATTTTATTGGGGAGTTAGTGGAGGGGAACAGCGTTGGGGAATCAGGGAAGGGGAACAGACAAGTTGCCGTCTTCTTGTTCTTCAGTTTAGTTGCGGAGGATGTTGCTTCACTGTTGGTATCGTCATTGCGCTCTTCCCGGATGAGGCAGATCGGTCGCTGGCCTCTGGATGTCGCTCATCGCGGCTATTGGCAGCTCACGCTTGGCTGCCAGCCGCTCACGGTGGCTGCGGGCCACTCACTGTAGCCTATGGCAGCCCACTGCAGCAGGGGCTGCAGCCCACACCATCCCCGGGGCTCGCACAGCCCAGCTCCAGGTGGAGCTGTTGTTAGCTGTAGAGGGCGGTGTCACTGGCCCTCATGTGGGATCCGAACCGGGGCCGCTGGCATCCCAAAACCAGCGCTTAACCAATGCGCCACTCTGCCGGCCCTCAAGGTATCTTTTGATCTCATTGTTAACCCATTAATTGTTTAGTAACTTGTTATTTAGCCTTGTGTTTGTGTTTTCCAGTTTTTTTCTTGTAATTGATTTCTAGTTTCATATCATGGTGATCATGAAGATACTTGATATGATTTCAATATTCTTAAACTTCTGAGACTTGTTCTGTGGTTTAACATGTGGTCTATCCTGGAAAATGCTCCATGTGCACTAAAAAAATGCATTTTGCTGCTCTGGGTGAAATGTTCTAAAAATATCAATTAAATCCATCTGGTCTAATGTTTCATTTAAGGCCATTGTTTCTTTGTTGATTTTCTGTCTGGATGATCTCTCCATTGATGTTAATAGGGTGTTAAAGTTCCCTACTATAATTATATTACTGTCAATCTCTCCCTTTAGGTTCATCAATATTTGCCTTATGCATTTAGGTGTTCCTACGTTGCATGTATAGGTATTTATGAGACTTATATCCTCTTGTTAGATTGATCGATCCCTTTATCATTATGAAGTGTCCTTCTATGTCTCTTCTTTTAAAGTCTATTTTGACTGACATAAGTACCCAAGCTTTTGCTTTGTTTTGTTTTCATTTGATGGAAAAAAAATATCTTTTTCTATCACTTTACCTTCAGTGTGTGTGTGTGTGTCTTTAGATCTCAAGTGGGTCTCATGTAGGCAGCATATGTATGGGTTTTGTTTTTTTCTCCAATCAGCCACCCTATATCTTTTTATTGGAGCATTTAATCAATTTACATTTAAAGTAATTATTGACAGGTATATAGTTATTGCTACTTTATTTTTCATATTTTTTATCTTTTTTCCTTTCCTGCTTCTTAAAGAAGTCCCTTTAACATTTCTTGTAATATTGGTTTGGTGGTGATAAACTCCTTCAGCTTTTTCTTGTCTGGGGAGCTCTTTATCTGTCCTTCGACTCTAAATGATGATTTTGTTGGGTAGAGTAATCTTGGTTGTTGGTCCTTGCTTTTTATCACTTTGAATATTTCATGCCTGCAAAGTTTCTATTTAGAAATCAGTGACAGTCTTATGGAAGCTCCCTTGTAGGTAACAAACTGCTTTTCTCCTGCTGCTTTTCAGATTCTCTCTTTGCCTTTAACTTTTGGGATTTTAATTTAATTATGATATGCCTTGGTGTGGGTCTCTTTTGGGGTTCATCCCGTTTGAGACTCCTGGACCTGTATATCTATTTCTTTCACCTGATTAGGAAAGTTATCCGTCATTATTTCTTCAAGTGGGTTTTTAGTCCTTTGTTCTCTCTCTCTTCACCTTCTGGTATCCCTATGATACAAATGTTGTTATGTTTCATGTTGTCAATGAGGTCCCTTAAACTATCCTCATTTTTTAAAATTAGTTTTTCTTTTTGTTGTTCTGATTGTGTGTTTTATGCTACCTTGTCTTCAAATCACTGATTCGACCCTTTACTTCATCTAATCTGCTATTGATTCCCTCTAACATATTTTTCATTTCAGTTTTTGTATTCTTCATTTATGTCTGGTTCTTTTTTATAATTTCTATCTCTGTGTAAGTTCTTACTGAGTTCATTGAGTCTTCGTCTAAGTTCAGTGAGGATCCTTATAAGAAGTGTTTTGAACTCTGTATCTGTTAGATTGCTTGCCACCATTTCATTGAGTTCTTTCTCTGGAGTTTTGTCCTGTTATTTCACTTGGCATTTGTTTCTTTGACCCCTAATTTGACTGCCTCCCTGTGTTTGTTTTTGTGTATTAGGTACATCTGATATGTCTCCCAGTCTTGACAGGGTGACTCTATGTAGTAGATGTTCTGTGGGACCCAGTAGAACAGTCTCCAGGGTTGTCCCTTGTGTGAATTGTGTGTGCCCTCCTGTTCTAGTTGAGCCTTGGTTGTTGTTGACATATCAGTGGGTAGGATTGAACTTCAGACTGACTGTCTGTGAGAACTTCTGTGATTATAGCTGATGAGCTGTTGTGTGGAGGCTGATCCCATGGAGCAGAATTTGCTTTAGCATGACTTTGGTTCCTGCTGTGTCCACCCTGTGGGTATGTTACTTGTGCAGCTAATTGAGTGATGCTCTGATGTGGTCTGAAGTCAGCCACCAGGTGTGTTGGTTCTGGGGACTCGGGAGGGACATTGGTGCATGCTAAAATCAGTCTCTGCCTGAGCCTGGCCCATGGTCACCTGGCAGGAGCTACAAAGTGATCTGAAGTTGGTAGCTGTCTTTTCTGCACTTGGAGACACCTTGGAGATGGTATGCTGTGAACTGAGATCAGCGGCCACTAGTGCTGGGTTTGCAGCTTCTTAGCAAGAGGTACAGTGCATGCCAAGGCCTGCCACTGCTTGTTTGGGGTTTGTGGACCTTTGAGAGATTTTAGAAAAGTCTTCAACATAGGGCAAGGCCAGCTACTGAAAGAGGTTCAAACTGGTATGTGAATTGGGTGGAGTGGGATCTCAGGGAATCACCAGGGTGGTATAAGCCATGTCAGCCATATTAATAGAGACTTAGACTTGGCGCCTGCAGGCTGGGTCAGGGGAGGGCTCAACAAAGGAACAATGGCATCTACCAGCACTTCTGCCTGGGAAAAAGATGCCCCTCCAGCCTTTTCCCTGAAGCCAGACACTTTAGTTTCTCCCTATGTGTCCCTGGCACTTTTTGAGCTGCTGTCCCTTCACTAGAATTTAGGGTGAGTGTTTATGAGTGAGTGAGTCTGTGCTTGGGCCCTTTAAGGGGGTTCCTGGGTCTACATTAGTCCTCTATCTCACCCAGATGGAATCCCCACTGATGTTCATAGTCACATGCTGTGGAGACTACTCTTTCCAGCACTGGTGCTCTGGGCTGAGAACCTGGTGTGGGTCTGGGACTCCTCACTCCTCAGGTGGTCCTCCACAGCTGAAATATACCTCTCATTCTTAACTGCCACTAGTGGGTGTGAGACCAACTCATTTAGCATCTCTACCCCTCCTACCAGTTTTGAAATGGCTTCTTCTTTATATCTTTCGCTATAGGAGTTTTGTTTAGCTAGTCTTTATGTGGTTCTCAAGACTGTTGTATAATTTAGTTGTAAATTTGATGTGGTCATAGGAGAAGTCAAGCACAGTATTTACTTCATCATCTTCACTGGAAGTCTGGTCTTATCTTTTGAATTTATCATCCACTGGCTACTGAAAGTTTCTGTTTGACTTGTCCTACTTTCATTTGAAATCAGCACTTCTAAGACTCAATTAGTTTTTCTTCCAAATCAAGCTATCCTAATTGGCATCTCTATTTCTGTCTCCTTTTCATCCAAGTCTCAGACTCTGGAATTTTTTTTAGTCTATCTTCAGCTACTCATTTTAGCCTTAATGTCTTTTCATCCAGTGCATGTCTTTGTCACATGAACTTGAAGTTTCCTCCACATGGAATCCTTATTTATGGACTTTCTCACTTCCAGCTGGTATACCATCACTGCCAGAGAATTTTTTTCAAAATCGTCCTTGCTCACAAGCCAACTACATGACTTGTTGGGAAAATAATTTATTCCAGGTCTGTGGCAACATAAATTCAAAAAAGCTCAGGACATCTTGTGCCAGAAAGCAAGTAAATGTTCAAAGAATGACAAAGATACATCAAAGACACAGGATTTGATTTGGAGAAGTGTTCCCATTGGCCATATTTGGACCATCTCAGCATCTTAAAGAATAATAATGGTTATGAATTATAACACATTGAATTAGAATACCTATGACTGTACAATAATGCAGAAAGAGAGGCAGCAGAGAAAAAAATGGGAAATGGAAGTTCTGTGAGGTAAAATGATAACATAAATGCAGAATAAATGATAGAATTAGAAAAGCAATATGTTGCAACTGATTATTGTGATAATTGGATGACCAATGGATATAAGGATCATCAGTAGATGCTAAATTCATCAGTTGAAATCTCTTTAGGATATGACACAGTCTCACAAGTACTACCTCACAAATTATTTACTAATTGCAAAGTGGAAAATGTACATTTATAGATCTGAAGGAAACCACCTTAACCAAGAGATCAAACTTAGCATCACCGGCAGCAGTGAGAAGCCTATAATATACCCACTAATCAAGTTTCTTGCCATAAAGTTCAACCCAAGTCCAATTGTGAGGAAACAATCAGAAAAGCCCAAAATGTAGAACATTCTACAAGACAGCTAGCTTATATTCTTCAAAACAATTTAATATCCTGTAAAACATGACATTGAGATTAGAGTGAATTAAAGGAAACTAAAGAGATGTTACCTGTGCATAAACCTTCATTGAATCCTGTACAAAAAAAGTAAAAAACAGCTACAGAATAATAGAATATCTTTATTTTGGGGAGATATGAGGTGATGTATTTAAGGGTAAGAAATCATAATGTCTGCAACCTACATTAAAGTGATTCAACAACAAATGTGTAAATACACGTGCACACACACACACACACACAGAACAAGCAAAAGTGGTAAATATTCACAAAAGGTGAGTTTAGATAAAGGGCATATAGGGATTTGTTGTACTGTACTTTCAACTTTTTTGCAGATTTGAATTTTTTTAAGTATAAGGTTATAGGGGTGAAAGCTATTTGCCCTGAAGAGGGAAGTCCAGCCTCTTTGATCCAGCATTCAAAACCATCTTCCACTCAGATCTGCCAAGCTGCACTCACTTTGTAAGAAACACAGGGCTAGATTGTGTACTATCAAGCCTGTCTCCCTGGCATTAGCAGCATGTCAATCTGGCCTTCATAACTTCTCTCTTCCTCTGTAAGAACCTCCTCTTAGATCAAACCCATCTACTTATTCTCACAACTCTGCTTGCGCTCGTCGGCCAGTGAATAATGCTCATTTTTTCATCCAAATGAAAACACCCTCCTCCCTATCAATCCTTACTTGAATATAAATGTGACCATTTAAACTAACACCTAATATTTCCCCTCATATTCCTATGTGTGAAGATATTCAAATATCATCAACATAAGAGAAAACAGAGATCATAGTTTATGATTCTTAGAAAACCCACACTACTTAGAAAATAATGTCTTTAATAAATAAGTGTAGATTGATCACATCCCTTCACTGCATTATGTATGAGGTGATCATTATTTTGATTAAAAAATTCCAGAACAAAGGGAAGAAATTTAGTAAATTAACTAGTTGCCTCTAAGGAATGCCAAACAAAAAGTCATTTAAAAACTTATTTTTAAGATCAGGTGGGTTTGGATTCAATGTTTCCATTTTTATGTGTATGTGTGTTATTACATAGAGTGAAGTAGACTTGGATGGGGATGGGAAGGTACCTATCTGATTATTTATGCTCAATATCCCCTTGTCTCATTCTATGACACTAACCTCTTTCTACTATGTTTAATTTAGACACTGCTCTCGATTATATTTTCTGTCCTTGGAATTGCTTTTTCTGGATACTGCCTGGTCATATCTGCTTTGGGCCTTGTACAAGGCCCATACTGCCGCACTCTTGATGGCTGGGAATATGCCTTTGAGGGCACTGCAGGACGGTAAGGACTAATTTCCCAAATCAGGGATGTCAACAACACGTGGCTTCATGGTCGTGTTCATTTTCCATGACCACTTTGGGGTTTCATGTGGCTAGTTCAGTGTAGAGTTTTACTATTAGTTTGCTAATATCCAGATGAATGTGTTCCTGCACGGATCTTTATTTAGCTATTTTTTCTCCAGTCTTTTAATGCTACATGCATTCACTGCTTTGAGGCTGTCATGTAGATATCCAAATGAAAGATGTGTTTCTCTCACACTTCAGAACAGGGCTTCATGGTGATTGTGGTCTGCCCACTGCTGGAGCCTGGGACTTGAGTGGTTCTGGGAAGTCAGTCTTATTTTGTCATTAGGTGGGACACATGGTCTTATACAGATGTGAAAGGGCTCAGCTGAGAGAGAATCACAGTGCCCTTGGATGGTGCCACCCAGGGCCATACCAGCAGGGGCTACACACAGACAGAATCAGGCAGGGTGAGCAGAAAAGTGCAGTCAGATCCAGAAACATGACTAGGTATGGAGTTTGTCAGTGGAACTAGGAGCTTACCGGGCATACACTAAAGAACAGACTAGGGAAGCAGCCCTACTCAAACAGCTGGTAGTTCAGTCAGTTGTTGAGAGACCCAATCCTGGATTGCAGAAAGCCTCACTGACATTGTTCAGGGCTTATGGCCCTACCAGCACTTGCGGAAGCAGCCCAGGAGATAGCAGAGCCCAGGGAGAGATACAGGAGAGGGCCATTGAATCTCTTCCTGTCTTATCCTGTGCTCACAGTTCTAATGGAGTAAAATGAGAGAGGGTCTGTATCATTTCCTGGGGAAGTTGCATTTTCTTCTCAACTCCCCAGGGCTGGCTTTGTTATACAAGGCCCACCTCTATTTGAGGTCTTACATGCTCACCTGGACTGCATGACAGAATTGCTTCTGCCACCTTTATTCTGAAGGTTCAACAAGGTCCTACCTCCAGAGCCCTCCCTCAGGGCAGGAGAACCCTTAAAATAACTTTAGGCCTTTCTGAACACTTGCAGGAGATACTCCTGTGGGATTGAAGGACCTCGGAAAGGAGGCTGTAAGATAGAAAGTCCCAGTGGGTGCAAAAAATCCTTTTATATGCCATCAGCCCCTGAACTATTCCCCACCCTAAAACCAAAGAAGCCTCCCTTTTTAATGCAAGAACCTCAGACTGCCACATGCTTCTTGATTACTCCCTTCAAGTTGCCTTTGATATTTGCAGTCACCTGTTTCCAGCTTCTTTATCCTTTCCAGACTGTGTGAGTACACGTATGACTCTCCGTGGTTTACAGGAATAAATTATACCATAGTCTTGGAGACAAACAGAAACTTTGCAAGTCATCTTGCTTTAAAGTGTTGGATGATCTGTGCAGAGCATATACTGGACACAGTCTAGGGTAAAGATTTTGAAGTGATTCGCTTCCCTGGTTGAGACTGAGTTAGGAGCATAAGGGTGCATGAAATGGGTCTAGGGAAATGGCAACAGGAAATTAGATGTATATTGTGCTTTCTAGGTTCCAAAGTGTTCTTACGTAACTCTCACTGAACAGTTACAATAACCTTAGGGTTAGATGTCTTAAGCCCATTGTCTAGATAAAATCCAGAGGTCAGAGAGATAAAGTCTCTTGCTCAGGACAGAGCAGTGGGAGTGGAAAAGGGATGGAGAAAAGTGAAGAAAGAGACAGACACAAAATAAGAGAGAAAAATGCAGCTGGGGCCAGGAGATTTTAGCTTCGTGGACTGAGAGCCCCGAATGGGACCTGACTATTCCTTTTATTATCTTACAAATAAGAAAAGATCAATGTAGCTTCCACAGTCTGTGAGTCTCACACCGAAGAATTAATCTCAGGGCCTAATCTCCCATGCTTGCAAACTGCCATTACCTGAAGGTCCCATAAGGTTATTGTCATGCACCTCTTAAGAAACAGAAACTTCCTCTGCAAGGCTTACTGACAAGAATGCAGGGAGGACAGATATTATCGCATCAATAGGTCATTTCACATGCAGGCTGCCAGAACCTGAAGCAAAGGGTTTATGCCCCTTTTTCCTCTGTGTGATTCCTCCCATGGCTGTACCTGGCTTAGGTTGTCCCTCCCTTGAGGATTCTTATCCATCATTGATTAACCAGCCATATTTTGGTGTCAAGTGGGGATACATACAGTAAGCATAATATTGAAGTAATGATCTGTTTTTATGGAATGGTGCATGAGGGCAGACAGGCAGGCAGTGTGATGACACTCAGGATCCTACGTAACCTGGAAATTCTGACTCCATATTCAGTGTTCTTTACCACTTGAAACCTAATGGCCGTTGGCAATGCCAAGAAATTCTCACAGTACCACTAAGTATCCTGGAGCATAAAGAGTAGGAAATAGAGAGTGAAGGGAACAGAATAAGAAAGAAATGGATGGGGAGGAAAAAAAACAAAGAGAAGAGATATGTCATGATATCGTCATCACCAAAATGCAGAAGTCACCCCTTTCCACCACAGGACACTAATTTCCAGAGCTACTTGGCTGGTCCCCATGTTGTCTGAATTGCTGTTTTAAGAAAAAGCATCTTAACGGGCCGGCCAAATGGCTCAGTTGGTTAAGAGTTCACTCAAGAGTGCGAGCTGAGCTCTGAGCAACAGCGGTTCGATGCCAGCCCGAGCTGAGTTGCCGTTGAGCTGCCAACAGGTTGCAGGATGGCTCAGCTAAAAAAAAAAAAAAAGAAACCAAACAAAAATTAATTTAAAAAAAATAAATAAAAAGCATCTTGCTATTGACAAAAGATCTATAGACAACTCTGCCCTGAAAATAGGTTTGTTTGTTTTTCTTGGAGGCATTTTTTGGAAAGAGACCAGTTTTCCATTTTGATTTAGTTGACCAGAGAGTGTCAGTCACCCTTAGAAGTGCTAATGGCCATGGTAGACCTGAAAGTGAGAAAAAGTCAGTCAGGTTGATTCACTGTGGTGTTAAAATTATGTTGGAAGTTGGTGTCTCACAATCCTGTGCTAAGCTAGACTGACCAAATCTTTCAGCCTTTTGTGGTTCCACTTCACAATCTAAATCATCTTAAGAGCAGCAGAACAGCAACATTCTAAAGCAGCGTCCTCACACCGTGGACCCCAGACCAGCAGCATCACCATCATTTATAAATGCCAAGTCTCAAACCCTATATAAGACCTTCTGAATCAAAAACTCTGTGGTAGGGCCCAGCAATCTGCATTTTCACATACCCTCCATAATCCTGGGGTTTGCTCAAATTTGAGAACAACTGTTCTAAAGGGCATTGGGATGGAGTCTAGAAATATCTAGCAGAATTTCCCTTTGCTATTTTGCCCCCATGTGATTTTATCTCCAGCACAAGCTCAGCCCTGTCCCTGGTAGCCCAGGCTAACTTCTAGACTCCCAGGGAATGGGCAGTCTTTACCACTCTTGGTATTGACATGTGCTGCCCTTCATTGCTGTTGAACTCTTCAGTATGTGTCTTGCTTCCTAATTGAATTAGAATTGTCTCAGAGGCAGTCACCAGGTTTATAATGAGCATAGCCCAGTGCTACGCATACTATATTTTTACTATATAAAGTGTGATCACAAAATACGGTGACTGTTTAAAGTTTTAAAAATTTATTACAGTAAAAGACGCATTGCCATTAATCCCCCTAAAATACTCCCCTTTGCTTTGAACACACTTATCTTATTGTTCTTGCCACTTTCTGAAGCAATTCTGGAAGTCCTCTTTGCTTCATCCTCCATCATGACAATGCTCTGTGTCACACATTGCTTCTGGTATTGCAATTTCTGTCAAATAAAACCATTACGGTGTGTTCTCATCCACCTTATTTACCAGCTCTGGCACTGTGACTTCTCACTCTTCTCTGAAGTCTAAATGACCATGAAAGGTAAACGTTTTGGGTTGATTCAGGACAGTGAGTCAGCCATGACAGTGCAACTAAAGACATGAAAGAGGACTTCCAGAACTGCTTCAGAAAGTGGCAAGAATGATAGGATAAGTGTGTTCAAAGCGAGGGGGAGTATTTTGAGGGGGATTAATGGCAACATCTTTTACTGTAATATTTTTCACCATATTTTTCAATCATACCTTGTATGTACCTGAATGATTTTTAAAAACATATTAATTCATATTTAATAATATTATGTACTTAATCATACATATCATTTCCCCAAACATCTACATAACTGAAGCCTTCTTCTCTGGACCAAGTGTGTAGGCTTGGCCATGGGTCTCGTTGACCATTTTTGTCTTTGTTCTCAGTTTCCTTACAGATTCCAGCATATGGATTCAGTGCCTTGAACCTGCACATGTGGTAGAGTGGAACATTATTTTGTTTTCCATTCTCATAGTTCTCAGTGGGCTTCAAGTGATCGTCTGCCTCATCAGAGGAATCATTCAGTTATCCAAGATACTGTGTGGAACCTATTCAGTCATCATCCAGGTAACAGACTCCCATTGGCACCTTTACCTTCTCCCTTTTACCCCCACTTCCCAGAGTTCAATGAATCTTGTTAAATGGCTTGTAGAATTCCATCATTTTCTTTCTATTCTTAATGCCCTCATCTCTTTTACTCAGCTTCTAATATCTCATTTTTTCCCCAGTATTCCAAAGTGTCTGTTGACTATGTGATTGAATCAATGGGACAATTGTAAAATCTGTCTTCTGTGCTATGTGATGAAAACAGCACAGTATTTTGAATGAGCAACAGTTCAGTGTCCTGTGTAGCAATAACCCAAAGCACAAAATAATCTTACCATTTATTGAGAATTTCCCTGTTCATAAAATAATCAAAGGCTCACAAGCTTATCCCATTGAAATAATTTCTTTTCCTTTTTTTTTTTTTTTTTTTTTTAAAGATTTCATTGGAGAGTTGGGGGAAGGGAACAAACAGTGTTGGGGAATTGAGGGAGGGGACCAGCCAAGTTGTTGTTCTTCAATCTTCATTGTGGAGGCGCCAGTTGCCATCTGGCTTCCCATCAGCAGCTCGTGGCCACTAAGCTCAAGGTGCTGAGTTCAATCTTAGATGCAGGTGGGTGTAGCCACCATCCCATGTGGGAGTCGAACCAGCAGCCTTGTTGTTAAGAGTGCACGCTCTATCCTCTGAGCCATCCGGGAGGCAGCTCAGCTCAAAATGCTGAGTTCAGTCTTAGTTGTGGGTGGACATAGCCACCATCCCATGCGGGCGTTGAACCGGCAGCCTTGTTGTTAAGAGAGCACACCCTATTCACTGAGCCATCCAGGCGGCAGCTCAGCTTAAGGTGCCAAGTTCAATCTTTAGTTGTGGGTGGGTGTAACCCACCATTGAACAGGCAATCTTGTTGTTACACCAGCTGAGCCATCCTGCCACCTTTTGGCAGCTCAGTGACAGCTCAGCTAGGGTGCAGCGTTCACTGGCCCCTGTGGGAATCGAACCGGCGGCCCCGTTGCTCAGAGCTTGCACTCTAAGTCAACTCTTAACCAACTAAGCCACTTGACCAGTCCGTGAAATAATTTCTTTTTAATGCTGTTACATTCAGCTAATAATCCTTCTTTATGCTGAGTTATCAGTGAGTGGTTTTTAAGAAGAAGAGAAATATGTTTTTATCCTATTGAAACTACTTTTGCTTCATCTGCTAAATTACTAATGTTAATTTAGTTATGGTTGTTAAACCTATCCAGCTAAACCCATCCAGCAAGCCCAGAGTGAAGAAAAATCATGAATGAGATATATTGTTCCTTGTTTAACAATATATAATGTATAATATAATGTATTGTATAATACTTTTCCTAGCAGTTTCAAACAAATATTTTCCGATTCCATTATGTTTTGAATATGAACTATAAGTTTAAGTTGATACCTAGGTTATGAATTATTAATCTAGTCAAATTTACTGCTTTACTCACTTTTGTTTTCCTTTCTTTTTATAGCCTGGAATCATTTGAATAAGGACAAGAACATTTTCCATTTTCAAGTTATCGTCATATATCTAAGTGTCATATTCAATATTCAAATGATGTTTTCTTCATTTGGTGCTCATTGTACCCATTTGTGAAATTTATATTCCTTGCTGGAAGTGCAAATTATACTACCCTTCCATTTAGAGTTTTTTCCCTAAACAATACCATGTATATGTCAAGATCTTTAGAAATATTCATACCCTCAAACTAGTCCATTTTCAATAATTTATACTATGGAAATAAATAAGAGTACAAGATAAAATTTTATGCAGATGCATATATTTCAATATTATTTAATATTCTGGAAAATTAGAGATGCCCCACAAGCCTAAGTTCAGGGGAAGGATTAAGTAAAGAGTGGTACATTAGTTGTAATATATGATCTTTGCAAATGATGTTTTAAATCTTATGAATAGGGGCCGGCCGAGTGGCCCAGTGATTGGGAGCTGGCTTGAGATGCCATCAACCCCGGTTCAGATCCCACATATGAGGGCCAGTGACACTGCCCTCTAAAAAAAAAAAAAAAAAAATTGGTACATCTTATGAATAGGTCTATGTGAAAAAGTAGACTGCAAATTTATGTTTACAGCATAAGCATAACTAAAACAAACAAAACACCCAATTATCAAAATATAGGATAAAAATTAAATCTAGAAAAGTTTACGCAAAAATGTCAACTGTGGTTGATTTGAGTAACAGGTGATCCTTTTTCTTACTTTTCTATATTTTCCAAGTTTTCTTTATTATGTTTTATATACACTTACATAATCTAACTGAGCTCTTGGCATCATTTTCTCACTCCTGGTGATGAATGCAGTGAGTTACAAGAGACAGCTTTGAAATAAATGAGCAGTTGAGGACATATTCAATGGGTTAGAGAAAGTGACCACTGACCAGTTGATAACTGTCACAGGAGTTATCACTATCTGTATTTATTTTTAGTGGTTTTTTAAACTTTTTTTTGTGGAGGAGGGGGCAGGGAACAGTGTATTTTTCCAGAACCCAGCAGCTCCAAGTCAAGTAGTTGTTTCAATTAAGTTGTGGAGGGTGCAACTCAATGGCCCATGTGGGGATTGAACCAGCAACCTTGGTGCTATGAGCACTGCGCTTTAACCAACTGAGCTAACCAGCCGCCCCTATTTTTGTGCTTTAAGCAAACATTTATAATCTTTCTACCTACATTTACCATGCCTTCCTTGAGGGTAGCAGCTATGTTTTATTTTTTCCTATCACCCATGGGGCCTAGTATAAAGTGAGCATAGCAGACACTCGGTGTTGGGTATTCTGTTTTTCGTGGCTGCTCTGTTGAGTACCTGTCTCCATTATTAGCCCACTGGACCATAACACTTCTGCCACTTCCCCATCACTCTCCTCCTTGGACACTGTCAATGATGCCCTGCCAGAACCTGCTCTGTGCTAAAGCTGGGCAGTAGTAGCCAGTAGTATGGAGAATGCCTCTTTCCTTGGTGCCTGCTCAGCTTACAGTCTTCTTTAAGAGAAACTGCTTAGCCCACAGCCTTTGCTGAAGTGAGCATCTTGACAGCAAGCTATGTTGTGTACTACAATACATGACCCCATGCTCTGGATCCAGCTGACAGGACCATGACAGGAACTCAAGCCATGGGCAGCCTATTGTCACCCTAGTGGCTTCTTCCTTAGCTTAGAGTGTAACATTGTCCAAACATGATTGGAGGTCATTCTTATTTGAGAATTTGTATTAGAAGCCAAGAATGAAGAAACCCAGGCATTTCTGTCCAAAAAATTAATAACAATAATTAAAGGACAAAGAAGGAAGTCAACATAGAAAGACTGCGTGATTACGCTGTCAAGCCCATAAACTCATCATGCCGAGTACCCTCTTGTTTAAGTTCTCCCAGAGACTACTCTGTCCTCTTGTAAATAGACTTTGGGCAGGTCAATCCTACCAGTTTGTCAGACACATTCAGACGGTCTCAATCATGTTTAGATTCAATATGGTACCATACACTGAGTGGACCGTGAATAGATGTCAGCTGAATGACTTCACCACAGAACTGGAAACATTGTCTAAAAACAGTCACAGTCAAATGCAATACAGCATATGTATTAGTAAATTAAATATTAACACAGTCACTCAAAATTTAGTATTTTAAGAGTATATGCTGATGATGCAATTTTAAGTAAAAGAGCTGGATACGAATTTATGTGTGCAGTTTGAGCCCACGTTTTTAAAATAATCATATAATTACATATAGACATCTGCCTACAGATAATGTAGATTATCATCTAATAATGAGATTATGAGTTATATTTCTTTACATTGTTCTATATTTTCAAATCTTCTTTTGAAAATGTATTACTTGAATAATCAGAAAAAATAGATATCATTTAAAAAGCAAATATGCTCTAATCCTTTCTGTAAAATCTATGTAAAGGGCTTAAAATAGGAAAGAACTAGATATGACATATATGTGTGACAGCTCTTCTTCTTACCCTTTTTAGGGGATACTCTTTTTGTTTTTTAATTTGCAGAGAGACTGAGTATTGCCAGCTAATTCTAATTGAGAATGATTTCTATGGTATCTGATGCAGTTATATTCTTCTATTTATTATTTCTGTCTTATTTTCCTTGCTTCTATCTTACTGTACTGTACCTGACTTCTTAAATTGAATGCCTACCTTATTAATTTTCAACCTTTCTTCTTTTAATAAGCATTTAAGACTATACATTTGTTATTTAACTACTATTTTGCCTGTATCTTAAAAGTTTTGAAATGTTGTATTTTTCTTATTGTTCAGTTATATTTTCTACTTTTCTTTATGATTTATGAGTTCTTAAATGTGCTTTAAAATTTCCAAACATATTTTTAAATTGATTTCTAACTTAATTGTATCGTGATCATAGACTGTGGTCTATATAGTTCTCATACTTTGAACATTTTTAAGGCTTGTTTAATGGCTAATATTTGTAAATACTCTATATACTTAAAAAGTAAATGTTTCCTCCAAATACTGGGTGCAGGCTTCTACAGGTTTCCATTGGGTCAAGTTCATTTTGTTGTTCAGATATTCAAATCTTTGCTTCTTGTTTGTTTTCTTAATCTAGGTTTCATGTGAGGATTAAATGAGCGTATATAATACATAGATATAACCAGTGTTTGGCACATGGATGAGATTCACATAACATAGTGGTTTAAAGATATACTCTAGAGTCAAATTGCTCAGAGGCAAGTCTGGGCTCTGCATTATTAGCTGTGTTACCCTGGTGAAGTTTACATTAGATCTCTGTGCCTCAGTTTCTGAATCTGTAAAACAGGAATAATAATAGAGTTATTGTGAAGATTAAAGTAGTTAGTACATATAAAACTCTTAGAAGCAGGGTGACTTAAATCTGAACTGAGGTGTAGTTGGAGCAGATTTGGGATGGCTAAGACCTGGAATTACCACAAATACAACAGAAAAGGAAGGAGATGGAGGAAGGTCATAGGGTCACAGTGACAGCATAAGGTCAGAAGTTTGGGGAGAGAAAACAGGCAAATGTAAGAGACAGGCATTGCTAGGCTAGACAAAGTATAAGAGAGGGAGCACTCCTTTTGTCATGTGTTTGGAGACTGGGGATATAATAACCATCATACTCAGGTTCCTAAAACTCCAGCTCCTGGCCTATACACTTCCATTCCACTGAAAAACTGTAAGAAATAGGGGCAATTCAAGGTTACTATTATGAAAACCACAACCACTTATATTCAGAAAGACTCTTGTCAATTCTGCTTCCTGCTCTGTGAGATGAAGTTGGGAGTTAGGAACAAGATTCCAGACCGTCATAGAGGAAGTAGGATATTTAGTAGGAAACAAGGGGTCAAGTTTGAGTGTGTGTAACTAGTCAGGTAGGGCAGGATACACAAACTTGGCCACTAAACTCTTTATATTGGATGTGGTGCCTGGCTACCCAGTTCAGAACCAACTCACACCTAACCCAAAGAACATAACTTCAAATCAAATAATTTTTCTGGTTTAATATGAAAACACACACATGCACATAAATGCACACTTGTGCACACACACACACACACACACACACACACACACTTAATTTTACTCCTACTGAAAACCACACTAAATTCACAATACAGTTTTTCCTTAAAGGCATAAACCATCGAATATGGTGATATTAGAAGAGAAAACAGCAATAAAAATTTGGAAGTTACAAAGCACACTGATAAGACATAACTCAAGACAAACAATTCAAGAAACATAAAAATCCCAAGGTGTGAGTGGGGGGAGCTGATAGCCAACTTGATTTACACCTCAGAATCCCCAAAAGACTCCCAAATGGATAACATCAGATACCTCTGGCACTAGGAGTAAAGAAGGACCACAAAGAAGAATTGGGTGAGTCCCTGTATCCCTTCTCCTCTCCATGCCCTTGGGAAGTAACACACATTTGAAAGTTTATTCTCCAAAAAGGGTAAAATAGTGGGTCTCTGAATTGGAGAGAACTAGAATCACCAAAGATATATATACCTCACCAAAACCGAGGAGATTAAGTGACTGGTACATCCTGAATGATGAATGCCTGCCTCCTTCCCTCTTAACCCACACGAATCTCAGAATGCTGGCAGCCAGCATCTTACCTTTCCAAGCTGGGGCCTCTGTCTAGGGAGTCTGGCCAGTGCAAGAGGAAAAACTTAGATACTTCCTGTCGTAAGCTAAAAAATAGGCCCCCAAATGCCCATGTCCTAATTCCTGGAGCCTGTGCACATATTACCTTAACATGGACTTTGCAGATGTGATTAAATTTCTTAAAATGGGAAGATTACCTTAGATTATACAAGTGAGTCTAATGTAATCACAAAGGTCCCATAATAAGAAGGTAAGAATATCAGATTCAGGGAGAAAATGTAAGAGCAGAAGCAGGAGTCAGAGAGGCGAGAAGGTGCTACACTGCTGGCTTTGAAGAAAGAGGAAGCCGAACAATCAAGGAATGCAGGCAGCCCGCAGAAGCTGGAAAGGTCACGGCAATGAATTCTTGCCTAGAACCTCCCGAAGAGCCCAAGGCCCACTGACATCTTGATTGTAGTCCAGTGAAATTGATTTTAGATTTCTGCTTTCCAGGACTATAATATAATAAAAGTGTGTTGTTTTATGTCACCAAGTTTGTGGTTACTTGTCACAGTAGCAATAGAAAATTAATATAGTCATAATCAGAATACCTTAATAATAAATGGCTTACCCAGTTCACTCAACAGTGAACTTCAGATTCAATAAGCTACACACACACACACACACACACACACACACACACACACACACACACACACATAGAGTTTACAACCAGCTCTTTCCTCCATTCAGTATCAAGAGCAGATAGACAAAGATCTCCAGACATCTGATAAAACCTGCTTAGGGCCAGCCGAGTGGTGCATTTTTTAAGAGCTGGCTTGGGACACCAGCAGTCCCAGTTGGGATCCCACGTGTGAGAGCCAGTGACACTGCCCTCTACAGCTGTCAACAGCTTCACCTGTAGCTGGGCTGTGTGAGTCCCAGCGATGGTGTAGGCTGCTACCCCTGCTGCAGTGGGCTGCCATAGGCTACAGTGAGTGGCCGGTAGCCAGCATGAGTGGCTGGCAGCCAGTGTGAGCTGCCAATAGCAGTGGTGAGCGACCACCCAGAGGCCGGCAACCGATCTGCCTTATCCAGGAAGAGCGCAATGATGATACCAACATGGGCCAGTGAAGCAACATCCTCCACAAATAGACTGAAGAATAAAAAGACAGAAACTTGTCTGTTCCCCTTCCCGATTCCCCAATGCTGTTCCCCTCCCCCAATTCCCCAATAAAATCTTTTAAAAAAAAAAGCCTTCTTACATGAAAGAGACCAAAACTAATTTAAATAAAGACCAATTTGGAGGAAACAAAGATAGAGAAAATAAGGCTTTTTAAAAAATTATTCATTCTGGGCCGGTCGAGTGGCGTGGTGGTTAAGCCCTGGCTTTGGAAGCCAGCAGCCCTGGTTCGGGTCCCACTTATGAGGGGCAGTGACATTGCCCTAAAAAAAAAAAAAATCATTCATTCTGCAGAAAGATAAGAGAAGATTCTGTGTTCATGAAAATAAATGAGAATCCATTTTTTTAAAAAGGGACATTCATAGAATAAAAAAAGAACTCTTGGGAATTAAAGATAAGATAGCATAAACAAAAAACTCAATATAAGATTTGGAAAATGAACTTGAGGTATCACTCAGGGACTAGAATAAAAGGAATAAGAGATTTTTTTTTTTAAATGGAGCAAAACCCAAAAAAATTAGAGAACCAGTCAGTCTAAGAAGTCCAACACCAAAAAAGAAAGAAAGAAAGAAAGAAAGAAAGAAAGAAAGAAAGAAAGAAAGAAAGAAAGAAAGAAAGAAAACAGAAAAAGAAAAAGGAATTTCTTGAAAGAAAGAACAGAGAAAACTGAGGGCAAAAATAATTATAATTTAAGAAAATTTCATTAAATGGAGGAGCATGACTATCCAATAGAAAAGAAATACCAAATGAAGTTTTAAACCCCAACTGAAAGAGGATGTTTTATAAGCATTTAGAGAAAAAAACAACAGGTCACATAGAAGTACAGAGAATTGTACTGACTTTAAATTTTTGAACAGCTAAATTGGACAAAGACTATGGAGCGATTCCCTTTAAATTCTGCAGGATATTATTTCTATGATATGTGACATTTTCTAATGAGGAAGTTCTCAGAAAAATCCCCTTTCCACGACGATACTGGAGAATGTACTCCTACAAAGTAAAAAAAAAAAAAAATTCTTTTGCTAAGAGGAAGAAATAGGATTCAGGAAACAGGAGATATGACACAGGAAACAGGTTAGGGGAATTCCCAGAGAGAAGGAAAAGCATGTCCCAGAGTAACACCTGTTTACCAGGTGTGAAAGTAGTCCTTTGTGATTCTACAGACATATGACAAGAGCAGTTGTCACCAACAGTCCTGCTGCCAATATATCATCCTTTTAATTTCATGACAGTATGCCTAAGTAAGATTTTTATCTGGTTTTGGTTTTGTTTAACCACATGCTAATGATGTTCTTGCTCTCCTTTCCATTGTCCTCTGTTTGGATAAGCTAAGGACACATTGCACTCCCCAGAAATGCTCCTCAGCTCCTTCCTGAGAGTTGCGCAGTGGGAGGTAGATTGTGAACTAGAGAAGAGTCAACTTACCTTCTCACAGGAACTTTCATTCAACAGTGGCACAGTTACCTTTTTCTAACACAAGCAGGTTTATGCTTGCCATTGTTTTTCTTCAAAAATAAATAATATATTGTTTAGGGATAGACATACAGGTAAAATGGTAAAATGATACAGAAAAGGACAATTTACTTTCCAGGGGATGAGCTGTGTTCACCAAGGTAAATTCCAGAATCACCCTGGCTATTCCTGGATCTTTAACAATCAGTTCTGGATTTGATACCAAGTGTTTTATTGGAAGCCCTGGGGAAATCTAGCTCAAGGAAAGCCTCAAATACAGCAACCCAGAAACTTGCATAAATATTGACTTTTTAAGGACTTTAACACATTCTACAAGATTTGTAAGCTAGCCTCTGTGTGACACAGATCTGGTCTGATGTCTCTCCATGTGCCCCTGGATGTGTGAGCATGTACAGTAACTCTGGTTGTCACTCTAGGCACTAAGGTTAATACATTTGAGTGATAAAGATATTTACAGAAACTTATTTTTATCTATAGACAAATTGAAGAGCCTGAGAACTTTAGAGAGCAGCTCAGTACATCTTCTGGACTCCCCCGCCTTTCTATCTTCAAGTGAGACTCTGGCTCTCTACTTCCAGGACAACTGTATCTGAAGCAAGGATACAACAAAACATACTCAATGGAAGTTGGAGCTCCATTAGGCTGGAAGCTAAGGTTTCTTCTGCAGACCAAGGATGCAGAACCCTGCTGAATGGATACCAGTGAGCTCTTTTGGCCTCATGGTGTGAGCTCTCAGAGCAGATAAAGGTCTTCCTGAAAGACCTAGAAAAAAGGACCCTAGAAATGAAGAACCTGGGAAAGGAACAAGATGTGGGAGCTTCTACCCCAGGGGGCAGTGTGATGCATGCTGGCTGAGTCCTACAGCTCTAGGGAACCCATCAGGTCCACCATGGTGTGAATCTCTACAAGTATAGATAGAGGCTGCCTGTCATGGAGAAGTCCTCCATCAGCTTCTCTGAACTGGAAAATGATGCTCCTAGCTTAGATATGACAGAGCAAGCCTGTCTGTCTGTCTGTTCTGCCTCTGAGCTCTGGGCCTCCTCTTCTTTAACTACTCAGGCAGAGGCAGATAGCCTTGGACCTACGAGAAGGAGCAGGGAGATTAAAGAGAAACAATTTGCAATAGTGAGTGGAATAGTAACAGCTATATACAATGTCAGAGGGATAGTAGATTGGGGGAGGGAGGTTATCACTTTGAGAAGGGTATAAATGTCTAACTATTACATTGTTTTACAGACCTGAAACTAATAATAAAAAGAAAGTTAACACCTCCCATCCCCCCACCCCTCCCCCACAAAAAGAATCCTAGAGGCAGTTCCTAGTGTCTGGGGCCAGTATTTACAATACCATAAAAGCCATAAGGATACGTTCCTTTGGACGTGAAGTTCTGAGAGAATAGCCAGGGGGAAAGACTGAGGCAAATTCAGAGTTCAGTAGTTGAAGTGATGTTGACCTTCATTAATTACAGGTCTTTGGATTTCCATGATCAAACATTGGACTTGATCCCTTATGTTAGTAAGAGTTATGAATGAATAATACCAAAATTATTGAGTGAACGGTGTTGGGAAATAAAATATTTATTCAAACTCATAGGATCACCTTTGAGATTACTTATCAATTATGTCACATGCTTCTTCATGTGATGTGATGAGAAGTGCTTGATGTTAACTATGTGATATTTTTTGCCAAAAAGTATTTAGCTTGAACCTATGAGGAAACAATCAGGCAGTCCAGATTGTGAGACAGTTCACAAAACAGTTAGCCAGTGCTCTTCAGAAATGTTGTAAACATAATAAAGGACAAAAAAGAAAAAAAAAGTCAATACATTGTTCTAGAATACAGGAGACTTAAGAGACATGACAACTAAATGCAAATATGTTCTTTGATTGGATCCTGGGTCAGAAAAATGATGAAGAAAAGTTATAAAAGACATTATTGCAATAATTGTAGAAATTAGATTATGGATTGTATATTAGTCAATTTCTTGGTATCAGTGTTAAATTGAGTGTCATAATGATATTGTAGTGATGTATGAGAATAACCATATTCTTAGGAGATGCATGCTGAAATATTAGGAGTGACATGTCATGAAGTATTAGGAGTGACATATCTGTAAGTTACTTTTAAATGATTCAGAGAAAAAGTAAACATGTATAGAGACAGAGACATAAAGCAAACGTGACAAAATATTAATTATTGGTGAATCCACAGAACAGAATACAAGTGTTCAGTGCATTGATTAAACTTTTTCTGTAGTTTGAAGTTTCAACCTAAAAAGAGTCTTTAAAATACAAAAATGAATAAAATGTATGTGAATCAAAAGACTTGAAAGTGTGGCTGTTAAAATTGCTTTAGTAAAAGTACAAACAGCCATTATTATGGTGGGCTATGTTTTAAGCATTATGATATTGAAAGACCAAGTCCAAGGGGAAGAAAAACTATATTTTTCAAATGAATCATCCATAATAAAGATTTGATTCTATTAACCTATGAAATCAAATACCCAAATTCTGAAAGGGAGCTTACAGAATCATCATTCCTATTTCTCTAATTAAAGCTTCTTTTTTGAAAAGCAAACATTCACGATAATGCTTCTTAAACTATTACATAATTTAAAACTTTTTTAGGGCCTTGGATCCCCATCCTCCACCTGGCTTATACTGCGTTGCCAGGGAAGCACTGGGCGGGTGCCCTCCCGCTCCAATAGGTTGCTCACTGAGACCCTGGAGTGCTCGAGCTGCCTCACATCCCCACCCTCTGCAGGGCTTGTGCTGCGTTGCCAGGGGAACGCCTGGTTGGCATGCTCCGGCTCCAACAGGCTGCTCACTGAGACCCGGGAGTGCGCAAGCCGCCTCGGGTCCCCACTCTTCACACTCCGCTTGCAGAGTTGCCAGGCTGGTGATTGGTTGTCGGGCTGCTCGGCCTGATCTGGAAGCGGCTGATTGGGACAGGCTGAGACTGGGAGTTTTCCTGGGAGTGTTGGGCCGTGAGTTGTGTGCCTGCGTGATCCAGCCGGGGCTCTCCTGGTGATCTATCTAATACATCAAAGCAATCCCAGAGCGACAGCCAGAATGGGGAAACAAAGAAACATGTCACAAGTAAAAGATCAGAAGAAACCTCTAGAAATGGAACCAAATGAAACAGATGGATCTAACCTTTCAGAGACAGAGTTTAGAACACTGATGATAAGAATGTTTAAGGAACTTAAACATAAAGGATAGAGAAATCATAAAAAAACAACCAGTTAGAACCAAAGAACACAATAACTGTAATGAAGAACACACTAGAAGGGACACCAGTAGATTAGATGAAGCAGCGGATTGGATCAGTGACTTGGAAGACAAAATAGCAGAAATCACCCAGTTGGCACAACAAAAAGACCAAAGAATAAAAAACAATGAAAATAGTTTAAGAGCCCTATGGGACAAGATGAAGGGCAACAACCTTTGACTAATAGGAATACCAGAAGGAGAAGAGAAGAAGCAAGGGGTCAAGAATGTATTTGAAAAAATAATGACTGAAAACTTCCCTACCCTGGTGAAGGAAATCAACATGCATGCCCAGGAAGTACAGAGGGTTCCAAACAAGCTGAACCCAAACAGGTCCACACCAAGACACATCATAGTTAAAATGGCAAAGGTTAAAGACAGAGACAGAATCCTAGAAGCAGCAAGAGAAAGACAGCAGGTTACATACAAAGGAACTCCTGTTAGACTAACAGCTGACTTATCTACAGAAACTCTGCAGTCCAGAAGGGAGTGGCAGGAGATATTCAAAGTGACACAAAATAAAGGCCTACAACCAAGATTGCTCTACCCAGCACGGCTATCACTTAAAATTGAAGGAGAAATAAAGAGCTTCTCAGAAAAGAATAAGCTTAAGGAATTCATTACCACCAAGCCAGCATTGCAAGAAATGTTAAAAGAGCTTTTTTAAACAAAAGAAAGGGGTAAACAACCTAACGCAGGAAGACCAGGAATACAAATAACAAAATGGCAATACATATGTACCTATCAATAATCATTTTAAATGTGAATGGGCTAAATGCTCCAATCAAAAGACAGAGAGTGGCTGAGTGGATAAGAAAATAGACACATGGATATGCTGTTTACAGATGGAATAAGATATTTCATGCAAATGGAAATGAGGAAAAAAAAGCTGGGGTACCAATACTTATTTTGGACAAAATAGACTTTAAAATGACTACAATAAAAGACAAAGAAGGACACTATAACCCTAATAAACATCTATACACCCAACATAGGAACTCCTAATTACATATAACAGATTTTGACAGACATAAAGACAGAGATCAACAGTAACACTATCATAGTAGGGGACTTCAACACCCCATTGTCACCAATGGACAAACCCTTTAGACAGAAAATGAACACAGAAAGAGGGGCCTTATATGACACTTTATGTGTCCAGCTGGACACATAAATGACCAGTTGGACTTCGTTGATATTTTTAGAGCATTTCACGCTGAAAAAACAGAATATATGTTTCTTCTCAAGTACACATGGGACATTTTCCAAGATAGACCACATTAGGCCACAAAACAAGTCTCAGTAAATTTAAGAAGATTGAAGTCATATCAAGCAGATATAAAGGAAAAACCAATGGTTGCTGGCTGGGAGGGAGTGGGGATGAGGGAGAGGGGTAAGGTTTTGGACAGCATAGGTGGGTGACTACAATGTTGCCGCAGGGATATGGGGGCAGTTCTGGGAATCTAATTGATAATGTTGTGAAGAGACTATTATGTTAAGTGAAATAAGTCAGTCAGAGAAAGACAAGTACCATATTATCTCACTTATATGTGGAATCTGAAAAACTGAATGAACGATCAAAGTAAACAGACTCATAGATATAGAGGAAAAACTGAGGGTTGCTAGTTGGAAGGGGGTTGGGGATAAGGGAGAAGGCGAAGGGATTAGACAGCATAAATAGGCAACTACAATATTGCCATAGGGTTATGAAACACAGTTCGGGGAATATAATAATGTTGTAAAAATTTTGTGGTGTGTCAGATAGTCACATGTCTTGTTAGGGAGACCACTTCATGGATGGAGTAGAGGCTTGATCACTGTACTGTACACCTGAAGCTGATGTTGTATAATACTCTATGTCAACTGTAACTGAATATATAGATAGTCACAGGATGTGGAGTATACTGTGGAAGGGAGTCAAAGGAATTGTAATAGATATGTATGATATGGGGGGGAAGTGGGGTGGCAAACTTGGGGAGGGGGGTTGTCACTTTGGGGGTAAAGAGTATAACTATTGCATTGTGCTGTACACCTGAAACTAATAAGAAAAAAATGAAAGAAAATACAAAAAACTTTTTTAGTTGTTAGATCTGCATCTGCATTGTCTTCTAGCATTTTTAGTATAAATATAAATACATGCAAATCTAGTGGTTGTTTAAAGTTACCGTTTATGATGTTAGTCTCCATTTAAATATTTCTTCTCATATGACACAAATATCTTTCCTTGTCCATTGTGTCAATATATTTGTTACTCTCCTGCTACAAAGAGAATGCAAAGTAAATGTAAATGCTGTAAATTAAATGTAAATAATACAAGATTTGAAAGTCATTAAAATAATGACTGCTCAATAGCATACAAAGTTTTGACAGATAAGAATCTGGCAGATTGAGGCTAGTAAATATTTGAGGAAAAAATCAAAAAGGATGACAGATTATGAATGTCAAAACAATGCCTAGGATGCCCTCTAATGTTTAGGCAAAATAACCCTATTTGTTAAGATGCTGCAAAAATCAAAAGTGAATTAAGGACTTTATATGTGCTCTCTGAAGGCTTTGTCATTTAAATCCAAATGACACTTGATTTATTTTTGATTCATTCTGAGATTCCATGTAGACTCAACAAGCCTAATTAAAACTGTTTTAAATATTAGACTGACTCATGTGAAACTGTCATTTTTATAAATAAAAAAATGTAGGGTTTAAACTAATATAAGATAAAATAATCTTATTTTCTTAATTGTTTTCATTTCTAACAAAGAGTCCTAATCAAATATTTTGTCTCAGGTTTCAAAAGGATTCATTTTACTTGGCCATTTTTTCAGTAACGATTATCTTTGTTTTTTTTAATCTACATTTGGGACTTATAATGGCATTTTGATGGCAGAGGTAGAATCCACCCACCATTCGGATCATTGGTTCAATGGGAGAAAAGTCATCCTGAGGTCCAAATCATTAATTAAAAATTAATTTTTGCAATCAACTCATTTTTTTTTTAAAAGATTTTATTGGGGAATTGGGGGAGGGGAACAGCTTGGGGAATCGGGGAAGGGGAACAGACAAGTTGCTGTCCTTTTGTTCTTCAGTCTAGTTGCGGAGGACGTTGCTTCACAGGCCCATGTTGGTATCGTCATTGCACTCTTCCCAGATGAGGCAGATCAGTCCCCAGCCTCTGGATGGTCGCTCATCATGGCTATTGGCAGCTCACGTTGGCTGTCAGCCACTCACGCTGGCTGCCGGCCACTCACTGTAGCCTATGGCAGCCCACTGCAGCAGAGGTTGCAGCCCACACCGCTGCCGGGGCTCGCACAGTCCAGCTCCAGGTGGAGCTGTTGTTAGCTGTAGAGGGCAGTGTCACTGGCCCTCTTATGTGGGATCCGAACCGGGGCCACTGGCATCCCAAAACCAGCTCTTAACCAATGCGCCACTCGGCAGGCCCTCAACTCATTTTTTTTTAGCTGACTCAAAGCTGAAGGGTTGTATGACATACTGTAATTGTTTTAATATGAAACACACCAGAATGGGCATATCCAAATTAATGTACTTTTGCTTGATATCATCACTCTGAGAGGTTACACAGACATTTTCATGATAGGGTCAGGATTCCAAACAGTTACCTAATCTTCTTTGGAATTGCCTTGAGCACCAATTCTGTGCCACTAATTCTTTGTACTGTCTCTCAAGATGGCATCTTCATCCACTAAAGATGCATTGGTTTTAGTAATATAATAAATATTTGGACAATATATTTGAGGGCACAGATAAGAAATGAGGTTTGTGTTTTTGTCTGGCCATATTTTATTTGTGACTGTCCTATCGCCCACAGGCCCTCTTCACTGCCCAGTTTCACAAATATCATTACCTCCTAGCAATTGGAATAAGGGTAGGCCCATAGAAACTCTCCATAAGTACCTGCTGAACATTGACTACATGAATGAACATATGACTTCCGTATATGAGTGTATATACACAGTCAAGTAGAAATGGCTCATAGTTGGTAAACAAAGAAGGGAAAAAACTTTTTTTTCCCAGTACGATTTTCTTTATTGATCTTGCTATTTTATATCCCAGTATTTCTGGCCAGTTGAATATCTTTAAGCTGTACCAAGCTCCCCCAGTCCTTCCTTCACAAGAATCCTGACTACTCCTAATGCCAGTTTAAAATTATTGTTTTCTTTGAACAACACTGATTTACAAAATCACTGTTTGCTCATTCTTAAAGATACTTGGGGAACCTGGATAGGCAGTACTAGCCAGCATTATATTGTCATGGGTTAAAAAAAAGTCTTCTCATGCACAGTTGTGTCTTATTTACATCTGGAAATAGGAAGTAATAAAATTATGAAGCATTTGCAAAGTGATGTTCACAGAGCCACTACTTCCTGGTTCTCTCCAGTCATTATCTGATAACCTAGTATAAAAACCATCCGCAAAATAGGTAAAAGAGTGAAATAGAGTGGCATACAATTTTGCAGATATGAAAAGTTTCCTTAAAAATAGCACAATTTGTAATAAAGAGGAAAACGCATGAGGTTCACAGGATAATCTGCTCTCCCAGCACCTCACGCAGGTGAAGAACAGGGGCTCTGGAGCCGGAATACCTGGCTGTCCAGTCCTGGCTCTGTCTCTAACCAGCTGTGTGACACTGGGCAGGAGCCAGTCTCTCCTTCCTTCTGCTTTAGTTGTCTTGCTCATGAGGCACTTAACACATAGAAAGCACCCCCAAAATGGTTATGATTAGCATGATTGATGCTGCTGTTTTCCCAGGCCACCCATCCTGTCCTGTGATGTATTCATTCAGCAAATCATTATTAGGCCCATACTTTGTACCAAAGACTATACTAGGTGCTGGGGATAAATCAACCAGCAAAATTTCTGCCTTTATGGAGCTTACATTTTAGTAAGGAGAGACAGATAATACATTATAAACATGATAAATAAGAACATTTGTATAGTAAATTAGGAGGTGATAAGTGCTGTGGACAAAAGAAAATATAGGAAGGACCCCAAGTGTTGGGGAGAAGAGAGGTGGGGCAGATGGTGATATTAAATCAGGTGGTCGGGGTACACCTCATTAAGTGGGTAACATTTAAGACTTGAAGGAGGCCAAGAAGGGAACCATCAGGATATCTGAGGGAAAAGCATTCAAGCAGAGGGAAGAGTAAGTGCAGGGCCTTATGTTGCAAGTGTGGCTGTTATCTTCAAAGAACAGCAAGGAGGCAAGCCTGGCTAGAGCTGAGTGAACTGAGAAGAGATGAGAGAAAAGCCATAACGGGAGGTGAGATAATTAAGGAGCTTTGAAAGTCATAGAAAAGACTATGGACTTTACTCTGTTGGAAATAGGGAGCCATTGAGAGGATTTGAGTGGAGGAGTGCCTTGAGGAGATTTATATTTTTAAAGGGTCAGTCAGGCTGCTGTGTTAAGAATAAACTGAAAGAGGCAAGGAAGCAGGGAAAACATGGGGAAAAATTTTTTTTTTTTTTTTAAGAGGGCAGTGTCACCAGCCCTTATATATGGGATCCGAACCGGAGCTGCTGGAGTCCCAAGCCAGCTCTTAACCACTGCGCAACTCAGCTGGCCCTTCTTTTTTCTCTCTTTTTTTTTTTTTTTAAAGGAAACTATTTAGGAAGGTGTTATGGTACTTGAGAGGGGCATGATGGTGGCTTGAACCAGGGAAGTATCAGTAGAGGTAGTGAAAAGTGGCTGAATGTTAGATATACAGAGGGTGTCAAAAAATGTACACACATTTTAACAAAGGAAAAAAACTGTATTAAAATTGTAATACTCAATATATACCAATATCAAAAGATGATATAAGTCATGTGTATACATATTTTTGGCACCCCCAGTATTTTGAACAGGTGACAGACTGGACATGAAATGTGTGAGAGTTGCTAAAGATAAATCCAAGACTTTTTTGCCCTGGGCTATTAGAAGACTGAAAATGCCATTAACTGAGATGAGGAAGACAGTGACTGGAATTGTTTGGGGGGAATGAGAGCAAGATCAGTTCAGTTTTATAATTCTTATCCTTGTTTCTCTACAGGTAAGATATTTTCCCTCTTCTGGCTTCTTTCAAGATTTTCTCTTTGTCTTTCGTTTTCTGTAGTTTGAATATGATATGTTTAGGCATAGGGGTTTTGTTTTGGGTTTCTTTTGGGGGGTATTTATTCTGACATTTGGTGTTCTCTGAGCTTCTTGGAACTGTAATTTAGTCTCTGTCATCAATTTTGAAAAGTTCTTAGCCCTTATTACTTCAAATACTTATTTTATCCCATTTCTTTTTTCTTCTCCTTCTGGTATTCCAATTTTGTGTATGTTACATCTTTTGGAATTATCCCACAATTCTTAGATTTTGTTTGTTTGTCTGTTTGTGTTTTTTATTTGTTTGCTTATCTTTTGTTTTCATTATTTTTTTTCTCTCTGCGTTTCATTTTGGAAGTTTCTATTGACTGTTCTTCCAGCTCACTGATGCCCTCCTTGGCTGTGCCCAGTCAAATGAAACGTCAAAAGCATTCTTCATTTCTGTTACAATTGATTCTCAGTATTTTTATCTCTTTACTTACATTAGAGATAATGCTCATCTGTTCTTGCAAGTTGTCTACTTTTTTTATTTGAGCTGTTACCATATTAATCATAGTTATTTTAAATTAGCTGTCTGACAATTCCAACATCTCTGTCATATTTCAATCTGGCTCTGATATTTGCTTTCTCTCTTCAGACTATTTTTTTCTTGCTTTTTGGTGTACCTTGCAATTTTTTGTTTAAAGATGAAAATGTGGTATTGGGGAATAAAAACTGTTGTAAATAAACTTGTAGTGTGAGGATTTATGATAATCTAGCTAGGAGTGTGCTGTGTTTAAGGTTTACCATAGCTCTCAGTGCCAGAGGCTTCAAACTCCTCTAGAGTCTTGATGCTGTTGTTGTTGTTGTTGTTGTTGTCGTCATCTCTCCTTTTATTTTTGAACTTCCTTAAATATTTTTTCTTAGGGACCATCTGTGAGGCTGTGCCTTGCAGCTCCTTAAGCTATAATCCACTGTTCTTATGCTGGAGCCCCATTTGTATAGTGGTAAGCTATGAAGAAGAGTGTTCCACAATCTTCTAAATAAATCTCAGTCTTTTTGTCAGCCTCTGTTTCTGGCTTGTGACCTTCACAAGTGTTTTTTCTTACATAGCATACCTTCTCTCCTTTAGGTGAACAAGAAAGAAGTGAGGAAGTAGGGGTAATTCTGTGGTTGGCTATCTTAATAAATCTTAAGTATAAGGAGAAATGGAGCAAAACTAAAGCTGTAATTGGTAAAGAAGCAGCAGTCAGTTATAGTCAGGATCAGGACGTTTGGTTCTTGTAAAGGTTTGAGTCAAGTTCATGTTCCTCATATGTATTCAGACATTATCGTGGGGGGTTTTGTCTTAACCTATCCTGGTCACAGTGGTGATATCTGATATTGAATGTATTTGAGAAATTATGTCCAACACGAGAATACCAAGGCCTCACTGATAATGCCGCACTGATAATTCTGGGTTTCAGAGGCTGCTTTTCTCTTTCTCATTATTCCTCAATATCTTTCCACTACTCCTTTCCATGCCTTGTTTCATAAGCATCTGGTCCCTCATACAATCTACCCCATAGTGTGAAAGCTTGCAATTTACCTATTCTTCACCTGAGAAAGACACCAGGCTCCAGCCCAAGTGTACTTATCTGCCCCAGCTACTAGTCGTTCTACTTATTTCAACTCTTCTAATCTGGTTGATAGTTTTCCACCAGTTCCTAGATTACAAGGATGGGAGTTTGGTAGTAAGAGCATCTACCTGGTTTTAAGGCCTGGGTTTAATTTCTGGCAATAACAGCTGCCTGTTTTAAAACCCCCAAGTTCTAGTTTCCTCATGTATTAAAAGAGCTTAATAAACTTTTCTTTCAGGATTTGCTGACACAATTAGAACTAATGTTTAGAAAGTGGATATGGAATATCTGACTACCAACAAACAGTAGTTGTTGCTAGAAGTAATATAAAGAGATTTAAAAGTTGCAACATCATCCCCGGTGACTTTATTTATTTATTTATTTTCCCATTGACTTTAAACTCTCCATCTTGCCTGCACATCATTTATATCCCATTGGTCTACTTGTTGAAAGATACAATTAGAGTCATACATTCTGCGGAAAACATAGCATTTGTTGATAAAATAGAAATACACACACTTAAACTATTGAAGCGATTAATAAGGTCACATAGAAGAAACATTTGACTTGGAATCCAGTGATTTATATTTGACTCCTGGTACCACAACTTGAAAGTATGTATCATGCGGCAAGTTACTTGATCTTCTAAGCTTTAGAAACCTCATCTATTAAACAGGTGTAAGGAGTTGGGGGTAGAGGACAGTGTTTTACAGATTATATAGGATAATATTTTTCTTTTGTAATATATTTTATATATTATAAAGCTTTTTATAGACCTAACGTGCTATTATCATTAGGTCCTTACTTGTATTTTCATATGCTCTATTTATTTCTTAAGCTTATTGTGAGTCATGGAATGAAAAAACCTGAAGGAACTCAAATATTCTTCCAAAATATTTGAGTTCACACCTTGGGGCCAAATTCAACAAAGGTTAGCTAAGTAAGTTGCCTTATGTTCTTCTACAAACCAAGAATATAGTCAAATAATGGTGCCCAACTTCAAATACTACTGTACCAAACCACCGATCGACTGAGGACTATGCAGAAAGGGAATGACAGGATTGCAAAAAGTATTTCCATCTTTACAAGCCATAAAATATTATATTACCAAAAAAAAAAAATGCTCTCCCCCCAAAAAAAATAAAATAGACACCAATTTTTCTAGTCATTTATTGAGAAGTAAACAAACAAACAACTATTTACCAATGCCATTTTATTTGTCTGGGGGGAGGATGCTAACTTTTTTGAATTCTTACTATCATGCTGGAAACTAGGTCCTCACAGGAGCCCTGAGCTTTGATTATTATTACTTTCACGTTACACATAAGGGAATTCAGGTTCAAAATGATATGCAAGTTGTCCCAAATCACATAGCTAGTAAATGGTAATGTGGGAACTGGAGGTAGATCTGTTTGGTTTGAATACACTAGACTTCTTTGCACTTATTGGGATACTTACTGAGGGAAAAAAACACCAGCTGAGTAGATCTTCTATTATCCACATTCCAGAGTAAAATAATGTTCCTGGGAGGATGAGGAAGGAAGTCATAGACTTTCTGGATAAAGCAACATTTGAAAGCCTATTTAAGAAATTCCCCCCCCTCTACTTAATGGGTGGATCCTTCTACAGCAGCTGGTCTAGGGCTATAGTGACAGGAAAGGTTACATACAGATGGAAATCTGTGAGAGGATAGCTTCCAACTATTCCAACCCAGTTGAATCACCTTCTTGATATCAGAGAACCCATTTCTAACCCCTCTCTCATGAGACCCATCATGTCTGACCTGGGTCTTCTCTCCAATCTGTTCAACTGTTTTCCAAAGGCTGCAGTGATGTGAATCTCTTCTCTACATACCTCCCGTCCTTCCTGTCCTAAGTGTTCTGAATTCCTTCCAACACCTGCTGGTGACATTAAAATCTGCCAAAGCAATAGGCTGTTTACCCAGCTTCCTTTTTAAACTCACCAAAAGACTCACAAATGTGAAAAACTTTGTGCTATGTGCTATGACAGTCTGGAAGTTTTGACCTGTGTAGAATTTAGCAATTATTGCTTATAAAACATATTTATAGTCTCATTATTTTTAATGGAAAAAAAAGCAAATACTTTGTTGATTTTTAAAAATTAAATAATATAAAAAAGGATTCTCCTTGTGAAAATATTTTTAAATATAATAACCCTCTTTCTTCCTCTCGGGGATGTATTTAGTTTGATATGTATACTTTAATTTTGTGTGTATACTTTAATTTGTATGTATACTTTAATTTTGTGTATTTAAAAAAATAAATCAAGTACATTTATAATAGAAAAAAATATTCTGCAATTAAAATGAGACAAGTAGGCTTCTAGGTAGTGATATATTAAGGTCTCTAAGACAAGTGCTTGAAGAATAATAGCAAGCTTCAGAACAATACATGCCATATCATTGTATGCCTTAATGTTTCTAACTGTGGGTTTCTAAACTAAATCAGAGTACAACTCTGGCTGTTAAAAGGCACTGTGACTTTCAAATTGTAAAGTCTCAAGAAATGTGCAATAGTAATAAATATGATGATACAGAGATCAATGGCAGATAAAGACTCCTGCTCCTAACTGGTGCAGCCACTATGGAAAACAGTATGTAGTTTCCTCAAAAAAATAAAAATGAAACTCCTCACGACCCAACAATCTCACTCCTGGATGTTTATCCAAAGAAATTTAAAACACTAATTCAAAAAGATATATGAACCCCTATGTTGACTGCAGCACTATTCACAATAGCCAAGATATGGAAACAACTGAAATGCCCATCAATAGATGGTTAGATAAAGAAAGCATGGTACATTTATACAATGGAGTATTACTCTGCCATAGAAAGAATGAAATCTTACCATATGCAACATCATGGATGGACCTAGAGAATATTATGCTAAGTGAACTAAGTCAGACTGAGAGAGACAAATACATACGATCTCACTTACATGTGAAATCAAAAGAACAGAACAAATGAACAAATGAAACAAATGGACTAATGGATACAGAAAACAAACTGAGAGTTGCTAGATGGGATGGGGTTGGAGGGATGGGTAAGAAAGGTGAAGGGATTAAGAAGTACAAATTGGTAGTCACAAAACAGTCACGGGGATGTGAAATACAGCATGGGAAATATAGTCAATAATATTGTAAAACTTATAGTGTCAAATGAGTATTTGGCTTATTGGGGTGATCACTTCATAAATTATATAAATGTCTAACCACTATGCTGCACACCTGAAACTAATATAAAAATAATATTGAATGTCAACTATAATTTTAAAATATTTAGTCACGAGATATAAAGTACAGCCTAGAGAATATAGTCAATGGTATTGTAATAGCTATATATGGTATCAGATGGGTAGTAGACATTTTGGGGTTATCATTGTGGAATGTGTAAATGTCTAATCATTATGTTGTTTTGTACACCTGGTACTAATAAAAAATAAAATAAAAAGTTAAAATAAAAGAAGACTCCTGCTCCTTTCCTCACTTTTTGTAACTGTGTCCAAGGCACTCTATTTATTCCACAAAAATTAAAATGTATTTCTTGTTATCTAGAATATTGGTATACAGAATTTAAAAAGTGGCCCCTAATCTATAGGAATTTATAAATTGAAGAAATTGAGTTCCACAGTCACACACAGGTCACAGCTGGTACAAGATGGAGTTAAGATTCAAACTCAGAGCTGTCTGGTTCCAGTGCTCATGTATTTCTCCCACCTCCCATGCTGTCTTTAATAAGACAACTTCTCAGAAGAAAGGGATCCTGTAAGTGAATTATGGAGACAGATTTGGAATATCATATTGAAGGCTAGATTATGGATAGTTTTAGATGTTAAGAAATTTGTTTATAACTTAAAGAAAGTCATAAATGACAAGGAATTTAAATTATCATTTGGGGAATAACTTATTGAAAGTAACAGTTAATGAAGGATCTGGGAATGGTATGTAGGATGCACTAAAACAGTAAGAAGATGGAATAGATAATAATCATTGGGGGATGATGGATGATCTGAGAAGTCAGTCTACCCAGTAATTCAAAAAGGCTCTCACCTGGCAGTTGAGAACACCTGGCTAAGAACCAGTATTCTCTATAGGTTGTGCAACATTTCACCTGGTCTGACTAATGAAAACTGAATGCATTTGGAACGGAAATCACATATATATGTAGATAAAGCACATGATGAGCTTTTATTCGACCTTGATTTATGTAAATGAACACAAGAAAGCCTCCATTATAAAAGGAAGGCAAGCATCATTCAGTTAGTCTCTTCAGAATCAGATTTTGAAAATGAAGGCCCTTCTTCTCTTGACCTTTCTGGTTTTTATTAATTCTCCAGGTTGGGCAAAACATAGACACTACTACATAGGCATTAAGGAAACCACTTGGAACTACGCTCCTACTGGTAAAAATATGCTCAATGGGAAGCCCATTTCTGAAGATAAGTAAGTAATACCTCTGCACTGACAAATTTACTAGCAGAAGCAAAAGTTTGTAATGGCTACTCATTGATAAAATGCTGATGAAGCGTTTCTCTTGATTGACCCTTTAAGGGGACATTTGCTGTTAGAACTACTTCCTTTGGTTTTTATTTGTTTGTTTGTTTGTTTCTCGTTGTTTTAGTATAAGAATGGCATGAAAGACAGATACTAATATAAGTAAGGAATTGTTCCTTCATGGCACTGTCACCACTCTTGCCCTTGTGACACATTTCAGGGGTCATCCAATTCTGTGTTCTCAGCGATTTTAAGTGGTACTCAAGATGTAAAACAACAATTGTCTATCTGATATTGAGTGTATGCCAGAGACTGTAAAATTGCAGCTTTTTGACTTCTGCCTTCAAATATAGGGAGGAGGACATCTAGAGGTTACACATGAGCTTCTGATGTACTGTTTATTGGCCAAAATGCCCCCAATTCTACCAACAAATCCACAGATGTATTTAAATGCATAAAGACCGTAAGTCATAAGAATTGATCTAATGCTTGAGTAGTAAAGTACCTCAAAGTGGGGTGAGAAAACCTTTTGTAGTCCAGTACAATGAATTTGGTAAGTCTCTTAACCACACACTCCAATGTTGTCTTTTGTTGCAACACCTTTTTTGACTTCTTTCCCAATTTCTCCAGGGTCTGAGTTTTCTCTGTCAAAATTAGGCTGTAAAGCTTCTTACTTCCAGTTTCAGTTTAGTCAACACTTTTTTCTTTCCAGTCAAAATTTGTTAAAGTTCTCTCTTTTATTTTTTACAGCGAGTTTCAGTCCCAAGTGTATCTGCAACGTGGCCAAAATAGGATAGGACCTGTTTATAAGAAGGCTTTGTATTTTCAATATACTGATGATACATTTCAAAGAATAATTGAAAAACCACCCTGGTTGGGATTTTTAGGTCCAATAATTAAAGCAGAGACTGGAGACTTGGTTTATGTACACGTAAAAAATTTTGCTTCAAGAATATATAGTTTCCATCCTCACGGAATGTCTTACACTAAAGAAAATGAAGGTAAGTGGATCCTCTCTCCTTATATTCCTGAACTTTTGCTTATAGACAGTACGAGCCCAATACTTCCAGAAAAGCAAGGTAACCATGATCTGGGCATTATGGATAGGAGTAGTGTGGGGTGAATGCAGACCCTTACTTCTTTTACTTCTGATGTCTTTAATATTTATATCCAAGACAGTCTTTTTTCAATTTCTCATCTTGAATGAGTGACCACTCTTTTGTAATTCCTGGCAAAGAAAACACACTTTTCACTCACATATCACACATACACAAATTGCTTTTGTAGCAGACACTCATGAGCTAAATGTTAGTTTGCAGAAATGCTGTTCTACCCCTAGCTCATTTCATTTCCTAGTGGGTGAGGGTTAGTCTTTTGGAAAACATCAGTGTCAAGAGAAATGACTTCTTTCCAGAAAGTATCCCATCTCCTACACATCTACACTCACAGCTGCCTGATGATGCTGTGGGGAAAAAAAAGAAGAGACAGCCAACAAATAGGGTTTTGTGTTCAACATGGAGTGGGAGGGTCCCAAAAGATGTATAAATGGTGAGAGGTTGGCCATGATTCAAAATATTCTATTGAATGAAAAAAATATATATATTATGCAGGTTATCAGGACTCCAGTCCCAAAAGGTTGAGATCTGAAGTGAAATGCTAGAAGAAGAAAGAAAAGTGAGCAAGGTCCTAGATTCAGAACTGAGGTACTAGGTACCTCAAGTTCAAGGTAATGTGAGCTATGCAGAAGGCCACTTTTGGACTACTCGGGGGTAACATGGATGCCTCTTGATGCCATAGGTCCCAAGTGTGACTTGCAGTGAAGAAAATATGGAGGGAAACCCAGGAACCTAACTCCGTGTATTCAAGATATAGAGACATAGTAGGTGCACATTATTTGTGGAATCCATCGATAAAGGTGATGATAGTCTGTTAATAGACTGCCTGTCTCTTCCCAATTTGATCTAGATAAAATGTGGCCGAGTGGGGCATTCAAGTAGAAGCCAACTAAGGGGGATCTAGGGAGACAGGAGGCAGGAAAGACGAGAGGAGAAATGCACACTTTACTCTGAAAATACAAATTAACATGCATTCATTGCTTATTGGAGAAAGTATGAGTGACAGTCAAAATACTGTTGTCAATGATTGTTGTGACCACAGTGCAGATTGTGTTTTCTAGGTGCTCTCTATCCTGATAATACTACAGGCCTGGAAAAGGAAGATGACCATCTGAAACCAGGGTCGGGGTATACTTACAAGTGGTTTGTGGACAAAAATCAAGGACCTGCCGTCAATGACAGTGACTGTGTGACAAGGATTTACCATTCCCATGTAGATGCTCCCAATGATGTCACTTCAGGACTCATTGGACCAATGATGACTTGTAAAAAGGGTACCATGTTTTTAAATTTTCATTGTAGTAATTGGGTCAACCATAAGATGTGGGGTGTCCCTCACCCTCACCCTCCTAGTGGAATTTTGCTATTAAATGAGCTCTATTTTCCTGCGGTGTCCTGGATTCTCTAGAAAAAGTAAAGTTGCCATCTTGGACTCTGAACACTAGATGGCGATCTTGAGAACAACGCCTCAATCCAAGTCCAATAATGCAGGTTAATCACTAGGTGGTAGTCAAACCCAGTAAACTTCACTTCAGCCATCCTCACACAAAATTACTGCCTCCTTTCTCCTACGGGCAAGTGGCGTTTCAGCAGGATGGAAGGAAATGGGAAGATGAGAGGCAGTCTGCCTGGTTCCTTGCATGCTTGGTTCCTTAGGGTTCTGTCTGGGGAGGTGCACGATTTTACTTTCATATATTAAGTTGAATCAGAATTATCAGCTTATTTTATAGCAAAAATAATTATTGCAAAGAGGCAATTTTGCTGTTTTTCGTTTGTTTTGTTTTGTTTCAGGCACACTGGATGGAGACACTGAAAAAAATATCGACAAATCATATATTCTGTTGTTCAGTGTAATCGATGAAAACAAGAGCTGGTACCTCGAGGACAATATTCAGATGTATACTGAACACGGCCAAGTTAATCCTAGAGATCCTGCCTTCAAGGAGAGCAATTTTATGTACTGTAAGATTTTAAAACCTTTCTCATTTATAACATCTGATAAGTCTAACTTGTATGATCCTAGTTAGTGATTTCCCTTTAAGTTTGTGTACTTCAGTTTATAATTTTCAGTTTTTCTCTCAAGGTATGCTGGTTGAAGGCATCTAGTAAATCCTGCCGATTTCCAAAGTTTTCTAGCAAGTAAAGTTAGGCAGGTACATTTGTTTTCTAAACTCTGATATTGATCAAAAGTTGATTTTAAAAACATAGAAAAGAAGTCACTTTAAAGCAATAAAATATTATGGAAGAACAAAGGCATAACTGACCAGATATTTTATGAAAATGTGTTTCTACATAGAATTTTTCAGAACAGGTACTCCTCTTATCTGTCACCTTTATCCTTGCTCTCTTCTTTCATGGACTTAGCTTTTCTTTCTATTATTTTCCACTTTTCACTGTTTCCTGCCTTTCCTCCTCTTGCCTCTAAATCTCTGTACTCCGATCACTTTTAATCATATACAATGTATATGGCCTCCTTTTTAGTGAAACACAAATCAACTCTTGGAGATTATGCATATTGACACTGTGAGGTTTATATAATGAGAATTTGTACCATGTGGTCCTTATCTACCATGCTTCATAGGTTAATTTGCATTTGTTTTCAGCAATTAATGGATACATGTATGGAAATCTACACAATCTCACCATGTGTGCTGAGGACAGGGTCATGTGGCATTTAATTGGCATGGGTGATTATTTTGATGTACACCCCATCTATATCCAAGGACAAACTCTGATCTTTCGGAATCACAGAAAGGACACCATTACCGTCTTCCCTGCCTCAATGGAGGATGCCCTTATGGTGGCCAAAGGCACTGGAGAGTGGATGCTGGGCTGTCAGATATATGGTAGGAATTGATTACTTTTACATAATGCAGGGTCAGAGAACTTTCAAGGTAAAAAACCCATTACAAATGCCTCATCTTCCAAATGGAGACATTCATATCTAGGGAAGTGATAGAATTGCCTTTTGGCAAGTCAGAGACAGGTCAGGACTGGAACACTTTCTTTTTCCCCCCCTGCAAAACCAAGTCCTTTATTTATTTCAGGCACAAAGCTTAAAACATTACAAATGTCAATAATAAGTATATCAAATAATATATCATTTGTATAATTATAACATAAAATACCAGCAATTCAAAAATAAACACTGTTGTAAGTGAACAAAATGCAATTAATCTTGAAATGTTGAAAAATACATACTATTTAATCTATTTTAAGTACAATCTTAAATAACATTGTATCAGTGGTTTCATTGTTGAAACACGTTTATTTCTGTGCAATTTTCTCAGCTCTTTCAACACCTTTACTGCCCAGGTTGATTATGAAGAGAGAATTAAAAACTGGCTGCAAATATTTTTGTCTGACTCCTTCATCCTCGAATAACCTGGTCATTGCAATTATTTTATTAATGGTTCTATTTTTATTTCAAAGAAAGCATTTCCAGGCTTTTTCTTTTTCTTTTTCTTTTTTTTAAGATTTTATTGGGGAATTGGGGAAGAAAACAGTGTTGGGGAATTGGGGAAGGGGAACATTGTGTTTTTTCAGGACCTATCAGCTCCAAGTCAAGTTGTTGTCCTTCAATCTTAGCTGTATAGAGGGCACAAGCTCAGCTCCAAGTCCCATAGCCACTCAGCACAAGGTGCTGTGTTCAATCTTAGATGTGAGGGAGGCGGATGGGGGGCACAGCAGGAGTCGAACCAGCAACCTTATTGTTAAGGGCACGAGCTCTCACAAGCTCAGTGGCAGCTCAGCTAGGGCACAGTTCACTAGCCCATGTGGGAATCCAACCAGCAACACTTTTGCTCAGAGCTCGCACTCTAACCAACTGAGCCATCCAACTGGCCCCTTTTTGTTTATTTTTATTTTTTAACTTTACTATATGTAGATGGAAATTACCAGGCATACCTACCTTGATCAGGTGTTTTTTTCTTTCTTTCTTTCTTTCTTTCTTTCTTTCTTTCTTTCTTTCTTTCTTTCTTTCTTTCTTTCTTTCTTTCTTTCTTTTATTTATTTATTTATTTATTTAGCTTCAGGTGTACAACAAAATTACACTTTTTACCCCTCAAAGTGACAACTCCCTCCCCCAATTCTCCCCCCACTCCTCCCCCCATATCATACTATCTATTACAATTCCTTTGACTCCCTTCCACCTTATAATCCACATCCCGTGACTATCTATATATTCAATTACAGTTGGCATACAATATTATCCAACATCAATTTCAGGTATACAGTGCAGTGATCAAGCCTCTACTCCATCCATGAAGTGGTCTCCCTAACAGAACATGTGACCATCTGGCACCCCACAAAATTTTAACAACATTGTATTCCCCGAACTGTCTTTCATATCCCTGTGACTATACTGTAGTTACCTATTTATGCTGTCTAATCCTTTCCCCTTCTCCCTTATCCCCACCCCCCTCCCAACTAGCAACCCTGTTTTTCCTCTGTATCTGTGAGACTGTTTCTGTTTCTTTTGCTCATTCATTCAGTTTTTCAAATTCCACATATAAGTGAGATCATATGGTATTTGTCTTTCTCCAACTGACTTATTTCATTCAACATAATAGTCTCTAGGTCCATCCATATCGTTGCAAATGGTACAATTTCATTCTTCTTTATAGCAGAGTAATACTCCATTGTATAAATGTACCAACCACAGTTTCTTAATCCAGTCATCTACCGATGGACATTTCGGTTGTTTCTAAGTCTTGGCTATTGTAAATAGCGCTGCAATAAACATAGGGGTGCATATATTTTTTCGAATTAGCGTCTTGGATTCCTCTGGGATCTTTTTTGTTTTGTTTTGTTTTGTTTTTAACCACCCCCCTCCCCGCTTACCCTCTGGTAACCACTAAACTATTGTCCATGTCTACGAGTTTTTGTTTCTTTATTTGTTTGTTTTGTTCCTTTTTTGCTTTTAGTTTTATATCCCGAATATCAGTGAAATCATATGGTTCTCAACTGTTTCTGTCTGGCTTATTTTGCTTAGCATAATAATCTCAAGATCCATCCATGTTGTTGCAAATGGCACTATTTCATTCTTTTCTTATGGCAGAGTAGTATTCCATTGTGTGTATATACCACATCTTCTTTATCCAATCATCTATTGAAGGCACTTTACTTGTTTCCATGTCTTGGCTGCCATGAATAAAGCTTCAATGAACATCAGACCACATATATCTTTATGGATAAATGTTTTCAGATTTTTTTGAGTATATACCCCAGAGAGGGATTGCTGGGTCATATGGTAATTTTATTCTTAATTTTTGAGGAACCTCCACATTGCCTTCCATAATGGCTACACCAAACTGCATTCCCACCAACAGTGTATGAGGGTTCATTTTTCTCCACAGCCTCTCCAATACTTGTTATTTTTTGTCTTGTTGATGATAGCCATTCTAACCGGTATGAGGTGATATCTCATTGTGGTTTTTATTTGCATTTCTCTGATGATTAGTGATGTTATTAAGCAACTTTTCATGTCTATTGGCCATCTGTATGTCCTCTTTGAAGAAAGGTCTATTCAGGTCCTCTGGCCATTTTTTAATTGCATTGTTTTTTTGTTGTTGAGTTGTATGAGTTCCTTATATATTTTGGATATTAGCCCCTTATAGGAGGCGTTGTTTGCAAATATCTTCTCCCATTCGGTTGGTTGCCTCTTTATTTTGTCAATGGGTTTTTTGTTGTTGTTTTTTTGCTATTTGAAAGCTTTTTAGTTTGATATAGTCCCATTTATTTATTTTACCTTTTATTTCCCTTTTCTTTGAAGTCAAATTCAGACGATCCTTTTTGAACCCAAGATCCATAAGCTTAGTACCTGTTTTCTTCTATGCAGTTTATTGATTCAGGTCTTATGTTTAGGTCTTTGATCCATTTTGAGTTGATTTTGGTACATAGTGACAGACAGCAGTCTGGTTTCATTTTTTTTGCATGTGGCTTTCCAATTCTTCCAACACCATTTATTGAAGAGGCTGTCTTTTCTCCATTTTATGTTTTTGGTTTCTTCATCAAAAATTATCTGTCCATATTTATGTGGGTTTGTTTCTGGATTTTCAATTCTATTCCATTGGTCTGTGTGTCTGTTTTTCTGTCAATATCATACTGTTGATTATTGTTGCCCTGTAGTATAAGCTGAAGTCAGGGAGTGTGATACCATCAGCATTATTCTTTTTTCTTAAGATTGCTTTGGTTATTCAGGGTCTTTTGTGGTTCCATACAAATCTGATGATTTTTTGTTTTATTTCTTTTTAAAATGCCATTGGAATTTTGATGGGGATTGCATTAAATCTGTTTATTGTTTTGGGTAATATGGCCATTTTAACTATGTTGATTTTTCCAGTCCATGAACACAGAATGTCTTTCCATTTTTTTGTGTCTTCTTCAATTTCTTTTAAAAAATGTCTTATGGTTTTCAGTGTATAGGTCATTCACATTCTCGGTTAAGTTTATTCCTAGGTATTTTATTGTTTTTGTTGCAATTGCAAATGGAATTTTTAAATTATTATTTCATTTTCTGAGATTTCATTGTTAGCATATAGGAATGCAATGGATTTTTGTACATTGATTTTGTAGCCAGCAACTTTACTGTATTCATTTATTGTTTTCTAATAGCTTTTTGATGGATTCTTTAGGGATTTCTATATATAGTATCATGTCATCTGCAAAAAGTGACAATTTAACTTCTTCATTCCCAATTCAGACGCCTTTATTTCTTTCTCTTGCTTGATTACTCTGGTTAGGACTTCCAATGCTATGTTGAAAAGCAGGGGACAGCCCTGTCTTGTTACTGAACGTAAAGCGAAAGACTTCAGTTTTTCACTGCTAATTATGATATTAGCTGAGGGTTTGTCATATATGGCCTTTATTATGTTAAGGTAGCCGTTCTATACATAATTGGATGTTGTATCTTGTCAAATGCTTTTTTCTGCATCTATTGATATAATTATATGATTTTTGTCCTTTATTTTGTTTATGTGGTATATCACATTGATCAATTTGCATATGTTGAACCATCCTTGTGCCCCTGGGATGAACCCCCCTTGGTGGTGATGTATAATCTTCTTAATGTATTGTTGCATTCGATTTGCTAGAGTTTTATTTAGGACTTTTGCGTCTGTATTCATCAGAGATATTGGTCTGTAATTTTCTTTTTTTCGTGTTATCCTTACCAGGTTTTGGTATCAGGGTAATGTTGGCCTCATTAATGAATTAGGGTGTATTGTACCCTCTTCAATTTTTTGGAAGAGTTTGAGTAGGACAGGTATTAGATCCTCTTTGAATGTTTGGTAGAATTCACTAGTGAAGGCATCTGGTCCTGGACTTTTGCTTTGGAGAGGTTTTAGATGACTGATTGATTCAATTTCCTTACTGTTGATCAGTCTATTTAGATTTTCCAGTTCTTTGTGATTCAGCCTAGGAAGGCTATATGTTTCTAAGAACATGTTCATTTCTTCCAGGTTATTGAATATGATGGTAAATAGTCCTTCATAGTATCCTTTGATGATCCTTTGTATTTCTGTGGCATCTCTGGTAACTTCCCATCTTTCATTTCTGATGATCTTTACTTGGGTCTTTTTCTCTTTGTATCTTAGTAAGTCTAGCCAAGGGTTTGCCAATTTTATTAACCTTTTCAAAGAAAGAGCTCTGTGTTGCATTATTTTTTTCTATTGTCTTTTTGTTCTTTGTTTCATTTAGTTCTGCTCTGATTTTTATTATTTCCTTCCTTCTGCTGACTTTGGGTTTCATTTGTTCTTCTTTTTCTAGTTCTTTTAAGGTGTAAAGTGAGGTTATTTATCTGGGATTTTTCTTGTTTCTTGAAATAGGCTTGTAATCATATAAATTTCCCTCTTATTACTGCTTTCACTGCATCCCAATAATTTTGGTAGGGTGTTTTCATTCTCATCTGTTTCTTTGACCCAGTCGTTCTTTAAAAGTATGTTGTTTAATCTCCACATATTTGTGGTTTTTCCTGCTTTGTTTTTGCTGTTGATATCCAATTTCAAAGCCTTGTGGTCAGAGACTATGCTTGGTATGATTTCAATCTTCATAAATTTGCTGAGGCTAGTTTTATATACCAATATATGGTCTATCCTTGAGAATGTTCCATGTACACTAGAAAAGAATGTATAGTCCGATGTTCTAGGATGAAGTGCTCTATAAATGTAAATTATGTCCATTTCATCTAATGTGTCATTTAGGGCTGATATTTTTTTCATTTATTTTCTGTTTGGATGATTTATCCATAGCTCTCAATGATGTATTTTGGCCCCCTACTATAATTGTGTTTTGGTGAATTTCTCCCTTTAGTTCTGTTAGTAGTTGCTTTGCATAATATACTTCAAAGCTCCTTGATTGGGGGCATAAATATTGATGATTGTTATGTCTTCTTGTTGTATAGTCCCCTTTATCATTATGAAATTTCCATCTTTGTCTCTTGTTATCTTTTTTATCTTGAAGTCTGTTTCATCTGATACATTTATGGCTACTCCTGCTTTTCGCTGAATACCATTTGCTTGGAGTGTTAATTTCCACCCTTTCACTTTGAGTCTCTATTTGTCTTTGTAGCTGAAATGTGTCTCTTGGAGGCAGCATATGGTTGGGTTTAGTTTTTTGATCCAATGTACTACTCTGTGACTTTTTATTGATGAGTTTAGGACTGGAACCCTTTTAACCCTGTGATAATAAACCCTTTTATGTACATAGAGATTTTTGTTGTTATTTTTATACAGAAAAAAAACTTTTACATTCATTAGCCTGTGAGCCTTACAAGAAAACTGAGTGTCAGACAGAAAAGGTATTATTACAGGTTTTGTTCTTTTTTTAATTGATAAAATAAGTTCTAAGAGGTTAAAACACTTACTCCAAACCCTTTATGAAGCACAGCAAGGAATTTTGTAGGACCAAATACAGTTGACCCTTGAACAAATGGGAATTAGGGGCACCAACGCCCTTCGCAGTCAAAAATTTGCATATAACTTTTGACTCCCCCCAAAACTTAACTACTAATAGCCTACAGTTTATCAGAAGCTTTACAGATAACATAAACAGCCAATTAACATACATTTTGTATCTTGTATGTATTATATACTATATATTCTTAAAGTAAAGTAAGCTAGAGAAAAGAAAATGTTAAGAAAATCATAAGGAAGACAAAATACATTTACACTACTGCACTGTATCAATACATAAGTTTACGTCATCTGTTTACAAAATGAAAAAAATCCAGGTATAAGTGGACCCACACAATTCAAACCCAGGTTGTTAACGGGTCAACTGTAATTCTAATCCAGCTCTCAGTAATTTCATTATTTTAATTTATTTACTTCTTCAATCACACTCTCCATTGAATAACAAGGTGGCTGGTCATGAAGTTATTGATATTTTCTATTCTTAAATATACCAAACTTTACATATAATCATGTAAGTGTTTTATTTTTCAGTCAGAAAACATGATTGTTATTAGAACTGAAGATTTTAACTATTTTTTTTTTTTTTGTACAAAAAATAGGGTTTACTTCTCTGATCAAAACATTCCTTTTTTCTAAGTCCCGTACTTTGGTTAGCATCATGCTTCAATTAATTATTTCAATAACTAAGCAACAAGTATTTATCAAGATTTCCTGTGTGTTATGTTTCTCCCTGCCCCAGGGCTATGGGGAAAGGAGAACCACACACAATTATTGCTACTCAAATACTGAATCTAATGATACTAGAAAAAAATATAATTTTCTCCATCTCAGTTCCCTCCCCAGAGAGTAATCACTGTAATCGTGTGTGAATATTTGCAAACCTGTTTACTATGCATTTTCACACAATGTATATAAACATGTAGAAATAAAAATACATAGCTCATCAATATATGTTGGAATTTTTTTTTTCATAACATTCCCCATTTATTTAACTTATTCTTTTTTTTTTTTTTTCAAGATTTCATTGGGGAGGGCCAGCCGAGTGGAGCGGTGGTTAAGCGCTGGCTTGGGAAGCCAGTGGCCCTGGTTCAGTCCCACATATGAGGGCCAGTGACACTGCCCTCAAAAAAAAATGTTTCATTGGGGAATTGGGGAAGGGGAACAGCGTTGGGAAATCGGGAAGGGGGAACAGACAAGTTGCTGTCCTTTTGTTCTTCTGTCTAGTTGTGGAGGATGTTGCTTCACTGAACCATGTTGGTATTATCATTGCACTCTTCCTGGCTGAGGCAGTCGCTCGCTGGCCATTGGGAGGCTGTTCACGGTGGCTCACAAAAGCGGGTACCAGCTGCCAGCCAGCCCCACTGCAGCCTACGCCATCACCGGTGACTCACGGCAGCCTAGCTCCAGGTCGAGCTGTTGTTCACCATCTTATCTGTAGAGGATGCAGCATCACTGGCCTTCATGGGGATCCGAACCGGGGTCTTGCTGCTCAGAGCTGGTGTCCCAAGCCAACTCTTAACCAACGCGCCACTTGGCCGGCCCTAACTTATTCTTTTAAACTGTTACATAGATTTCCATAGTTGGGGTGTATCCTAGTTTATTTAACAATTTGTCTACTAATAGACATTTAAATTGCTTCCACTTTTTTGGTTTATTAAGAATTATCATTAATACCTTTTTATTTGTATCTTTTTATGCATGTGCAAATATTTCTCTTGTATAACTACTACCAAGAAGTGAAATTATATAATGGGAAAGTTTTTAATTTTAACAATGCTGCCAGACTGCCTTCCAAAAAGTTTATATTAATTTACACTCCCACCAATGGTGCTCTGTAATCAAAACACAGGACTGAGGCCCTCATGAAAATTTACCTGCCTTGGTTTTTCTACTTCCTGCCAACAGTTAATCTAATAAACCAACTAACTCATTAGTGACTTGATAGCAATTTTATACCCACAAGGGAAGACTTTTTGGTTAAACAGAGTTTCAAATTCTTCTCAGTAGGCAGTTGCCATCTTCATCTATGAGCTGGTCCAATGCTGGGTATTATTCTCTAGTAATATCTATGATCCTCTAGTGTTCATCTTTGCATCTTTGTTTTTATACTAGAGTCATACAGTTTAGCTTTTTACACAAATTCCATAAATAAAACACCTCAAATTTGTCAGAGAAAGGGGAAGTTGCAATATTGTTGCCTAAAATAAGATATATATATATTAATAACATTCTCTACTTGGGTTTACTGTTTTTCAGAGGGTATGAAGGCCTTTTTCAATGTAAGGAATTGCCAAAATTCTTCAGCAGATGTTACTGGGACAGATGTTATACATTACTATATTGCTGCTGAAAAAATATTTTGGAACTATGCTCCAACTGGTATAGATTTCTACACTGAGAAGAATTTAACAGCAAAGGGAAGGTAATGATTCAGTAATTGAAGTATTTCTGGTTAAATAAAGGCAATTGAACTTCTTTTTTTATAGCCCACATCCTCCTGAAAAGGATTTACGCATCTTATAATAAAAAGATACTGATAAAATAAAGGTAGAAAAATAATTATGTCAATAACTGGAAAAAAGTGAGCCTAGGGATCATTGCCACACAGTTTTTCTCTAAATGCTTTGGCAACCAATGCAAAGGAAAACATATTGCTCACATTTTTCCTAACACTAAATTTTTAAATGGATTTATTTTATAATTATGAGACATTTAACAACTTAGTGGATAATGTTATCAATAGCAATTTTATAAAAATCCAAAAACATTCCTCATCTGTAATTTATACTTAGATTGTGACATCCTTAAATCATATTATATAAATATTTTTTTACTCAAAACACCTAAGACTATATTACCAATTGCTATAGTAATGATGAAAAAATAAGACTAAAATATATTACTGCTGCATCAGTATTTAAAAGTGCACAAAAAGTTTTTCTGATAGTCCCACTGCTAGATATATTTACCAATTTGAAGATTATAGGAGCTTTAATCCTTCTGATCTATTGAATGAAAGTTACATGTCAGAAAATATTTTCTAAAACTACCAAAAACAACATTTTCCATAGTATTTATTTTTCTCCTAATTCACTCACAAAGAATTGAAAAAACCAAAAATGTTATATCAAGTGAATATTTTCTCTTCTTACATTTTAAACTTGTCAATGAATTATTCAACCTGTGTAATGGAAATTTTTTATTAATTGTAAGAAGGCTAGCTGAGATTAGAGCTGGGATCAGAATTAGGTCCAACTCTCATTTTATATTGATAAAAGTAAGTATGAATTAATAATTGATTTTTTTCGGCTTGCTTGGTTTTCCTGGCTGTTAAAAACGATGATGTCTTAACACTGCAAATCACCAATTCATTGGTAGGGAACATTTTTTTTCAGGGGACTCCATTTTATTTTATTAAATAAAAAATGAAGAATGACATCTCTTATCTTTATATTCTAGTTTCTCTGCACATAGCTGTTTTAAAAACAATGTTTGTTACTACTTGTCTGAAAAAAAATCAGATATTATGTCTTTTTAATTTTATTCCTAAAGAAAATTTGTAGATACACACGCATAGGCAAAAGGCTGCAAAGATATCCATTAAAATGTTGACAATGGTTATATAGGGATGGTAGGATTATGAAAATTTTACTTTGTTATATTTTTCCTTATTTTTCAAATTTTCTACCATGAACATGAATTACTTTTATAAATAAATTACAAGTACTTTAAACAGATGTATTCAGATTCTTGCTTTCTTTTCACATGATCACTGTAAATTTAAAAATTCTTTGTGTATCTACTTTCTTTGCATAGTGAATCCTGGATATATTTTGAACAAGGTCCAACCAGAATTGGAGGAACTTACCAAAAACTAGTTTACCGTGAATACACAGATGCTTCCTTCCAAACACAGAAGGCAAGAGAAGAGCACCTTGGAATCCTTGGTAAAATTCTATTCATAGCTTGAAAGGTTATAAATACAATTTATACAGATTCTATACAATCAAAATAGTATTCACCAACCCACAGTTTTATTGATTTTAGCTCTTATCTTATAATCTTATGAAAACAACATATTCCCATTCACCTGATTTTAAACTACATTATTTTGTCCCTATAAATCCAATAAGATTAAAATATTCATGTGATCCAAAGTGACTTTCTAAGACCTGAAACATTTAGACCTCTTGCAGTTGGACACATTTCTGGTTCAAGGCATCATCCCTTTCATTGATTTTCAGGAGAACCTTACCCAAGTAACAATTTGACAATTGCATGTTTGAAAACCAAGGACAACTGCTAACTCTGTTGGTTTCTAGGCCCCGTCATCAAGGCAGAGGTGGGACAGATCATCAAGGTCACTTTCTATAACAATGGTCCCCTGCCGCTCAGCATTCAGCCTCAGGGGCTACATTACAGCAAAGACAACGAGGGCTCATTCTACAAAACACCTGGAGGAAGTAAGTAGAGTTCAAGGGAGACCCAAGCAAGCCATCCAGCAATATAATGTCAGCAAGAAAATACAACTTTTCCTGAAATCATTGTGCAGCCCATTTTTCCATCATAAACAGCTCTGTGTACTTATTGTGGCAGAGTGATTCCTTTGGTCCCTTTTTAACTGTCACTCAAAGTGCAGCAACATATGGTTCTTGCTCTCAGAGATCTCACAGTCTATAAACTAGGGTACTTTTTGTCACGCGTCCTATTTTACAAATGTTTATTTCTTACAAGGCACCCCTCCAGCCTCCTCACATGTAGATCCTGGCACAACATTTGTCTATACATGGCAAGTTTCTCCAGATGTGGGTCCTACCTCCACGGACCCAGACTGCCTGACCAATTTATACTACTCCTCAGTCAATGGGACAAAAGACACGAACACTGGTCTTGTAGGGCCTCTCCTCGTATGCAGAAAAGGGAGTCTTGGAGAGGATGGCAAACAGGTGAGTCACAGGACCTGTGTCCAGGTGTGCCCGCGTGAGGAGGTGCCTGAGACAGAACCACAGAGGAAAGGCACTGTGGCAGTCAGTATCTTTCACTTCTGTGAGCTGGTATCTCCCACTTCTATTCTTTCCTCAGCTCAAGACCTGTATCTTCCTCTGCCCAATCATCCCCTGCTCTGCCATGTTCCACAGACACCTCTAATTCCTTTGACTATTTTAACTCTTCATCTCCCTCTGGACAGCCACCACTTGTCCCTCCCACCTCTAAGTCTTTTCCTCTATGCTGTAACATCATCACCAAAACTCCAATACCACTGCCTTATCTTAGGCCCACCATCTATCTCTTCCTGAATTCCTTGAACCTCTTAACTCCTGTTCCCACTCTCATCCTGCTTCAATATAGCTCCATATCCCTTCCTTTCAAATCCAGTTACAGCACTTTCCACACAAAATCACTCCACAATTTGTTGGCTCAGAAGTCAACATATTAGACTCTAACGATCCCTCCAGATTCATGTTTCCCTCCCCGCCAACCCTGCACATAGCATTCTAGCCTTCTTGCACAATTAGCTTGTTAATCCCTGGGTAAGGAAGCTTGATTCACATCTCTTTGATTTTGCCCTTCTTTCTGTCTGGAATGACCTTTCCTTACTGTTTTGCCTGTTTGAGGGGGAAACATTTTTAAAACTCAGACTGAGGATCCCTTCCTGCCCTTCAGACAATATTCCCTAACCAAAGTTAGCTGATTTCTTGCAGATTACCATAGTTCCTTGTGTATGTTTCTATTAAAACCCTATCCAGGGCCAGCCAAGTGGCGTGGTGGTTAAGAGCTGCCTTGGGATGCCAGTGGCCCCGGTTCGGGTCCCACATATGAGGGCCAGTGACACTGCCCTCAAAAAAACCCAAAACCCTGTCCACATGATTATTTTGACTGGTCTGTCTCTTCCACTAGACTACATGTTGCTTGAAACCATACACATAGTTTTATTTATTTATTTTTTAACAACCACAGCCCCTCTGTTGCAGGTGGTAAGTGCTCAGTAAATGCTTGATGAATTACTTTCTCTTGTTCCTCACTCACAAGTGAACTAATATCCAAATTCTTTTCTGCATTTATAATTCATGTGTGATAAAGCCTTATAAATCCCCTAATATAGTTATATGCATAATTGACTATATAGTTTATTAAAAATGTGACTATATATTTATATTCATCTATATCATAAAATTATATAGAAGTCTCATAATTCTTATATACATCAATTTTTATACTTTATACAAAACTATAAATATGTATACATATTTCATTTCTTCATAAACCTTAAACATGCAGACTTTCTAGAATTAAAAATATTTTATTTAACCTACTCTCTACAAAGCATCCTATGAAAGGCCACTATCTGTGATTATCTGATTATATGCTTTAGTTTTATGAAGTTTCAGATGTAGGGATCCCCAGAGTAAGAACTTTATATGAAAACAGCTGTAGAGATTTCTCCCAACTTTTTAGTTCTGTGATAAATTCATTTGTGCTTTTATATAAAATGTCAATAAGTGGGGAAGTCAATTGATCAAATTTTCTAGAACTATACAAATCTCCTGGTTTGGGAAATCCTGTATCCAAATCAACCCTTTGACTAGACTTTGAATATGGACCGTCTATACTTTGTGTCTATTCTTTTTTCTATTCTCATCTACAGAAGGGAATAGACAAAGAGTTCTACCTACTTGCCACAGGATTTGATGAAAATTATAGTTATCTCCTGGATGAAAATATTAGAACATTTACCACAGAGCCTGAAAATGTGGATAAAAAGGACCCAGACTTCCAAGCTTCTAATTTGATGTACTGTAAGGGAACATTTAATTTACAAGATAAATGTGTTAAGCAGTTGTTTAATTTCACTATGCCTAAAGAATTACAGATTATTTAAGAGAAATGTACATTTCCCCCCAGATGGTTAGCTAATATGTTTCATATTTTCTTTAAATACAATTTCCCAATAAAAATGTTATCTACTAAAATGATTATGTTAAATTCAATTTACCAAATATTTACCAATGCCTTTTTGGTGCAATATATTATTTAGCTACTACTAAATGTAAGACAGAAAATTCATTTCCATCTTATTTTCTCTATTGACAAATTAATGGAGGGTTGGGTGGAGTATTTGTTGAGTTGGTCAGTTGGTTGGTTTTTAAAGAGTGTAAGATGTAGTGGACAATGGATTGGTCTAGAATCTGGATACTTGGGCTCTGGTCTTAATAGCTCCTTCCATTCATTAGCTTAATGACACTGAACAGGTGACTGTCCCTCTGGCCTTAGGGTCCTCAAATCTAAAAGGAAAGGATTGACTGGGACAATCTTCAGGTCCTTACGTGAATAAACTATTTTATGATTAGTTCTTTGCTGAGTTTCAAGAGATATTTCATACCAGTAAATTAAATACTCTTGTCTTTGTCACAAATGTCTTGCAGCCATAAATGGATACATGTATGGAAATCTGCCTGGACTGGATATGTGCTTAGGAGACAATGTTTCATGGCACCTTCTTAGTGTGGGATCAAAGCCAGACTTATATGGTATATATTTTTCAGGAAATACCTTCATTTCCCAAGGACAAAGGGAAGACACTGTTGCTTTGTTTCCCCATACTTCCCAGACAATTTTCATGACACCTGATTCCATAGGTAAGTAGTAGATCTTCTCCTTCAGCCTAAAACATGTTTAAAGTATAAAAAACAGAGTTGTTATATATATTGAATATTCTATTTTTACAGAAAATAAAGAACTTATACAAATAGTGCTTGGAAAATTTTTGCCCTGTTCCATTTAATTTATGGGAACATTAGTATACTGTTTTTCTGTACACAATCCTCCACCCCACCCCACCCCGCAGCTTCCCCAGTTTTTTCTTCTTGGGCTCTAGGCTTTAAATCAGTTCACACTCCTCAAAAGCAATGAAGATGTTTTGAAGTATTTGAATTTGTTTTCATTCAGTTATCTGCTGTATTTCTTATTCTTCTGTGCATCTGTTTCCCAGTCCTTCCTTTCACTTCTACCTTACTCTACTCCCTTCTGCTTTCTTCTCTCTACTTCTGTCATTGTTAGCGTTGCTACTAAGCAAACATTTTTTTGCTGGCAAATACTTTTTTAAAAGACATCCCATATCAGAGAATTGTTATGGGGATCAGAAGAACCAAGCCTCTACTCTAAAGCTAATATAAAACAAGTATTAAAATAATTTACAATTTACAAAAAGGAAGGCAATGACCAGATATGATGAGATAGACATAATAACGATGTAGTAAAGTGCCTGGCTTGTGTTACACTGTCAATAAAATGTCAGTTTCTTCTTTTATCCTTCAGATCTACCTTCACAAAAAACAAAATAGAACAAAAAAATTCATCCATCTTGCTCAAAAGCTACCGACACCAATCAAGTACAAGCTACACAATATACTAGTTACTCTAGAAACACCATGAATTGGTATCAATGCTTTGTGATACCACAGATTCATCTGACTACATTTTATACATTCCAAGAATTTTAATTTTACTTTTCAAACAAATGAAACCTGTGATTAAGAGTAACTAAGAGAAAAAAGGAAATCTTTCCCCAACGCTCTTTTTCTTCTTTGCTGTGTACATTCACTCAGTAGAAAGTTATTGCTAGCTCCCACCCAGGTTTTCCCTCTCCTTTCTCCTGTGAATGTTTTCCTAAACTTAAAAAAAAAATTGCTTGCTTTTTATTCTCTTTTCTGAATAATAGCTATAATAAACATGTGGAGACATCTAGTACATGTCAAGCACTGTGCTATATGAGAATCATTTCATTCTAAACAAATCCTCTTTACCAAACCCTCTGAGTCTGAAGGTTTTGCTTCCTTGTTAGTCGTCACGAATGTTACCTTCCATAAAAAGTAATAGCAACAACAGAAATATGTAAAGAGTTGAAAGAGAGAGTTAGTGCTGATGAAGGTAATATTAAGAAGCAGCTTCAGAATGTGATGGGCATAAAATTACCAAAATAAAACTTTTGGTAAATATTACACCCAGAATTCAGGTGGAATTTACTGTTCTGAACCAGGCTGGAGATTTTTTGTTTTGATTTATTTTTGTCATGGTCATTCTTTGGGGATTTTAACATATTAGGCTGATTCCCTTCAATTTCTTTTCACTACCTCCACTGCTACCTCTCTAAGACACCATCATCTCTTATGGATGATTTTAACAGCCTCCTAACAGGTCTCCTTCCTTCCACCTGGTTCACTCTAGTCTATTCTCAGCGGAGCTGCCAGAGTGGCCATATGTCACTCATCGATTCAAAATCCCACAATGGCTCCCATTTCACTGAGTAAAGGCTACAGACTTTTCAATGGTCCATAAGGGCACACGTGACTCAGCACTCCATTCCCCACCAATCTTGTCTCTTGGTACTCTTATCTTTGCTCACTCCACTCCCTGCACACAGACCTTTTAGTCTTCAAACACACCAAGCATTCCCTCAGCTTGGCGGATTTTGCTACATGTTTCCCCTAGATCCAGCATCCAACTCTCATGAGCCTTTGCCCAAATGTCATCCTCCCACCAAGGTCTATCCTGATCATCCTATAAAATATTGCTCACTGTTCCCTTGAATTCCCTTTGCCCCCCCCATGCACTCCCAGAATTCTCAATCTTCCTTACACTGTTCTGCTTTTTCCTTTAATACATAGCATTTATTACCTTTCAGCATACATAGAAGTTACTTACTATGTTATTGTCTGTCCCTACAATACCTTGCAATATAAACTGTATGGGTAAGGATTTTAAACTACTTGGTTCGTTGATATTTCCCAAGTGCCTAGAAATATGCCTGGCATAAAGAATATACTGAATAAACATTTAGCAAATTAATGAAAAAAATGAATGAATTACCTTACTGTGTTTCTTTTGGAGGTTTATGTCTTATAAATGACTTCACAGAGAGAAAAGAATTCTGAGTGTAAAGGTTTATGCATTCTTTTTTTATTCGCCTCCAGGAAATTTTGATGTAGTTTGTATGACTTCACAGCACTATCAAGGAGGCATGAAAAATAAATACAAAGTGAAGCAGTGCTCAGAGCCATACCCTGATCAAACGCAGTACCAGGAGAAAACTATTTATATCGCAGCTGAGGAAATTGTGTGGGATTATTCTCCTAGCAGAGAGTGGGAGAGAAAACTGAACCATTTACAAGGAGGGAAGAAGTATGGCAATAACTTCAGTCTCTAATTGGGAAGAATTCATTCTGTAGTTTTCCACTCCTTCCTTTCAGTGTGTGTGTGTGTGTGTGTGTGTGTGTGTGTGTGTGTGTGTGTGTGTTGGGGGGGAGTGTATACAATTGTGTGTGGTATGGTGTGTATGTACTATGCATGTGTGTAATGGGTATGTGTATGGTATGTGTGTGGCTTGTGTGTTTAGGATACATTCAATTACAAATAACTTCAAAATGTGTGTGTATGATATCTTCAATTACAAATGACTTCAAATCTTTCTAAATATCTACGTAACTTCCTCTACGCTTTGTTTCTTCCTGTCTCTCTTTTCACTTCTCACATTCTGTCTTCCTTATGTGTTTACCATCTAATCATATCACTTTGAGGTATAATAAAAGTAATATCAGCTATATTTAATATTTGGAATCAGTCAGATTTTTCTTTTGTCTTTGTTTCCATCTATTTTCTTCTGAGAACTTAAAATTAAAGACACTGATTTTATTTTTCTGTAAAATTTGATATCTTTCTCTGATTTGCTCTCTTACTAGTTATTCATTTATCAAAACCAAAATTTCATTCTGAAAACATATTTTAAAGTACAGAATGAATATATGACAATCTTACCAACATGAGTATATTTTTAAAAAGGAATTACTTTCCAAGGTAAAAATAGCCTCTAGATATTAATAAATTGCACTATTTCAATAAGTTCTTCCATATCAGAATTTGTCTAATGGTTAAATTAACTAACTTTGTGGGTTTTTTGTTTTTGTTTTCATTTTTTCAAAGTGAAACAGACATATATTTGGATAGAACTGGGACATTTCTTGGGTCCAAATACAAGAAAGTTGTATACCGTCAATACGATGATGTCACATTCACAAACAAAACAAAGAGAAATAAAGATGAAATACATCTGGATATTCTAGGTATTGGTATACTATGAGATTGATTTTGGGGTTTTCTTCTTGTCCTCAGCTGCTAGAGATTGTTGCATACATGGAGGATATTGTCAATTTCCACCTTGACCGAGGCAAATATCTATAATTCTAACTAATTTATTTGCTGATAAGTATTTTTACTGGGAAAAGAAGTGATTCAAGTTTTGTTTAATAGAAAAACAAAGAGACCATAGAAGCTAATATGGTCCGTTTCAGATTACCTGGCTTCTTGCACTCAGAATCCAAGAATTCTGGATCTGGGAGGGACCTTAGAAGTAGCATTTAGAGATGATTTCATTGAAATTAATATGAAGCCCAGAAACCTACTAGTGAGGAGGGAGCCTTCTTTGTTTAAATGTAAGTGTTTAATTTAAACACTGAAGTGTTAAGATTTAATTTCCTCTCTGTCCAAGAGTGAGGAAAAGTATAGCTCTTTCTTCCACCTTTGACAGATCTGCTAAGAAACCGACAAGTCACCCATGAGCACCCAACCCACATGTAACAGTTCCATAAGTCACACAGCACTTCCAGAAGTCACATGGCGTTTTGTAGGTCACATGATGTTTTCATATGTCAAATGGCATTGCCTGAAGTTACATGGTATTTCCATATGGCCAAATATTGTTTGGGTTCTGATATCAGTGTCTATCAAGGCCATCTTTTGGTGGGGACCCTGAGAAGATGGATTGATATGCAGATGAAGGGGAATGCTTACTGTTGTGGCTACTGTGGAGCCTGTCCCTTTAAGACCCCCACCCCCACCCCAAAGGTCTGTGCTATCCAGTTCCCACTGCTTTTAGGTGGTTCCCTGTCTTTAGTGGCAGCAGGATGTTTGTTTTCTCTAAGATTCTGGCCCAGTGCACCAAGATAAATAACACAATATGACCCTCTAGATTCTATTATTATTTATACAAAAAAGAAAAACACTTTCTAGAAAGGGAAAAACAAGCATAGTGTTTGGGAATGTAGAATTGCCATGGGTGTTGAAGAGGTCCTGACTTTGGCTAGCATCCAGTGTCCACCAGGTCTCTTCAGGGTTCTGATTTCAGTAATTATAGCACAAGTTTGAAGAGAGTTCTTACTGCTTAGTTCATCTCAAAGTCATCGCTGTCTGAATTTTTAGAGCCGATTAAATCTGCTTTTAAATAGAAAGATTTATAACAAATTTTGTACCTTCAGTCTTGCCCTGGGATGGAAAGGAGAAAGTAAAATGAAGGGGTCTTATCTGTGAGAGAGGACATCATCCTTGGTCATAAAAAGGCAGCTCCTCCCAATCCTTTATAAGGGTGAAGGGGGAAAAGAATAAAAGGCTTAAATGATGAGGTTGGTCAAAGAAGAAAATAAAGTGCTCCATTTCTAAACTGTGTTTTTGTAGGCATTAACTCATGCTCATCAAAGTAGGTTTTCTAGAGATAGAGCTTATATAAATTCTAGATGACTTAAATTTTCTGGGTGAAAACGATGTTTTATAATCAGCAATGATTGACTTATTAAATGTGTTTGTGTTTCATTTGGGTGCATATTAAGGAAAAGGATAAGAATAAGTCACTGTAAATACTTAAGAGGACAGATGACTCATCGTTGAAAATAAATAAAAATGATTTACATATTTTTCTTTTTATATTTCCTAGGTCCTTTAATATTTGCCACCCCTGGTGAGAAACTCCGAATTATCTTTAAAAATAAAGCCTCAAGACCATATTCTATTTATGCTCATGGAGTGAAAACAAACAATTCCATAACTGTTCCAACACAGCCAGGTAACTGCTTTGGGAGAAAGAAAAGCCCCCAGACTTTTAGACAGAGCTATGGAGCTAATGTTCTTTCTTAAACACGGGTGTAGTTCCAGATGAGAAAGACCAGTGGACTAGTAAAAAGAGCCTGAAGAATTGGGGAGAGGAGTTTTCTTTGCAAGTTGAGTTTGCTTCTAGGAGGGAGGCCATGGGTAAAACTTACCAGTGTACATAATTACTCCACTAAGACCACCTCCCTCCCACCTCTCCACCGGTCCAGCTTCCAGGTATGTTTATATTCAGTCTTGCCAACTCAAGTGCTAAAACAGGAGGTGAGTACAAGATGCAGCGTGTGAGGGAGAGGCCTGGAGAGAGAGTTGAGCTAGTAAGGAGAAGTGGTGACATGCATGTATTAATATTTCTAAAGCATCACCATTATAAAGCATGTTGTTCAGCATTTTCCACTCAAAAAGAAATGAAAACTTTTTAATATAAATGCTCAGGAAGCTGATTCCAAAATGAAGATTTGTGTGCAGGGAATGCTCTTGGGATCAATGACAATGGAAAGAAAAAGAAGGAAGCAGAATTGGGCAGGGGGTAAAGTTGAGCAGAGATGCAGTCTCAACAGAAGTCACAGCCAATCCTACAAGAAGTTCTGAAGATCAAGTGGCTCTCAGCTGTCCTGAGTTGGGGTTGGCCCTTCATGTTCCTCCATCAGTCACCGATTGCAGTCTTGGGTGAGGTGGCCCCCTTCAGCCAAAGCTGTCTGTGAAGGGAGTTGACACCCAGTGGAGCCAGTCCTTCATTCTTAAAGGGGGATCTGAGAGAAGTATCCACAATGTCCCCCATAGTTGTCCACCCAAACAAGTAGTTCTGGGAATTAAGGGTGTCAAGGAAAGAGCCAAATTCAGAAAGGAAAGATTTGTGGGCCAGAGGTACTGAAGGTAGACTTGGATGGTGGTTGAAACATTCCCTTTTGATTTTAAGAACAGACTGTCCTATGGCATACCAACATGAATCTCCCATCAAGGGAGTTTGCAAATCAGCATTCTGTTCCTATGAGTCAGGAAAGGATCACATTACATGCATTCCACAAATACTTCTGCATATCTGCTGTTCCCCAGGCACAGTGTGGTGTGCTGGAAGGGGAGGGTTAGTACTAAGTAAATTGTTAAAAATTTGGAAGCAGGGAAGCTGGGGACGAGGTGGTTAGTAGAGTATGAGGACTATGTCACAGGTGCTTGGGAAAATTCATGTAGCCTCTGGAAGTGGGAGGTGTAGGATTGTACAGAGAGGGGTAGGGCTACAGGACCAAAAGAACTTTACTCCTAGAGTCAAGAGGTTTCAGATTCAGTAGGGGTAATGCAGCTTTGGGGTGGGGAGGTGATACATGTGATCCACACATTGGAAGCTTCAAAGCTAGGATTTAAAACAAGTTCGTCACATTTCAAACCCTGAGTTCTCATGGTCACTACAATAAGTCTTTGTTGAATGAATGAATGAATGAATGAATGAATGAATATTTAATGATTGATATTTTTCAATGGCAGAATCACTGTAAGGTTTTGATCCAGTAATGCTGAGAATGTAATAGCTAACATTGATAGTTACATTGACCTTGCCTTATGGCCGAGGTAATGAAACACAAGGGGTTCATTCGCATCATTTTGTCTAGTCCCTAAATCCCCATTTTACATGCATGAGGAAACAGAAGCTCAGAAATATAAACACATTGACTAAGATCATGAAGCTAGGAGCAGTAGAGCCAGAGTGAAAAAAACGAGGACTCTGTTGCCAATTATTTTCATAGTTTCAGGATTTGTTCGTTATCTGGTTCTCCGTAAAGAAGTGTGATTTTTGGGCCAGCCGAGTGGCGCAGTGGTTGGGTGCTGGCTTGGGAAGCTGGCGGCCCCAGTTCGGGTCCTGCATGTGAGGGCCAGTGACACTGCCCTCAAAAAAAAAAAAGAAAAAAAAAAGAAGTATAATTTAAAAGATTCTATATCAATACACTGTATTTGCCTATTTTAGGAGAGACCCAAACATACCTTTGGGAGATCCCTGAAAGAAGTGGTCCTACCTCACATGACTTTGAATGCATACCTTGGTTTTATGCTTCCACTGTGAACCTAGTTAAGGTAAACTTTAAATCAAATCTCAGTCTTCATCTTGTCACCTCCTAGGAAGAAGGAGTTTATTTTTTTGTTTTTTTAAAAATCTTGGTTCTGTATAAACTTTCTGTTAAGTAACCTAAATACTGCTCAGCTTTCAATCCAACATAGTGTGATCCCTTAGATTTATGACATTGTCCAAAATGTCACTGTGAATTGGAAAATATGTATAATTATATAATGATATCCTCTTATTTGTTTAATTGAGTAGGATTTGGGTCACAGATAACAAAGTGTGGAGTTTAAAAATTCTGTGACTAATGAGAAATGTATACAGATTATATATTTTTTGAAAACACTCAACTCTGGAGCTCTAGTTTATTTGCATTAAAAAAAAAAAAGAGTTCCCTCTTTGAGTTTTTACTTATTTTGGCCCACTCTGCCTGGAACAAAAATTTACTCAGACATTCAACCTCCAAACAAAATATAAGCAAAGCCAGTCTCCCAGTTGAAAGCTGCTGTAGCGGGCAGCGGCATCACAGAGGGAAAAGATCTGAGGCCTTTACCAACCAACTCGAGCACTAGGGAATCCTAATTAAAACCAAAATTCTGTTTTTTAATTAAATTTTCAAAAATAAAGCTAAATCCAGTAAGGAATGTGTCTAAAATCCCTTTCAAGCGTCTGTTGCCCTCTTTAGACTTCAACTCTAACGAGTGATGACAATTTTTCTTCAATCAAGGATTTAGCATGTCAAACATTTTGTTCCTTGCTCTACTCAGATTTAGACTCCTAATAATTAAAAACTCAGGATCTGGGGCCGGCCGAGTGGCACAGTTGGTTAGGAGCTGGCTTGGGATGCCAGTGGCTCCCGTTAGGATCCCACATGAGGGCCACTGCCCTCTGCAGCTAAGATGGTGAACAACGGCTCCACCTGGAGCTGGGCTGCTGTGAGTCCCCAGGTCGGCATACCTATAGCCCCTGCTGCAGTGGGTTGCCACAGGCTACAGTGAGTGGCCAGCAGCCAGTGTGAGCTGCCGACAGTCTGTGTGAGCTGCCAAGAGCCGCTGTGAGATGCTGACCAGAGGCCCGCGATAGATCTGCTTCACCTGAGAAGAGTGTAATGATGATACCAACGTGGGCCAGTGGAGCAATGTGCTCCACAACTAGACTAAAGAACAAAGGGACAGCAACTTGTCTGATCCCCTTCCCTGATTTCCCAACACTGTTCCCCTCCTCCAGTTCCCCAATACAATCTTAAAAAACAAAACAAAACAAAAAAAACAACCTCAGGATCTGACCCCCTACGATTGAACCTTGATTCTATTCTTATTCACTGGGCGGGAATGTTTAGTTGTGGGCACAATTAAAATTCTTGCTTTGTCTCTTCAGGATCTTAACAGCGGACTGGTAGGTCCTTTGATAGTATGTCGAAACGACACCAAAGCCAACATCGTTCACCGTATGCTGCTCTTCATGATTTTTAATGAGGTTGAGTCCTGGTACTATGAAGAAAATATCAACACCTATTCTCTAAATCCAAACCAAGTAGACAGAAATGATTTTCTGTTTCAGCTCAGCAACAACATGCACGGTAATGTCCACAGCTTCCCAACCATGGCCTCTAGGCTGTTTCCTACAGAGGAAACAGATGCAGTTTCAAATTTGTGAAGCTCAGCAGTTTAGAGAACAGAATCACATACAGTTGGGGAGTATAAGACTTGCACTAGAGGTCAACAAACTTATTCCATAAAAGGCCGGATAGGAAAGAATCCAGGCTTGTAGACTGTACTCTCTCTGCCACAGGCTGTGTTGTACTCATCATCATGGCACCAAAGGCCCAGTAGACAAGACAGAAATAACTGGATGTGGCTGGGAACCAACACAATTTTATTTATGGGCACTGAAACTTGTATTTCATATAACTTTCACACATTTTCCTTTTTTTAATATATTTTTTTCAACTATTTAGAAGTTTAAAAACCATTCTTTGCTCATGGGCCATAGAAAAATGCAGTGGGGGGGCTGGATCTGGCTTGCAGATGGTTGACTGTTGTCTTAGTAGCGTGGCAAGTTCCAGTGCTTCTGGAGCCATGCAGGCAATGGAAAAACAAGAATATCAGTTACCATTTCTGCAGGGCATGACTACACATTTTGTAAACATTTTACCTGGATGAACACAGGGACAGGTGAGGTTTGAGGCAAACTGAAGAGCACATGGCCCCACCCAGTCTTCCCCACCACCGTTACCAAATGACCTGCACAGGCAGAGCTTTTAGAATCCCATGCTTGTCAACCAAAATTCTTTTATAGGTTGATTGTGATAAGGCTAATTCTATTTATGACCTCCCCTATCTAGAATGACAGTAATAAGACAGCTATTCAAATAAAAAGCACACAAACAATCTCAATCACAACCTTACTTCATCAAACTTTTGGTCCCAAACCTTTCAACTGAGGAGGCTCAGGGAAGTGGCTAGCTAAGATATCCCTTACTAAGGAAAATCCAAATACAAGTATGATCATTTTCAATTTCTTAATTCTTTCCCCCAAGAAATATATGTAAACTTAAAAATCAATTCAAGGACTACATCCATTCTAATCATCATCTTTTAAAGGAATCACAGAGAGCACACAGCACTGTACTAGGCCCTAAGGAGATACAAAGACCCATACATGGGACATCTTCTCTTAAGTTGTTGGCAGTGTAGGGGTGGCAGACTTGTGCATTGCTACAACACAAGAGTGCCTTGGAGGGATGCTGTACAAGAAATGTAGACACAGGTCTTTTAAATTCATATTTGAAGGTCAAAAAAGGCTTCATGGGCCGGCCGAATGGCGTGGTGGTTAAGTGCTGGCTTGGGAAGCCAGCGGCCCTGGTTCGGGTCCCACATATGAGGGTCAGTAACACTGCCCTGAAAAAAAATAAAAAAAGACTTCATGAAGGGAATATTTAAGGATGCATAAAAATCTGACTAGTAGAAAAGAAGGGGAATGACATTCCAGGTAGACAGAAGAATGTGAACTAAATCACACAGCATCTGGAAAGGAAAGAGCCAACAAAATTGTTGAAGACCTTGAATATCCTGCTATGAATGTAGGCTTCATCTAAGCGAGGGTTTCTCAAGCTTAGCCACTATTGACAATTTGGGCTGGATAACTCTTTGTTGTGGGAGGCTGACTTGTGCATTGTAAGGTATTTAGCAGCACCCCTGGCATCTACCCCATAGATGCCAGTAGCACCTTTCCCTAAGTTGTGACAACTAAAAATGTTTCCAGGCAACCTTTAAAGGACAAAATCCTGTTGAGAACCACTGTGCTAAAGGCACCAGGGGCACTGAGCATGGTAAAGATAGTAATAGATGTATATTTCAGGAACAATGCTGGCAGTCATAGAGGCACCTGTGCTTCAAGTGTGGTCCATGGATCGGCAGCATCAGCAGAACTTGGAAGTTTGTTAGTAATGCAGAATTTTTGGCTTCATAGATCTAGTCAATCATAATCTGCATTTTAACAAGTTTCCTAAGCCATATGGACTAAAGCAGAGTCTCCTAGTTTTTTTCTATTATATCTCTCCATAGCTAAAAATGTTAGAACCCTACATCCATTGGTATATAGTTATAAATTATATATTTTTACCACTGTACTAATACATTTCAAAAGATCCACACAAAATAGAAAAGTAAAAAGGAGCATATATATGTATGTATTTTTAATTTTAATACGTTCTTCTTATTATCCTTTGAAAACCACACTTATATAGACAATTGGAGAAGGGGAGAGATAAGAGGTATGGACCTCGGGCAAATGGCCATTCCAGCCATACCAGTGACAGATGACAAAGGCCTGATTTAGGGCAGTTTAATTGGAACACACACTCCTAATATTCTAAGTCTCTTGTGATAAGTTTAAATATACCTTAAGTATAGACATATTTAAGTATCCACTGATTAAATATTCTTAGTTATGAAATATGCTAGTCCAACCCAATTGTCTTAAAGCAAAGTCATTCCCTCATTTACTCAGGCAAGAAAAACTGTCTAGCATTAGACACATCCATGAATGAATGGCTTGGTCAAGTTCAACTGCTTCTTTAGGCTGACTTTAAAATCCTCATGGCCTCTGAAAACATCCACGATACTTCCTATAAGGTGTTTGGTTTTGGTTTTTGTTTTTTAAATTTTAGTCACATTATTTCAAATCCCTGTTGAATATAATAAACCATGTCTATCCACAGCAATTAACGGAAGAATGTTTGGAAATAACCAAGGTCTGACGTTTCACGTTGGGGATGAAGTGAATTGGTATCTGATTGCCTTGGGAGGTATATATGACCTGCACACAGTTCATTTTCACGGCCACAGCTTTGAATTCACGGTAAGAATCCTGGGCAGCTCCATTTATAGCTGTGATACCATGTAAACCAGCATGGGAAGTTAACAGGACTGGGAAGGAAACAACCTAGCCAGAACTGAGGTTCAATACCTACCATCTGTAACATAGCGGGTGCAAGTAAATAATTATACATTTAGCTCTTTATGTCCCATGGACATTTGCTAAATGCTTGTGACTACATGAATTACACATTTTACTCTCATCTGATTGTACTCAATAAGTAAATAAGACATCAATACTCATCTTTAGTTGTATCCTTTCGATCCCATCTTTAAAAAAAAAAATTCCAACTCTTAGTGACGTAAAAGAAAACACCTTGAGTACTCATTTACATTTTGCTACATTTGCTTTCTCTCTCTCTCTCTCTCTCTCTCTCTCTCTCTCTCTATATATATATATATATATATATATATATATATATATATATGTCTTTTTTTCTCAACCCAATTGAAAGTAAATTGAAAAATCATGACTCTACACCCTTAAATACTAAAGCATGTGCATTCTAAGAATAAGAACAATCTTTGCCTCAACCACAATAACATTATCACACCTCCAAAGTTAACATTAATTTAATAATACAACCTAATATACAACCCATTAAAATTACCTAGGTGTCCCAAAATGCTTTTTATAACTTTAAAAATAAAATCCAAGATCTATTTGTCTATACATCGCATTTGGTTGCCTTTTTCATAAATCTTTTCTAAAATCAGAAGAACCCTTCTGCTCCACCCCATCCCACCCTTTTTTTTTTGTCTTGATTTTTCATCACATTTTACTTTTGAAGAGTCCAAGCCAGTTGTTATGTAGAATGTTACATATTCTGCATTGACCTGATAGTTTCTTCATAACTGAATCCATGTCAGTCATCTTTGACAAGAACATTACATAGGTGATATTTTGTACTTCTCACACATCACAGCAAGAGGTACCTGATGTCAACAGGTTTGAATATTGGTGAGGTTAAGTTTGATAACTTTATTCAGGTGATGTACTTCATTGTCTCCATTTTAAATTTATTTATTTATATATATATTTTAAATTACCTTCAGGTGTACAACAAAAAGTTATACTTTTTACCCCTCAAAGTGACAAGCTCCCTCCCCCAATTCTCCCCCCCACTCCTCCCCTCCATATCATACTATCTATTACAATTCCTTTGACTCCCTTCCACCTTATAATCCACATCCCGTGACTATCTATATATTCAATTACAGTTGGCATACAATATTATCCAACATCAATTGCAGGTATACGTGCAGTGATCAAGCCTCTACTCCATCCATAAAGTGGTCTTCCTAACAAAACATATGACCATCTGACACCCCACAACATTTTAACAACATTATATTCCCCGAACTGTCTTTCATATCCCTGTGACAATACTGTAGTTACCTATTTATGCTGTCTAATCCTTTCCCCTTCTCCCTCATCCCCACCCACTAGCAACCATGATTTTCCTCTACATCTATGAGACTGTTTCTGTTTCTTTTGCTTATTCATTCAGTTTTTCAAATTCCACATATAAGTGAGATCATATGGTGTTTGTCTTTCTCCGACTGACTTATTTCACTCAACATAATGTTCTCTAGGTCCATCCATATCATTGCAAATGGTACAATTTCATTCTTCTTTATAGCAGAGTAATACTCCATTATATAAATGTACCACAGTTTCTTAATCCAGTCATCTACCGATGGGCATTTCGGTTGTTTCCAAGTCTTGGCTATCGTAAATAGCGCTGAAATAAACATAGGGGTGCACATATTTTTTTCGAATTAGCGTCTTGGATTCCTCTGGGTAGATTCCCAAGAGTGGAATTGCTGGGTCATACGGCAGTTCCATTTCCAGTGTTTTGAGATACCTCCATACTGATTTCCATAATGGCTGCACCAGTTTGCAGTCTCACCAACAGTGCACCAGGGTTCCCTTTTCTCCATACCCTCGCCAGCACTTGTTGTTTGTTGATTTGTTGATGATAGACATTCTGACTGGACTGAGGTGGTATTTCATTGTGGTTTTTATTTGCATTTCTCTGATGATTAGTGAGGTTGAACATTTTTTCATATGCCTGCTGGTCATCTGTATGTCCTCTTTAGAGAAATGCCTCTTCATATCCTCTGTCCATTTTTTAATTGGGTTGTTTGTTTTTTTTGGTGTTGAATTGCATAAGTGTTTTATAAATTTTGGATATCAACCCCTTATCAGATATATCATTGGCAAATATCTTCTCCCATTCAGTAGGCTGCCTTTTTGTTTTATTGATGAGTTCCTTTGCTGTGAAAAAACTTTTAAGTTTGATGTAATCCCATATGTTCATTTTTTCTTTTATTTCCCTTGCCCGAGGGGATATATCAGTAAAAATATTACTCAGGTTAATGTCTGCAAACTTACTCCCTATATTTTCTTCTAGGATTTTAATAGTTTCAGGTCCTACATTTAAGTCTTTAATCCATTTTGAGTTTGTTCTTGTATATGGTGTAAGTAGGTGGTCTATTTTCATTTGTTTGCACGTGTCAGTCCAGTTTTCCCAGCACCATTCATTAAATAGACTATCTTTACTCCAATGTAAATTCTTGCTTCCATTGTCATAGATTAAATGACTGTATATGGATGTGTTTATTCCTGGGCTCTCTATTCTATTCTATTGGTCTATGTGTCTGTTTTTATGCCAGTACCATACTGTTTTGATTACTGTAGCCTTGTAGTATGTTTTGATGTCAGTTAGTGTGATGCCTCCCACTTTGTTCTTATTTCTCAACATTGCCGTAGCTATTCGAGGTCTTTTGTCCCCATATAAATTTTAGGATTCTACGTTCTATTTCTGAGAAAAATGTCCTTGGTAGTTTGATTGGAATTGCATTGAATCTATATATTGCTTTAGGTAGTATTGACATTTGAACCATATTAATTCTTCCTATCCATGAGCATGGTATGAATTTCCATTTATTTGTATCTTCTTTGATTTCTCTCTCAGTGTCTTATAATTTTCTGAGTATAGGTCTTTTACTTCTTTGGTTAAATTTATTCCTAGATATTTTATTGTTTTTGAAGCAATTTTAGAAGGAATTGATTTCCTGATTTCTTCTTCTGATAGTTTATTATTGGTGTGTAGAAATGCCACTGATTTCTGAATATTAATTTTGTATCCTGCTACCTTACCAAATTCGTGTATCAGTTCTAGCAGTTTTTTGGTGGAGTGACTTTGGGATTCTCTATATATAGTATCATGTCATCTGCATATAATGACAATTTTACTTCCTCTTTTCCAATCTGGATGCCTTTTATTTCATTTTCTTGTCTGATTGCTGTGGCTAGAACTTCCAGAACTATGTTAAATAGAAGTGGTGAAAGCGGGTAGCCTTGTCTTGTTCTTGATCTTAAGGGGAAAGCATTCAGCCTTTCCTCATTAAGTATGATGTTTGCTGTGGGCTTATCATATATGGCCTTTATTATGTTGAGATATGATCCCACTATTCCCACTTTACTAAGAGTTTTTATCATAAATGGCTGTTGGATTTTGTCAAATGCCTTTTCTAAATGTATTGATATGATCATATGATTTTTATTTTTCATTTTGTTAATGTGATGTATTGCGTTAATTGATTTGCGGATATTGAACCAGACTTGCATACCAGGAATGAATCCCACTTGATCGTGGTGTATGATCTTTTTAATGAGATGCTGAATTCGGTTTACTAGTATTTTGTTGAGAATTTTTGCATCTATGTTCATTAGGGATATTGGCCTGCAGTTTTCCTTTTTTGTAATAACTTTGTCTGACTTAGGATTCAGGGTGATAGTGGCTTCATAGAAAGAGTTTGGGAGCCTTCTCTCCTTCTGTATTTTTTGGAATAGTTTGAGGAGAATAGGTACTGATTCTTTTTTGAATGTTTTGTAAAATTCACCTGTGTAGCCATCTGGTCCAGGGATTTTGTTTGTTGGAAGAATGTTGATTACTGATTCAATTTCTTAGGCAGTAATCACTCTGCTCAGAGTTTCTGTTTCTTTTTGGTTCAGACTTTGTAGATTCTATGCTTCAAGAAATTTATCCATTTCTTCCAGATTGTCAAATTTGTTAGCATATAGTTGCTCATAGTATTTCCTTACAATTTTCTGTATTTCTGTGGTATCTGTTGTCACTTCTTTTTCATTTCTGATTTTATTAATTTGGGTCCTCTCTCTCTTTTTCTTGGTTAGTCGTGCTAAGGGTTTGTCGATTTTGTTTATCTTTTTAAAAAACCAACTCTTGGTTTCATTGATCTTTTGTGTTGTTTTTTTGTTCTATATTTCATTTATTTCTGCTCTGGTCTTTATTATTTCCTTCCTTATGCTCCATTTAAGCTTGTTTTGCTGTTTTTTTCCGAGTTTCTGTAGGTGTAAAGAGAGTCTGTTGATTTGAGATTTTTCTTCCTTCTTTAGGTAGGCCTGCACTGCTATGAACTTCCCTCTTAGGACTGCTTTCTCTGCATCCCAGAGATTTGGGGTCGTGGTGTTTTCATTTTCGTTTGTCTCGAGGTATCTTTTGATTTCCTCTTTGATCTCATTTTTGACCCACTCACATTTAGTAGCATGTTATTTAGCCTCCATGTATTTGTAAGCTTTCCAGATTTCTTCATATAATTGATTTCTAGTTTCATAGCATTGTGGTCAGAGAAGACACTTGATATGATTTCAATCCTCTTAAATTTGTTGAGACTTTTTTGTGGGCTAACATGTGGTCTATCTTGGAGAATATTCCATGTGCACTTGAGAAGAATGTATATTCTGTAGCTTTGCGGTGAAATGCTCTAAAAATATCAATTAAATCAAGCTGGTCTAAAGTGTCATTTAAGGCCATTATGTCCATGTTGATTTTCTGTCTGGAGGATCTGTCCATTGGTGACAACAGAGTGTTGAAGTCCGCTACTATGATACTGTTACTGTTGATCTCTGCCTTTATGTCTGTCAGAATCTGTTTTATATATTTAGGAGCTCCTATATTGGGTGCATAGATGTTTACTAGGATTATGTCCTCTGGTTGAATAAATCCCTTTATTATGTAGTGCCCTTCTTGGTCTTTTATTGTGGTCTTCATTTTAAAGTCTATTTTGTCTGAAATAAGGATTGCTACTCCAGCTTCTCATTTCCATTTGCATGAAATATCTTATTCCATCCCTTTATTTCAGTCTGTGTGTGTCTTTTAATCTGAGATGAGTCTCTTGTAGACAGCATATGCATGGGTCCTGTTTTCTTATCCACTCAGCCACTCTGTGTCTTTTGATTGGATCATTTAGCCCATTCACATTTAAAGTAATTACTGATAGGTGAATATTTATTGCCATTTTGTTATTTGTATTTCTTGTCTTCCTGGGTTAGCTTGTTTTCCCCTTTCTTCTGTTTAAAAAAGCCCTTTTGACATTTCCTGCAGTGCTGGCTTGGTGGTAATGAACTCCTTAAGCTTATTCTTTTCTGAGAAGCTCTTTATCTCTCCTTCAATTTTAAGTGATAGCTGTGCTGTGTAGAGCAATCTTGGTTGTAGACCTTTATTTTGTGTCACTTTGAATATCTCCTGCCATTCCCTTCTGGCCTACAGAGTTTCTGAAGAAAAGTCAGCTGTTAGTCATATAGGAGTTCCTTTGTATGTAACCTGCTGTCTTTCTCTTGCTGCTTTTAAGATTCAGTCTCTGTCTTTAACCTTTGCCATTTTAACTATGATTTGTCTTGGTGTGGGCCTGTTTGGATTCAGCCTGTTTGGAACTCTCTGTACAACCTGGGCTTGTATGTTGATTTCCTTCACCATGGTAGGGAAGTTTTCAGTCATTATTTCTTTAAATACATTCTCAATCCCTTACTTCTTCTCTTCTCCTTCTGGTATACATGTTGTCCCAGAGGTCTCTTAAACTATTTTCATTCTTTTTTATTCTTTTTTCTTTTTGTTGTTCCAGCTGGGTAATTTCTGCTATTTTGTCTTCTAATTCGCTGATCCACTCTTCTGCTTTATCTATTCTACTGGTGATTCCTTCGAGTGTGTTCTTCATTTCAGTTATTGTATTCTTTAGTTCTAACAGGTTGTTTTTTATGGTTTCCCTATCCTTCTTTATGTCCTCGCTAAGTTTCTTAAACATTCTTATCATCAGTGTTCTAAACTCTGTCTGTGATAGTTTGGATACCTCTGTTTCATTTAGTTCCATTTCTAGAGTTTTCTTCTGATCTTTTACTTGGACATGTTTCTTTGTTTTCTTCATTCTGGCTGTCATTCTGTGATGCTTCACTGTATTAGATAGATCACCTAGAAAGAAGAGAAAAGAAAAAAATGAGAAAAAAGAAAGAAAGAAAGAAAGAAAGAAAGAAAGAAAGAAAGAAAGAAAGAAAGAAAGAAAGAAAGGAAGAAAGAGGTAGGGGGGCTCTCCGTCCTGTTTAATCTGAAGACCACTTGCTCCTTGCTCAGGGTTGCAGTGAGCTTTCCACAATTAGCTGCTGTGTGCTCTGGAACCATGCTCACTACCAAAAAAAAAAAAAAATCTTCACAGGTTGTTGGAGGTTGTCTGCTACTCAGTCTCAGTGAACAGACTGATGCAGCTAGAGAGCACCTGCCCTGCGTTTCCCTGGCAGCACAGCACAAACAGGGTGAAGGGTGGGGATCCAAGGTGGCTGGCGCACTCCTGCGTCTCAGTGAGCAGCCTGATAGAGCCGGAGGGCATCCGCCTGGCATTTCCTTGGAAACGCAACACAAGCAGGGCGGAGAGTGGGGACCCAAGGCTGCTCGCGCACTCCTGCATGTCAGTGAGCAGCCTGATGGAGCCGGAGAACACCCGCCAGGTGTTTCCCTAGCAATGCAACATAAGCAGGGCGGTGGGTGGGAATCCAAGTTCGCATGCGCACGCACGCATGCACACACGCATGCACGCACTCCCGTGCCAAGTTCACCAGACCAATGGGATCGCGGATCTGATCCTCTGTGGGAGGGCCCAACCCTGAAAAAATGGTGGCCTCCTGTACACTGCTTGTGTGCAAGCTCTGCACCAGTGGAACAATAGTCCCAAAACCTCCAGCTTCTGCACCAAAGGTTCTCAGTTCAGTGTGCAAGCTCTGCACCAGTGGAACAATAGTCCCAAAACCTCCAGCTTCTGCACCAAAGGTTCTCAGTTCAGTGCCTCCCCACAGGCTCCTGGGCCCAGCTCATGCAGCTACTCCCTCCGACAGGAACCAGGTGAGTGCTCACCGGCGAGCAAGCCCGGGCATCGGCCCCACTGGTTCTCCAGCTGCCCCCAGCCTCACCGAGCCGAGCAAAGAGAGTCCTCACTAATTTCTACTGCCCACCATCGTGGAACTCCTCTTCCCGGCAAAGGAACTCTGGGCTAGTGAGCTTGATGTGGGGCCAGAGGGTCTCTCCCCCAACCGAAGAAGCCTCCTCACACAGCTGGGGCATCCCTCACGGGGCTCGCCCTGTCTCGTCTGCGCCCCTCCTACCAGACTTGATGTGGCCTCCTCTTTAGGTCCTTTGTTTAGAGGTTCTGTTCATGTAGTGTTCAGGGGACTTCCGAGGTTAAATGTTGCATAAATTATTTGTAATTTTGGTGTGATCCTGGGAGGCATTTCTGAGAGCGTCCGTCTATTCTGCCATCTTACCGGAACTTCCATTCTCTCCATTTTAAAAGTGTCATCTTCCTATTGTAATTACTAAGTAATCTGTGAAGTGATTTTTTTAAAAAAACACATTTTATTCTCCAGGAATTTTTCACCTTGTAGTTTTAAAAAGGACCCATTAGGGCCCGCCGAGTGGCACAATGGTTAAGCACTGGCTTGGGAAGCCAGCAGCCCCGGTTCGGGTCCCACATATGAGGGCCAGTGACACTGCCCTCAAAAAACAGAAAAAAAAAAAAGAAAGGATCAATTGATGATCCCTGCCCAAATCAATTTTTACAAATCAATTGAAGGTTATAAATGGTAGCTTCCTAATTCTAGCATTCCTCCAACAGTTTTTATAAAACAAAAATGTGGTACTAGGTATCAACTAGCTTAATGTAACTTTTTATTATTATTACCATCTGTTTCTATTTTTATGTATTCTTTGTCTCTTTATATCTTCTGTCTGAATTGCTTTCCCTCATCCAATCAGTCATACTTCTTTGTAATTGTTGTCGGTTTTTTTACTGACTACTTTTGACTGGCCATTCTCTAATCACAATAAGATTTTCAATTTTATCCTTCTCCTTTTGCATCTCCAATTTAGTGTTAAGGAGCATTTTATTTATTTTCAATCTTAATCCCTTAGATAAATATTAATGTATAATTGAGGACCAATTATATTTTATATATTAGACACTTCCATCATTTAATTCAACCACTAGCATAATACAGTCCATCTTTTCCACACTGATAGAAGTTTCACACAAAGCTTTCCTGAATACTAGATGTACTATGTTCATAGCTTCTTTAACTCTCCCGGACTATCATAGAAATAAATTAAATGAGTGTGCATGGGTTAATTCACACAAAGTTTTACTGATGTGTCACTTTCTTTCCTATCCTTTAGTAAACAAATTTTATTCCTCTTAAGCTTTTATTTTTGGCTTAAAGACTATTTTCATTATAGGGAATTTTATATAATAAAGTATACAGAATAATATCGTGAATGAACCCCTTTACCCATCACCCAGGTCCAACAATCATGACCTTTCTATACTTCCATCTACACTCTCCATATATTTTAAGGAGAAGCCTAGATAGATATTCGGGTTGTTATTAAGATCAGAACTGTTTATATCAAACTTTAAAACTTAGAACAAAAGAGAGAGAGAGAGATTTAAAATCTTGTCCTTGTTCTATACAATATTTTGATATTCAGATCAGTTCAGTTCAGCAAATGCTTCTGATACACCTAGAACCATGCCAAGTATTGTGTGGAGATGAAAGGAAATCAAAGAGCTTTCTTTCAGAGGCTACAGACATATAAGTGATTATATTATCAGTTGTCAAATTAAGTGGAATTTATAGTAGCATTCCTTTAATGATAACTATAGCTAACTTTTATTAAGTACTTTTTATGTACCAGGTGTTAAGCTTAGTACTTTCATGGATTTCTCATTAAAGTCTCACAACTTCCCTGTGAGACAGGTACTATTTTATCACCATTTTATAGGGGAATGAAATGAAGAATTAACAAGATAATGAATGTTCCTGCAAGCAGAAAGTGGTAGGAGTAGAATTTGAACTCCTGGGTCTCATGCCAAAACCCCTCACTCTTAACTTCATCAGAAAACTGCCTTTCTTAGGAATGATCCTGTTTATACCCTGGAGCCTCATACCACCAGATCTCAACACTAGCTACTTTCTCTAAACTCCTCACAGATGATCACAGACTTCCTCTTCTCTTGAGGTGGAATTTAATGACTCCAGCATTGATGCACTTACTGGGCTTTACCTTCCCTGAACTCCTCTGGGCAGCAGAGCAGCGCTCTGGGGTTACTAACTTGCTCTTGGGACAAGCCAGCCAGTCACCTCCCGTTCCTCAGTGCCAAGGCTCCAGGCACATACTGCCCATTTACTGGTGCCTTGGACAATTGTCAATTTCTAGTTAAACTTGTTTCATTATTGTTCTCTACATTTTCTGACATCTTAGAAATGTATCTTTGTCACCCATATTATTGTCACCTTAGATGCAAAATTAAAAGTCTCCACTTTGCATCCAGTGGGAAATGGCTCGGCCCTCCTCCTCTACCTTCCAATGTCTCCAGGGAATCTTGAGGGCCTGCATTTCTACTAGTTGCCCCCAACTCTCATTTCCTGCTGCTGCTCATATCCCTTGCCTCTTACCTCCTGTGGCTGGCATTTTCTTATCTCTCCATACAGTTTAATTTTTTTTATTAGTTTCAAGTGTATAAAACAATGTGATAGACATTCATACCCCTCACAAAGTGATAACCCCCTTCCCCAATCTACTACCCCTCTGACATCGTACATAGCTGTTACAATTCCATTAACTCTATTCCCTATGCTGTACTCCACATCCTGTGACTATCTATATATTAAGTTATAGTTGACACTGAATATTATTCAGCTTCAGGTGTACAGCGCAGTGGTCAGGCACCTACGCAGTTTCAAAATGGAATACACTTCCATGTCCTTTGATTCCCCTAAGCAACCTCAAAGTCATTATAAGTCACAGACTTTTAATAAAAGTTTGGGGGTATATGAGGGCTTTTTTTTTTTTTTTCAGTACTGCACACTGAAAGCGCTTACCATTTGACATTACATACCCCTGCCTTCAATTATCCCTTCACTATGCATCATTGAGAACCTCTGGCTCTCCGAGTTTTACTCTCATCCTCAGGACTTCTTTCTCTGCATTCTTCCTCTCCAGACGCTCTTGACATCTCTTCTCTCTCCAAATTATTCTGGACTCTGTCTTGAGCTGTACTTTCCATTACATCCCCTATCATCCAAATACCTGCCATTTTATTATGCAGGGCAATTCATCTCCTTCTTACACTCTTTCTAATCCATTCAGGCCAGGACCCTGGACTTCTTTCAAAATCAAAGTAGACTACAAAGGAGGTGGTCTTCTAAATACCAGGTCTCTGCTTAGGAAAGAAATTAGCCATTAAGGCCCTCAGCCCTCAACTCCAATCCCCAGAGGGCAGACATAGCTGCAGGAGCCAGGTGAGGTCCTCTCCTTCCCGTAATCATGAGTTTTTCCTGATTACCTGCATACAGAGAAATGATCAAAATGATCATCTTCATGTCACCAACATCCCAAGTTAGAAATGTTTCAGTTAAAACCTTTGGGATATGTGAAATGGTATGTTCCCTGAAATGTAGAATATTCTTCTGTAGGAGATGCTGACAAGGTCTCTAGCACCAACACTGACACAGAAACCCTTTCAGAGTGAGATGTTTCCCTGTAGCCAGTCACTGAAATGTTCAGGGACTTGTTCCTTCTCCAAACTCTCTTGAATGCAGATAGGCATCTAATGCTTTCCAATTGTCATCTAACAAAGTCTATTAGGTTTGGGGAGTTACAGCAAATGGTAAAATGTATAAGTGACTGACTGATACCTTTTATAAGCTATTTAATGGTGTTTTGTCTCCTTGTTGAGGATTGGGGGCTGTTTCGCTCTGACGTTTATGACCTTCCTCCTGGAGTCTATCAAACTGTAAAAATGTTTCCAAAAACTGTTGGAACCTGGTTATTTCATTGCCATGTTGATCAGCACATTTATGGTGGAATGGAAAGCACTTACACTGTAATCAAATGAAAAGGTAAGCCAAATTAATTAGAAGTAATCATATTTAAATGCATTTAATGTTTTTATAAGGGTACCTCATCCTTATATACCATTTACATGATGTCACACACCATTCTTTCATTCAAAGATTACTGTTTTTGGGGGAGGGAGAGTTGTCACTTTGAGGGGTAAAAAGTCTAACTATTACACTGTGTTGTACACCTGAAACTAATTTAAAACCAAAATAAAATTTAAAAAATTTTTTAAATAATAAATTCATTAACTAAATACAAAAAAAAAGTTACTGTTTTGAGATGATCAAAAAACTATGGTTTTACTTTCTATATCAAGCTTCTGTAACTATTCCTGATCTGATAAAAGATACTCTGGAATTAAATCTAATTTATAGATTCATATAATACATGCATAAGGATTTAAACAAACAATTCATAGAACATAAAATACAAATGACAATTGAACCTATAAGGATGTCTAGCCTTGCCCATAATCAAATCACTTAAAATCATATTTAAAGAACAGTAAGATAACTTTTTGTTTAAGGAGGATACCAGTTTGGTAAAGATTTCTTTTTTCAATTTTTCATTCAGTAACTGTGCATTGCATATACTATGGGGGAAGTAGGAAATGTTTCTACAGCTCTTGAAAGATATGAAATAATGATTCTATTTTTTTCATATTTAAGTGACATTTTATTTCCTCTCATTTTCATCTTCCTTTTCTCCAATATATTTGACTAGCAACTTCGGTTTGAAACTAGTATCTTCGTTATTGAGATTTTCATCAGTTTCTTAGTTACTTAGGCTATCGATTAAGTCATTATCCTTTGGTCTTTTGACACAATGATTCTAATATTTTGACCCAGTAATTTTAGCTGGCAGTGGATCTCAAAATTCTCAATAATGCTGAAAAATACTTATCATCACATTATTTTATGCTAGTGGAACACTGAAAACAAGCAAATGATCTTCTGTACACTTTACTACATTTATCACCTAAAGTATCCAACTTTAAAAACTATGCCTTAAAATCTTACTGAGAAAATCTTATAATACAATATTGGGTAATAAATGAAAAGTCTACAAAGTAGTATTTCAAAAATTATCCAAATTCTCTATATAAATTTATACATATAAAGACAACAGAAATTTATTGAAATATTAATGGTGACTTTCTAGATAGTGAAATTATGAGTGAGATTTATTCTCTTCTTCTTAAACTATTCTGTTTCTTCTGAGGTTATTGTAAAGTTTAAATTACTTTTAAAATCAGGAAAACTATTAAATATATATATATACATATATATATATATATACTTCATATATAATATATACCATATGCAGTTTTTTGTGTGTTTTTTTGAGGGCAGCATAACTGGTCCTCATATGTGGGACCCAAACTGGGGCTGCTGCCATCCCAAGCCAACTCTTAACCACCGCGCCACTCGGCCAGCCCCCCATACGCTATTTTTATTTTTATTTATTTTTGTTTTTATTCTATTTTTAAATATGCTGTGCAGCTGTCAAGTTCTGTGGATGCTTTTTCTGTGGGTGCCTTGTGGGACTGAAGGAGCAGAGCACCTGCAACAGGGGGAAGGAGGGTCAGTGTGGACAGTTCCTCAGAACCCTCTTGAATATAAGGATGACATTTTTCACAAAAACAGTAATTTATTATCCCTAAATCTCATTTTTACCTAAAGAATCATATTAATACCAACAATAATACTATTACTAATATAATTATAATAATTATTACTCTTATTCCTATAATTTCAGATTCATTCCTCGTAGAGGAGAATTTATTGTGGTGTCCAAGAGTCACCCCATTTATAACATCACTTCTTTGGGAAACTAGATTCTGTATTTCAAATAATATAAAGCCAATCTTGGTTCATTCTACAGGACTTCTGTCCACATGGGAGAGTGACAGCAATGTGATTATTGATTTAATAAGTAAACTTTGTGTTGCAAAAGCAATGGTAGTCCTGTTAAGGATGTACCTAAGACTTACCTCAACTTTGCATTTTTCCTTAAAAATATGCAATTATTTCAGTTTAATGTTCCAGCTTAGTATTTCATGAAACTTTTTTTTTTTTCTACAGCGTAAATACCTCCCTGAATCAGAGCTAAAGCTGTTAAAGAAGAAAAGCTCCGGGGAAGTAGTCTTAGAAGCCAGCAAGACTTTCATGGCAAACTACTAGGAAAGCTAGTTTGAAATAAAAGTTTTCTTGGTAAATTTTATGTGTGAGCTGCTTCTTCTTTCTGTGAATTGTATCTCTGGAGTAGAGTCTAGTGGTGTAACTAAGCTTTCAACAAGTGGCAGTGGGGATAGGCAAGAGGGGTCAAGATGCAAACTGAAGTCTAGCTCAGAAAAGAAAATACCCAATCCAAGACTTTACCCTGAACTGTGACATTAAAAAAAAAAAAAAAATTAGGGCCAGCTGAGTGGCTCAGTTGGTTAAGAACTTGCTCAAGAGTGCGAGCTGAGCTCTGAGCAACAGCAGTTCAATGCCCAGCCCGAGCTGAGTTGCCGTTGAGCTTCCAACAGGTGGCAGGATGGCTCAACTAAAAAAAAGAAAAAAAAATTAAATTCTCATAGCATGGGTAAGCATTTGAATCAGTCTTAAAAATGTACCTCCATGTACTGTATTGTGCCTTAGGCTTGGAAGACTGCAGGTTATAGAATGTGTAAGTGCCCGTTTTCCAGAACCCAAAATAAGGACTCGTGCTCTGGCCTTGTATCTAGGAAATATTAACTGTAGGGATTTATTCTACTATAAGTAACAGAAAACCAAGCCAAGAAGGGATTATCAATGGTGTTTGTCTCTAATTTACAAAAAAAAAAAAAAAAAAAAGCCAAGAGACAGGTGGCTGTTAGGGTTGGTTCAGCAAATTGATGATGTGAGGGCAAGTGTCTGTAATTCCTTTGGCCTTTCTTTCTCTCATGACTTTCATCATGGCTGCAAGATGGTGGCTGTAGCTCCACAATATTCCATCAAGGTTGAAGGCAGAGAAGGAAAAAGGAGTAGCACCAAACCACATCTTCTCCTTTTATCAGGAAAAGAAAAAGTCTTCTGAGAAGCCCCAGCCAAAATCTGCCTATGTCTCATTGGTCAAACCTCTATGTCTTGTGGGTTGGTTAGCAAACAGCATCTGCCTAAGACAATAGTAAGGATATTTGAAATCAGGATTTGGCTAAACATAAGAATTGAAACCAAAGTCAGACTTTTCACTCTTTTTAGTTTTTTTGTTTGTTTTTAATTTATTTTAAATAATTTTTTATTTTCTAATTACAGTTGACATGCAATATTATATTAGTTTCAGGTTTCCAAAATCACTCTTTTTACTTTTTTAAATTCTTAACTTCATAATATATGAAAAATACCTGGAATATTATGAAGCAAATACCAAAAGTGCGTTAATATGTGTCCCCAAAAGAGGACTTTTAAAAAATTAATATACTAATAATGCTATTATAACATTGACAAAATTAATACTGCTTTGCTATTTGATACTGAAAGTAATAAGAACCTATAAAATATGGATGCAACTAGCCCTACCCCCACCCTAGAGAAGCATCCAATTATGAAAATTTTGAAGTTGTTGTTGGTGATAAAACTGTTTGGCTGGCGAGCCGAGGGGTGCGGTGGTTAAGAGCTGGCTAGGGACACCAGCAGCCCCGGTTCGGGTCCCACATATGAGGGCCAGTGACACTGCCTTCAAAAAAAAACCACAATTATTTAGAACATTCTTTAAGGAACTGAAAGAGGTACTGCCCAAATCTTACCAAGAATAATATTTAATTCATCCATTCATTCATTTATTTAAGAACACAATCCTAGACCTCAGGATTCAGAGATGGACAGGAGTCGCAGTGTATTAAAATAAAATCTGATTTAATAGAAATGTGAAATGTGATTAAGTGAATGGAGTTGAATGGGAGGCTCACTGTTTGCATCCATTCTTTTTTTTTTAATTAATCAAATATATTTTTTTTTATTTTTGTTTTTTGTTTATTTATTTATTTTTAATTATTGGGTTGTCAGAAAGGTAATGACACATTTTTGCAATGAAATACAGAAAAAATACATATGACTTTTCTGACAACCCAATAGTTTCAGGTGTGCAACACCGTGCAATAGTTATACTTTTTACCTCTCAAAGTGACAACCCCTCTCCCCCAATCCACTGCTCCACTTCCCGCTCCATAACATACATATCTATTACAATTCCATTGACTCCACTCCCACACTATACTCCACATCCCATGACTATATATATATATATATATATACTCAATTATAGTTCACATACAATAGTATACAACATCAGCTTCAGGTGTACAGTGCAGTGATCAAGCCTCTACACAGTCCATGAAGTGGTCCCCCTAACAAGACATGTGACCCTCTGACACCCTACAAAATATTTACAACATTATTAATTATATTCACTGAACTGTCTTTCATATTCCTGTGGTGAGATTGTAGTAGGTATTTATGCTGTCTAATCCCTTCCTCTTCTCCCTCATCCCCACCCTTCTCCCAACTAGCAACCATCAACTTTTTCTCTATATCTCTGACACTATTTCTGTTTACTTTGTTCGTTCATTCAGTATTTTATTTTTATTTACTTATTTATTTTTTTTGAGGGCAGTGTCACTGGCCCTCATATGTGGGACCGAACCGGGGCCGCTGGCTTCCCAAGCCAGCCCTTAACCACTGTGTCACTTGGCAGGCCCTTCACTCAGTTCTTTAGATTCCACATATAAATGAGATCATATGGTATTTGTCTTTCTCCGACTGACATATTTCACTTAACATAATAGTCTCTAGCTCCATCCCTATCATTGCAAATGGAGATTTCATTCTTCTTTATAGCTGAGTAATACTCCATTGTATAAATGTACCCTAGCTTCTTTTTTTTTTTAAGATTTTATTGGGGAATTGGGGAAGGGGAACAGATAAGTTGCTGTCCTTTTCTTCAGTCTAGTGGTGGAGGATATCGCTTCACTTGCCCATGTTGGTATTATCATTGTGCTCTTCTGGGTGAGGCAGTCGCTCGCTGGCCATTGGACGGCCTCTCACGGCAGCTCACAAAAGTTCATGGCCGCTGCGGGCTAGCCCCACTGCAGCCTATGCCATCGCCAGCGACTCATGGCAGCCCAACTCCAGGTCGAGCTGTTGTTCACCATTTTAGCTGTAGAGGGCATAGTGTCACTGGCCCTCAAATGTGGGATCTGAACTGGGTCCTGCTTCTCAGAGCTGGCGTCCCAAGCCAACTCATAACCAATGCACCACTCAGCCAGCCCTAAATGTACCACAGCTTCTTAATCCAGTCATTTACCAATGGGCATTTTGGTTGTTTCCTGTTCTTGGCTATTGTAAATAGTGCTGTGATAAACATAGGAGTGCATATATTATTTCAAATTAGCATCTTGGGTTTCTTTGGATAGATACCCAAGAGTGGAATTGCTGGGTCCTAAGGTAGTTCCATTTCCAGTTTTTTGAGATACCTCTATACTGATTTCCATAATGGCTGCACCATTCTGCAGTCCCACCAACAGTACACCAGGGTTCCCTTTTCTCCATACCTCGCCAGAACTCGTTGTTTGTTGGTTTCTTGATGATAGCCATTCGGACCGGAGTGAGGTGATACCTCAATGTGGTTTTTATTTGCATTTCTCTAATGATTAGTAAGGTTGAACATTTTTTCATATGTCTCTTGTCCATCTGTATGTCCTCTTTAGAGAAATGCCTCTTCTTGTCCTCTGCCCATTTTTTAATTGGGTTGTTTGGGTTTTTTGGTGTTGAGTTGAACGAGTGTTTCATAAATTTGGATGTTAACGCCTTATCAGATATATTGTTGGCAAATACTTTCTCCCATTCAGTAGGATGCCTCTATGTTTTATTGATGATTTCCTTTGCTGTGAAAACACTTTTAAGTTTGATGTAATCCCATATGTTTATTTTTTTCTTTTATTTCCTTTGCCCAAGAGGATATATCAGTAAACATTATTAAGGGTAATGTCTGCAAATTTACTCCCTATGTTTTCTTCTAGGAGTTTTATGGTTTCAGGTCTTACATTTAAGTCTTTAAACCATTTTGAATTTGTTCTTGTATATGGTGTAAGTAGGTGATCCATTTTCTTTCTTTTTTTTTTTTTTTTGCACATCAGTTCAATTTTCCCAGCACCATTTATTAAATAGACTATCTTTACTCCAATGTAAATTCTTACTTACATTGTCATAGATTAAATAACCATAGAAGGATGGGTTTATTCCTGGGTTCTCTATTCTGTTCCATTGGTCTATGTGTCTGTTTTTATGCCAGTACCATACTGTTTTTATTATTGTAGCTTTGTAGTATGTTTTGATGTCAGGTAGCGTGATACCTCCCACTTTGTTCTTATTTCTCATGATTGCCAAGCCTATTCAGGGTCTTTTATGGCTCAAAATAAATTTTAGGATTATATGTTCTATTTCAGAGAAAAATGTTTTTGGGACTTCCGGTAAAATGGCGCAATAGACAGGCACTGTGCTAACTGCCTCCCAGGATCACACCAAAATTACAAACAAATTATACAGCATTCAACCCTGGAGGTCCCCGGAACACTGGAGGAACAGAACCACTAAACGAAGAACTTAAAGAGGAAGCAGCGTTGGGTCTGGTAGGACTGGCGGAGACGAGAGAGGGCAAACCCCGTGAGGGAAGCCCCAGCGTGGGAAGCTTGTCTGGTTGGGGGAGAGACCCTCCAGCCGCACTCCAAGCTCACCAGGCCAGAGTTCCTTTGCCGGGAAGAGAAGTTCTAAGATAGCTGGCAGTAAATTAGTGAGGACTCTCTTTGCTCTGCTCGGTGAGGCTAAAAGCGGCTGGAGAATCCAAAGGGCCAGCGCCCGGGCTTGCTCGCCGGTGAGCACTTACCTGGTTCCTGGTGGAGGGAGTGGCTGTGTGAGCCGGGAGCCTGCGGGGACGGACTGAACTGAGCACCTTTGGTGCAAAGGCTGTAGGTTTTGAACTGTTGTTGCTGTGGTGCGTAGCCTGCACGCGAGTGGTGTAGGGAGGACACCATATTGTCAGGCTTGGGCCCTCCAATGAAGGATCAGGTCCGAGACCTAATTGGTCTGGTGGAATTGGCACAGAAGTACATGTGTGCGTGTGCGCGTGCGCCTGCAGCCTTGGATCCCCACCCTCTGCCCGGCTTATACTGCGTTGCCAGAGAAACACAGGGCGGGTTCCCTCTGGCTCCAACAGACTGCTCACTGAGACCTGGGAGTGCATGAGTCGCCTCGGATCCCCACCCTCCACTTGGCTTGTGCTGCGTTGCCAGGGAAACACCTAGTGGGAGTGATCCGGCTCCAACAGGCTGCTCACTGAGATGCGGGAGTGCGCAAGCCGCCTGGAGTCCCTGCTCTCCACACTCCGCTTGCAGAGTTGCCAGGCTGGTGATTGGTTGTCGGGCTGCTCAGCCTGATCTGCAAGCGGCTGATTGGGACAGGCTGAGACTGGGAGTTTTCCTGGGAGTGTGGGGCCGTGAGCTGTGTGCCTGCGTGATCCAGCCAGGGCTCTGCCGGTGATCTATCTAATACATCAAAGCAATCCCAGAGTGACAGCCAGAATGGGGAAACAAAGAAACATGTCACAAGTAAAAGATCAGAAGAAACCTCCAGAAATGGAACCAAATGAAACAGAGGGATCTAACCTTTCAGAGACAGAGTTTAGAACACTGATGATAAGAATGTTTAAGGAACTTAGCGAGGACATAAGGAAGGATAGGGAAACCATAAAAACAACCTGTTAGAACTAAAGAATACATTAACTGAAATGAAGAACACACTCGAAGGAATCACCAGTAGAGTAGATGCAGCAGAGGAGCGGATCAGCGATTTGGAATATAAAATAGCAGAACTCACCCAGTTGGCACAGCAAAAAGACCAAAGAATAAAAAACAATGAAAATAGTTTAAGAGCCCTATGGGACAAGGTGAAGCGCAACCACCTTCGAATCATAGGGATACCAGAAGGAGAAGAGAAGAAGCAAGGGGTTGAAAATGTATTTGAAAAAATAATGACTGAAAACTTCCCTACCCTGGTGAAGGAAATCAACATGCACGCCCAGGAAGTGCAGAGGGTTCCAAACAAGCTGAACCCAAACAGGTCCACACCAAGACACATCATAGTCAAAATGACAAAGGTTCAAGACAGAGACAGAATCCTAGAGGCTGCAAGAGAAAGACAGCAGGTTACATACAAAGGAACTCCTGTTAGACTAACAGCTGACTTGTCTACAGAAACTCTGCAGGCCAGAAGGGAGTGGCAGGAGATATTCAGTGACACAAAATAAAGGCCTACAACCAAGATTGCTGTACCCAGCACGGCTATCACTTAAAATTGAAGGAGAAATAAAGAGCTTCTCAGAAAAGAATAAGCTTAAGGAATTCATTACCACCAAGCCAGCATTGCAAGAAATGTTAAAAGGGCTTTTTTAAACAAAAGAAAGGGGTAAACAAGCTAACCCAGAGAGACAATTTAAGAAGATTGAAGTCATATCAAGCAGATATAAAGGAAAAACTGATGGTTGCCGGCTGGGAGGGAGTAGGGAAGAGGGAGAGGGGTAAGGTTTTGGACAGTGTATGTGGCACTACAATGTTGCCGCAGGGATATGGGGGCAGTTCTGGGAATGTAATTGATAATGTTGTGAAGAGACTATTATGTTGTGAGAAATAAGTCAGTCGGAGAAGGACAGGTACCATGTGATCTCACTTGTGTGTGGAGTCTGAAGAGCTGAGTGAACGATCAAAGTAAACAGACTCGTAGATGTAGAGGAAAAACTGAGGGTTGCTAGTTGGGAGCGGGGTGGGGATGTGGGGGAAGGGGAAGGGATTAGACAGCATAAATAGACAAGTACAATATTGCCACAGGGATATGAAACCCAGTTCGGGGAATATAATAATGTTGTAAAAATTTTGTGGCGTGTCAGATAGTCACATGTTTTGTTAGGGAGACCACTTCATGGATGCAGTAGAGGCTTGATCACTGCACTGTACACCTGAAGCTGATGTTGTATAATATTATATGCCAACTGCAACTGATTATGTGGATGGTCACGGGATGTGGAGTATACTGTTGAGGGGAGTCAGGGGAGTTGTGATGGATATGTATGATATGGGGGGGAGTGGGGTGGCGAACTGGGGGGGGTTCACTTTGGGGGGTAAAGAGTATAATTATTGCATTGTGTTGTACACCTGAAACTAATAAAAAAAGAAAAAAAATGTTTTTGGTAGTTTGATTGGAACTGCATTGATTCTATATATTGCCATAGGTAGTATTGACATTTTAACTATATTAATTCTTCCTATCCATGAACATGGTATGTGTTTCCATTTATTTGTATCTTTTTTGATTTCTCTCTCAGTGTCTTATAATTTTCTGAGTATAGGTCTTTTACTTCTTTGGTTAAATTTATTCCTAGGTATTTTATTGTTTTTGAAGCAATTGTAAATGGGATTGATTTCCTGATTTCTTCTTCTGATAGTTTGTTAGTGGTGTATACAAATGCAACTGATTTATGAATATTAATTTTGTATCCTGCTCCTTTATTAAATTCATTTATCAGTTCTAACAGTTTTTTGTTGGAGTCTTTGGGATTCTCTATATATAGCATCATGTCATCTGCATATAGTGACAATTTTTCTTCCGCCTTTCCAATTTGGATGCCTTTTATTTCATTATCTTGTCTGATTGCTATGGATAGAGCTTCCAGAACTATATTGAATAGAAGTGGTGAAAGTGGGCAGCCTTGTCTTGTTCTGATCTTAAGGGGAAAGCTTTTAGCCTTTCCCCATTGAGTACGATGTCCGCTTTGGGTTTATCATAGATCGCTTTTATAATCTTGAGATAACGATCCCTCTATTCTCACTTTGCTAAGAGTTTTTATAGTAAATGGCTGCTGGATTTTTTCAAACGCTTTTTCTGCATCTATTGATATGATCATATGATTTTTATTTTTCATTTCGTTAATGTGACACATTACTTTAATTGATTTGTGCATATTGAACCAACCTTGCATACCAGGAATGAATCCCATTTGATCATGGTGTATGATCTTTTCAATGTGATGCTGAATTCGGTTTGCTGTATTTTGTTGAGGATTTTTGCATCTATGTTCATTAGGGATATCGGGCTGTAGTTTTGTTTTCTTGTAATAGCTTTGTTTGATTTGGGGACCAGAGTAATAGTGGCCTCATAAAATGTGCTTGGGAGCCTAACCCCAACTTCTGTATTTTTTGTAATAGTTTGAGTAGAATAGGTATTAATTCTTTTTTATTTTAAAGATTTTATTGGGGAATTGGGGGAGGGGAATAGCATTGGGGAATTAGGGGAGGGGAACAGACAAGTTGCTGTCTTTTTGTTCTTCAGTCTAGTTGCAGAGGACGTTGCTTCACTGGCCCATGTTGTTATCATCATTGCGCTCTTCCCAGATGAGGCAGATCGATCGCCGGCCTCTGGATGGTTGCTCACCATGGCTATTGGCAGCTCATGCTGCCTGCCAGCCACTCATGCTGGCTGCCAGCCACTCACTGTAGCCTATGGCAGCCCACTGCACCAGGGGCTGCAGCCTACACTGTTGCCGGGGCTCTGCACAGCCCAGCTCCAGGAGGGGCTGTTGTTAGCTGTAGAGGGCAGTGTCACTGGCCCTCATATGTGGGATCCGAATCAGGGCCGCTGGCGTCCCAAGCCAGCTCTTAACCAATGCACCACTCGGCCGACCCTATTAATTCTTTTGTGAATGTTTTGTAAAATTCACCTGTGAAGCCATCTGGTCCAGGACTTTTGTTTGTTGGAAGCTTATTGATTACTGATTCAATTTCTTTGGTAGTAATCAGTCTGTTCAGAGTTTCTGTTTCTCCTTGGTTCAGACTTGGTAGATTGTGTGCTTCTAGAAATTTATCCACCTTTCAGATTGTCGAATTTGTTGGCATATAGTTGCTCGTCCTGTTTTCTTAAAATTTTCTGTATTTCTGTGGTCTATGTTGTCACTTCTCCTCTTTCATTTCTGATTTTATTAATTTGGCTCCACACTCTCTTTTTCTTGGTGAGTCTCATTAAGTGTTTGTTGATTCTGTTTATCTTTTCAGAAAAATAGCTCTTGGTTTCATTGATCTTTTGTATTGTTTACTTGGTCTCTGTTTCCTTTATTCCTGCTCTGGTCTTTATTATTTCCTTCCTTGTACTCCCTATGGGCTTGTTTTGCCCTCCTTTTCCCAGTTCCCTTAGGTATAAAGATAGTCTGTTGATTTGAGATTTTTCTTGTTTCTTTAGATAGGCCTACATTGCTATGAATTTCCTTCTTAGGACTGCTTTCGCTTCATCCTGTAGATTTTTGGGTTGTTGTGTTTTCATTTTCGTTTGTCTCAAGATAGCTTTTGATATCTTCCTTGATCTCATTGTTGACCCACTCGCTATTTAGTAATATGTTATTCAGCTTCTATGTATTTCTGTGCTTTTTGAATTCCTTCTTATAATGATTTCTAGTTTCATAGCACTATGGTTGGAGAAGATGCTTGATATGATTTCAGTCCTTTTAAATTTATTGAGACTTGTTTTCTGGCCTAACATATGATCTATCTTGGAAAATGTTCCATGTGCTCTTGAAAAGAATGTATATTCTGTTACTTTAGAGGTGAAATGCTCTAAAAATATTGATTAAACAAGGTGGTCTAAAGTATCATTTAAGGCCACTGTTTCCATGTTGATTTTCTGTCTGGAGGATCTGTCCATTGGTGACAACATGGTGTTGAAGTCCCCTACTATGATAGTGCTACTGTTGATCTCCAAATTTGTCAGTCATAAACTGTTTAATATATTTAGGAGTTCCTATGTTGGGTGTATAGATGTTTACTAGGGTTATGTCCTCTTGTTGAATAGATCCCTTTATTATTATGTAGTACCCTTCTTCGTCTTTTATTGTAGTCTTTATTTTAAAGTCTATTTTGTCGAAAATAAGTATTGCTACTCCAGATTTTTTCTCATTTCCATTTGCGTCAAATATCTTATTGCATCCCTTTACTTTCAGTCTGTATGTGTCTTTTGATCTGAGATGAGCCTCTTGTAAACAGCATAGGCATGGTTCCTGTTTTCTTATCCACTATGTCTTTTGATTGGAGCATTTAACCTGTTCACATTTAAGTGATTATTGATAAGTGCATATTTATTGCTATTTTGTTATTCATATTTCTGGTCTTCCTTGGTTAGCGTGTTTTCCCCTTTCTTCTGTTTAAAAAAGCCCTTTATACCTTTCATGCAATGCTGGCTTGGTGGTAATGAATATCTTAAGCTTACTCTTTTCTGAGAAGCTCTGTGTCTCTCCTTCAATTTTAAGTGATAGCCTTGCTGGGTAGAGCAATCTTGGTTGTAGGCCTTTGTTTTGCATCACTTTGAATATTTCCTGCCCCTCCTTTCTGTCCTGCAGAACTTCTGTAGAAATGTCAGCAGTTAGTCGTATAGGAGTTCCTTTATATATAACCTGCTGTCTTTATTTTGTTGCTTTTAGGATTCTGTCTTTGTCTTTAACCTTTGCCATTTTTACTATGATGTGTCTTGGTGTGGACCTGTTTGGGTTCAGCTTGTTTGGAACTCTCTGCACTTGCTGGGCTTGTATGCCAATTTCCTTCACCAAGATAGGGAAGTTTTCATTCATTATTTCTTCAAATACATTCTCGATCCCATGCTTCTTCTCTTCTCCTTCTGGTATTCCTATGACACGATTATTGTTGTCCTTGATGTTGTCCCACAGGTCTCTTAAGCTATTTTCATTGTTTTTTTATTCTTTTTTCTTTTGGTTGTTTCAACTAGGTGATTTCTGCTATTTTGTCTTCCAAGTCACTGATCCGATCCTCTGCTTCATCTAATCTACTGGTGTCCCTTCTAGTGTGTTCTTCATTTCAGTTATTGTGTTCTTTATTTCTAACTGGTTGCTTTTTTATGATTTCTCTATCCTTCTTTGTTTAAGTTCCTTAAACATTCTTATCATCAGTGTTCTAAACTCTGTCTCTGAAAGTTTGGATCCCTGTGTTTCATTTAGTTCCATTTCTAGAGTTTTCTTCTGATCTTTTACTTGGGACATGTTTCTTTGTTTCTTCATTCTGGCTGTTGCTCTGTGATTCTTTGATGTATTAGATAGATCACTTATGTCTCTCAGTCATTGCTGGGTGGTCTTGTAGTGTGTCTTTTATATTCGGATTGCACAGTCTCTGTATTCTCCTGTCCCGTGTTCCAGAGGTGTTGCTCTTGAAATTGTTTTTTAATTGCTTTTGGCTTGTAAGAGGGTGGGATTGACCCTCAGACTGATTAGCTGGGAGAATTAGTTCTGTTCACAGTGTATGAGGTGTCGTATGGAGGTTGAACCCCTCAGAGGAGGCTTTGCCACTTTGGGTTCTTGTGCCTGTGGAAAATGTCCTTTAAGAGTGCCACTTGTAGGTTCAACCAGGTAGTACTCTGGTTTTGTCTAACATTGGCCTCTGGGTTTATTGGTTCTGGTGTCTCTTGGGTGGGGCTCCCACTCAGCCATTTCAGACCTGCCTGATACTGGTTTGTAGCTACCTGGTAGGTGCCTCAAGTCTGTATGCAGTTCGCTGCTGCCTGTGATAGACCTGGGGTCATGTGGGGATGGTCTCTGTGTGAACTGAAGCTGGCTTCCACCTATATTGCTCCTGAGGCTGTTTAGGAAAAGGCCCCGGGACGCCTAGGCCTGTTGCCAACTGTCAGATGCCAACTAAGCAATAGGTGGGTAAGGCCCACCTATTGAAAGAGGCTTTTTAGGGGCATGTGTCTGGCTATTTGACCCAGTGTTGAGGGTGCCTTTGCAATGTGGCACTAGCTTGGCAGGATGGAGTTCAAGTGAGTTATGCGATGTGATTGGTAGTTTTTAAGACGTTAATGCAGATTCAGGTCTTACACCAATACCTAGCCTGTGACCCCCTTGTATAGCATCCCAAGGGCACTACAGTCAGCCTCCACCTCATGTTCACAAATTCATGAAAACTGCTCCCGAGTGGCTGTGGTGCATGTTTGTAGTCACTGAACACCACAAAGATGACCCCAGGGCTCTGCAGACTACCTTCTGTTGTAAAAAACTTTTCCACAGTTTGTGGGGTTGGGGCAATCATCCCGGCACCCCGTTGCCCCTGGCAATGAAGCTGTAGGTAGGCAAGGTAGTGTTACAGGTGCATAAAGGCTATAGTTAGTGGTTTCTACAAATTCAGTGTAGCCTCAGGTCCTGGACCAGTGCTAGGTCCATGTCACTTCATTAAACAAAAACAAAGCAAGGCAACCCAACAACACCAAAAAACAAATACACTCCCACAGAAACATGGTAAGTAATGATCAGACAGGAGAAACAAAAATATATAAAAGAGACACAAACACAAACACAAAAACGGGAGCATAAGACAGAAAAACAGTGACCAAAGCAATATCCAGATAAATAAGTGTGAGAAACAACGACAAAAGCAAAACAGATGAAAGAAAAGAAGGAAAAAGAACAAAAAGATGAAATAGAAAGAAATAATAATATAAATAAATAAATAAATAAATAAATAAAGGGGGAAATAAGAAAGGAAAAAAGAAATAAAAAAAAAAAAGGCTCTCCTCCCACTTTTATCTGCAGATCACTTGCTCAGCAATAGAGAGTCTGGGCAAGTAAGCACCAGCTATGTTGAGGGGAAGGGCCCAATGTGCCATGCTCTGGCCTCCCTCTCAGGCTGCAGTGAGCTTCCCGCAATTAGCTGTTGTGTGTTCTGGAACCTTGCTCACCACCAAAAATCCTCACGGGTTGCTGCTGTTGCAAAAAACCCTCTGTGGCCTGTGAAGGTAGGGGTCAGGTACCAGGGGCTCAGGGTGCCCCCGGCAACATAGATCTAGGTGGGCGGAGCAGACCCCCAAGGCACCACGGGGTGTGGTCAGTGGTGGGGGCCACCAAGTCAGAGCAGCAGTCACTCCTGCACCGGCAATCAACCCTCACAAACATACCAGGAATGCCCCAGCCAGATCACGCAGGCACACAGCTCACGGCCCAACACTCCCAGGAAAACTCCCAGTCTCAGCCTGTCCCAATCAGCCACTCACAAATCAGGCAGGGCAGCCTGATAGCCAATCGCCAGCCTGGCAACTCTGCATGCACAGTGCGGAGAGTGGGGATCCAAGGTGGCTCGTGCACTCCCACCTCTCAATGAGCAGCCTGTTGGAGCTGGAGCGTGCCCTCCAGATGTTTCCCTGGCTATGCAATACAACCAGTGTGGAGGTTGGGGACCCAAGGCTGCATGTGTTCACACGCGCATACACACACGCCTGTGCCAATTCCACAAGACCAATGCGGTCCCGGACCTGACCCTCTGTGGGAGGGCCCAACCCTGACAAAATGGCACCCTCCTGTACACTACTTGTGTGCAAGATCCACACCAGGGGGAACATGGTCTTAAAACCTCTAGCTCCCGTGCCAAAAGCGCTCAGTTCAGTCCATCCCCGCAGGCTCTTGGGCCCAGCTCACACAGCTACTCCCTCCACCAGGAACCAGGTGAGTGCTCAACAACGAGCAAGTCCATGTGCTCACTCCACTGGTTCTCTAGCCACCCTCCACCTCACCAAGTTGAGCAAAGAGAGTCCTCACTAATTTACTGCCAGCTATGGTGGAACTCCTCTTCCCAGCAAAGTAACTCTGGGCTGGTGAGCTTGCTGTGGGGCCGGAGGGTCTCTCCCCCAACCAGGGAGGCCTCTCCACCTTTGAGGTGTCCCTCACGGTGTTCGCCCTCTCTCGTCTCTATCCCTTCCACCAGACTCAACAGGGCCTCTTCTTGAAATCCTTCGTTTAGAGGTTCTGTTCATCTAGTGTTCAAGGGACTTCCGAGGTTGAATGTTATATAATTTTTTTGTAATTTTGGTGTGATCCTGAGAGGCAGTTGGCACAGCATCCATCTATTCTACCATCTTACCGGAAGTCTCTGCATGCGTTCTTAACAGGGAAGAGTAAAAAATTAAGTGTGTGTGTGTGTGTGTGTGTGTGTGTGTCTGTGTGGCAGGGGTGGGGAGGTGTCTCCTGCATAATTGTTGAAAGTGCACTATTGTAATGATAAGTACCCATTATTTAGACAGAAATATTGTTAGTGCAAAAAAAAATCAAAGAAAATAAGTAAAGGAATATGCTTTAAGAATATATACTCTGGCTCAAGTTCTAGTCTTACCAACAAAACTTGGTTCATAATATGATTTTCTGAGTAGATCTAGAAACAATTTTTTTAAAGACCAATAATATATGCCCATCTTCTTTACTTTCATTTTATTTATTTATTTTGTTTTTTATTTTTTTCATGTGGGAGTTGAACCAGCAACCTTGCTGTTAAAAGCATACTCTATCCACTGAGCCATCTGGGCAGCAGCTCAGCTCAAGGTGCCAAAGTTCAGTCTCAGCCACGGGTGGGCATAGCCCACCATCAAACAGGTAATCTTGTCATTAGGAACATGTGCTCTTACCAGCTGAGCCATCCTGCCACCTGTTGGCAGCTCAGCTCAGGTGCAGCTCAGGTGAAACTCACTGGTTCATATGGAAATCAAACCAGTGACCCTGTTGCTCAGAGCTCATGTCTTAAGCAAACTCTTAACCAACTGACCTACTCAGTCAGCCCTCATTTTCTTTACTTTTAAATGAATAAATTACCATATTTATTTACTCTCCAAGTTTGTTTGCAATCAATCAGCCCTCTAAACTTAGTCATTTTTATGTAACCTAATAAAATGAAGGTTCTGAATCTGCCATTGACAACTGAACCCTGAACAGAATCCTTCCAAAGCACGGAGAGACTGGGAGGCCCAGCCTAACCTGACCTGGAGCCATGCTCTAATGCCTTCAAGACCACAATGTATGTCTGGATCAGGCAGGCCTGAACTTGAATTCCAGCTACTCCACTCACTAGGTCTGGGGTCTTAGACAAGGTATAAAATCTCTCTTATTCATAGTTTTCTTATCTGTAAAATGAAGACCACAATAATAATAATAATAATAACTCTTGTGGTATTCTATAGGCAAATTAATGGCCCCTCAAAGATGTCCACATCCTAATCCCTAGAACATGTGAGTATGTTATCTTAAATGGCAAACGTAAATTAAATTGCAGATGAAATTAAAGTTGCTAATCAGCTAACCTTAAAATAGAGAGCTTATCCAGGATTATCACAGTGTGTCCTTAATGATAGAAGACAGAGGCAGAAGAAAAGGTTGAGTAATGCATTGTAAGGACTCTACCTTCCATTGTTGGCTTTGAAGATGGGAATGTTGTACCCAGCAAGTAAGAACAAACCAAAACAGTTTTTTTTGGAGTTTATTAGTTGCCGGCGACTGTGAGCAGGCTCATGCCCTAAACAGAACTCACAGCCCCAAATAAAAGAAGAGAGAGGGGTTTTGTTTTTTTTTTTTATAGATTTTATTAGGAAATTGGGGGAGAGGAACAGCGTTGGGGAATTGGGGAAGGGGAACAGACAAGTTGCTGTCTTTTTGTTCTTCAGTCTAGTTGCGGAGGATGTTGCTTCACTGGCCCATGTTGGTATCGTCATTGTGTTCTTCCCGGATGAGGCAGATCGGTCGCCGGCCTCTGGATCGTTGCTCACCACGGCTATTGGCAGCTCACGCTGCCTGCCAGCCACTCATGCTGGCTGCCAGCCACTCACTGTAGCCTATGGCAGCTCACTGCAGCAAGGGCTGCAGCCTACATGGTCGCCGGGGCTCGCACAGCCCAGCTCCAAGTGGAGCTGTTGTTAACTGTAGAGGGCAGCATCACTGGCCCTCATATGTGAGATCTGAACCAGGGCCGCTGGCATCCCAAAAGCAGCTCTTAACCAGTGTGCCACTTGGCCAGCCCGAAGAGAGAGGTTTTTATAGACAGAAATTCACAAGCAAAGTAAGTTTATAGTTTACAGATGGTTTCCATAAATCTTAGACGTTTTGAGAGCACCAATTATATCAAGTTACAAAAAGCTATACAACAGACAGCAGTTAATTATATTGACAGTACTAAATGTAGTAAGCAAGTGTGATATCACTGAAATGTAGCAAGCAAGGAAATTCACAGGGGCCATAAACAAGCAACAATTAATTGGTGGAAAACAGTCCGGCCTTGTGTTCCCATCCAGACAAGAGCACAGCTGGCCTATTTCACATAGGCAGTTTGGCCTTGTGGTGCTTATCTAAGTAAGGACAACAAGCCTATTGTCCTTTTAGATAAGAGGTAGTTAAAACTTGTGGAAGAATGTAGCAAGCAGTTAAAAAAGTCTATTCTTGGTCAGTCTAAGGGAAACTTTAACAATTCTTTAATATAGAGAGGCCGGGGGTGGGGGCTAGCAGATAAGGGTCCTGTTATTTCAGGAAGGGAACACGAGCCAAGGAATATGGGCAGCCCCTAGAAACTGGAATGAACCGGGAAGTTGGTTCTCCCCTAAAGCCCCCAAAAAGAAATGCAGTCTCACTGACACCTTGATTTTGGCCCAGTGACATATGTATCAGATTTCTGACACACAGAACTGCAAGATAATAAATGTATGCTGTTTTAAGCCACTAAGTTTATGGCAACCTGTTACAGCAGCAATAAAAAAACAAATACATCTATCTAATAGGTTGTTGTGAGGCTTAAATGAGGTACAATTTATAAAGATCTTGGTACTGTGCTGGCACAGTAATCATCTAATAAACATTAGTGACTTTTTGGGGAGGGGCAAGATGGCGGCTGTGAGGAGGGCTCCATGAAATCTCCCCTGGAAATATCCACAATTTGAACTTCTAATACGCTTCAAAGAGACATCTACTCATCACACAGAGCAACTAAGAGTTCCACACAAGGATTGCTGGAAGGTGGGCAGGCCGGGCGAGTAGGGGAAGAAGGTGGCGAGACGCGTGAGATGCAGCCTGAACCCGTGGCTGCTGAGTCACAGTGAGTGTTGCCCCGGCTCGCTCCCTGTGGCCCGCGGCCCACCTAGAGTTCGGCAAGAGCGCGTTGGTTTGCAGTCTGAGGCAGAAGCCTCAGGCCGGGCAAGTGCGGGAGGAGAGAGAGGAGACGACTGTGCAGAGGTACGAGCTGCACCTGCAGCTCGCCAGGTCCCCAGGAAGCAGGGTACAGAGCCCCGCAGCAACAGGGCAAGATCAGTCCCTGCACCCTCCCGGATCAGGGATCAGTCTCTGTGCCCACCGGTCCCGCGGAGCACAGAAGCCTGAAACCCGGAAACAGGGGAAAAAGAAGACTCACTCGGACACGCAGCGCGCCGGGCAGAGATGCAGGTCCCCGAGAGACGCGAAGCGGGGATCTTGGCCACACGGTACGGTGCGCGCAATTCCCTAAATCCCGGCAGACCCTTTGGGAGAGCAGCAGGAACTCCGCTGGAGCATAAGAGGCAAAGGCCTTAGCTTAAAACAGTGTTGGAACTGTGGCTTTGTTTATTTTTATGTTTTTTTTTTTCTTCCCTTTTTCTACTCTTGAACAGAAAGCAAAAAAAAAACCCAATAACTCACCCACTCCCACAAACTTTGGCCCCCGCCAAGACAGTCTTAAACTGACTCCTGAAGGGAGCAATAGGGGCAGACTAGGAAGATATCCTTACCTGCAGGGGGTTGAGAATTTCCACCCAGTAAAGGCAGCAGAGTGAGACTACCTACCCCACCCCCACCTTTAGGCAAGGCTTGGGAGGCAGGGCAGGTTCACCTGCTGAGGCACTAATTAACAGATTCTTAGCAGCAGGCTTTTGGTAGTGAGGAATTCTTTAATTCTCCACGGCTGTCAACCCAAAGGGTGCCCAGAGACACTCATTGAGCCTTTGGGGGTGCAGCCTGCCTTGGGACAGGCAAAAGCAAAAAGGCAGTGACTTTGTAAAAACCACCAATCACACGTCACAACCACACTCAAGTACAGCAAACCTGCAGGGCCAGGATCACGCTAGGCATCAGGTGGCCTACTGTTCCCACAAGACGCACAGGAATTTTTGTACAGCAGACAAACTGAAGAGAGCTTGGTGGACTTTAGCCTAGACCGGCACGGGTATTTTTGGTTTGTTTGGTTTTATTCTGTTTTGTTTTCCCTTTATTGGTTGCTTATCTTGGTTGTTTTTGGTTTTTATTTCTATTTCATTCTAATCATATTGTAGTTTTTAATATAGGCATATATATATAAGTGTATATAGGTGAATATATGTCCATATATATGGGTGTGTAGACAAATATATATATATATTTTATTTCCTTTTTTCTTTTTCTTTTTCTTTCTTTTCTTTTTCTTTTTTCCCCACCCTCACTTTCTCTCTTATTTTATTCATTCTTCTCACTGCTATACTTTTCCTCTTTTCCTTTTTTCTGCAAATTTTATTTTTTTAATTTTTCTTACTTTTTTTATTATTATTTTAGTTTATTTTTATTTTTTATTTTTTAGGTATAGCTAATCGGTTTCTCATGTTTATTCTATTTTTTATTTTAGGACATTGTATTTTATTTTGTTTCCTCTTCTGTTATTATTGAGTATGTGGTTTTTGTTTTGTTTCTGTTTGTTTTCTTCATTAGTATGATTGATATTTCTGTGCAAGTTGACTGTAGTTTGATGGTTGGTTTTTTTTACTTGTGCGAGCATTTGGTTTCCTTTGGTGGCTGCCAAGGTTGTTCTTGTTGATCTGTTATGCTCTAAAATCAGTCTGCAGCAGTGGGTCCAAACAAACAGACACAAGAATCATCATACCCGGAGGCCAACTTTAGATAAAACCAGAGCATTTCTGGGTTTGACATACAAGAGTCACACCCAAAAAGAAGTTGCTACAGGTACTAAGACCCATAGGGTCCAAGTTTCATCAGAGGGGTCAATCCTCTCACAGCAGCTTATAAACTGCAGAAGCTGCTAATTCTCACAGCTAATCAATCTGGGAGTCAATCCCACCTACTGACAAACCAAAAGTAATCAAAACTAAAACTTCAACAAGTGAGGACGCACGACACAAGGAACACCTCAGATACAAGCACAGGAGAATAGGGAGACTGAGTAATTCAAATATAAAGGACACACACCATATAAGTTTACCCAGAAAAGACTGAGAAATCTGGGGGATCTATCTGTTATATTGAAGCAAACACAAAGAGTAAGCCAGAATGGGGAGACAAAGAAACATAACACAAATAAAAGAACAGAAGAAACTTCCTGAATCAGTGGAAATAGAGGAAATAGAGGTAACCAACCTATCAGAGACAGAGATCAGAACATTGATTATTAGAATGTTCAAGGAAATTAATGAAAATATAAAGAAGGATAGAGAAATCATGAAAAGCAACCAGCTAGAACTTAAGAACACAATTACTGAATTAAATAACAAACTTGATGGAATCACTAGCAGATTGGATGAAGCAGAAAATCGAATCAGTGACTTAGAAGACAAAATAGCAGAGATCACCCATGCGGAACAACAAAAAGAAAAAAGAATGAAAAACATGGAAAATAGTTTAAGAGAGCTGGGGGACAACATCAGACGCAATAACCCACGGGTCATTGGAGTACCAGAAGGAGAAGAGAGGGAGCAAGGGATTGAGAATATATTTGAAGTAATAATGTCTGAAAACTTCCCTAACCTGGCAAAGGACATTGAAATACAAGCCCAGGAAGTGCAGAGAGTTCCAAACAGGATGATTCTAAACAGGCCCACTCCAAGACACATTATAGTGAAAATGGCAAGGGTTAAGGACAAAGACAGAATCCTTAAAGCAGCAAGGGAAAGGCAGCAAGTTACTTACAAGGGTACCCCCATAAGATTATCAGCTGACTTTTCTACAGAAACTTTGCAGGCCAGAAGGGAGTGGCAGGAGGTTTTCAAAGTGATGAAAAATAAAGGCCTACAACCGAGATTGCTGTATCCAGCAAGGTTATCATTTAAAATCGAAGGCGAGATAAGGAGCTTTGCAGAAAAGAATAAGTTAAGAGAATTCATTACCACCAAGCCAGCTATGCAGGAAATGCTAAAAGGGCTTCTTTAAGTAGAAGAGAAAAACAACCTATGAAAGACTATGAACACAAATAACAAAATGGCAATAAATACACACCTATCAATAATCACATTAAATGTAAATGGATTAAATGCTCCAATAAAAAGACATAGGGTGGCTGAATGGATAAGAAAGCAAGACCCCAGCATGTGCTGTATACTAGAGACTCACCTCAGATCCAAAGACTCATTCAGGCTGAAAGTAAAGGGATGGAGTAAAATATTTCATGCAAATGGTACTGAGAAAAAAGCTGGAGTAGCGATACTTATATCAGATAAAATGGACTTTAAATTGAAGATTATAAAAAAGGACAAAGAAGGACACTTCATAGTAATGAAGGGATCGATCCAACAAGAGGACATAACTCTAGTAAACATCTATGCACCTAACATAGGAGCCCCTAAATATATAAAACAGATATTGTCAGACATAAAGAGAGAGATCAACAGTAACACTATCATAGTAGGGGACTTCAACACCCCGCTGTCACTAATGGACAGATCCTCCAGACAGAAAATCAATGTGGAAACAGCGACCTTAAATGACACATTAGACCAGCTGGATTTAACAGACATTTTCAGAGCATTTCATCCCAAAGCTACAGAATATACGTTCTTTTCAAGTGCACATGGAACATTTTCTAAGATAGACCACATGTTAGGCCACAAAACAAGTCTCAATAAATTTAAGAAGATTGAAATCCTTTCAACTGTATTCTCTGACCACAATGCTATGAAACTAGAAATCAATTATAAGAAGAAATCCGGGAAGCTGACAAATAAATGGAGGCTAAACAATATGCTATTAAATAGTGAGTGGGTCACAAATGAGATCAAGGAGGAAATCAAAAGATACCTGGAGACAAACCATAATGAAAACACCACGACCCAAAATCTCTGGTATGCTGCGAAAGCAGTCCTAAGAGGGAAGTTTATAGCAGTGCAAGCCTACCTGAAGAAGGAAGAAAAATCTCAAATCAACAGGTTATCCTTACACCTAAGGGAACTGGAAAAAGAATAGCAAAAGAGGCCCAAGGGGAGTACAAGAAAGGAGATAATAAAGACCAGAGCAGAAATAAACAATATAGAGAACAGAAAAACAATTCAAAAGATCAATGAAACCAAGAGCTGGTTTCTTGAGAAGATAAACAAAATTGACAAACCTCTAGCCAGGCTCATCAAAAAAAAAAAAAGAGAGAGGACTCAAATTAGCAAAATCAGGAATGAAAGAGGGGAAATGACTACAGACATCACAGAAATACAAAAAATTCTAAGAAATTACTATGAGCAACTATATGCCAACAAATTTGACAATCTGGAAGAAATGGATAATTTTCTAGAAGCATACAACCTTCCAAAGCTAACGCAAGAAGAAACAGAAAATCTAAATACCCTGATTACTACCAAGGAAATTGAATCAGTAATTGACAAGCTTCCAAAAAACAAAAGCCCTGGACCAGACGGCTTCACAAGTGAATTTTATCAAACATTCAAAAAAGAACTATCACCTATTCTTCTCAAACTATTCCAAAAAATCCAGAAGGAGGGAAGGCTCCCAAACTCTTTTTATGAAGCCTCTATCACCCTGATTCCAAAACCAGATTAAGACATCACAAAAAAGGAAAACTACAGGCCAATCTCCCTGATGAATATAGATGCAAAAATTCTCAATAAAATATTAGCAAACAGAATTCAGCAATATATTAAGAAGATCATACATCATGATCAAGTGGGATTCATCCCTAGTGCGCAAGTCTGGTTCAACATCCGTAAATCAATTAATGTGATACACCACATCAACAAAATGTAGGATAAAGATCACATGGTCATTTCAATAGATGCAGAAGAAGCATTTGACAAAATCCAACAGCCATTTATGTTAAAAACCCTTAGCAAAGTGGGAATACAGGGATCATATCTCAACATAATAAAAGCCATATATGATAAACCTACAGCTAACATCATACTCAATGGGGAAAAGCTAAAACCATTCCCCTTAAGATCAGGAACAAGACAAGGCTGTCCACTTTCTCCTCTTTTATTCAACATAGTGCTGGAAGTTCTAGCCACAGCAATCAGACAACAAAAAGAAATAAAAGCCATCCAAATTGGCAAGGAAGAAGTAAAACTGTCATTATATGCAGATGACATGATACTGTATATAGAGAACCCCAAAGACTCCATCAAAAAACTATTGGAACTGATAGACGAATTCAGTAAAGTAGCAGGATATAAAATCAATGTTCAGAAATCAGTGGCATTTGTATATACCAATAATAAACTAATGGAAAGAGAAATTAAGAAAACTGTCCCATTTACAATTGCATCAAGAACTATAAAATACCTAGGAATAAATTTAACCAAAGAAGTGAAAGATCTGTACTCAGAAAATTATAAGACACTGAAGAAAGAAATCATAGAAGATACAAATAAATGGAAACACCTACCATGCTCATGGATAGGAAGAATTAATATAGTTAAAATGTCCATACTGCCTAAAGCAATATATAGATTCAATGCAATTCCTATCAAACTACCAAGGGCATTTTTCACAGAAATAGAAAATATAATCCTAAAGTTTATATGGAATCATAAAAGACCCAGAATAGCCTCGGCAATTCTGAGAAATAAAAACAAAGTCGGGGGGATCACGCTACCAGACATCAAAACCTACTACCAGGCCACAGTAATCAAGACAGTTTGGTATTGGCATAAAAACAGGCACATCGATCAGTGGAACAGAACAGAGAGCCCAGAAATAAATCCAAGCATTTATGGACAGTTAATCTATGACAAGGGAAGCAAGAATTTACACTGGAGTAAAGATAGTCTATTCAATAAATGGTGCTGGGAAAATTGGACTGACACATGCAAAAAAATGAAACTGGATCATCTCCTTACGCCTTATACAAGAACAAATTCAAAATGGATTAAAGACTTAAATGTAAGACCTGAAACCATAAAAATCCTAAAAGAAAATATAGGGAGTACATTTGCAGACATTACTCGGAGCAATATTTTTACTGATACATCCCTACGGGCAAGGGAAGTAAAAGAAAAAATGAACATATGGGATTATATCAGACTTAAAAGTTTTTTCACAACAAAGGAAACCATTAATAAAACAAAAAGGAAGCCTACTGAATGGGAGAATATATTTGACAACGATATATCTGATAAGGGGTTAATATCCAAAATTTATAAAACACTCATGAAACTCAACACCAAGAAAACAAACAACCCAATTAAAAAATGGGCAGAAGATATGAAGAGACATTTCTCTAAAGAGGACATACAGATGGCCAACAGGCATATATGAAAGCAAGTTCAACCTCACTGGTCATTAGGGAAATGCAAATAAAAACCACCATGAGATACCACCTCACTCCAGTCAGAATGGCTATCATCAACAAATCAACAAACCACAAGTGCTGGCGGGGCTGTGGGGAAAAGGGGACCCTGCTGCACTGTTGGTGGGACTGCAGATTGGTGCAGCCATTATGGAAGTCAGTATGGAGGTATCTCAAAGAACTGGAAATAGAGCTACCGTTTGACCCAGCAATTCCACTCCTAGGTATTTATCCTGAAAAAACCAAGACACTTATTCAAAAAAAGTTATGCACCCCTATGTTCATAGCAGCACAATTTACAATAGCTAAGACTTGGAAACAACCAAAATGCCCGTCAGTAGATGACTAGATTAAGAAACTGTGGTATATTTATACAATGGAGTATTACTCCGCTATAAGGAAGAATGAAATCGTGCCATTTGCAATGATATGGATGGACCTAGAGACTATAATGTTGAGTGAAATAAGTCAGTCAGAGAAGGACAAATACCATATGATCTCACTCATATGTGGAATCTGAAAAACTATATGAATGAGCAAAGTAAACAGAAACTGTCTCATAGATATAGAGGAAAAATCAGGGTTGCTAATTGGGAGAGGAATGGGGATGAGGGAGAAGGGGAAGGGATTAGACAGCAAAAATAGGCAACTACAATATTGCCACTGGGATAGGAAAAACAGTTTGGGGAATATAATTTATAATGTTGTAAATATTCTGTGGAATGTCAGATGATCATAGGTCTTGTTAGGGAGACCATGTTAGGGATGGAGTAGAGGTTTGATCACTACACTGTATTACTAAAGTGGAGGTGGTATACCTACTGTAATTGAATATATATAGATAGTCACGGGATGTGGATTATACTGTGGAAGAGAGTCAGAGGAAGAGTAATAGATATATATGATATGGGGGGGGAATGGGGTGGTGTATTGGGGGTGGGGGGTTGTCACTTTGAGGGGTAAAATGTATAACTATTGCACTGTGTTGTACACCTGAAACTAATTAAAAATAAAATAAAACAAAAACAAAAAAAATTAGTGACTTTTATTATAGTTAATAGTTATTTATTCTTTCAATATTTATTAAGCATGTGTTAAATACTATCCTTAGTGCCTGGGATTCAGTTCGAAACATGGCATAGTCATTGGCTCCCAGCCTAATTGAGGAAACAGTTACATAAACAGATAATTCTGATATGAAACATGTATTAATCATGTTTTTAATTTTTAATATTTTATGATGCTTTGACATCTTGGTAGGGGGGACTTGCTATCTGGGAGAGACTGCCCCTCCCAGAGCTAGTTAATTCCTAGAGACAGTAAACAAACTTGTCTGCAGAGCCAGACTTTCATATGCAAACTAACCAACCTGAGTCCATACACCCAATCGCCTCTATCTAACTTTCACCTACCAAACCAATATTTCCACTGCCATAAATCAACCAAAGCCAAGTACCAGACAACTAGAGAGAGTCCCTCTGCCACAAAGCCTGCTGGGATTATTCAAACTTGTCAGTCCTAAACTGTTTACTCTGCCCTGCCTTGCCTTTCCCACAAGACACTCCAGGAAAGGCTGTAGCCTATGCTTCCTCCTTGCTCCTGCTTCTGCCTCCTAAAAAACCCCTCTGGTGCTTCCTCATGTGGCCATGTATGACATGTGTATCTCTCCTTTCTAGGGGAACTGTGAGTGACAACAAACTTTTCTTTCAATGGCACTGACCTCTTCATGACCTCACACGGTCAACTTTTATAAATTAGGAACTGAGCACAAATCAAAGTGTTAAGTGCTATGCAGACTGTATTACCACAGTATAGTATAGAAGCAAGAGGTAATGGGTTAGGGATTATAAGGTAAGAAAATGCTTTAAGAAAGTCACCTATTGAAGTGCTATGTAATCAAGCCTCATGAATAAGTTATTCTTTAATCTTTTGTAAAAGTAATTCTAGTATTGTGAGTCTCTTTGATTATTAAAAAAAATCATAGGCTTTGATTTCTACTTCTTTCAATGTTGTGAGAAAACAAGAATGAAGGAAAAATTGAAATCTTTATGCCATTAAAAAAAAAAAATCCCGGGCTGGCCGAGTGGCGCGGTGGTTTAGCGCTGGCTTGGGAGGCCAGCGGCCCTGGTTCGGGTCCCACATAGGAGGGCCAGTGGCACTGCCCTCAAAAAAAAAAAAAAAAATCCCCTTTCACATAGCACTGTGGATGTCAGCACCATCAAGGCTTTTGCTATATTAGAGTCTAGGCTTTCTCCCTTCCCTTCCTGTGTCCCCTGTACATGTCAGGAAATGGTGAACAGTGTCTTGACCCACTTATGGGCAGCCAAAGGGGATGGAGCCACCAAAGACCTATCTGTGTCATCATTCCCTAAATAGTCATGAACTGACCAATAGCCGAGAGATCAGCCATGCTTGCACCTATGCTTGGTCAAGTCAGAGGACTTATTACTAAAGTTTTGTACACGACCATACTTGCCAATAAAATTCCACAGTTACACAATTTTCTGTGAAAAAGATAGCCCTGTAGTAGTCTGACTGGTCATGGACAGAATGACCTGCTGTTTTATATAATACTTTGTGTTTCCCGTCACAAAGTGAAAGGCTGTCCTTGGTGGTTTGTTTCTTAATAATTCTGATATCATGGAGGAGAGGTTGAAAGTCAGTTCTCATGAATCAGCAAGAAACTAGTAGGTACAAGCAGGAATAGTGAAGGTAAGGAGAGCTTGCATCTTGCTAGACAGGAATAAAGCTGAAGCAATATCTGTAAGAATGATTGCTTCTTTGATTGTAACTATTATCAGCCCCAGAATCTCGATTGCTAAATGAATTTAAGATCCACCCAGTCCAGGAATCTTTAAGATGACAAGAAAAGAAATTGTGGAAAATAATTAAAACTTGTGCTATGTAACCCAAGTTACTGAACAGTTAACTTGGGCGTATGATAGTCATTTACGACAAATCATAAAGGTATACCTGGGAGTCTGAAGTAAAGAACTTCTGACAGACACAGCTAAGAGGACAGGCTGTTTGGTCTAATCAAAATTCCTCTCTTCTATTTTTTGCAGTGCTCTAAGTCTGCTGAGCCTCTCCTGATGGGCCCCCTGCCTTCTTGTCTCACCCCAGTCTATACTGGTCCTGACACATTGTTTTGAACGCAGAAATTCTCACTAGCAACATTATTCAAAGTTCAAGTTTAGGTATGAACTCTAGAATCACTGTAAGAAGGCTTATAGTGTTAAAGGACTCTTTCAATGGCTGGTTGCTTATTAGCCCCCAGTGGCCTCTCCTTCTTATTTAGACTGGCCTGAGGCTCAGAACATTCTCCCTACTTCCTGCCACAGAGCAGTTACATGTTTTTTTAAGGGGAAGGGTAACATCACAAAACAGGACAGAAATATGGACTTTATGACCCTTCCTGCATTGCACCATAAAACAGTCACTAGCAGTGTGGTCAGGGGTGTTACTGTTTAACCATTTCATTTCATCACCAAGATGAGGGAGGCTGCAAGTATACATTTGGGAGCCTTCAGTAACTATCTGAGCAATTTTTTTTAAGGTAGAATTTGTTGTAAGAAGTGACTTCAGGAATTGTTGTTGGGCTCTGATCACCATACTTTCAACCCACAGTGCTGAGTTTGAGCATGGGATACAGAAGGAGAAAGGAAATGCCCAAAAAGCTGCTGGCTTTTCCAGTAGCTTTGTGCCAGTGAGAAAACAGTGTCCCCTCTTAGAGAATGAACCTCTGAAAGATGCCTTCTCAGTGTGGACCAGTTTCTATAAGGAACAGCATCTTGCAAGGCACAGCGTTTGGCCAGTGGAGTCTGGGCAAGATTTTGGTCCCACTTAAGTCCTCTCAATGGACAGAAGGGCACAATCATTGAAGGTGACTCTAGAAGGAGGTGTTGGGACATACTGGGTGCTGTGACTCATTTTCTGTATCAGGACAATTAGTTAAGATTATTATAGCTGATGAGAGGAGCATCTCTACTATGTGCCTTAACATGAATCACTTCAGTGAATATGGACAACAGTTCTCTGTGCCTGAGATTTTACAGATATGGAAGCTGAGACTGGGGTTAAGTATCTTGCCTGAGATCAAGTGGGGCATCAGATTTTGATCTTTATCCTGCTATTTTCATTATTCTTCTTCCCTGATTTATTTTTCTCCATAGCACTTGCAGCTAATACTAGGTATCTTGCTCTTCATTTGCACATTGTCAGTCTCTCCGAAGTGGAATATAAATTGATGAGGGTGGGCATTCACATCTGTTTTATTCACAGTTGTAACCCTAGTGCTCATCCCAGGGTTGGGCACAGTTGGCTCCCTCAGTAATACTAATTAAATGAATGAACTGTTTAAACATCAGGGTACTTTCTCTGATACCAATCTATTCCTATAAACAATTTTTGGCAAGTACTAATGCACTGAAGTATTCTAAAGAAAAACATTATATTCTCCCAAAACGTGCATATTAACATCAGCATTTTCTTCAGCTAAAAAAAGCTACCTTATATTTTCAGACAAATATGTCATGACTAAAGACACAGTTCTAATAAAAAGTCTTTTACCCTTAAATTCATGACTTCATCAAAGAGAGAAACACCAGTTTAATAAAGAAGGGCACTTTCTGGTATTTACTAAAGCCTACCTTTGCCTTTGAAGAAAAGTTGATTTATGTCTGATTTCTTTGATTATTTAAACATAATTATTTGGAAGAGAGGAGGAGATCCAAGATGGCAGAGTAGATAAACACTGTGCGTGCTTCCTTTTGTGAACATATTAAAATTACAACTAAACTATAGAACAATCAACCTGGAGAACTATCTGAAGTCTGGCTGAACAGAAGTTTTATAACAGGATATAAAGAAGAAGCCCTGTTGAGACTGGTAGGAGGGGTGGAGATGTACAACGGGCTTGCCCCAAACTTCCGTGTGGCAGTTGAGAATCAGGGGGGATATCTCGGCCACAGAGGATTCCCCTGGAAGAGTGAGGGACCCCGGCCCCACACCTGGATCCCCAGGCTGCAGTACTGGTGCTGGGAAGAAGAGCCCTTACCTGGCTGTGAAAAACAGTGGGGATTCTGACCATCTGGGTGGGACAGAAAACTGTGGGAAACCTAGATGTCCTCTTAAAGGGCCTGTGCACAGACTCTCTCACTCCCAGGCATTCACTGTGGGCTCTGACAGAGGGACAGTGACATGGGGAGGGCATTGGAGGCACATGGGGATCAGACTGAGGCATGTGGCTTTGAGACAATGGTTGTAGGACTGACCCCATTTCCCCTGTGTGGGGTGCTTCTCTTGTGCAGCCAGCAGGCAGGCTCCATCCTTCTTGCGTTTGAGCTCTCCCCCATGCCCATAGTCGAATCTGAATCTGAATTGGCCTGGTGAGCTCCTATGGGACCCTGCCCCAACCAACTCCCCCAACACAGGAGGTACTTTCTTGGCTAGCAGCCAGCCCTGCCCACATTGCACTATTTCTTGGAAAACGATCCAAGTCCAACTAGCCCCAGGTGTGCTCTGAGACTTTTGCTGAGTAGCTCCAGGCTCAGCACTATCACCAAACCAGAATCTATATTAACCTGGTGATTATAACTCTTCCCTCTCTAGTGACTCCCTGGGACCCTGCCTCTCTCAACTTGTAAACCACATGAGGCTTTATCGGTGGCTGAACCTTAAGGGAGCTGGCAGGTGGCAGCAGGCTTTGGGGTGTCCTGGCCTTTTGCAGACCTACCCCAGGCCTGGTACTGGTGGCAGCTATCCTCAGTTCACAGCCTGGCCTCTCCTACACACTTCCAGGTTTAGCACAGGCAGCAAAAAAACACTTTGTAGCTCCTACCAGGTACTCCCCAGGTGGCCACAGGCAGTCAGTGACCTGGGCCCCTCCCAAGAGGCCCCAAAATCAACATACTTAGAGGTCGGCTTCAGACCACAGCAGAGCACCAGCCAATTACCCCACAACCAGGACACACAAAGAGCAATCTGACAGGCACCAGAGCTCTCTGGGGCGAATCCTACTCAGTGGGATAAGCCTCCTGCACAGCAACCCATAAGCTATGGATTGGGCCAAATCCCACAGCCAGATAGCCTGAGAGCCAACCCCACCAACTGATGTGCCAATAGCAATCAAGGCTCAACCATAACAGGAGGGCACACACAACCCACACAAAGGACACTCCTGGAGCACACGGAGCAGGTGACCAGGGAGACTATGTCACTGGGCCCCACAGGGTGCCTACTACATAAGGCCACCCAGCCAAGACTGGGAGAGATAGCAGATCTACCTAATACATAGCAACAAACACAGAAAGACAAACAAAATGAGGAAACACAGAAATATGTCCCAGATTAAGAAGAAGAGAAAACTCCAGAAAAATAATGAAATGAAATGGAGACAAGCACCTACCAGATAGAGAATTCAAAACAATGGTTATTAGGATGCTCAGGAAACTTAATGAGAACTTTAACAGAGTGATGGTAAGCATACAAAAGGACATAGAAACCATAAAAAAAATTAAGTCAAAAGCGAAGAATACAATAATTGAAATGAAGAATGCACTCGAAGGAAACACCAGTAGACTAGATGAAACAGAGGATCGAACCAGCGATTTGGAAGACAATGCAGCAGAAAATACCCAATTAGAATGGCAAAAACAAAAAATAATGCAAAAAAATAAGGATAGTTTAAGACACTCCTGGGACAACAACAAGTATAACAACATTCACATCATAGGGGGACCAGAAGGAGAAGAGAGAAAGCAAGATATTGAGAAACTATTTGATGAAAGAATGACCGAAAATTTTCCTAACCCAGCAAAGGAAATAGACATACAAGCCCAGGAAGTGCAGAGTTCCAAACAAGATGGACCTAAACAGGCCCACACCTAGACACATTACAATTAAAATGGCAAAGGTTAAAGACAAAGAGAGAATCCTAAAAGGAGCAAGAGAAAGGCACTAATAACTTACAAGGGAGTTTCCATAAGATTGTCAGTTGATTTCTTAACAGAAACTTTGCATCTAGAAGGGATTGGCAGAAAGTATTCAATGTGATGAAAAGCAAGGATCTACAACCAAAGGTACTCTACTTAGCAAAGCTATCATTTAGAAGAAGACAGATAAAGAGCTTCCCAGACAAGAAAAGTTAAAATAGTTCACCACCAAACCAGTATTACAAGAAATGTTAGAGGGTCTTCTTTGAGACAGAAAAAAAAACCCCATCAAAATTATGAATAATAAAGTGGAAATAGCTACATATCTATCAATAATTACTTTCAATGTAAATGGGTTAAATGTTCCAATCAAGTGACATGAGAGCTGAATGGATAAGAAAACAAAACCCTTACATATGCTGCCTACAAGACAGATCAAAAGACACATACAGATGGAAAGTAAAGGAACAGAAAAAGATATTTCATGAAAATGGAAATTTAAAAAAAATCTGGGGTAGCAATACTTATATCAGAAAAAAATATAAATTTTAAACAAAGGTTATAAGAAGAGACAAAGAAGGACCCAATAATCCCACTCTGGGTCTTTATCCAAAGAAGCCCAAAATGCTATTTTGAAGGGATGTGGCCATCCATACATGTATGTTCATTGTAGCATTGTTTACAATGGCCAAGATGTGAAGGCAGCCTGGGTGCCTGTCAATGGATAAATGGATAAAGAGGAGATGGTACATAGTATATACAATGGAATATTGCTTAGCTATGGAAGAGAATAGGTTCTTGCCATCTGTGGTGGCATGGATGGACTTGCCATCCATGGACTTGGAGGGCATGGTGCTGAGTGGAGTATATCAGACAGTGAAAGACATATCCAATGTGATTTTGTTCATATGTGGAATATAAAGAACAAAAAAATAAACAAACAAAACAGAAACAAACTCATAAATACAGAGAACATTTTGATGGTTGCCAGACGGAAGGGGGTTTGGGAGCATGGGTGGAAAAAGAGGAAGGGATTAAGAGGTACAAATTGGTTGTTACAAAGTAGTCATGGGGATGTAGGGTATAGCATAAGGAATATAGTCAATAATATTGTAATAACTATTTATGGTGTCAGATGGGTACTAGATTTGTTGGGGTGATAGATGGGAGGGGGTTAAGGGGTAGGGTGAAAAAGGTGAAGCAATTCAGAAGTACAAATTGGTAGTTACAAAACAGTCAATGGAATGTAAAGTAAAGCATAGGAAATATAATATGGTAATAACTATGTATAGTACCAGGTGGGTACTAGGCTAGTCAGGGGGGTCACTTCTTAAATTATATAAATGTCTAACCATTATGCTACACATCTGAAATTAATATAAAATAATATTAAATATCAACTGTAATTTAAAAATTAAAAAAGAGAGGGGGACGGTAAAGGGGAATAAAAAGTCCAAATTTCCAGATATAAAACAAATAAGTCATGGGGATGTAATGTGCACCATGGGAAATATAATCAATAATGCTGTGATAACATGGTACCATGTCAGATGGTTGCTGGATTTATCATGGTGATCACTTCTTTAGGTATATAAATGTTGAATAACTATGGCGAACCCCTGAAACTAACACAATATTGTATGTTCACTACATATATATTTTTTTAAATTTTAGTTTTATTTTTAATTTTTTTAGCTGAGCCATCCTGCTACCTGTTGGTAGCTCAGTGGCTGCTCAGCTCGGGCTGGGCATCGAACTGCTGTTGCTCAGAGCTCAGCTCGCACTCTTGAGCGAGCTCTTAACCAACTGAGCCACTCAGCCGGCCCTTTAGTTTTATTTTTTTGAAAAGATTTTATTGGGGAATTCATTGGGGAAGGGGAACAGCGTTGGGGAGTCGGAGAAGGGAAACAGACAAACTGCTGTCCTTTTGTTCTTCAGTCTAGTTGTGGAGGATGTTGCTTCACTGGCCCATGTTGGTATTATCACTGCACTCTTCCCAGGAAAGGGAGTCATTCACCGGCCATTGGAAGGCTGCTCACGGTGGCTTAAGGCAGCTCACGAAAGTGCACACCAGCTGCCAGCGAGCTTCACTGCAGCCTATGTAGACGACAGCGACTCATGGCAGCCCAACTCCAGGTCAAGCTGTTGCTCACAATCCCGGCTGTAGAGGGCGCAGCGTCACTGTCCCTTTGTGTGGGATCCAAACCCAGTCCCTGCTGCTCAGAGCTGGCATCCCAAGCCAACTTTCAACCAACGCGCCACTCAGTCGACCCATGTTCACTATATTTTTAATAAAAATCTTTTAAAAACAGAATTATCAACCTCTATTATGCTCTCCTACTGATTTACATATAGCAATACAGACTGATCTGGTAAACTTGCTATGCAGATAGATGTGTTCAGAGCTTACAAAATAGACAAATTCTTCAAAATAAAATTTTTGGTTTTGGGTATATACTTAAATTTGTCATGCTAAAAATCAATCATGTCTCATATCTTAAAGTTGCAATTAAATATTATTAGGCTTTTAGGAAGACAAGAACCACATGTTTTGGTCCATTTTGCATAATTTTCATTCTGATTTATTAGAAGTTCACAGCGTGCAGGGCATTGTACTGTGGCATATTGTTGGAGAAACAAAAGGAGCATTTAGAGATGGTCTCTGCCCTCCTGGAATTTACACAGTGATGGAAGAGGCATGCAGTTATGCACACTTTAGTCCCTCCAGCAATAATTGTTGACTTTTTATTTGTAATCAGAGAAGCTTGGCAATGAAAAGCTATGTTTTTTTTCCCTGGGTTTACGAGAACTGAACTGAACTGGAAAATGTTATTTGCTTTAATGAAACAATTTACTCTTATGCAACATTAAATTGTGTCAATCAAGCAAATAAAGGAAGAAAGCCTTATTTATAAAATTGCCTGCTTCTGATTTCACTTCATTGCTTCTCGGCTCCAAGAGGCAGAAAAAAAATGAAGATTTTGTGGCTGACTATTTTTCTATTTTTCTATAGTATCACAGCCTGGGCAAAAGATAAGCATTATTACATTGGAATTATTGAAACAACTTGGAATTATGCCCCTGACAATGGGGAAAAGAAACTTATTTCAGTTGACACGTAAGTCACTATTTTTATTGTTTATAGACCAAATTTATAAATTATCAATTTAAAAATAAAGCCAATGACACGAAATATTTCTTTAACTTTTTATATATAGAAACTGCAAAATGGGGACTTGAAACCCAAGATACTTTAATAAATCTCCTTTAAATTCTTGGGTATTTTTTTTTTATTTTGAGAGGCTGCCCTGCTCCTATACCCTTGGTTCTAGGGAACTGTATGGGCTTCTTATTACCTCCTGATAGGAGGTGTTAAATTGTAAGATGTTATTGCATTTTCTATCAGGGTATAGTCCTTTGGTGTGTTTATGCAAACATTCTTTAATTTAAATAATGACTGTATAAAATGTTATGTTTGTTATATACCATTTATTGATTATTAGCAGTAAGGATAAAAGCATTTTAATCTTTTAAAACATCATTTATAGAAATCAAATATAATTTTAACAAATACGACTGTGTCTAATACTTGTTGAATGACTCTGGACAATTAATTGAGTTCATCTCTCTCAGTCCCAGCATCCTAATTTGCAAAACTGAAGATAAGAATACCTAATAAGGTTGTTTGAAGAGTGGGTGTCTGTAAAGCTTTTATTACAGTGCTTGGCACGTGATACATGTGCAAAAAAATGTGATCTATTATGATGCCCCCCTCAAACTCTATGTAACTTGAATGTGTTCATGTTTTAGTTGAAAGCCCCCTTATTTCAAGCAATAGTCACCATACAGAAATACAAGAATATAGTTCTCCTTGAAGTTTTTCTGTAATGGAAATTTACCTACACTGAGGTCCTCTCTTTTAATAACGATAATAAACATTTACCACCAAATGGAAATATAACATTCAAAGGCAATTTCATGACATTTTAAAATGCATCTTAATAGTGATAAAGCACAAATGAGCCCAATGACCATCACCTGCTAAGACTGTATCTTTAAAAATAGTTAAACAAGTATGCCAAATTTTATAATTATTCACTGTTTGTGGGTATATACTATTCTTATTAATTTTATGTATGTTTGAAATTTTTCGCAGTAAAAAATAAATGCACAGATGATAGTAGTATCTAATTTTTAAGTTATTAATTTAGTAATATACAGGAAGGAAAATTTCTGACCTAAAAATAACTGATTGTAAATAAAACTAATACATCTTGCAATTATTTTTTAAGCATGGTTTTGAGGTAGTATTATCTTCTTAGTAGTATGACATATTTTCATGGCTTCATCAAATGATTATTTTGTGTAAATTCAGTATTTTCCCTGGTTAAATGTAATGTAAATCAGATGCAGTTTTTATAGGGAAACCAGACACATTTAAAAAAGGACTGTCCTACTCCATGCTCCCACCCACCATCTTTCTGCCATTATTCATCATCAAAAATCAAATCAGGGCTATTAGACATGACTTGAGCATCCTTCAATAAAGAAGTCTCTAATTCCAGAAATTAAAGAATAGAAGAGAGAGAGAATTTCTTAAGATTTTTTTTCTGGGAAGGGGGGATGGGTGAGAAAAGAATCCTTTGTTTTTAAATACTCTTGGGTCCTATCTGTGCTAGGGAGGTTATGCTACATCAGTTTGATAATGCCCTGTGGTTTCAACAACAGCCTAGAGTCATGCAAACTCTAGATGGCACTGATTACTATAATTTTTTTTTTTAATGCATCTGAACAGTGAATGTTGACTAGAGCTTCAGCAATTTTGCCAATACTGTGCTAAACTTTTTGCATGGATAAGTTTAGTTACAACTTTATGCTCCCTTCTTTGTCTCTGATTACCAGCATGTCCAGCTGTCTTAGTCAGTTAAGGTTGCTATAACAAAGATGCTACAGACTGTGTAGCTAATCTACCACAGGAATTTATCTCTCACAGTTCTGGAGGCTAGGAAGTCCAGGATCAAGGTGCCAGCATGGTCATGTTCTATTGCGAGCTCTCTCCTTGGCTCATAGCCTTTTCACTGTGTCCTCACATGGTGACAGAGGCTAAAGATCTCTCTGGAGCCTCTTTTATAAAGTACTTATCCCACTCATGAAGGCTCCATCCTTATATAACCTAAGCACCTCCTAATGACCCCATCTCCTGATAACATCACATTAGAGGTTAGGATTTCAACATCTGAATTTAGACTATTTATGAAGACATAAATATTCAGAGCATAGCACAAACCCAGTCAGCAAAGGATGATGGGATATCACCAGATATCCCTGGCATTCCTTGTGTGAAGCCTTAAAGGAGTGGAGATAAGTAGGTTGAGGAATAAGGGTGAAATAGTGCAAGATGGGCGTTAGGCAGAGAATTAGGTTTAAGCTGATGTTGGCCTTGAAGATGTAGGACAACAAAGAGGAAAGGATGTATTGAGAGGACAGGAACTCCATCTATTACCTTCACTGCTGGTTCACTAGTACCTTGAACATAAGAAACACTAAATAAATATCTGTGAATAAATGAAAAATAAGTAAATAAAAGGTATATAGGGAGCTAGAAGAAATTATAGGCTGTGTTGTAAAAACTTTCACTTGTTTCTAATGTAGACAGATTCACATTGTGGAATAAATCAGACAATAGAATGAAATAGAAACAATCAGTTTAGGGAGTTACATAGACGATTGGTAAAACTAAAAACATTAGCAAATATTGAGAGAGAAATGTATGGATTCTTTTTACTAGGACAATAATTTACCTCTCTTGTATTAATACTAGCAATAATACTTATTTATAATGGAATGAAGTGGAAAGTAATTTTATTATATTCAGTAAAGCCATTTACTAAGGTGCCTTATCTGTCACTTCAACAAATTAATAAAGATTTTATAAAATATAGTTTTCTGCTCCTAAATTGTTTATATTTAAATAATAATAAGAGATATACATATAAAAACAATTAATAAACACAACAGTGTGTTCTGGGCCTATAGTAGGCACTAATTAAATATTTGTTGTGTTTATTATCTATATAATGGCAACAAATAACAATACTCCTGACTCTTGTTATCTTCAGGTTAATATTTTTTCCTCGTGAAATATATATATATATATATATATATATATATATATATATATATATATATATATATATATATGAAAAATTCTTTAAGTACAAGAATAACCATCATAAAAACCTTTTGCACTGACTTTGTAGGCTCTCACTCAGGCTTGGTGACTCTTATTTAACATACAGTTCCTACAAACTTCGTTACCTAGTTTTTCAGCCCATCGTAGTTTTCAGAAATAAAGCAGAAATGGTATAGTGAAGATGTCAATATAAGCAGAACCAATGATGAAGAAGAAATAGCAGCTCAAATTCTGACCAAAACAGAGAACAAACTAATGACAAACATTTCACCCTATGGTAGAATGATAAGTATAATTATGATAGTGAGTGAACAGAACACCTAAAGTATTCAACAAATATTAACAGTTACTATTATTATCAGAAAAAAAAGTTGAAATTTTTTTCAGTAAACAAACAGGAAAGCAAAACAAAATATTTTTAAGTAAAACATTTTCACTGAAGGCATTCATTTTACCCCTTCAAAAATGGTCTTATAATTTTTATATGATTCTTAAAGAGGTACAATTATTAGCTAAAATAATCTGAAAAAGTCAGTGATAATGACTCATACTCCAAGGTTGCCAAATAAAAATAGCAAGCAATAGCTAGTTGATACAAACACTTCATTCAGTGTTTGTGCAAAGGAGCTAATTAAGCAGCTATAACATTTCACACTTTTCAAGCTCTACAATTTATTATCACAGTTACTAATTACCCTGAGAATGGATACAAAAGAAGGTTAACAACTAGATACTGTATTCATGTTGTGTTAGTGAAGCCAGGCCTGGTTAGGATTTATAATCCTTGCTTGTGCTATGAACACTAAGGTTGAGTCTCTGTCTACCATTTAATTTTTGACTTGTTTCCTTGTGTTTCCAATATGTAGCAGGCAGAAGTTTTTAAGTGGCTCTCAAAAGATGTCCTACCCTAAATCTTCACAATACGATGGATGATAAGAATCATTCCCATGATTTATTTATGTTATAGCAATGGCATAGTTGATTGTAAAAAAGGGAAATGATCTGGGTGGGCCTAATGCAGAGAATTCTCTAGTGGAAGAAGGAAAAGGAAGTCAGAGAGATTCAAAGAGATTTGAGGGGGATTCAACAAACTGTTGCTGACTTGCGGATGGAAGGGGGCTCTTGAGAATAAATGCAGGTGGCTTTGAGGAACGAGAGAGGTCCTCAACTGACATCCAGCAAGGAAACTGGGATCTGTATTCTACGAACACAATTAAATGATTTTGCTAACAACACAGATGAGCCTGGAAGTGGATTTTTCCACATAGCCTCCAGACAAGTGTAGCCCAGCCAATATCTTGTGATGACCTAAGCAGAGAACCCAGTCATGCCGCACCAGGCTTCTGGCCCACAGAACTACGAAATAATAAATTGATGTTGTTTTAAGCTGCTATGTGATAATTGGTTATGCAGCAATAAGAAATTACTATACTATGTTTTAAATAATGAAGCCAAGAACCCAGAAACTTTTCTTATTTATTACCCACATTTTGGTGATGTCTAAACATAAACCGAGTGCATTCTGAATTTATGGGAGAGAATAACATTACTATTATCTTACTAAGGCAGTATAAATTTTTTTTTAAATTCCCCTACCATTAGAACTATTTCTGTGTCTGAATCTACTAGAAATTATAGGAGTCATCTATAGGATTATAGAAACTGAGTACTAAGAAGGAGGGATGTGATTATTGAGAGGGGACATACCTATTTTAATGAGTAGAAAAGAGCATCTACAATTGTCAACAGGAAGAACTACAATTAATGTGAATTATTTGTTTGGTTCAAAGAACAACTATAATAGATTCTTTTTACAGACTATCTGACTAGCAAACTTCCTGTAAGCATCCAGTAACTGACCCTTTGTCCCCAAGCTGTACTTTTGAAATTAAATAGACATCCCTTAATGACCCTTTGATGTTCCTTTGGAGACAGAACTTAAGCAAATAGTCCTTCCCCAAAGTATCACATGATGTGAATATTTCTCAATGTGGTTAAGACTTAATTTTGTTTCATCAAAAAAGACAAGATGAGAAATATATTTTGCATATTGTTATATATATATATAAAGGAATTCCACATGTTAAAAACCCTGAAAATACTATAACTTGAGATCAACTATTTTAAAGGTAATTTTCACTTCCCCCACCCCACACTTCCAAAATCATTGTATACAAAAAATAAATCTCAAAGCTTAGGCAGTGCTCCTTCTATTTCAGGAAATGATCAATATAGGAGAATTTCAATGCAATGAAAGCATTTTGACAAAGTCCACTGCTATTGAAATGGGATGTGATGTAGTCCTAAGTGCTTTAGAGTCACATTCAGAAAATATAATTGCTCACTGCATTTAAACGAAGCCGTAAGAATTTGTGAACTCTTTTTAAACTTTGGCCTTCTGTAAGATGTGTATCAAAGGTGTATGGTAGAACACAGATTAGAATCTCTATGTATGTATCATGGGGACCAGTCTCCTAGCAACAGGAGTGTGTACAGACACTGGAGAAAATTTACCCTGGGGTTTGGTCGGGCCTTGTGAGGTTGGGTGCTCCAGGTTCTCCTGATGTAACACAGGGGATTTCCATCTTTGCCCTGTAAGCTTTGCAGCTGCAGCTGTATGCCTGACTGAAACTGTACTCTTCCTGTGGTTCTCTCAGTGTGGCCTGGATGTATCTACTTTTTCTCTCAATGGTCTTCAGTGCCTCAGAATTGTGCTGTTGTGAAAACATCTATTTATTAAGACTACTCCCATCCATACCAATACTGCTGTTTTGGGGGAAGAATTCACACCTTTGTCCTGCTGTTTTTCCATTATTTTGATGCCCTTGAAGTCTCTCTGAGCCTTCCTGAATTTGTTTTTCTGTTTTGTTGTAACAAAATGGAAACTGAAACAAACGATCAGAAAATGAAACCAGATAGGGGAAATGAAGGCATAAGCATGGATTTGCCATCCCACACTGGGTACAAAAGATGTCACTTCTTTATTTTTCTAACTTCCTGCCTAGGTTGTCCTACCACCAGGCTGGGGAAAGATGACCCCATTGCATTCATTTTTAAGTGAACAATTTGAGAATCCTGGAGTTCCCACAATTCAGGAAAACTGGAGTGTTTGGTATATGCTTAACAACTCTGAGATGCTGATTGTTGAAGCCCTTTGGTCAATCCAGAGACGATGGCTCTGCTATTTCATCACCTGTTCCCACTGCCCACGCTCTGCCAGCAGGACCACTGCCAAGGCGCCATGCTCCTTGGCTCCAGCACTCAGGCTGAGTCTGAGGCCCCAATGTAAACACACCAGCAGAGGCCTGACCACTACCATGTCTGGTTCCCCTTTGAGCTTCCCTGACTCAGGCTATTCATGAGCCCAGAGCAGCATCAAAGCATACTGGAGGGGGGTGGGGGTTCTTAGTAACTGCAGATGCCCACTTCCCACCCCAGACTCACAGACTCTGAATCAGTGGGGCTGGGTCCCAAGAACTTGCATTTTATCAATGTCCTGAGTAGATTCCTATGCACATTAAAACTTAAGAAAGTGTAGTCTTGAGCCCTGAATTTTATAAAAGATGGGTCTTTAAACTCTGAAGCAGCAAAATTCCAGAGCTCCCAGACACCTACCCTTGCCTTGAATGGAAAGGAAATCATCTCTCACTTTTTCCAATGAGTTTACGGCTGGGGAAACAAGATGATGTTTACTCTTTCATCAGGTTATTTGGACCTCACAGGGGTTGAGTGGAAAATAGTACAGCAGCAAACATCACTGAGGCAAAAGTAGACAACACACACACACACACACACACACACACACACACACACACACACACATCATCATCATCATCATCATCATCAGCCAGAGTGTTAGCAGTTTTTATTCCAGTGGAGGAGACCACAGTTGCTTGTGGAGGGGGTTGCTGAGGTCCAGGCTGAGTGGATCCTCCTTAACTGCGAGATGGCAGTGCCCACAGAGCCCACTGAGCTGTCTGGGCACTATAACTAAAGAATCAGTTCCAATCTTTGAATACCAAGCTCACTTTCTTTTCTTTTTATTTCCTGGCTTCTGTATACTTTGCTGATATTTTTTTTACAAAACTTTTAAGTAACCTTTAATCAGCTACTAATCAGAATATAAACATTCAACATTCAAGTATTCTTGGTAGCAAGGGATTAAAAAAACACAAGGGTAATTTGAATCCAAAGGTAATTTAAAACCCACATTACAATTGCACGCATCAGTTCCAACCTTGATTTGGTGCTACTAATAGAAATAAAAATGATATAATTAATTTAGCATCATTAATTTTACTTTATTTAGGAATATGAGTGTGTGTGTGTATGTGTGTGTGTGTGTGTGTGTTTCAATGTCTCAAATATCCAGATTGATTGAATATAAACTCAAACTTTTCCAGTAGTTAAAAGAGGCACATCATAAGTGAGAAATTTCTTTATTTTAATATTTTACTTAAATTTTATATTCTATTCCATAATGCCTCCATGTTTTAATATGAAAATCTTGTAGAAAATACTCTGGTAAGATGCACCATATTTTCATGGCATCTTTACGGGTGGTTCTCTGCCACATACCTGGTGTGAGATACACCACATCATCAAAACAACAAGGCTAAGTGACAGCTCTCCTCTTCATTTCTTGGAGGCATCCTACAACAATGGGCCACATTTAATGTGATATGGTCATTCATTTCTCTTTAATTTAATGTTACCCCCCGGAATGATTCTGATAGAGTTGTCCTCTTTTCCTTTGCAGGGAACACTCCAATATCTATCTTCAAAGTGGCCCCAATAGAATTGGAAGATCATACAAGAAGGCCCTTTATCTTCAGTACACAGATGGAAACTTTAGGACAACTATAGCAAAACCTGACTGGCTGGGGTTTTTAGGACCTATTATCAAAGCAGAAACTGGAGATAAAGTTTTTATACATTTAAAAAACTTTGCCTCTAGGCCCTACACTTTTCATTCACATGGGATAACTTACCTCAAGGAATATGAGGGTAAGTTCAACTCATACTCTAGCTGGAATTTCCTCTTACTTCGTAGTAGGAACACTTTTTAACTTCTAAAATTACAGACTCCACTGCTGGGTAAGACCTGTAACTAAGTTATTTAGCTCTAAACTATTTTATTAATAAGTATTTTGGTTCATCATAATACTACTGTGTTTCTCTTGGTGGTGTTTGTTTGTGTGAAGTGTGAATGTGATAGGATTTCTGGGTGGACACATATAATGAGAAGCTGTGAGAGCTGGGCCAGTGCCCAACTTCTTTCCAGCCAAATAGTCAGAATAAGAAAAATAAGCAGTATGCATGAAGGTCTAGAAAGGCAAAACTCCGGAAGGAAGAAACAGGACTCAAAACGGGGATTGTCTTATCTTTTAAGTTCCTACATGCATATTGTGGCCATTGTCACCTTCCATTCTAACTTTGGATAAAGTGTCCCAGCTAAGGCAGCCTGGGTAGTCTCATACATTAGCCAAATGTTACACGTGGCTGGATGACCCCAGGGTCACATTTGAGACAAAGTTAACCAAAAGGTCATTTGAATGTGGATTTCAAATGATGGAAGGGGAAGAACAAAGATTAGTTTGGGTAACTGTTATCTAATTCTTAATATTTGATGATGATAATGATGGTGAAAAGTGTTGGTGCTTTGTTGTGGTTAGGAATGAGGGCTTCAAAATTAATAGACCAAGGTTCAAATGCAACCTTGCCTTTTACTGACTGAATGACCTTGCGCAAGTTACTTAAATTCTCTGTGTTTCAGTTTCTTCACCTATAAAACAGGGACAATGCAATGACAGTATATAGTACTATTTCAATAAATGTCAGCAAGTATCATAAGCAAAAATGTTGAGGTCATTATACAGTTCATCAAAATTATAAGGATCAACTCTGAAAATTAAGATAAAATTAGTTTGATTGATTACTGGTCTTCTCTTTTAAAGAGTTGTTGTTTTAGAAGGTGAATGTTTTAACCACTTATTTTTTGCTTCTTTTTTCTGAACCCCACAAGTGCATTCATAGCATAGAGGTTGACTACCATCTTATTTCTTTTTTAAAATTTCATAGTATATTAGGGCATTAATCATTTTTAAAGTTTGACCATTGTACTGTGGCTATGTAAAAGAAAAAAAGCGTTTTTGTCTTTTAGCGATACATACTTGAGTATTTAAGAATGAAATAATATGATGTCTGGGATTTGCTTTAAAATAATTAGATGGTGATGGAGATGAGAGTTGGGGATATAGATGAAACAAAGTTGGTCTTGAGTTGGTTGTTGCTAAAGCTGGGTTGATGGGTACATGGAAGTTCATCATATTATTCTCTCAACTTTTGCATATGTTTGGAAATTTACAAAATCAAAAAAAATTTCATGGTTACTTCACAAGTAAAAATCTGATATTATATAAAATATTTCAAATTATAGGAAAGGGTAGCCATTCGTTCATACTTCCATACCATGACCCCAGGGCACAGTGGTTCTTTAAATTACAAACCAAAAGTGACCATGTTCCTGATATATCTATTACTGCTCCCTGAAGACCCAGTGAAGTATGAAAAATAATGACAAAAATTTCTGGGAAGCTTCCAGACCCTCTAGCCATTAGTCTCTCATTCCTCTGTCTTCAAAGAGGACATCACTGTATCCCCAAGGGGGCACATACTAGATGTTGAAAAAAAAAATGTTTGCTGAATAAATTAGTAAACATCTATTCTCTTATTTAAGTTCAAACACATTCAACTTGCAATTTCTTTGCATGTTGTTTCCTAGGAGCTATCTACCCTGATAACACCACAGGTTTTCATAAAGCAGATGACAAAGTGTATCCAGGTGAGCAATATACATACTTATTGCAAGCCACCCAAGAACAAAGTCCTGGTGAGCAAGATGGCAATTGTGTGACCAGGATTTACCACTCCCACGTTGATGCTCCAAGAGATATTGCTTCAGGACTCATCGGACCTTTAATAGTCTGTAAAAAAGGTATGTTATCTCATTATTGCTCACAATATATGACCAAAAGACAAGCAACATGGCAGTTTGTTCTTTTTAAAATATAAGTCAAGTCTTCTGTGTTGTGACTCAGTAGGTAAGGTAGAGAGGCAGAGAGTCTAAAAAAAAGGGAGGGAAGAGCAGGGCAGGATAAGGAGAAGAAGGGATAAATGGAACAACCAACCATTCATACACGTTGCTAAGCTGCAAGAAACATGCTGTCCTTGGGGACAGATTTGCTGTGGCTCACTTTACAGTAGTGTTAAGGAGATAGATAGATGACTTTACCAAATGCGACTCCCACGTGGCACTCCATGGTGATATAGCTCTGGTTATCTGTTTTGTGTTGATAAATATAATACCATAATATGTATTTCTAGCATCATGAACAAGAAACATAGCTTGAGAGCTTGAAATCTAATTCTTCCTTGAACAATCATTAGTTCCCTGAAAAGACTTGTTGTCTCAGCTGGTGGCTATATACATCAGAAGACAGACACACAACTATGAATTCCAACTTTCTCATTTGACAAAAAAGCATTCAATAGTTGTGTGGTCAGTGAACATTCAAATACATGACTGTCTGCCAAGCCCAGGATACTGAGCACAAAACTTCCTAAGCATTACCACATCTGTAAAACAGGAGTGACTAGTTCAGATTTATTAGGAAAATAAATACTAAATTTTCTTAAAACAGTGAATTGTATGTTAAAATCTCTGCTAAAGATTAAAATAGTAATTTTCACTTCAGGTTCTCTGGAGGAAGAAAAAGAAAAAAATATTGACAAAGAATTTGTGGTGATGTTTTCTGTGATGGATGAAAATTTCAGCTGGTACCTTGATGACAACATTAAAACCTACTGCTCTGAACCTGAGAAAGTTGACCAAGATGACGAAGACTTCCAGGAGAGTAACAGGATGTATTGTAAGATTATTGAAGACATGTTTCTCTTATTTTTCTTGATCCATTAATTCTGCTAGGTTTATTCCTTCACTAAGTGGTTTCTAATCTGTGGTTCTCATAACAAAGCAAATTCATGTTGAGCTAAACAGGTCAAATCAAAACTCTAAGCCAGATAAAGTCAGATTCACCAAATTGTTCCCAAACTGATAATGATAAAACATCAGCAATTATGGTTTATGGTTATATTTCTATATTTACTTATCCTCCAAACTCATTCTAAAAATTATTCGAGGCAGCCTAAAATTATTAAACTAAATGCTTAAAATTATGCTTCTATATTAAAATATCGAACTATATTTAGGAAAATAGTTCTCAAAAGTATTTCTTTTGGGCCAGCCGAGTGGCGCGGTGGTTAATAGCTGGCTTGGGACTCCAGCGGCCCCAGTTAGGATCCCACATATGAGGCCAGTGACACTGCCCTCTAAAAAAAAAAAGTATTTATTTTATTATACATATACATTGTCCCTCTGCACTCTTTTTGTCTAGAAATAGTTCCTTTACTTTGTAGGCTCCTTCTTAATTCTCAGAGACCAAGTAATGAGCTTAGTAAGATTTTCTATCATTCAAAATTTAAGTAAGAAATCAAATCCCTTGGCATCAACTAGACCAATAAGTATAGATTTTTGTTTGCTTGTATTTAACTTCTTCAAAATAACCTTTACTAAGAAACTGAGAATACAAAAATTATTGTACTACCAAAGCAGAGAACTAAATTTATTAAGAAAGTACAGATTTTTGCTTCCAACTTTTGCATATTTTGGCTGGAAGATCCTCTTTCCATACTTTAATTCTGCCTCTGTTACATGTCAACAAAAATATTTGATTGTCAGAAAAGTCATGATGTATTTTTTCTGTGTTTTTTTGTTGCAAAAATGTGTCATGACATTTCAGACAATCCAACAGATGTTAGAAATACTCAAAATTCTAATGTGGACAGGTCTGGTTTGGTGCCCTGGTTGCATCTGGTACTTTCACGGTGCTTCCCAGAACCAATTTTCACCTTATCTCTAGGACCACCCAGTTTGAACAGTGATGCTAAGTTTCTTCAAAGGGTCTCAGGCCATTTGTTTTTTTTCTTTTTTTTTTTTTGAGGGCAATGTCACTAGCCCTCAAATGTGGGACCCAAACCGGGGCCACTGGCATCCCAAGCCAGCTCTTAACCACCACGCCACTCGGCCGGCCCACAGGCCATTTGTGTTTGAACTTTTAGGTCCTTGTGACTCTGATCTCTGGTCCCTACTATCCTTCTCCTGCATTTTTTTTCTCCTTCATATCTCTTCTAATTTTGTCTTCAATCTTTTTCTAAAAAGCTTTCCTTTTCTAAGAAGCTTATTACAAAAGCAATCCATATTCACTGTAGAAAATTGGAAAAGTTCTAATAAGCAAAAGGAAAACATTGAAATCACACATACTACCACCACCAATATAATGAATGATCAATTATTAAATAGCCTTCAGTCTTTTCCTATGTATTATATATTTTATATATATGCACACATTTGTATTTTCAAATACACATACATACAGATATATATATATATATATATATATATATATATATATATATAGTTTAAAAGAGCAAATAGGTTTCATATTCAGTGTTGTGCTCATCTGCTAATATTGTGTTGACAAGAATCCTGAAGCTGAATTCAGGTCCATATTTAAAGAGTGCTGTGATTGATTAGTAATACGGGGAGTGGGGGGAGGTAATGTATACAAGTGGACACTTAGGTCTATGTTGCTCAAGCAGTAGTTTGCCATAATCAAAAGTATCTGGATGCTGATACTTCTTTGAGTGTCCCAATAATTACCTCTTGTAATTGCAGAAGTCAAATGTGACCTGTATTCATCTTTTGTTATCAGTATATACTGACTGTTACAATTTTAATAGTTTTTCTTTTCTTAAAATATATATATATATATATATATACCCCCTCTGTATATGTTGTGGGTATGAGAGAGGGAGGAATAGCATTGTATGTGCCAGATATTTTCCATTGCAAATTCACCCAATTTCTGTAGAGGTAGCTATCACTCAGCCAGGCACCAACGTCTTTTAGTCACAATGTCTTCTCTTACTTAACAGCTGTGAATGGATATGCTTTTGGAAGTCTCCCAGGATTCTCCATGTGTGTGGAGGACAGAGTGAAATGGTATCTTTTTGGTATGGGTAATGAAGTTGACGTGCATGCAGCTTTCTTTCATGGCCAGACATTGACTGATAAGAACTACCGTGTTGATACAATCAATCTCTTTCCTGCTACCCTTTCTGATGCTTTTATGGTGGCCCAAAACCCTGGAGAATGGATGCTTAGCTGTCAGAATCTAAACCACCTGAAAGGTAGGTCATCTCTACCTGAAATTTGCCGTCAGCTAAGAAAAAAAGAGTCATATCTCAGTTACACTACAAATGGGGTGATTATTGGAAATCAGAATCTACTTTTGGAATTATATGAGCTTTGAACTGGTTAACTTAATTTTATTCCTGTGATGGTATGCATCATAATGTAATAAAAAAGAGTAAAATACTGGACTATTTGTAAAGTGATGAAATCTGAAAATATATTAATTTTGAAATAGAACAATTGGCCTTAAAAGTATAGTACTGCATATAGAGTCTCAACATTGTAAAATACACAGTATTGTAAACTCTGTAATATTTCTATATTGTGCTGAAAATTAGACTTTTTTTTTACTTGGTTGTGTCAGATATAGCCAACTTTGTTCTTTCTTTGAGTCTAGCAATTCCTTGTTTTAACTCATTAAATCCTTTCTGCATCTCTTTCACATCGTGTAATGAAACACTCCTAGTTTTTGAAAGATATCAGTTTTTTATATTGTTTTCCTAAAAAAATGAGGTTGAATCTGGATCTTAGTGTATGTTACTATGACCTTCAAACATAACCTCACCTACTAAATATGACCTTGGCCCCCAGAAGGCTTAGTATAGCAGGTACACAGCCATTTTGTGTGAGAGAACAATAACCATAGAGGCTTCCTCTATCCTTCCTCCTCTATTCTCCCCTACCTTTTTTTTTTAAATTCTTTTATTGTGAAATAAACATTAAAAAAAAATTAGTTTCAGGTGTACAACACAGTGCAATAGTTATACTTTTTACTCCTCAAAGTGACAACCCCTCTCCCTCAGCTCACCACCCCACTCCCCCCATATCATACATATCTATTACAATTTCTTTGACTCCCTTCCACAGTATACTCCACATCCCGTGACTATCTATATATTCAATTACAGTTGGCATACAATATTATACAACATCAGCCTCAGGTATACAGTGCAGTGATCAAGCCTCTATCCCATCCATGAAATGGTCTCCCTAACAAGACCTGTGACCATCTGACACATCACAGAATTTTTACAACATTATTATATTCCCCGAACTGTGTTTCAAATCCCTGTGGCAATATTGTAGTTGCCTATTTACGCTGTCTAATCCCTTCCTCTTCTCCCTTATCCCTATCCCCCTCCCAACTAGCAACCTCAGTTTTTCCTCTATATGTATGAGTCTGTTTCTGTTTACTTTGCTCATTTATTCAGGTTTTCAGATTCCACATATAAGTGAGATCATATAATATTTGTCTTTCTCCGACTGACTTATTTCACTTAACATAATAGTCTCTTCATAACATTATCAATTACATTCCCAGAACTGCCCCCCATATCCCTGCAGCAACATTGTAGTCACCACCTACGCTGTCCAAAACCTTCCCCCTCTCCCTCATCCCCACCCTCTCCCAGCCAGCAACCATCAGTTTTTCCTTTATATCTGCTTGATATGATTTCAGTCTTCTTAAATTTACTGAGACTTGTTTGTAGCCTAACATGTGGTCTATCTTGGAAAATGTCCCATGTGCACTTTTCTCATGAAAAGACCTCTTAATGTGGAAGCCCACAGAAACTGTACCATATTTTTCAAAACACCACTGATTAATATCTCTTCTGTATGTTGTATAGAGATGTGTAAAAAAAAAAAAAAACCTGCTTGAATTTTCCATCAGTAATATATTTATAATTGTTTCCTTTAGTTTATAATATTGTTTCTAGCTGTCTGTTTCTTCAGTTTGCATCTGTCATGTCACCAGCAGTGTTTACAAGGCAACCGGAGAAACACTGGCTCCATTAACAGATCTTCTTCTGTGTGGTTTCCAGCTGGGTTGCAGGCTTTTTTCCAGGTACAAGACTGTCACAAGCCTTCATCAGAGGATGACATTCTTGGGAAACATGTTAGACATTACTACATCGCTGCTGAGGAAATCATCTGGAACTATGCACCCTCTGGCCTAGACACCTTCACCAAAGAAAACTTAACAGCACCTGAAAGGTAATTCAGAAAAACACTATTATTTCAAAATATGTGTATGCCTCCCCACAAAAAAATCATAAAAGGTTCATTTAGCAATTAAAATTTGAATTGGTACCTGAAATTGAGTAAATAGATTGCTCAATATTTATTCAGGTGTTTGGGATGAGTCCAAGTTTGAGAACTGTGATTTTTGAGTCTGTGAAAAACGTGAGTTTAAAGTTATCAAATGTTTAACAAAATCCTAAAAACAAAAACAGAAACAAACAAAAAACCCAACAGCACTGAATATAATGATTAGATCAATTAATTTCTTTTTCATTTCCGAAAACATAGCATTGTACAATCCAGCAGCATTAAGTACATTCATAAGGTTGTACAATCATCAACAGTATCCATTTGTGGAAATTTCTCATTATTTCAAACAGAAACTCTGTGCCTATTAAACAATAACTCTCCAACCCCTGATAACTTTTATCCTGTCTTTAAGAAATTGCTTATTTTAGGTACCTCATACAAGTGAAATCATACAATTTTTGTTTGTTTTTTTGTTCTGGCTTATTTCACTTAGCATATTTATAAGGTTCCTTCATGTTGTAGCATGTGTCAGAATTTCATTTCTGTTTGGGGCTGAATAATAGTTCATTGTATGCATAGACCACATTTTATTTATTTATCTATCTGTTCATGAATGTTTGGGTTGTTTGCAGCTTTTGGCTGTTGTGAATAATGCTGCCATAAATATTAGAGTACGAGTATCTGTTTAGGTCCCTGTTTTAAATTCTTTTGGATATACACCTGAATGTGAAATTGATATATCATATGATAATTCTATTTTAAATTTTTTGAGGAACTGCCATACATTTTCCCATAGTGGCCACACCACTTTACATTCCTACTAGCAGTGTGCAAGGGTTCCAATTTCACCAAATCCTCATCACCACCTGGATACCTAGCTGGTGCTAATATGTGATAAGCAATAGCTGCTGTATTTTTAAACATTTCATAATTTTTTTAAAAGATTCCATTCCAGAACAATTTATTAACTGTCAGAGGTTGACATGGGTTCTCTTGAATTTTTTTTTACTTCACTTGAAAAAGTGAAACTTCTATGCCATGATTCTCCATTCCTTAACTGAGCACCCTTCCATGAAGTGGGCTAGTCCTTCTGTTTGAATATTTGGTAAATCATGGGTAATAAGTATCTCTACAAACCAGTCAAAATTTTTCTCTTCAATTAGTATCCTACATGAATACCTGCTTTCTGTTCGGCGTTCAGCTCCAGTGTTAAACCCTTTCTCTTTTGGTAGTGCTTCAGAGGTATTTTTTGAACATGGTCCTACAAGAATTGGCGGCTCTTATAAAAAGCTGGTTTATCGTGAGTACACAGATACCTCCTTCACAAATCGCAAGGAGAGAGGCCCTGAAGAGGAACATCTTGGCATCCTGGGTGAGTCCATGCAGAATCTATATGACCATTGTCCTGGGCTCCACCAACCTCAGAAAGAACAGAAATGTCAGGACTCGCAGTATGACATCTGAGAATAAACTAGGGACATAAAGATCAATCATTAGTAAAATGCAGCAGCTAATTACTTTTCCAAATGTAAGTTACCAACAGAAAATCCTCATCATTAAAAACTACACTAATGGGGCCGGCTGAGTGGTGCGGTGGTTAGGAGTTGGCTTGGGACACCAGCTCTGAGCAACAGGGCCCCAGTTGGGATCCCACATGAGGGCCAGTGACTCTGTGCCCTCTACAGCTAAGATGGTGAACAACAGCTCCACCTGGAACTGGGCTTCTGTGAGTCGCTGGCATCGGAATACGCTGCAGGCCCTGCTGCAGTGGGCTGCCATGAGCTATCATGAGCCCCTGGCAGCTGGGGAGAGCTGCAATGAACCACCCAGAGTGGCTGTCCAATGACCGGTGACCAACTGCCTCAGTCAGGAAGAGCGCAATGATCACAATACCAACATGGGCCAGTAAAGAGATGTCCTCCACAACTAGACTGAAGAACAAAAAGGACAGCAACTTGTCTGTTCCCCTGCCCCAATTCCCCAATAAACTCTTCTTAGAAAAAAAAGCAAAAACAAACAAACAAACAAACAAAAAACACGCTAACTTTGAATGATGATATTTTTCTCTTCAAAGAGGTAAGGGGAATGATGTGTTGATGTGCCATTTCATTGTTTAGGCAACGAAGCTGTTAGCCTCTGCTCTTAGCTAAAGATATGTTGCCTTAGGAATAAACTCCAGGCTACTGGGAGCCAGCTGGGTTGGTCTGAGTCTCCTGCAGGCTGCCCTCAGGCATGGCCCAGAATCCCCTCTGGCTCAGGCAGAAGAGCGACTGGGTGGATTCAGACCACCCTCCCTCCTCACCTGTTAGCTGTTTGACCTTTGCAAGTACTCAACTTTCTGTGCCGTCTATAAAATGGGAACGATAGTAACAATAATAGTCCTTACCTCAGACAGTTGTAAGGATTAAATGAGTTAATTCACATAGCATTCGGAAGAGAACATAGGAAATTCTCAATAGATAACATTTTATGTATTACATAATTATTTATGTACTATATATCTATGTTTCTATTCTATATTTGGTGACAATATTGATTTTAATGATGGAAAATCCACCACAGTGTCCCTCTTCACAGCCAAGACAATTTAATGTACCCCTTTTGGGTGGTCAAGATTTATAGCAGCCCCCTGGCTCTTGGGATAAAAAAGACACAGCTAGCCAATTCAAGCCCAGGGAGAGGAGAACATTACACACTCTGAATAGTTTTATTTGTAAATGTATAAAGCTTGTGAACTGACTTGGGTAAAAATGACAACAAATTTCATTAACCTGAAATTGGATCAGAGAGCCTTTCTTATCTCTTTCCAGCCTCATCATGTCAAATTGATGATGGACTTTTAAAACACAAGCTTTCTGGGCTGGCCGAATGGAGCGGTGGTTAAGCGCTGGTCTGGGATGCCAGCAGCCCCGGTTCGGATCCCACATATGAGGGCCAATGACACTGCCCTCAAAAAAAAAAAAGAAAAAGAAAAGAACAAGCTTTCTACATGCCACAGATAAGCATGTTGCTCACAGTGGTTCTTGCCAAAGGACAAGCCAAAGAAAACAAGTGTCTTATGTATTCTGCATCTTATATACCAAGGGAGGATAACAGTCTCTTTTTCCCTAGGTCCTGTCATTTGGGCAGAGGTGGGAGACACGATCAGAGTCACTTTCTATAACAAAGGAGAGTATCCCCTCAGTATTGAGCCAGTTGGGGTGAGAGTCAGTAAGAGCAACGAGGGCACGTACTACGCTTCCAACCCCCAGAATAAAGGTGAGTACAGCACTTGGTAACAAATCACCAGTATTTAATAACCCACTGTGCCACCCACCTCAGGAAAATGGTTCTGCAAAAACTGAAGGCAGGAACTTCTGAGGAAACTGCTCATATAGCATTCTCAAGTGTCATGCTAGGAAGCAAGTAAACCTCTTCTTGTGCTCTTTCCAATTGATTTATGAATTCTGAATTCTGAGTTGCCTCCATGGGATGATTATTGACAATGCTAGCAGTAACTTATTTGGATTATATCAGTTATACATTTCTGGAGTATTATTGGGGTAATTTTTAAATTGGAAAAATGTTCTTGCAATTGTAAGAAGATTAGGTGCTCGTTTTAGAATATTTGAAAATATAAAAAGGTAGAGCCAAATGTATTATCCATAGTTCTATAGACAGCCACTATTATATTTATATGTAATTCATCCAGTCTTTCATCTCAGTACATATAATGTATATTTTAAATGTGGTTGAGTTCATAGTCTATAAGTAAACTTATCATTCTGATTTTGTACCTACTTTGTTTTCTTTAGCATTATAAATATTTTATAAATATAATTTTAATAATACAAAATATTCCATTATGTGGATGTATTTAGGTATTTTTATATGTCAAGGCTGACCAGTGACAACTAGTAGCTTTGTCACCTTAGGCAAGTCTTTCTGGCCTCAGCTTCCTGAAATGTAAAATTGGGAGATTTGAACAGTATCATCTCTGCAAGCTTCCTTTCAGTTCTAAAATTATTTTTATTCCAGTTTTGTTTAATAGAAAATTCATTGATTAACCCCTAGTTCCAGGTGTTGTTCTAGCTCAGGCGTCAGCAAACTTAAGACGGAAGAGCCAATCCTGTCCCTTACAACAATTTAAAAATTATGCAAGAGCCATAAAACAAATGAAATCACTGTATGTGAATAACATCCTTTAAAAATTTTGTAAATGAAACTATAATAGTTTTATTTTCATTTTCAGTTTTACTTCAGAGCCACATGTACATAACCAAAGAGCCGCATGTGGCTCTTGAGCCGCACTTTGCCAACCCCTATGCTAGCTGATGGAAATACAGTCAATGCTTGCCTTTCAAAGGTTAAGTTCTGTTTGGAGGAGGGATACACATAATATAATATGAAAGGTGCTAGGGACACTCGCAGGGGCTGTGGGAACCCAAAGAGGGGCTCTGTTTTAGTCTGTTCAGGCAGTTATAACTCAATACCTTAGGCTGGGGGGCTTATAAACAACAGAAATTTATTTCTCACAGCTCTGGAGGTTTGAAGTCCAAGATCAGGGTGCCAGCATGGCTGGGTGAGGGCACTCCTCTGGCTCTCAGACTTTTCATTGTATCTTCACATGGTAAAAGGGGCTAAGGAGCTCTGTGGAGTCTCCCTTATAAGGGCACTAACCCATTCAGGAGGGTTCCACTTTCATGACCTAATCACCTCTCAAAGGCCCCACCTCCAAAAGCCATCACATCAGGCTTTAGGATTCCAATTATGTGAATTTTGGGGTGGAGGGACACAAACATTCAGATTGTAGCAGGCGCCAGTCTCAGACAGAGGTTTAGAAATCACACCTATCAGTGGCCTGACACGGAGGCACACGTAGGACTCAAGTAGAATTCCATTGTAATTCACACTAAGGAGCTCAGAAGCAGGCTCCTAGACTAAATCCCGTCTACTTTGTGGCTCAAATCAGCACTTTAGAGCCTACATTTAACCTCACCCATGTGACCTTTCTCCCAGGAGTGCCTCCTTCTTCAGCCTCCCATGTGGGACCCAAGGAAAGATTCACCTATGAATGGACTGTCCCCAAAGAAGTGGGACCCACTTACAAAGACCCTGTCTGTCTATCTAAAATGTATTATTCTGCTGTGGATCCCACGAAAGATATATTCACTGGGCTTATTGGGCCAATGAAAATATGCAGGAAAGGAAGTTTACATGCAAATGGGAGACAGGTAAGTCCAATCAGGGAAATGAAAATGATTTCCCATCCCCTTTGAATTATCATTATTATAAGGAAAATTCTGGGTTATAATGTTTATTACAAATTTTTCTCAGGCTTATAAGATCTGTATTGTGCAGAGATTCTCTGGCTAATATACTTGTTCCAAAATGAGTTGGAAACAAACTTTTCCTTGGAATACAAGGTCTTTTATAATACAATTAGACTTAACACACACATAATGATACCTAATAATGATAATAGGTCATTCAACATTCATTGAGGAAAATATTGTTTAAAAGATATTTTAGAATTCAGAAATTGGCCCTTTGACCTATAGCTAGAAATACCTAACCCCATCATTGTTTTTATATCTAAAATAAGTATTTTAATATGAACCTTTAAAAGATAAGGACTTCTTTTAAAGTGCCATTAATATAATTGTCATACCTTAAAATCATCACCGTAATTCCTTAATATCATCAAATTAATGTTTCCATTTCCCCAATTGTTTTTTAATTGTTTCAAGTTTCTTTGAATCAGTACCCAAATAATTTACACATTACTATTAGTTGATATGTTTCTCAAGGTATTTTCTTGCATTTTTTTCTGTTGCATGAGTCATTTATCCTATAGAAGTTTCCCATGTTGAGATTTTACTGATTGCATGCCTATGGTGTCATTTATCATGTTTCTTTTCCTCTATTTCCTATATAAATCAGTAACGAGATCTACAGAGTTGATCATATTCAAGATAGTTTTGTTTTTGTTTGTTTTTGTTTTTTGTAGTATGACTTCATGTGTGGCACTGGGTATTTCTATCAGGGAATAGATACTACATAATTGCTTGTCAATTGGAAATGTTATCAGCCACTGATAACCATTTCCTAGATTCATAAGCTGATCAGGTATTGCTCAGTAGTAATATTCTGATTCCATCATTCATTCTTTGTTTATTGGCTAGTATACTTCTATAAACAGAAACTTCCCTAAATGGATTATTCGGTTGCCTTGAGGTACATATTACATAAGAAAAGAATGACAAATGCTTGATTCTTTCCCTTTATTTACACATTTTTTTACATGAATTTAGTAGTTTTTGAAGTTTCTTTGATTTCTAGTATAAAAAACTATTTCAGGTTCATATTGCACAGTTCACATTCCATACCTGGAATCAGCCATTTCTCCCAAACATCTGTGGTTCTTTTCAGTAAGAAATTATTTTTAGAACCACAATCTGGGTGCTATTGATGCTCATAGCTATTGGGTTAATCATTGTTTTTAGGCCTTTTCAGTGGGCAGAGCTGAAAAAACAAAAATTTAAGATAAAATTCATCATGAGTTTACACTGATACCTTCTATTTAATTCAGGTTTGTTTTTGTTTGTGTTTTTATTTAACCTCACATCTGTATCTCCTTTCAACTACACTGAAAAATCTTAGTTCTCAATGACACCAACATAAATATTCACTCAGTTCTTCCCATAATATACACACAACAGTCTCAGGATTACAATTATATCACTGCAGCCAACAACATAATTACTGAAAACAGTTTAACATTTGTTTGCAGTCTTTTCTCTCGTTAGAGTAGGTCCCACTATGGATGCTCAGTCAAATTACAGTTTGAAGGTCACTGGGAACTCTTCCTCTCTGGTTGTTTTGTCACCCACAGGACACACAGGTTTATTTAATTCATTTTACTTCTTCTTTGTGTTTTTTGGGGGAGATTGCTTTTAAAACTTTAATATTATTTTATAATTATGTAAAACATTTACCTGGTTCCAACACCAAATCTATAAAAAGAGGTATATTCAAAAAAGTTCCCCCTTTCATTTGTTCCTTCACTACAGGTAACTTTTTTTTTTACTTTATAGTTTATTCTTTTATTTCTTTATTATTATTTTTATTGACCTTATTTTCATAGAGCACTTAAAGATTCATAGCAAAATTGAAAATAAAGTACAGAGATTTCCCATATACCCCCTAGTCCACACACACACATCTTCCCCCAATATCAATATCCCCACCACAGTGGTACATCTGTTACAATTGATGAAACCTATCTGACACATCATTTATCAACCAAGATCAATAGTTTACATTACATTTCACTCTTGGTGTTAACACTCTATGGGTGTGGACAAATGTATAATGACATGTATCTATCATTATAGTATCACACATATAGTATCATATCATATATATCATATAGCATCATATAATATCATACATGATATAGTATCATACAGAGTATTTTGCCCTAAACACCCTCTGTGCTCTACCTATCTATCCCATCTCCCAAACCCCAACTGCTGGCAACCACTGGTCTTTTACTATCTCCATAGTTTTGCCTTTTCCAGAATGTCATATAGTTGGAATCATACAGTATGTAGTCTTTCCAGATTGGCATCGTTCAGTTACTAGTATGCATTTATGTTTCCTCCAAGTCTTTTCATGGCTTGATAGCTCATTCCTTTTTTAGCACTGAATAACATGCCATTGTCTGGATGTATCAGTTTATTTGTCCATTAACCTACTGAATAACATTTTGGTTACTTCCAAGTTTTAGCAATCATGAATAAAGCTACTATGAACAACCATATGCAGGTTTTTGTGTGGTCAAACATTTTCAACTCCTATGGGTAAATACCAAGGAGCTCAATTGCTGGATCGTGTGGTAAGAGCATGTTTAGTTTTGTAAGAGACCACCAAACTGTCTTCCAAACTGGCTGCACCATTTTCCATTCCACCAGTAATGAATGAGAATTCCTACTGTTCCACATCCTCATCAGCATTTGGTATTGTCAGTGTTCCATTTTTTAGACATTCTAATAGGTGTGTAGTGTTGTTGTTGTTATTATTATTATTATTATTATTATTATTATTATTATTTTAATTTGCAATTCCCTGATAACATATGATGTAGAGCATCTTTTAATATGCTTACTTAGCATATGTCTTCTTTGGTGAGGTGTCTGTTAAGGTCTTTTCCCCATTTGTTAATTGGGTTGTTTATTTTCTTAACGTTGAGTTTTAAGAGTTCTTTGTGTGTTTCAGACAACAGTCCTTTACCAGATGTGTGTTTTGCAAATATTTTCTCCCAGTCTCTGGGGCTTATTTTCTCATTCTCTCAACATTATCTTCACAAAACATAAAATTTAACTTTAATGAAATCCAGCTTACCAATCCTTTCCTTCATGGATTGTGCCTTTTTTGTTTTATTTAAAATGTTATCACTATCTCCAAGGTCATCTAGATTTTCTCCTATGTTATCTTCTAGTAGTTTTATGATTTTGCCTTTACATTTAGGTCTGTGATCCATTTTGAGTTACTTTTTGTGATGAGTATAAGGTCTGTGTCTAGATTCTTTTGTTTTTTTTGCATGTGGATGTTCATTTCTTCCAGCACCTTTTGTTGAAAGGGTGATCTTTGCTCCATTGTTTTGCCTTTGCCCCTTTGTCAGAGATCAATTGACTAAATTTATGTAGGTCTATTTTGGGACTCTATTCTTTCCACTGATCTACTGTTTATTATTTTTCAATACTACACTGTGTTGATTATTATAGTGTTACAGTGAGTTTTGAAGTTGTGGAGTACTCCAACTTTGTTTTTCAATATTGAATTGGCTATTCTGGGTCTTTTGCTTTTCCATATAATTTTTAGAATCAGTTTGTTGATGTCCATAAACAATGTTATTTTAATTGGAATTGCATTGAATCTATCAGGTTGGGAAGAACTGACAACTTGGCAGTATTGAGTCCTTCCATCCATGAATATGGAATATCTCTCTATTATTTCAGTTCTTCTTTGATTTCATTCACCAGAGTTTTATAGTTTTCCTCATATAGATGTTGAACATATTTTGTTAGATTTATACCTAACTATTTCATTTGGGATGCCAATATAAATGGTATTATTTTTCATTTCAAATTCCACTTGTTCATTGCTAGTATATAGGAGTGGTTGACTTTTGTATATTAATCTTGTATCGTGCAACCTTGCTATAATTGTTTATTAGTTACAAGAGTTTTTTTATTGGTCCTTCAGATTTGCTACATAGATGATAATGTCTTCTGTGAACAAAAGCAGTTTTAGTTCTTTCTTCCCAATCTGTATGCCTTTTATTTTTTTGCTGTCTTATTGCATTAGCCAGGACTTCCAGTATACTGTTGAAAAGGAGTAGTAGGGGAGGCATCCTTGTCTTGTATCTGATTTTAGTGGAAAAACTTTTAGTTTCACATCATTAAACATGATATTCAGTGATCTCAGGGAGAGCTTCAACAAAGAGATAGGAAGCATAAAAATGGAGACAGAAAACATAAAAAAAAGAACCAGTCATAAATAAAGAATACAATGTGTGTGTATTCATATTCTTGCTCTTTTTGCACTTAGCAATAAAATCTGAAATTCCCTTCACAGTAATATATGGAGATATTTTTTGTTTCTTTTTACTGTAGCTATTACTCCATTGTGTAGACATGCTACAGTTTATACAACCAGTCCACTATTTGACATGTGTTCCAGTTGTTTCCAGTCTTTACTCTTACAAATACAATACAGTGGGCAGCCTTGTTCATACATCTCTTTGTATTTTTGCCAGCACACCATTGGGATAAATTCCCAGAAGTGGTATTGCTAGGACAAAAGGTGAATACATATATAATTTTTCAAGATATTGCCAAATTCCCTTCCATAAGAATTGTGTTATATTGTATTCCTAACAGGTATATGTGAGATTATCTGTATTCCCACAGCTTTACTACGGAGTGTATTGCTAAATTTGGGGATTTTTACCAGCCTAGTAGAACATAAACAGTACCTCTGTAATATTTTTTTTCTCTTATTATTAGCAGTTGAGCATTTTTTTTGTTGTTGTTGTTAGCTGAGCCATCCTGCCACCTGTTGGCAGCTCAACAGCAGCTCAGCTCAGGCTGGGCATCAAACTGCTGTTGCTCAGAGCTCAGCTCGCACTCTTGAGCCAGCTCTTAACCAACTGAGCCACTCAGCCGGGCCCAGAGCATCTTTGCGAATGGTTAAGAATCATTTTAAATTCTTTTAAGCGACTGTTCATATCTCTAGCTTATTTTTCTACATTATTACTATTATTTTTAAGATATTTACTGGGTAAGAGCTCATGCCACTTGGTCGGCGCTATATGGTTATTTTTCTTCACCGAGTTAGAAGCTATTAATATATTAGGAATAGAAACTCTTTTTCTAACATATTAGTTTGAAACATTTTTTTTCTTAATTGCCATTTGCCTTTTCACTTTGTTTATGGATGTTATTTGCCATGTAAAAATTCGTTTTCTATCATGTTTTCCATTTTTTGTTCATTGATTTTGAATCATGGTTAAGGAAGTTTGCCCATCTCCCAAGTTATTAAGGATTTCAACCATGCCACCTTCAAGTACTTGTATGGTTTTATTTTTCACATTTAAATCTTTATTCCATTTAGAATTTACCCTAGTGTGCAGTTGAGGAATGGATCAAATTTATCTTTTTCTACATGTCTATCCTGTTATCTCAACACTATTCATTAAAAAGTCGAATTTTTCCCCATTGATTTAAATGCTGCCTTTATGAGATACTAAAATTTCCATACAAAATTAAGTCTATTTCTTTATTTTCTATTCTGATTTATTTGTTTCTATCTATTTGTGCACCAACACTATGTATAATAAAGCCTTTATAATATGTTTCAATGACTTGTAGTGAAACCTCAGTGCACTACTTTTTCATCATTTTAATGGCTATTTTTGCATACTTTTTTATTTTTTTTAAATTTTATTGGGGAACTGGGGGAGGGGACCAGCCAAGTTGTTGTTCTTCAGTCTTCACTGTGGAGGGTGCCAGTCGCCATCTGGCTGCCCTTCAGCAGCTCATGACCTCTAAGCTCAAGGTGCTGTGCTCAATCTTAGTTGCAGGTGGGCGTAGCCACCATCCCATGTGGGAGGTGAACCAGCAACCTTATTGTTAAGAGTGCATGCTCTATCCACTGAGCCATCCAGGCGGCAGCTCAGCTCAAGGTGCCGAGTTCAATCTTTTAGTTGAGGGTGGGCATAGCCCACCATTGAACAGGCAATCTTGTTGTTACACCAGCTGAGCCATCCTGTCACCTGTTGGCAGCTCAGGGACAGCTCAGCTAGGGCTCAGAGTTCACTGGCCCACGTGGGAATCAAACTGGCAGCCCTGTTGCTCAGAGCATGCGCTCTAAGCCAACTGTTAACCAACTGAGCCGCTTGGCTGGCCCACATACTTATTCTTTTTAATGAACCTTTAATAAAAACTTACCTGGCTCCAGAAATAAAGGAAAGAAAAGCCTGAAAGTGTTTTGTTGGGATTGTCTCAAATATGCATATTAAATGAAGAATGGACGGCATTATAAAGCTGAATCATCCTACACAAAAACATAAATCTTTCCATTTGTTCAAGACTAATTTTCTGTTTTGAGAGTATTTTATTGTTTCCCTTACACAGGTTTGGATATTTTTTGTTAAGTTTATACCTAGATATTTTTATTTGTCTTATAATGTCATCATTTAAAAATTTTAAATATGTTGGCCGGCCGAGTGGCGCATTGGTTAAGCGCTGGTTTTGGGATGCCAGCGGCCCCGGTTCGGATCCCACATGAGGGCCAGTGACACTGCCCTCTACAGCTAACAACAGCTCCACCTGGAGCTGGGCTGTGCGAGCCCCAGTGATGATGTGGGCTGCAGCCCCTGCTGCAGTGGGCTGCCATAGGCTACAGTGAGTGGCCCTCAGCCAGCGTGAGCGGCTGGCAGCCAAGCGTGAGCTGCCAATAGCCGCGATGAGCGACATCCAGAGGCCAGCGACCGATCTGCCTCATCCGGGAAGAGCGCAATGACGATACCAACAGTGAAGCAACATCCTCCACAACTAAACTGAAGAACAAAAAGACAGCAACTTGTCTGTTCCCCTTCCCCGATTCCCCAACGCTGTTCCCCTCCGCCAATTCCCCAATAAAATCTTTAAAAAAAAAAAAAATTTAAATATGTTACTGGGAAAAAAAATGGTTTTATACCATTGGATCTCATTTTTCTTTTTAATTGGGGAATTGGGGGAAGAGAACAGCGATGGGGAACTGGGGAAGGGGAACAGACAAGTTGCTGTCCTTTTGTTCTTCATTCTAGTTGTGGAGGACGTTGCTTCACTGGCCCACGTTGGTATTGTCATTGCACTCTTCCTGGCTGAGGCAGATCGGTCGCTGGCTACTGGACGGTCGCTCGCGGCAGGTCTTGGCAGCTCACACTGGCTGCCGGCCCCTCACGTTGGCTGCTGGTCACTCACTGTAGCTTATGGCAGCCCACCGCAGCAGGTTCTGCAGCCTACACCGTCGCCGGGGCTCGCAGCCCAGCTCCATGTCGAGCTGTTGTTCACCATCTTAGCTGTAGAGGGCAGTGTCACTGGCCCTCATATGTGGGATCTGAACCAGGGCCCTGCTGCTCAGAGCTGGTGTCCTAAGCCAGCTCCTAACCAACACACCACTCGGCTGGCCCTGGATCCCATTTTTTGATCTTGTGCTTACCTTGGGAAGGAATAAAAGGAGACTCATGTTTATTGAACTCTGCCCAGGAGCTTTCATATATATATTAGTTAATTTAGCCTTCACAGCATCCCAAGAGGCTAAGTATTTTTATGCACATTTTTTTTTTTCTGCAGAGAAGGAACTGCTATTCAATGAGTTGAGATTTAAAATGTAAGTTTTATTCTGTACATATTTCATCATCTTCATTTTGCAAATGCAGGAGTCACAACACAGGAAGATCTACAGGAAGCATTCAAAATCCTCATCCTGACTTTTTCACTTACTAGCCATGTGGCTTCAGATAGGATAGAATAGTCAGAAAAAATGTAAAATAGTGCCTTATTTAATGTCTAATCTTAATGAGAACCTCTCTATTATTTACTCTCTATTATTTACTCTCTATTATTACTCTCTATTATTTACTCTCTATTATTACCAACTATAACATTGGCTATTAGTAGTTATTTTAAAATTCTATTTCTGGTTTAGGGAAATGTTTTCCTATTTAAAATCACTTGAGCTGCTCAGAAAACCTCCTGTGCTCAGCACAGAATTCATTGGTAAATAAGACAGGTCAGTTTCCTATTTTAATAGGGTTTATATTCTAGTGCGTGATATAGCAGAAAGAAGAGGAAGAGGTGTGAGGGGGTTGGGAGGAGAGGAGATAAGCATACACATAAAAATGGAAACAAGTAAATTCAGAAAGTGACAAGTGTTTTTTTGTTTTTGTTTTTGTTGTAATAGGGTAATGTGATAGTGAACAGAAATCCTAGTTTAGATAAGGAGGGGGCAATATTTGAGGTGACATCTAAATTTCAAGGAGGCAGACTTGCAAAGATATGAGGGGAAAACAAAGGGAACAAATAGTGTCAGAATGTCAAATTTTATAAAACTTTATTTTTAAATTTCCTCAAAATTATTAATAGAATAACAAAAGATATGTAAAACATATTTCTTTTCTCCTTTGACCTACAAGTGCGATCAACTGAATTAAGGATTTCCTAATGTTGAACCATCCTTGCACTTCTGGAAAAAAGGCTTTACTTGAGCGTGGTGTTTTTCAATATATCTCTGTGTTGAATTTGATAGTGTTTTATTTAGAATATATCATCTAAGCTATGTAATACTAGTTTAAATTTTGTATGTTTTTTCAGACATTATATCATGATTATACTATTTTCATTAAATCCATTGGGAGGATTCCTAAGGTTTTAATACTTTGGAACAGTTTAAATAGGTAGGAGCCCATCTGCTACTTAGAAATTTGTAAAAACTTGCCTGTAAAGCTATTTTGACTTTGTGACTTTGAAGAAATAGCTATATTGTTCATGTTTGTTTTTTTTAAAGTCCATAAAATTATAATTTTATTGTCTACAGATAAAGTTGTTGTATTAGAACACAGACATGCAAATTCATTTATGGCTGCTTTCACCCTAAGTGGCAAAGTTGAATAGTTGTGACAGAGACCAAAGGGCCCACAACATCTAAAATATTGATTCTCCAGCTTTTGCAGAAAAAGTTTGCTTTAGGTGATGAGGCTTCCTTGGTGCCCACACAGACCCTATACCTGCCTCTAACTCAGTTCTTGCCACATATTCTGGAAGGAATGGTTTCTTTAGGATTCCCACTGCTTTGAGGTGGAAAACTCTTTCTTTCTTTTTTGTTTAAGTTTTTGTCCCTTTTTTATTTTATTTTAAGGTTTTTATTTTAAAATATAGCTAACATACAACATGATATCAGTTTTAGGTATACGCAATAGTTATTCAAGATTTATGTGCCTAAAGACATGACCACCATAAGTCCAGCAACCATTTGACACCATACCACACTATCACAATATTATTGACTATATTCCCCATGTTGTATATGACATCCCCATGACTTACTTGTTTTATATCTGGAAATCTGGACCTCTTATTCCCCTTCACCTTTTCCTCACTTTTAAGATTTTTCAATTAGTTAACGTTCAGTATTATTTTGTGTTAATTTCAGGTGTACAGAGTAGTGGTTAGACATTTGTATAATTTAAGAAGTGATGCCCTTGACTAGCCCAGTACCCACCTGACACTATACACAGTTATTACCGTATTATTGACTATATTCCCTATGCTTTACTTTACAGCCCCATGACTATTTTGGAGGACACTTTCTAATTCAACTTGGTGGTCAGTTAGGCACTAAGCAGAGCACCACATTACACACAAGGTGCTTGATACACGCATGACGTGAGAGGGGAGGGTGTAGGTTCCATCCACTAGAATGTCAGTCACACGAGAACAGAGATTTTATCTCCTTTGTTCACCGCGTATCCTCCATGTCGCGGAGAGCATCTTTAACATGGTAGGCACTCAGAAAAATACCTGTGGACGTTGTTAAATGCATCAGTCTCGGTACCATATTTCTGAGTTTCCTAATTCTTAGGTCAATTCTTAGTCTCTTCATCCATGTTATTTGATCTTGAAAGGGAAGAAAACTCTACCTTCTAAGCTGGTTACTGGTGGAGGGAGTGGCCTTGCAGGCCAGACCCGGGAGCCTGCGGGGACGGACCGAACCGGACATCCTTGGTGCAAAGGCTGGAGGCCCCTGCACCGCTGTTTCCGTGGTGCGGAGCCCGCGCGCCAGCGGTGCAGGGAGGACGCCATTTTGTCGGGCTTCTATTGTTCATGTTTTAATCACTGTTTTCATTTCACCTATAGATATTGGTCTCTTCAGGTGCCTTCTTCTAAGTCAACTGATCACATTTACTGTACATAATGATCTTAATTTTTTCTCCCCTATACATGTAGTTATATTTCTTTTTCATTCTTAATTTGGAATATTTGAGTTCTATCTCAATTTTTTTATTAGACTTGCCAGTTTTGTGTATTTTTATTGATTTTTCAACAAATAATTTTTTGGTTTAGCTATTTTAATTTTTGTTCTAATTTATTAATTTCTGTTTTTGTCTTTATTCATTTCTTTCTTATTTTTAATTTGTTTCCTAAACTAGTTAGATATTTACAACATTTATTTTTATTCATTTTTGCTTACAATAAAAAGAATTTCAGACTCAGTTTATATGTTTCGTTATAGTACATGCATGACTCATAGTGTCCTCATGGACGTTATTTACTAATAGTTAGTGTCGTCAAAAAGTATCCAGCCTGAGAGAAAATTTATAAGAGTTTATTTGAGCCAAACTGATAACAATTGCCAAGAAACAAAATCTCAACGCACTGAGAAAACGCTCTGGAAAATGGCTGTTTTGCAACTTACTTTATACATCAGAATCAAAGGAGGAAGGTTACATGAAATCCATTGGTTGTATGTTAAGGGGCTGGGAGAAAGCAAAGCTGGGAAATCTCTGGGATTGGATAAGAAGTAAAATGGAGAGACATTCACTTCTTTTACATTGGTGAGTACAGCAAAATTAATAGCATTTTGCAGGAACAAGATAACAATGAGGGACTTTGTAGTTTTCTGCTCTGGTGTGGTGGGTTGTGCCTCCTGGGGTGTGCGGAAAAAGAGATCACCCTGATATTGTAAGAGTATGTTATCTTAGACGCAAAAAGACAACAGACAGTCTTAAGGTAAAGATTGGTTTTTGTCAAGGAAGCTACTGGCCAAGGATGTGACTTCCCTCCATGACCCACCTTTGCTAGGAATTTTTTTTTTTAATTGGGGGAGGGGAACAGACAAATTGCTGTCCTTTTGGTCTTCATTCTAGTTGTGGAGAACATTGCTTCTCTGGCCCACGTTGGTGTTGTCATTGCGCTCTTCCTAGGTGAGGCAGATGGGTCACCCGCCTCTGGATGGCTGCTCATGGCTGCTCTTGGCAGCTCACATGGGCTGCCAGCCTCTCACGTTGGCTGCCGGTCACTCACTGTAACTTATGGCAGCCCACTGCAGCAGGGGCTGCAGCCTACTCCATCACCGGAGACTCACAGCACCCCAATTCCAGGTCGAGCTGCTGTTGTTCACCATCTTAGTTGTAGAGGCCCGTGTCACTGGCTCTCATATGTGGGATCTGAACCGGGGCCCTGCTGCTCAGAGCTGGCATCTCAAGCCATTTCTTTACCAACGCGTCACTTGGCTGGCCCAAGAATTTTTATGTTCACGTATCCTCTGTGGTTATTTTCGGTCTGAGCTTGTCAGGTTTAACATGTAGCCCCTTTTCCGTCTACCTTAGTAAGTCATTTTTGTTTCTTCTTTGTTCTAAGAGTATTTGAATCAAATATGATCTTTTTACTTTTTGTCCTTTTATTATTAATTTTTAGTTTTGTTGATCAGAAAATGTCACCTGTTAACTTTCACTGAAGTTTTCTCTTCAGATTAGTATATAAGTGTTTGTAGCAGTCCCCTGTTGGCATCCTTGCACACCTGAGAATGTTTTTGTTGTCTATTTCTGAAATACAAAAATTTTACCAGACCGTTTTTAGGTATATGTCTCTTACTAATTTTGCTTTGTTTTCAGCAAAACTTTTGAATCTGAATACTCTAGTCTTTTTCCTTTATGGTGGTGAACAGTTACACTATTATTTATTATCCTTATGTCTCCCCCCTTTTATAACTCCTCTTTTCTATGTGTATTTTATCTTTGAATCTTTTCCTGATTTATGGGAGCTTTCTTAAGATCATCACCATCATTGACTCAGTTTTCTGCAGAATCTAACCTTCAGGTCTCTGCTTTAATTTTATTTTTAAAATTTGATAATCATGTTTTTTATCTGAAAAAATAACCAAAGGAAGAAAATGTGCAATAATCTCTAAAATTTTATCTTCTCTGAGGGAGTAACTTGTTCTCAGAGGCTCATATGCTTTGATTCCTTAGACTGCCTGCCTTCTTCTGAACTACTGAATCATTTCATAGATGAGATAGCATTGTTACTTCCTTATTTTTCACCAGGGATGAGCAAGCAGAGCTAGAATGTTTGTCTGGATGGCTGGAGGCTGTGTAACTTCCTGTTTCAATTCACTTGGCAGGCTATTTCTTCCCTTAAGATGATCCTGCTCTGTATATGCTTCCACCTGCTCTGCCTTATAGAAATTCTTCGTGTTTTCATGAGAGTGGATGGCACTTTCCCTGATTTCTAGCACAGGTATATATTCCCCATTATTTTAACAATTGTTTTTGGTAGGTTCAATTAATATTGGCAGAGCTGGTAGGAAGGTAGGGAGAGGAGTCAGAAATTTTAGGTGCAATGAGAGGCTTAGATTATCATGTTGAACCAGAAATCCACTATAGAGATATAATGAAAACTATGATGGTCAACTGGAGTATTCTGTGAGTCCCAGTTTATGAAGAGGAACGGGAACTTCTGTTCTTATTGTTCCTTTAGTGTGTTTGTACACAAATAGTATTGTATGCATGGGAATCTTTCTGCTTTACTTTCCCTGTCTTAACCTCATTGTTCTTGTTTTGATTTACAGAAAGACATAGACAAGGAGTTCTATTTGTTCCCCACAGTGTTTGATGAGAATGAGAGTTTACTCCTGGATGATAATATTAAAATGTTTACAACTGCACCTGATCGGGTAAATAAGGAAGATGAAGACTTTCAAGAATCTAATAAGATGCACTGTAAGTAGTGCATCATCTGCCACTTTACCAAGTTAGTTCAGCACTGTACATGGAATGCTTTGAATTTTGCCCATTGACCAAGTTTCAATAAATGGTTAAATACAACAGTGCTCTGAGGGTAATATCACTGATTATTTCATGTATCAGCCAATTACTCCTCATTTCACTTAACCCAGGATAAAACATACAATATGTGTCAATTAGATGCATGGTCCTTAAAATGTGATCCTTGGATCAGCAGCCTCAGCATCACCTAGGGCTTATTAGAAATGCAAATTCTGGGGCCTCAACCCTGATCTGCTGCATCAGAAACTTTGGGTGTGGGGCCAGCAATCTATGTTTAACAAACCCTCTAGGTGATTCTGATATATGCTCAAGTTTGAGAACTACTGGATTAGATATTTTTTCTCATCTGTGACTTAATAGTGACCAGCTCATTTTGTTATTTAATCTGAAGAAAGATGTGGTCTCTGATCTCAGTGAACTTCAGTGATTCTCACTCACCCTTGCCTACACAGTAGAATCACCTGGGGAGCTTTTAAAAATTATTAAAACTATTTTAAAGTGCCCAGGTCAAACTCCAGAGATTTTTATTTAACTGAAACCTAGCATCAGATGTATTTTGAGCTTCCAGTATAATTCTAAAGTGCAGTTAGGGTTTAAAGACAGTGAGCTAATTGTTCAAAACAGTCAGAGCAGTGATGGACAGCATGTGAAAAACACTGTAGGAAGAAGAACAAAAACATGAACTTGTGTTATAGACCAATTTTTTTTTTTTTAGTTGGATGGATACTAGTCACATTACCCACAATCTTTAAAATATTCCTTTTTATTTTGCATTTTTTAAATTTTGGAGGAGTCAAGAATATATTATCTATTGGAAATAACAGTGAGAGAAAACTTCCTGCAAATACTCTGCCCTGTTATTCAAGATGAATCAGAGAATTTTCCATTTGGAACCACAAATTCATTCCCAGCCTACAGTGCCCAGGATAAGCTATTATTACTCATACATTTGGATATTCACACATGGCCTATGAGAGAACTGAGAAGTGGCGAGCTGGGAAGGACAAGGAGATTCCCCAGGGCACAGAGCTTAGAGAATCCTAGCTCAGCTCTGCTCCTTTTGGCTCTGGAGTTGCTGGGGACAGCAAGGAGTTGCAGAGACAGTCCTGACACATAGATGGGTAGACAGGCCTGGAGGGTCTTTTAAAATTAAATAAACAAAGTTGGCTCTGGAGTGTCTGGGAGGTTGTCAGGTAGCAGGGCATAAGGTAAACCACTTTCAAAATGTTATTTCCCACCTTTTTACAGCCATCAACGGATTTATGTATGGGAATCAGCCTGGTCTCAATATGTGCCAAGGAGATTCGGTTGTATGGTACTTATTCAGTGTTGGAAATGAGGCCGATGTACACGGGATTTATTTTTCAGGAAACACATATGTGTCAAGAGGAGAAAGGAGAGACACAGCAAACCTCTTTCCCCAAACAAGTCTTACACTCTCCATGAAGCCTGATACTGAAGGTATATTTCTTTAAGGTCAAGACACGTCTCTATTGGGTCAATTCCTGAGATTTTGGTTTAAAAATCTTGTGTTGGGTGATAAGCTCATTCCTTCCCCAAGCCTCCCAAGTATACTTCCTTCCCTTGGAAGAGCAAATCAGGGCCACTATATGCCGGATAGATCCATTTCCTGTTTGTTGGTGGGAGGGAAGGGAGTGACAAAAGAGTGGACGGATTCCTTACATTTCCATAAAGCAGAATCCTCAAGATGCTCTTCTTTTATATAATGGAGATATCTTTATATTAAAGATAGGAGACAAATCAAACTGAAAGGAGATGACTCCCACAAAGGCTCTGCATCTAGACTTTTCATCATGTCTCTGTAGCCTAGATGTAGTGTTGGTTTGTCGGATATTTACAGCTGACTGTCCTATGCTAGAGCTATAACCATGCAAATTCAGAAAAACCTACAGGCCTGGCTCTGAAGAAGACAAACTAAAACAAAAAAGAAAGAATTTTCACCAAAATGTGAAAATATACTAACTTACTTCAGGCTTTCCATTATGTGCCACTAAAACATAAGATAGACCCAGTGGCGCCTATTTCTTCTTTCATTAGACAAGTGTAATTACAGCAGTAAACAAAAGAGTTATAAAGTGTCTGCTCTCATGGAGCTGAAATTCTAGTGCAAACAAATATCAAATGGTTGTAAGTACTATGAAGAAAAATTGGGCAGAAGAAGGGGCTGGTGACTTATAGGGGGAGTTGGGTCAACATTCTCTAAGGAGGTGACAATTAAGGAGAGCCTCGAATGAAATGAGTGCAAGGACTATGTGGATATTTTGGACAGTGTTCCAGGCAGAGGAAACAGCATATGCAGAAGCCCTGAGGCCGGCACACTTTGACCTGTTCTAAGAACAGCAAAAGAGGCCTGTGTAGCTGGAGCAGTGTAAATGCTAGGTGACATGATCAGAGGTATAGGAACCCCAATCATTTAACCCAGACGACTGGAAGGACTTTGGTGTTGATTTGGAGTGAGGTGAGGAGCCACAGGAGGCAGTGAACAAAGGAGTGACATGCTTTCTTATTTACCTTTCCAGGGATTTTTGATGTTGAGTGCCTCACAACTGATCACTACACAGGTGGCATGAAGCAAAAATACACTGTGAACCAATGCAGGCAGCTGTCTGAGAATCCAAACTTATACCTGGGAGAGAGGACCTACTACATTGCAGCAGTGGAGATGGAATGGGATTATTCCCCAAGTAGGAAGTGGGAAAAGGAGCTGCATCATTTACAAGAGTTCAAGTAATTCTCTAGACTCTGATTTCCCATTTTTTTTAGTTTCTCTTTCAGAGAAGTAAGATTTATGCTAAATTGTAGTAAAACAAACAGTTGCATTAAACAATAACCACAAAACGCTATCTTGGAATCTTTCCTCATTAATTTTTGCTTCTCAATTTTCTCACAGGAAAATTTCCATTTGCCTCTTTTGATTCTTTGTAGTCACTCATCTTACTTTCATTTCTATTGGACTGTCTTCTCACATTCATATGCTCTTACCTTGTCATTGATTTTCAAACTTAAACCAAAATTAATGCCTAAATTCAGAGCTAAAATATTATTTTCCTTACCAACTATGTGCTGTTTATCTTATCTTTCCTCCAAAGATTTCATTATTAGTCACAGTTATTTCACATTCTTAAAACTATTATGTATGGGAAGAATATATATATATATATATATATATATATATATATATATATATATATATATACACTTTTAATTTTATTGGGAAGTTGGGGAAGGGAAACAGTGTTGGGGAATTGGGGAAGGGGAACAGCCAAGTTGTTGTCCTTCAATCTTAGTTGTGGAGGGCGCAGCTAGCTCAGCTCCAAGTCCAGTTGCCATGTGGCTGCCCCTTGCCACTCAGCTCAAGGTTCCGTGTTCAATTTTAGTTTCAGGAATAGCCCACTATCCCATGTGGGAGTTGAACCGACAACCTTGTTGTTAGGAGCACGTGCTCTCACCAGCTGAGCCATCCTGCCACCTGTTGGCAACTCAGCAACAGGTCAGCTCGAGCGCAGCTCACTGGTCCATGTGGGAATCGAACCGGCGACCATGTGGCTCAGAGCTCGCACTCTTAAGCAAGCTCTTAACCAACTGAGCCACTCAATGGGCTCCAGGGAAGAATATTTTAAATTCTTAAGGGGAGTATAACAGATATGGTCTCTGCCTTCAAAACCACTAATAACAAGTACATTATGAAAATGTAAAAATAAGTTCAGTATGAATAAATGTAAGTTAAGAATACTGATCAGAGCTTCAGGAACATTCCATTAGAGCAGTGTCACCTACACTTCTCGTTTGTCCTTTTGTACTTTTCCAAGCACATGCATGGGCTAACCCTTTGAAGATGTGATTAGAGAGATGGGGATGAAGGGAGCATGTGTTCCGAGCATGTGCATAACATGACTGGCAACTTGTAGCTAAGCAATGGTTAGCTGGCTAATTGAACTGTGATGGGGACTACGATTTGCAATGTAAAGAAATAAGAGGTTATTTCAGTGATTGGGGTAAAACAGTGAAAAGGCTACAGGAGGCGTTAGGAGTCAATAAAAAGTTTAGGTAAAGGGAACATTTAGAACATGGTCGAGTGGCACGGTGGTTAAGAGCTGGCCTGGGAAGCCAGCGTCCCCGATTCGGATCCCACATATGAAGGCCAGTGACACTGCCCTCAAAAAAAAAAAAAAAAAAAAAGAAAAAGAAAGAAATATATGGCCATTTCAGTTCCTATGATCAGAAACATTGCAGTAAAAGAACACTTTATTGGTGAAATCTGGACCCACAAAATTTCAGTGCTATAAAAAAAACCCTGAGAGATGATCTCATCGAATATCTCATTTTAGGGGTAAAAAAAAAATGAGGTTCCAATAGACAATGAATAGCTGGGGTTCATTTTAGCTAGTGGCAGAGTCAGGGCCAGGACTCCGATGACTCCACGTTTAGCTAGGTACACTTTCTACCATTGGAGTCTATTTGAAAAGTCTTGTTCTTTCTTGCTGGAATGGAGAGAGTGATATTAAAACGTAGCATAATGACTTACATAAAAACTATATGTTTGTTCAATATTTAAAATTTAAAACTCACCTTTCACTTTCATTAAGACAAATACTAACCTTAGTTGTGTGTATTTTTTTTTAAGTGTTTCGAATGCATTTTTAGATAAGGAAGAATTTTACATAGGCTCGAAGTACAAGAAAGCTGTGTATCGGCAATACACTGATAGCACGTTCCGAGTTTCTGTGGAGAGAAAAGCTGAAGAGGAACATCTGGGAGTTCTAGGTACTCTCACAGCTCCAGTTCTTATGGTGTGGGTTAGTGACATGCCTCTATATGCAGTGATAGTCCATGTCCATGGGTTTCATTTTTTTGGTGCATATATCAAAGATATTCCAATAAAAATTAAAAAAAGGAGAGTTCTAGTTGCTAGATGGGATGCTGCTCAATTCATGAATCATTTAATAAAGCAAATAAGATCTTCAAAAAAATAATAATAGTTAATCAATAAAATGAGCAGCCTATAGTTACTAAAGAACATAGCATAATGAAATACTACTTATTTCTGTCAGAAACAATGTATTATCCCATATAATAATGAAATTATATATATTTGGTGTTTATCAGACTGATTCTTTTAGTTTTGGTGAAATTCTAGATATTACTTGCTAATGAAATTCTTAACCAAATTCTCCCCATTATCCCACTCCTCTAAATAAAATATATCATAGCTATTTACTTTTAAAATTAAGATGTAAATGATTAACTTCAAGAAGAAATGTACAGATAGACAAGGAAATAAGGAAAGAAAAAAGTGTCACCTTGCACAAGGCAGAAGAAAAGTTGCCTTTGGTTTTTCAGTAATTATTTAAGAACAGAAAGTCTAAGATCTTGAACAACACTGGTCTTGGAAATTTTCTTAAAAATCATCCAGTGCAGGGGGCATCACTCCCAGCTCCACTGTGTTGCCAAACTAACAGAGTCCCCTGGGCCTTGGTTATCCTCAGCCCAAGGAGTAAGATACCCAAGGCAGAGGCATCATTGCTGGGTCACAGTAATTCTCCCAGACATGAGAAGTGCTAAGATCAGCTTGAGGGGAGAGAGGAGAGGGCTAGCCCCACACACTCTTTCAAATGCAGGACTGCCACCAATTCATGCCGGGGGTGGTGGGAAGTCCAAATGTTAAGAAATGAGAGCAGATGCTGCCTCATGACTCCTGGCCAGGAATGGGTCACAGCTGACTCGCCAGGGTTGGGCCATTACACCGCAGGGGACTTTCAGGCCAGAACCTCCATAGCACTCTAGATAAGACATACACTACCATCTGTAGAGGCAGCCATTACTCGTGTTTTTATCCCGAATCCTCTGGGAACAGTTCTAAATCCAAGAGTACTACAGCATGAAGCATAGGGTGGGGAGGACCTCTCAGATTCTCGGTCTTAATGCTGTGAAAGTTACCTGATCTTTGCTTTGAGTACTGAGTTAGAACTTCCAATCTGGTAGGTGTATAAGCTACTCTTGCTTTTCACTCTTGCCAGGTCCACAACTTCATGCAGATGTTGGAGACAAAGTTAAAATTGTCTTTAAAAACATGGCCACAAGGCCCTACTCAATACATGCCCATGGGGTGAAAACAGAGAGTTCTACAGTTACTCCAACTTTACCAGGTACCAGGGTTGTGTGTGGGGGGAGTGTTGGGAGAGGGGCACGGGCATGCCTGCATGTGTGTATGATTACAGCACATAGCAAAAAATCCCCAGGAGAACTGTAAGGAAAAAACCCGATGGCACTGCATATCTACAAATACTCAGGTTTGACTCAGCAGAGATGATTTCTCCCCAGATAGCATGTACTGTGCAGCATGTGGCCGAATGTTTCCATGGTTGTATCCAAAGACGGGATCCCAAGGGTAGAGGCTGCCCCTTGACATTTTAAATTCCCAGTATCTAGTCCAATATCTGGAATGTACTGAGAACTCAACCAATATTTAACACAGAGTAAAAGCTGAAATCAATTAAATAAAAGGGTTTACTTCCTTTAATAAAAATTGTATTTTTCATCTACTAGTTGTAAAGTTGGCTTCTAGGAAAGGACCATTTCTCAGAAATTTATTAGTTCCCAAATATATGAAGTGAGAAAAAAACTTACTTTTTAAATGAACTCTTGTTAATTTAAGGGAATAGAAATGAAAAGTCCTGCCCTCAGGACCCGCATATTCTTTGAAAGGATGTTATTAAAAGTGCTATAAAAATGAAGGTGGATGAGAGACAATAATAACAATGGTGGTGTTTTAGGTAGGGTGGTTAAGAGGGCTTCTTTGAGGAGCTACAACTGGTGAAGACACCTAAATGATGAGAAGTAATAATGGATGTTGTGGGGAAGAATATTCTAGGTCTGAGATTCGAGCTGATTTGGTGTCTGCTCTGAGCTCTGAGGAACAGCAAGGGGCCAAAGGCCACAGCAGAGCAAAAAGGAGAAAGACTGTGAAGAGAGAGATGTAGGGAGGGCTGGGGGCCAGATGCCATAGGAGGGAGGGGGACCACAGAGGCCATGGTTAGGACCTTAGGTTTTCTTCTAAAAACCCACAATAGGGTTAGAGCTGGAGAGTGATATTCCAAATAACACTGTTAAAGGATTGTGGTGGCTGGTGTGTGGATAAGTGGCTGGGCACAAGGGAAGAGCCCAGGCTCATTTAGGGCATTACTGCCACAACCTGGGCAAAATAATAATGAGACTGAGACTGGGGTAGAAGCAGCGCAAGTGGTGAGTTGTCCCATTCTGGTTCTATTTTAAAGGCGGTGCTAAAAAGACCTGCTGAAAGATTAGGGAATTAGGAAAGGAGGAGGAGTCAAGGCCAGGTCAGGGTTTGGGGTGCTGAGCACTGGTGACAGAGCAGATAGGGGTGGGGAATGGAGGGCAGAAAGAAATGTCTTTTTTTTTTTTTAAAGATTTTATTGGGGAATTGGGGGAGGGGAACAACGCTGGGAAATCAGGGAAGGGGAACAGACAAGTTGCTGTCCTTTTGTTCTTCAGTCTAGTTGTGGAAGACGTCGCTTCACTGGCCCATGTTGGTATTTTGATCACTGAGCTCTTCCTGGGTGAGGCAGATAGGTCGCCGGCCATTGAAGGGCAGCTCACTCCAGCTGCTGGGTGCTCACATTGGCTGCTGGCCACTCACTGTAGCTTACGGCAACCCACTGTAGCCTACACCATCAATGGCGACTCACGGCAGCCCAGCTCCAGGTGGAGCTGTTGTTCACCATCTGAGCTGTAGAGGGCGCAGAATCGTTGGCCCATGTGGGATCCGAACCAGTGGCCCTGCTGCTCAGAGCTCGTGCTCCCCAGCCAATTCTTAACCAACGAGTCACTCGGTCGGCCTGGAAATGTCATTTTTCAGCTTATGAAAACAAAAGTATAGAAGAAGAGAAAATATGTTCAGTTGGTGAATCTGTGCTTTATTTTCAGTAACATGTCCTGCTTAGAAAAAGGATGAAGACCTAGGGGTGGGTAAGATGGAGGCCTGAGGAAAAAGGAAAGTCCACCACACCCCTTGAGACTACGTCCTGCTTTATACTTTAATAAAGGTTTGTCAGACTCAGCTAATAAAGTCTGACAGCATGAATATGTAATGGTGAGGTCTACATAAATGGAGTGGGCAGCAAGTGTCCATGGCTGACAGACAAGCTCCGAGGTGACTGGAAGCAGAGATCAGGCTGGAGAAGAGCCCAGGCAAATGGTGGAGGGAAAGGCCTTTGCAAGACATGGAGGCATGGGGACAGGAACCAGACACCTTCAAAGTGTCAAGGTCCGGGGTGTGGTTTGGTATGTGACAGAGTTGTGATGACAGGAGACAGCTTGGAGAGGAGGTTATTGTGACCGGTCAGGGACCCATGAGATGGAGGTCTCATGGCTCTTCGCCAGGAGTCATGAAATCACTGAGGACAGTGGTGAAAAGGGAGAATTAGAAGGCCATAGTGAAGCTGAAAGAATTACACAGAGTAGTCCAGATACAAAGACAGAGAGGATGGTGGGGAAGGTGCTGGGGGAAAATCACTTGATATGTTGAAAAGAAAAAAGTGTATTAGAGAAACATACTTCAAGCTCAGAAAAGGTCTGTTGCAAAGTTTCCTTGAATTGTGATATTGGAATTACACCTCCTGGCTCTTGTGGTATCGCATCTGTGTCATGTCTAGTTAATTCATAACTGATAAAGAAGGTATAAAAGTGTGTTACAATTTGTCTTAAAACAAAATTCCTGAAAACAATTTTGAGTACCATTAGTTGGTTAAAACTAATTATTGTGACATTTCCAGTTTCTGGGTCATTGGTTACCAAGACTTTGTGTGTGTGTGTGTGTGTGTGTGTGTGTGTGTGTGTGTGTGTGTGTATCAAATATATACCAAATATAACCAGACACATCAACACTTGATTAATTTAGGTGAAACTCGCACTTACATATGGAAAATTCCAGAAAGATCTGGAGCTGGAACAGAGGATTCTGCTTGTATTCCATGGGCTTACTATTCAACTGTGGACCAAGTTAAGGTAAACTTTAAATCATTTGTGTTTTGTGAAAATTTCCCAAATGGACACACAATTGAAGGAAGATGAGGTTACAGTTTTCCTGTGGTCCATTGCTATGGTAAAATCCCAGGAAAGTAGGCTGCTCTGCAATTCACTTTGGTTTCATTTTCTTTTGGTGGGGAGTGGGGGGCGGGGTAGGTTGTTTGTTTTTAAGGATACAATTATAACTATGAACTCTATGACTCCTGATTATGAATAACATAGAATTAAACATTAATCAATATAATATTTTATTACCCCCCCGTTTTTTTCTTTTTTAAAACTTTATTGGGGGACAATGTGCTTTTTCCAGGACCCATCAGCTCCAAGTCAAGTTGTTGCCCTATCTTAGTTGTGGAGGGTGCAGCTCAGCTCCAAGTCCAGTCGCCCTTTTCAGTCTAGTTGTGGGAGGGTGCAGCCCACCATCTCATGTCAGAGTCAAACTGGCAACCTTGTTGCTAGCACGCACTCCAACCAACTGAACCATCCGGCTGCCTGTTGGCAGTTCAGCAGCAGCTCAGCTCAAGTTGTTGTCTTCAATCTAATTGTGGAGGGTGCAGCTCACTGGCCCATGTGGGAATTGAACTGGCAACCTTGTTGGTCAGAGCACACGCTCAAACCAACTGAGCCATCGAGCTCCTCCTATTTCCCTTTTGATATGAACTTACATTAAACTCAAAGAACTGAGGTACATGGCTTCAGAGCTCTATTATTACATGATAATGAAAATGCTGACCTCATCAGTCAATCACAGCACAACTGATTTGAGTAAATATTCCAAAGCCAACAAAACACTCAAATACAAATCACAACATGCAAAATTCTTTTTATATTTATTTGTTTATTTAAGTATAGTTGGTATACAATATTAGTTATATTATTTTCAGGTGTATAATATAGTGATTTGACATTTTTAAATCTTATGTCCCCAAATTCTTTTGTAGAGCTAAATCTCTAGTCCAAATCTCAATCCTGAATTCCAGACTTGTCTGTACACCTGCCAATGGAACATCTCCACCAGCATGTTCCACCAGCACTGGAAACTCAGCAACTCCAAAATGGAAGTTGAGCTCTTCCTTCACGTCCTTCTGTATTTCCTATTGTGATAAATAGCACCACATGCACAAATCTACTCAGTTGTTCAAGCTCTAACCCTGGATATGAAGTACCTAATGCTTCCCCCTAGCTCACGTGGGCAATTCACCCACCTGCATGGAGCTCAATCCATTCCTCTTCTCTGGATCTCCATAGATCATGTCCTTATAATTTGCCTCAACTACTGCACTCTCCAATCTCTTCCCCCTCCAAGCTTTCCTTCCCTCTACCAGCAGGATGATTGGTCTAAAACGCAAATATGTTGCCATTCCTTGTTCAATTTTTCAGTGGCTGCCTATTATCCACAAGACAAAATCTAAAATTGCTGAACATGATACAACTCAAAGGCCCTTCAAGAATTAATCTGCTAGCGTGGCCAGATAGCTCAGTTGGTAAGAGTGCAAGCTCTGAACAACAGGGCTGCTGGTTTGATCCCCACATGGGCCAGTAAGCTGTGCCCTCTACAGCTAAGACTGTGAACAATGGCTCCACCTGGAGCTGGGTAGAGCACAATGATCATAATACCAACATGGGCCAGTGAGCACCGTCCTCCACAACTAGACTGAGAACAACGGCTTGGAGGTGGGGGGAGAGGGGAAAAGAAAAAATGAAAATAAAATAAAAATAACTAATCTGCCACTACTGAAGCTCAGCCAAATCAAACTCCTTATAGATTGTAGTCAATTATGGTCTTCCTTCTCTGTGTTCATTAGCCCTGTATGCACCTCCACCGCAGCAAGTGATTCGTTTCTTCTGTTCCTCTATTTCCCCCACTAGACTGAGTTCCTGGAGGGCAGAGGCTTTGTCTGATTAGTCTCTGGATTTTTAGTGACTGAGATGTGCTTGGCCTATGGGTTAGGCAAACCAACACTGTCCGTTTACATTGCTGCTCATTAGCTGCACCTGTATTTGGCCTCGGCACACATTTGTTACTTCAGCGTCACCCATATAACTTCCTACAACTTACCACTGCTCCCATTTAACGACTTCAAGTGGAAAGCCACTGACTTGACAGCACTACATTGGGCAAAGCCTACTCCCTAAATCAGTCCTGCCCCAATTCCTGAGCCGTGGAAAATAAGATCCCAGCTCTCTGAAATCCTGATCTGTATCACAAAGATGACCGAAGTTTTTGCTTGTTTTTCAGGATCTCTACAGCGGATTAATTGGCCCACTGATTGTTTGTCGGAAACATTACCTGAAAGTAGTGAATCCCATAAAAAAACTGGAATTTTTCCTTCTGTTTTTTGTTTTTGATGAGAATGAGTCTTGGTACTTAGATGACAACATCGAAACATACTCCGATCACCCTGACAAAGTAAAGAAAGACAATGATGAATTTATAGAAAGCAATAAAATGCATGGTATGATACAGTATTCTAAAATCTATTTTTTCCCTTTTCTTCTTTCAGATAAAATTACTTCGAAGACTATTCACTTGTTTCTTTTTACAGTAAGCCGCTTCTGCCTCACTTTGTACATGAGGTAGAATTCTGTTCCAAGCAAAAAGGGGACTATATTCAAAGTCTTCTACTAACTTCTCTCCCAATTCCAAAATCTCATTCCCTTTTAAATAAACTCAAAATTAGAATTAAGGCTTTTTGTGCTAAGTGACTAAACAAGCTGTGAGACAATAGTGACCTTAAAATATCCATTTACCCGATCTGTAGTGAAAAAAAGTCTATCACCTCAAAAAAAGATCCTTTTCATGAATCTAGTAATCATATTTTATGTGAAATAGCTCAGTGTAAAATATCCTGAATAGTAATATAAAAATCGTATGCTTTCCCCAGCTATTAATGGAAGGATGTTTGGGAACCTACAAGGCCTCACAATGCATGTGGGAGATGAAGTCAACTGGTATCTGATGGGAATGGGCAATGAAATAGACTTACACTCGGTCCATTTCCATGGCCACAGCTTCCGATACAAGGTAAGAGCCATCCATGGTCATTATTCTTGCTCTACTTGAAAATGTTTTAATACAAATGAAAATATTTCCTCAGAGAGACTTATGAAAAGTTCAAAGTTTCAAGAGACAACTAAATTCTTTTCATAGCAATTTCAATTGCCATCACCAACCTTGATTACATCTGGGGCTCTTCCTGGCATCTGCAGTTTTACTGGATTTTCATGGAGTTCTACTACATGTTCATAAATAAGGCATTGGAATTGTTAGCAGGAAGAGTAGGGATGCTTGCATGATGGCTCAGAGTAGAGACAAAGCTTTATTATATCCTTTGTCAAAGTTCCGGATCTTAAATGGACTGAAGTAGCCAGATCATCAATTTGTTGCCACATGACTGGTTGGTCCCTAGATCTCAATCCTACTTCTACTTCTCATCCAGTGTTAATTTCAGCAGGAGTCAATAGCCCTTTTGGAAGGCTTTTTTCTTACCATTGAGTTAATGTGGAAAATTCAGAAGCCACCAAGAAGTACACTGCAGAAAGGCCATTTTATTATCTGTATTTTGATTTATATTCATGTTCTATTCTTACCGGACTTTTTCTATCCTTATGGAAATACACTCCAAGTTCTTTGTGTCTAGTTGAGACTCTACCTGAACCACCTCTAGTTTTGGCTCTTCCATTGGTCTCCTTTTCTAATCCCCTCCTTATCCTATCTGCCCCCAAATTTCACAGATAAATCAATATAGGATAGGTTTAGCAACAGTGAGATTAGAGCTAAAATGGGACCACAGCTCATTTCTATTGTGTACCACAAATGCTGACAAAAAGACAAACCAGAGTCGAAGTGTAAGAGGTAACAGGCAGTCCTGATTGATGGGTTTACTCTCCACATCTTTCCTTCACACTCACCTCATGACCCATAGTGCTGAGGGTTTAGCAGGAATACAAAAATCACATATCTCACTGTATTAAACCTAGATGTATGCAGGATTTCATTTTCAAAACAGATTTACCCATTTCTCTAATATCCCCAAAACAGATTTACCCATTTCTCTAATATCCAATGAGAAATTGCTTGAATGAATCCTCACATACAATAAACATTATGTAATATTTGTCATTTTTCTAATTAAGCATAGGGGAGTTTATAGTTCTGATGTCTTTGACGTTTTCCCTGGGACATACCAAACCCTAGAAATGTTTCCAAGGACACCTGGGATCTGGTTACTCCACTGCCATGTGACAGACCACATTCATGCTGGAATGGAAACTACTTACACCGTTCTGTCAAATGAAGGTGAGTATCAAGTTAGTGACTCCAGAAGTCATGTATCATGAAGATAATTAAGATGTACTTCGCTGAAGTCTTTCCCCCAATATGAAGCATTTGTGAATTTGCTGCCGTTTCTTCCTTCTCTACCTCTGAACAGGATTTTTTTTTTCCTTGCTAAATGATGTGGGATGCTGATTTTTCTGACAGTCGGTTCTGAAAACAACACCAGTGCTCTCAAAGATAGTACAAATTGACACTAATTTGACGTGGTGTAATTATACTTAGAACTGATCTAAGAAAGCAGTTGTATTATTTATAAAGACACTAACCATGGTTTACAGACATATTTAGAATTTAATATCTTTCTTAAAACAGTAACTTTTTTGGTAGTACCTGTTACTCAAAAAAGCCACCTCACCCCCCCCCCCCACTAAAAAGCCCCCAAATAACCAATAGAATTTCAAACATGCAATCAGGCAGAGCAGTCTTTTTTGCTTCTGGAGGGAGGGTGGTAACCTTGATACTGTTTGTGAAAGATTGTTTTGGTCTACTTGGGCTGCTATAACAAAATACCAGGCTGGGTAGCTTATAAAGAACAGAAATTTATTTTCACAGTTCTGGAGGCTATTAGTCTGGAATCAGGGTGCCAGTATGGTCGGGTGAGGACCATTTTCAGGTTCCAGGCTCCTTAGTGTATCCTCACATGGCAGAGGGGGTCAAGCTAGCTCTCTGGAGTCTCTTTTATGAGGTCACTAATCCCACTCAAGAGGGCTCCACCCTCATGACTTAATCACCTCCCAAAGGCCCACCTCCTAATACCATCATCTTGGACATTCGGTTTTCCATGCATGAATTTGGGGATGAGGGGAACACAAACATTTAGACCATAGCAAAGATCCAAAACAAAATAGAATACAAATTCCCTGGTCTCCCAATCCCAGCAGCAACACTCCTTTCTGTGTAGGCACACACAAGTGTGTGTGCACAAACACGCACAAAACACACAGGAAAACAAAAAGCCTTTGTGAATAAACACTAATGTAATATGTTGTATAACGAATGAGATTCCTGCTTTGTGGTTGCAGACTTTGGTCTTTCCTGGAACTTCTGAGTTCAGAAGTGTTGAAATTGGCAATGGAAATTCCAACAGGAGGAAATTATGTAGAAAGAAAACAAAAAACTTGTTGTTCCTCCTAAAAATAGGCAAAAAAGGGAACATATAAATGGAAGAAAATATAGAAGTAAATATATTTCAAAAATTAAAAATCACTTAAAGATCAACCATTAATGCAAATGTAAAGTTTTAATTTCTCCTGGTGAACACCTTGTAACATGGAAAACTTCTTCTAATAGAACCCTTTATTACAAAGAGTGGTACTGAGAGCACCAGAACATCAAAGACTCAAACACCACTGGGTTTAATGCCAGTAACTGATGAACAAGGTGAAGAGTCAAAAATGAGGAAGTAAACATTAAATAGCAGTTAAAGAACATTGGCACACATGCTCAGAAAAATAACCAAGAGTGAGGGGACAGTGAGAGAAACTTCCATACACAAATCACTCACATGCAAACGACCTGTTACAGGCTAACCCTTCACAGACAGGCTAACCCTCCCGCATAACGAGCCTAGGACAAGAGCGACATGGTTGCTTTCTTGTGTAGTTTTGTTGACCACTGTCACCCCAGTAAATTTTAATTAAAAAAATAACAATAAAAAGGGGATATTTTTTAAAAAGCCACAGAGAAAAACTGTGGAACAAATAGCAAGTTGAAGGGAAAATACATGTTGGAAAAAAAAGATTAAAGAGAAATTTGGCATTTACAAAGAGAAAAGCTTCGCATAGGACTGAAAGAAGCCGTAATGGATAAAAAAGGTAGTTTAAACTATACACAAAAAAGTGGGGAGTCACATTTATCAGTTTGAATTATCTTTAATATACGTTTGATAAAGCTCTGGACAAATTGACATTAATTCTGAATCTTAGACAAATTTCTTCCTACCATGACGCAGACAAGAGCACATGAGGTTAAAGTGGACTCTTTCAATATACACCAGGAGACAGACAATTTCCTCCACAAAAAAAAAAAAAAATCAGTACAAAAAAAATTGTGGATATCCTGTCATAGTTAATGTAATGCTTCATTTCCCCTACCAGAGGAAGCATAATAAAGACCTCCTGTGACAAATATAAAAGATACTGTTTTTAGACTGCAACATTTTTACAACAGATAACCTTTTGGAGCAGTCTATAGAAATAAAGCTTGTTGTATATTCTGTATTTCTAGTCTGTACCCAAATCTGATACAATACTCTGCTTGGTAAATACCTAACCACCTATTAATTAAATGAAAAGAAAATTTTAAAACTTTTTTGAACATAAGGTGGAACATATAAAACTTGCAAGAGCAACACAAAAAAATAAAAATAAAATCCCATATCCCTTCCACCCAGACCCCCCCACATGTGAACATATTGCAGTCACATTTGCTTTATTCCTTTCTCTGTCTCCCTCCCTTTCTCTCTCGGCACACACTATATTTGTAAACATACATACTTATTTTTCCTAAAAACAAGAATATTCTGATACATAAACACAACACACCTATCAAAACCAGGAAATTAAGACTGATTTGGGCCGGTTGAGTGGCGCATTCCTTAAGAGCTGGCTTGGGATGCCAGCGGTCCTGGTTCAGATCCCACATATGAGGGCCAGTGACACTGCCCTCTACAGCTAAGATGGTGAACACCAGCTCCACCGGGACAGCATAGCTGCAGTCCGTGCTGCAGTGGGCTGCCTACAGTGTCTGGCAGCCAGCGTGAGTGGCTGGCAGCCGGTGTGAACTGCCAAGAGCCACTGTGAGCGGCCGTCCAGAGGCCAGCGACCGATCTGCCTCACCTGAGAAGAGTGTAATGATGATGCCAACATGGGCCAGTGAAGCAATGTCCTCCACAACTAGACTGAAGAACAAAAGGAGAGCAACTTCTCTGTTCCCCTTTACCGGGTCCCCTCCCCCAATTAAAAAAAAAGAAAAAAAAAATCTTAAAAAAAAGGATTCAATACTTCAGACCCTTTTAAAATTTCACCAATTATTTTAATCATATTTTTCATAAAGAAAACCCCGCATACGCATTGCATCCAGCTGGCATGTCTCCCTAGTCGCCTGGAGTCTGGAACAGTTCCTCAGTCTTTCTTTGTCATTTCACAACTTTGACATTTTTAAAAAATACAGGGCGGTCACTTTGTAGAATGCCCTTCAGTTTGGGTTTGTCTAATGTTTCCTCTTGATTACATTCAGAATATGAAATTTTTTGGCAAGAGTCTCACAGAAGTGGCATTGTTTTTCTCAGCACACATGTCAAGAGGCACAAAACGCTGATTTGTTCCCTTAATGGTTATGTTAACTTTGAGCATTTGATTAAGGAGGATTTGCCAGGTCTCTCCACTATTTTTCCCTTATAATTTATAAGGATCTTATGGGGAGGGAAGTAATTTTTCTTTAAATAAAGCAGTACTGGAATGAGAGAGATGTTTTTAAACATACAAAAAGCAGAAAAATATAAATGAATCAAGACTAATTAACAAAATAACTACATTTAAAATAATTAGAATACATTTAAAGCATCGTGTACTTATTTTTTAATCATATGATATATATATATATATATACATATATATATATACTATTTTTAATAATGGTCTTAATATTTCTTTTTCTATAGAGACCAAGTCTGGATGAAAGAAATAAATTGGTGATAAGTGAAAAAAAAACAAACCGATGATTCATAACAATGTATGTGAAAGTGTTGAATGGAATGTTTACTTTGGAAAGGCTGTAAGATTTACTGAAATGTTTCCAACCAGTGGCTTCCCCATCAATCCCTCTCACAGGCTGCTGCCTTCATTCCTAATGAACCAGTGGGCATAGGGACATGGGTGTACAGGAAGTAAAATTAAAAAATAACATATGATAAAATAAAATTAATTAATTAAAAATTAAATTAAAATTAAAAATAAATTTTAAAATAGTATAAAAAGATTCTGAGTTTGGTGAATCCTTGAAGAAATGGTCAAATGGATGTGAATCTGGAACCGGAGAAAGGCAGAGATGAGAAACAATTCTACAGATTAAATCCTGATAAATACAAACATTGCAGCCAGAAGGAGTTTCAACTTATAGTTGTGGCAGATGCGGGGTGAGGCATATTTTTACCCAGCCTTAACTAAAGACGAAGCACACTATCAATGAGCTTGGACTCAAAATTGTTTAATTAACAAGACGTTTAAAAAGAACACACAGTTGTGAATACAATGATATATTCCTTTATTTTCACATACACTCTAACTAAAAGAGCATAAGTGCACGTCAACAAAAGATCAAAATAGGCTTTGGCTGAAAACCATGCATTTGACAAATAATGTTAATAGCCAGACAAGAAGAAAGTTAGCTTTGTAACCTTCTACTTCATTTGATTCAGACAGAAACACAGCATGAGTTTTAACAATAACAAGAAAATCGTTTGAAATCTTTTATTGTGGGAAAACATTAACAACTTTCTCAAAGAAAACTTTTAAAAAGTGACCCAATAGAAAAGTCTGGAAAAATCAAGAAGATTAAATAAATTCTGGACCACTCAGAGCAACATTCTTTCAATCATAATTGCAGAATGCTTCTTTGTGTTTCTGTGATGAACAAGATTGTCATGTCTCCAACAACAGTAAATTGGTGTTCCTTGGAATAAAAGTCAGTCTCTACCTTTGAAAATATATGCCTTCTTTGAGGAAATTCTTATGCCTAATAGCTTTTTTACATTCTGGACAATTAAATGGATTCAGATCATAAATTATGAAACATCACTACATGAGGTAAGCTGCCTAAAAGCATTTGTAATGTATGTATACATTCAATATGAAAATCCTTTATTTACATTTTTACCTGGCATTCAATTTTTTAAAATTCAGTCTCTCATGCCATTGTGGTGTTTTTCAAATGATACCTTCAAGTCAACGATTTCTTTCGACTACAATAAAGAAGATACGGCAAGAAAAATGCTGCAGTGCCATCTTCTGGAAGGACATTCAAGAAATCCCTTAGTTCTAGTTCCATGGCAACAACTGACAGTGTTTCTGTTTGCAGGAAAGAATATTTGGGTTAAAACTGAAAATCTGTCTTTCATCCAATTCTCTTATCACTTAAACAATTAGAAGCTAGTGCAGGTAACAAAATGTTATAATCACAAAAGAGAAGTTTCTTAGATCCACAGAATACTTTATGGTTTTACAACTTCTTATTTATTCTTTCTAAAATCCTTTGAAGTTTATTACAGATTAGCCCCAAATTTCAGATTTACTATTTCATTGCTGGGTTATTACATTATTTTTCAATTTCTATGATACTCTAAAGAAAAATACAATCATTTGAGTATTATTTTTCACGTTAGAACTAGCTTGCAGCTAATTTATAAAGATTGTCTGCTAGGATAGGAAATATTATGAATTGTTGGATATCAGTTCCTCTCTATTATGAGGTTTTCATGTTATTAATAAGCACAAATCTGTTTTCATGACCACTTACCGTTTTTTCCCAAGCTGCAACATAATGTGCTCTAGTGAACATTTTAAATGGTAAGGAATTTAGTAAACATTTTTGTAAAGATAACTATGCAATTTTAGGGTTCTATTGCTTCTTGATATATACATGCTGCCCTCTGCTGAGAAGACAAGGTGGTGTAATGTAAGATTAATGTTCCCAAGAAACATACAGAGGGTGCCAAAAAAATGTACACACATTTTAAGGAAAAAACTATTAAAATTGTAATACTTAATATATACTGATAACTAAAGATGACTACAAGTCATGTTTGACTTCTGCAATTACAAGAGGTGCTCAAAGTGGTTATCATTAGTGTCCAGACACTTCTGATTATGGCGAACTGCTGCTTAAGCAATGCTGACCAAAGTGTCAACTTGTATACATTTTTTTGGCACCTCTGGTACCTTCAGTACCACTCCTTGTGTGATGTTGCATGCCTATCGCTTACTCAACTTGCTGAGTGACTGAAATATAAAATCTCCTGCTCTGGTGTGTGTGCATCCATCGAAAGTCATTTGTCCAGTACTCAGCAACCTAAATCACCTTTTTTTTACACAAAGGAAAGATATACCCTTGTTGCTAAACAGTTAATGAATGGAACAGTAGTGAAGTATGGGAAAGATCGCTAGCTCTGGGATCAAACAGATTTGGGCAGGCATCAGGTTTTTCTACCTATTATCTGGGTGAGTTTAAGAGTCACTTGACCCCCTGAGCCCGAGTTTCCTCATTGATAAAGCAGTGGTAAGCATCTGCTAGTTTCCAAAGTCCTTTGAGAATTAAAATACAATGATGCATAGCTCATAATAGAATCTTAATAATAACTACTAACTACTTTCAAAACCCGTGTGAAAAAGCATGAATTACCAATGCTTTTCTACCTAACCAGTTATTTAGCCTTAATGTGGAGCCTATAAGTAGTATCCTAGATACCAAAACACTGAGCTAGGGGGCCCGTGCAGAGTAGTTATGGAGCCAACAAAAATCTTGGCACTGCTCAGTTCTCCTCTTCTGCCAACCAGTACAGGGCTAACACAAGTTATAACTCCAAGAACAAGATTGATTTCTTAAATCCTTAAAGTACTTTAAATCCTCCACTATGCCTACAAAATATTCATCAAATGTTAAAAATAGTTATTTCTGGCTGGTGGGGTTTTAAATGACTTTTTAAACTTTATTTTTGTAACTTACTACAATATGAGAATTTTAATAATAAGCACAATTATGACAAAAACAATAACAAATAAATATTTCCTTGCAAGAAACAAGCCAACTAACCCCAGTTTCAATGGCTCTGCATTTTGCCTCTCAGGGGACATCTAGTGATGTCTGGAGACATTTTTGTTGTTGTTGCTATAACTGGAACAGTGCTACAGGTATTTAGTGGATAGAGGCCAGGGATGCTGTTCAATAGTCCCAAATGTACAGGAGATAGATACACACACAGACACACATACAGATTATTTGGTCCAAAATGTCATAAGTGTCAAGGTTGAGAAACACTGCATTAGATATAAGAAACCCGAGCTCCTAAGCATATTATATATGTCCCTGACCTTCATCTTCAACCCTACCACCTTGCAATTTTGACTAAGTTTTAATCTAGAGTCAGCCCTGAACTTCTCATTAGTCCCAGAATATTAAAAAATTGGCTTGCTTCAGGTTACTCAGTAAGTAGCAGGCCTGGACTCAGTTCCAAATCCCCAGACTCCAGTCCTGGTCTCCTCCTGGCGTACTACAGCTACCGACAGAAAGACCTCCCTTGAAAATGGACCTAAGTTATTAAGATTCTCCCCTTTGAAGTCAATTAATAGTTACAGAATGCTTTCTATGGAGAGGCAAAGTGTTTATAAGGGGGCTGTGACATGAAAAACGACTAAAACACTAGACCAGCTCTCGAGGTACCACAGTCTAACAAAGATAACTCACACACTGTAGTTAGTCCCACGAGCCACACACCCATGTGTGCACACACAAACGTATTTTGAAGATACAGAAAAATGGAACATTTTCAGGAATGATTACGGATAAGTGAGGGGTAGACAGTTTGTGAATGTGGATCAGAAAAGGATGAAGAAAGAGTCTTGAGCAAGATAATCATGTTGCTGAGGTGTGACTATGTGGGATGTCTGCACTGGAAAGTGACCCACCAACACAAATGATCAGTTCAAAGTTATGTGATAAACTTGATTCAAGTGGGGCCAGGTAATCAAACACCTGACACTTCGCACTTCTGAAAACCAAAAAATCACTTGGAGATGGGCAGGACAAAAACTTAGTATAAAGCCACCTCCTTCCAATCAAAAATATCTAACTTTACTTAAATGGGGATCTTCTGAAAAATACCCTCCAATGGCCACTGGCTCTGCCTAACACTTTAAAAAGCAATTGCCTCTGCTGGAAAATGCAATTCCAACACTATCAACTTCTAGTATTCTATGCACACTGAATCAATATAACCATACCTTTTGTCATCAGGCCAACAATTAATTAACAAGAGTAGAGAACTTAATAACCATATAATCTCTCAAAATTTACAAAATTATTATGAATTATGAAAATTCAAATAACTACCTATGCCGTAAAATGCTGCATAATTTAGACACTCAACTTTTAAATCCTTGAGAACCTTGTCCTTCCTCAATTCTTGCTTATAATTTAATTAATACTGGTAATCATCTTAATTTCCTACATGAAATAATTAAGCACTGAGATCACTAATAAAAATGTAATCATTTTAATACCTATTCAAATTTTTAAAATACTCAGGTTATGAATTTCTATGACTGTGATAACTTATAAAGTGTTTGAAAAGATTAACTTAAAAGCACCAATTCTGTAGCTAGAAGAGATAAATATCAAATGTGACAGGGAGGAGCATATAAATGCTGAAAATAAGCTCCCGGTGGTTCTGCAAAGACCTTCTTCACCTCACTTGATAATCACCTGAAAAAACTAGAGAAAGCAAGGATGAAGCAAATTATGGAAACTAAAACAAAGACACAATTATTAATAAATTTATAATCAAGCAAAAATGATCATTTACCTTTTAATGATGACAGGTAAAGTTGATATTTCTCTCCACCACATTTTATTCTATGACAAAGTTCAGGCAGCAGTTTTTTCCACCACAAAGTCTATCTTAGGAAAAAATGAATACATTTTAAGTTTGATGCATCTTACATTCAGATTTCCAACAAGAAGAAGATCGTGCAGGGCAAAAATACATCATTTTGGTAAAGGCAGCAAACTTCATTATAAAGAGGATAAATCAGCAGCCAGTATTCTGCTTAAACTATAAATGTCGGATTTGTAACTTGAAAAATCTAATAAGTATATTGTACATAAACACAGGGCTATTTTCAAGAAGCCATATAGACACGTCCTGTACCATCTCTTAGGTGGCAGGAAGGAAGAAAAAAGAAAGTACTAAAGTCTAAAACTCCAATTTCTAAACTAAAGACTATAAAGCCCGGAAAAATATTTTCCCAACATACATTATGTTTCCCAAATCTTCAGGTAATAGCCTACTTCATCTTCAAATGAGATTTTTAATGACAATAACCTACTATCACCATATACTTTAATAGCCTCTAACAGTACTCAAAACACATAACAGATTAAACATACATGTTCATTTGACCCACATAGCCCTGTGAGCTTGGACTGGCATATTTGTCCCCATTTTGCAGATAGGGCAACAAGATTATCAAATCTGATTATCACTGATCAAGCCTAAAAAAATGTAATCTGAAAAGCGTACCCGATTTTCTTCTTTCAGTTCATGATTGGCATATGGAATGATGGCCTCTGGGCACCTCTCTAGCAGTGTGTCTATACACTGTTCATACTCTTTCAAACGTGTCTGACACAGAACCTGGACACTGAGGCCAGCAACAGTGTCTTCTGAGAGTGGCTCCAAGAACGGAACAATGGAAGCTATGTCAAATGAAGGACCACATATAAGAGACTATGAACAAAAAAGTGAAATGTTATGAAATGAGGCACCCAAAAAACTAAAGCATAGCATACAGAATACCATTTTTTAAAAAGACTAAACTTCACTTGCAAAAAATATTTAAAAAGAATGAAATTTTAGAGCACATGCATATGATATTATTTAGTATGTCTAAGTGGACTGAAGTATTAATATTTAAACCAACTCTAGTTAAAGAATAACAATTTGTTTAATAGAAAGCAATCATTTGTAAAATAACATGATTTTATTTGCTTTGGATAGACTGCAAATTAAAACTAATGGGAATGCTTTGGGACTCTATCCTAAGGAAATAATCAATATTGGGGTTAAAGAGTTATGTCCAATGATATTCATCACAAGAGTACTTATAATATTGAAAACTAGAAGCAACCTAAATGTTAAACAAAAAGGGATGAGTAAATAAATTATGGTACATTCATATGATAGGATATTATATAACCATCAATACTGTTTCCAAAGGCTACTTAATGACAAAATGCTCATGATAAAATAACGAGTAAAAAAAAAAAACTCAATGCAAAATTATATTCAGATCATGATCAGTTTTATAAGACCTACACTAGTACATAAACATATTTTGTTTTGTTTTCTTTTTCATATTTCCCAAAGTTTCTATAATAAGCATATACTATGTATGTAACCAAAAAATAAAACTTAACATTCAAGAAAACTAAAACACTTGTTAAGGACCTAATAATTTGTATCAATACCATTTACTACAAGCTGAATAACAGGTACTATTTAAATCAGTATTCAGAGCTGTAACCAATATTCTACTTTTAAGCATTTAAACTATAAATACAGTTGACCCTTAGCAATGCAGATTTGAACTGCATGGGTCCCCTTATATGAAGACTTTTTTCAGTTGACCTGCGCAGTTCAAACCCGAGTTGCTCAAGGGTCAATAGGCATTTGGGAATCCACAAATGCTGAGGGCTGACTTAATTTATAAGTGGATTTTTCACTGCACAGGCAGTTGGTGGCCCTAACCCCTATGTCATTCAAAGGTCAGCTGTACTATTATCAAAATAATCTCTGCTTTTTCTCTCTTCTGGATAAAGATGAGAAGATCATACACTGATTTTCTTCTTCCTGTATCCTTTTTGCTACAGCTTCTCAGGCTCACAGGTGGATACGGAATGTGAACTACCCATTTATAGTGAGCATGATTATTCTATTCCAAATGTCTACCAAGGAACGGCTAGGAGACTAAGGTTGGTCTTTTTCATTCCTGCAAGTTTAATAATCACCTTCATCTGAATCATTTCCTTACAGTAAGATAGCAAACATGAAATACGGTGATAATCTGCCACTTACAGGATCTCTCAACACGGAAAAAAAAAAAGCACAGATTATTTCTATATTCAAGATCTTGTTTAATCGTGACAATGGGCTGGGCGGAAGGAGCAAGGCATGGGAAATCCAAACCAGGGTTAAAATGAAACTAGCCAAAACTTCATACAAAATGGATTAATTACCCATCAACTTTTACTTAGTTTTAGGCATATTATCAAGAAGTTTACAAAGAAGAAACACCAGGCAATATATATTACTGAATAAAAAAAAGGTCCAAAGGTCACTGCTCTTCTTTACAGTACGCTTAATGTTGCCTGCTTCTTAGCAGAGTGCTCCTTTTTGCCTTCTTCATTATTGGAAATGGACTCATCTCCACCCCCAGTACGTGCACTCTTTACTCCCTTCTCTGATGTAAATCTCACCCTCAGCCACCTCTGTAGGGCTGGGATCCAGACTTCTCTGTCTTCTGCACCCACAGCTACAGCTCTAAAGACAGGTAGCTGCCAGGAGGTTGGGGGTGGGGACCATGATGATTTGGGCCAAGGGGAGGGCATTTGCTAGTTACTGTGTCATTTCAAATAGCAGGGTTTTGACATGTAAATGATTTATAGATTGTTTTAATTTTTGCACAAATACACTATTACAGTATCTGAAGACAAGAGACAGAGACGCATATCAAATCTGCATAGTGTTGAAGGGGCAGAGAGGAGGCATAAAATTTTGAAAAACTCTCCAGGTGATTCTGAACCTCCCTATTTCTCTAGGGAAGAACCAAATAAGAGCTTTCTGTTTCTTTTTTTTCTTTTTCTTTTTTTTTTAGCTGAGCCTGCCACCTGTTGGCAGCTCAACGGCAACTCAGCTCGGGCTGGCCTCGAACAGCTGTTGCTCAGAGCTCAGCTCGCACTCTTGAGTGAGCTCTTAACCAACTGAGCCACTCAGCCGGCCCGAGCTTTCTGTTTCTTGAGAGTTATTTTTTCTTAATGACTAAGTCTAATTGACCCAGATAATCTCAAAAGAACTGTATTTAGGAAAATGATTTAGAAAAGTGTAGGCTAACCACATTTCTATTCTTTAACAACGAAGATTACCAAAAAGAATCTACCCTGTTAAAAATTTTAAAAAGATCACTAAATTATACTTTTTCAAGCAATGATTATAAATACATTTGATGTTTATCAGATGGAACTTAACAGCACTTATTACAATTACGATTTGAAATATGTAATTTGTATGTTTGAGGTCTGACAATTAAGTTCACGAACTTGTTGCAACGATGTTGCTAACCTTTTCTGATATCACAGGAATTATTCATTATAAATTTGTACCAACTGGACAGTAACCAAATTTACTATTCGGAAGTGCTGAAAAGGCTGCATGAAAAAGTTGGATGACCTGAACTTTTCGTCAATTCATGGCTCTTACATCACAACTATGCACCAGCTCACATTGCACTGTCTGTGAGGGAGTTTTTAGCCAGTCAACAAATCACTGTATTGGAACACCCTCCCTACTCACCTGATCTGGCCCCCAGTGACTTCTTTCTTTACCCAAAGATAAAGGACATATTGAAAGGAAGACATTTTGATGACATTCAGGACATCAAGGGTAATACGATGACAGCTCTGGTGGCCATTCCAGAAAAAGAGTTCCAAAATTGCTCTGAAGGGTGGACTACGTGCTGACATCAGTGCATAGCTTCCCAAAAGGAGTACTTCAAAGGTGACTGTAGTGATATTCAGCAGTGAGGTATGGAGCACTTTTTCTCAGATGAGTTCGCGAACTTCATTGTCAAACCTCCTATGTTCCGGGACAGCGAGACCCTGCCTGCACTATCCCATGCTAGTGCTCAAGGAGTAATTCTGGAATGAACCAATATGGGGCTCAGTAGCCTCTAGATCTTAAGGATAGTAGAGATAAGTACCAACAACAATCTTCTCTGGTGATTTTTTTAAGAGTGTAAGTAACTCAAAAACCTAACGAGGCCAAAAAGATGGTGAAAATGAATGAAGGCAGTTGAGTGTAAGGAAAACGGATATCATACACTCAGTGCCTGAACCAGGGTGATATCAGGATGAGAACTGTGGCAGGCAGGGCAGCAGGAGCACGGCCCAAGCAGAGTCACTTGGCTCCAACCCACAGGTCTCGGGCAGTAAGGACCCAAGGTTACCAGTTCTGCTGAATTTTTCTAGAGAAACTTGAAACTCAGAATTCTTAATTTGAAATCTCACTTTTTATACGTTGGCAGCTATACTGGACAGACCAAATAAAACAGATTTGGGGATTTTATCTGGTACTTGGGCCACTGAACTACATTAAATAAAATCAGATCCACATTAGCCTAGCCTGATCCATCAAGTCAAATGTGCACTTCATTTCTCATTTCCAGTCAAAACACTGTCATGGTCAGAATTCTTGCAGGGTGATCATACTTTTAATTTTTTTTAAAAAAATCCTTTTCAAGAGCTAGATAAGCTAGCTATCTTGACCTATTTCCTATAAAACAGACAGTAGTGGTTGGGTTGGGTTGGAGGACTGAAATGTTTGAGTGAACACTAAAAAAAGCCTGCATCATATCAATAAAAATAACGCTATATATCTGCCATACTTGTACTTCACAAAGTGTTTTCAAGCACATCTGCAAACTAGGCAAGACAGTCATGGGACTCGGTGCTGCTCACTCATTTGCTGGGAACAAAACCAGTCTTCCTGTAAAGCAGCTTTAGGCAGAGATAGCAATTCCATCCAGAGCTCCTGAGTGTGCCTAACTATGGATTTTTTGTACCCCCAAATTATACACTCTAGATTAACACAACACCAAATTTATATTCTACATTAAATTGCAATGGGCATATTCATAAGAAAATAGCATTTTTATTTACCTGTAATTTGGAGAGATCTTCTGCATAATTTTTGTCAGCTAAGGAATCTGATGATATTAAGATATTAACCCATGGGCAGATTAAGCCATAATGATTACAGGAGTTTATCTAAAATGTAAAAGTAATTTATTATAAACAAAATACAACAGAACAAGGAGCTCTTCATCCATTCCAAAAAGAGCAAGCAATCGTTAATCTTCTGCCACGTTGTAGAATTAAATATTTAATTTTCTAGGAATGGGAAAGAAAGTCTTTTAGAATCTATCTCCCAGAAAAAAGTTTTGCCTTGCTGCTTCTCGCTGAACAAATCTGCACTAAATATTTCCTAGTATTTTACATTTTAAAATATTCCAAGGAGGCACTTTCTAGCAAAAAGAGCAACAGTGTTTTTAAGCTAAAAATTAACAGTAATACTGGAAATCATTTTTATTTCTACTACTTTCCTTGGGAAGCAAAATGTCTTCCATAAATTCTCAAGATAATTCCCATAAAGCTCCCCCCGCCCCCTCGGTTATTCAAGAACTTGGTGACATTTTCCCGTGAACCGACCTTAGCTGTGGCATCCATAAGAGGCAAAGGAGCTGGCAGGGAGGGAGCAGAGAGGGTAAAGGCTGTGCTGACGGCTGCCACACGGGCCACAGAACAGCCCTGTGTAAGCGGCTGATGGGAAGTGGGGCCGGTAAGGAAGTCTCTCCCACAACTTCCTGCAGGTCCTTGCCCATCAGGAGGGTCTACAGAGGTCTCTTTTCTTGTGTTCTACTTCATGACCATCCCCTGAGGAAGCATCAACATGTTCTGGGGAAAGCCCCTTCCGCTAAGCTTTGGCTACTGAGGTACCACTGCAAGCAAGTACCATAGGAGCAGGAGGGGCGTTTCTTAGAATATTAAATTATTTAAAATATGGGCAACTCATGGACAAGTTTTAAGTGTACTTGTAACTACTGCTTTAAAAAGGTATCTGGCAGTATAAATTAGGTTTGACTCAAAGCCATTAAAAATAAGGCGGCACATTATTGTAATGTGTAATGTCCAAGTTTAATTTAGTGTATTATTCCATTGTCTTACCAGGTCTTCTGATGTTCGCAACGGTATGGTGTCAGGGGGCTGCCTCTTAGATAATCTCCAGATGTATTGTGATGTGAGCTTGAAAAAGAGTTCCTGCAGTAGCACATCGGGGAGACATGCTACCAGCTGAGCCTCCCAAAAGTCTACCAAGAGCTGAGGGATCCTATCTTCATCCTTACCACAAAGCACCTTGAAAACAGGGAAACACGCCCCACATCCCAGGTCAGTGTAGTACTGACTGAGTTCCAGCTGGTCTGATAGCACTCCATTGTGTGGGCTGTACATATAATAATGTAGCATTAGCGTTAGTGCTACAGCAAAGCAAATTTGGACACTTCAACAGGAAACAGATTCTAGCTTGCATGAATGAGATTTTTCTAGATACATTCTTTTAATCTGTACTTTTAAAACTGGTTATGCCTAAGTCTGTTTTTTCAATAAACAAATGAAAACTCGCTTCTCTTATTTTGCTCCCTGCTCCCACCAATTGCATCAGGCAAGCCAGAACAATGAACATTTTCAAAGTGAAAAACCTTAAAGAAGGAATCTGCTTCTTCAATTCCAATTTTGTTGTTCTTCTGTAAGCCCAGGACTGAAGCCACGAGCAATCCAGGCTGAGTCTCCTTTAGGTGAAGTGCAAGTTCAGTTGGAACACTCCGTCCCTTCTTCTGTTGAATCAATAGCCGAGGTTCCAGAATAAAGCCACATACCAACTTCATCTTAAGATAAAAAAGAAATTTAGGAACTAAATGTATTGTACATTCATCTTGGAAATACATGCTAGTGCATTCAAGATTCATGGCTAAGCTATTAATAATTTACTTTAATCTCAGTGTTATCTTTAACTATAAAGACCAGCTCTCACTCTAAGAGCACCATTGTTAACTATCTTCATAGACGTTATTAATACTTAACTAAGCATCAAGATGTCCTGTTTTTGTAGAGCTTTAAATTTAGGTGTACTTGATTTAATAACACTATTACCTTAATTTTTTTCAAAACTATGGAAAGAAAATTCATCTTTCTAGAATTCTAGTCTTCAAAGCAAATGATATCTCAATGCTGACTTGCTCCTTTCATCATAATGTGTCATTTGTACAGGAACAAAGCACTCCAGCTCTTGTTTCAGACACCAAAGTCATACTGTAGGTATCTGACCACAAGCAGGCAATAAAACAACAGTGTAGGAGCACAGGATCTGGAGCCAGATGATCTGCTTCAAATCCTGGCTCTCCTAAGCTGCTGCTGGATGGCTCAGTGGACACAGTGAGCGTGCGCTCTTAACAACGAGGCTGCTGGCTTGACATCCCACATGGGATGGTGGCTATGCCCACCCGCAACTAATTGAACACAGCACCTTGAGCTGAGCAGCACAACTAGATTTGGAGCTAAGCTAGCTGCACCCTCCACAACTAAGATTGAAGGACAATAACTTGGCTGTTACCCTTCCCCAATTCCTCAACACTGCTCCCCTTCCCCAATTTCCCAATAAAATCTTTAAAAAAAAAAAAATCCTGGCTCTCCACTCACTAGCAGGGTGACCTTGGACAAGTCATTTACACTTCCTTTGTCTGGGTTCCCTCATTTGTAGAACAGGTACAATAACAACATCTACCTTATAGCACTGTTATAAGAATTAGAGAACAAATGCAGGTGGAATTAGGCCTGGGACATAATACATGCTCAGTTAATGTCATTTCTTAATTTCTTCCATTAATGATTAACATCTTTGGGTCATGCCCCCAAATGGCCTCTCTTCCAAGGGAAAGCTACATTTTCTTTGATACACCATTCAAATGCCCAATCCTTAATAAAGCCACTTAAGATTTTCCCAAGTGCAGGCTAATTCTGAAACTGCTGGCCTCCCACGGCTCACAGTGAATGTCCCACTTGCTCTCCCTGAATACACATCACTCTGTCCTGTTTTCAGTGGACACACCAGTCCCTCATACCAGATCACTGTAGGCTCAGGACAGAGCCTATAGATTCCCCATGCTCTAAACATGCCTGACACTAAGCTGAAAGGTCTTTGTTACCCAATACTGCCACTGATCATTCTTATTTCTTTTTCACTTGCCAGATAAAGCCCAACCACTTCCACTTTGGGTCACTTCTTTTCTAATATCAAGTCTATTTTCCTTTACAACTAAGTAAAACTGAGCTAGACAGAAGACAGAAGAAAGCTCAACACCTCAGGAGTGGCAGGTCCTAATTCAGATTGCTCTTATAGCAGGCAGGGCACCATACCTCTGAATAGCTTTTCATTTCATGGCAGTACATGTCAAGCTCTCCCATTTTCAGGGCCATTGCTGCCTTGGTCAATGTCACTAAGACTGATGAAAACCCAGATGTATCCAGCTTCTTTAGATAGCTTATGGCAGTTAGAGGGTTAATATTCTTCATGGAAGGACTACAGAGAATGTGGGGCAGCTGCTTCGGCTCAGCCACCTGAAACATCTGAACCACTTGTGCTGCTAATTCCTTTGAGAAACATGGACAAGAAATGAAAGGTCCGTCAGCCAACAGAAAGCAACAAAATCAGGAAAAAGGAATATAAAAGATACAATATTCAATTAAAATAAAATTATAGTATTTTTTAATTTTAAAAGACAGAGTTGATGGTAATAAGGTGGGAGACCTGCAGTGACTCTTTGCTTTGTTAAAAATGAAGAAAAAGCAGTGAAAATATGTACTAAATTGTGGCCACAATTTCTAATTTGAGCAAGAGTTCAGAAGAAGGAACTAAATGTTGGATTAAATTACACTCAAAAATCCATTATAAAAAGTTACAGCTTGGGGCTAGCCGAGTGGCATGGTAGTTAAGCGCTGGCTTGGGAAGCCAGTGGCCCTGGTTCAGGTCCCACATTTGAGGTCCAGTGACACTGCCCTCAAAAAGAAAAAAAAAAAGTTACAGCTTAGTATAAAATATACTTAATGAGGTAATTTATGAGAAAATTTCATTTCTCTCAAAACCTTAAAACATTTGGTATCACAATATCTAACTATATATTTTGTATTCAACTCTTTTTAAAAATACATAGGGATTGGGCCACCCGAGTGGCGGGTTGGTTAAGAGCTGGCTTGGGATGCCAGTGACCTCGGTTCGGATCCCACATATGAGGGCCAGTGACACTGCCCTCTACAGCTAAGATGGGGAACAACAGCTCCACCTGGAGCTGGGCTGCTGTGAGTCCCTGGGACAGCATAGCTGCAGCCCCTGCTGCAGTGAGCTGCCATAGGCTACAGTGAGTGGCCGGCAGCCAGCGTGAGCGGCTAGAAGCAGGTGTGAGCTGCCAAGAGCCACAGTGAGCAGCCATCCAGAGGCCGGCGACCGATCTGCCTCATCCAGGAAGAGCGCAATGATGATACCGACATGGGCCAGTGAAGCAACGTCCTCTAGACTGAAGAACAAAAGGACTGCAACTTGTCTTTTTCCTTCCCCAGTTTCCCAACACTGTTCCCCTCCCCCAATTCCCCAATAAAATCTTAAAAAATATAAAAAATAAATACATAGGGGTTAAAAGTAATCCTTAATAATGTGTTAAGGTCATTGGGCCAGGATTTCATAAGTGAAGCTTTGGACCTTTGGACTATGGGATGACTAAGACTGTGGAAAGGCTTGCAGATGAGAAGGAAGGCAAAGCCCACATCCTGTCATTGTTCTAAGGACATGCCACTGTCACACTGAGCAGGTCATGCAACCACAGTGGACCACATTTCCCTGTCTATATAATAAGAAGGTATGAGAAGATGAGGATAAGCTTTTTTCTAAGCTATAACTCTATAATTATTAATGAAGAAAGGGGCACATTAGTTACCATTTTAGGAAAAGAATATATATATTACCCCTAAAAAAATATTTGGAACTTGACTTCTAAATAGTATTACATAAAATAAATTGCTAAAATGAAAAGTTAAAAATATCAGATATAACTGAAAAGAAAACTATATTTACTTCACTTAATTCTTCATCCAGGTTTTCATAAAGTGAATGATTAATGTAAAATATTAATCCCCTTTCATATTTCTGTGATCCATCCTCTGCTGCCCACTCCACTCGGGCCAAAACTTCAGCCATAGACAAACCAGACATCTTATAGTATGGCAAGGCAAGGTGGGAATACTGGGTGTCAAGCCTGCAGAAAAGGAAGCAAAAAACCCCTCAAGTGTGTCATTTTTAAGTATGGATATTTAAAACATTTGATAACAAAACAGATCATGCTTTCCAGATATAAATCTGAAAATTTTTTCTACTGTCATCATCAGTAGGTGGAAAAGCGCCTCAGTCTTATTCTGCAAAGTCTAATGTAGTTGCATTTGCTCACTCACCAGAAAAATACAAAAAAAATAAATGACTTTTATTTTCATAACATGGCTCTAACATAATAGTGTTTATAGGTAGGAAAAGTCTGTTTTATTAATTTAAAATCATTCCCATGGGTCAAGTAAGCCTTAGAAATAATCATATACAAAAACTTTTGTAAATATCATTCTCAGAAATAAAAATTACTGTTCATACTAGTATCCTTTGCTGACATCATAAAAGCATTGACTACTAAGATTAAAATCACAGACAGTCCAACTGGTATCTTCCCCTTAAAGTCAATAGGCAATAAACTACTAATTTGGCTGTCTCAGGGATTTTAATTGTTCATGCCTGTCCCCAACCCAAAGCCTGAAAAGAAACTTCAAATTCCTAAATCAAGTGGTGGCAGATGCATGAACTTGAGACTCACTCCTCATTTAATAAACTGTAACTCCTTGAAGGCAGGGAACAGGTCACATTCATCTTTGTATCTCTAAGCTTAGCGTTAATACCTGGCATACTGTGTGTGCTCAACAAATGCTTGCGGAATATATGAATAAGTGAAGCACCTCCCCTCATGTGTACCCCCATTTATCAGGTAACTACCAGAGATGGAAAACATAACAAGTACATCCAGAACTCAGGATGGCTTCTCTAACAAGTTTCCAAGGAGCATCACGAACCTGCTGTAGCAGTCTCCCAGGTGCCCACAGCTTTCTTTAAATGCTTCTAAAAGCTCTGCTTTTTCTGTAGGTTCCAACTGACTGGCATCCATAAGGGCAGCTCTCACTAACAGGTGAGCCTCGCTGAGAAGGTGGATGCAGCTCTGGGTTTTTGCAGTCTTGTAGGTATTACTGTAGTCTACCTAAACCAAGAAAGGCAAACAGCTAATGTTGCAATGGAAAGACTCTCAAAAGTTTCCAAATTCTTAAAAATATCTGTACATTTTGTTAGTAAAGTTAAGGTTGTGTGCATTAAATCCTAAAAAATAAGAAGTGGTTATTTATCATTCTGTTAGGGTTTAGCTAACGTGTCCCTGCCCTCCACAATCTATGAGGCAGTTTAATACATACGTGATTGTAAACACTCCCTTGAAACAGCGCTAATTATTAGAGAAGGTACAAATAATACTGTAATGCTAATAATACTGTTAACTTAGCAATAATTTGGTCACAGTTTAATAAAGCTAATGAACACATGAAATAATTAACTTTTTTTTTTTAAAGTTCTAGGATTTAAATCTTTCTCAGTCTGAGAAAAATTCAGACTGAGTGTCCCTTTAGTTTAGTTTCAGTTGGTGAGTTCAGGTTCTGCTACATCTATTTCTGTAACTTGCAGTGGGCTTATAAAATTTATCACTAGCTATCTTAGTTGATCTGTATTTTCAGACTCCATTTGGCAAATCATCTAGATGAAGTCTAAGACTTTCAATTAAGCAAAACTAAAAAGACAGACAAAGCTGACATAATTATCAGCATAAAAATGACAAGGATAGGGCCGGCCAAGTGGCGCATTGGTTAAGAGCTAGTTTTGAGATGCCAGCGGCCCCGGTTCAGATCCCACACGAGTGACACTGCTCTCCACAGCTAACAACAGCTCCACCTGGAGCTGGGCTGTGTGAGCCCCGGCAATAGTGTAGGCTGCAGTCCCTGCTGCAGTGGGCTGCCATAGGCTACAGCGAGTGGCCAGCAGCCAGCGTGAGCTGCCAATAGCTGCGGTGAGTGACCATTCAGAGGCTGGCGACTGATCTGCCTCATCCGGGAAAAACGCAATGATGATACCAACATGGGCCAGTGAAGCAACGTCCTCCAAAACTAGACTGAAGAACAAAAAGACGGCAACTGGGCCAGCCGAGTGGCACATTGGTTAAGAGCTGGTTTTGGGATGCCAGTGTCCCCGGTTTGGATCCCACATATGAGGGCCAGTGACACTGCCCTCTACAGCTAACAACAGCTCCACCTGGAGCTGGGCTGTGCGAGCCCCGGTGACGGTGTGGGCTGCAGCCCCTGCTGCAGTGGGCTGCCATAGGCTACAGTGAGTGGCCGGCAGCCAGCGTGAGCAGCTGGCAGCCAGCGTGAGCTGCCAATAGCCGCGGTGAGCGACCATCCAGAGGCCAGCGACCAATCTGCCTCATCCGGGAAGAGCGCAATGACAATACCAACATGGGCCAGTGAAGCAACATCCTCCGCAAAACTAGACTGAAGAACAACAAGACAGCAACTTGTCTGTTCCCCTCCCCCAATTCCCCAATAAAATCTTTAAAAAAAAAATGACAAGGATACGCAGGCAAAACCTTGACCTGATGATGATCACAATTAACGCCACCACGGAGGGGCAGGCGGAGAGCATGCACTGCCAATATGATGCCCTGGGAAACACACCAAACACATTCTATCACCTGTGTGATATTCAGGCCAAGAAGAATACATAACCTGAATCTCATCAGGAATGCAAAAGGTGGAGAGGGAAAATATGTTTTTCAAAAATGTTTATATCATAAAAAAGAGAAAGGCTGTGAACATATTTGGAATTAAAGGAGGCTAAAGACACATGATAAAAATTAAAAAAAAAACATATATATATATAAAAATATATATTACCTGATGCTAGAATGGGTCCTGGACCAGAGTGGGGGAAAACACTATCAGACCATTATTGGGTCAACTGGCAAACATGGAATATGAATCATAGACTAAATAAAGTATTGCAGTCAGTATTAAATTTACTGAAGTATGACTACCTTATGGTTATGTAAGCAAATATTACTATTTTTAGGAAACACACACTGACGTATTTAGTCGTAGGCTATGAGTTATGTAATTTACTTTCCAAAGGATCATAAAAAAAGTGTGTGTATGTTTAGAAAGTGCAGAGTGCAAAAAAAAAAAAGAGAGAGAGAGAAGCAAATGGGGTACACTGTTGACTGAGAGTGAACTTTTGTGGGGAATATACAGGTTTTATTTGTGCTATTCTTATTCTTGCAACTTTTCTATAAGTTTAAAATGACATATTTCAAAATGGTTCAAAAAAAAAATTGCCAGAAATGGTTTGTCAGCTGTCACTCTTAGAAAAGGAGTGAGAATGCCCACTCTGGGCCCCTACCCACAGGACAATGCTACTGGTGCTGCGGTGCCCTGGGACAATTTGCGAATAATTCAAGGGAGAGTGAGACAGAGATAAATGATCTAAGATTTCTTTCAGCTCCATTTCATGGTTGTCTTTGGTAGGGTTAAAAGTAGAGGTCAAAGGCTCTTTATATTTATACTGGTTAATCAATCCTTGTAGGAGGTGGGAATGAATAAAGGAGTCTTACTTTAGCGAAGGGAATTTCTACTGGCTCCTCAAATGTCAGGAGCTGGAAAAGGAGAAGGTGGAAAAAGACATACACTCCACTGTCAGACAGAGCTTGTAAGCTGGTAGGTGTAGCATTCTGAATGTATGATATTTAAAATTAGCTTGTGGCCATCAATCTACTCTAAATTTCTACAAATAAGAATTAGAAGTCTGAAAGGAGTACCATTTCTCTGTACAGCTGCACTGGTGAGATCGTGTTCACAATATACAAATTCCACCCAGCCTCAGCTACGGGAGGTGTTTTGAGCTTATCACTGGTAGTTTTTCTAGATCTAAAAGCAAAACAAAGGACAAAACTGTAAGATAAGACATATTATTAATCAATGGGAATTTTTTAAATATAAATACTTGATATCCCAAGCAATAGAACTATGACAATATTTTCATTTAGTATTAACTGTACAGTCAATTTTTATAGAGTATTACTTCACAATGCTGCACAGGCCTACAGCATTTAATATTCTACAGTTCTCATGAATTGATAAACCAATCACTTCCATTTCAATCCACAAGCATTCTTAAATGGGCACCTGGCTCAAAGAACAGGCAAGAGCCCTCACAAAAAGGACGCTTTGGCTGTGCAAGTTCCCGAGCCTAGGGACTCTCCTGAAGCAGCCTCCATGAGTCCAGCACACCCTGTACCACACATCTAAGCTGAGCTCCAACAGAGCAGCACTCAGAACACACATGGCTGCTGGGAAAACGCAGACTCATATAACTGAAGTCTGCTTAATGCACTCCCCTAATCTTGCTTTCAAAGTAGGATGCATTTTCTGCAGTTCAAACTTCTAAAATGCATACCTTCGACCCAATGAATTTGCAAATAAATCAGAATTTAAAAAATCACTTGAAATACATATGCTTTACAAATGTCAAATGTGGAAGATTACAAGTTGTTTTTCCTCTTGCTAGAAGCTTTAAGATCAGTCAGACCACTCTGTGTACTCTCTAAGCAAACAGTTAACAAGTCAACATGTTTATTCCTGTTGGTGGAACAAAAAGCAGGCACAAGCAATTCCAAAAAGCAAAAACTTACGTTAAAAATAAAAACCAGGGCCGGCCGAGTGGCGCAGTGGTTGAGTGCTGGCTTGGGAAGCCGGCGGCCCCGGTTCGGGTACCACATGTGAGGGCCGGTGACACTGCCCTCAAAAAATAATAATTAAATGAAAAAAAATAAAATAAAAATAAAAACCAATGTTTGACTCGAAATACAATCCATGTTTCCTCTCCCCAAACAGCTTTCTTTCCTGACTAAATTTTCCATAGAGGAATGTTCAAGTTAGGCTGCATTCCCTACTGCTAAGTTCACAGTACAGAAAAGGTCAAACAGGAGCATAAATAGTCTGGAATTTAGGCTAGAATGATAAATAATGTGAAAGCAGAAAACTGAAGAGTCAACCAGAAATGAGTGCTATCAAATTGCAATTTTATTTTTAGGTAAATCAGTACATATCTATACATAATGAATGTGCTCTAAGGTCAGAAATGCACTGTGAATTTCTTTTGAATTGAAATACCAGAAATAATCTTTAGATAAAAATGTAACCACTGAAAAGTCATAGGAGAAAAATAGGTAGTAAAGAAACATGTGATTTGGATTAGCATTAGAGGCTCTATCTTTCCTGTTAATTACACAGAAAAGCATGTCCTTTAACTTCTTATCTAAAAGTGCATATTTTTATTGAAACTATTTTAAAATTCATTTTCTTCTACAGGTTTCCAAGGTCAATTATAAAAGATATTCTAGAGATCATTAAAATCTTTTTTCTTCCTCTGAGGGGAGAAAAAAACACCATAGAAAATCCATCTGATCAAAGTTTTGATTTTAAAAAAAAAAAGATAAAGTAAGAAGCACACAAAATACACCAGTAGCAATTCATTCCAGGAACTTTGGGAGGAATGTCTGGGGGAGAGGGATGCTTACGTAAACCTCTTGGGTGACTCTCTTCTCTCTGGAATGGCCTCAGGGTCTGCCTTAGTCAAAAGTATGACGTGGTTTTTAAAGTGACAGATGGCTTTCAAGCCTATGAAAAGCTGTATTCTTAAAGCACAGACATCCATACTGACAGGTGGGCAAGCCTAGTAAAGGAAAAATCACAAATTTAACCAAGATAAAGTACATGAATATTAATCTTCAAAATTCAGTCTATTTCATAAAGTCTTTCCTGCTCTACCACCCCGCCAGCCCCGCAAAAAAACAACACAACAACCTCAAATTCCTATTCTTATCAGAATGCGGAGGTTATCCTATCTAAACTTAACCCATTATCTATTTCATATGTGCCTGCCAAAGAGCTACTCAGTATCCACCAACTGAATGAATGCAGACAATGGGGGGAATCTCACAGCTGTGGGAACTCCCGCGTAGCTCTGGGAGTGCAGCCACAGGGTGGTGACCTGCACCAGGGAAATGCCCACCAAAAAGGGCTGATTTAGGGATATCCCAAATGGGGTTTCTAGGCAGTTAGACAGTATTAGGGGACATTCTACTGCACAGAGTATATAAAATGGCTTCTTAGTAGATGGGTGTATAGGACAGAAATGCCTATATGTTCAGATGGCCCCTAACTCTTACATCCGCAGGTGTGAACAGTGCCTAAAACGGCTGACAAGCTGTGGTGTGTCAGGTAAACTGGAGGAAACCCTAGACCAGAAGCCCGACTCCTGTCCCTGTAAGGGAGCATTAGTTCAACTAGAATTGATAAGAAAAGATACCAGAAGAACTCTTTCTGGGAGCTCACAGAATGATGCTGCCAGGCCCATGCCCTCTCCACTAACACCATTTTGATTCAGAGGTCATCTTCCTTGTCTCTTTGTACTAAGTACTTGAAGAAACACCTCCATCTGTTTTTTCACTCCTAAGAATAGTTAAGGTGGCCTTGGCTAGTGCTGCGGAGCTGGACTCTCAGAGCAATGGAAGATAAAGATAACGTGTACTTTGGACCAAACTCTGAGGCTGTAAAATCTTTCTCAGATACCACAAAGCCGAGTCAGCAAGCGGGCTAAATGACGGTGTGCTCGTTCAGGTGGCATCTCGGATTTCAGAGTGGAGTCGCAGGGAAGGGGGAGCCATGAGGTGTGATCCCCACTGTCCTTCCTCCTGCACCTCCAAGAGGACTGGTCTCAAGAGCAGCAACCCCACCAGCTACCTACTCGTGCCTCCCTTTTCTCCCTTCCTCTCTCCCTTGTTCCTTCCCTCTAGTTTTATGAGGCTCTGAGACCTGAAATTATGATTTATTTTGAAATGTAGGTTGATCCTACCTCAATCTATTATATACCCCTCACTCCACAATCACCATCTATGTAAGCCTATGTCTTTCTGAGGTTTAAAAAAAAAAAATGGCGGCAGCAAGGTGTGGGGAGAAAAGAGGAACAAAAAATCTGTTAGCTTTCAATTTTTACTAGGGAAATAACCTTTATTTTTAAAATAATCTCTTGCAAAGACTATATGTGCATTTTTAGACAGAAAGGCATGGGGGAAGCTGTGATTCTGATTTCCCAAGAGGCAGAAGGTAGGCAGTTAGCCTGGGCAGCAACAGAAAGCTACAGGCGGGCCACAGCAAATAGAGTCATTGAGAAGTGAGGTCACAGAAAACGCTACCACATATCATAACGTGGGCAACAATAACAGTAAGAACCTCAGACACACTACATTGGGCTGACTGGTTAACAAACCATCACTACTGAACACTTATTTTTCCAGGAAAAGGCATTCTAGGTACCTTTTTTTATGACAGACATAAACTAAATTGTAAAATATAAGCCATCATAACTGTGGGTTTTCCTGCTGCCTGCATCTTCATAACAAACATCCATTCAAGTAGCTTATACTTTAAAGGTAAGATAGCATATGATGAATATTATATAAACGATCAGTCTATTTTTGAGAATAGAAATTCAAGGTAAAAAAATAGAGAATTTCATCATAAAACTGCCTATGTTTAGTTTGTGGTCAAAAACTTACCAAAAATGAGGTTATTGATCTAACATATCCATTAATTCTTTGATTTAGACTACAGAAATACAAACAGTAGTTGAAGGCTTATAAAATGATAGAAGATAAAAACATAAAATAAAATTAAAAAAATAAAAGTTTTGGGCCGGCCGAATGGCGCAGTGGTTAAGCGCTGGCTTCGGAAGCCAGCGGCCTTGGTTCGGTCCCACATATGAGGGCCAGTGACACTGCCCTCAAAAAGAAAAAAATAAATAAATAAATAAAAAATAAAATAAAATAAAATAAAATGACAGAAGAATTATAGGCATATTAACAGTATAAATAAATTATTTTAATGCACTTTATTCAATTTTGTGTTCTTGAACACACTGACTTCTGAACTACTTTATTAATAGCTATATACAATTGCCACCAATATTTCCATTAAAAAAGAATATAACTGTAGGATACTATAGTTGTGAAGTACTCTCTCTGCATACTCTTTACCAAACTTTGTAAAACTGTACACTATGCCTAAGTTCTGAGTGAAATGTTTTTAAAGTAATCTTAAACACTCTCATCTAAACCACAAACCACAAAATGCATACTATTTGACCTTCAAACGTTCTAATAAACAGGATGTTAAGATCTTTCCTGTTTGCCACACTTAGACCCAAGAGCGAATTTGCGAGCATTCATATGTTCCCTTTATCTTCTGGTTTCACTGTCACCATAAGCCAGTTCTGACCTTGACGGTAGAGTCCATGTCCGGGTCCTCCTCACGAGCTGCAGCTGCACTGCATCGTACTGTGAAACACTGCAGGTAGTTACTACGGAAGAGGAGAGAGGCCACTGAACAAGGAGGGGCCAGGAAGCCACGCGTCCAAGGCTGGGAGGATTTCACAGGTGAACAGAGCAATGACTGGGCTGAGGGAAGACTCAAGTGTCTGTCAAATGCTGACGAGGGGGACTGCTTCTTAACAAGGAGAGCACCTCAGAATCCCTGTGGCGTTTTAAGAAACACATAGCTGGTCCCCCTCTTTCCCCTTCTGAATCATAATCTCTAGGGGCTGAATCTAGGCATATGTGGCTCTGTTGTACACTCCTAGTTAAGAGCCTTGGATCTGGGTAATATCCTCAGTTGACAGACAAAATGATGCCCCCAGAGTCAGCCCAACATACAGAGAGGTCACTATGAAGCCAAGATCTGAATCCAAGTGTCCTATTATCTTTACCCCACTCATCTGAGGATGACATTGATCCTGGATTACACTGAGCAACACACTGAGATTATGCCAACACACATTCAATGGTAGAACTGATAATCAGAGACTGAAGGAATCTTTAGAATTACCTACTCCAACAACTTGTTTTAAAGGTTAGGACATGGAAAGTTCATGACTGGTCCAAGACCCCTTCTCTCTCTGCATATTGGAGCCAACTCCTCACACTCTTCTATATCTTTCCACCACCCCAGGCTGCTTCTGCACACTAAGACAACCCAGGGACCCCACAGTTAGAGCATGACAGATGCCTGGTGATGTGTAGATAATTCAACATTCCAATACTGACATTAAAAACAGTTAATTTAGAAACTGCTACAAAACCCATCTTGTAGTGAATTCACAGAAATGATTTTTAAAAACAAATTAAAAAGTGGGAGAAGTAAAAATGAACTGTTAAAACAAAAAAATATATATATACATATATATATATATATGACTAAAAACAAACCTAACAATGACGTTGAAATAGGAGAAATACTTCTATAACAGGATAAGTATCCTGACATTGTGGGAGACTTTGCACACATAAGAGGCCCAGTAAGGGCTCTCTCCACCTGTCTTGTGGGGCTTCTGCTTCGGCCTCAGCCCACTGCCATCTCTCTCCACTTCCACAGAGTTCTAGGGCCTCTGGAGTCATGACAACAACTGGGACAGGAGTACCAATGCTTAGAAATCTGGAGTAGAGAGTTAACACCCTTCACAATTAAAATGATTAGAAGAGACTTTGACAATGAGGAGCAAAGAAAAGCACCTGTTGGGGCCAGGATGACTGAAGAAAGTAGCTATGGCCACAAAAAGCAATGACCTTTAGGTTCTAGAGATAAAAAGACCGGCTCCTCTGACTCACCTCCACCGGCAGTAATCCAGCTGTGGGCAACTGCTGGATTATTAGGAGGGGTATAAAGGAACAGAGTGAGCTGAGATGTGCTGCATGGGTATATCTGGGACATGCTGCTAAGTGAAGCAGCGAGCTGCAGAACAGTGGAGACGTGTTTCACCCTCATAAAAAACAAATCACAGGGGGCCAGCCGAGTGGCACGGTGGTTAAGCGCTGGCTTCGGAAGCCAGAGGCCCCAGTTTGGTCCCACATGAGGGCTAGTGACACTGCCCTCAAAAAATAAAAAACACAAAAAAACAAATTGCAGGAGTACGTGCATTGTTTTTTAAAAAGTTGGATGAATATATACCTATTATTGACATGGTTTAAGTCTGAGGAGTAAGGAGGGGGCTTTCCTATTTATATATTTCTATGAAGGTGACATCTTACATGATTTTATATTGTTCGTAGATTCCTTAAAAATCTTTTTCTGTTGCTTTTTTTTTTTTTATTTTTTTTTTAGGGTATATAAACATACTAATCTTCAAGAAACATGACTTATACTTAAGGAGACATGTGGGGGTCAGGGGACTAAGTTTAGAACGTCCATTCTCTAAACTCTCAGTGTCCTATACATCTATGCAATCAGATGAAGAAAAGATAGTCTTCTGGCATCAATATTCTGGTATGGAAATGAGTATTTCATTCCTTCTTTCTCCCTCTTATTTTTCCCTTGGTTTCTGAGATGCTATACTTTTCTAGCATCCTTGAAGATCCTTCTCTTCTTCCTCTTGCTTCCTAAGCACCACCTTCACCAGAGTTTTAAGTTCAACTCCTTTACTCTGCTAAACACTCTTGGAGCCATGCTTACTACTTTAATAACTAGCACTTTTTTGGTGGTAATGAAACATCTAATTTTCCTCTCTTCCCTAAATTTAGTCCTATGTGTCCAAAAGCCTACTTAACATTTCCTCTTGATATTCCCTAAGTATGTCAAAAACTCTAATGTACAAACCAGATTTCCCTTTTGCCTCACACTACGCCAGCCTCCATTCTTTCATAAAAGTAGGCTCTCACCATGGTAGGTTTCTTTATGCCTTCTCCATTCCCATTACCCCATCAGGCACCACGTCTTGTAACTCTCTTGCCTAAGCCTCTCCCATCTGTTCTGCTTTCTCCTCTCACTGCTACCACCCTGCCCCAACATAACCCCTCCTTACCCTTACCAGAACCACTCCGATAGCTTCTTCACCTATGTTCAACCCCTCTTCCGTAATGTCCACCATAAACTGTCCTAAAGCAGTGCTCTCACATCACTTTCTTGGGTCAAAACCTTAAAAAATTCCTTAGCGGGCCAGCCGAGTGGTGCAGTGGTTAAGCGCTGACTTGGGAAGTCAGCAGCCCCGGTTTGGGTCCCACGTATGAGGGCCAGTGACACTGCCCTCAAAAAAAAAAAAAAATTCCTTGGCTTGATTTCAAAGCCATGAGCCACCTTTTAGTTTCTTCATATTTAAAGAACATCACTGTGCACCAGTTTGAAAATAGAGAAGACTAGCTACCTCCACAATCTTCACTTCAGAAACACAATAGCATTTCTCCTTACACCAGAGAGCAGAAGGGAGCACCCACACCAGGAGGGGATCACATGTCCAGGTGGGTCCTGTGCTGTTTGACACAGGCTCCAGCACCTGCTGGAGTTTCTGACAGTATCACTCAACTAAAAAAAAAAAATTTAAAAAAATCACTATCCTTTTGTATACTTTAATTAACAGTACAATTATTGGCTACTCCTAAAAAACTGAACATAGAGTTTTATAGTCTTATCTCTATCTATAATGCTCTTCTCTTCCAATCTCCATCTGTCACATTCTAACCAGCTTTCGGGCCTCACTTCAAACCCAAAGAACTTTCCCATATGAATCAGCCAGTAGTAATTTCTCTCCTGCCAGTGCTACCACCACTTTCATATAACACTTTTCACAAATCTAGTGTATGTGTTCCCTGGCCCTCTCTTATGTTGCTACTTTAGAAAGCAGTGTACTTTATTCATCGCTGTTTGGCCAGAATAAAATCTAAGCTCAAAAATACAGTAAATAAAACCAAAAGCAACACTTACTGCCAAGATAAAAGGAAATGAGATCAAAGTCCTGCTCAGGAACCCAGTTATCATGTCAGCATACTAAGGTAAGGTGACTCAGAGGACATCTGCCACCAATTAGCAACATGACCTTGACCAATCCCAGCCTCTGGACTATTTCACCATCTGTACTAATCAGAGGGGAGAATCAGATAGTCTTTCTGGCCCCTTCATCGTTCTAAACCATTATGAAACAACTCATGCAGAAATTATATAAAAGCAGTGAAGAAAAAAAATTAGGAAATCTAAAAAGAAATCTAGAGATATCCTGATTGGCCCCAATGACTTTTCATTAGAATTCCCTAAGAAAATCTTCCCTTATGCAGAACCTTATAGTTCTTTAAAAAGATCCCCATCCAGTCTAAGAAAATAAAACAAAGGCAAAACCAGAATCTAAATCATTGATTTTAAAAAGGCAGGTAGGGGCCATCAAAAGACAAATGGATAGCATTAATTAACAGTGCTCTATACTGGTTCACAAAATTCTCATTTAAAGGTTTAGAAAACACCTGAAGAATTTACAGAAAAATAAGTGACTCAAAGGCCAGCAAGTGACACCGTAACATACCTTGTGATGACATGCAAAAATTGTGGTGTGAGCACTGCCTGCTGAGACCTCTCAGGATATTGGTAAACTGACATTAATTCAACAGATTTGACAATCATGTAGAGATAGCCCACATGAGGTAACGAGAAAAAACAAAAGAGGCTCAGCAATTCTTTTTCCTGAGATGAATTTTTTCTCTCAGAAGTAAGAGAACCTGTATGAAAAAAAAGAAAAAAAAATACCATGAAACCAGTAATAAAGGGAAACAATATCTTGACTTTTCTATGCAAAAAGAAAAAAAAAAAGTCTATCAGTTGATAACAGTTGTTTAGGGGAAGTTGCTCTTTATAGAAGAACACCAGTAAGAAATGAAAAGAGGGGTTCCAGTAAGATGGCGGAACAGACGGACGCTTTCCAAACTGCCTCCCAGGATCACATCAAAACTACAAATAACTTATACAACATTTAACCTCGGAAGTCCCCTGAACACTAGATGATCAGAACCTCTAAACCAAGGACCTAAAGAGGAGGCCACATCGAGTCTGGTAGGAGGGGCGCAGACGAGAGAGGGCAAGCCCCGTGAGGGACGCCCCAGCTGTGTGGGGAGGCTTCTCCAGTTGGGGGACAGACCCTCCAGCCCCACACCGAGTTCACTAGCCCAGAGTTGCTTTGCCAGGAAGAGGAGTTCTACGATAGCAAGCAGTAGAAATTAGTAAGGACTCTCTTTTCTCGGCTCGGTGAGGCTGAGGGCGGATGGAGAACCAGTGGGGCCGGCACATGAGTTCGCTCACCGGCGAGCACTCACCCGGTTCCTGTTGGAGGTAGTAGCTGTGTGAGCCGGGCCCAGGAGCCTATGGGGAAGGACTGAACTGAGCACCTTTGGTGTAGAAGCTGGAGGGTTTGGGACCATTGTTCCACTGGTGTGGAGCCTGCACACGAGCGGTATACAGGAGGGCAGCCATTTTTTCAGGGTTGGGACCTCCCACAGAGGGTCAGGTCCGGGATCCTATTGGGCTGGTGTAATTGGCATAGGAGTGAGCGTGCACATGCAGCCTTGGATTCCCACCATCCACCCTGCTTGTGCTGCGTTGCCAGGGAAACGCTGGGCAGGTGCCCTCCGGCTCCATCAGGCTGTTCACTGAGACTCAGGAGTGCTCCTTGGGTCTCCACGCTCCACAATGTTTGTGCAGAGCTGCCAGGCTGGGGATTGGCTGTTGGGCTGCTTAGCTTGATCTGCGGGCAGTAAATTGGGACAGGCTGAGAAGGGGAGTTTTCCTGAGAGTGTTGGTCAGGGAGCTATGCACCTGCGTGATCCGATGGAGGCTTTCCTGGCGAGTTTGTGTGGACTGATAGCTGGTGCAGAGTGCATGCTGCTCTAACTTGGTGGGGGCCACTGACCACATCAAGTGGTGCCTTGGGACCTGCCCCACCCACCTAGAGCTGTGTTGCCAAAGGCACCTTGAGCCCCCAGTGCCTGGTCCACATCTCCGCAGTCCACAGAGGGATTTTTGCAGACAACCTGCAACAGCCTGTGAAGATTTTTTTTTTGGTAGTGAGCACAGTTCCAGAGCACACAGCAGCTAATTGTGGAAAGCTCACTGCAAGCCGGAGAGGGAGGCCGGCACATAACACGTTAAGCTCTTCCTCCCCAATAGCGGTGCTGAATCATCCAGAGACTCTCTATTGCTGAGCAAGTGGTCTACAGATTAAAGAGGATGGAGAGCCCCCCCCACCTCTTTTTTTTTCTTCTCTCTTCTTTCTAGGTGATCTATCTAATACATCAAAGCATTCACAGAATGACAGCCAGAATGAAGAAACAAAGAAACATGTCCCAAGTAAAAGATCTGAAGAAAACTCTAGAAATGGAACTAAATGAAAAAGAGGGATCCAAACTTTCAGAGAGACTTTAGAACACTGATGATAAGAATGTTTAAGGAATTTAGCAAGGACATAAAGAAGGATAGGGAAACCATAAAAAACAACCAGTTAGAACTAAAGAATACAATAACTGAAATGAAGAACACACTCGAAGGAATCACCAGTAGAGTAGATGAAGCAGAGGAGCGGATCAGCGAATTAGAAGACAAAATAGCAGAAATCACCCAGCTGGAACAACAAAAAGAAAAAAGAAAAAAGAATGAAAATAGTAAGAGACCTCTGGGACAACATGAAACACAACAATACCCACTTTATAGGAATACCAGAAGGAGAAGAGAAGAAGCAAGGGATTGAAAATGTATTTAAAGAAATAATGACTGAAAATTTCCCTACCATGGTGAAGGACATCAACACACAAGCCCAGGAAGTGAACAGAGTTCCAAACAGGATGAATCCAAACAGGCCCACACCAAGACACATCATAGTTAAAATGGCAAAGATTAAAGACAAAGACAGAATCCTAGAAGCAGCAAAAGAAAGACAGCAGGTTACATACAAAGGAACTCCTATAAGACTAACAGCTCACTTTTCTTCAGAAACTCTGCAGGCCAGAAGGCAGTGGTAGGAGATATTCAAAGTGACAAAAAATAAAGGTCTACAACCAAGATTGCTCTACCCAGGATGGCTATCACTTAAAATTGAAAGAGAAATAAAGAGCTTCTCAGAAAAGAATAAGTTTAAGGAGTTCATTACCACCAAGCCAGCACTGCAGGAAATGTTAAAACGGCTTTTTTAAACAGAAGGGGAAAACAAGCTAACCCAGGAAGACAAGAAATACAAATAACAAAATGGCAATAAATATGCACCTATCAGTAATCACTTTAAATGTGAATGGGCTAAATGCTCCAATCAAAGACATAGAGTGGCTGAGTGGATAAGAAAACAAGACCCATGCATATGCTGTCTAGAAGAAACTCACCTCAGATCAAAAGCCACACAGAGACTGAAAGTAAAGGGATGGAATAAGATATTTCATGCAAATGGAAATGAGAAAAAAGCTGGAGTAGCGATACTTATTTCGGACAAAATAGACTTAAAAATGAAGACTACAATAAAAGACGAAGGGCACTACATAATAATAAAGGGATCGATTCAACAAGAGGACATAACCCTAGTAAACATCTGTGCACCCAATATAGGAGCTCCTAAATATATAAAACAGATTTTGACAGACATAAAGACAGAGATCAACAGTAACATTATCATAGTAGGGGACTTCAACACCCAGTTGTCACCAGTGGGCAGATCCTGCAGACAGAAAATAATCAGCACTGACATAGTGGCCTTAAATGACACTTTAGACCAGCTGGATTTAATTGATATATTTAGAGCATTTCACCACAAAGCTACAGAATATACATTCTTTTCAAGTACACATGGAAAATTTTCCAAGATAGCCACAAAACAGGTCTCAACAAATTTAAAAAGACTGAAATCGTATCAAGTGTCTTCTCTGACCACAATGCTATGAAACTAGAAATCAATTATAAGAAGAAATCTGGAAAGCTTACAAATACACGGAGGCTAAATAACATGCTACTAAATAGTGAGTGGGTCAAAAATGAGATCAAGGAGGAAATCAAAAGATACTTCGAGACAAACGAAAATGAAAACACCACGACCCAAAATCTCTGGGATGCAGCGAAAGCAGTCCTAGAAGGGAAGTTCATAGGGCTGCAGGCCTACCTAAAGAAGGAAGAAAAATCTCAAATCAACAGACTATCTTTACACCTAAGAGAACTCAAAAAAGAATAGCAAACAAGTCTAAAGGGAGTATAAGGGAGGAAATAATAAAGACCAGAGCAAAAATAAATGAAATAGAGAACAAAAAAACAATACAAAAGATCAATGAAACCAAGAGTTGGTTTTTTGAAAAGATAAACAAAATCGACAAACCCTTAGCACAACTCACCAAGAAAAAGAGAGAGAGGACCCAAATTAATAAAATCAGAAATGAAAGAGAAGTGACAACAGATACCACAGAAATACAGAAAATTTTAAGAAAATACTATATGCTAACAAATTCGACAATCTGGAAGAAATGGATAAATTTCTAGAAGCATACAATCTACCAAGTCTGAACCAAAAAGAAACAGAAACTCTGAACAGACTGATTACTACCAAAGAAATTGAATCAGTAATCAACAATCTTCCAACGAACAAAAGCCCTGAACCAGATGGCTTCACAGGTGAATTTTACAAAACATTCAAAAAAGAATTAATAACTATTCTCCTCAAACTATTCCAAAAAATACAGAAGGAGGGAAGGCTCCCAAACTCTTTCTATGAAGCCACTATCACCCTGATTCCTAAGTCAGACAAAGTTATTACAAAAAAGGAAAACTGCAGGCCAATATTTCTAATGAACATAGATGCAAAAATTCTCAACAAAATACTAGCAAACCAAATTCAGCATCTCATTAAAAAGATCATACACCACAATCAAGTGGGATTCATTCCTGGTATGCAAGGTTGGTTCAATATCTGCAAATCAATTAACATAACACATCACGTTAACAAAATGAAAAATAAAAATCATATGATCCTATCAATAGATGCAGAAAAGGCATTTGACAAAATCCATTAGCCATTTATGATAAAAACTCTTAGCAAAGTGGGAACAGTGGGATCATATCTCAACATAATAAAGGGCATATATGATAAGTCCACACCAAACATTGTACTCAATGGGGAAAGGCTAAAAGCTTTCCCTTTAAGATCAGGAACAAGACAAGGCTGCACACTTTCACCACTTCTATTTAACATAGTTCTGGAAGTTCTAGCCACAGCAATCAGACAAGAAAATGAAATAAAAGATATCCAAATTGGAAAAGAGGAAGTAAAATTGTCATTATATGCAGATGACATGATACTATATAGAGAGAATCCCAAAGATTCCACCAAAAAACTGCTAGAACTGATAAACGAATTTGGTAAGGTGGCAGGATACAATATTAATATTCAGAAATCAGTTTCATTTGTATACACCAATAATAAACTATCAGAAGAAGAAATCAGGAAATCAATCCCTTTTACAATTGCTTGAAAAACAATAAAATATCTAGGAATCAATTTAACTAAAGAAGTAAAAGACTTGTACTCAGAAAATTATGAGACACTGAAGAGAGAAATCAAAGAAGATACAAATAAATGGAAATTCATACCATGCTCATGGATAGAAAGAATTAATATAGTTAAAATGTCAATACTACCTAAGGCAATATATAGATTCAATGCAATTCCAATCAAACTACCAAGGACATTTTTCTCAGAAATAGAACATAGGATCCTAAAATTTATATGGAACCACAAATGACCTGGAATAGCCACAGCAATCTTGAGAAATAAGAACAAAAGTAGGAGGCGTCACACTATCTGACATCAAAACATACTACAAGGCTACAGTAATCAAAACAGTATGGTACTGGCATGAAAACAGACATATAGAACAATGGAAGAGAATAGAGAACCCAGGAATAAACCCATCTATATATGGTCATTTAATCTATGACAGTGGAAGCAAGAATTTACATTGGAATAAAGATATTCTATTTAATAAATGGTGCTGGGAAAATTGGACTGACACATGCAAAAAAATTAAAATGGGCCACCTATTTACATCATATATGAGAACAAACTCAAAATGGATTAAAGACATAAATGTAAGACCTGAAACCATAAAACTCTTAGAAGAAAACATAGGGAGTAAGTTTGCAGACATTACCCTGAGTAATATTTTTACTGATATATCTCCTCGGACAAGGGAAATAAAAGAAAAAATGAACATATGGGATTACATCAAACTTAAAAGTTTTTCCATAGCAAAGGAAATCATCAATAAAACAAAAAGGAAGCCTACTGAATGGGAGAAGATATTTGCCAATGATATATCTGATAAGAGGTTAATATCCAAAATTTATAAAACACTCATGAAACTCAACACCAAAAAAAACAAACAACCCAATTAAAAAATGGACAGGGGATATGAAGAGGCATTTCTCTAAAGAGGACATACAGATGGCCAACAGGCATATGAAAAAAAATGTTCAATCTCACTAATCATCAGAGAAATGCAAATAAAAACCACAATGAGATACCACCTCACTCCAGTCAGAATGGCTATCATCAATAAATCAACAAACGACAAGTGCTGGTGAGGTTGTGGAGAAAAGGGAACCCTGGTGCACTATTGGTGGGACTGCAGATTGGTGCAGCCATTATGGAAATCAGTATGGAGGTATCTCAAAAAAACTGGAAATGGAACTGCCATATGACCCAACAATTCCACACTTGGGTATCTACCCAGAAGAATCCAAGATGCTAGTTCTAAAAAAATATATGCACCCCTATGTTTATTGCAGCGCTATTTACAATAGCCAAGAGTTGGAAACAACCGAAATGCCCATCGGTAGATGCCTGGCTTAAGAAACTGTGGTACATTTATACAATGGAATATTACTCCACTATAAAGAATGAAATCGTACCATTTGCAACGATATGGATGGACCTATAGAATATTATGTGAAGTGAAATAAGTCAGTTGGAGAAAGACAAATACCATATGATCTCACTTATATGTGGAATCTGAAAAACAGAATGAATGAGCAAAGTAAACAAAAATAGTCTCAGAGATATAGAGGAAAAACTGATGGTTGCTAGTTGGGAGGGGGGTGGCGATGAGGGAGAAGGGGAAGGGATTAGACAGCATAAATAGGTAACTACAATATTGCCACAGGGATATGAAAGACAGTTCAGGGAATATAATAATGTTGTAAAGATTTTGTGGGGTGTCAGATGGTCACATGTCTTGTTGGGGAGACCACTTCATGGATGGAGTAGAGGCTTGATCACTGCACTGTACACCTGAAGCTGATGTTGTATAATATTGTATGCCAACTCTAATTGAATATATAGATAGTCATAAGATGTGGATTATACTGTGGAAGGGAGTCAAAGGAATTGTAATAGATATGTATGATATGGGGGGAGGAGTGGGGTGTTAAATTAGGGAAAGGGGATTGTCACTTTGAGGGGTACAATGTATAACTATTGCACTGTGTTGTACACCTGAAGCTAATTTAAAAAAGAAAAAAGTTTATTTCACAATGGAATAATAAAAGAATAAAAAATAAAAAATAAATCAAAAGAGAATGATATAATTAGATATCATCATATAGCAACACAATAAATGAACAAATCTATGTAATAACCACGAACAGCTGTTAACATCACAAAAAGAGTCAACTAGATACTATATACTTTCCAAAAGAACTCAACACTATTTGTGTTGCCAAGAATCATCATCATCATCATCATCATCATCATCATCATCATCATCTGATCAAGTCCAAGCGTAGATTAGCACTGTCTAATGGAATGTGAGACACATATGTAACTTAGTTTTCTAGTAATCACATTTATAAAAGTAAAAAGAGGCAATATTTTAATAATATATTGTATTAATCCAAAATAACCCAAATATTACTATTTCAACAAGGAATCAACAAACATTGAGATATTTTATGATTTTTTTTTTTTTTTGTACTAAGTCTTCAAGACCTAGTGTGGATTTTGTACCAGTTTGGATGAGTCACAGTTCAATTGCAACATGTGGCTGGCTAATAGCTACCATATTGAACAGTCAGCTTTTGATCCAACAACCAAATCACAGGGAAATACAGGGGACAGGGACATGTTAAATGACACTGTGGGGAGTCAATCAGCAAAATTCAGAGTGTGGGACATTCTACAGTATGAGCCTACTTTCTCGCTAAACTTATTGCAAAGAAAAGAGAAAGGAGGAGGAAGGGAGAGCCTACATATTAAAAGAGATTTTTTTTTTTATTTTTTTTTGAGGGCAGTGTCACTGGCCCTCACATGTGGGACTGAACCGGGGCCGCTGGCTTCCCAAGCCAGCGCTTAACCACTGCGCCACTCAGCCGGCCCTAAAAGAGATTTTAAAGACACAGCATCTAATTGCAATGTATGAATCTTACCTGGAATCTGATCCAAACGAATCAAAGAAAAAAAAATTTTAGAGAAATTTGTATACTGACTGGATATTTGATATCACTGAACTTTTTTAAAATGTGAAATGCAGAGGGCCGGCCGAGTGGTGCGGTGGTTAAGCGCTGGCTTGGGACGCCAGCGACTCCGGTTTGGTCTCACATGAGGGCCAGTGACACTGCCCTCAAAAAAAAAAAAAATGTGAAATGCTATTTTGGGTTTAAGAATCCTTTTCTTTTGGAAACACATGCTGAACTATTTATGGCTCACATAGCATTATATAAACGATAGTATTTGCAACAAAGTAATCTAGCATGGGGCAGCGAGTGGCCACGAGGCCACATTGTTGAAGCTGTGTGATGGGTACAGGGGGTGCATTGCACTATTTTCTATATCTGCGTGCTTGAAATTTTTCATAATCAAAATTTTAAAAAAAGTACAGCTCTGGGTCAGCCGAGTGGCGCACTGGTTAAGAGCTGGCTTGGGACACCAGCAGCCCAGGTTCAGATTTCATATATGAGGGCCAGTGACACTGCCCTCTACAGCTAACAACAGCTCCACCTGGAGCTGGGCTGTGAGCCCCGGCGACTGTGTAGGCTGCAGCCCCTGCTGCAGTGGGCTGCCATAGGCTGCAGTGAGTGGTCGGCAGCCAGCATTGAGTGGCCGGCAGCCAGCGTGAGCTGCCAATAGCCGCGGTGAGCGACCATCCAGAGGCCAGCGACCAATCTGCCTCACCCGGGAAGAGCGCAATGACTATACCAACATGGGCCAGTGAAGCAATGTCCTCTGCAACTAGACTGAAGAACAAAAAGACAGCAACTTGTCTGTTCCCCTTCCCCGATTCCCCAATAAAATCTTTAAAAAAAAAAAGTATAGCTCTGATTGATACTCTTCAGGGATACAGAACAAAGTCCAATTCTGTGTTCTCTACAACTGGCCCAAAGCAACCTGTTGTTTTTCCTCCCTCTTCTTTCCTACATACATCTGTGCTCTGGTCACGCAGAACCGCTCGCTCATCTCCAAACACATGATGCTTTTATACTTTGTACATGTTGGCTCCCCTTATGTAATAATATCTTATACTGAACCATCCATCTTCTAAAAGCTCTACTCATCCATTAGGGCTGAACTCAAATATACACTGAAATATGCAAATATTCATTCATTTGCCTATTAAGTAAATATTCCTCAAATACCTACTAACTGCTATTGTTGTAGGTTCTGGGGATACAACAGTCCACAAGACAAGGTGACTGAATCATGCTGGTATTGTAGGCTGGAGAGGAGAATAAACAAACTGCAGTATGTGAAGAAGGAACGGGTTAAATTCAGAGGGCAAAGTCCTCTATGGCGAGATGACTTTTGGGCTGAAAGCTGAGTGACTCAAAGATACTAGTCATGTACGATCTGGGAGAAGCACATTCTAAGTATTGTAAATAGCAGGTTTTCTAGGAGTACACCTGGCATATCTGAGGAAGAGACAGGCCACAGAGATGGGGAATAGGAAGCAGGGTGAGTGGGACAGGAAAAGCCCCAAATGAGGGTCTTGTAGACCATGGACATAATCGGGGATTTTATCCTAAGTTCTATGGGAAGCCACGGGATAAAAAGCTGAGCCTCTAACGTGGCGACAGGCGGTCTGGTCTGCGGCCTTTTCTCACAACCCCAGCAATCTCGCTTCTCAGTTCCTGAAACAAGATTCTCCTGCCCACATGCCTCTGCTGCTGCTGCTACATCACCCCTACTCCCAAACAGGGCTAATTCACTCAGGATCCTTGTTCTTGAGTAGCATTCCCTGACCAACACTGAGGTCAGGATCTTTTGTTAGTGGCTTTCAGGGCAGGGTTCTTCCCCAGTGCACCCATTTCGGGGTATAACTACACTCCTCGTTGGAACTGATCACTAATCGTTTGCCTCCCAAAGAAATAAACCCATGAGTACAAGCACTCCGCCTGCCTTTGCTCATTCCTGGTTCCATAGTATTCAGCACAATACCCAACACAGCAGGTACTCAGTATTCACTAAAAGGAATTTTTAAAAAGTGAAGGTTATAAACACATTTAAATCAGAATAATATTTATATCTTTCCCTAGGCAACATCTAAAGATGTTAAGCAGGCCAGGACTAGGCAGAGCCCATTGTTGATTCTCAAGCACTGGCTGCTCATTAGACTCCTGGGGAGCTTTTCAAAAATACAACGTCCAGGCTCTACAACTGACCAATTAAGTCAGAATTTCCAGCATGAAGAGCTTGGGCATCATTATTTTTAAAAGCATCAAGTAAGCCTAATGTGCAGCAAGGCTGAAAAACACTGGTCTAAATGAATCTCCCTTCAGTCCACATATTCCCACATTTGCTCACAAAGTCATTGGAAAACCTTTTCCAGGTACCCAGCTGGAACCCAGATAAGCCTAGGCTATAGCAGGGCTATGATTTCCCTTTTTAGGTCTAGTGACCATTTTTCAAAATGGGAAATGGGCTTTGCCTGTCACATCCTCTCCATGGCTTGTCCTAGCAGACACAACTTCCCTTTCTCGTGCTCACAGGGATTTGTATAGAACTTGTCCAACGCCCCAGGGAGACTCTGCAGAAGAACCCACGTCAGCCTCCCCTCCCAGCCCAGAGCCCTTCACCCCACTGCGTCACTGTCATACTTACCTGTTTGGTAAATGGGTAGCAGCTGAAGGGAATGCAACTTAATGTCATCAGACAAAACATAGGATGAAATATCAGGAGCAAAACGTCTGTGAGTTTAAAAAGAGAGAGGGGAAGAGATCTAATTTCCATATACTTTAAGCAGGACAATACATATGAAATGCTGGGGAATAAAAAGCTTTTTAATACCTATAGAGCAGGTGCTGAACATGGAAATATTTTATTTTTTCATCATCTAGTCCCGTTGACTCCAGTGTAACAGATATTCCAGACTGTTCACTTTTTTTACCAAGAAGTTCTATGGGCTTTTGGCAGATAACAAAATCATCTGACTCGAGCTGTAAAGCTTCATTACTGATGCCTTAAAAGATAATATTTAAAAAAAGAATTTCATAACTCCAAATACTACTTAAATGAAAATCAGATTTCACAGCATCCCCTCACCAATTAAGTAGATATACAGTAATTTTATTTATTTACACACACACACACACACACACACACACACACACACACCCCTCATGTGTTAACAAGACACTATGGTTTTGAAGTCTTCGCACCAGCTCATTGATTCCGCATGACTGATAAAGTACAACAAGATTTATCATCATCCCCATTTTACAAGAAGAAATCAAAACTCAGAGGCAGTATTCAGAACCCAAGGGCATTCAATTAGTAAATATGAGAACTAGGACTAGAAGCCCCTCATCTACAATAATAGCAGCCGTTCCATTATTTCTATTGACAAATATTACTGGAATACACGTACATGCTACAGAATAAGATACAGGCAGCCATATGATGAAACCAAACCCCATGTTTTAGGAATAACTAAAACATGGCTTGTAGGTATATATATCCATTCTACATCTATCTATCTGAGCCCTTCAGAGATTGCGAGAAGTGAGGGTTATCTATGTATTTAAAACAAGCAAGCAAGCTAAATTCATCATTTACCTTCTGCCAGGTTCATCGGCCTGTTGGTCTTATGTGGATGGTGGTTAACACTCTCTCCATTTTTAGAGTTTGACTCCAATTTTAGGATTAAGACTTCTAAATCTGACATGACAGCGACATATCCAACACAAAAAGAAATTTCAACAGGAGTGATATTATGTATGTGTATAATTAAAGAAAGTTCAAAGTCCAATATTGAGAATTCTTCATTAACGATCCGATACTTCAAAGTAAATAAGACTAATTTATTTGTGCAGCCAACAAGAAGGTCTCCTCTCACAGGGCAACAGGAGACGCACAAGGGGGCCTCAGAAAGTGGCATTTCAACAATAGACATCTGGTCTCGGAAGGTTTCGCAGAAGGGTGCTTCCACATTATGTCCAACCATTCGGATACACACTCGTGAGTTTTCAGTCCTTTTACTTCTCCAGTTTACATAAGCACGTAGAAACGTAGCTTTGTTTTTCTCTTCAATGGCTACCAAATAGTCTCCTGAGGAGGAAATAAGATTATACTTAAAATTACAAATAAACACTTACCTTGCACTGTGAAAAGGAACTACTAATGAATCCTAATGTGAATGGCTGAATCAAAGATTGACTAGAAAACCTTAAGTAATAGGATCTTAGGTATACTTTTAGCTGATATTAGGTATTTAGGTTCTGAAATACAATCTCTCTCCATTTTAATGTATTAAGATACCCATTAATTATTCACGTAGCTTACCTAGAAACTTACATTTTATTCCTTGTATTAGCCCTAAGTGTTTATTGTAGCTCTGAATCTATAGTTCCAATCAAGCTCTCCGGACATACAGTACAGTAGTATTAGCCTGATAAAATTAGGTATAAATTAGGTATAAATTAAGGAACTCTGAGTTTAGCAGAACTTATACTACAATCCCTCCCCATCCCACAAAGTCACATCTTCATGTGAACTCTGAGAAATAGGATAAAGTTGTATATGTATATTAAATAAAATTTAAATCTAAGCTAATTTTCCCTTAATTGTTGATTTTTCTAGATTTTTTTAAATTACAAAATAATTTTGTAATTACTTTTTGTTGTGAGAAGCCAAAGTGGTAAAAAGATAAAACATGAAAGGCATAATGCTCTCTCTGCTGCAGGCCAATTTGCGAGGAGCCGATATTAACACATACAGCCTGGGATGTGCCCTTCTATACCTTTCTCTCAGGTAAACATAGATCACAGGGTGGTATTCTGCTGCTTCTTTTTTTTTTTTTTTTAACCAAAATGAAAATCACACTAAATATATTTAACAATCTGCAACTTTTAAAAATTACCAATAAATCTTTCCTTCCAGGTCAATACATTGATATCTAACATTCTTTTCAATATCTCCATATCCTGTATGTACATGTGCCATAATTTATTCAACAATTCCCCTATTGATATACCTTCAAGTAGTTCCACTCCCCCCCAACTTCCCCCCCCACTATACTCCACACTGTAACAACAGGCCTATACCTATATATTTATTTACTGGGGTTTTGTTTCATGGCATAGATTCTGGGCCAATGTTATTTTCCACACCACTTATAAAGCTAGTCATCTTTTTCTATATTTACCAGCCATGGATAACTTCTCTTCTGCAAATTATCCACTTTTTTATGGGGTTTGATTTGCTTTTCTTAATAGCAGCTCTCTGGGTAAAAGTGACATTGATCCTTTGTTGGACATGAACAGCAAATGAGTTTTGATAGTCCATCTAATTTGACTTTTGAGTTTGCTTATGGCATATCTTACCACACAACTTTTAGGAAGCTATGTATCAGATATGTATCTGTAGTCAGATATGTATCTTTTCCTTTTTGGCTTCTGAGTTTCCTAACTTGCTTAACCAGTCTCCCATGTCCTCCAAATTACTCTAAAATAAAACATTCCATTTTAGTGTTTTTGTTAATTTAAATTTTTAATCTTTAGAACTTTGTGGGTAAGGGGTGGGGGGATAAGTCAGGGTTCTTCAAAATGTAGAACCTAGTAAAAAGTAACATTATTAGGGAAACAAGCCCTTTTCCAATGAGCTGAAATTGAAACAGCACTGTTAGCATGCTGACTTCCTGTATCTGCATGCACCAAGTAAGAAGGTGCAGCGCATTTCTGCACATGCTCACTGGGCTTGCCTGGCTACCTGGTCCTCAGAAATGCACCAGCATTTGAGAGAGGCAAGCCTTCTGATGCTGGTTCCTTCGATGCTACAGAGAAGGAGGCTGTACTGCTCTGTCCCTGGAGATCTTGGTAGGATGCCTAAATAGACCCTGTAGGCTCAATAAGTTTGCTCATTCTCTGTTCCAGAGAAGCAGTGTGGATGGAGTTGAGGTCAAAAGATGCCTTGTGGCCTCTATCTTCCTAGACTTCCCTCAAAAAACGAATTTTTTTTTAAAGTCTTTTATTGTGGTAAAATACACGTAACATAAAACTTACCATTTTCACCATTTTTAAGTGTACAGTTCAATGGCATTAAGTATATTCACATTGTTGTGCATCTGTCACCAAAAACCCTCTCCAGAACTTTTCCATCTTCCCCCAAATTCTATCCATTAAATAGTAACTCCCCACCCCACCCCATGCCAAACTCTGGCAACCACTATTCCCATCAGTCTACTTTTTGTCTCTATGAATTTGACTACTCTACCTCATACAAACTGAATCATACAATATTTGTCCTTTTGTGTCTGGCTTACTTCACTTAGTATAATTCCTTCAAGGTTCATTTGTGCTGCAGCATGTGTCATATTTTCATTCCTTTTTAAGACTGAATAATATTCTATGGTATGTATATACATTTCATTTATCTGTTCATCTGTCAATGGACACTTATGTTGTTTCTATGTCTTGGCTATTGTAAGGAATGCTATAGTGATTATGAGGGTAACCGATTATAATAGATATGCATATGCCATGTTTTGTTTATCTTTTCATCTGTTGAGGGACATTTGGGCTGCTTCCACCTTTTGACTGTTTTGAGAAAATGCTGCTATCAATAGTGGTGTATTAACGCCTGCAGAAGTCTCTGCTTTCAATTATGTCACGTCTCTAGCCAGAAGTAAAATTGCTGGCTCACAGGATAATTCTGTTGAATTTTTTGAGGAACCACCATACTAATTTCCACAGCAGCTCCTCCATTTTACATTCCCACCAGCAATGCACAAGGGTTCCAATTTCTCCACATCCTCACCAACAGTTATTTTCTATTTGTTTATAATAACTATCCTAATGGGTGTAAAATGGTATCATTGTGGTTCTGATTTCATTTTCTTGATGATTAGTGATGCTGAGTATGTTTTCATGTGCTTTTTGACCAACTGGAGAAATGTCTATTCAAATTCTTTGTCCATGTTTGAATTGGGTTTTGTTGTTATTGTTGAGTTACAGTTCTTTACATATTCTCGCTATTAATCCCTCATCAGATACATGCTGTGCAAATATTTTCTTCCATTCTGTAGACTCCCTTTGCAATTTGTTGATAGTATTCTTTGATGCACAAAAGTTCTTATTTTGATGAAGTCCAATTTTATCTATTTTTTCTTTTGTTGCCTGTGCTTTGTGTCATATTCAGGTTAGTAGTAAATGAATTTTAAAACTAAGACTTTTTGTTTAGTTATAATAAAAGTGTTTTATTCATGCATCTACAAATATATGACTATTTCATTGACAATCTATGTACCGTTATATATATAAACTGCAAACTATAGATAGTGCCCATGCTGTCTTGTATGTTTTCAAATTAATAACTTGTTTTATAAATAATGACCTAGAACACCCTAAGTGTGTCTATCTGATATGATTAAGAGTTTTAGAGTTCTCTTAGTTAATCCTCACAACAGCCTTTTACAATATCCTCTCCTTCTCCTTTTATAGATGAGGAATCTGAAGCTCAGACAAGGTAAGTAAGTAATTTGCCTAAAGCAACACAGCCAACCAAGGAGGGAGCTGGAACTTAAACCTGGATTTGGTTAGCTGAAAAGCTGATGCTCATTTCCCCAATTATGCTGTCTCTCAAAATGTTAGAAAGGAGATGTTAAGTCAAATGATTCTGTGGAGGTTATAGCCTTTTACAAAACCAAGGTACTAAACTTTTTAAAGCATTATGTGCCCAGGGCTTTATTTTACAACAGCTGTCTTTGTTATGTAAATTTAAAAATCATTCTCATATTTACTGTTAAGCTGGGAGTCACTAATTTTGTTTTTCTTTCTTTCTTTTTTTAAGATTTCATTGGGGAATTGGGGAAGGGGAACAGCCAACTTGTTGTCCTTCAATCTTAGTTGAGGGTACAGCTAGCTCAGCTCCAAGTCCAGTCGCTATCCGGCCCCCCATGGGCAGCTCAAGATCACTCAGCTCAAGGTGCAGTGTTCAATCTTAGTTGTGGGTGGGCATAGCCCACTAGCCCAACTGGGAGTCCAACCAGAAATCTTGTTGCTAAGAGTGCAAGGCTCTAACCACGGAGCAATCTGGACACCAGGCAGCAGCTCAGCTCAAGGTTATGTGTTCAATCTTAGTTGCGGGTGGGCGTAGCCACCATTCCATGAGGGAATTGACCCAGCAGCCTTGTTGGTAAGAGCTCTTGCTTTATCCCCTGAGCCACCAGGGCGACAGCTCAGCTCAAGGTGCCAAGTTCAGTCTTTAGTTGCGGGCAGGCGTAGCTTACCATCCCACGTGGGAGTTGTTAGAAGCACGTGCTCTCTCACCAGCTGAGCCATGGTAGCTCAGCTGGGGCGCAGCTCACTGGCCCATGTGGGAATCAAATAGGCGACCCTGCATTGCTCAGAGCTCGTGCTCTTAATCAACTGAGCCCATCGGCAGGCCCTGGGAGTCACTTGATTTTTAAAAATAAGTAAACTTTTTCTTTTATGTGGCAAGATCACAACCCTTAATAGGTGGTTAACAGATACCAGATTAAGGAAAACGCTATATTCCAATGACAAAATTGACATCAGAAAACAGAAATAACATACAATGCATCAAGATACGTTTTATGGCTTTAGAAAAGTTGAGGGAGGGTAGGATTGGGGGTAGGTAACAAACAGACAAGAGCTTGTTTAGTACACTTGAGCTAAAGGAGAGGTGATGAGGACCTGTCTTGTCCTACCTGACTCACCACCTCCAGACACTCCCAAAACAAGTGTCTGGCATCAGGGCTCCCCACACAGCACTCAACCCTAGCCACCAGGCCCTTCTTCCTCGAAAGCAATGAGTTCTCATATCTCCTCTTCATATCTCCTCTTGTTCCCTTCATACACAAAGCCTAAATTAAGTTTCCATTAGTGACAATGATCTTAGAGTACCCCGGTCCTTCAAAATTTCTACCTACTTTCTCCCTAACACTCTCAAATTTCATAAAAGGAGAATATCACCCTACTAATTAGAGATTTAAAAAAAAACTGAAAATGTTTACTGTTTGGGTAAGAGATCTGCAAAGCATGTATAGCAAACATAAATGGCTGATATAAGTTAAGATTCATTCTGTTTTTGACACGGGGAGATTTGCTATAGAGGAAGACACTGGGTGCTTAGAGCAGGAATCCCCCCATGTCCAAGTTTCTGTGAGTGGGAAGAAAGAAGACCAGAAAGAAAAAGCTGAGACACAGAAGACAAATTATCTGGATATCAGCACAGCTAGGAGTCAGCTATGTGCAGATTAATAGCTGTACCCAGGGGCTGAAGTTTAAGCTGTGGACCCAAAGTTACCCTTGAGCTATATGACCCATGCTAATACGTTCCACATGACTCCTGAACTTTCTTTAAGACAGCTACTGGATTATAAAAACATCTTTGTTTTTCAAGGCCTCATTAATGAGGTCACCATTCTACTCACTACCTACAGTAGGTCAGTGGTTCTTAGTTCTGGCTAAATACTAGACTCATCCCAATTCTGGGCCATGCCCCAGGAAACTGACACTGTTTCTCTAGGTTGTGGTCCAGGCATCAGTACTTTTTAAAGGACTCCCTTCTTATGCAACAGCAGTGGCATCCAAGGATCCCCAGAATCACTACTGACAGGCAAGAATGCTAGAGGTTTAAATAATGCCTGTCACTTCCAATTCTAGAACAAATGTGTCCATTGGAAGAATGAAATAACGCAAACATAATGTCTCTCTCGCTCATATTCTGAAGTTGAAACTAGTGAGTTTGCCACTCAATAGAGAGCTCCTGAAGGTGACGACGACTCCTGTGCCTAAAAGAGAAGTAGGATGGAGAAAACTACCAATATTATGAAATGATTATAAAAGAAATTTCATAAGAAATACCAAAACTAGAATCTTCTGCTCAAAGAGAACTTATAGAGCTAATAAATCATTTTCAAATAGGTCTGTGGACCAGTGCAGACCCCTGATGTTTTCATTAGTCAGAAAGAAAAAATAATAGTATCATAGGTTGGTCATAAAACTTGGGGCTGTTTTTTTTTTCTTTTATAAATAATGGTGACAGTAAAGAGTAGAGCTTTTCATTTTTTAAAAAAATACATATCTTAACTTGACAAAATGAACAGATATTATGGATGGTGGCCCCACAGTTTTTTAATGATCCACAAAATCCCAGTGTCTGGAAATCACTGATCTAGTGATTCAACTTACTTTTTTCTTTTTTAACAGAAACTGAAACCCAAAAGTTTCTATGAACTCACACCCCAACAGCTGCAGGCAGAGAAGGGATTAGACAGAGATGTGCAATCCCCGAGGTTCATTAGTATTTCTGTCACAGGGTTTTCCACCATAAATACTGCAATTTATATCTTTACACCCTTCTTGAAAACTAGGAATCAAACTTTAAGTATATTATTAATTAAAAGAATCCTATGGTGAATCCTTTTGTAATCTGAAGTACCTGTTATTAAATGTTGTTTTCTAAAATTGGGATACACACACCCACATCTTGGTTATGTCTTTACATTTCTGGTGAGGAAAGAGTAGTGGATGCTGCTCTGCTGTTTGGGGGTGGGGGTACAGGGCGGTCTAAGGCCTGAATTCCACTTATACAGATTTTAAAATCAGCAGATAATGTGAGCTTTCCAAAAGGAAGTGGATAAGGTATAGATGTAAAAGAACTGGCCAAGAGTTAGGCATAATGGTTGAACCTGGGAGTACTTGGGGGTTCAAAATACTATTCTCCCTATTTGTGTATGTATTTAAAGTTTTCTGTACTAAAAGGTTTTCTTTTTTTCTTTTTGTTGTTGTTTAAAGTGGGTTGCATGGACCAAGCAACTCAATCACTGGCCATTCTGGCTAGGGCGCGTGGTGCAGTCAGCATACTCCCGGTTAGACTAGTCGCTCACCTGTGGTTGCCACGACAACCGTAGAGCAAAGCGAGACCATCTGGCAAGTTCCCGGAAGCACGAAGACCCTGTCCCCCACCCAGAGCTGCCGCCGGGGTCGTTCGCTCTGCTAGGAAGGAGGCCCGAAGCAGGGGAGCAGGAGCCCAGGCGCTCCCGACCCTGTCGTTACTCACCGGCCTCGCTGTAGGCCAGGCGCAGCACCCGTCCCAGAGTGGAGAAGGCGCATCTCGGCTGGCACAGCTCCTGGCCCGACACGGTGAACGCCTCCACCTTGCAGCCCGCCGCCACGAACAGCGCGTCTGGGCCCCCGCCGCAGAACCGCTCGGGCTGCAGCCTGCAAGGCACCACCTGCTGCGACCCGAATGGGTGCAGGTTGTACAAGTGCACCATCCCGGCGATCTGCTGCAGGCCAGCCCGGCAGTGCCGGCCCGACAGGGCTCCTGGAGACCCCGAGCCAGCTGCGGAGGTGGGCCACTTCCGCGAGCGAGTGCGCGGAGCTCAGTCACGTGAGCTCCAGCCCGGCTCACTGGCGACTCCGCTTCTTAAAGAGGCCGCCGCCCGGTGAGGCTGGAACGAGAACAGCGGCCTCACCCGCTCGGCCCCGCCCTGCTCAGCTCAGCTCCGCCCAGGCCCGCGCCCCGCCTGACCTTGGTTTCAGCGCCTTGCTCGTAGCCGCCCAGTCCTGGCCACCGCTCCGCGCTTCTGATGTTGGCGGGCGCAGGTACCCCGGTGTCCTTCCCTTTGTCTTTTCCTGTTACCGCTTTGAGCCAGGAGAGATGTTTAGGCCCTTGAGTAAGCTTTAATATTCGATCATCTGCTCTCATGTATCGTTTCGTACTTGCTTCAGCGGCATCAGTCCTGTCTCCAATAGCTATCAGTCATGTCTCCCCAATAGCCATGAACTTCTGGAGATTGGGGCTGCAAACACTGAAGTGAGGTGCACACAGCTCCACTCGGTGCTAAGTACACGGAAGAGTTGTTCAGAAATACTTTAAATTCTATGATGTTGGAAGAGCAATGCCTAGAACATGCGTCGCAAAAAAAAAAAAAAAGAAAAGAAAATTGCTGAATGAAATAATCCGTGGACATCATCTAGTGAACTCCAGGTATTTGACAAAAGAGTAGTTTGAGCCCCAGAAGATAGAAGGACTAAGGGCCAGAAATCCCCAGGCTCTCATTCCCAAAACTATCCCGCAGTCTGTATCCTGTGTCTATTCCTAACGTCGCAAACGTGGCGTTTGTAACTGCAATCCCAATTTTGGGTGTTTTCTTTTTACAGATTTAGGTAAAGCAGGTATTGTGGTTACTGTTTCCAGTTCATCCAGAAAATATGTATATAAGTATAGATTGAAGGATGTTGCAGGGACAGAACTGAAAAGAGCACATTTTCCTTAAGTCAGTTTCTAGTTCAGTCACCCTCATGAACCCTTTCTTCCAAAAATTTACAAACTAGGTGCAATTGGATTGAAATTAAACTCTGCCTCTATTTCCTATGTCCTCCAGATGAATAAAGCACCCCTAAGTATCTCATTCTCTGCTTCACTCAACAGGAGGGACCCTGGGTTTAAACAACAGGTTCATCAAATTCAGTGAGGCAGTGATGTGGACCAGCAGGTTGCTCTAGTCAGCCAGTGAGAGCTGGGAACACAGAAATCTGCTAAAGAAAACAACCACAATTCGTTTGTTTTAGATACCATACTTATGAACACCCCCTTTTCTTCCCCAATATCTGCCATATTGTCCCTTTTCATTAATTTTCTCCTTCAAGGCTGAAAATTACCATTTCAGTACTAAATTAAAATTTCAAAACTAAAAGTACAATTTAATTGTAATTCAGCTGCATGAAAAAATGTCTGTTTGGAGAAAGATGTTAAGATTTGCTCAAAGCCTGGAACCGCAATCCCTTTTAAAGATGAGCCACGTCTTACTTATTATAAGGGCCCCTACCCTTGACTCATGTAAGAGGCAGTCTTAGGAAATAGACATGCTAATTAAGTTTCCATGTTTGTCAGGAGCTGTGAGTAGGGCTGCCCACTGTCATTCCTCTCAGAAATTCAAGGGTAGCAGTGGGCACACCATTTCTTTATGGGAGGTTGTGTTAGATTGCTAGGGCTGCCATAACAAAATACTACAGACTGGATGGCTTAAACAACAGAAATTTATTTTTAACAGTTTGGAGGTTAGAAGTCCAAGATCAAGGTGTGTCTGTGGGTCTGATTTTTTCTAAGACTTTCCTCATTGGTTTGCAGATGGCCACCGTCTTAATCCATTTGGGCTACTGTAACAAAAGACCACAGACTGGGCAGCTTCTAAACAACAGAAATGTATTTCTCACATTTCTGGAGTCTGGGAAGTCCAAGATCAAGTTGCCACCATAGTTGGTTGAGTGCCTTCTTCAGGCTTGCAGAATGCTGACTTCTTGATGTGTCCTCACTTGCTGGAAGGGTCCAGGGAGCTCTGTAAGATCTCTTTTATAAGAGCACTGATCTCATTTAATGAGAGGTCCATCCCCATATCTTAATCACCTTTTAAGGCTCCCACCTTCTAAAACCATCACATTTGGCATTAGTGTTCCAATATATGCCTGGCATCATTAGTCATTAGGGAAATAAAAGTCAAAACCAACATTAAAAACCACTACACATTTGTAAAAATGATTAAAATAAAAAATACTGATCACAACAAGTGCTGGTGAGGATATGGAGCAACTAAAGTGGATTGTCAGATGGTATGTGTCACAGTATAGCCTGCCTGTCTGGCCCCATGCACCTTTCCATAAAGACAGATCATAACTTCAATATTATGCTTACTGTATGTGTCCCCACTTGGCGCCAAAGGATTGCTGGTAAGATTTCTCAAGGTAGAAACGACCTAAGCCAAACACAGCCGCGTGGGTGCCAGTGGGTGCCAATAGGAGGAATCATGAGTTGACAGAAATAGGGCTTAAACCCTTTGCTTCAGGTTCTGGCAGCCTGCCTGTGAAATGACCTATTGATGTGATAATACTTGTCCTCCTTGCATCCTTATCAATAAGCCTTGGCAGAGGAAGTTTCTGTCTCTTAAGAGGTGCATGACAATAACTTTATGGGACCTCTGGTAAAGGCAGTTTACAGGAGCTGGGTGATTTGACCCTGAGCTATGTTTTCGGGTGTGAGACTCACAGACTGCGGAATCTACATTGATCTTTGCTTATGTGTAAGATAATAAAAGGAGCAATCAGGCCCGATTAGGGGCTCTCAGTCCACGAGGCTGAAAGTCCCCTTGGCCCAGAACTGCATTTTCTCTTATTTTGTCTCTCTCTCTTTCTTAACTTTTCACCATCCCTTCTCCACTCCCACTGCTCAGTCGTGCAGGATGGGACAGTATGAAAACTTTTGTATCAGTTTGACAGTCTTAGAAAGTTAAATATATACCTACTGTGTAATCCAACCATTCCACTTCTAGGGGTTTACCCAAGAGAATTGAAGGAATATATCCTTTAAAAGACTGTACACCCATTTTCATAGCAGCTTTATGTGTAATAGTCAAAAACTGGAAACAACCCAAATATCTATCAACAGACAAATAGTTGAACAAATTTTGTTTGATCCATACAATGCAGTACTACTCAGCAATAAAAAGAAACGGATGATTGATACATGCAACAACACGGATAGATCTCAAAATAATGATGTCAGACAAAAATAGTGCATACTATTATTTATATAAATAATTCTATTTATATAAAATTCTAGAAAATACCAACTAACCTATAGTAATATACAGCAGTGATTGCCTAGTTCTATTTGGGGACAAGGATATGAGGGAGAGATTACAAAGGAGCACAAGTAAACTTGGGAGTGATGGATATGTTCATTATCTTGATTTTGGTAATGGGTTTATGTGTGTGTACAAATGTCATAACCTATGAGATTGTATGCTCTAAATAATTGGAAATATTTTTAAAACAACAAGACATATGGCTAACCCTATTGCTGTGTAGAGGCAAAGTAAATCTCATTGCATGAACCTCAATTACATAGCAGTTACTTCATAAGTATTTGTTCAAAAATTTAAAATAGGAGAGATAGAGAAAAAGCTAGTGTCACTTTCCTACTCAGAACATTCCAATGGCTTCCCATGATATTCAGATTAAAACTAAAATTTCTTAGCTTGGCCAGCAAGGCCCTACATTTTCTGGTCAACCTCATTATTTCTCTCCAACCTCATTTCCTCCCACTCTCTTTCATTGCATCTTAGACACAGAAGCCCTCTCTCTGCTTGTTCTCTCCTTAGAAACTTCACACTTGCTGTTCCCAGATCTTCCCATGACTTACTGCCCCCACTTCTTAGCTCCTTTCCAATATTAGTTCCCTGACATTCCATGTAACATACCCTCCATCCCAAGCCCCTAGTACTTTCTATCACCTCACCCTACCTTATTTTTCTATTTCTTATTTAGTTTGTATCATTATCTGACATCATATATTTGTTTGCTTTTTGTCTTTCTCCTCTACTAGATAAGAAGCAAAGGGAGAGTAGACACTTTGGCTTCTTCGCAGTTATATTCCCAGTACCTAGGACATTCTGACACATAGAAAGTGCTTGATAAATATTTGTTGAACGAATGAGTTTGGGCCCACTTGAATGGAACCCTTCTAGTCATATAGTCATAGTTATTTAGTCTCTCACAACCTCAGGTTCCTCATTTCCTACCTTAGAGCACTGTCAAGAGGATTAAGTGAGATACTGCATTTAAAGCATTTAGCATATGGCAGGTGGCTCACGCATACTTTGTCTTTTATATTCTGATATATTAACTATTATTTCTATCATTTCTCCATGACTCATGACTCTCCCCCACCCCCTCCAATTTAGGCAGCAGGAGCCAGGGAATTATGTACCCATTGCCCTCAGGGAAAGGAAGACACAGCAGGACCAGAGAATCTAATTCTTGTCTTTGACATCTTAAAAACTTAGGTTGATTCATATGACAAAAAGATTTGGAAAATTATGCCATCAGGTGGGACCGTTGCCTCTGTCAAATGATGGTCATTTGCACTAATTCAGCACCAATGGGTATCCCCAATTTGGGGTGCAACAAAGAAGGAAATGTTAATCACTGCAAACAGCTCAGTTGTGATACAGCATGGCTATGAGGCGGTCCTCTGTGAGGCGCCTCACAAACATCTCTGCTCTGCCCTGCCCCAGCCACTGTTCCAGTGAGATGTCTTTGGTATTTCAAGTTCAGCTGGGGAAACACAGTCTTCAGTCTTTGGTGGAAAGGAAAAGTACACTACTAGAGGCAAAGAGGAACCAAGTTACAGAGAGAGAAGTCCCTGCCCGTGGTCTCTGATTGGTCTGTCCTTGTATAAATGCAGACTCCGAACCCTCAATTTGATTGCTTCAAAAAGCACTGTCCTGATTGCATGGAGTGCAGCCTTCCTGATTGATTGGTGAAGATGCTAATGAGGATATAGCTGCACAGTTCCAATTGGACAGGGACGGTCTCAGTCTTATTGGTTGAGATATGATCCCAGGAATGCTTTTATAAGGGTTGGCTCAGCTGGCCAGAACGGAACAGACAGGCAGGTCAGTGTGGGAGGCAGCGGTTTAATGCAGGCTTCTCCTTAAAGTGTGGCTTGTATGTCAGACCTGTTTAGAAATGGCTGTTAGGCTCTGTTTTTAAATTTGAGCCCAGTTAGCCACTAGCAGCCCTTCTTGGTAGGCATTTTCTTTCTTGGGGTCAACCCCTTCGAAACCATTGACTAGACGAAGTATACTAAATCGAGTAAGACGGAGGGCTTGAGGGAGGCAAAGGTGTTAAAGGGCTTATGCGTCCCTGAGGGACCCTGGCTCTGCCCAAACCCAGGCTCCCTACCATTCACAAGATGGGCCAGAGGGGACAAAATTACAGAAATCTCAGATTTAAAGAATCTAAAAGCTAAGGACCAGAAAACAACAACAAAACAAAGCTGGCCCACGGAGATGCCCAAGGCCCTGCAGAAGTGGCGCTGAGGAGTGGACTGACAATGGGGCCTGAGCAGCCTCATGCCTCACAGTGTACCCCAGGGCAGGGCGGAAATGATAAGGGTTCCCATGCAGCCAACGATAGTTTGGAGGTGGTGGGGTTCTCACAGCCCCTCTGGGTTCTCACAGCCTGAGACTAGAAGGGGAGGAAATGAAGAGGGAAACAGTGATGGAAGAGCCTCCCAGTCATAAGAATGCAGTAGCAATCTGCAGAGACCGACTATGGAAAATCTATGGGGAATACACATATCTCAGCAGGTGCCAGCCTGGAGCAATGGCAGACCATATAGTCTCTCTCTATGAGTTTGCTGAAAGCAAGCCTAATCATCACAACTGAAACTCTGGAAGACATGTTATTTTAATAGAATTCTTGTTATTAATAGGAATTTTAGAGGCTCCTCAAGTAAAAGTGGGCTCCAGCTGTGGAGCTCTCAGAAGACTACCAGGGCCTTGTTGGGCACCCGTCATTTCCACTGATGGTCTGGCACTTACACCCCAGAATGTTCACAGCTAGGGCAGTCAGAGGCTGGCACGATGACAGTAAAGTGACACAGAAATCATAATTTCTTACTCAAGTGAATTTTACAGCTTTTGGTGTTTAGATCCTTTTGATGGCTTCTACAGAAATGGCAAGTTGCTCTCCATACCTCATCATGCCCTGGATTCACTGATAACCCACACTTGTACTGTGAGTGCCCCTCTATTTACAACTATAATGACAATGAGTCTTTTCATTATAATTACATGTTTCTTAAGCCAAACAAATACACAGACACTTCACATTAAACCGATGGTTCACAAACCTGAGTGCATCAGGCTTTTCTGGAGGGCTTATGAAAATATATTTTGCTGTTCCTCAACCCCAGCATTTCTGATTCAGTAAGTCTAGGGTGTAGTCAGACATTGCATTTCTAACAAATTTCCAGGTGATGTTAATGCTGCTGATCTCCAGACCAAACTCTGAGAACCATTCACTAAACTACTTGACTAGATGAATCTAAAATCTTATTAAAGTCAAAAATTATTCACATGGGTAACTATTGTGTCGTTGGAAAAGTCATGACATACTTTTCTGTTTTTCATTGCAAAAATGCGTCATGACTTTTCCCACAACCCAATATTTTATGAAATAGTTTTCAGCTTCATTATGTATTATATATTATACCAACCACAACATAGGTCATTTTGACATTAGAAGAAATCAATGCACAAATCAACATTTATTGAATTTGAAAGAGTGCCAAAAGCATTGAACCGATTAGTTAGGATGACGTGCTAACCCCAGCTTTACAATTAATCCCAGCTGTACAACTAACTGTGATCATGGGCGAACATTCAATCTCCCTAGACCTGAGTCTCCACATCTGCAGACTGTTGGGAGTAAGCAAGATGATCTCCAAGATGTCACCCATCTCTAAAAGCAGCACCTGATGATTCTTTGATTCTACAATGTACAAGCCAAAGTGCTGAGTGAAGTGAGAGTATGAAACATAGAGCTTGTTCCTTAGCTGGTGACAGATACAAACCCAGAAAAAGATACCAGCCCAAGCCTAAGGGAAATTCCAAATAAGAGTGTTTCAAAATTGCATCCTGAAATATAATGTTAGGAAAACCACTTCTTCACTCAGTCTCAGGCTAGACTAGGGAAATTTGAACCTGTTTTATGATAATAATATCTTTCACAGAAGAAACCTCTCCCTACTTTTTTCTCTTGCCTTACTTCTTTCCTTTTTTTCTTCCTTTCCTTTTCTTTCTTTTCTTTTTCTTGCCCTTTTTGATAAATATTTCCTGGGATCCTGGTAAGACAGATGGAAATGCCCTGAGTGAAGTCGGGGCCAAGAACCTGAGACCGACTCATTTCAGCTGAACACCACTCCCAGCCTGTTTCTTCACCTGCAGTTCTGCTGTTGTGAGCCTTCTATGAAATAATACACGTAAAGTTTTTAGTGAGGGGCCTGACAAATGGTGAGGAAATAAATGTTATATTCCTGTATCTTTCCCAGAGCACACAGTGTTATGTGGTGCTAAAACCTGAGTAATTTAAGAATGAACAATGGCCAGATGTGTAGGCCTTGGAGATGAGAGTAGAGAATGAAGTCAGGATGAAAATGGACCTGAACACTAATGGAGGGAACACAGACCATGTGGGGAGAAAAGGAGAAATTTCACTGTTTGTGGATTAGGAAGTAGAATAGTATAGTGATTAAGAATTTGTGCTCTTGGAGAGACTGCCTGGATCTGAACTTTGGCTCTCCGGATTTAGTAGCTGTTTTGTATGGTGGTTGGCAAATTAATTAACCATTCTGTGTCTCAGTTTCCTCTTTGTGAAATGGAAATGATAGCATCTAATGAGCTAAAACTTGTTAAGGGTAAGACATGTCTGGCACAATATAAGTACTTAGTAAGTGAAAGCTGCTATCATCATTTTTCAATTTAATTCCCTGGTCACTCCAGTGAGGCTCTTGTTCCTGGGAATATTAAATGCCACAGAGGGGCCATTGTTGTCTTCAGTTGGAGCTGCTTCCCCAAGGACTCCTGCTTTTCTCCTATGAGGCTGATATATACAAAGTTTAGAACAGGTTTACAGTCCTTTCTTTAAACCAAAAAGAGGGCTTCAGGCTCTGAGTCCCAATTTTTTCTGCACATTGAAATCATTGGGGAGCTTTTAAAAGGACGAATGTCCACATTGCACCCTTGATCAGTGAAATCTTGAACGTCTGGAAACAAGGGCCGAGCATTGGTATCTTCTAAAAATTCCAATGTGCAACAAATTTGGGGAACCACTAGCTTAACAGATTCATGTTCCTTCAGTGTTCAGGATGCTGAGTAAATTGAAGCCTTTACCTGGGACATTGTTTCATTTTCCTGAGTAACGTGCATGAAATTATGCAAATAACAGGGCTGTCCTAAATCCTCAAATTGTAAACTAAAATGCTCTTCAGATAGCTAGTCAATAGTGACCTCTGGTGGTGTGAGGAGAACCTGAAATAATCTGATTTTCTTTCAGGAATGCTCTTTCAACACAGGGAAACAGTGTCAAAGACCACTCTTCTGCATCCCATACCCCTCCACCACATACATATATCATCTAGAAAGGGAAACGGAAGCCTGGAGAGTAAGGTGACCAAGATCACACAAGAATCACTGATACCTTGGGCCGGCCAAGTGGCGCGGTGGTTGAGCGCTGACTTGGGAAGCCAGCGGCCCTGGTTTGGCTCCCACATATGAAAGCAAGAGACACTGCCCTCAAAAAAAAAAAAAAAAAAATCACTGATGCCTTGCAGAACTGAAACTTGACTGGTTCTTCAACTTCCCCTTCCTTTCTGGGGATCCCCGCCCCCAGAGATGGTCTCATCTTCTGAACTTCACCAGAGTTAGCACCACCAGCATGCACCAATAGCGTCCAGGTTCTATTTCTAGCTCTTAAGCATAACTTTGATTCCTGCAACTGCCAAACACAGTCACATAACTGACCCGAGCCAGAAGTATCTGGAGAGAAGTGGTGATGTCTCTCCGCTATGCTCTGCAGTTTTGAATTCTCCTGTAGGGTGGAAGGCAAATGTTGCACTGCTCGCTAGGGCAGTCCGACACTTTAAGAACAACTGCCTCCACTTTACGAATGAGTAGAATAAGGTCCAATGAAAGGCATCACCTAGCTCAGGGGTCGGCAAACTTTTGAGACAGAAGAGCCAATCCTGTCCCTCACAACAATTTAAAATTTTTTCAAGAGCCGTAAAACAAATGAAATCACCATTATGTGAATAATATCCTTTAAAAATTTTATAAATGAGGGCTAGCCGAGTGGCACATTGGTTAGGAGCTGGCTTGGAACGCTAGCTCTGAGCAGCAGGGCTCCGGTTCAGATACCACATATGAGGGCCAGTGACACTGTCTGTACAGCTAAGATGGTGAACAACAGGTCCACCTGGAGCTGGGCTGCCATGAGTCACTGGTAATGGCGTAGGCTGCAGCCCCTGCTCCGGTGTGCTGCCATAAGCTACAGTGAGTGGCCGGCAGCCAGCGTGAGTGGCCGGCAGCTGACGTGAGCTGCCAAGAGCCTCTGTGAGCGACCATCCGGAGGCCAGTGACCCATCTGCCTCACCCGGGAAGAGCGTAATGATAATACCAACATGGGCCAGTGAAGCAATGTCCTCCACACTAGACTGAAGAACAAAAGGACAGCAACTTATCTGTTCCCCTACCCTGATTCCCCAATAAAGTCTTAAAAAAAATTATAAATGAAATTATGATAGTTTTATTTTCATTTTAAATTTTACTTCAGAGTCACGTGTATGTGGCAGTTTGCTGAACCCTGACCTAGCCCATCCATCTTAACATACACCTTCTCTCTGTCCTGAATCCAAGAGACTTCATATAAAGTGGAGAAGCTGAGGCCCAAGAACAGAACGGTTCTCTGCAGGCAGGTTTCTGAAAGCCCTGGGCTAACCTGTGGCAGCAGCACTAATGGGGCACTAGAGGTGTGGCATTTTCAATATGAGGTAACAATGGCTGATGCCAGAGTACAAGGAAAGAGTATGAGATTGTAGGGTCTGACAGAAGATGCTAGGATATCGGTGTTGGAGAGTAGAGGCTGAGGATTTGGGGACTAGGGGTGGGGTGGATCCTTGGACATAGGCTAGCAGAGTTGAGTCCTTGAGGCAGAAATGGAGAGAAATCTGAGGACTGAAGATTAGGAGAAAGGGAGAAGGGGAGTCCCATTTAGGTAGCTTCCCTGGAAACACACTGAGAACAGCCTGCGACCCCACTGCCCCTACCTCGCTTTGCATAGCATAGTCACCAGTGGTGACTCTTGGCCACTGGGATCCCTGGGGACCAAGCGACCTTCCCAGCCAGTGTGAGCTGTAGAAGACCTGGGGGCTGAGGATATCCCCGCCCATTCCAGTCCCTCCAAAATTTCCATGTCTCTGAACTTCTAATGACACCATGATCTAATGAATTGTGACAAATCAAAATGAGGCTTCGCAAACTCCATCCTGGAGAAGCTAGGGATTGCCCACAGAGGGAAAGATATGGGTTAATCCCTCCCTCTGCATTTCTGCTGAAAGAAAGTTTTCTTTCTTTCAAAGCTCTGCAGGGCTTTCCAGGAAATAAGAGTTCTGGATGAAGAAGATGAATTCCCAGCAGATTCTGGGAATAGTCAGTTCCAGGCTAGTGATAAGCATGCCCAACTCCAGGAGCACACTGATTGCTGGAGCCTGGTGCTTTATCTTTTGTATAATATTGTATGAAGTGAAGTAGGCACCTGTTGTCCTGTCGTCCCCTGAGGCTTGGATTGGTTCAGCCTAAAGGCAGATGGACATGACTATTACTCCTCCCTTTGCCTCTTAATTAAGGCTCTATCTCACCTTCCTACAAGATAGGATATATTCCTTCCAGAACTCACAATCTGGAAAAGGCTAACAAGAGAACTGACCAAATAGCATGGGTAGAGGGTATGTGGTTTTTTTTGTTATTTTTAAAATTAATTAATTAATTAATTTTTAAAATTAGCTTCAGGTGTACAACAAAGTGCAATCGTTATACTTTTTACCCCTCAAAGTGACAACCCCTCTCCCCCAATTCTCCTCCCTACTCCTCCCCCCATATCATACTATCTATTACAATTCCTTTGACTCCCTTCCACCATATAATCCACATCCCGTAACTATCTATATATTCAATTACAGTTGGCATACAATATTATACAACATCAATTTCAGGTATACAGTGCAGTGATCAAGCCTGTACTCCATCCATGAAGTGGTCTCCCTAACAAAACATGTGACCATCTGACACCCCACAAAATTTTAACATTATATTCCATTACATTCCCCGAACTGTCTTATATCCCTGTGACAATACTGTAGTTATCTATTTATGCTGTCTAATCCCTTCCCCTTCTCCCTCATCCCCACCCCCATCCCAACTAGCAACTCTGTTTTTCCTCTATAGCTATGAGACTGTTTCTGTTTCTTTTGCTCATTCATTCCGTTTTTCAAATTCCTCATATAAGTGAGATCATATGGTGTTTGTCTTTCTCCGACTGACTTATTTCACTTAACATAATAGTCTCTAGGTCCATCCATATTGTTGCAAATGGTACAATTTCATTCTTCTTTATAGCAGAGTAATACTCCATTGTATAAATGTACCACAGTTTCTTAATCCAGTCATCTAACGATAGGCATTTCAGTTGTTTCCAAGTCTTGGCTATTGTAAATAGCGTTGCAATAAACATAGGGGTGCATATATTTTTTCGAATTAGCATCTTGGATTCCTCTGGGTAGATTCCCACGAGTGGAATTGCTGGATCATACGGCAGTTCCATTTCCAGTGTTTTGAGATACCTCCATACTGATTTCCATAATGGCTGCACCAATTTGCAGTCCCACCAACAGTGCACCAGGGTTCCCTTTTCTCCACACCCTCGCCAGCACTTGTTGTTTGTTGATTTGTTGATGATAGACATTCTGACTAGAGTGAGGTGGTATCTCATTGTGGTTTTTATTTGCATTTCTCTGATGATTAGTGAGGTTGAACATTTTTTCATATGCCTGTTGGCTATCTGTATGTCTTCTTTAGAGAAATGCTTCCTCATATCCTCTGCCCATTTTTTTAATTGGGTTGTTTGTTTTTTTGGTGTTGAGTTGCATGAGTGTTTTATAAATTTTGGCCGAATTCAACATCTCGTTAAAAAGATCATACACCACGATCAAGTGGGATTCATTCCTGGTATGCAAGGCTCGTTCAATATCTGCAAATCAATTAACATAATACATCACATTAACAAAATGAAAAATAAAAATCATATGCTCAAATCAATACATTTAGAAAAGGCATTTGACAAAATCCAGCAGCCATTTATGATAAAAACTCTTAGCAAAGTGGGAATAGTGGGATCATATCTCAACATAATAAATGCCATATATGATAAGCCCACAGCAAACATCGTACTCAATGGGGAAAGCCTGAAAGCTTTCCCCTTAAGATCAGGAACAAGACAAGGCTGCCCGCTTTCACCACTTCTGTTTAACATAGTTCTGGAAGTTCTAGCCACAGCAATCAGACAAGAAAATGAAATAAAAGGCATCCAGATTGGAAAAGAGAAAGTAGAATTGTCATTATATGCAGATGACATGATGCTATATATAGAGATTCCCAAAGACTCCACCAAAAAACTGCTAGAACTGATACATGAATTTGGTAAGGTAGCAGGATACAAAATTAATATTCAGAAATCAGTGGCATTTCTATACACCGATAATAAACTATCAGAAGAAGAAATCAGGAAATCAATCCCTTTTAAAATTGCTTCAAAAACAATAAAATATGTAGGAATCAGTTTAACTAAAGAAGTAAAAGACCTGTACTCAGAAAATTATGAGACACTGAAGAGAGAAATCAAAGAAGATACAAATAAATGGAAATTCATACCATGCTCATGGATAGGAAGAATTAATATAGTTCAAATGTCAATACTACCTAAAGCAATATATAGATTCAATGCAATTCCAATCAAACTACCAAGGACATTTTTCTCAGAAATAGAACATAGAATCCTAAAATTTATATGCAGTCAAAAGACCCCGAATAGCTACGGCAATGTTGAGAAATAAGAACAAAGTGGGAGTCATCACACTACCTGACATCAAAACATACTACAAGGCTACAGTCATGAAAAGAGTATGGTACTGGCATAAAAACAGACACATAGACCAATGGAATAGAATAGAGAGCCCAGGAATAAACCCATCTATATACGGTCTTTTAATCTATGACAATGGAAGCAAGAATTTACACTGGAGTAAAGGTAGTCTATTTAATAAATGATGCTGGGAAAATTGGACTGACACATGCAAAAAAATGAAAATAGACCACCTACTTATACCATATACGAGAACAAACTCAAAATGGGTTAAAGACTTAAATGTAAGACCTGAAACTATTGAACTCCTAGAAGAAAATATAAGGAGTAAGTTTGCAGACATTACCCTGAGTAATATTTTTACTGATATATCCCCTAGGGCAAGGGAAATAAAAGAAAAAATGAACATATGGGATTACATCAAACTTAAAAGTTTTTTCACGGGAAAGGAAATCATCAATAAAACATAAAGGCAGCCTACTGAATGGGAGAAGATATTTGCCAATGATATATCCGATAAGGGGTTGATATCCAAAGTTTTTTTTTTTTTTTTTTTTTTTTTGAGGGCAGTGTCATTGGCCCTCATATGTGGGACCCGAACCAGGGCTGCTGGCTTCCCAAGCCAGCGTCCAACCACGCGCCACTTGGCCAGCCCAGAAAGGTATGTGTTTTAACTGCTGCGTTCCACGCAAGCGTGTGGGTGGGGAAAGCTTCCCAGAGCCAATGAGATTCCAGCTGAAACCAGAAGGATCAATAGGCAGGATCCAGCAATGGTACGGCCAGGACCAAGGTCCCTGGCAGAGGGCTCTCCCACAGGCCCAGACAACAGAGCGGAATTAATCAATAGAACTTCACCATGTTGTGGGGAAAGAGGTAAAGGTAAAGGGGAGAAGGACCACTTAAGCAGGATTGAGCAAGGTAGATGTTATCCCCAGGGCAGTGTAGAGGCCTTACCTGCTCTGAATCAGGTTTTAGAAAAAATCAGCTTCATTTTGAAGCCTATTAGAGAGGTTGAAAGCTGGAATTCCTGGGAAGAAAAGATAGCAAGTGCCCTGGGTTAGAATAGGAGCAGTGGAGGTTGATTGGAGGTGACATTATGGCAATGAGATATACTGATATTTAGGAGATAGGCTAGAAAAAAAATGGTCACTGACTGTATGGGGGATGATGCATTACTTGAGGCTGCCCTGGGGTATGGGGGTGCCATTCATTAGATAGGGAAATTCACACACATGTACTTAAACATTTGTATACAATGATGTCCTTATTTAGAAATTACCTTATTCTAAAAATAAATTGAAGGAGACACCTAGCCGTTTATACACCATGTGCAGGTGGACTCATAACGTGCAACGTACTGGCACACAGGCAAACATTCACACAAATGCACATGTTGTGTTAGATTGGGAGAGCACAAAGAATCAAACCAGCTCTCTGTCCTGGGATCTCAGCTCCTCACCTGTCCCCTTACACGCCACAAGATCTGCTCCTTTTCACTTGTGTACTATCTTGAACACGTCATTTAACCTCTCTTTTTAGTTTCCAAAAGGCAACTGCTTAGGGAGGAAATTTGTAATGAAGATGTGACACTTTAAGCATGACCTTCAAATACTAAAGAATTTCTAGTGTGACTATCCATGGATGATGGCACCTGGAGATAAGAGCTGCCTCCTAAATAGAAAGGAACCCATCATGATAATTTAAAGAAAAGTAGAGAGAAGGTTTAAAGCTTGCTGTAATGGTCTCTTTTAGTTTTGTTTTCGATTTTTGTTTGTTTTGTATTATTTTAGATTTAATTTATTTTGTTCAGAGACTATCCATTAACAAAGACTTGCTAAGTGTGGTATTGATGTAAGGGACTTCTGTGGGGTGGAGGACAGCAGGACAATGTGTTAGCTAATTTATGTCAACAAAAAGCATGTCAAGTCTTAGTGTTAAGGAAATATTTACCCTCTTCTTATATATTTTGTAGGCCACCTCAGATTCTATATTGAATTTGATATTGAGAAACATAGAACTACAGTCTTTCTAGATTTGGTTGGATGCAATTTTAATTTCTTTGTTTTATAAAGTCTCTCATTAGACATCCTTTTACCCAAAATAAACACTCCATCATCTTTTGAATGATCTGCATCTCTGTGACTTGGTGCCTTCTTTTTCAGCTTTGAAGAACCCTTCTCAACAAGCCCATTGAAATCCACTCATTATCATTGCCTTCCGGCTTAACTGCTACATAGTCCATGAAGCCTCCGATCCCCTTTCTCTTGTTCCCAGAGCACGATATTTTTTCTCTCTATTACCCCATTTTGTTCATCTCCCTTGCAGTTTAATGATTTGTATCACTTTTTGTGTACCTTGCTGCTTTATAAACCATGCAAGACATGTATTATTTTCTTTTGTATACTTAGAGATCATGTACTATTCATTTTCATTTGTATGTGTATATACAGTGTCTGGCACATACTCCTGGCAAAGGTAATATTTATTCACCTATTTTTGGTATAAAAAATTTAAACATATTTCCTCAATTAAGATGTATAAGTTTAACAAAGCTTTTAAAAATTATTTTTAGGGCCGGCCAAGTGGCTCAAGTGGTTAAGACTTTGCTTAGAGTGCATGCTCTGAGCAACAGTGCCGCTGGTTCGATTCCCACATGGGTCAGTGAACACTGCGCCCTAGGTGAGTTGTCACTGAGCTGACAACAAGTGGCAGAATGGCTCAGCTGGTGTAACATCAAGATAGCCTGTTCAATGATGGGCTACACCCACCTGCAACTAAAGATTGAACTCGGCACCTTGAGCTGAGCTGCCGCCTGGATGGCTCAGTGAATAGGGCATGTGCTCTTAACAACAAGTCTGCTGGGTTCGACTCCTACATGGGATGGGGCTATGCCCACCCACAACTAAGACTGAACTCAGCACCTTGAGCTGAGCTGCTGCCCAGATGGCTCGGAGGATAGAGCATGCGCTCTTAACAACAAGGCTGCTGGTTCGACTCCACATGGGATGGTGGCTACACCCACCTGCAACTAAGATTGAGCACAGCACCTTGAGCTCAGAGGCCACAAGCTGACGACGGGAAGCCAGATGGCGATTGGTGCCCTCCACAATGAAGATTGAAGAATAAAAACTTGGCTGGTCCCCTCCCCCAATTTCCCAACACTATTCCCATCCCCCAATTCCCCAATAAAATATTTTTTTTAAAAAAATTATTTTTACTCAAAATATAACATTTCAAGTTTGTTCATTAGAAGCTCAATTAAAAGCCTGAATAAGTTCAGTTTTAGACAATCTTTCAATAACGAAGGGGAGGGTTCCTGAAAAGATATTGAGAATTATTCTCTTGGGTACTTGGTAAAAATTTAAAAAATATATATATGTACCAGCGATTGCCACTTCTTTCCTAAATTCAAATTTTCTTTCAAATAAATAGTAAGTTTTAAACAAGTGTATAATGATTGATCTCTTATCAGAAGTATCTGAAAGAGCCTCTTAGAAAACCAGGCAGCTGGGTTTCTCATCCTTTTAAAATATCTATATTAATTTTATGGATAAAAATGTATGTTTTGCCCTTGAGCTATCTTTTCCCCCCACAAATTTATAATGTAGCCAACTATTGATGTTTCCTGACACGCTCCATTTTCTGAATATTTACAGCCAGCTGTGTTGATTTTAGCATGCCGACCTACGTCATTATTGCTGTAATGTTCATCTGGGGGTACGTCTTAACCTTATTTCTCTTTGACCCAACACCTTGCCCCAAAATGTTTGAGAAATGGAGGAATTTTACTTGTAAATATTACAAAATTAGCAATTCAAGCGGGATACTAATATGTTGTAATCCTAAACTTCCATCTGTTTATGAACTTGAGTTTTTTAAAACTTCTATTAGATCAAGAGATTAAATTTCTCTAAATATCTATTTGAATGGTTTCTTTTTTCTTCAAATTTGAGAAATGTGTCTGATTTTTTACAGTTTTTAAAAAAACTTTCTAAAGGACTATTTGAAATGGTAAGTTAAACCTTAATTTTAGGGTTGTAAGATGCAACGGTTTGGTAAATTGTGATGATTAAAAACCAAATTGCCAATACAATATAGTTAAAAAAAAATAGTGGTTTTGATAGTATCAGAAGTGTATTTAGGGCCGGCCAAGTGGCGTGGTGGTTAAGCGCTGGCTTGGGAAGCCAGCGGCCTCAGTTCAGGTCCCACATATGAAGGCAAGTGACACTGCTCTCAAAAAAAAAAAAGTGTATTTAGAGTTGAAAGTTTGCCTTTAAATTTTCTAGCCATAAAGGAGGCAGAAAAATATTCACCAGTCCTTCCATATTTATTAAAATAAAAACAACTTTGGTCACAGTCATGTCAAGAACCCTAAATAATTCCATGGCCCAGAGAAACGCTTTCCTGAAGCTGGGAAAAGGCTTCTGGGCAGGAAGCAAAGGAAGGGGCAGATCCAAGGCAGGCCTGATGCTTCAGGAACCCTGGCCTTCTACCATGTAGGAGGAGCACTTAGTGAGCCAAGGCTTAAAGGAGGAGGAAACTATTATCTCCTGGGAAAGGCCTGTGTAATCTGGTACACCATGGATTCTCAGAGTGGGAGTTGAAGCAATTCAGTCTGTTTCAAGGACATGTACCTGGGAAAATGACTGGCTTCTGGAAACAATATTATTCTGCTATTTAGGAGTAACCCTGTTGACGAGCACCAGGAAATCAGTCTCAATCAATTACATTCCTTGTTTAGTGCTAGAGGACTCATTAGATAATAACTATTACAACAATAATAGGAATGATAAGAGCATTTATTGATTGCTTACTTCAAGCCAGGCATTGATAGTCATTATATTATTTAAGAATAATTTTATTTGGCATATATTTTACCTTACTTTTATTGCCCTATCAGCTGTGCCTTTACCCGGGAATCTGCCCCTGATTAAGTATAAGAAAATCCAATTGTAAATAGCTAAGTCACAAAGATTTTATTTTCTGTCACTTCTTTGCCTTGTCTTCTTTATTTTTAGAAATGGTTCAGAAATAATATGATACCAATGTTAATTTCCTAATTTTGATAATTGTACTGTGATTATGTATAGTGTTAAAGTAAATGGGATAAAAAAATATGAGGGATTTTTGCAGTACATTTGCAACTTTTCTATAAGTCTAAAATTAATTGAAAACAGGAAGTCAGAAAACTGTAATTTCTTTACTATAATTTTATCTTTTATTATCTTCTTATAGCACAGCAAAAAAGCAATAATGTTCAATATAGGGAACATTTTACGTGCATATAAGCAAAAAGAAGAAAATGAAAATCCCCTAATTTGGCTAGCTAAAGGTATCTGCTATAAATATTTAGGTGTAAATTCATTCAGCTACATGTGTATATGGATGTATAGCATGTATGAATTTCAATCACTGATTCCATTTGCAAGGATAAAACTTTGTGTTTATTGAACCTAATTTGTCTTAAACCTTCAATTTGCCTAGTGGGAGGTAACTTATACAATGACTTCCAGGTAGTTCAGTCATTTTAAGATTTAAAGTCAATTAAATTCAGGTTTCAAATTCAGTCCTCTTTTTCTTACCCTTTAGGGGGCTTATGTTCGGATTTTGTTCATCTCAGGGCACCAACCTCCTATTTTTGCTCACCAGAACCATTAACTATTAAACGCCTCCAGCTTTCACAGTGCCGGAGACTCACTGGGGACCTTTGGAGGATTTTGAAAGGCCATCCTTGGATCCTTAACAGAGTCATCTCACTGTCCTTTATTCCTTTACTGCCCTGGTATATTTCTGGTCACTGAGGCTCTCTCTAAGATCTGCAGAATTTTGAAGCTACTCCCTGAAAAATGAGGCACCATTCTCTTTTCTTACGATATCTCCAGAAACTTTGCTAGGCTGTCTGTCCATCATCCCCGCTTTGGGGTGCTTGGCCCAAGGTGTTGGCATTCCAGTCCCTTTTCCTAAGATGCACTTAGAGATTTACTTTGTGAAATTCTCCTCCATTGAACTTTGTCTCTGTCTCCTTTTGGGTGAAGGAAGCAAACCAACAAGCTCTTATAGCATATATTCTTCCAGAATCTATGAGTTAGGACATTAGCTTGGAAGTTTTTGTATTGAAGCCAGACTTTCAGAAATTCAGATTCTTAGGTTTTTTTGTTTTTTGGGTTTTGTTTTTTTTGCCAAGGACTTCAAAATTCTAGTTTAACTATAAAAGAATATTTTTGAGACAACTGGAAATTTGATTATGAACTAGCTATTAGAAGACTCCAAGGATTAATTTATTTTGTTGGTTGTGAAAATGACCTTATGGTTATATATGAAAATATTCATAATTTTTAGAGATATTAGTGGAAGCCATTAAAGGCAGTGTAGATTGATAAGTGACAAGAGTGGGAGGTAGGGGTCAGATTATAAAGAGCCACACATACCATTTTTTAAATTTCATGCTCATAGCATCAAACAGGGGAGTGACATGATTAATTCGTATAAAATGAAGGAGGACGAGAAAGAGTGTTTGGGACTGGGAGGTGGGTGGCTGGAGGAATTTTTTATATCTTGTCGGTTCTCTTAGTTTTATCACCTCCCCATTCCAAGCCACCATCATCTCTTACCTGGACACAATTGTTTCCTAATTATCAACTAACCAGTCTTTCTGTTTCTGTTCTTGTTCCCTATAATCCTTTCTCCACAGAGCTGCCAGAGTGACTTTTTAAAAGTCTAATTCAGGTTGTCACTCTCCTGCTTAAGATATTCAATGGCTTTCTATTGCATTTAAGTAAAATACAAACTCTACCATAGACCATAAATTTCTATGTAATCTGGCCATTATCTTCCTTACCATCCTCTTGGTGCCATTCTCCGAGTCCTTAGACATTCACCAACACACAAACCACACTGTAGTTCCCATTCTTTTTATTTCAGTTACAAATGTTATCTAGTGTGATAGTTTGGAATTTGTAACTATTATAACATTTTAAACTAGTACAAATTGCACTTCATTTAAAAAAAATAAATGATTAAGTGAAAAGGAGTGTTCAACAGCTATATCTGAGATATAAAATGGTAACAAGTTGGACAAAAATGTTGGCTTTAGCAAATTTTTATGTCATTCAATCTGCATTCTTTAGTAATGGCACAGTTATTACACATAGGTGTCAAGTCTTGAAAAAGATTTACATGTATTTTCACATTTGGAACTTTATCTTTCAGTTCAATGAGCCTGGCTTTATTAATTTTACACACAAAACATTTTCAATCTGGGTATTTTCTGGCATATTTTCCAAGAACTTATTTAGAATCTGGCACACCAAAAATTGAACTATGTTGCCCTTTGCCTCTAAATACTTCCAGAAGAAAGTAAAATAATGAAACTAATTTGAAATATCAGTCTTCATCTTCCTTCCGTCTAATGAAATGAATAGATTGCTGCAAATGTGATTTCTCATTTCCCCTGCTGGTTCATGTTTACAGGTCATGACAGTTTAAGATAATGAACAAATACCCCTTGAAAGACTGTCTCATAGACCACTTTTCATACTCTGCTCATAGAACTGTAAAATGGGCCACTCTATGACGGATCACAGTCACAAACACATTTCCTCTCTGATCCTGCAATTCTCCTTTGCCAGTGATTCCAAGCCCTGCGTCCAGTTCAATGCCACCACCAGCTGCACCCGTGAAAAGGCCTGCTGGCTGAGCAGCTGCGTCTCCGGCGCTACCAAGGCTCAGAGAGGGGCGCTGCCTACGCCTAGGTCCCTCCGAGTCACCTCAGGCTCTCAAAGGGCAGCCCGAAGCCCTGAGCGTGCCTCTACAGCCCCCAGGAAAACAAGCCTTTCCCTCCTCTGCGGGGCAGCCACGTGCCCCAGGGGGAGCTGGACCCGCCCTACACCAACAACGTTGGTGTCCTCGCGCTGTCCTCGCATTTTGTGGCTTTTTTCTACTAGAAACGAACATTTTCCTTAAAAATAGGAAAAGAGATGAAGGGGGGTGCTCCGTAAGTCTAAATTCCAATGAAGCGCTTATGAACTCGGTGTGTCTCACAGACTCGTCAGCGGGGTTTGAAACGAATATTTTGAAGGCAAACCACACGGGGTTCAGCACAGGAAATGAAAGTATCTTGCTGGTACCTCCAAGGCTGATAAACCGCGGAGTTTATTTAGTGGAAGACCCTATTATATGTCACATTAGGTGAGGAGAAATTACAGGTAGGACAAGGTAGGGCCTGAAGAATGGGTCTGAGGCTTAGAGTTTGAGGGAAACAGCGGAAAGGAGAGTCGTCTTCCTCTTTTGAGACAGGGAATCAATCAGATACCTCAGGCACCGCGGTCAAGCTGCTAGGGCCGCGTGGCTTTCCCGCGCGTCCGCCTTGGGGGCGGGGAAGAACCCGGATGGAACCGCCCCCGCAGCCGGGACCCAGCCCACAGTCTTTGAATCGCTGCGCGGGGCGGAGTCGCCCTCCCTTCCGTGCTCTGATTGGTTCACGTTCGCAGGCCCCTCCTCGTGATTGAATGTCCCCAGTGCCAGTCACAAAGCGTCAGTGATCGCTCAGATTGTTGCTAGAAGGAGACGGCGTCGACGTCTAACTAGACTCGCTGCGTCTTACCTTCTAGTAGCGCTCCCTTCCACCGGCGCTCCCAAGGTGTTCCTGGCTTCTCCGCTGCGGGCCCTGGAACGAGGCGTATCGAGGCGGCTCGAGAACGATCCCGGGCGCCCAAGCGTTCTACTTGTCACCCACCCAGCGCCATGTCCTGGATGTTCAAGAGGTGATGTGGGTGGAGGGGGTGGGGCGCAGTGGGTAATGGCCTGGCGGCGTCCCCAGATGAACCTGACCTTCCGCGAGTACCTTTCTCTTTCCCGTGCGATTTGTGCAACTTGTATTCGTTTTGTTGGTGGCTCATATGTCCGCGGGAGAAATAAATGCATAATCTTGGTTGGCATGGGAAATCTCCTCAGGCGAGTCTGGTGCTACGGCCTTGGAGAAATCTCTTTCAAGGGCTGGAGGTGGGGAGAAGGGCCTGGGGCTCAAAGCTCCACTCCTTAGCCACAGGCATCTCGATCTGCTTCACTCAACCAAAAAGTGGGTACCTAGTAGATACCCACTGCGCACTAGGCATTGTGTGCTCCGAATGAAGAGCCGAGTAAGACAGCCCTTGTCCCCAGATAATGCGCAGTTTATGTGCATGCACAGACATGCAAATATGTATTTGCAAAGGAGCCAAAAGAGGTATGCACGGACGTACAAGGAAAACGCAAGGGAAATACCCTGTATCTGAGGAGAAACTTCCTAGAACCCACCCCCCACCCCCACCCCGTGGACTTCCCCTTACTTTTCAGTGTCCAAATTGGTTCACATTCCTGTTCCTGAAACAATTATCCATAAGGGGATTGAGATTACTCTTAAACCAACCGGAGTGGGAAACTTGGGATCAAACCTTCCAAGATATCATGGTTTGGATACCTGAATAAAATAAGTGTTGTCTTCGGAAGAAATGAATTGAAGGATGTTGAATGTGTTATCTGTAAGGATAGAAACGGCCTCACGTATATAATAATAGTTCTGTATGTGTCTCTTCTAGCTCAGTTATTGAAATTTTGGCATATAATTAAAGTTTATGGACATCATATTCATTTCAATTTGAATAGATGATCAGTAGGAAAGAGATTTGTGAACACTTACTGGGGTTTTCATTTTTTTTTTTTTTTTTTTGAGGGCAATGTCACTGGCCCTCACATGTGTGACCCGAACCGGGGCCGCTGGCTTCCCAAGCCAGCGCTTAACCACCACGCCACTCGGCCGGCCCTAGGGTTTTCATTTTTAATACCCGTGGGTAGAAGAGGCATTACTGAACAGGTAGGGTTCCGGGAAACCTCCCACCCTCACTCCAATCCTTGCTTTAACCAGAGTAATTCTCTATTAACCTCATGCAGCAGTTCCCACGTAAGATTTAATTTGTTGAAATAAAGTGTGAGAGAACAGCCTATATATATGGTATGGTCTTTGAGAAATACTTGGTTAAATTTTTTATTCTCTGCCCCTTTTTTTTTTTTTTTTTTAAATAGAGATCCTGTTTGGAAGTACTTGCAGACTGTCCAGTATGGAGTCCAGGGAAATTTTCCACGCCTCTCATATCCAACTTTCTTTCCCCGTTTTGAATTCCAAGATATTATCCCTCCAGATGACTTCCTAACTAGTGATGAAGAGCTAGACTCAATATTATTTGGAACTTTGAGAGGTCATGTAGTTGGACTACGCTATTACACAGGAGTAGTGAGTATAACATTAGATATTAAGTTAAAATATGATGTATTTATGGTATTAACCTAGAAAATAAGAATTAGGTGAAATATGTGCACTTAATTTTTTTATTTGAAGTAATTGAAATATATCTGGGTAGACATAACAGATATGACTAATATTTGTTACGTTTATACATACTTACAATATACAAAACATTTTTTCCTCTGTGGTCTCATTTGATTGCTACATTGATTCTGAGGTAGATAGGACATTACCCTGTTCCTGTAACTAAATAATAGAAGCTCAGTAAGGTTAAATTCTTGCCCAAAAAGCACAGGTATTGTATTGTACATTTGCAAAATGACTTCCAAGTCAGTCCATTGCTTTCTTCTCTTCTGCTCCTCAGCACATTTCCGCACTTTAATATTTTGAAGTTAGGAATATTAACTATTATTAGATAAGGGCATTTTCTAGTTTTAGGTCCTTTTTTCTTTGTAGTAAGACTATGTCCCAGTTTTTCTTCTTATATCCTTATCTCTATTCTCTGCATTGTGTGAAAGAGATGGACAGACAGAGCTAGAGACTATATGATTTTATCTGGCTAGTAGTTGTCTTTGTTATGGTTGTCTACTCTGTTATCTAGATACACCTCTAGTTTTATTTTTTTAATTGATTATGAAGAATATCAAACATGCATAAAAGAATATAAAGTGAACTCTGTATACCCATGATTCAGATTCAGCAGTTAACACATTTTTTGCATGTTTGCTTCATCACTTTTTCTCTTTCACTTTTGTCCTTTTGTATGAAAGAGCCCAACAGTGTCACTTTATATTCATAATTCAGAATTCATCTAAAAAAATTCAGACATTTTCTTACATGTCATTTTCATACTTAACAAAATTAATAGTAATTTCTTATTACATCTAATAACTAACCCATAATCAGTTTTAATTATTTAAAAATATTTTTTTATAGTTTATTTTTTTTCAAATCAGAATCAAAATAAAGTTCATATATTAGCTTTGGTTGTTATGGCTCATAATACCCCCCCCCCCCCTTAGTTTCATGTCATCGATTTGTGGAAGAAACTACATCAGTTCTCTGGAAGATTCTAGATATGCCAATTCTTTTATTTCCTTATATTTTCTTACGTTGAAGTTTCTCAGATCATTTTTTTGTTTGTCTGAAGCATGTTCTGCAGCAGGAGATTTCTTGGGAAAAAAATTCCATGATCTGGATTTGTCTATTCTTTCACATATATATAGATATAGATATAGATATATATAATATTGGACCTTCTGTGATCATTTCGTGATTGGAAGTGTGTTGAAATGTGTTGTTTAGGAGATTCCTTAGGAAGGAACAATATTTCCTGACGTCTTGTATATTCGTAATTGTGATGTTTATACTTGAGTATAAACTTGCGATATTTGTACTTGTGATGTTTGGCTGAATATAAAATACTTGACCCATATTTTCTTTCATGATATCTTGATGTTGCATAAAATGCTGCTAGTAGAATTCTCATACCAATATGATTTATTTTCTATATAAATGAATGCCTGGATAAGTAAAGGATATTTTTACTTTTATTCGAAGTCCAATAGTTTCATTAAGGTATGTCTTAGTGTTGACTATATTATAATGTTTTCTATTTCAGAAAATTTTCTTTAATTGTAAATGTTTGCTTTGTTCCAAAGCTTGTTTTTCTTCAGGGACTCCATTCTACTCTCTATGTATTAGATCTCCTCTGCATATCCATATGCCATATGCATGCCTATTAATTGTTCTGAAACCGTTTTTATCATATTTTTTCACTTGTCTGTTTTTCATCATTTATTTCCCTTATCGTTTTTGCAAGGTCTGTTTACTTTCGTGTTCTTTGTATTTTATTAATTCTGAAATAGTTTTTTTTTTCTAATTTTTTTCTGAAATCTTTCAGATTCTTATTTCATGTTTACCTGTTCTCTAGTTCTTACGTACATCTCTGAGCTTTCCTATTTCTGATTTGTGCTATTTTTTTTCAAAATGTACATTGTTTTCTAAATTGAACCACTGAAACATTAGATTATGGTTGTTACTCATTATTATACAACAGTCATTATTTGCTGATCTTAGAATAATTTCTGTGACACTGGTAAGCTAATAAAAATATGGGCTGATTAAAAGTAATCACTTAATATTTTTATTTTTCAAAATTTGTATTATTTTATGAGTAATACATGTTCATTATTTTAAAATGGCCAAAAAAAACCCATTAAATATCCCTAAAATTTACCACCCAGAACTATAACTTACTCACTTTATGTCTTCCACAGTTTATTCTGTGAACATATGCATGTAAATTAAAATCGTATTATTATTATTATTTTTTTGAGGGCAGTGTTACTGGCCCTCATATCTGGGACCCGAACCGGGGCCGCTGGGTCTCAAGCCAGCGCTTAACCACCGTGCCACTCAGCCGGCCCAGAAATCATATTATATATTAATAAAAATAAGATCTTATTATGCCTAGTATAGTGATCACTTTTTTTTCTCTTAGTAAAGTATGAGGACAATCTCTTCATGTCAGTACAAATCTGCATTGTAATTTACCCGAACCAGGGCCTCTGGCTTCCCAAGCCAGCGCTTAACCACCGCGCCACTCGGCCGGCCCTGCATTGTATTTTTAATTTCCTTATTGATGGACATTTTGGAGTTGGTCACTATTATGAAAAATTATAGTAAACATTGAGGTATTTATTTTTATATATTTATTTTCAATGTTCTTTCAGCTTGAGATATTATTTACATATGATAAAATGGCATACATTTTAAGAATATGATTCCAAGAGTTTTGACAAAGATATATACTTGATAATCACCACCCCAAATCAAGATATAGATCATTTCCATCACCCTTGAAAGTTCTTTTATCCTGTTGCAGTTATTTCTCCCTGTCCCTTCCTTAACAACTCTAATCTGATTGCTGTCACTATAGATTAGTTTAGCCTGTTCTAAAGCTTCATATACATTGAATCATACAATATATACTTTTAAAGTCTGGCTTCATTCAAACTCAGCATGATTCCAATACTTTTTGAGTCAATTTTTGCAATTTATGTTTTTAAAGATAAACATACATTTCATTTAAATTTTCAGATTTATTGCCATAGAGTTGAACATTATTTTTCAACTCTTTAATAAAGAAACTATTCTTTTTTTATTGATTAGCCTTGATAGAGATTTATCTGTTTCATCTTTTCAAGCAACTTCTCTTCGACTTTATTGTGATTATTATTATTCTTTGTTCATTGATTTCTTTATATTCTGTTATTCTATTTTCCTTAGGCTCATTTTATTTTATATTTGGATTCTTGATTTGAACATTTTATTTTAGTCTTACTTAGTAATAAAAGCATTTAATCTTTTTTTTTTTTTTAAAGATTTTATTGGGGAATCAGGGAAGGGGAACAGACAAGTCGCTGTCCTTTTGTTCTTCAGTCTAGTTGTGGAGGACGTTGCTTCACTGGCCCATGTTGGTATCATCATTTTGCTCCTCCTGGGTGAGGCAGATTGGTTGCCGGCCTCTGGATGGCTGCTCACAGTGGCCCTTGGCAGCTCACACCGGCTGCCAGCTGCTCACGCTGGCTGCCGGCCACTCACTGTAGCCTATGGCAGCCAGTGCAACAGGGGCTGCAGCTATGTGAGTCCCAGGGACTCACAGCAGTCCAGCGCCAGGGGGAGCTGTCATTCACCATCTTTGCTGTAGAGGGCAGTGTCACTGGCCCTCATATGTGGGATCCAAACCGGGGCCTCCGGCATCCCAAGCCAGTTCTTAACCAACTTGCCACTCAGCTGGCCCGCATTTAATCTTTTAAAAGTTCTTCAAAGTGCTGCATTGGCTGTTTTTCTAAAGCTTTGTTATATAATATTGGTATTGCTCATTTTTTAATACTTTTTAATTCTTTTTAAATTTGCTTTCAATAAATTCATAATTAAATGTTTTAATTCTTGACAGTTCAAAGTCTTTATAACAAACTAGATTATTCCTTTTCTAAAAATGGTTTTATAATTAATTCTAAATCTGTCTTTTGTTGTTGTCTTAGTTTTCTTGTTGTACAATATGTGATCAAACAATATGGTGAATGTTTAAATAAAAAAATTTATTACTGTAAAAGACACCTTGCCATTAATCCCCCTCGAAATACTCCCCCTCGCTTCAAACACACTTATTCCATCGTTCTTGCCACTCCCAGAAGCAGTTCTAGAAGTCCTCTTTTGTGAGTGTCTTTAGTTGAGCTGTCATGGCTGTCTCAGTGTTCTGAATCATTTTGACTTTGGAGAACAGTCAGAAGTTACACGGTGCCAGATCTGGTGAATAAGGTGGATGAGAACACACCGTAATGTTTTTATTTGACAGAAATTGCTGTACCAGAAGCGATGTGTTACATGGAGCATTATCATTTTGGAGGATGATTTACAGCACACTTTAAAACCTACCTTCTCTACCTTCTCTCAGCCGTAGCTCACACCAGACTGACTGCACTGAACAAGTTGAAACTTGTCACCACACTGTTACTAAGTTTCAACGTGCTGCTTCCTGAATTGAAGATCCCTGCGTTTCTGTTGGGTGGCACCCAACAGCAGCGTTCATTGTATTTTGTGATCACAACGGAAAGGCTCTATGTCTCACATCTCTTCCAGTACAGCAACTTCTGTCAAATAAAAACACTACAGTGGGCCGGCTGAGTGGCGCAGTGGTTAAGCACTGCCTTCGGAAGCCAGCGGCCCTGGTTCGGGTCCCACATATGAGGGCCAGTGACACTACCCTCAAAAAAACAAAACAAAACACTACAGTGTGTCTTCATCCACCTTATTCACTGGATCTGGCACCATGCAACTTCTGGCTCTTCCCCAAAGTAAAAATGACCATGAAAGGAAAATGTTTTAAATCAATTCAGGACATTGAGGCAGCCACGACAGCGCAACTATAGACATGAAAAAGGACTTCCAGAACTGCTTCAGAAAGTGGCAAGAACTATGAGATGTGTTCGAAGCATGGGGGAGTATTTTGAGGGGGATTAATAGCAATGTGTCTTTCACTGTAATAAAGTTTTTTAAGGGCCGACCAAGTGGCATGGTGGTTAAGCGCTGGCTTGGGACGCCAGTGACAGTGCCCTCAAAAAAAGAAAAATTTAATTTAAATATTCACCATATTTTTCTCCATAACTTTTTTTTTTTTTTTTGAGGGCAGTGTCACTGGCCCTCATATGTGGGACCCGAACCGGGGCCGCTGGCTTCCCAAGCCAGCACTTAACCACCGCGCCACTTGGCCGGCCCCAATATTCACCATATTTTTTTGATCACACCTTTGGCCTGTATGTATTCTATTTTAAATTGTACTCATAATTAGCAATCATTTATAGTAAATGACAGTTATCTAATTTTAATAAATGAGCATTATAGTAAATAACAATTATCTACTTATCTTGTTTGAAATGAAATGCTCAAAAATGTTAGTTTTTCACTCGACTTTTTTGTGTTATATATTTTCTTGGATTTGCATAATCTGGTTTAAGGAAGATTATGCTGTAGGCAGTGGCAAAAGGGAGGTGGGCTGGGAGAGAACAGAGTTAAGCTTCACAGAACATTTCTCAAGGGCTAGAGAGGAGTATGTGGTAATCTGGTTGGTCAGGATGTAGTTTCTTGAGTCAGTAGACAGATACTAGGAGAGATTTAAAGTAGCTTTCCTGTGTCTTTTTCACACAGTTAAAGAAAGTGAGATAATTCTCAAACTGTAAAAATCACCATTTTAGTGTATAATTGAGCAGTTTTTAAATATTTACAACGTTGTGCATCCATCCCCACTGTCCAAAAAGAATTCTGTACCTGTTAGTAATAACTTCCCATTACTCCCTTTCCTTAGCCCCTGGTACCCACTAATTTATTTTCTGTTTCTATGGATTTACCTACTCTTAGACGTTTCATATAGATGGAATCATATATAGTCCTTGGGTCTGGCCTTATTGCCTTTTTTTTTGTGTTAAATAGATATTTTCTAGTGTACCATTGTAATTACCTTTTGTTTTGTTTTGTGATTTTTACTATGTATTCTGCCTTGCTTTCTTAGTAGCTGCCCTAGGGAGTTACAATTAACATCTTAATTCATAAGAATCTAGTTTGTATTAGTGCCACTGAATTTCAGGAGGGTATAAAAGCTTTGCTTGTACATAGCTCTATTCCCCTCATCCCCACTCCTTGGTGCTGTTATACAAATTACGTCTTTATATACATTAGATGTTCACCAACACAGATTTATGATGATTCTTATATATCCTTTTAAATCAGATAAAAGTTACAAACATGAAAAATTTATAGTCTTTCATATTCACGTATGTAATTACCTTTCCTTATACTCTTATTTCTTCATGTAGATTCAAGTAATTTTTTTTTTTTTTTTGAGGGCAGTGTCACTGGCCCTCATATGTGGGACCGAACCGGGGCCGCTGGCTTCCTAAGCCAGCGCTTAACCACTGCGCCACTCGGCCGGCCAACCTAGATTCAAGTTATTGTTTAGTGTCCTTTGATTTCAGCCTGAAGGTCTCCTTTTAATATTTCTTACAGGGAAGGTTTGCTAATGATGGATTGTCTCAGTTTTTGTTTATTGGAAGTGTCTTAATTTCTCCTTCAGTTGTTTTTTTTTTTTTTTTTTGAGGGCAGTGTCACTGGCCCTCGTATGTAGGACCCAAACCAGGGCCACTGGCTTCCCAAGCCAGCGCGTAACCACCGTGCCACTTAGCCGGCCCTCCTTTAGTTTTGAAGAGTAGTTTTGCCAGGTACAGAGTTCTTGTTTGAGTTTTTTCTTTTAGTACTCTGAAAAGTTATACCACTGTCTTTCTAGCCTCCATGGTTTCTGATGAGAAATCAGATGTTAATCTTATTGAGGATTCCTTGTATGTAATGAGTTGCTGCTCTCTTGTTTTCAGGATTTTTTCCACAGCTTGGTTATGATGTGTCTGAGTTTAGATCTTTTTGGGTTTATTTTTTTTGCAGTTTGTTGAGCTCCTTAGATATGTAGACTAATGTTTTTCATAAAATTGGAGTTTTTCAGCTATTATTTTTTTCAAATACTTTTTATTCTTTTTATCTCTTTTTCTCCTCCCCTTCTGAAACTCTCATTATGTATATGTTTGTATGCATGCTGTTGTCCCACAAGTTTTGGAGGCCTATTCATATTTCTACATTCTTTTTCTTTCTGTTCCTCAGACTCTATAACTGTTTCTCAGACTCTACAGGTTTCCCCTAGTATCTGAAAGTAGGGCATTCCAATGAAACCTTTGGTAAACTGAAATAGTGTAAAGCAGAGAAACAATATACTAAAAAGCTGAAAAGGAAAAGCTAGGAAAGAAGATGTTCATAGGGGCTTTGAAAAGCTTGAACCTATTCCTGGAAATCTAGAGCTATATGCAGGTATAGGACTGTATGTATGCCCAGGACTGCGCATATATTCAGTAAAGACCTGAGAAGGCCCTAAACTCTCAACTCTGGCTGAACTTGAGGGTCTGAATAGCAGGAAGTGAAGGGCAAGGGAAAGTTGTCACTGCCTAGCTATGTGTTGAAGGAGTGCCCCAAACACACATAGATCCTCTTGGTAAAGACTGGGAGATTTACTGGTTACAATACAATCGTTAGCTGACCACCAAGCTAACCAACTACAGACATCAGCGGCCACACACAACAAAAAATAGGTTTTACAAAGAATATATAATTCAGAAAAGTCACTAAGCAAACAGTATCCAAAACAACAATAAACAACCCTGGGGAAGGGGAAGATTTCTAGAGTTGCCACATTATTTAAAATGTCCACTTCTCAACAACAGAAAAATGAGGCATGCAAAGAAGTCTATATATATTTTCTATTCCAGTTCCGTTCCTATGTGTAATTAATGCCTTTTCCCTCTTTTAGAGTCTGGTGAATTTAGGCCTAGGAACCAGCCTGCCTGGATTCAAATCCTAGCTCTGCTATTTATTAGCTTTATTACCTTGGGCAAATTACTTAGCTTTTCTGTACTTTAGTGTCTTTATCTATAAAATGGGGACAATCATAGTAATTACCAATAGGGTTATGAAGATTTAAAAACTCAGTCTATGTGATATACTTAGAACACTGTTTGGTGGTACTCAAAAAAGATTACTTGTTTGCAGAAGTTATTTGATGATGAAAATATTAAATATTGTAAACCTGTTATTTAGTTTTGATGGTATATTTTAGATATCAATGCTTTGTTAACTTCCCAATAAGGGTAAATTAGAAAAATACTATAAGAATCATTAAATATATTCTTTAATATTTGTATAGCAATATTGAGTTTAAGAAAAAATATATATATATATTTCCTATATGCAGTGTTATTCAGTAAGCATTAAAAAAATGAATGGATGCCTTTTATTTCTTGTCTGATTGCTGTGGCTAGAACTTCCAGAACTATGTTGAATAAAAGTGGTGAAAGTGGACAGCCTTGTCTGGTTCCTGATCTTAAGGGGAATGGTTTTAGCTTTTCCCCATTGAGTATGATGTTAGCTGTGGGTCTATCATATATGGCCTTTATTATGTTGAGATGTAATCCTTCTATTCCCACTTTGCTAAGGGTTTTTATCATAAATGACTGCTGGATTTGGTCAAATGCTTTTTCTGCAACTATTGATATGACCATATGATTTTTATTTTCCATTTTGTTGATGTGGTGTATCACGTTAGTTGATTTGCAGATATTGAACCAACCTTGCATACCATAACTGAATACCCCTTGATTGTGGTGTATAATCTTTTTTTTTTTTTGCTTTATTTATTTGTTTTTAAATTATTTTTTATATTTTAGTTTATTTTTTTAATTAGCTTCAGGTGTACAACACAATGAAATAGTTATACTTTTTACCCCTCAAAGTGACAACCCCCCCTCCCCCAATTCTCCAAAACAATTTTTTTTTTTTTTTTGGCTGAGCCATCCTGCCACCTGTTGGTAGCTCAGCTTGGGCCAAGAATCGAACCAGTGACCCTATTGCTCAGAGCTTGCACTCTTGGGGTAGCCCTTAACCAACTGAGCCACTCGGCCGGCCCCTGTATAATCTTTTTAATGTGTGGCTGAATTTGGTTTGCTAATATTTTGTTGAAGATTTTTGCATCTACATTCATTAGGGATATTAGCATCTAGTTTTCTTTTTTTGTAATGTCTTTGTCTGATTTTGAGATCAGGGTGATAGTGGCCTCATAAAAAGAATTTGGGAGGCTTTTCTCCTTCTGAATTTTTTGGCATTGTTTGAGGAAAAATTTGCAACAATGTGGATGGACCTTGAGAACGTATGCTAAGTGAAATAAGTCAGATGGAGAAAGACAAATACCATATGATCTCACTTATATGTGGAATCTAAAGAATAGAATAAAGGAGCAAACTAAACAGAAGTAGTCTCAGAGATGTAGGGAAAAAAACCGATGGTTACTAGATGGGAGGGGGATGGGGATGAGGGAGAACTATTGTCATGGGGATATGAAAGACAGTTTGGGGAATATCAATAACATGATAAAGATTTTATAGGGTGTCAGATAGGCATTTGTCTTATTAGGGAGACCACTTCAGGATGGTGTAGATGCCTGACCACCGTGCTGTACACCTGAAGCTGAAGTTGAATAATATTGAATTTCAACTATAATTTAATATATGTATAGTCACAGAATATGGAGTACAACATAGGGAATAGAGTCAATGGAATTGTAACAGCTATGTAGGATTGTCAGGTGAGTAATAGATTGCGGGGGTTATCACCTTGTAAGGGGTGTAAATGTCTAACTATTACATTATTTTGTGTACCTGAACAAAATAAAAATTACAACTAAAAAGAGAAAAGCAACATCTGTGAAGCAAAATAAAGTGAGGCAGTATAAAACAAGGTATGCCTGTAAAAAAGAATGGAAATCCCAGATCAAGTATGATGAAGAAAGGTATTATTAAATGTTAATTGTTTATAATATTATCTCTTAATTATTTTTATTAGGTTAATAATAATGAAATGGTTGCATTACAACGAGATCCCAATAATCCCTATGATAAGAATGCAATTAAAGTAAACAATGTGAATGGAAATCAGGTTGGACATTTAAAGAAAGATCTTGCAGCTGCTTTGGCCTACATTATGGACAACAAATTGGCACAAGTTGAAGGGTAATGTACTTCAGAGTTTAGTTTTAATCATTTTCAGTTGTAGTGGTCTTTGAATTTGTTAAGTCTTTATAGTTTCCCTGACAACTTCTATCACTACCTTTAGTACATGTTCAATGAATGTTTTAATTCTCCTCTCATCTGCCTCCACTACCCTAGCCATCAAACAGCTATTGCCTCACTTTCCTATTGAATTATTACCATGGAGAAAAATAGACTTTGGTTCAAATATTAGGAAGTCTACACCATCTCTCCAAACCTTTTAATACATAGATTTGGGAGTTCAGAAGTGTTTGTTTAAATCCAAGGTTGTAAACTGGTGCCTGTGATCAGATGTAGGCGAGTTTCATTTTGCCTACAAAGTGTTTTAAAATTTTTTGCCAGTATTTGAATATCTGGATATTCTACATTTTATACATGTTAATTTTTCCCCTAAGTATAAAAATTATTGATGAAGATTTTCCTTGACAAATGGAAGGAAGCTGGACCCTCTTTTCTACATGACATCAGTTGACTGCTGCTGAGAAGCAGCTGTTGCTTTGGCCAGGTCATATGCTCTTCCAGTTTTACAACCTCTTCCTTTCCTTAAACTCCTAATCTACTTGGTTATCTTTTCTCTTTTAGGCATTTGTGTTTGTGATCTCAATTTAAGTGTGGAATGTTTAGGATATGAAAAGATGAGTTTGGCCGATAACTGCTCAGCAGTGTCTTCTCACTTATGTACTTGTTTCTTAGTTCATCAAATTTTTCAAATATTGAGAATAAATTTAGTGAATCCTGGATTAGAAATAATTTTGCAAATCATTCCCCATACTCAGAATAGGTTGCTACCCTCAGTGGTTCTGTTAGTAAAAGCTATACCATCTCAAAAAAAAAACAAAAAAAAACTCCACCCTCTCAATTAAACTTACTGTTTATGGGCTATCCTTGTATTTAAGCACCACTTTATCCCATCTTCTCATTTTTTTCTGGCATTCTGTTCTTAAAAACAACTCTTCTGATTGTCATTGATCCTATTCCCTGTCCATTTTCTGTCTTTGTAGTCTGCCCAACTTGTTCCTCCCTATTATGTTCATGCAAAATTGGAATACAACACACTTGGAATATTTAATAGTCAGATTCTTAACAGGAGAAAAAAAAATGACACTTTTAATTTACCACTTTTTTTCCTTCTTAAATACAATAGGGTAGTTCCTTTTGGTGCAAACAATGCTTTTACCATGCCTCTGCTTATGAGTCTTTGGGGAAAAGAAGAAAATAGAAAAGCAGTTTTAGATCAGTTGAAGAAACATGGATTTAAATTGAGTCCTGCACAAAAAAGTAAGTTTCAGGTTTAACATACTATTATTTTGATATTATAAGAATGCAGGGATTGTAAACATTTATTCTCTTAAGTAATACTTTGAGTTTGGTTGGCTAAACTAATTTGTATTGAAGGCTCTAAGTTATAACTTTTCTTGGAATCTTTAAGAAAATCGCTGAATTTTTTTTTCTCTTTTTTTTTTTTGAGGGCAGTGTCACTGGCCCTCATATGTGGGACTGAACTGGGGCCGCTGGCTTCCAAAGCCAGCGCTTAACCACCACGCCACTCGGCCGGCCCTCTCTTTTTTTTTTTAATACAACTATAGATACACAAACACACAAATGTACAAAGAGGTCCTGTAGTCCCTCCCTTAATTTCCCCTAATGATAATATCTGGAAATCCCTGATTGTAAACATTCTCTTTGATAAATTATAGACAGTAAGACTCTTGCAATACAAAATGAAAACATATTGTTTGTTTGGCAAGAGTTTGTTCAAATGATGTGAAATTATTTTAATAGTGTGTTTTTAAATGACTTAGGATTTAGCTTTAAAAACACTTGGGCTGGCTGAGTGGCACTGTGTTTGAGTGCTGGCTTGGGAAGCCAGCGGCTCCGGTTCGGTCCCATATGTGAGGGCCAATGACACTGCCCTCAAAAAAAAAAAAAAAAAAAAAAAGAAAAACACTGAAATATTGGGCCGGCCGAGTTTAGAGTGCGAGTCCTGAGCAACAGGGCCGCCGGTTTGACTCCCACATGGGCCAGTGATGATGTGCCCTAGTTGAGCTGTCACTGAGCTGCCAACAGGTGGCAGGATGGCTCAGCTGGTGTAACAACGGTGGGCTGTGCCCACCTGCAACTAAGACTGAACTCGGCACCTTGAGCTTAGAGGCCACGAGCTGCTGGGAAACCAGATTGCGACTGGTACCCTCCACATCTAAGATTGAAGAAAAACAACTTGGCTGGTCCCATTCGCGAATTCCCCAACACTGTTCCACTCCCCCAACCCCCCAATAAAATCTTTAAAAAAACCCCAAAAAACCTTAAATATGTTAAGAGAATTTTTAATGCAGCTTATTCTATAAGCTTTAAAAGCTATTTACTAAAAGATAGTCTGTTTCATTTGGTGATTTTACTCTTTTTGTTTTGTCAATTACAGCTTTAGGATTCAGTTTGGAAAGTAGTTGGGGCTCAGGAAGAGCTGGGCCAAGCTATAGTATGCCAGTTCATGCTGCGGTACAGATGACGACTGAACAGGTATGTTCTTTTTTTTTTGAACTCTGAAAGAGAATTTTAAATGTTGAAGATTGATGTTTAAAAGAATAAGATAAATATGTATGTGCTAACATTGGTTATCTTCAGATATGTTTTTAAGTTATGAAACACATAAATAGAATATATAGTGCAACAATTTATGTTGCACAATTAAAGCAGTGATAAGGAATATATTCATGGATACACATTCATACATACATTAAAACACATACATTACTGTATATGCATGACCTATTTTAGTATGTTTTGATGTTTTTATATTTGAAATTTGTAGAATGTCCAAATATGTTTTAAAAATTGAAGCTTGAGGGCCGGCCGAGTGGTTCAGTTGGTAAAGAGCTCGCTCAAGAGTATGAGCTGAGCTCTGAGCAACAGCAGTTCGATGCCCAACCTGAGCTGAGCTGCCGCTGAGCTGCCAACAGGTGGCAGGATGGCTCAGCTAAAAGCAAAACAAAACGAAACGAAACAAAACAAAATTGAAGCTTGAAACTTATTCCTTCTTTCAGTAAGTTTGCAAATGCAGTGCTAAGAAATTAATTCCAAACTTTGGCATTAGTTTAGCTCTTACTTTGTCTAATTTGTAATCCAGGATACTGTTATGCTGAATTAGTTTGAAGAAAAAAGGATATAAAATAAAGTAATACAGGGCCGGCCAAGTGGCGTGGTGGTTGAGCGCTGGCTTGGGAGGCCGGCGGCCCCGGTTTGGGTCCCACATGTGAGGGTCATTGACACTGCCCTCAAAGAAAAATTAAAAATAAAATAAAATAAAATAAAATAAAGTAATACAGATCAACCTATAAATTACATCAAAATTTTTGTTGTCTCTACCCATCAGTATTAACCTTTTTATATTGTAATTGTGGTCACTGTATTTTCCCTGCTTATTGTTAGAGGTGTTTGAGCCTGTGTCTGGTGGGTAAACTCCAGGTTACCTCTCCGAACATTTTAGAGTTGGCCTGATGTCTTCTGGGCTACTGCTATGCATTCATGTGCTAATTTACGAAAGTAATTATAACATATATTGCTATAAAATTTGACTAGGTCAATTTAACCCTCCTTCGGGCTCAACTTAAAGAACCAATTAAGTTTCCATAAGATTGAAATCATCCTAATATTTTATAACACACAGAAAGTTCTTTATTGCAGTAATAATAAATAAAATGTCATTGACTGAAGAAAAGTCAAATATACCTGGTAGGATCTGCCAAATGGCTTGAATACGAATATGTAATGCAATAGTCACAGAATTACAGTGGCAGAAGGAACCTTAGAGACACTCTAAATCTATAATAGCTCATTCCTTTGGTTTTACAGGAATAAAATACAGGGCCATAAAGGTTAAGTATATTGCCCAAAGTTATATATTGGCTTGTCTGTAACAGAGCTGTGACTGAAACCCAGGATTTATAACTCTCCATTCTATATTCTTTCGACTGTAATACAGTTCGTTATCCTTTACCCCTAAAGAACTTACTCATTGTGCCTTCCATGAGCAGTGTGTAGTATCTCAAAGAATTAATTTATGTATCTTTTGGTATTCAACTCTTTTTAGTTAATTAAATGATTTGAACTTCCTAAGTTTAGTTATTATTTTAATTGGTTTGTTTCATAATGTGTCTTGTCACTATTTGTTGTAGCTTAAAACAGAATTTGACAAGTTGTTTGAAGATTTAAGAGAAGATGATAAAACTCATGAAATGGAACCAGCTGAGGTACTGAGCCAATATTTTCTATTTAAAACTATTTGGAATTTAGAAATATGCTGTTAATTGATACTTTTAAAAAAATTTTTTTTTATTCTAAATCACAAGATCAGCTGTTTTCCAGGTTCTGTGTTGGGAAAAAGAAAGAGCTTATTGTGTTTCTATTTATAACATTCCTTTTACTTATAGGTAATTGAAACACCATTGCTTCCACATCAAAAACAAGCTCTAGCTTGGATGGTTTCTCGGGAGAACAGTAAAGAACTTCCACCGTTCTGGGAACAGCGAAGTGACTTATACTATAACACAATAACAAATTTTTCTGAGAAGGATCGACCGGAAAATGTCCATGGAGGAATTTTAGCTGATGATATGGGTTTGGTAATTATTTTTTTTTTGAGTTAATAAAATTGTATTTTGTCATTATGATTTTATAGAAAGTAATTGTAGATAGAGATAGGAATATGTTGGTGCCAGTTTGGGACTAGATTTTACTTTCAGTGTAGAACACAGTTTTTCCTGTGGTTTTTCACTTAAAATAATGGTAAGATTTTTTGTTGTTCTGTTTAAGTACAATTAAAATAATTAAGGGTAATAATATAAACATGTTTCTTAAATTTTTTGTAGTCTTTCACAAATGTTGTGATATGCATAGTACTAAATATACATTTATGATTCCTTACACTAGCAGTTTTTATAGTTTTGGTCTAATAACTCTTTTTAGTTTTAAAAATTATTGAGGATCCCAAAGAGCTTTTGTTTTTGTGGGTTGTATCTGTTAATATACCTACAAATATTCATAGTGTTAGACATTAAACAAAAAAATTTTAATTATTAATTTTAAAACAACAGTTAATAAACTTATTAACTTGTTAATATTAAATAGCATATTTTTAAATGAAAAGCACTCCAAAAGAAAAGCAATTTTGATAAAAAGACTGACACTGTTTTGTTTTGCAAATCTCATTATAGTGTCTGGCCTAATAGGTGACCTCTGAATTCTCATATCTGCATTTTTATTCAGTCTGTTGTGATGGTGTTTAGTTTGAAGTATATAAGGAAAATTAATCCTTATTCACATATGTAGTTGGAAAAGGGAGGAGTATTTTAATAGCCTTTCCTGATAACCATAGATATTCTTCTTTGATATAATAACAAAATTCGGCAAGTTATTTGTTTCTTAAAGATTAATAGTTAAAATGTGGAACTTAAAAATCATATCTGGGGCCGGCTGGGTGGCGCAGTGGTTAAGAGCTGGCTTGGGACACCAGCAGACCTGGTTTGGATCCCACATATGAGGGCCAGTGACACTGCCCTCTAAAAAAATAAATAAATAAAAAAATAAAAACAAAAAATAAATAAAAAAATAAAAAACTTTCATGTTAAAAAAAAAAAAATCATATGTGTCCAGCTGAGTGGCTCAGTTGGTTAAGAGCTCGCTCAAGAGTGCCAGTGCTTGGGCCAGCCGAGTGGCGCGGTTCGGGTCCCACATATGAAGGCCAGTGAGACTGCCCGCAAAAAAAAAAAAGAGTGTGAGCGCTGAGCAACAGGGTCACTGGTTCGATTCCCAGCCCGAGCAGAGCTGCCCCTGAGCTGCCAACAGGTGGTAGGTTGGCTCAGCTTTAAAAAAAAAACCATATCCAAATTTTATATACTCTGTTCCATTAAAATCCATTGGTGGGGGCTGGCTGAGTGGCGCATTGGTTAAGAGCTGGTTTTGGGATGCCAGCGGCCCCAGGTCGGATCCCACATATGAGGGCCAGTGATGCTGCCCTTTACAGCTAACAACAGCTCCACCTGGAGCTGGGTTGTGCGAGCCCCTGAGATGGTGTAGGCTGCAGCCCCGCTGAGTGGGCTGCCATAGGCTACAGTGAGTGGCCACCAGCCAGTGTGAGCTGCCAATAGCCGCGGTGAGCGACATCCAGAGGCCGGCAACCGATCTGCCTCATCCGGGAAGAGCGCAATGACGATACCAACATGGGCCAGAGAAGCAACATTCTCGGGAACTAGACTGAAGAACAAAGAGACAGCAACTTGTCTGTTCCCCTCCCCCGATTCCCCAACACTGTTCCCCTCACCCAATTCCCCAATAAAAAAATCTTTAAAAAAAATCCATTGGTGGAATTTGTACATTGAATGGTATTTTACCCATACATGATTTTATAACATCAGGCATTGTCTTTTTGGAAAATACCGGTTCACGTAATTACACTGATCTGTCAAATGTTGAAACTTTCCTTTATACAATACCAGAATTTACACTCATTGATAATACTGCTGATCTTATTAAGCATTTACATTTTGGGAAGCTGCCATGCTAATAGTATCAGATATAAGTTTTCCAACATTCTAATTTTTTCCTGAAAGCTCAAATTTCATCATTAAAAACAAATACTGTCAATTATTTCCCTTGAAAATGATAGCCTCACTTTGCTTTCTGTCACTCAGTCATGAATAAATAGTTGGTCATTCTTTCAAGTAAACATCGTGACACATGAAAAAGTGATGACGCATGGTGATGCGTGGTGGCTAGTTGAGCTTGCAACTCAGTCTCACAGATGATATTTCTCTGCATAACCCTGTATTTTGGTATGTAACCAAATTATGAAAATAGCTTTGAGCACAAACCCTTGAAAGTATCCTGGGGACCCCTCGGTCCTGTGGACCACATTTTGAAAACTGCTGCTTTTACACTGCTTTAAAATTGCCAGAGATTTATTTCTGTGTTACTAATTGTAAGTTCAGCTATGGAAATTAATGAAAACTTGTATGTTTCCATTTAGGAAACATGCACATGATATATTATGTTCTTTATGCTTTATTGGTAAGTTATACCTGTTAAGTGTTGGAGTTATCTTTAAATGAAATTGAATAAAAGGAGTACACCATATGCATACTGGAATTCCTAATAATTTTTTTTTTTTTTTTTTTTTTTTTGAGGGCAGTGTCACTGGCCCTCATATGTGGGATCCGAACCAGGGCCGCTGGCTTCCCAAGCCAGCGCTTAAGCACCGTGCCACTTGGCTAGTCCCTAATCATTTTTAAATAGCTCTGAATTAAATGGTAAGCAAAAGTTGTAGTTTCATGAAAAAGTTATTAGTTCAGGGTTAAATATAAAATTTTAGAACAACAGTCATTCAATAAAATGACATTTCTCAGAGGTGCTTATTTTATAAGAGTAAATCACTAGTAATACAGCGTGGGAAAGTATTTCCTAACTTAAATCAGTGAAATACTTCTCATTAATATGTATATTAATAATTGGTACACTTTTATGGCTTTGAATGCTGTTTGATATTTGCCTACTTGATTTTAAAATTGTTTAACTAGTTTTTTTAAAACATTTTAAAGGGCAAAACTCTGACAGCCATTGCAGTAATTCTTACCAACTTCCATGATGGCAAACCTCTTCCTGTTGAAAGAATTAAAAAAAATCAGCTGAAGAAGGTAAAGTATTAAGTGTTTTCTCTGGTCTCTGGCTTAGTGTTAAACTTTTTAATTTTGTCATTAAAAAGTAATGGAAAAAATTGATAATATCAATGTTTTCAGAGATGTAATGAGTGGCGTTTCTCATATGTTGCCAATAAGAATGAAAATTGGTACCACAACTTGAGGGCAGTTTCGTAATACATATCAGGAGCCTTGAAATTGTTTATAATCTTTGACTGAGTAATGCCATTTCAAAGAAACTACCTAATGAATTTATCAGAAATGCATTTTTTTCCAAAGATAAAATTACAAGTTTTTTCCTCCCAGTGCTATTTTAAGTACAGAAAAATAATGTTTCTCAGTAAGGTAACAGTTAAATCTAAACATAGCTATAAAATTTAATACTATTATGCAAATTTATAATATTTACTATTTTTGTTATAAAATATCATAGGTATCTTTTAGGTATCTTTTAGGTACACGTCTGTATATTGCATTTGAGTCCTCATTTTATAAATACATATTTATGTATGTCTAAGTGTAGTTACACACATTATATGTGCCAGGATGATAATAGTGATAATTATGTCCTCATAATGAGAATATGGGTGACCTTTGTTGATACTTAATTTATATATGTTTATATATAACATATATACACCTAATATTTATGTACAATTTCTAAGAATTAAAAATGAATTAGTTTTAATGGGAACATAATGTTATTAGAATGAAACAATATTCTTCATTCTCAGCTGAAAATCCAAAGAACTTAAAGTAGGAAATAACTAAGCAGAAAAATCTGTGCAAAAATATTTTTTTTGGACTTTTCTGTACTGCTATTCTTCTGACTTTTTAGATTTCAAAGAGGCTGCACATCAGTTTCCTCCCACTGCTTATTGAGATTCTATTTTATTAATTTCTATATTTAGTTGCATTTCCTTCTTTATACTTTTATTGGGAGTTTAACTGTTATTAACATCTGAGTTTCAGTTCCATACCTTGAATAGTCCAATGCCTTACATCCTGTTTTTTTTTTTTAAACATTTGGTTATTAAAACTGAAGAACAGCACCTAAGACTACTTACAGTTTCAGTGTTGATTATCAATTTAAAACTTATCTATTATTAGTAAAACTTTGCTTTTCCCCCTCAAGATTAGCCGTGCATTTAATGTGCTGTGTAATTGAAAGATTTTAGGATACTTAGTTTGCTACATTAGTTTAAATTGAGGCCGAAAATGTGATTTTCAGCTTAGAATTTGTTGCAATAAAAATTCCACTGTTTCAAATAGATTTACATATTCCAAGCTTGCAAAGTAAAATATTGATTTAAATTCCATTAGATTGGAGCGTAGTATGATTTGATAGGTTGGACTTTGACAGAAAGTTTATTTTGGAATTCCAAAGAGCTTGCTGAACAAAATTATTTATTTATTTATTTATTTAATTTTTTTTTTAAAATTATTATTATTATTATTATTTTTGAGGGTAGTGTCACTGGCCCTCATATGTGGGACTGGAACTGGGACTGCTGGCGTCCTAAGCCAGCTCTTAACCACCACACCACTCGGCCAGCCCAAGTTTATTTATTTATTTTTTTTATTCAAAATTATTTAATATAAAAATAATGTAGAAGACATCCTTTATTAATGGATAAAATTTTAGATTATTTTTTGCATACTGTTTAATATAAATGGCTGTGCTAATTATTGAAGAAGATTGGAAAGCATTTTTTACATTAGTTTCTTGGACCTAATGCTTTAAAAAATCAATTATCTATAATAGCTCTTATAGTTACTTTTTTTTCTTTAAGATTTTATTGGGGAATTGGGAAGGGGAACAGCCAAGTTATTGTCCTTCAGTCTTTTATGTGGAGGCCATAGCTAATACAACTCCAAGTCCAGTTGCCATCCAGCCGCCCATTGGCAGCTCACAGCTGCTCAGCCTAAGGTGCTGTGTTCAACCTTAGTTGCAGTTGGGCATAGCCAACCATCCTATGCAGGAGTCCAAGCATCAACCTTGTTGTTAGGAGCGTGTTCTCTCACCAGCTGAGCCATCCTGCCACCTGTTGGCAGCTCAGCGGAACTTCAGCATGGGCGCAGCTCACTGGCCCATGTGGGAATCAAACTGGCTACCCTGTTGCTCAGAGCTCACGCCGTTAACCAGCTGAGCCACTCGGCCGGCCCTAGTTACATATCTTTAAAAAATGTTACATTTTGGATTTTTAATTCATGTTTTTCTCATATTAGTAGAAGGGGATGGATCTTTTTTCAATCACATTTTTAGTAAAACTTTAATGAGATTTTATAAGTGTTTTAAAATTCTATTTTTTTAAATTAAAATCAAATCTCCTTTATTAGCTGTAATTCTCAGCAAAAATTACTTTGTACTCCTGCCCATCAATCCTAACCTCCACACTGAGTGAAGTTTTTTTTTAAAGCCACCACTACATTTCTATTCTTCTCTTTTTTTTAAAGATTTTATTGGGGAATTGGGAGGGGAACAGACAAGTTGCTGTCCTTTTGTTCTTCAGTGTAATTGTGGAGGATATTGCTTCACTGGCCCATGTTGGTATTATTGCAGTCTTCCCGGGTGTGGCAGATTGGTCTCCATCTTCTGGACAGCTGCTTATGGCAGCTCTTGGTTGCTCACGCTGGCTGCCTGGCACTCACTGTAGCCTGTGGCAGCCCGTGCAGCAGAGGCTGCAGTCCATGCCATCGCTGTCGACTCACAGCAGCCCAGCCCCAGATGGAGCTGTTGTTCACCATCTTAGCTGTAGAGGGCAGTGTCACTGGCCCTCAAATGTGGGATCTGAAATGGGGCCCCACTGCTCAGAGCTGGCGTCCCAAGCCAGCTCCTAACCAATGTGCCACTCAGCTGGCCCACACACTGAGTAAGGTTTTGATTTACATTATGACATTATCACCTACCTTTTTAAACTGCAAGAATTAATTTAAACCCAGTTTTATTTGTTACTCCTACCAACAGATTTAAGTCAAGAGTTAGAAATAAGATTGGAGGAGCCCTGCCCTACTACACTTAGTTAAAAATATTTTCATAAAGAAGTATAAAGTTTTACTTTTATAAAACTATTTGTACTCATGGATACATTGATTCTTTTTGAAACAAAAGCGCACACGTGAAGGGAAAAGGAAAAAGTCAGGTAGAGAGGAAAATCTCTGATAGAGTAAGAAAGGAAAGAAAAAGGATGGAAATTCCAGGTTCATTAAAGGTTTATTAGCCTGAGAATTCCTTTTAATGGTAAAGTATATCCCATTTCGTGAATGTTTCTCACAGTAACTAATATATCATTTGTAACAGGTTTGGTTTTTGTATTCCCTTTGAAGGGTAAAGACCAACTAGTTTTCTTTTGTGAGATACCTGTGGAAAAAAATCTTAATCAATTTGTATATTTTTCCTTTTCACCTAATGCGTTTCTTTCCTTTGCTCCAGAATGGAGTAGCAATTTTAAATAGTCTTTATTATGTAAAATAAGCAATATAAAATAGGATGCACTTTCAGTTTATTTAAAACTGAAAACAGTACTATGTAATATATATGCCTTTTTATCATTCAGGAATGTAATGTTAACAATGAATCTGTAAAACTTGGAGGAAACAGTCCCAGTGCAAAGACAGTTGGACTAATCAAAGGTAAACTTTAATTTTGAACATGACCCCATATTTTATGTAGATTTTCCAATTTAATTATGTAATTCCAGCTCTGGCTTCATACTATACAAAACTACAGGTTTCTTTTTCTGAAGAATTTCATGAGGACTGATAGGAAAAATTTCATCAGGAGGTGATGATGGAATTGACTGGTAGAGAAGCTGAGAAAAGCTTTTTTGGTTGAGAAAAATATCCCATGAAAGGGCAATAAAAAATCTAAAAAACCCAAGCAAACCATGTTTTGTTCTGGGAACTCAGTAGTTTATGGTATTTATAATGTGGTGTATGGGGATAACAGCAGATAAAGATAGGAGATCGGTTAGAACCAAATTTAGAAGTCAGGAGAAATAAAAAGATCTCTGAATTTAGCAGTTATATGGCTGGATTCCTTTCTGAAGATTGGTTAGAGCAAAACAAGACTGAACATATTTTAAATAATAGTAGGTAAAGAATTGCTAGTTTGTATTTTGGTGTGTTTGAGACAGGAGAGAGAAATAGAAAAATAGTTGGAGAGGGATACAGAATTGAGGTAGAGGGCTTTTATCTTTTTGTCTGTTTGTGTGGGGTTTTTATTTGTTTGTTTGGTTGGTTGGTTGGTTGGTTGGTTGGTTGGTTGGATGGTTGGTTGAAGAAAGAAATCCATAGATGGGAAGGGATTTTGTATGCAATGAAGATAATTTGTAGGCCTGTGGGAGGAAATGAGATCAAGAGAATAGATAGATACGTAAGCATTAGAGGGAAACAAAGTATGGTTAAAGGAAAATATAGATAATTGAGGGAATAAAAAGGTAGAAAAATTGGGAGTTTATATATGATACATGATTTTCTTTGTAAAGTGAAGCAGGTCTGCTGGGAGTAAAAGGAGTTAAGAATGTAGGCAAAGGATCTAATGTAGTATAGATTATTCTGGTGAGTGGGTAGGGAGGCTGTATGATACATCAAAGAGTTGTTGAGTGAAACAAGGTGACAGCTGAGCTGCTTTGGTACACTGGGGATTGGCTGGATGACTGCAGCAGAAAGACTGGGTTCAAAAAACTGAAGGTACTTTTTAGTGAGGAAATGCTCGATTAGGAAACAGTAGCTAGCTGGATGATGGACTCAAAGAACAGGAGTGAAGATAAGAAAGTTGAAGTATTGAGTTGGGAAACTAAGGTTTTAAGAAGGATACTGCTAGTCCAAGACAATTTACTAATATTTTGTATATTTGTCATTTTCCTTGAAGTGGAAGGATCTAGATGTAGTGGAGAACCCCATATTTCAGATATCAAGGGAAAGAATAAATGTCCCAAGTCACAGTTGTCTGGCTCTCGCTCCAAAAGGTAAACTCTATTGTTGTTTGATTATATGTAATATGTTAATTTAAACTTTCTCCATTTTTGTTATATATAGGAGAAAGATAAGACCATTATACCTTAGTTACATAGTTCTTTCAAATATATTCTTTTATTTGAAACTGCCAAAGTCACCTTGACCTAGGCAGGTAGGCTGTTCTTTTGTAGGTGAAGAAAAGTAATATTAATCTATAAGAGAAGTGAATTAGTCATTTTTATTGATCACTTGTCTTTCTGTCCCTTTTTTCCTATTTCACACAGGAACTAAGATCTAGCTTCTGGGTTTTTTTTGTTTTTGTTGAGACTTTAGAAGCGTTTTCTTTATGCATTGGGGGAGATGAAAGCTGACATTTATTGGATGGCTTGACAAAAGCACTCTTTGCTCATCTCAGTTCTTTCTCACTTTACCTTCAGTGGAAATAAGATACGATGAAATTATTTATGGATAGTATTATATTAATGTAGACTAGAAGGAGTATTGGAATAAAACACATAATGCTCCTCTGATCGCAACATGAATCTATTGACTTCATAAATTTCATTTACCCTGTGAAGTAGATCTAAATACTTGGCTTTTGTTATATTGTCCACCATCAATATCTGCTTGCATAACCTTAAATCTGAGTTTTTGTTAGCTTTTTTTACCAACAGATCTCCAGACTGGGGCTCTATTAATAGTTCTCTATCATTAAAACCTATCTGAACTGAGCACAAAACCAGTGACTCATAGGTTTCCTTCTATCTCAATCTCAAATCTTAGAACTCTGAACTGACCATGAGATTTGGTTAACAACACTATTAGGTGGACCAAATCAGATTCAAGGCCATGGAAATAATAATGAGGGCATGGGAAAAACGACAAACAACAACCAACACTTATTACAGCTAATACACATATGCTTACTGTGCAATAGTCACTATTTTAGGGGGTTTGTGTGTCCTAACATATTTTATTCTATGAGATGGATTGTATCTTGTCCTATTTTCTAAATGGGGAAACCAGTGTATAGGAGAATATTAGATATCTTGCCTAAAGCCACGTAGCAAATAAGTGACAGAATGGAGATTTGAGTCTGCAGTGTGATTCCTGAGCCCGTTGTTCTCAGGCACTTAACCACTGTACTGTACTGTTTCCAACAAAATTTTTCTTTGTGAAAGAATTATGTTTTTGCTTCTTAGCTGCTTACTTCATTATACTGGAAGTGTTTTCTTTGATAAGAGTCATTTCTTTCATTTTGTTTGGCCTAGTTTTTTGTAAAATGTTTGAATTGAATTGAACTCGGTACTGAAATGGTTACTTTTTCAGAATGGTTTACTTTTCCAGATTTATTTTAATAATGTTGGTACTTTATTTTGTATAGTAAATGCATCTGGTTATGAAAGCAAAATGCTTTTTGCAAATTTGACTTTCATTGTCAAATAAAAAGATTACCTTGAATATTTTCTTAAAAGTAGCAAGAGCAAGACAAAAGCATTTGCGTTGCATTTATTAGATGTATGTTTTTATGTCCCGTTTTGTTTTGGGTTGATAAAAGATTTGCATATACTTAATTTTAGAAAAAAAACTGCTGCCCAGTACACTGAAAGCAGTGATTCAGAAGAAATTGAAACAAGTGAATTGCCACAGAAAATGAAAGGTAACATGAAATGGATTTGATTTGATACTGTGTTCTATATTCTAATTTCTTTGTGTGACCATTTTTATATTTGGTTTTGTTTGTAGGCAAACTGAAAAATGTACAATCAGAGACTAAAAGCAGAGTAAAAGGTATGTTTACACATATCAATATCTGTAATCTACACTTAATTACTAAAATAAAACCCCACTGATTTGTATCTTTCCAGATGGAATTCTTCAGTAATAGGCCTTAAACATGACTGCTGTTTATATTTGAACTATTCGTGGAGCTTATCAAGGGTGTTAAATCAATGAAGCAAATTGAAAAAATGGTTTCAAGTTAAAATCTAAGAGAAAAATATTTAAATCAACTTTAAACAAAATGAGATGATTTTCTACTTAAAAAATGACTTCAACAAAACCTTATTTATGTCTAAGTTGTAATTTCATAAGTAGAGTAGGAATGTGTTCTTGGAAATATTGTTGGTTCATATTATCATACAAATGTAAAAATAATCAGTGAGTATCTTTACTTTTTCCTTTCTCCTTAAAACATACTTTATTTTCTTTACATCTTTGAGAAATTGTATTACATTTGGAAAATAACTGATCACCACTGACCAATCTGAAAATTTGGCATTCTAATCATTAGAAGTCAAACTCCTGTTTCCTTGGAAAAATTTTTTTCACTTGAGAGCCCAATCACTTTGCATGTGGCTGCTTCTAGTTTCACATCTCTCCCTCAGGAAAAGCAACAGTTTATCACAAATGGCTACATTCCTTCTCTGAACTGGAAAGATGTGCTTAGCGTCAGAGATGCAATTTTGGTTACCAGATATTACTTTATTCTTTTTTAATAATATAAACTCTTAAGATAATGTGGAAGAGGTATTTTATTTCCTATCCTCAGAAAGTATCTGTACCCAAACACAGGAGAGTTAAGTTTTCAAATAGCTTAATGATTCTGTGGTTTTTACTTCAGCAGGATCTTCTAAGCTTAAAGAAGACGCAGAATTTGCATGTGCACTTGCTTCATCTAATCCTGCAATGAAAAAGAAAATGTTGAAAAAAGGTCAGTAAATCTGCTAGGTTTTTAGCTTTTGTTTTTTTCTGTTTTTCAGTGAAAAATGTTTTAATGACAAAAATTATAAAACCATATCATAAGAAGTTTGGAAAGTAGAGAAAATAAAAAATATAAAATCCAATAATTTAAAAAATTGTGTTTGGTGTATTTTCCTTCCAGTACCTTTTCCTTTTGTATTATTTTATAATATTTAGGTCAAAAATCAGTGGGAGGAGGAGGTTGTCCCTTATTCATCTGAGTAGCAGGGATATTTCTACTGAATGCACAGAGCAATTTATGCCAGCTTTAAAACTTAATTTAATTTGGGTTAATTTAAATTATAATGAAGATTTACCTGTTGGTATGAGTAGAATTTGCTTTTCACTTAAGAATGTTAGTGATCTTTATTATTTATTATAATTTTGTATTTTGTAATTGATAGGGAAACAATACTGCCTAGGAGTCTAAATATTTGAAATGGAAAGAGATTGAACTAGGGTTGAAATTTGGGACAAGTTATATCTCTGTACCTGAGTTTCCTGCATTTTACATGTTGGGGATACAGCAGAAAGTGTACTTTCATGGAGCTTATGCCTAATGATGGGGAAACATCAAATAAGTAAATAATTATAGACAAGTGCTGTGAAGAAAATAAAGCAGGATAGTGAAATAAAGATTGACTGAAGGAGCCTGTTTAAGAAGATGATATTTGAGCTAACACAATGATGAAAAAGAGCGCCCTTTTGTTGGTCTAAGAATCAAATAATTAGGAATGGAAAATACTAGCATTTCAGGTAGATTACTCTTGACCCTAATTTAAGAAATTTAAGAAATGTTGAACTTTCAATTGAGATAGAATTAAGATAGAATTAGAATTGAGATAGAATTAAGTTCATTCAAAAAGTCTCTGCTGTAGAGACATAGCTGTAATAGTTGTAGAGAGAAACTTAAAAAATCATAGCTATGATAAAACCAAAATAAACATGTTTCTGGAAGAGCAATACAATAGAAACAAAAGTCAGCGAGTGGAGACAGAAGCCATATCTTGTGGTAAATAGTGATTTCTTAAATAAGATACACAGAGTCATAAGGAAAAGATTAATTAATTAAATTTTACTGCATTTAAAATTTCCATGTACGAGAAGGCATCATAAACAGTGAAAAATGATAAGACTAAGAAGATATTTGTGATAAGTATAACCTACAAAGGATAAATATCTATAATATGTAAAGAATGCTTTACAAATCAATTAGAAAAAGATAATCCAATAGAATAGCCGCTAGGAATATAAATGTACAATCTATGGAAAGAAAACCCAACTAACCAATAAACATAGGAAAATATATGCAGATTCAATCATTGGAGAAATGTAAATTAAAGGAACAGTGAGATACTGTCTTACCCTTCATATAAAAATAGGAGGGTATCCTTCCATAGACTGCCTGAGTGCCCTCACAACACTGGCTGCCCCCTGAGAGAGTGATGAGAGAGAGAGAGACAGAGAGAGAGAAAGAGAATGTCAGAGAGCGAGAGCTCTCCCCTAAGGGCAAGAAGTGGCATCTTTTATAACAGTCTCAGAAGTAACACAGTATCACTTCTGTCAGAGCCTGTTAGTCACACAGACCCTAGTAGAGTGTAGGATGGGACTGCACAGGAAGTATTGTCAGGAAGTGGGTTATAACGAGGCCATCTCAGCATCTGGCTACCACGTTACGTGTAAGACAGATTCAGAAAACTACATAAAACTAATGTTATCTTAATGAATAATATTGGGAGATATTCTATACTTCCTCCTGTGCCCCCTCTACCTTCCACATAAATAGTCACTATCTGGATAGTTAGCTATTCAAAGTGATAAGGTAAATCTAGTTCTTGGTACTCATCATAGCTGAAAACAAGTCCATCTGCTTCATTTTAATTCCAAATTTCTCTTTTCATAGATGCACATTATTGTCATCTCTTTATTCACTTCATATGTATTCGAGAAAAAGCACCTAAAGTCTATGTTACCGATTCATTCTTTCAGTATCATCTGCAGTGGAGGGTTCAAAAAAAACTGATGTGGAAGAGAGATCTAGAACAACGCTGATCATCTGTCCACTTTCTGTGTTAAGCAACTGGATTGTAAGTCTTCACAGCCATTTAAAAATGTGAAATAATTTATATTTGTCTTATATGATAAAAAATATTTTGTTAAAGTCATTCATTAGGAGAAATCTGCTTGTGCAGCACTTTATACATAAGTTCAAATAATTATTAGGTGAATTGGAATTATATTTGCTGAAGTAATTTTTTTTTTTGAAGATTTATATTAGAGAAAGCAACATTATCAGTTGCTATAAGATCTGATTTGTAGTTCTGCCTCTGCAATTTTTGTCCCCCAAAGTAGGAAGTGTGTATAATTTGAGACTGCCATATTTATGAGCTGCTGGAACCACTGCTAAAAATAACTTGTATTTATAACAGTTTGTAACATTTACTGAGCTCCTATGTGCTCAGTTTTCTCCTAAGCTCTTTTCATAGATTTTCTCATTTAATCTTGGCAACTGTTATTCTCACTTTCCAGGTGACCAAATTGAAACACAGAAAAATTAAGTAATTTACCTAAGGTCATCCAGCTAATAAATGATGGAGCTAGTTTCCACCATTCTGACTCTAGAGCCTGTGCTTTTAAGGCTACCTACAAAAAGTGTGTGTTTTGTATTTCTCCTTCTAGGATGCTTTTCCAAAAACATTACATTGGAATGGAACTTTTTTATGTGTTATGTGTAAGAAGCAGCTTGTTTCTATTTCCTTTCCAGTTTGAGCTTCAAGCTGCATTATATAATGAAATAATGACTGTTGGAAGCACTGTGAGCATAAAGACCACTGGATGTGAATTTTCATTCTTGTCACCTCCAAGATTGTCTACCTCTCTGCTGGCCTTCCCTCCTCTAATCTCAGAGGTGGAAGAGGTCCCATTCTTTGTGAGACAATACCTTAGTCTACACATTGGGTGCCATCTCTTCCAACCTGTGCATTTTATGTTATTTTTCCCTTGCCTGGTTATTGTCTCTTTCCATGACTCTTTCATGAAACATACTCTGATCTTTCTCATTTTCAAATACATTCTCATGATTGGCTCACCTTTAAGTTGCCACTCAGCTGCTTTCTTTCACTGTCATACTTTTTGGGGTTTAATTTTCACATGGTGCTTTTACTTACTCCTTAACTCATTGTAATCTGGTTTCGGCCACTAGTTTTCTAAATTGCATAGGAAAAGATTAGTAGTTATTGTCTAATTGTCAAATTCTGTGGCCTCTTTAATTTCTTCTTGACTTTTTGGTAGTCTTCCCTTCTTTGGCTCTTTATCTTTTTTTTTTTTTTGAGGGCAGTGTTACTGGCCCTCATATGTGGGACCCGAACTGGGGCCGCTGGCTTCCCAAGCCAGCGCTTAACCACCGTGCCACTCAGCGGCCCTCTTTATCTTTTTATTGTAAGTTTCTGCTGTGTTTATTTTTAAAAATATTATACCTTCTCTTGATTAGTATGCTATTTTTCCTCTTAGGACCAGAATGAGTTTTAGTTCTCTCTAGCTATTTTTATTTTTATTTTTATTTTTTTTCTAGCTCTTTTTAAAATTCCAAGAAAACTATGCTTTTTTTTTTTTTTTTTTGATGTGTGGTCTGTCATGGAAAGGGCAGCACATGGGGACTTGAATGGCAGTTTCCGGGTGAGGTTTACAAGTATTAATGGAGGTATAAACAATAGAACTGATTCTTTAAGAACTTGGGGTGTGGATATGTATTTTAAAAATGGGAACTCTTGGCCAGCTGAGTGGCGCGGTGGTTAAGTGCTGGCTTGGGAAGCCAGCGGCCCCGGTTCGGTCCCACATATGAGGGCCAGTGATACCGCCCTCAAAAAAAAAAAATGGGAACTCAATATTTTATTAAAATTTTATATTTGGAAAACAACAGAAGTTTTGGTAATGTAAACTTCAGAAAAGAAACCTTGGCAAAATCTTACTGAGGTTTTGGAAAAACTGATGATTTTTCTTTTTTTTGAGGGCAGTGTCACTGGCCTTCATAGGTGGGACCTGAACCGGGGCCCTCTGGCTTCCCAAGCCAGCGCTTAACTACCGCGCCACTCGGCCAGCCCTTGAAAAATTGATTTTTTAAAGGGCAGAGGTATGGTTGCACATATAGGGATTCCTGGTCAAGAAAGAGAGTTCTGCAATTTCTCAACACGCTACTCTCTTCCTAGCCCCCGAGTAAATGACCTAGCACCCTAATGAGCAGGCTAGAACTACCTTATTTGTCACTTTTTTGTCTTCAAACATGGATAAAAATCCAGTTATAGGCGTAAGATACTAATCCCACTTCCACTACTTTCTTTTTCTGGATATTTAGATAAGTTATTTATCTTCCCTATGGAAAATGTAATAATACCTGTTTCATTCACACACACATATACATAGACACATAACCTAGCAAAGTCTCTAGAAACTCAATAGTATAGTTCTCTTTCTTCAGAAAAGTTAGTTTTCTTCTATTTAAAGTCTAAACCTTCCACAAATATGCTTTATTCCATTTCAAGGCAATCCCATTGATTCAGTTTTCTCATACTGGATTCATTCTTCTGTTCTTTTCCACCAGATTTCTTGATGAAATTTCTATACTTTCACCTTTTACTCTTCCATGTTTTATCTATTCTCTCTTCTTTCCTTTTGCCTTCACTGTTTCAGGTATCATTCTCTTGTCAAGCCCAGAGTAGCGCAATATTTGCCCCCAGCCTCCATGGAAACTCTTGGGAAGGCCTTCCGTGATCCCATTATTGCCATGTCTGAGTTCTCATGTTCTTTTCCTCTGCCCTGACTTTGTTTCTTTTTTATTACTTTTTGTTAGATTTTATTTTGTAAGCCATCTTTAAACCTTCTTGTAAGGAAAGGGAATGGACATAAATTAAAAATTTTAATTTTGATCTTGTATTTCTTCTTTCTTTCCTTTTTTTTTAAAGATTTTATTGGGGAAGGGGAACACTCTGTTTTCCCCAGGACCCATCAGCTCCAAGTCAAGTTGTTGTCCTTCAATTTTAGTTGTGGAGGGTGCAGCTCAGTTCCAAGTCCAGTCACTGCTTTCAATCTATTTGGTTGTCAGAAAAGTCATGACGTATTTTTCTATGTTTTTCGTTGCAAAAATGCGTCATGACTTTTCCGACAATCCAATAGTTGCAGACGGGGGCCACAGCCCACCATCCCACGCGGGAATTGAACCGGCAACCTTGTTGTTAAGAGCACGGCCCCTTGTATTTCTTTTTGAAACTCTGCTATTCTTTGGCCACCCCCCAAATTTTGTTTGCTGCCTCAAATTTCTGACCACTGTTTCTCTCCATACTTGTTTTTCTCTTGATGGTTCTTATTTAGTCTGCCTATTTGTCCCCCTGAAAGTGTGGTATTTTTTAATAAGTAATATGCAAAATTTTAATGAGATTTTCATTTACTCATCAAGATTTAAGAATTTCAAAATTTGCTTTTTTAACCCTCTGTCGGGCACAACTGATCCCACAGATTCATTGCACACAAATTTTCAAATATCTAACAATTAAGTATCATGACTCATCGTTTCTGTATCTTCTCCCTTTACTGTAACCTATTGCCAGTCGTGTTTGTGACTTAGTATGGTAAAGACTTATTTCATAGTGGCATCTTTGTGTGCAATTAATCTGTGAGATCATTTGCGCCCGATAAAGGGTTAAACATTTTTTGCGGGGATATTTTAATTAATATCCCAGTCATCATGTCATATCTTCCAATAGGCATAAGCCTGCTCTTTAAATATCCGTATTCTATAGGCTCTGTTTTCTTATTGTACATGTTCTTCTTGGAAAATCATACTTCTGTAGCTTCATGTACTGTCTACTGGTAACTTTAAAATTCATATCTACATTTGCATTATAGATCAATATTTACATTTTCCTATTATACTTCTTTAGTCATATGTTCTGTAGTGACCAAAAATTTTTTTTTTTTTAGATTTTTTTTATTGGGAAATTGGGGAGGAGAACAGTGTTGGGGAATTGGGGAAGGGGAACAGCCAAGTTGTCCTTTTTGTTCTTCAGTCTAGCTGTGGAGTGTGCTGCTTCACTGGCCCATGTTGTTATTAAGATCATTGCGCTCTTCCCAGGTGAGGCAGATTGGTCTCTGGCCCTTGGACAGCTGCTCATGGCAGCTCACACACACTGCCAGTCACTCACGGTAGCTCACGGAAGTTACCAAAAATTTTAAATGTCTAACATAATAATACACATTATCTCTTTCTCTTCTTTATACCTGCCTTCCCCTTCTTTTTTTTAAACTTCCCTCTGTCTTTATCATACAGTTCTTCAAGGTGGTCATGTTAAGTATAAGTGACTTCTTTGTCTTTTTCTTTATGAAGACGTCCCATAGTTAATTAGTCTTTAAGTCCCACCAGTCCCTTCCTTGCGTCTTCCTGTCACACCTGTTCTTTCCATTCTGTTCTTATGCCACCTTAATGATTTAGGGCTTCATCGTTTCTCACTTAATGGTTTCCCAGCTGTTTCTCCCTGGTGTCTTCTGATTTTAATCTACTTATGTTATTCATTTATTTATTTATTTATTTTGCTCAGAATCTCCCCTATATATTGTTTGCATGATTAAAAAAACAAAACAAAAAAACAAGTTTTAAAAACTGATTAGGTCCTCAGGGAGGGCAGGGCCCAGCTCTTATTTTTCTTTTTAGCTGTACCCCTTCTGGTTAATACCTGGCACATAGTAGGCCTGTAATGAATGAAAGTGGATACTGTGCTTGAATCTTTACCTACATTCTTGAAAATATTGGTTGCTATTATTTTACTATTTAACTTTTTTTTTTTAGCTGAGCCATCCTGCCACCTGTTGGCAGCTCAGTGGCTGCTCAGCTCAGGCTGGGCATCAAACTGCTGTTGCTTAGAGCTCAGCTCACACTCTTGAGCGAGCTCTTAACCAACTGAGCCACCCAGCCCTTACTATTTAATTTTGATGTTATTAAGTCTACTAATGGGAAGCATTAAAGATCCTTTGTGTTAAAATACTAAATTTTGAAAAACTAATTATAGTTTTAAGAAGCTTGGTTTGTTTTTTCCTCCTAAAAATGAAATGGCTGCTCATTTGTAGGGCCAGGCAAAGTCTACATAATACATTATTATTGCATATATGACAGCTTTCCTGACAATAAAATAATAATTAGTGTTATTATTGTTGCTATTTTAGTAAATTGCAGGAAACTTGATTTTATGTAATTTTAGTAGTGTGATTTGTGATGCCACTACCAGGATGGTACTTTTTTTATACACATATGAAACCTGACACTAATCTGCTTATTATTTAAAATATATCTAATTTTCTTTTAGGACCAGTTTGGACAACATATAAAAGCAGACGCGCACTTGAATTTTTATGTTTATTATGGTCCTGATCGTATTAGAGACCCTGCCTTGCTTTCCAAACAGGATATTGTTTTGACCACATACAATATTTTAACTCATGACTATGGAGTAAGTATGTTGATACGTAGAGACTTTCAGAAATTGAATTTAAGAGATAGGCTTCAGGTTTCTGAACTGTTCTAAAATTCAGGCTGTATACTTTTGCTTTTTTCTTTCTAAATTGTGTTTTAATATTTTGCAAAAAAAAAGTTTGATTTTCTAGATAATGATGTAAAATATTTTTCATTTAGAACACTTGATGTTAAAATTTTAAATTTGAATTGTAACTAAATATATAACAATTTGTAAATGAATTTTGCTGTTTAAATATTGTAGAATGTTGTTTTTTGTCATAATGATTTGATTTATTGTCTCAGTTTAAAAGTAAGCTTTTTTGTAGCTGAAATTCATGAGTTTCTGAAGTCACTTAGAAGTCTGATTGTTGTTTGCCCGTAATTCCAGTTGTTAAGTTAAAGTGTTTTTCAAAATACCTTATTGTCAAAATTCCAGTCTTCTGATATGAATGTTAACTTTTACATAAAAGAAAGTACTTAAGTTATATTCAAATAATTCTTATACCTGACAGTTTTTATCACTATGTTTCAGTCTGAGGCAGAGTAGCTCAGTATTGAACCAAGGCCGCAGCAGAGAACTAAACTACTTGGGTTTAAATGCTAACTCTGCCACTTTCTAGCTGTGGTACTTTGGCAACATATTTCACACCTTGGTTCTTCAGTTTTCTCATCTGTAAAATAGGAGTAAGGATATTTCATAAACGTGTAAACATTGAATAATTTAATGTATGTAGTGCTTAAAGCACTGCCTACCTCATAGTAAGTTGATATTGAGAATAACAACTTTTGTATTATTTATCAAATTACATCAAGTACTATTTTACTTTCCTATGTTTTTAATTCATATGAAACGTTTATTCAGACAAAAGGTGATAGTCCATTACATAGCCTAAGGTGGCTAAGAGTGATCCTGGATGAAGGACATGCCATACGAAATCCAAATGCTCAGCAGACAAAAGCTGTACTTGATTTAGAAGCAGAAAGAAGATGGGTATTGACAGGTAATGTTAGCATCATACATTAAAAAGAAATAATTCTGAGATATGTATCATTAAATACGTTAGTGAGGTAACTTTGTAAACTTCAAGTGTGTATAAAGTTTGTTCCAAAATTAATCATAGACGTCATTTGAAAATATTTTGACTTGTTTTTCATAATTGCCCATGATGTAGCAACATTTGAATTACAGGTAATTATGAGACAACCACTAGAATTATTCTGGAAACTTGAAGATTCATTAGACACTTTAATCCTCCAATCAGAATCTTTATTTCTCTACTCCCATTTTGGAACCTGTTTGCTTTTTACTTAAAGAATGGGGAAGAGAATATAAACTCAAATCAGTTTTTTTCCTTCTTGGTAATGCTGAAATTAGCAAATTTAAAAATCAAATGTTCTTAATAAGGAAAAAGTTGAATTTGCTGGGTCTGTGGTCTTTTTCTTTGTCAGTATGGCCAGTGAGAGTTAAAAATTAGAACAAAACTATATTTTGAGATAGTGTATATGTTTAACAAGGGATTATAGTCACAGCTTGACAGTTAGTGAGTTTGCCTAGTACCGAGTGTCCATTTTCGACTGTTGTCTCTGCTGCTTGGGCCAGATGGCTATCCTGGGTAGATATTCTGGTTATAGACTTGTAACAATTTCCTCTTATTTTTAGGTACTCCAATTCAGAATTCTTTGAAGGACTTGTGGTCTCTTCTTTCCTTTTTAAAACTTAAACCATTTATTGATCGCGAGTGGTGGCATAGAACAATACAGCGTCCTGTCACAATGGGAGATGAAGGAGGACTTAGGTAAGCAATTTCATGGGAACTGATTAATATTAGCTACAAATCACTGTTAGCAGCTTGAACCAATTGCCACTTTCATTACTATTGTAGCTTGACTGTTGGCTTTCCTCCCCAGAAAATGTTTACAGCTTCATCATGCCTTTCACTTTCAGAACCTTGTTTGGAAGACAAAAATTTCTAACTTTCACTAAAACACAAAATCTCCATTCCCATGATTTTGGTGAAACTGAAAGGAAAGGCAGAGCTTTATGGTCTTTGTGTGTTGCCATTACTCCCCAAACCACCATTCATAATTTGAGTAGTGACAGGAGAAATAATGTATGCTCTGAGGGTCCATTGTACAATCACTACATTTTCACAGCTTATCTTGTATAGCTTTATATAGTGGTGATTGAATGATGAAGTGATGCACAGTGGCACCAACAAGTGTTTCATAAAAGAAAGTTGTGTCTAGTGGAGACAGATAAAAGTTCAGGACATAAATAAAATTCAAGTTGGTGATTGCCATTTTGCAAGGTCATAGGCTAATGCCGTTTAAGTTTTTTATCTAGAGCAGGGATTGGCAAACTGCAGCTTGCTAGCCACATGCGGCTCTTTGGGTAAGTACATGTGGCTCTGAAGTAAAATTGAAAATGAAAATAAAACATAGTTTAATTTATAAAAATTTTAAAGGATATTATTCACATAATGGTGATTTTATTTGTTTTGTGGCTCTCAAATAATTTTTAAACTGTTGTGAGGGACAGGATTGGCTCTTCAGTCTCAAAAGTTTGCCGGCCCCTGGTCTGGAGTATTGGTTTTCAGACAGAGGGCTTGGGATTCATTAGCAGATTGTTAAATTATTTAAAAATTATAACACAATGAAATAGAGTAGAAGATGTAAGAAAGAAGCAGAGTATATCACACATAGTAAGTATTGTTTTGTGAAATAATTTGTGTTATATGTGGATGTGCTTATGTATACATTTGCTGAATGGAGTAAAATGTTTCTTACCGTGGGTTTTAGTGAAAAGGCTTCAAAGCCATGAACTAGTTTGCAATACTGTCTACTTGATTCCTTAGAACAAGCTATTAAATTCTAATTTATATTTCAGTATTAAGAAAAACTGGTTTTTTTTTTTTGAAGAATTGATATGCCTTTTTTTTCCCCTTGATATTGGGAGGATGGGGAGGGGAATGTAAAGGTGTAGAACCTAGAAGGCATGTCTCCCTCTTCTGGATTGTCACATCATGTTTTTATTTTTGTGACACTCATTACTTTATAAAAATTATTTATGTACCTTGATTTTCATATTACTGAAAAAACTTTTTGAAGATAAGATCTTTCTCATATTTAATATTTTTATGATATTTAGTATAATACCTTATACTTAGCAGGTGCTTATTAAGAATTTGAGGGTTGAATATTCAGTGATGTATTTGAAGAATTGAGAAGTAAAAAGGTTAGTGATTAGAACAAAATGGGGAGACGAGCTTAAACATGTAACTGTCTGACAGGTATTGAATTGAGGGTAAATTTCAATGCATTTGTTGCTATAATTTTCTATTTGTGGAATGTTTATCATTACAAATTGGATAAAACCCCAAATAAGAGATTTTTAGAAAATCCTTTACTAAAGTTATAAAACTATAATGACTTAACACTTTGTAAGCGGGCATTTGAGCTATAGGACGAGTTTACTCGTTTCCCGCAAAAAATGTGTTAAAATAATCATTTTTGTTCTTGTGAATCAACTTACATAGAAATAAAAAGTTAATGTAATTATTTGTTTTATTTTGACTAGGCGTTTACAGTCGCTAATTAAAAATATTACACTTAGAAGAACAAAGACAAGCAAAATTAATGGAAAACCTGTTTTGGAGTTACCAGAACGTAAAGTATTTATTCAGCACATTACACTTTCAGATGAAGAGAGAAAGATTTATCAGTCTGTGAAAAATGAAGGCAGAGATACAATTGGAAGGTATGGAGAAAGAAAGCCATTTTAAAAAATAATTTTTATTTTGTTTGTTTCCCATTTAACTGAATAGTATTTTTAAGATATGTTAGCAATAAAGTCTGAAGTATACTAAAAGATAATTTGCTTCTTTAACTATATTTAAACTACTTTTTATGAATTCATAGTTGAAATAGATGAATTAATATAATTTACCATGTAAGTAACTCCTTAAGTTAGGAAAAAATGAAACTTCACATAAAATGGCAAGTTCTGAATTGCTAGTCAGGACACCTTGCTTGCTTCTTTATTCCTGGCTCTGTGTCATGCTAGTAGATAAAAACATTGAGAGAAGTATATGAGTGTATAGACAGAAAGTAGACCTATTAAGGCCCAAAACATCGGGGACTGTCCACATTCAAGAAGTCAGAAATCAAAGAAGAAAAGACACTTGGAAGAGATTCTATCTAGTTGAGAAGTATGAGGAAAGAGAAACCTGTTACATAATCCAGGAAAGACAGCATAATCAAGAAAGAAGAAATGGTCAGTAGTGTCACATGGTGCAGACACTTAGAAAAGGCCATTAAATTTGGTGATCAGAAGTCACCGGTGTAACTCTCAGAATAGTTCTACTAGAATATTGAGGTAGGTAACCAAATTGTAGTACTGAGGGGATTGCAAAGAAATAGCAGCTATAGAGGTAGACCATTTTTCACAATTTTGTAAAAGGAAGAAGAGTGAGACTGGTAGACAGTATCTATAGTTGGTTGCTGGATCAGTTATTTGGTAGTTTTGTTTGAGTAACTGCCTTGAGAGGAAGAGAACATGGAAGAGATTACAGATGCAAAAGAGAATAAACCAACTGGAGAAAAATGAAGCCTGGGTGGTGGTAAATAATCTCGAGTACCATCAGTGAAATATGAGACAGGCATGTAGGAGATAAAGGTGGGAAGTTGAGGAAGGAAGACTGGAATTACAGCAGTCATAAAAAGGTAAGGTTTTTAGAGTGGTAGAGAGACTTCATGCAGTGAAGTTTAATTGGACATGTGTAGAAGTTAAATCAGCATGACTTTCTAACAACACTTGGAAATCTGGGAATAGAAGTTAATGGAGTAGATTAAAGGGATTGGGGATTGGTAGGAGGTGAGAAAGTCCAGTCTAAGCAAGCACATGCTTGAGGTGAATGCTCACAGGAACCAGAATGAGTCTGAGACAAGTGAAGGCTGAGAAAATAGGGGAATCTTAAAAACATAAGAACTTCATGCGTTACAAAGTAGCTTTAATAGGAATTAGAGATACTGAGAAAGGTTGTTCTAAGCCAGAGTGTTCAAAGCAGAGATTTCAAAGCAAAGAGGCATAGAGCAGTTTGGTAACCTGTATTATGTCACACAGCTAGTGAATGACAGAACTGGGATTTAAACTCAGGCGGTTTGGTTCCAGAGCTTGTAAGTTTCACCTTTATGTTATATTGCCTATTTTTACATTCTTGAATATTTAGAAGTATTTGTTCCCATAATACTACAACAGCAGCAATATAATTACATCACTTACCATAGGCTAGGCAGTATTCTGAATGTTCTGCATCGATTAACTGTTTTAATACAACTGTCCTATGAGGTGTGTATTCTTACTATGCTACCGTTGCAGCTTAGGAAACTCAAGAGAGTTTGAGAAACCTGCGTAAGGTTTCATAATTAAGTTGCCAGAATCAGGTTTGAATTCAGTCTTGTTCTAGAGTCTGCTCTAACCATTAGGCTAAATTTCTTCTATTACCTTAATATGTAAATATCAGATTGACTTAGTGTGTAATTTTTGGGTCACCCATTCTTCAGAATCTGTATTATCATAGTTCTACTGTATTCTATATTGACAATTTCTGTGGAAAATCCTGATTGTTAAAAAAATTTTTTTCTTTAAAGTCCAGCAATTTGGCCAGGACCACTCTCTCTATTGATTTTTTTTCTGGAAAATGTACTATTTAAATATATGGCTTCCAGGCCTTTCCCTTCCTCTTTCCTGGAAAATTTTCTTTAAATAGTGTTTTCTGTTCCTTTATTTTATTTCTCTATGTGTATGTAAGATGGTCTTTGTTTTTCCATAGGTGGTATTTTATTCTGTCCTTTACATTTTTCTGTTTAATTTTACTTTTATTTATTTATTTTTTTTAAAGATTTTTATTTGGGGACAGGCCGAGTGGCGCATTGGTTAAGAGCTGGCTTGGGACGCCAGCGGCCCTGGCTCAGATCCCACACATGAGGGCCAGTGACACTGCCCTCTACAGCTAACAACAGCTCCGCCTGGAGCTGGGCTGTGAGCGCTGGCGACAGTGTAGGCTGCAGCCCCTGCTGCAGTGGCTGCCATAGGCTACAGTGAGTGGCCGGCAGCCAGCAGGAGCGGCTGGCAGCCAGTATGAGCTGCCAAGAGCAGCTGTGAGCGGCCATCCCGAGGCCGGTGACCGATCTGCCTCATCCAGGAAGAGCGCAATGACGATACCAACATGGCCCAGTGAAGCAACGTCCTCCGCAACTAGATTGAAGAACAAAAAGACAGCAACTTGTCTGTTCCTCTTCCCTGAATCCCCAATACAAATCTTTTTTTTTTTTTTTTTTTTTTAAAGATTTGGCAGCCCACTGCAGCAGGGGCTACAGCTATGCCGTCCTGGGGACTCACAGCAGCCCAGCTCCAGGTGGAGCTGTTGTTCACCATCTTAGCTGTAGAGGGCAGTGTCACTGGCCCTCATTTGTGGGATCCAAACCAGGGCCGCTGGCGTCCCAAGCCAGCTCTTAACCAATGCGCCCTTCGGCCAGCCCTAATTTTGCTTTTCTCACTCCTGTTTCCTACATTCTTGCCATTTTTTTTATCAGAGGCAAGTGTCTTTTATACCGGTTTCAGTGTGGCTTTCATTTCTTTGATGGTTCACTTTCCTCTTTTATAAGCTGTGCTAGCTCAGTTTTCATTTCTGTTGTTTTGCCATACCTTTTCAAAGCTCTTTGTCTCTGCTTTAAGCTAGTGGATCTTTTTTAGGAGGAATTGTTTGATTGAGTGATGTTAAATCATGGCAGTATCCTGGGTCATAATTTTTATTTGCTTTGTGGCAACATTTTTCTCTTGAGTTTTCTTTTACTACCATTTGTTCCCTCTCGCTCTTTGCTGATGATGACTTCTATTTGAGTGTCTTGAGTTATTTCTGGACTGACTGTTATTAAGAGATTCTTATGTAGCGGTTAGGATCATAGCTGTGCTCCAAACAAGCGGGAAACATCCCTGTTGAGTTATGACTCATGGTTACATGTGAGTTCTTTCAGGTTTGGCTTCTGCTCCTATAACAGAGAGCAGAAACTTTAAGATTTCTTACAATGTGGAACGCTGTGCCCACGGTCTTTTCTGAACACAGGTCGGTGTGTTTACTTACTCAGCTTGCCTGCCTGCCTTCTTGGTGTAGAACTTGTCCAGGGAAGTTCAAACCACCAGTCTTGCACCCTGACTTTGTTTCTGCACAGGAGAAGTTCATTTTCCCCTCAGGGCATGCCATCTGTTTTGAAGGACTCTGGAAGGTCTGTTTTGAGAGCTGCAGCCTTATCTTTTGGCATCTGCATTTCACAGCTATTTCTCATATATTTTCTTTTATTGTTACAAATCTTTCATGGTTTCCTTAAAGATAGAGTTTGCTTTTCTGTTTTTCATTTTTGTTTTGAGGTGATTTCCAGAGAAGACAACAATGCCAATTTTATTTCACTGTTTTAAAATAGGAACTATTATAATATTTAACATTTCGTCATATTAACATTTTTACCCCTAGGTATTTTAATGAAGGGACTGTCCTTGCACACTATGCAGATGTGCTGGGTCTTCTGCTTAGACTGCGGCAGATATGTTGTCATACTCACCTCCTAACAAATGCAGTGTCTTCCAGCGGCCCCTCAGGTAGGTGAATGTGTTTGGCTTACACCATGATATTTGTTAGATACTTAAATCAGAATGAGACATTTTTCATACGGTTAGCTATTTGTCAAATAGACATTGTTTTTAGTATAAGGTTCAACTGGGAATATACTCAAGAATCTCTTACTACTGAAAATGGGATATTAAGGAAGTCTTCCAGGATTTCCATTAATAGATACACTTAGATGAAAGGTAAAATTGGATCTACCTCTTAGTCTGTGGTAGTACATGCAGATCGTGTTATAATGATGCTTCTGTGTAAGGTGTATTATGTGGGTTGGCTGCTATTTTTGCTTCTGAATTTTTCTTAAAATTTCAAATTTAAACCATGCTTTTAGCCTATCATAGAAAAAGACTAAAGACAACCCAAGGAAAACTTTTTCCTGTGAAAGGAATATTAACTTGTCTAGTCACATTACAGGTTTTTCTCAGAAATTAATTTTTCAGCTTTTTCTCTAGGAAATGACACACCTGAAGAACTACGAAACAAGTTAATAAGGAAGATGAAATTAATTCTGAGCTCAGGGTCTGATGAAGAATGTGCAATTTGCTTGGATTCTCTAACGGTTCCTGTTATAACTCATTGTGCACATGTCTTCTGTAAACCCTGTATTTGCCAAGTCATCCAGAATGAACAGGTTTGTTTTACGCTTGGTACAGATTCAGTGTTTGATGGTGTGATGCTCCTCTACAGTCCTGAGTGGAATGAAAACTGAAGTCCAACAGACTGTAAAGAGTTTTACACTTGCATGCTAATGTACCCTTCATGGTTAATTATATGAGTATTTTACTAGGAGATATATTTCTTATAAATAAGTCCTTTTAACATAAAAAGAGATTATATTTTGGATGCATGTTTTACAGTCAATATGCTAGTTCTAATGTTTACATCATCACTGTCTAATAAATAGATCAGTAATGTGGGACACAAAGGCAATTTTAAATTTTCTAGTACAAACAGACAAAGTTAACTCCTACATTTTTATTTCTCCAATATATCTAAAATATAAAAATTATTTTATTTCTTTCTTTCTGTGGAAACAAGCTTTCATTACATCATGGCCTCTAGTGATTGAGGATCCCTCCAGCCAGGGAACCCCTTCTAGACTGGCAGGGGTCAGGGCCATGGGAAATGGCCCATGCTACACTGCAGGGACCTCATGAGTTGGAGCAGCCACTTCAGGCCCTGGAGGGGTCTCTGTGCTGCCCGCTGTGGAGGTCTGAAATACTAGGAGGGGTGGGGTGGGGGAAAGACAGGCAGTTGCCTGAGGGGTACAAAAAGTAATCAGGCCACAGATGGAGGGTCCTGGCAAGAAGGCAGGTCTGAGTGTGCAGCTTCAGTAGGTCAACTCCCCCCACCCCATTCCTCACCCTCCCACTCTACACTGCAGAGCGGGCAGTCCTCCATGTAGGGTACCAGGGAACCAGGGTTTCCTGGCTGAGGCCTGGAGGGTAGGAAGACCCAGGTGCATCTGCCCCCAGATCAAACATTTAGGTACTCCTGGGTAAGACTGGGAGAGGGGGTTGCAGGTACTGCAACAATTCGGGGTCAGTGGCGTGGGCTTTGCATTTGGAAAAAGGTGGCCTGTTTGGTTTGGAAGTTGCTAACAAGGGGATGGATGCTATATCCTTGATTTGGCCAGTCATGGCCCTTGAGAAACAGCCCTTTGGCCACAAGTTCTTCACAGAAATGTCCCTTTTCCTGGGAGCAGAATGTCTGGCTAAGGGAGCCGCTCTGGAAGGCAGAGTGGGAGGCCCAGCCCAGGGATGGAGGATGGAGCACCTGGAGCTCCAGCTGCAGCAGGGAGTCATGTGGGAGTGGAGGGGCCGAGGGCCTCCAGCCACCCACAAAGGCCTTTCCTCTTGTGGAGGTGAGGGCTGGGCCTCCAGGAGGCCCATCATCCATTGCACAGGTCACATCCATTGCGCAGGTCACGCCCCACCTGGGGCGGGGTCCAAGTCCACCAGGCAGTTAAGGTAGCTGTCACATCAGTGGCCCCTTTCCAAATCGTGTCCTGCTTCGAGCATTTAAACGGAACAGAAGCTGCTCTGATGGTCCTCCCCTTCCTCTCCAAGTCCATGGCCTCATGATTGGCTGGCAGGTGCTGAGAGTCCGGGGGTAGGGGGCCTGGGAGCAAGTCATAGTGGTAGTAAGCAGAGACTGGCATTAGCTGCCTGAGGGCACTGTGGCCAGGGACACGGGCTCCAAACTTGCATGCCCATGGCAGGCAGGTTCCTGCAGGCAGCAGGCACTGGCAGAGAAGACTTCGTATTGGAACCACACACAGGGTCCCTTTGAGTCACAGGCATATAGCTGCAACTCCTAAATACAGCCCCCTCCCCCAGAGTGATATAAAAATTATTAATGAGATACTTAATATGATTTTTTTAAACTTAAATATTCTAAAACCAGTGGTATTATACACTTACTGTACATCTCAATTTGGCTTTGCCACATTTCAAGGGCTTAATTGCTTGCTGCCTATGGCTATTGTATGGATTAAGATAGGTCTTACATATGATAAAATTGTGAAGTGGCATCATCCTTTAAGCAGTCTTTCAACTGAGGTGGAATTTTTAAAAACATTTTTGATACATAATGTACATATAGAAAAAAGTACACATTGTACAGGTTAGTGAATTATGAAGTAAACACATCCATGTAACTACTACCTAGGTCTCCTCATGACTCCTCCCAGTCATTTACCCTCTCCTTCCTCTTTAAAGGTAACCCCACTATACTGACATTGTTTTAGTCTCAGAATCTTTTTTATTATAATGGTATTTGGTATGTAGTTATTTAAGAGATAATCTTATTTTATTATCATGAACCTGATAGGATTTAATAGATCTAGACTGGCTTTACAAGCCACTAAGAAGGAAATTTTCTTTTCTTCTAAATATTGGGTTGTTGGAAAGTCATGACACATTTTTGCAATGAAAAACATAGAAAAAATACGTCATGACTTTTCCGACAACCCAATAGTTCCAACTAGTATGCTACATTGCAGTTAGGTTCAAGAAACTGTTACTGGTGATTTTTTTACTTGTCTGCAAACAGTATAATATTCATTGTTTCAAGCTCTTCTAGTCAAGATCACATACGTTTGCTCTGCTGGTTTTTACCCATCCCACTTTATCACATTAAAACATTGTATCTGCCTGAAGGTCAGTATGTACAGATTTGTCTTAAATGGATGAATCTAATTAAAGGTTTAATAAATTGCTAGCTATTAGAGAATTTAGATTACTTTTTAAAAATTTTAGGCAAATTTGTATTTCTAGTCCTCTGATAAGTGTCAGTCATACTTTGTTCTTTCTTATATAGCCACATGCTAAATGCCCTTTATGCAGAAATGATATACATGGAGATAATTTATTAGAATGTCCTCCAGAAGACTTGGCATGTGACACTGAGAAAAAGCCTAACACAGAATGGACATCCAGTTCAAAGGTAAATACAGATACACAAATATTTGAGTATTTGTTTTATGTTTATATAAAGAAATACCATGTGTAAAAATAATTATGCTTTTAATTCTGTCATTTGAATATTATACTCTGTTGGTAGTGATTGGCTTTTTGTTTATTTCTAGTGGTGAATTTCAGAGGAAAGAGAAAGGTTTCAGATGATGATAGTATTCTTTCAGTATTAATTTAAAAAAATTAGTTGTTTTACTTTCCCATTTTAGGGAAGTAACAGCACCTTTGTCTTCATACTAAAAAAAATTGGATGTATTTTGCCAATTCAAAATGGCACCTAATGGCTGTCCTATTTTTTTTTTTTTTTCAGATTAATGCCTTAATGCATGCATTGATTGACTTAAGAAAGAAGAACCCCAACATAAAAAGTTTAGTTGTTTCTCAGTTCACAACATTTCTGTCTTTAATAGAAACACCACTCAGGTAAGTTCAACATTGTTTGTCACTTTGAGTAAAAGGATTTTTATATAAGTGTTCTGATTTGGATAGCAAGAAATATTTATGTTTTACCAGTTTTGTTCATTTCACTATCTAAAATAACAGAGTCACAATAAAGAATATTTTTTGGAAGTATGGGATTTTAAAGATCAAGTTATGAAAATAGCTGAAAAGAACTGACTCTAGGGGGCTGGCCGAGTGACTCAGTTGGTTAAGAGTTGGCTTGGAGCACAAGCTCTGAGCAACAGGGCCTCCAGTTCGACTCCCACATGGGCCAGTGATGCTGTGCCTTAACTGAGCTGTCGCTGAGCTGCCAACAAGGTGGCAGGATAGCTCAGCTGGTGTAACAAGATTGCCTATTCCATGGTGGGCCATGCCCACCCGCTACTAAGACTGAACTCGGCACCTTGAGCTGAGCTGCCACCCAGATGGCTCAATGGATAGGGCGTGGGCTCTTAACAACAACGCAGCTGAGTTTGACTCTGGAATGGAATGTTGGCTGTGCCTACCCGCAACTAAGATTGAACACAGCACCTTGAGCTTAGAGGCCATGAGCTGCCGATGGGCAGTCAGATAGAGACTGGTACCCTTCACAACGAAGACTGAAGAACAACAACTTGGCTGGTCCCCTTCCCGGATTCCCTAGTGCTATTCCTCTCCCCCAGTTCTCCAATGAAATGTTTAAAAAAAAAAAAGAATTGACTGTAGGGTCTGATATATTAGTAGACAGTTTGTAAATATTTGTCAAATAAATGAGTGAAAGAATTGGTTAAAGGAAGACACTGTAATTACTTAACATGTTTTTATAGCATAGGAAGTGTTACTTGTCTCTTTTGTCTGCTCCATTAGAGCTTCCGGATTTGTGTTTACTCGTTTGGATGGTTCGATGGCCCAAAAGAAAAGAGTTGAATCTATTCAGTGTTTTCAAAACACTGAAGCAGGATCTCCAACTATAATGCTTCTATCCTTAAAAGCAGGTGGTGTTGGTTTGAATCTTTCTGCAGCTTCTCGAGTGTTTTTAATGGATCCAGTAAGTAGCTTTATAGACTTTGTGGTATGTTACTACGTCTTTAAAAATAAAGAAAGAAAACAACTACTTGGTAAATACCTTCATAGTCATAATTTTGTGAAAATTCCTCAGGCAAACTTTAGAAATAGAAAACTTACTAAATGTTTATCAAGGACTTTCTCTTAAGTGCTTTCCATATATCAGATGAGATTCTCACAACATCCCTATGAAGTAGATCTTTTTTTTTTTGAGGGCAGTGTCGCTGGCCCTCATATGTGGGACCGAACTGGGGCCGCTGGCTTCCCAGGCCAGCGCTTAACCACCGCGCCACTCGGCCGGCCCTTGAAGTAGATCTTATTATCCCTATGTTGCAGGTGAAGAAACCGAAGCATAGAGAAGTAAAATAACTTGCCCAACACCACACAGCTAGTAATTTGTAAACCAGGGTGAGAGTTCACGTCCTGAAGTACTGTGCTTTTCTGCTTCTAAATACAGAATACGTTTCTATTAACTGCAGTGCTTTAAGGGTAGTTATTTCATTCATTCGTCCAACATACACATAATAAGATCTGCTTTGTGTCAGGGACTCTTACAGGTACTGGGAATCTGGCCTAAACATGATAGACAAAGTAGCTACCCTCATGGTGCTAATGGTCTTAAGCTTTAATGTGTAAAAGAATTACATAAATGTAATTTCTGACCTCTTTCCCCAGAGATTTAGAAGTATTAGATGAAACACAGGAGGCTGCATTTTTGTATAGACCATTGGTGATTCAGGTACAAGTGGTCAGCATCACAGTTTTAGAAACAAGACCATTAATGGAACGTTTGGAGTGAATTTTTGTGGTTGCTACCGTGCAGTCACTTGTGGTTGTGTAATACGGGCCTAGGGGTAGAGGTGGGAGCTAAACTTCACTCTGACTGTGCTCACCAAAGTGTGTGACCTGGAGCTGCACCCACCTAGGAGCGCTTTTTCATGATTGCACAAAGGAGCTGGTTTGGGCAGGAAGCACTCTGGACTAACTCAGTTTCCAATTTGCATTGGGTACTGCTTGGTGAGAGGCAACCCTGAGCTGTTTCTGTGCATTTACAGGTTTAAGATTTGTTGTTTTAGCTTGTCTAAAACTCAGAAAATTCATAACAAAGACATTTTACAAAAGACAAATTTGAGTTATTCTGGTTAGGCCATCTTGGATGTATGTACCTGTTCCGTGGCTTTTTTTCCTCCCCTGAGAGTAACTTTCCAAGTAAGATTACAACCAGAGCTATATGTAGGTATTCATGTCATGGATGACAGTGGTCTGTTGTATTTCCTTGCTTTATTTAGTTCTGTGGATGTAGTTTTAAATCTTTGCTAGAGTTTTAGTATTTTGTAGCTACAGATAGTTACATACTAATTAATTAACCTGATGAAAATCCTAGAAGCTGATTTTTGGAACAGATTCCTAAATTATTTTCTTCTTAGGTTATAATCTTAGTGCTTGATAAGGAAGTGTCTGTTAATACCAAATATAGTAATTTAATTAGTATTATCAAGTTAATCAGAGACTAAAACTCTTTAGCAGTTACAGTTTAAAAAAACTTATAGAATGTTTTAGCAGTTTTGTAGTAAGTTGTTTGAATATTACAAGCTTTCATATATTGTTTCTAACTTGAAAACAAAAGCCAGGTCCCAGAAAAATAAGATTCAATAAGAAAAATTTGCTCATGGAAATCTTTTACCGTGTTGTATACAAGTTAAGATTTATTTTCACGTTCTATTATAAGGTTTTGATAAAGCTAATTGCTTACTTCATCACTCATGTGAGAACAAGAACTATCAATTTTATACTATCATGAGGTAGATTTGATTCCTGGAGGTCATACTATAATAGATGTATTATTTCCAACTCACCGTAAAGTTCCTAGACAAAATACAGACAACAGAAAGGAACATTTTACCTGGACTCTTGGTATAATGGTTTCAAAATGTGTCCAATTGTGAAATACAAAATAGTCACAAAATATGATATCTGTCAGTTTTAGAAATTCATAAGCTGAGTATGTCCATAAATCTAATTTCTATACTAAAAACAACCCAAAACTCAAATTACAGCAAGTTAATAGTAGAATTTCTTTTTCCCTTGATCTCAAGGGGACTTTAAAAACGAAAGAAAGAAGAAAATAACAGTATAAATCATACTATAAACTTATCTACATATGGGTTTATAATTTTGTTTCTATTTTCGGGTGGTACTTTGCTGTATAAATGTTCCTTTTCCACAAAACACCCTGTTTTCAGTTTCAAGAATTATCCATAGTTTAAAATTTAACAATCCCACCCTGACAGTTCATATTATTTCAAAACCATTTGACTCCTCTTTCTAGAATGAAGAACTCTTATCCTTTTGCTTATTCTTCCCTTTTCATTGCTTCATTGTTTTTTTCTTCACCTTAAGACTATTCCTGTGATAATGCCTATGTTAGTTAGCTAATGTTACTTTTTTAGTTTCATTTTGAAGTTAAACTGATTTCAAACATAGATACAGAAAATTGCACCAACAAAGTCTTAAATAATTTTTAGGACTTTTGATTACTCCTGAAATATTTTTTTTTTTTTTTTGAGGGCAGCATCACTGGCCCTCGTATGTGGGACCGAACTGGGACCGCTGGCTTCCCAAGCCAGCGCTTAATCACTGCGCCACTCAGCCGGCCCCTGAAATATTTTTTATACTTTTATTGAATACATGTAAACTTGTTTTCTCTTTTAAGCAGACATAGATAAATTTTAAAATGGAAAAAAGAAAGCTATTAGTTGATTAATTCACAGTCATTTACACTGTGTACTTTCTATGTATCAGGCCCTGTATTTGATACTAGAAGCAGGGGATTGAAATGACGGGGGAGAATACCTGCCCATCATAGTACTAAGAGAATGGGGGAGTTGGATTTTTTTTTCTCCATCTATGATATCAGTATTTGAATTCCATCAGAAAAAATGTCAGTCAGCAAAAGTGGAGTGAACACTGAAATGATCTTGTGCAGATCACGGTGGTAACAAAACAACTCACATTCCATTTGTTAGGCGTGGAATCCCGCTGCGGAAGATCAGTGCTTTGACAGATGCCATAGACTTGGCCAGAAGCAAGAGGTTATCATCACAAAAGTAAGCCTTCTTATTTAAAATTAAGTTAATAAGGGTTTTTAAGTTATACAAATAATGCCAGAGTATATTATTGTAAAAGATTGAAATAAAATTACGTAGGGCAAAATAGGAAGAACTCCTTTATTCTCATTTTCAGAGGAGACCATCAGTTTAACATACACTATTCAGATTCCCTTTCTCTGTTTACATACATTCATGCTCATGTGTACATCTCTCTTTTTAAAAATTTCATTTAAATGTCATACTTTATTATTCTGGAACGTGTTTTCTTTCCCCTTAACCGTATATATTGGAAACTACCATATAAGTACATTTAGATCAAACCTTTTTTTTTTCTGTTATGGTAAAATGGACATACCACAATAATTAAACTATTACAAAATATTTTAAGTGTACAGTGCAGTGGTAGGAAGTCCATTCCCATTGTTGTGGAATCATGACCACCATTCATCTCCCGAACTTTGTCATCTCACACTGAAACTCTACCCATTAAACACTTAACTCACCATTTCTGCCTCTCGCTAGTCCCAGCAACCACCTTCTACTTTTTGTCTCTGAATTTCATTACTCTGCAAACCCATTCTTTTTAGCACCTGATATAAATACATCGTAATTTATTTAACCAGTCCAGCTTATTCGCTAATAAAAACAGTGCCATAGTGAACATTATATTACATGCCTCTTTGCACATATGCAAGTATTTCTTCAGGGTAGCTTACGAAAACTAGAATTCTGGATTTAGAATTATTATTAGATAACTGTTAAGTTTTCAAAATAGGCTTAATGATGTATGAGAATGGTCTAAATTTATGCTTATGTGATGGTCAAAAAAGTACCCTTCTAACTGGCATTTACCTAAGGCATTGAGCATATTTCACATATCTGTTGTCTGTTAATATTTTTTCTGTGAGTTGCTTGTTTATACCTTTTGCCTAGTTTTCAAAAAGTACAGTTTTATAAAGTACTCTTTTTATACATTCTGATTATAAATGTTTTATTATGTATATTGGAAATGGTTTATCCCAGGCTCTTGCTTATCTTTGAACTTTATGTACTTTTTGTCATGAGAAGGTTTTAAAATTTCTATTATTTGAAACGTTAGCTTTTTTCTTTATATCTTCTGGATTTTAAGGTCTTGCTTAGAATAGAAAGCTTTATTTTCAAATTTTAAAAACAAATCTCCTATATTTACTCCTGATTGATTCTTTTGAAATATTTTGTCTTTTGTTTATGATTCATGATACGGTTCTAGTTTTATGTTTTTTTCAAATGAAGAACCATTTGCTTCATCACCATGTTTTTTGAAAAGCCCATCCTTTTTTTCTTCTGCTTTGAAATGTCACTTTTATCATAAACCATTACATGGGACTCTTATGGACTCTGTTCTGTTCCATTGATCTCTTTTCCTAGTCCCAGGACAATATTATTGTTGCAATTACTGTGGTTTTATAAAGTATGCTTTGGTATCTAGTAGGGCAAATTGATCTCTTTTCCGTTATTTTTGAAAATTGTGTTGGTTATTACCATTATTTACTCTTGAATTGAACTTTGGATTTAGGTTACCAAATCTCATTTAGGAAATCTTGTTTGGGATTTATTGAATTTATAATTGAGAACTATATCTTCTTTATAAATAAGAAGTGTTTCTATACAAGAACTTAGTCTCTCACCATTTATTTAGGTCTTTTATGTATTTCAGTAACATTTTATAACCCAACTTTAGTTATTGCAGTAACTGGAGTCTCTTACACAATGTTGAACAGCAGTAGTGGTAGTAATCATTCTTGACTTGTTACTGTTTTTATTGGGAATGCTTTGTTTTTGGTAAGTTCTAGTAGATGCCCTTTATAAGGTTGAGTACATATATTTTTGGTTAATGGCGATTTTTTTTATCAGTAATAAATGTTAAATTTTATCAAATGCTTCTTAAGCATCTATTGAGATGATCACTTTTCTCTAATTTTTTAATGTTATGAATGATATTAGATAAAGGCCCCTTCTTGCATTTCTGAGAAAATCTCATTTGGCTTTTTAAATATACTGGGTTATCGGAAAAGTCATGATGCATTTTTGCAACGAAAAACATAGAAGAAATATGTCATGACTTTTCTGACAACCCAATAAAAATAAATTTATTTTGCTAGTATTCCAGTTGTAGAATTGCCTATAAAGTTTGCTTATTTTGTGTGTTGTTCTTACCTGATGAGGGGTTCTAGAGATGTCACTTATATCCTTATGGTTATTTTTTTTTTTTTATAGAAGAAAATGATATTGAGTGGTAAGGGAAGTCAGTGTTCATTTCTAGTTATTATATCATGTTCTAAAGTTTCTCACTATATGTTCAGGAAGAAATGGGAGCTAAATGGTTTCTAGCAGATTATCGACCGTTTTTGAAAGCTACACAATACTATAAGAAAGCAGATTCTTTTATAGTAAACCAACATTTTCACTGTCTCAAATTTTCACTTATTTTACAGTAAAGATTTTAAAGATTATGACCTAAAAAGTACTTAATCAATTTAACCTTTTTCTTTTTTTCTTTTTAAAGTTTATTGTGAAGGACTCTGTTGAAGAAAATATGCTGAAAATACAAAATACAAAGAGAGAACTTGCAGCTGGAGCCTTTGGAACTAAAAAAACAAATGCAAATGAAATGAAACAAGCTAAAATTAATGAAATCAGAACTTTAATTGATTTATAATTTGTGGGATTTTGGTAAGGTTAATTTGATCAGATGTATACAGAAGGGCTGGAAATGAGAAAAGTACAGTTTTAGAAATGAGATCTAGTGAGTGTGTCTTCTAAACGGGGCATATTGTTTTATATCAGTGAAGACTTATTACTGATACATAATCTCTTCCATATATGAACCTATTTTTAATGATATTTCAAATAGCAATAAGTTCTGTTTATACTGTGGCCTAAAATAATTTTTTGAGAAAAAAAAGTTACTTTATTATTCAACTTTTCATAGTATCTCTGCTGAGTATTTTCATATATCTTCTAAGTACTCAGCTTTTTCATATTTCAAATAAAGTCAAACCTTTTATACTTTTGACCAAGTAAAGAGTTATTTTCTATGTTGGACACATTTGGTTTTTTCACCAAAGCATCCCATTTGTGATGCAGTGGATTTAATAGTCCTTATAAATGATTAATATATACACAGACTAACAAAAGATTGATTTTATTGGACTTTCAAAACCCATATTTGCATTCCTGAACCAGACCTTAAAATGAGAGACCAAAGTCCAGGTTAGTAAGCTACTTGTTTGTTTTCCAGTTTCATTGAGATACAATTCACATAAGCAATTTGCAAATTTATGTTCATGAAAAAAATGAGGGACTATGTTAGAGCACTGTTTTTTCCATTTTAGTCTGGTGGTATTATTATTCATTTTTTAAATGTAACTCAATGTGTTAGAGTGTAAATACAGTCTGTGGAGGTGAGAGGGAACCAATTCTACTCAGTTTGATTTGGATATTTAAATTATAGAATTGCTAAATGGATATTTCTATATAGAGATAATTTTTATTTATGTAGCCTTTTTTTAAATAACTTTATAAATTTTTATAATTCAGAAGACTACTATATGTGAGAGGTATGATATCTGGATGGAAGTTAGACTGGATAACCTCCCAAATCATTTTAACTCTCAAAGACATGTTAATCCTGAATGGGAACATTTCTTTGTTATTGTGTTTAGAATCAGAATTTGATTTTGGACCTTCAGTAATTGATCCTTACATCTGTCTATAGAATTAATCATCTTTTTGTTACTTTTTTGTTAATAGTCAAACAGTAGTTGCCACAGAATTCTAGATGATTCTTTCAGTAACATTTAAAACAAATAAGCTATAATTTAGCAATCAGGTTAGGTAGTCAGTGGTGTTTTTTCCTTAAGGGAATTTTTTTTTTTTTTAAAGAAGAGATTGATTACTGTAAAGGAGAAGCTTTATGTTTGATGATACAGACTTAAGAACATCTTATACTTTACTTACAAGTGTTAGAAGTGACTTGGCGGCAGCATTGTGTTGTAGAGTACACATTTACGGTATGCGCTGTCTGTCAACAGCTAAGTTCTCTCCTCCTGTGCCCATCTCTTGCTCCAAGGAAACTGGGTTAGACAGCAGGTATCTTCCCAGGCTTTGTTCTCTTCGGCAGCAGGTAAGGGCTGATGAGAAGGACTGGCAGTCCTTCCTGCAGGGAAGAGTGTGGAATAATAACATGGGGTTGGTCCACTAGCATTAGAAGCAATAGGGACGTTCTTTACCTTGTAGGACTAGCATTCCATAAAAAAACAGGTTGATCAGAATCTCTTTTAATATAGTATGTAAGTTCTTTATATAGCAATACTCCAGAGAGACGAAGTATAAAGTTTTCAGCAAAAAACATCATAATCTATTATTCTTGCTTACAAAGGTAAAGCGCCTTGCAAACTCCCTGGAATGGTGAAGACTTTGCTTGCTTCTTTACCCAAACATTTACAGACGTGTGTTTTTAAACACATTTATAATGATAAATTTGGCAAACCAATTAAAACAAATACCTTTGTTTTTGTACAGTTCTATTAAATGGCATTAAATAAAAAACATTTAATTCATCCTAAGAAAATATATAAACCACTAGAATGAAAAGTTCACATTATGCTATGCTGTTAATTCTGTTTCATTATTATGTAGAATTATAGCATTAGAAATATCTTGAAGACATTGTATTCCCACTTGTTGTTTAAACTGAATTTTGTGGTTCAAACTGGATTTTGTTTTAAATTTAAAATCAATAAAGGTTTCCAAAATTTATTAGCTTCTTCAGTGCCATAATTTTAATGACTTTTTATTTCAAGAAAAATGTAATCTTTCATAAATGTTACACACTTCAGTGAAGTGTGTATATTACATGTCTGTATTTATAATTACTTGATTTTTACTGACAGTACATAAAAAGTACTATGAGTAACAATAATTTACTCATTCGTACCACCTTTTTTATTTTGCTCACCTGGTTGAATTTCTTGTTTAGAAATCAGAATGTATATAGTTTTGTTTTTTGTTTTGTTTTGTTTTTAAAGATTTTATTGGGGAATTGGGGAAGGGGAACAGACAAGTTGCTGTCCTTTTGTTCTTCAGTCTAGTTTGGAAGATGTCGCTTCACTGGCCCATGTTGGTATTGTGATCATTGCACTCTTCTCTGTTGAGGCAGATCGGTCATTGGCCATTGGATGGCCGCTCAAGGCAGCTCAGGGCTGCTCACGCTGGCTGCCGGCCACTCACGGTAGCTTATGGCAGCCCACTGCAGACCCACTGCAGCCTACACCATTGCCAGCGACTCACAGAAGCCAAGCTCCAGGTCGAGCCATTGTTCACCATCTTAGCTGTAGAGGGCACAGCATCACTGGCCCATGTGGGATCTGAACTGGCGGATCTGCTGCTTAGAGCTCATGCTCCCAAGGCAACTCTCAACCAATGAGCCACTCAGCCGGCCCAGAATGTATATAGTTTTAAAATTTATGTAAAATGTCTTGATCTTCTAAAACATGGGTTCTAATTGTTTATTTTTCATCTGCCAGAAAAACAGGAGTTGTGATAATACCTATCTGTAGTGGTATTACTAGATAACACATTGTGCTGTAGATTTTGCCCTAATTACAGCTCTAGGACTAGTAATAGTCAAGAAAATAATCTTCTGTTTATTATCAGTGAGTACCAATGAAATTATTCTTAGACAGTGTTTGTTTGTTTGTTTTTCTGTTAGGGGATGGCAAAGGCATTGGTGTATTTTTTCTTTATTTTATTTATAGTACTTGCCAGTTCTATTCATTACAACTTGGAAGATTCATTAAAAACATCATGACAATTTTTATGTTTGGCTTATTAACAACTTAAATGTTTATAATAACTTTAAAATATTTGCAAAATATATAATTAATAGCTTTTCCTCTTTTAATTCATCAGCAAATATACGGTAACCTTCCTTCCAAGTTGTGCATTCTGGAGTTTGGTACTTCATTTGTGTGGTACTGCTGAAAAAAGAGCGAAAATAGTAGTAGATGTGAATAATGACTGAGATACTCCCATGCAGTGATACTTATTTGAAAGGGAAAACTTGTTGATTAGAAACCTACTGTAAGCACATACAATGTTTTCTTTCATGTTAGTATATTTATACTTACTGCATGGTAATAAGGAAGAACAGTCTTCTACACAAATCTATGACGCTATACTCCTTTTAAAGGGTAAATGATTTCTTATTCCCAATCATATCTTTTAATGGTTAAACTGGGATATCTTTTTCTCCCTGTTCTAGCTCCCTACCTCACATTCCTTCAAGAAATGTTCTCACAGGGCCAGCCGAGTGGCTCGTTGGTTAAGAGCTGGCGTGGGACGCCAGCGGCCCCGGTTCGGATCCCACATATGAGGGCCAGTGACACTCCCCTCTACAGCTAAGATGGTGAAAAACAGCTCCACCTGGAGCTGGGCTGCTGTGAGTCCCCGGGACGGCATAGCTGCAGCCCCTGCTGCAGTGGGCTGCAATAGGCTACAGTGAGTGGCCGGCAGCCCGTGTGAGCTGCCAAGAGCCGCTGTGAGTGGCCGTCCAGAGGCCGGTGACCGATCTGCCTCACCCGAGAAGAATGCGATGATGATACCAACATGGGCCAGTGAAGCAATGCCCTCCACAACTAGTCTGAAGAACATAAGGACAGCAACTTGTCTGTTCCCCTTTCCCCTGATTCCCAAACGCTGTTTCCCTCCCCCAATTCCCCAATTAAAAAAAAAAAAAAAAAGCAAACCAGGGCAGGCTACTTTAAGGACAAGGCAAGTCTTACTCAGCTTAATGCCCCACGTCTCAAGTGACGTTAAAAACGTAAGTACTACACAATTATATTTACTGATGTTAGTTATGGTAATGTTTATTATGTCACTCGAGCTGAGAAGCCTTCACTAATTAGAGAGGTTGGGTCCCCTGTTATGCAGTGATCAGCTCGGCTCTTCATATTGGGTTGTCAGAAAAGTCATGATGTATTTTTTCTGTTTTTCATTGCAAAAATGCATCATGCCTTTTCTGAGAACCCAATACATCTTTTAATAAAAACCTGAGTCCCTGTTGTATTTAGTGTAAATTCTTCCTTAATGTATCATGTGGTTCTCAATGTTATTTGGGTCAGAGTTCCCTGGAGTGTGGATACTTACTTTAAGCAGAGACACTGTGGCCTCAGCCAAGACCTACCTAATCAGAATCTGTAGTGATGAGGCCTAAGAAGCTGTAACTTATAATCAAGTGTGGTGTTTTCAAGAGCAGCCAGGTGGAGACTCAGTTGCTCAAGCCCCTAAACTTCGATTATTCCTTTTTCCTCACTCTTCATATCCAATCCATGAGCAACATCACTGCCTTCCCCTGGTGAAACGTATAGAACATTACCGTCGTCCCTTCCCAGGACCACTGCAATACGAGTGCCCTCCCATCAGCCCATCAGCCCTTTTGTCTTCAAGCTATTTTCCACCAGTGGCAAAAGTAGTGTTCTTAAAATGTAAATCATAAACGTAAGACAGTTAGACCAACTTGAAGAATAACTGCCATGGGCTGAAACAAAAACTATATAAAAGTATATTAATACACAAACTATTCGGTTGTCGAAAGAGTCATGACATTTTTTGTTGCAAAAATGTGTCATGACTTTTCCGACAACCCAATATAACAAAAATCCCTTAAAACCACCTTGGCTACCTGTGGAGGATGCTGGGAAACCATTCCCTTGTGAATGAAGGGAAAGCATCACATGTATCCTGCCTTTTTTATAAAAATGTAATCTCAGGATTACCATATCATTGATGAATGGAAGTATATAGAAATAGTTCAGCTAATGAATGAGAGTATCACCATTTTCAAACCCCTAATGAGACAATTTATCTAGGTAATGATCATCAGTAGCAGTTAATATAAGAAGGTAACCAGAGATTTGGAAGTAGCTAACACCACTATAAAATACTGCCCCTAAAATATGCCTCAGTAGAATATAGGAAAACATGTCAAATTGCAATCAGTAAAACGCAGAATGTAGGAGACTGCAGAACAAGTAATCTGGTTTCTTCAATACATAAATTACCAGAAAACAATGAACAAAAAGGGAGAGTAAGGAAACAGAAGATTCTACCAGAGACGTATCAACCAACTGCACTTATAGACCTTACTTGGATCCTTGTAAGAACAAAGTAGAAATGAAACAAAATAATGGAATGAATTTGCTTGGAATTAATCTATTTCTGGTGTGATAATTTTTTAATCCTCATATGTTTTCAAGATAGAGATATTTCACATGAAATTTTTTATATGGGATTTGCTTCCAAATAGTCCGGTGGGGGGCGTTGCTGGGGATATAGATGAAATACAATTGTTGAGGCTGTGACGGGGCTTCTTTATCCTATTCTGGTTGCTTTTGTGCATCTGTAAGTTCCCAATAATAAACAGTCATATATAAATTACATGAATGAAACCTCAGCTGCTACTGATTTAGAATCCGAAGCCCATGCCTGGGCCCGTGGAGCCACTGCCTGCCTCTCCATCCCGTCTGGGGGTCCTTTACTTCCACCAAGTTCTTGCTGCCCCAGACCTCTGTGCACACAGTTCCCTTTGAAGGAAGTTCTTCCTTCCCCTCGGCTGCCTCAGAGCCTCTTTGTGGCGTAACCAGCATCTTGTAGGTCTTTCCTGACCACCCTGAGCTTGGATCTTGCCTGTTAATGTAATTATATGTGTTAGTTTCTTTTTTTGGTCTGTGTTTCCTACTAGAACATAAGAAACTGTATCTGTCTTGTACAGTCCTGTATTTCTAATGCCTGTTATATGTATGATATGGTAGGTACTTAATAAGTGCTTGCTGAATGAACTGTTTGTCTTAAATGTGATTGTCAGCTCAAATTGTGTTTGATGTGAAGCTAAGGTGACTGAATACTTGGGTAGATGTTATTTCTGGAATAAGCTCAAGTAGTTCCTTGAAACCAGACATCTATCTTTATGACCCATTGGGATTGTGAAAGCAATACAGGGCTGAAATGAACTTTGAAATTAGACATAGATTGTCCAGAAACAGTGTGTCAGTTATCCACTTGTATGACTTGTAAATTTCACTGCAATGAAATTAATTTCTGTTTCGCCATATGTCTCTATGCATTGAATTCTCACTGGAAGAGTCTGGCTCATATTCCCGATGCTGAGATCCCTGGACTAGGAGTGTCTATCTGAAAAGGTCTTTATACCACAACCCCTGACACATGGAGGCACTTTAAGTCCTTGTTTGGTATTGCTTCGTGCACTTGAAGATCACAGCAACTCATTCTCCCTTAGTCCCAATAATTGTAGCTCATTTTATCTTCAGAAGTCATTTAATATTTTACAATTTTAGGTAAGCCTCAGATTCTTCTTAAGCTCTTGTGTTAGCCAGCCTCCAAGGTGGGCCCCAGGATTCTATACCCTTGTGTACTCATTCACACCCACATTGAATAGGGCTGACCTATGTAACCAATAGGATATTGTGGGAGTAAAAGAAGGTGACCTTGAAATTAGGTCATGAAAATCATTGCAGCCTCTGCCCAATTAATCCGCTAAAGTTTCTTCCTGTGTGGGTCTTCTCTTCTGTTTTCTTCACTAGAAGGACTTCTCATTACTCACTGTAGCTTTAAAAGGTCAATTTGGATCCTACCCTTCTGTAGCTTGCCATCCTTGCAACCTAGAATCATCTGTGCATTTAATAAATATACTTTAGATTTCTACCATTTTCAGTCATGAATAAAAACACTAGAAGACATTGGGTCTAATATTGATTCTAACAGTCCGAAAGACTGAGTATGTTCAGAGACTGACAATGATCCTAAGAGAGTTTTAAGGTTACAGTATTCTAAAATCTGAAATACTTAATATGGAGATGCAACATGGGTGACAGAGTAGATAAATGATCTCACTTTCACCTGTCAGATCCCACATCATCTCAGGAGAACACTAGATTTAATTATCTTTAGCTACCTGGAATCCAGTTTTTAAAGCATATATTCCAGTGTCAGGTTTCACACTGGTTTTAAAAACACAATTTCTACAAATTATGAAAAATTTTCCCTAATACATTTTTTTTCAAGGGGAGTAGAAATCCTTAATTTAATTAGACAACCAAGCTATGGCAGTAAGTCTTTATTTTTCATACAAGGTGCCACTGCAGGTAACCAGAGAACACACTACTGTTTTTAGATACACAGAACTGAACACGTTGCCCCACTGTACACAGAAAACAGGTGAATCCTGCCAGACGCTAAGACCAGGAAATACAATGGGCTGATGTCACCTGTCGGTATGCTTATGCATCACTCAGCAGTGTCACTGTGGGCTGTCTTTATCTGAAAGCAGGGTTACAGTCGCTCTGGCAGCCCTGGGGAATCCTAAAATGCAGGACTTGTGAAGGGCACAACAAGCAAGCAAGAGGCCGATACCACATCCTATTCTGAAGGGAGACTGGTTTGGCACCAGGCTCAGCACATCTGAAGAGTTGATACAGCCATCTTAATAGTGTAAGGTTGAGTTTCCTTTACCACGTAACTTGGCAATCGGCATAACTGAGAATATCTGAATCAGGCTAGGGTTAAAAAAAACAACACTGTCTATGTAACAGAATTGTTATTTCACAGCTTCTGCCCAGTCCTCATCACTCCTACATAAAGCCCCCCATCTGATGAATTTCAGTGAAAGCCTCTAGCAACTGTAACAGACCTTCCTTAACCCAGCTCTAAAAACTAAGTTTCAGAAGTAAGTGCCTGTGAAGGGATGCGTCCACAGGAAAATGGCAGTGTTTCTATTGGAGGTAAGTGTCAAGTTTCCTCTTGATGTTGTCAAAGGAATCTGCGCCCATGTAATCAGCCTGGCCCTGTTCCCACCGCTCCTTCCGTTCTTCTGAGGACACAAAAGGCTGTGCCGGAGCTGGGCCCTCTCCAAGGGACAGCTGTGACATGGCTCCTGAGACATCTTCCTAGAAAGGAGAGCAGAATCAGACACTCCTTGAGAGCTGAAAATCAGACTGTTTTAAAGAATGCAATAAATTGAAGAAGGTGAGAAAAGCCAGGATGAATTACCATGCAAAGTAGCAAAAACTGAAAAGTATTACATGAAACAAACAAACAGAAAAGACACAGAAATACAAGGGTCATATGATTTTTCCTAACAAAATGAAGACTTCTTGACTCAGTGAAAACATTGGGAGAACAAAGTAATCAGGGTTAATGTTTAAGTTCTGCATACCTTTCTACAGAAGCCACAAGAGAAAGCCAGTGTATAGACCAACTCTGAAAGCTGCAAACAGTTCATTAGAAAGTGTAAGATGGATGGACACAGGAATACAAGTCTCACAATAAATTCTTGATCTGTGTCGGCTCAGAAAGGTTGAGAACTTAAACAAAATGATACCTCCGAGCTAAGCTTAAGAAGGAATCTACCCAGAGAGCCGCACCTCGTACACAAGCTGTCACATTGTAAAAGCGAGAGCTAAGTGGTTGAGCCCATGCACCAAGCTCATCTGCCTGTTCAAACTCATTACCACGTAGCATCTATTCTGGTAGCTTCTGTTAATTTAATTAGCTTAGTTTTGAACAACTATCTCAATTCCCATCTTCACCTTTCTCGGTTAATAATTCTCGGTCCCTGGGTTGCAGAAGGAACAAAATGTGCAGGAAATGGAGCAAACCTACTCTACGTTAAATTTGATTCTCATTACCTATAGATACACAATTAGCTTCAATTGGACTATAAAGGAACATCAATGCTATCCTTCAAAAAACTCTGAAGGGAGAAGGTACTGGAAATCTTAGCAGAGAAAAAGGAAGGTGAATGAATACATATAGGCATTGCTTTTGACAGAGAAAATGGTAGAACAAAATTTTCGATTACCAGATGTTGCTATTACATATGCGTAAATGTCAGTGTGTATGTCTGCATTTACATATACTGGAACTCCACGTACTAGGGAGGGTTCCACAGGACTGTATTAGGGCTGAGGTGGCAGAAGTCCTGCCCCTGGGTTAGGCCGGCCACTGCCTTCCATGTGCAACAGGAAAGATACAGGAGGCTCTTCAGAGCCCTCTGCTCATAGTGTTTTTCATAATAGCCTCTCAGACCTGGACTGGAATTCTAGTTCTGCTACTAAGTTATATAACTTCCTTAAGCCTCAGTTAATTCTCATATATAAAAAGGGACTATGAACAACAATACTTGATAAAATAGTTGTAAGGGTTAAATAAAAAATAGCTAACTATTCTTAAGCATTTATTATGTGCCAGCAATGTTCCAGGTACTATTTACAAGTACAAGTGTTATCTTATGATCCATATTAAGTAATTAGAGTGAGAATGTAAGTGTGAGTTATTTTTCTATTTCTTCTCTTTGTATTCTGTTAAAGCACTAATAAATGAAATGGCTAAAATTTATACCATAACAAAGAGATGGATCTTTTATAACCTTAGTCTCTTATAATCATAGCAAGGTAATTAACTGATCAGTTAGACTTGATTATAATCCATCTATTCAGTTCTATTCTTTATATCTTAATATGTAGCATAAAAGTTTAATTTCTTTTCCAATTCTTAAAAAAGAACAAATCTCAGAGGAAGACCTTTAAAGTCAGAAAAGAGGATAAGCAGTTTGTTATTGCAAATGTTAATGTGTCATCTTCCTTTTACAAGATTTCTTTTTTAAGATACTATTGTAACCATATCGGAGTTCAAACAGTAAATCAAAATTAATCCTAGAAAAGAATTTGTATGTTCATATTATTGTAATTTTCACTGAACATACATCTTTCTGAGCAACACGAAATCTTATTTATCTCTTTGTTTCAAATACCACCAAATAATCCGTTTCTGCCGGTCTACCACGTTTTTCCAAACACAGTGTTAAGTTATCTTACAGAAACAATACAGAGCCTACCGCATTTAGGTACGAGCAGGCGTCCTGGACCAGGCCGAACTGCTGAAGCAATGGGAAAACGCTGCTGGTGAAGGTGTCCCACCAGAGGTGAAGAAACTGCGGGTGAGTCATGGTGGGGTCATGGGGCTCACTTCTGACAGTCTTCGTTTTAGGGTCATAAGTATAATTCCACGGTTTGGTTCGTCCCAGGAAATGCACAACTTTAGCATTTGCACCAAACCTGCCGAGTGAACACAAGTAGAGCCGGTTAGTAGATGCTGAGCGTGAACAAGATAGGCAGCATTTTGTTCTGGAGCTAAACAGTGTACCTCCCATCCTGCAGCAGTGCTTGGAAAGGAAGCTGAGTTCACCGAAACATTTTCAGATATGCTTTCTAAGTTATTCAACTGTATGTTAAATATACACAAAAATCCAGAAATATCAGGATCAGTGCAACAACCAAAACACTGATTCTTGGTGGGTAGGGAAGGTCCAAGCACTTGGAAAACCATTTGCTATTATTACCTAGTAAAATGAAAAATGCTCAGGCTCTACAGCCCAGAAGCTCGGCTCACAGGCACATACCCTAAAGAAACTCTTAAACACATGCAACAGGGGGCATTACCAAAATGCACAAAGCAGCAGCACTTTCTGAAATAGGCACCAACTAGAAACAACCTGAATGACCACATGTGAGGTGAATGTTCAGCAAGTGTTCACTCCTTCTCCCAGTCTCCCAGGGAGCACATCTTTTTGCCTTCCTGATGTTGGGTGTGCTCATTTGACCTGCTTTGGCCAAGTGAATGTGGGCAGAAGTGACAGTGTGCCCTTAAAAAAACATCGTTTGTTTCTGTTCACCCTCTCTGAGAATGTGCCCAGGGTCGCCTGCTGGTTCCACCTGAATGGGACCCATGGAGCAAATGGGGATCAAACCTGTGGCCTGGCTCCAAACTCAGGTGAGGTTATCGGAGGTGTCCCAGCCTATCCACAAACATATGAGCAAGAAACATATGGTTATTGTTGAATGTTACTGAGATTTTATGGTTATTGATCCATTCTATTTTTTTTTTTATTCAGAAAATATTTATTGACTGTCAGTTCTACGCTCATCAGTTCATTAAGTATTATTCCCACTTTATATCTGCTCTTTTGACTTTTTAAGTTTTCATCATTTTTTCCCCCTAGAAACACATCCACATTCTAGGTTGGTTGAAAACAGAGGACTCAGTGGGGAGGCTCATAGGTCTGTGTTTCCCTTTCTATCTCTGGCAGAAAATTGAGCCAAGGATATTTTCCCTTATGCGATTTCAAAAGCAACTTCAAACTTTAAATGGCTCTCTGTGCCTGTCCTATGTAATAAAAACCAAATTACATAACCTGGTCCTTCACATTGTTTTGTTTTGTTTTTTTAAAAGACAACTTCTGGTATATTTATATCATGGAATACGATACAGTAGTGAAAGTGAATGAACTAGAGCTACACACATCATGTAGCAAAGGAATTTTTTTAAAAACATGCTAAAAAAAGAACATACAAATTCAAACAGAAAAACATGAATCCATAAAAAATAAAAAATAAAACAAGTACTATTAAAAGGCTAGAAAACTAATCAATATAAATTTCATGATATTGGTTATCTGGTGGAGAGGGGAAGCTGTGATGGGCAAGGGATAAAAGCTTCTAAAGTACTCGTTGTGTTCCATTTCTTCACTTGGGTGGGGGATAGTTTTTAAAAACTGCACATTTTTTGTATATCCTCTTTTATATATACACTATATTTCACAATAATATCTTTAAAAGAGTCAGAGTTAAGAGTGGTGCTATTCTGGCTTGGAGGAAATCTATGCATATAAAACCAAGAACAATTGTGAATTCAAGTGCCAAAAGGAAGGCGGGAACAGTGGCTGCTCCAGGAATTTAGAGGCAGGGAAGTCACTGGAAACTACAATCACTGGGGCAGGAGGTGCTGAGAGAGAGAATGTGACTTAAAGTGTGCACAACAGATAGGAGTGGGGTGGCTGGTGCTAACACAGGGAATTCTAGGTGGGGGATGGTGGCTATCAGTTGAGCACATGTGTGGTAGGCCAAGTCTCCTCCAATTGGAGCCCAGGAGGAAGCTTTGATAGGGAAAGGTAAAATGGGACAGATCCTTGTGTGTGGGGCTCAAGGTAGATTTTAGTGGATTTACTGTGGAGGCAACCAAAGGCTTTGATCATGATATACCGATCAAAATAATACGAACTCTATTCATGTAACTTTTCCCGGCTCTGAACATTTATTTTTTTAATGTCAGATATCTGTTATATAGCTATCAGTAGACATGACTGAGAAAAATAGTCCTAAAATCAGGTAGGTTTTACTAATGGTTTATGGACGCTCCTAACAGCCATACAGCGATTAAGTGGCAGAGATGGGATTTTGGCACACTTCTACCTCTCTGTTACTATCCTACCATGCTACCATTCCAAAACTATTCAAGAAAAGTAGAGCCTATTGTAAATTTCCTCCTAAGGGTGACTATCCCACAGTGCATTTTTTCTGAAAAAGATGTAGCTACCTGATATTCCCAAGCTTACTCTTTATTTTATATATACAGTATATTAACACACACACACACACACACACACACACACCCCTCTCAATTTTATCCTTAAAAGGATGGAAATCATAATGCTCAAATCTATGCACAGATATGGCTTTCAATTAAATAAGCACCTGTTATATGGAAGACACAATGCTCAGAGTGTGGTCCCAGGAGACTTATGTCCAAACAGCAAGATGAGTCATCAACATTAAAGTAATAAATAAACAATGGCACGAGCAAGGCAACTGCTCGGGGCCACCAGGGCGGTGCTCACATAAGGGCTTTGTAAATTCCACAGCCATTTGGTGCAGGTGGGCATTTTCATAGGAGGCTTTGTGCAGGAAGTGGGCCCAGACACAGCCTGGGAAAGATGCACAGGACGAAGATAGTTGCCTTCAACAAGTGTTCTAATGATGATGGGGGATCCCGAACGAGAGATCTGACCCTTGTGTGCTGCAGGTGGGGAGGACCTGTACTGCCTCATCCTAGCAATACTTAAGCCTAAAACCGGAATAGAGTATGGGTGAAAGTGTAGGTGGTCTTTCCAGCTTCGCAGACACTCACTCCTCCTGATTCAGTTTCCCTGCTTGGAATGAGAGCACTTGTCTGTTCCTCCTACCTTAACTAACCAGTAAGCCTTGACCATGGTTTGCTTAGACCTAATACAATTGTCATTCATAGTCATGACATAAGAGGTAGAAATACTAATTAAAGTAAATTAGAACATGAATACAGAAGAAATTCTATTCCTTTCTAACCTGCTCTCTTGTGTACTCACTGGTGCCTGGTGAACATTTGCATGATTTATGTCAGTTAACCTTCAAATTAACTATGTGAGGAAACCAAAGCATGAAGAGGTTAACTAACTTGTGTAGGATCATATGGCGGCCGAATGACAGGGCTGGGATTCCACCCAGGCAGTCTGGCTCCAACGCCAAGGTTCTTAACTACAGCTAGGCTATTATTATAAGACACTCCCAGAATTTTAAGGACATCATCCGAGAGTGACATCTGTTACTCCATGGGTTAACTCCCTGCCTATAGATGATCAATCTGAAAGCTGGAAAAGTGTGCCTAACGAGCCCTGGAAATACCCCAAATATAGTCAAGAACACAGCAACAGAAAGCAACCAGTTGGAAAGAAAGCTACAAAGCAAGCAGCTTAGCAGTATCTGAAGAAAGGCTGTCCTCAGAAGGATGCAGATTGCATAGTTTAGAGAAAAGGGGGAAGAACAAGAAATGGATGGTGCTTCTCAGGACCAGCTGGTGGCCCTTACATGGACTGAGCTGGACCGTGTTCACTGGCCTCCAGTTCCTCTCCATACCTCACTCTGTGAGTTGGGCCTTGAGAACTCAGGCACAGGAAGGGCACAATGGTCCAACTCCCCGGGCCCCTCCGCGCCCCCCACCCCCCGCCTCAGGCGGAATGCCACTGCAATGTCACAAATGTCTGCACTGGCAGACTGCCCAGTCTTTCCTGGAGGCAGGAGGCACACCTCAGCCTCCAGCTCCATCTGTACTCCAAGGTGGCTCAGGGACTCTGCAACCTCCTTGGATGCCGGCTTCATGCTGGTTAGATGCTGCCCCATGTGGCCCTTGCATGTCAACAGGAACACCATTTGGGGACCAGTCCATACCCTGCATTTCACTGTGGCTCAGGCCTGGGCTCTACCTTCATGAATCTGTGGTCTTTGAGTGTCTCTTTAATGCTAAATCATTGTTACCCTTGGTGGCTGGGGAAGATCTTCCTTTCTCAAAAGTACCTTCCTTACTATTCTACCCTAACAGTGTGAAAAATTGTATCTACTGGCTGGTCCTTTCATAGGCAGGGCAGTCTTGGTTTTAAGAAAGTTCTTGATAAGCCTACTTGAGGTAGAAACTAAGATCTTAAGGGGTCCTAAATATGGTTGGAACTGCCCTTTCTGCCCAAAGGTGAGGAATTCCTCAGGTGCTGGTAGGATCAGTGAGGATGACCGGGACACGAGGTGAGCAAGACTGTGGAAGGATGCACACAGTGATGTACCCTCCTAACAGCTACCCAGATGTCAGCAACAAAACCAATCACAAAATGCATGATGTGAGTAGGTTTGAAAAAAACTGATTTGGGCCAGGGTACTGAAGGGCAGACCAGAAGCTCGCATGGATTCAGGAGTGTAATGGCAGAGAGATGCACAAGAGAGGGAGTAAGAAAGATGTTGGGACATAAAGAAATCAAGTGGAGGCCTCAGATGTTATGGGTTCAGGCTATGATCATGCCTGTTTCTGGAGAGTAAGGGGCAGGAACTCTTTTCTTAGGTATGGAGATATTACTTGAACCTAACTGCCGCACATCTAAATGACTGATGGAAATGAACAGAGGTAGGAGGAAAACAAGTTTTAGAGCAAGGACTCCAAGAGAAGAGCAGGCCTGGGTGAGTCACGGAACATAGAAGGTTTGGGCCAACCCAGCCAGGGGCCTTTTGAGGGTGAGAAGAGATGGGAAGGGCGGGAAGTAAGGCAGCTGCTCAGTGGTAAACATGGGGCTCAGGAAGACAGGAGGGAAGTGAAGACAGGCTTTGAAGTTTGCCATGAGGTAGTCATCCACAGGGTGTTCCTGGAAATCATCTAGGGCTGCCCTGGGCTTGATATAAGGTGGACCGTTAGGCCTAACACTGGCTACCTTATATGAAGGTTTGTGAGTTATACAGTTAAAACTATATAACCCTAGTGAGTCTGGAGCAAGATGGCAGAGTAAGTAAATGTTGTGCTCACTTCACCCATGACTACATGAAAAGTACAGCTAAAATTACAGTACAATCAACCTGGAGGACCATTTAAAGTCTAGCTGAAAAGAAGTCTTCCAAGACTGTATCAAGAATAAACAGAAAATCTGAACAGACCAATTATTACAAATGAAATTGAATCAGTAATCAAAAAACTCCCAACAAACAGAAGTCCTGGACCAATGGCTTCACAGATAAATTTCAGCAAATATTCAAAGAAGAATTAACACCTATCCTTCTCAAACTATTCCAGAAAATTCAAGAGGAGGAAAGTCTCTGAAGCCTGGATCCCAGGAATAAATCCCACTTCATCACGGTGTATCTTTTTAATGTATTGTTGAATTCAGTTTGCTAATATTTTGTTGAGGATTTTTGCAACTATGTTCATCTCGCATATCAGCCTTTATCTCTTCTTTTTGGTGTCTTTGTATGGTTTTGAGTCAATATCTGCAAATCAATTAACGTGATATACCACATAAACAAAATGAAATATAAAAATCCTATGATCATATCCATTGATGCAGAAAAAGAATTTGATGAAATCCAGCATCCATTTATGATACAAACTCTCAGTAAAGAGGGAATAGAGGAAACATGCTTCAACATAAAAAAAGAACAAAAATGAAAAACCCACAAGGGAAAAGCTAAAAGCATTTTCCTTAGGATCAGGAACAAGACAAGATGTCCTGTCCACTTTCACCACTGTTATTCAACATAGTATTAGAAGTTCTAGCCACAGCAATCAGACAATAAAAGAAATAAAAAGTATCCAAATTGGAAAGGAAGAAGTCAAACTGTCATTATTTGCAGAAGACATGATACTATATATACAGAGAACGCTAAAGATTCCACCAACAAAGTATTAGAACTCATAAATGAATTCAATAAAGTAGCAGGATACAAAATTAATATTCAGAAATTGGTTGTATTTTTATACACCAATAACAAGCTATCAAAAAGAGAAATTAAGAAAACAATCCCATTTACAATTGCATCAAAAACATAAAAACTTAGGAATAAATTTAACTAAGGAGGTAAAAGGCCTATACTCAGAAAATTATAAGACACTGAAGAGAGAAACTAAAGAAGATACAAATAAATGGAAGCATATACTGTACTCGTGGATAGGAAGAATTAACATCATTAAAATGTCCATACTACTCAAAGCAATCTATAGATGCAGTCACTATCAAAATACTAATCACATTCTTCACAGAACTATGATAAATAATCCTAAAATTTATACAGAACCTCAAAAGACCCCAAATAGCCACAGCAATCTTGAGAAAGAAAAACAAAGTTGGAGGTATCATGCTACCTGACATCAAACTGTATTAGTAGGCTATAGTAATCAAGTAGCATGGTACTGGCATAAAAACAGACACCCAGATCAACTGAACAGAATAGAGAGCCAGAAACAAACCAATGCCTATGTGGTCATTTAGTCTACAAACAAGGAGGCAAGAATATACAATGGGGTAAAGACAGTCTATTCAATAAATGGTGCTGGGAAAATTGGACAGGCACATGCAAACAAATGAAACTGGGCCGCCTTTCTTCCTCCATGTCAAAAATAAACTCAAAATGGGTTAAAGACTTAAGTGTAAGACCCAAAACCATAAAACTCCTAGAACAAAACATATGCAGTAAATTCTCTGACATTGCTTTTAGTAACATTTTCCCTGATATATCTACTTGGGCAAGGGGAAAAAAAATAAATGGGACTACATCAAACTAAAAAGTTTTTGCACAGCACAGGAAAATATGAACAAAACCCAAAGACAATCTACTGAATGGGAGGAGATATTTGCCAATGATACATCCAAAAAGGGGTTAATATCCAAAATTTTTAAAGAGCTCATACAACTCAACACCAAAAATCCCCAAACAACCCAATTAAAAAATGGGCAGAGGACCTGAATAGACCTTTCTCCAATGAGGACATACAGATGGTCAAAAGACATATGAAAAGATGTTCAATGTCACTAACCATCAGAGAAATGCACATTACAATCACAATAAGATATCACCTCACACCTGTCAGAATGGCTATCATCAATAAATCAACGAACAACAAGTGCTGGCGAGGGTGTGGAGAAAAGGGAACCCTGGTGCACTGTTGGTGGGACTGCAAATTGGTGCAGCCACTATGGAAAATAGTTTGGAGGTTCCTCAAAAATTAAAAATAGAACTACCTTATGACCCAGCAATTCCGCTTCTGGGTATTTATCCAAAGAAACACAAACGCTAATTTAAAAAGATATATACACCCCATGTTAAGTTCAGTATTATTTACAGTAGCCGAGATATGGAAGCAACCCAAGTGCCCAACAATAGACAAATGGATAAAGAATAGGTGGTACATATAAACAATGGAATATTCCTCAGCCATAAAACAAGAAATCTTACCACTTGCGACAACATGAATAGACCAAGAGGATATTATGCTAAGTGAAATCAGTCAGTCAGATAAAGACAAGTAACATATGATTTCACTTACATGTGCAACCTAAAACACAAAACAAGTGAATAAACAAAACAGAAACAGACTCATAGATACAGAGAACAAGCTGCTGGTTGATAGACTGGAGCGGGGTTGGGGGCAGGGTGAAAAAGTTGAAGGGATTAAGTGCAAATTGGTAGTTACAAAATAGTTACGGGTATGTAAAGTACAATATGGAGAATGGAGTCAATAATATTGTACTAACTGTATAGTGCCAGGTGGGTACTAGACTAGTCAGGGGGATCACTTCATAAATTATATAAATGTCTAATCACTATGCTATACACCTGAAACTAATACAAAATAATATTGAATGTCAACTGTAATAAAGAAAAAAAGACATCAGCAAACACATATCATATAGTGTATCCTATTAACTGGTTTTTGGTTGAGATAAATTGTCTTCACAATATGTATGTGAACTGTAATTTTTTTCTTTTTTTTTTTTTTTTTTAGGGCAGTGTCACTGGCCCTCATATGGGGCACCCGAACCGGGGCCACTGGCTTCCCAAGCCAGCGCTTAACCACTATATGTGAACTTCAAGTACAAAAGTTTGTGAAACTATAATTTCTTATGTTGTAAAATAAATGTAAACAAAATAAAAAACTATATAACTATACTAACTGTAAAAACGAAACAGTGTTTACTTACACAGCAAAGTAGCCTGAAGGACTTGCTCTATTAGCTTTCATAATAAAACACTTTGTTCACAAAAAAGACGACAAAAGATCTCAAAGGCTGTTTTTGTATCTAGCATTCAAATAGCTTAGATATGAATTTCATGTAATTATTTTTTGTCTCAATCATATTGCCTGAGGAATGTTTTAAAAAATCATTTTTTATTATTTTAACCAATTAATTTACTCTTCTGTCATTTATGAAAATCCAAAATAACCCTTATCAAAATATAATAAGAGGACAGGTAATAAGTACAAAAGGAAATTACTTCTTGCTTGAAAGAATATTTTAGCCTAAGTGCAAATTTTTTTTTAATTTTTTTTGAGGGTAGTGTCACTGGCTGTCATATGTGGGACCCAAACAGGGGCCACTGGCTTCCCAAGCCAGGGCTTAATCACCGCACCACTTGGCCAGCTCCTGCCTAAGTGCAAATTTGAGGGTGTGCCTTACAGCAGGGTAACCCAGGATATTTTGGTGTTAGCTTTGTCTCACCAAAGGCAACAACCACCAGGTACCAGTCAGAATTTATGTTGCCTGGCTAAGAGAAAAATAGTTAGGTGATGAATAATTAAGTGGGAAATGTTGATGTCAAAAGATAAAGTCAACTGACCTCAACCCAGGATGAGAATAACCAGAAGATTTACTGACTCACTGCCGGATTTATCCCCCATATTACCAGCCAGGAACAATAATAAAAAAAGTTGGGTACACACCAAATTGTCTCTAAATTACTGAGAGCCATTCATTCTGACCCAGTAATGGGTATTTGTCTCAGCTTGCACATACCTCTTAAAATAAGTGTTCTAATTTTAACCAGACAGAATCTCCAAAGAGACATCCAGATCACAAGACATAGTTTGAACCCGAGCCAGCAATAATACTGCTTATGTTAGCCGTTAAAATAATCCCTGTGACCTGATGTTACCAAAAGACCAGATAGAATTTTCATGACTAGTTTAGCAGTTGAGAAATGCAGCCAGTAACATGTGGATGAGACAACAGAACTGTTTAGAATGGAAAAGGAATCCATGGCTGTGCACAGGAACAACTTTATGTGAAACTCCTCATGTGCAATGTTCAGTTAGGCACCAAGAAAAAGAAACAGCGCTGCTTGTGTGACCCTTCTCTGGGAAAGGTGGCGGCAGTGCCAGCTGTCCTCTGCCCACTTCCGTCACTTGTATTCTCGGCTACGTGGCCACTCACTCTTGTGCATTCTCAGACTCACTCTCACACAAACACCCTTCTCCACAGTCAACAGCCACCTCTCCTTCCTGGTCAAAAAAATTCCTCCCATTACCCACTCACAGTCTACATACATGAAGAGTCATAAACCCAAGTGCCCAAGGAGTGGGCTGGTCACACAGAGGAGGAGCGGACCTGGGGCCATGGAGCAAGAGCGAGTGCATGTCCCACCACCAACAAACAGCTGTGGCCACCAGGGACCCCCCCAACTTTTCCTTCAAGCTCAGTGACCCTCCTAGTCATGCTCTGGAAATCAAAACAACATCAGTGCTAAAACCCAGACTTCAATAACCTAGACTAGGAGCTAGACATCAGCTACCAGCCTGGCCTGTCTTCACCAAATAGGCCAAGGAAAGCCCCACAAAGCCAGGCCACCGGAGAGACATTCCTGGGGGTGGTATGCCATTCTTAGTCTCTCCTGGATGACTGCTTGCCAATTCATTCAGTCATTCAAACAAAAAACACACCTACCCACCTGCATCTGCACACACACCCTCTGCCTCCCTTCATGTTATCGCCCGGCTCTTTCCTGAAGCCGACCTCTCCACTTGTGCGCTAGGATGCATCCCCTCTCACCTACTCAAGGACATCACTAGCAAGACGCCCTTCAGCTTTCTGCATTACTGGTGTTCTCTCTCTCTCCTCCCTCCTGGATCATTCCCATCAATATACAAACATACTGTAACTTTTCCCATCTTCACAAAACAACCAACACCACCCTTTCTTGATCCTGCATCCCCATCCAGCTCCCAGCCCATTGCTCTGCTCCCTTTTAAAGAAAATGTTTCTGAAGCATTGTCTACATTTGCAGTCTCTAATCTCCATTCTCTTGGACCTGCTCACTCAGGCTTTCTCTTCCACCCCTCCACCAGATGTGCACAATCGCCAGCGACTACCATATTCCAGGCCCACTGCCAGTTCTGTGTTCTCCTCAGTCTGACCTATCACAGCATCTGACACAGAATGGATCAGTCCCCTCCTCTGTGAAATGCTTTCTTTGCTTGGCTTGTGCAACACCTCCCTTTGCTGGGCCTCCTCCTGCCATGCTGTTCTCAGTCTTGTTCCTTGTTCCTCCTCATGTTCTTGCCTGAGGGCTCAGTCTTCAAGATGCTCTTCTATCATAATCACATTCTTGGTTATATCACCTTGTCACATGGCTATAAATATTGCTTATATGCTGACAACTCAACTAGTTATGTCTCACCCAGACCACTCTCCTCAATCCCCAACTCTTATATCTCCTTACCTATTCCATGTTTCCATGAGAATGTTTAATATGCACCTCAAACTTAATGCATCCCAAACTGAACTTATTCAATACATCTCTGGTCAATCCTTACCCCTACAAACCTGCTTCACCCACAGTCTTTCCCATCTCAGGAAATGGCAACTTCTTTCTTCCAGCTGGGTAGGCCCCAGACCTGTAATAGTCACCTTTGACATCTTTCGCCCACATCCCAGAGAATATCTGATTTTTTTCATAAGAAGTTGGAAATCTGGGTTTCATGTAAAATTCCCTAATTTTTAAGCATTGACAACTCAGGAAATTAACTATGTAAAAGAGACAAAACATGTCTGTGGGACAAACCCAGTCTGAGGAGGTACAGCTTTCACTTGATGCCACGAGCTTCCTCTCCTACTGAGATGCATTTCTCCACCAGACTTCTGCCCAGGAGATATCACCCCTTGTGCCCATTTTGCCTATTGTTAGGGCAAAATAGCCTCCAAAGGCGGGGCTGGGTTTGAGGTGGCAGCTTTTCCTTGGTGGTGAGGACCAAGGTAGGAGAGCACAGTAAGCAGATCATCTGATAAAGATAAACACTTAATGATGAAGTCGGGACAACCAGATGGCCATGCTGAGAAATGGGACATTTGGGGCCCCACAGGCATCATTAATGCCCAGAAAGGAGGAACAGGACATGCATGCAACCATCCCTTGATTCTTCTTCAACACTCCAACCATGAGAAGGTGTGCCACGTGACAGGCAGGAAACTGCACACTAAACAGTTGCTAGGTTGGTAAGACTACATCTCCTGCATTCATCTTTGGGGCCCCCACTGAGCAGAACGCATGGCACAACCCCATGCTCCAGGCCTGCTGACAGAATGAACAGGTGAGGACCACCAGATGGCAGAAAAAATAAGGGTGATCCAAACTACAGTGCCTCAGGGTTTTAGGGGAAGAGGTCAGAGTGTGAAAAATGAACACAGAAAGACTGTCGCTTCAATAACAATAGTCACAGGACAGATGGAGCCAAGGGCACCTCACTCAGGGCATCCAAAAACCCCCAGTCAAATCAGAAATACACAAGAATGACAGAATTTAGCACACTGAGGGTTCAATTTCATTTTGGGAAAATATTGATTTTTAAAGAGGTTTGATAAGGCCTTAGTAAATATGCCACATTCCTGAGAAAGAAATAATGAATATGAATTATCTTCAGAAAGGTTAAAGCAGTGAACAAATGGAAAGAAATCTTTTAGGATTCTCAACCTAGTTTTTGAGAGTAGGCCCGGCGAGTCTCAGATCACATCTAAACTCAAATAAAAGGGTAAATGAAAAATACTCATTTGGAAACTATTTGGTAAATCAAGCTCTGTAATGAATCAATTTGACCAGCTAATTTGTATGACAGTTTGAAGCGGTACCAGAGAATTCTTTATCTCTGCTTTAGGCTCATTTTGTACAGTATGATATGACATACACAGCTTTCCATCAGTGAATATAATAGAACACTGAAATGGAGCTAAATGACTAATTTTAAAAAGACTAATGAGATTTTTGCCTAGTGCAATGCATACATCAAATTCTATGTTACACCGATAAAACAGGCCCTCTAGATGGAGAAAACTTAAAAGACACTAATATTTACTAAAAGCCTGCTATTTCCCAAACATTATGCTCGGCACTTTTGGAAATATTATTTCACTGAGAAATGCATTCTGTACTCGTTTCTCAATGCATATATTACACATTAACTTAAAAATTACTAAACTAAGTGATTTTAGTTCTCAAATTATGCTGTGTTAAAGAAGATCTTGTATTACAGAAATATTGCTAATTCTGTTTTTTCAGAAGCTATGTTTGAGTGTTCATTCAAAGGGGCAAAACTATTAAGTGTGATTCCTTTATGTTTTGTTCTACCCAAATGGTATGTAAAGTAAAGTATTGGATGTGCTGCTTTCATGGCTCAAATTCAATTTGGTTTGCTTCATCCTAGGTTTTCCTTCAGTGGAAACTTTGTGAACTAACAAGGCTACCGTTGTAAGATATCCAAAGCTCTAAGATATCCAAAGCTCTGAGGTTCTGGGGCATCTAAACACTGCTTTGGTGATTTCGTGACACACGGCTGCTTGGAGCTGAAAAGACAAATTTTCCACTCCTTCTTGTGTGTGTAGCCCAAGTTGCCCTAAGCCACTCCATGTTTCTCATTCTACCTGCCACCACCCATGCTGTCCTAGGAAAGACCAGGAATCACAGAGCCACTTGGTCCTGGAGGCCACCAAGGGTATCCTAAGCCCAACAGTGGGTTTCAAATTCATGGGGAGCTCCCAGAGGTCCACCGGACTCTTTGTGGTGTAGCTGTGGTGGCCCCAGCCGTCAGGACAGTCCACTTCAGCTTAGAGATTTGAACCAAAATTTTACATTAACTTGAAACAAAAAAAAACAACAGATGTAACTATCTGCCTTTTCAGCCCTTCCCAATTGAAAGAAAAATGTAAGGAAAAAAAACCCCAAAGAAAACCAAAAGCACTTCCTGGCATAGGGAAGGGAAAAGGAATTCTCTGATCTGGTGTCGACATTACTAAGTAGAGAGCAGTGGGGTGAGACGAGGCACCGCTTTGAGCAGTCTTATCGCAGAAATGCAGAACTGAGGTCCCTAAGCGTGAGCTGCACAGATGCACCATTAGCTCCTGTCAGGCCACAGGCCAGGGGACATCCGACTAATGGATGGCGTCGCTCCAAACTTCCCCAATGCGTCATATACTCTATGATTACGGCAATAAACCAAGGAGATTTCCAAAATTAGCACTCATCTGTCGAACCAAGAAGAAGGAACCATCCTAACCATTCTGGCAATTTAGATCTCAAACTTTTTTTCTGGGAAATTCATTTAGAGGATACAAAAACCACTGGAATCCTGAGAGAGGGACGCAAATGGGTCTATCTTCTGCCTAAAAACTACTTCACCAGCTTATTTTTCTTTGTCAAAATAAAATAAATGTAAGCAGTGTCTGTGCACAACAGGCTATCATTGAAAGGTACACTGTGTTCAGTTTGGGTGGTAAGGTGAATATCAGATGAACTCCAAATGAACCATAGGGAAAATAGTTGCTAGGCACCGGGGGCACATTACAAGGAAAACACAAATCTTTAAAAGCTAGGATGACTCTGTGTGGGAACCGAGACCAACTGGCAGGATGTCAGATTACGTCTCCCCAACATCCTCACCGGAGAGCTCATGTTCACGGTGCAGAAATGAGTGGAATAGCGAGCAGAACAGCTCACAGTAACGATTCTTTCTCCTATGCACGCTTGTCTGTTTGCTTGCTCAGCTGAATCGAGTCAATTACATTAAGCAACTTCCCTATTGTAGACAAATTCAGTTCTAGGGGTTCTGCTATCAGGTTTGCAGGAACACTTCAAACTGGAAGGGTTAGTTACAAGGCAACAAGGATTAAAAATAATCAGGCCCGCATTTTCAAGCAAGGGAGGTTTGTACTTTATAAAGCCAAGGACTGAGAGAAAAAACAATGCTTCCCCTACCCCATCCCTTGGTAGTGAATCCTGTCCTGTGTGCTTTACTCGAACCACAGTTGGTATGCTAGAGAATTTGCCTATTTTGTGCTCAAAAGGGAAGAGAATCAAGAGGCTGTAATATGTCGAAGACATATGCCAAGGGAACAGTTAGGGAGACAAGAACAAAAGATAATTTATAATCCTTATCTGGGGGATGTGTCAGGATCTGCCCGGAAAAGAACAGAAAAGGAAACATTTCTGCCACAAAAAGCCATACATGCTCATTACTGTGGTGCAAGATTTATAAAGAGGACTAAGGATCATGAAATATGAAGAGTGAAAGGCCGTTCGTTTTCTGCTCACTCAGGAATGCCCACGTAAGATAGAGAGTGGAGGGCCAAGCCCGACTCAATGGAGAGCTCTGCTGCTCTCAGCTGTCTCAGGATTAACCTGACAGCTTGGCCTCTGTTTGGGAAACCTGAATCATCTTCTTGGTGCAGCACAAATGAGTCAGAGGCTAAAGAACAGGGCCCAGCACTCAGTGAGACAAGTGCTACAACAAGGCTGTATCACTTGTTGAATTAGGACAGCACCAGGGACAGTGCCAAACAAGCACACTACCAAAAACAACAAACATTCACTGAGCACTTTATGTGTGTGAACTCACTTCATCCTCATGACAACTTTCTGAGGGAGGTCTTATTTTCCTCCTCGTTCTGCAGATGGGGAACTGAGGCACAGGACTGAAGCCATATAGCAAGTAAATGGCAGAGTGAGACCATGTGCCATGCCTTTGTGGCTTCAGAGGGGGGTACGCTTGTGCTATACCACCTCTCAAGCAAAAGGGACTAACAACCTAAGTTACTGAGTGCTAAGGGTAGTCCAGGCCCTGTTCCAACCACTTCACATGATGACCTCCCTAAATGCTCACCATAACTTTTGAGGGACCCTGAGGTAGAGTGAAGTCCAGTAAACAGCTCAACTTCCACTGAACTAGGGAGCTTGGTAACCAGTAACCACCCAGGAAGCAGCTACTCCAGGATGTGAACTGGGGGGGTCCAGCTCCACAGCCCCTGCTCTTGATCATGACATCACACTGGTGCCTGCATCTTGGCTCAATCCCTGTAGCCACGTGGCGGGAACTTCTAACACCTTCATTTTACTAGAGAGGACAGACTCAGCCGGCAGCATGGGCAGAAGGTGGGTCTGCACCAGTCTGTGTTTTTGACCGTGATGTGCACATGACTTATTGGAGGGCCAGGCACCCCAGGAACCGATGGGACCCTTTTCCCATAAGGCAGCTAACTGCCCTCAAAGTTACTCCAAGCATAAAGCGATCAATAACATCAAGGTCTCTCCCCATCTCATGTTTCTTACACGAGAAAGACTTCCCTCAAAGTTCCCACCTGTTACTGCCATCAGACTGACAATGCACCCCAAAAATCTTAAACCCACTCCCTGCCCTCACCATCCCCAATAACAGTTAAACCATTTGCACTTACGCTTTAAATGCTGGGAGGTAGGAGTATATAGAAATGCTGCTTAAGTTATAAATAAATGGCAGGTGTTTTCTGATATCTGTTGTTGCCCAGCTGCTAAAAAACATGTTCAGTAAACCCTGGTCCCCACCTGAAAGAAAAAAAAATTTATAGTCACAGACTTTAACAAGGGCAGTTGATAATTTTATAGGAATATATACCTAGACCTTTACAAACAAGTGCTAGTTCCATTTTTAAAATAAGAAATTCCATGTTACCCCTACTAAGGACATTTTAGGAAGTGGCCATTTCCCTGAGTCAATTCATTATTTGAACATATATTTATTTACTGATCAGATACTATGTGCCAGACACTGCACCAGGCACTGGAAAGTCCATGGCTAACAGAGACGTGGCCGTCACCTTCACCAGGGTCCGGGAAGGGCACGGGTCAGGGGTATTGGTACCAGCAAACTGAGAATCAATAAACCTCATCTGAAGTGAGGAGGCAGGCAGTGAAGGGAAATACAAGGTACCCTGAGATGCAAGTGGAAGTGGCTTGAGACCTGGTTTGGTGGGTATGGGAAAGCTTGCATGCGGGAGCTGCATTTAAGCCAAGGTCTGAGGATCTGACAAATGCAGGGGACAGAACGAGGGCAAATGATGGTCCAGGCAGAACAAAGGCAGCCACCAAGACCTGCAGCGGGCAGGAACATGAGGCTATGGAGAGGAGGCCTGGAAGGTGGCCCATGTGAGTGTACTGCAGAGTGGGAAGGGCATCAGGAGTCTCAGAGAGGTAAGCATAGGCTAGACAACACTGGGCCTAGATTTTAGACTTTACCTCGGTAAAGATTTAGACTTTTTGTTAAGTGTAAGGGGACACAAAAATGTAGTAAAAAGCATGAGAGCAAATTGGAATAATGGAATTGTTTTCTGGAGACCCCAACTGTTGGCTCATTGACAGAAGACCACATCTTCCCTGGTATGCTCTCTTGACACTGACCAAGCCTCCAGGCAAGTCCAGTTCAGTCATCACTGGGGCCAAGGTCAGCCACAGCCAGACAGCACAGTGCTTGTTCAGCCCCTGGGGGTTCCTGGTCTTCATACCTTCCTTGGAAAGTGAGGACTTTCATTTCATGCCATTCATTTAAAAGAAATAAAAACAATAAAAATCTAAACACCTAAATCACAAACACAAGTGACCAAACAGGTCACTACTCCACCTCCAAACATATTCCACCATAGAGCCCCGGTGCTTTCTGTTTTAGACTCATGAGAGGTCAGAAAACACTCACAGAACCGAATCTGCCCTGCAGCACAAGAAAAGCTCAGGTGTGGATATGTGGGTGTGTGTACCTGTGTGTGGGGGCAGGAGGGAGTAGAGGGGTGGCAGGCAGGGAACAGTTACCTCCCTCTTCTGTCTGCTTTGCCCCAGGACCCAGTTTTCTTTCTAAACATGCAGCAGGTCAAGTTCGCTGTCATGACTATTGGTTTTTCTAGGGTTTGAAAGAGAATTTTAAAATCTGGAGATTTATTTAACATTTGGAGCTAAGTTGTAAGAACAGGGCATTAGGTTTACAGTCCAACCTCACCTTATCCATCGGTGTACCCCGTCCTTCCCAAATACCCTCAATCTACTCTATAGATCAAAGGCATTAGCTGAGCAAAAGTCTAGGAGCAACCTTTCTGTATAAGGGGGGCTCTGACAGGTACCATTCTTCAAGGGACAAACAGCTCAACAGAAAATTGGAGTTTCACCTAATAAGTTCTAAAGGACAATAAAGATGGCATCAGGAAGGATATGCTTCACTTGTTACATGAACCAAAGAAGATTTTAGCTATGTGGATAATTTTTTTTTTAATACTATATTCAACGACAGTCAAGACATTTTATTTTTTTTATTTTTTTTGAGGGCAGTGCCACTGGACCTCACATGTGGGACCCGAACCGGGGCCGCTGGTGTGCCAAGCCAGTGCTTAACCACTGCGCCACTCGGCCGGCCCTATGTGGATAATTTAACATATTTTTAAGACACAAAGTATTAAAGCCAACACACCATATTATTCCTCAGAGGCTCTCTCTGGATTCTAGTGAGAAACCCCAAAGGTGGGCATAGACACTAGTGGTTGAGGCACAGAGGCCTGAAGTCTTACTAATCTCCTTTTACACATAATCATCAAAGTCAAGGCTGAGGAAATGTTCATAGCAGCTTTATTCATAATAGTGCAAAACTGGAAACACCCCAAATGTCCTTCCACGGGTGTATGAATGTGATACTGCTCTACAATGGAATATTATTCAGCAATAAGAAGAAATAAACTATTGATATAGCTTAGATGGATCTAAAGGGAATTATGCTGGGTGAAAAATTCCAATCCCATAAGGTTACAAACTGAATGATTTCATTTATATAGTATCTTTTAAATGAAAAAATCACAGAGGTGAAGGATAGATACACAGTTGCCAGTGATGAGGGAGGAGGAGGGGGAGAGCGGTGGCCATGGCTATAATACGGTGGCCTGAGCAATCCTTGTGATGGAATAGTTCTGTACCCTGACTGTACCTACACATGCGAAAAAATGACATAAAAATACATCAAGAAATACGTGTAAACTGGGGAACTCTGAGTAAGGCTGGTGGGTTGTATCTATGTCAATTTCCTAGTTGTGGAATTAGTCAATGAAGATGTTATCATTGAGGGAAGTTAGGTGAAGGATATATGAGATCTCTCTTTATTGTTTCTTATAACTGCATGTGAGTCTACAATTCTCTCAAAATAAAAAGTTGTGTTTTTTTGTTTGTTTGTTTGTTTGTTTTAGCTGAGACTTCCTGCCACCTTTTGGTAGCTCAGCACCAGCTCAGCTCAGGCTCAGCATCGAACTGCTGTTGCTCAGAGCTCAGCTTGCACTCTTGAACGAGCTCTTAACTCAGCTGGCCCCTTGTTTTGTTTTTTTTAATTCTAAGGATTAATATGATTAAAATGCAAAATATAGTCAAAAACTGTTAGTCATTAGATTCTAAACTGCACAAGATCAGAGATTATGGCTCTTTTTGCTTACCACTATAATTTTAGCAGGTAGCAGAATGCCTTACACATGAGTAAATTATTTGTAGAATGAATGAAAGAACCTTGAATATGTTCTGTATCAGCAGAAAAGTTAACTTAAATTCTACCACAGAGGAATGATTAGTACATTGTGATACTAACCATTCATGGCAATACTATGCAGCCATTAAAACTAATGGCTATAAAGATCATCATTCTAGTATGATATGGGGGGGAGGAGTGGGGGGCAGAATTGGGGGAGGGGCGAATGTCACTTTGAGGGGTAAAAAGTATAACTATTGCACTGCGTTGTACACCTAAAGCTAATTAAAAAATTAAATTAAATTAAAAAAAAAAAAAAGCTTAGGGCGGGCTGAGTGGCTTGTTGGTTAAGAGTTGGATTAGGATGCCAGCTCTGAGCAGCAGGGCCCTGGTTTAGATCGCATATGAGGGTCAGTGACACTGCACCTTCTACAGCTAAGATGGTGAACAACAGCTCAACCTGGAGCTGGGCTGCCATGAGTTGCCGGCAACTGCATAGGCTGCAGCAGAGATGCAGTGGGCTGTCGTAAGCAACCTAGAGTGGCCGGCAGCCAGCGTAAGCAGCTGGCAGCCGGCATGAGCTGCCAAGAGTCGCCATGAGCGGCCGTCCGGTGGCGGGTGCCCAACCTGCCTCACCAGGGGCAATGATGATACCAGCATGGGCCAGTGAAACAATGTCCTCCACAACTAGACTGAAGAACAAAAGGACAGTAACTTGTCTGTTCCCCTTCCCTGATTCCCCAACGCTGTTCCCCTCCCCCAATTCCCCAATAAAATATTTTTTTAAATTAAAAAAAATCATAATTCACTGTGTATAAATATAAGGAACTGTGATAACTAAGAACATAAACTACTCATATTAGAAGAAAATAAATAAAACAACAGTAATTGTGCTAAGAGGATTGCTCCTTCTCCCTGACTTTTCCTTAAGATTATTTTTGTAATTTTTAAATTTGTTAATTCATTTAGTGGCAGGAATGAAAATTGTGTTAAGATCTTTTCTTTCTAAATATTCTTTACGTCTTATTTTTGTTATGAAATATACTACCAAACATGTGTAGGTTATAAAGCATATTAACAATAAAACTCTATTCACCCAACATCCAATTTAAGAACCTGAATGTCACCAATATTGCTCAGTTCTCTGTGTAGGCTCCCCAGTCCAACCTCACTCCTGCCTCCTCCAGAAGTAACCACTAATTATGAATTTTGTTTGTAATTGTTTTGATTTTTTTTTTTTTTTTTTGAGGGCAGTGTCACTGGCCCTCATCTGTGGGATTGGACCGGGGCGACTGGCTTCCCAAGCCAGCGCTTAACCACTGCGCCACTTGGCCGGCCCTTTGATTTCTTTTATTTTACCACATATGTAGGAATCCCCAGACAATATGTGTAGTGCTGCTGGTTTCGAACTTCGTAAAGCTGGGAATCACACTATGTATTTTTTCTACTTGTTTTTTTTTATGCCACATTATAATCCTTCAGAGCCTGGCTGGCTACCTCTGGCCATTCCCATGTCCCCTCAGATACTCTACAAACAGCTTTAGTCCCTCCGCTGTGAGCCTCAGTGGGGCGGAGAAGCACTGGTGGAACAGGGTATACAGCGAGAAGTGGAAAAGAGGGCAGGAGACTTGTGAATCAATGGTGCCCATTCAACTCACAAATCCTAAAACACTTTCTTAGTCTTACCCCCAGAGGGGGAGCTAAAGGCCAAGAACCTTCTGTGGCCACTGACCTCATTATGTGACTACCTTGTAGCCAAAAATTGTGAATTAAAAATAGAATTAAATACCACCTAGAAGTCTGTGGCTTAAGTAACTTTTTTTTTTTTTAAGATTTTATTAGGGAATTGGGGGAGGGGAACAGTGTTGGGAAATTGGGGAAGGGGACCAGCCAAGCTGTTGTTCTTCAGTCTTCGTTGTGGAGGGCGCCAGTCACCACCTGGCTTCCCGTTGGCAGCTTGTGGCCTCCAAGCTCAAGGTGCTGAGCTCAGTCTTAGTTGCGGGTGGGCGTAGCCACAATCCCAAGTGGGAGCCGAACCCGGTAGCCTCGCTGTCAGGAGCGCAAGCCCCATCCACCGAGCCATCCGGGCAGCAGCTCAGCCAGGGTGCTGAGTTCAGTCTTAGTTGCAGGCGGGCATAGCCCACCATCGAACAGACAACCAGCTGAACCATCCTGCCACCTGTTGGCAACTCAGTGACAGCTCAGCTGGGGCGCAGCATTCACTGGCCCATGTGGGAATCAAACTGGCGGCCCCATTGCTCAGAGCTCACGCTCTAAGCCAACTCTTAACCAACTGAGCCACTCGGCCGGCCCCTTAAGTAATTTTTAAATTCAGCATTCTAACCATCTTTTTTTCAAATGCACAATCCACATCTCCAGGTCAGGCAAATGTTTTAGCTTCATCAGAAAAATCTATGTGTGGTGTTATCAAGATCTTTTCTTTGAAGTCCCTAAATTAGAGCCCATTTCAAAGGAGAGTGCAAATCTAAGCATGTCTGCGCTACAAAACCTACAAGGATACCATGAAGACTACTGAATTTTTACTACAAAAACCCCAGGGCTTGTGTCCAGTACATTCCAGTCAAACTTCCAGGGGCAATTTTATTTATTCTGACAGGTTAAGACATTTTTAATCTCAATCATCTCAGAACTGACCAACATGATTATCAGACATGCTGGCAGCTGTGGCCTAGCGTCAGGGGTATAGCGATGACACATGTGAGAGATAGAAAAGACACGGAACAAGCAACCATGGCACCTGTGTTATGAACAAAAGCAAATATCAGGTGCAGTATCATCCTTTCACCAGGCTGCCCCAGTGCCAGTAATAACCTGACAACCACTTGGTATCATCCAGGTCTTCTGACCAGGGTCATGAACCTGTAACCATGGATACGTGACAGCATTTGTCAGCAACTGGGCCTGTTATTTTATGAGACAGAAATGGAGTTGGGTGGTATCTTTTAAATTTGTGCCCTTGCCCAGGCTTATGTAGTTTGTATGATCTTCCACACGTGATTGGCGGCTGGCTTGCCTATTGTGGGCAGCAGGGTGGGCGGGCCATTGTGCTTTACACATGAACCCTAGCCTCTCAGCCATAGCACTGTCCTTCCTAGAATTGTGCTCCTCCAAGTGTGGCCCAGGTCCCAGCAGCATGGGCATCCCCAAGAGCCTGAGAGAGATGCAGAGCATTCAGCCCTACCCCCAGATTTACAGGATCAAAATCCACACTTTAATACCCGGGTAATCGGTTTGCATATTAAAATCTGAAAAGCACTGGTCTAGAGTCTTTTAGCAAATGACTCCTTTTTTATATTATTATACCAGGGAATGTAACTCTCAGCAATGTCATTAGTATAGGAAATGTTTAAAGTTATATAAATTAGGTATAAGTATTATATAGATAAGGTGATGAGTAAGATAGGAAGTGAGAAGCTTTCAAGGGCTTGTCAATCTAATAAGGGGGCGGAGCAGCAGATACCCAGCAAATATACTTCATACTATAGTAGAGATATAGACAAGTGCTGAGATGAAAATGTGACTCACTCCTCAACACTGACTTCCACAACATACTTGGCAGGAATCCTCATCCCTGCCTATAGCGAGCAAGCCAAAGATTACAAATTACAGTTGATGAATGGCCCTACTCTTGGGGATGTTTTTGTGAGTTTTACTAAGGATCACTGATTAATCCCAGCAGGTCATGGCGATCCAGGTGCTTAAGCCTTAGGTCTCAGCAACACTGCATCTTACTGGCCTCTACCCATTTATGCCATGAACAAGGGATTTATTTTTTCCATTTTTATGTCCTAACTTTTATCTTTCATCTTAAAAAAATATTCTCAATAATCCAGCTGTTAACTAATTATATTCAGTACAAGGGAACTTTTATTCTTGGCTTATATTTCACTTTCTCAGCCTAAGGCAGGTCCTCCTGCTCTAGATTCCCTTAGCACTGAACTTATCAGAATCATAATTACATAATTAATTGCCTGATTAGTTGTTAAGTATCTGTAAGGTCTCATAGACTATAAGCTTTAGAGAGGCAGAAATAAAATCTGTATTATTATTCACCAGTCTATTCCTAGTCCTTAAATTTAGCATCTTGCCCAGATGAGAAGCTAACATAATTTTTGAAATACTGAACAAACGGACTACAGAAATAAGGGTGAGGGTAGTATGTGTACTTCCAGTCCCATAAAACAATGCGAGACTGTCAACTGGGCTCCTGGTTTCAAAAGACAAGTATTTATAGATATTGTGGCTCAGACGGGAAGAGTAGTATCTGTAGAGACAGAAGATTTAAGCCTCCATTTCTTCATCTGTAAAATGAGGACAAGATCAGCTGCTCTCTCAGAGAAACGAATTTTCAGTAATTAATCTGCAAAAAGGCCAGTGTAATAGGGATTTTCCTCCATGCTGTATCATTCATGGGATACATTTTTCTGAATGTTGCAGTGTAGGATAATTGGGAGAGAAAGAACAGCAAACAAACAAACAAACAAACAAAAACTACATACACACCCCAGCCACAGAGTTGAGCAAGTTTCTGGTTGAGACCTGACTCTGCCTCTAGCTCTGGGACGCTGGGCCAGCTGCTGCCCTGTGCTCTGAGGATGGCAGGTTCCCAGGGCTAGTTATACAGCAGGCCCTCAACACATATCTGTTGAATTAATCCATTAACGAGTGAGTGAATGACTGACTGCCTCGCAGAACTGTTGAAAAGAAAAATGATGAGCGTAAGAGCCTGTATACACGTAACACTTTTAGTCCCTAGTCTATTTCTCACAGGGTTCATGATCTCCACTGGTTACAAGACTAGAGACAAACAGATGGCTAAGTAAAAAAAAGGAAAGAAAACTCATGGGTACAATGAGATAGAAATAGCTCTTAAAAAAAAAAACTTGTGTGCTCATATATTTTGCTGTTACATGTTATGAATTTGCTTTGCATCTTTACTTATCTGAGATACTTATCAGCCAAACTCTCAATTAACATGAAGTAAATGCAAGACAATCAAGTCATTTTCAAAGCAATTGATAAAATACCCTAACGGCCGCAGGCAGCCTAGTGTTTGGGCGGCTGGGACAAGCCTACCACAGGCAGCTGGCTGCCTGGTAGAGCCTATCAAGTTAAGAAACCCAGGGAGGCAGACCTGAAATTCTCAGTACGTTTGGTTGGACAAGTGCTATCTGGAAATACCTCTTCCCTTCATTTCTTTTTTGGGTAGGTTCAGCTTGAAGCCTGACTACAAAGATTAGGGAAAGTGGTACTGGGGTCTATTTCACACTTTAATAGAACTTAGTACTGAATCTTTTCTGTTAAAAATCATTTTAAAAACTTACTGTGCTCTCCTGCTTTACCACATCTCCAAGCACAGGAAAAAGATCTTACAGTTTAAGTCTCAGTGACCACTTAGAATTAGAATATGGAACACACAGGTATGATGATCTCACAGCAAAGTATGGATTCTGCTTAAATGAAAACATCCCTAATATTCTATCGCCAATTTATTCTCTCCTAACATTTTTGAAAATTCAACCACTGACCAAAATTTCATTACTCCAATAAAAAGTTTAGGGTATTATGAAAATGAATCCCAACATATTTTTTTCTAAAAAAGAACACTCCAAATTGGAAAATACGAATTCCTCTTTTTACCTTAAGTTTTTGAAACTAACACAAATGAAATTTAATAGACGGCAATTATTAAGCATTAAACTCCTGTCTTCAACTGTAAAAGCACCCTTAGATACTTTAGAGTCACAAGGGAAAAAATAAACTTCAGCTTGCATTCAGATTGATTTTTTCCAAATTAAGTGCCAAGTGCATCAGCTTCATTGCACATGAGTGTGTGGAGACAAAATTGCTGATTAGTATCTATGATATGATCTCTCTCTTTACCTCTCACTGCTAAGAAGTCCTGAAGTTAACCTTGTCACATTCTATAAAATGTTAGCTTACATCTATTTCACAACATCTACTGTTCAACTTTCAGGAAACATGTAACTTCAGTTATGAAGTAAGTGCCAAGACAGTTTGCAAATACAAACAGTATAGGAACTCAGATACTTCTCTACAGGAAATGAGACGCAGCCACGAATCAGGTATGTATTAATAGTCACTAGCTCTATATTCTAGTACTCTCTAGATATCTGGTAAGAAGAGAAGTCAAGGTACTGCGCACGATTTGCCATATTAGGATTATACTCTTGGCCAGTGGTGGTGGAGGGTGGGGCGGGAAGGGTGTGATTGAGGACTAGCGATTAGAAGCCTGGCAGCTACATTCTTTCCAATGAGAAGACCTGTGAAAACAGGAGCAAATGCTCAGCCATCAGCAGTCTGTGTGCCTCGTCAGGGTACACCAGGGCCCCATTAGGTTTTGTTGAATGTATGCAAGAGATTAAGTGGAGCTTGCAAGATAGTCAAACTGAGTCATTTGCAAACTAGTTTTCTTAAAGACCAATCTGAAAATACTGGGACTTAAGCACTCTCCCTGTTCAGTAAACCTGGGGGGTGGGGTGAGGGGGTACAGATACCTGTGGATATTACAAAATGTATGGTACAGTGAAAGTAAATGTCTGAAAACAGTCATCTCAGTGCCTATGGCATAACAGCTAAACAAAATGGGGCACTGTATGGGGAACCTGAGGCAAAGCAAGGTTACTGCCATTAGAAAAGGACGTAGCTCACAAAGAAATATTTGTTAATATTAAGTGTTAAGTCCAATAAGTCTTTATGTCACACAGGTATGGATTCAATACGATATACATACAGTAGTCCCCCTTACCCTCCAGAGATATGTTTCAAACCCCCAGAGGATGCCTAGAACTGCGAATAGTACCAAACCCTATATATACTGTTTTGTCTGATATATATACACATACATACGTTTTATGGCTTCTCTTTGGCATATCCGGATTACCAGAGTCGCTACTCTTATGCTTTGGAGCCATCATTAAATAAAATAAGGGTGACTTGAACACAAGCCCAGTGATACGGGGACAATAGATCTGATGGCTACTGACTCACAGGTGGGTGGTATCTACAATGTGGACATGGGTATGTTGAACAACGGGAGGAGTCATGTCCTGGGCGGGACGGAGAGGAATGGCAGGAGATTTCATCACGCTTCTCAGAATGGCATGTGATTTAAAACTTACGAATTGTTTCTGGAATTTTTCCATGTTTAATATTTTCAGACCATGGTTGACCACAGGTAACTGAGGCCCCAGAAGCAAAACCATGAGTAAGGAGGGACAACTGTAAACCCTTCCAGAGAAAAGCAGGCTCCCATGGGATGGAGTGAGCTTTCTTCCAGGAATAAAGCTCATCAACACATCAAATGAAAACAACTTTTCATTTAGGAGCTCCTATTTTATTCTTCTGATGAATTTAAACGACATATTGAGAATAACTAGAAGTTCCCATCTACACAGTTCAATTTTCAACTTGGTCAATTAAGCATTTCTATTAACAAAGAAAATTCAACCCTTTACCACCAAAGAACTAGTAAATGGAATACCTTACAGAAAGGCCAGCTCCTGGAAACCCTGCTGTTGAACAATGAGATGTGCTAGCAGGCACAAAGGAAATCTCAGTGGTTTCAGATTCTGGCTGAAAAAACAGACAGTGCTTTCTAGTTGAGCACTTTTCACACATCCTTGCTTCTGAACAACAAATTCATCAACTCCTCAGTCTTGATTTTAGAACAAGGTTGGTCTCTACCAGTTAATTAATTAGTTTTAGATTCTAAAACTATAACCACACTACTGTTTGGTAGCCAAACTTTTATCTCTCAACAACAAAATCTAATACTCTTGTTGATTAGAAATTGGGTTCTCTTACCAGTATTACAATGATGTGGATTCAGGCCACGGGATCTACTTTAGAATGTGATTCACTCACTGGAAATGAGGATTTACACTGAATTTCTGACAAGATTACACTAGTTCCTTGAAATGTGACTCTGACTGGAAGGTGAAGATAAACACTGGACTTCTGCTAAAAATACTCTTATCTTCCTCCTATGCAAAGGTAACTCTTTTAGTACAAGCAGTAGAAATAAGCAATACATGCTTTGAACTAAAATACTAATACAGCTTTCATTCCTTCTATGAAAGGAAAATACAATAGTAGGACTTAAATAAGTCAGTATGGTGAAGAAGTTACATTTGTACTTGCCGCCAATGAACACTCAGCACATTACTTCTTACTTAAGATTGTTTAAAATAAGAACGCACTTCTTGCCGAATGCAGCCATTTATGGTTCAGACATCCCTGCTCACTGTTTCAGTGCATGTAAGGTCCTGGCATTGAGCCATTTCTTCACCTCAGCATTACTGACATTCTGGGCCAGATAACTCTTTGTTGTGGGTTTGTCCTGCTCACAGGAGGACGTTCAGTAGCATCCATGGCCTCTACTCACCAGATGTTAGCAGCACCCTCCCCATTCAGCTGTAACAAACAAAAATGTCTCCAGATGGTGCCAAACATCACCTGAGGGGCAAAATCACTCCCGGTTGAGAACTACTGGCACAGAACATACTAGCCAAACAGTGAAGCAAGATTGAGACTTAAACTTCCTCAGTCTTTTCAATGATATTTCAAATAGATATATATCCCAAATCCTCATATAACTAAACAGAATTCAATTTCTATGAACAGGAACCACGAAAACCCAATTTCAGTGTTATCTATAACTTAAATTGTTTCAACTTCCAATCTCTGAACTGCAGGTAAACTTTTAGATTTAACCTTTTAATTTAAAAAGGTTAAATTTAACGTTTTGATTTTTAATTTGTAACTAGTTAATGGAAATGAATCCTTACCATCTGTACCCAGAGTTGACCTTATGTCAACTGAGGAAGGCTGTTTCTACTAGTTTTAAAAGATGAACTCACTGCAAATCTAGGGTCTGGTCTTGGAGAGGAAACGGGGGGCAAGAGGTCCCTGGTACCAAGTCCACTGCAGAGCTTGGGGCTCTGGCCCAGCTCCATGCCTGGGCTTCTGCCACAATGCTGAGTACCTGACAGTGAGTCATTGCTGACAGTGTGTCTTCTTAGACCATGTCCTTCTTCCTAGAGGCACTGGATCTTTCCTTTATTCAAAATCCATCAACATTAATTTAAAAAAAGAGCTGCTGCTGCATATTAACAACTATTTTTGTCTTGCTGCATATAGTTTTGTTATTGTTTAAAAAAAAGGCTTATTATTTTTTATTTCAGAGACTGGCCTGAAATGGAATCATACCTACTAATTCATTTGATCAAAATTCTCCAAAAGATGTGAGGCCTTAGAGCACAAGTTGTCAGCACCATATCTATCTATCTATCTACCTATCTATCTATCTATCTATCTATCTATCTATCTATACACACACACACACACATATATACACACACACACACACATACATATAGCTACAGATACACTTACACATTATGGAAAGTAGATGCTGACTTGCCAATGATCTACTCTCTGGCCCTGCAGACAACCACTCTATCTGATCCACAGCCTTATAGAGAATGAGAACATGGAGACAAAGATTACTCTCAGAAACTTTCCATCTTCTCTTTTATCTCCCAACAGAATAGAGCCAAATTATTAGGTTTATTTCTCCAATTTCCATGGAGACAGCACCTGGTCCTCCTATTAGCTCTTGCATGCAACTTTACTCAGGTTTACAGACAGCTGTTAAAGCTTTTGATTTGTCTCATAGTCTTTTGAGTTCTTGAAAAATCACGGTTCATTTATCATACTCTAATTTAGATACAGGAGAGCCAATTAAAGAAGGACACATCCGTAAAACTGCCTGTCGTGTTTAGGGTAATCTTCCATACCTATAGAAAAAGGGAGCAGGGCTGGCTGAGTGGCTCAGTTGGTTAAGAGTTGGCTTGGAAGCATGAGCTCTGAGCAGCCGGGCCGCCAGTTTGGTTCCCACATAGGGCAGTGATGCTGCACCCTCTACAGCTAAGATGGTGAACAACAGCTCGACCTGTAGCTGGGCTACTGTGAGTCGCTGGCAACAGCGTAGGCTGCAGTGGGGCTGCAGTGGGCTGCCGGGAGCTACCATGAGTGGCCGTCCAATGGCCAGCGACCAACTGCCTCAGCCGGGAAGAGTGCAATGAACATAATACCAATATGGGCCAGTGAAGCGACGTCCTCCACAACTAGGTTGAAGAACCAAAGGACAGCAACTTTTCAGATCCCAGTTCCCCTTCTTCGATTCCCCAACACTACCCCCTCCTCCAATTCCCCAATAAAATCTTTAAAAAACTAAAAAAAAAAAAAAAGAAAAAGGATGCATGTGCACACACAACCACGCAATAGTATTTACAAAAGCGCACAACTTAAAATGCTTGTTACATCTCATGTAATGCTGTCTTCCAGATACATGGAACCATAGTAACTATATCTCTGAGAAGAGTAGCCCATAGAAGTTACTACCAGCTTATAGATATAACGATAACAGATACATACCATCAAAACTACCTTGCTCGGAAGCAACGTGCAACAGCTGATTGTAGGTTTCAACCGAAGGCTGATAAACAAAGACTCCAGAATTGAAGCAGTCAGGCCACCCTGGGTCTGGGGCTGCTGACAATTCTTCTCTCTCAAAGAGGTCATCAATATTTGCTAGGACCTGATTCAAGGAAGGGAGAGCAAAAGCATTACAGAAATGTTCTCTGTAGCATATCCTTCTTACGTCTTCCCTAAGATATCCAACACAAAAGATGCAATCTGTTGCTGATCTTAACTATTCAGATGACAGCTGGAAGGCGGCTTGGGCCTAGTCTCTTTCATCACCTGACATTTTGATGACAGTGGTTTTATTTGAACTTTACTGTCACGTCTTGACAGTGTTCCTCAGATGCCAAACAGTTACTGTACACATCTTTCAAGCCATCAAAGCCACACTCACCAGAGTATCTGCATCCATGAACACACACTTTGAATACTGTGTAAGGGACCAGCAGTGGAGTTTAGTTAATGTGACACCCAACTCAGGCCTCTTCATTAAAGTTAAATGAGCAGAATCACCACTGTCCAAGACATCTACCATGATGACTTCATCAAAGACGGTCTCTAAGACTTTTCTGTCAAAATAAAATCCAAAAAACCATCAATTAGCATCTTTTCAGAATAAGTGACATCTAATGCAAGACTGCATTCTTATTGGCCTTTCCATCAAGTACTAGAACAATTTTTTACTTTGGTACAGTACAATCTCTTAAATATGTCCTAATTTCCTTCAGGACAAAGTAAGTTAATTTGCTTGTTCAGTTAACTTGACTAAAATAATAAGAACTGCTTACAGTGAGGCTGAAACACTTGTCTTAAAACATTATTACAGGAGCTTTTTTTTTTGTATTGTATCATTGAATACCAAGAAAATTGGGGAAGTAGCATATAAAAATGTAACTCGCATTTTGTAAGAGTACATCTTTGCAACAGTCTATGTATTTAACAATGATATCTCATTAGAACTGATTCTTGTTGACTACCACATATTTTTACAAATGATGCTAAGCACACATAATGCCTGCAGTGAAGCTAATAACTAATCATTTTTGCCAAAGCAGTTGACAAAGAACTGCTTGTGTGTCTCAAAAGAAGTTAAAGGACTCAGTTATTCGGTCATTTTTTAGAATAGATTATAACCTAGCATAAAGAGACTCACTTTGGTTTGTGAGGTACAACACTTCTCCACGCTCAAAGTAAAATAAAGTTCTATTTTAGAAAGCAATCCTGAGGTGGGTTAAGGGGGGTATACTTAGGTAAGACACTAATCTCAGTATAAGTAAAGACATGATAAAGACAGGTCATCATTGAAAGTTTGTAATATCAAACATGTAGAACAAAACTGGTATTGTATTATGTCTCCAGAACTGTACAAAACTATGTTCCAGTGCACACAATAAGCTTGATCTTTTTGAAAAGAAATGGTCAGTGACACCATTTCCCACAGTAAAGGGGTGGGGCAGAGGAGAAACTAAGACTGCATCTGTCTTCTTACAAACATCCTCACTAAACAGACTACAAATCAGGACATACACAGGAGGAGACAATCTTTTGGGCATTTTCCTAAATTTCCCTTTAGGAACAAGGTTGTTAGTGTGTATGTATATATTTATCTCCTCGTTTTCAGAGGTCCTTGGAATGTGTGTACATATTTTGAAAAAAGTCACAAAAAAGGTGTTTTCAATTTCTAAGAGGGATAGGCGAATACAAAAATAAACACAATACAGAGCTGCTAGTGTGCCCGGATATGTTTCAATTTAGTATGAGGAACTAGATAGTTCAGTCAGATGCTGCAAAATTTAATTCCAACACATCAATATGAATTAACCCAGTCAACAAGCAGCTTGTGCTCTCAGGGTTCTCTTATAGCACAACCCAAGTTCAGAAAGTCCCTTGGCAAATACACTAATTTATTAAATTGTAAATAAAAGTCTTTACGTTACAAATGTCAACTGGCAGTGGAGAAAACTGTTGCTTTCTTTCAGTCAGCTGAGGTTTCCCTGGTTTGAAACAGGAAACATCGTAGCCCCTGCTGCATTTTGGGAAAGGAATACATGTGAAGTATGACTACATAAAGAGAAAGCCTGGGCTGACACCCTCACTCAGGTCACCCTGGAAGGGCTTGCTGAAGGGAGAGTTCTTCTATTCCTCATTAGAATCAGTAAGAGCACGGGACAGAATACCCCCTCACAGGGAAGAGCTTGGTTGGAGCATCTTCCAAAAGCTAGGAAGAGGTTTCCGACCCAGGAATCCTTCACTCAGCAACTCTCATCTTTCTCCATCTGGTGCTCAACCCCTGAAAAGGGTATGGCCTCACTGCCCGCTGATGCCAGAACTGGGAGAGGGGTGTCAGAGTACCACCACAGACATGCAACAAGGTCCTCACCTCATGGAGTCAGAGACCTGTGGGGTGGTGAGCACCACCAGCCTCCTGGTGGTTTTGTGTTGCTTCAGAGATGAGCCCAGGACCAGGGCTCCTTTGGCGTAGGCATCGTTTGTGGTCAGTGTCACAAAGGCCTGATCTTAATACAAAGGAAGAATAAAAAAAAAGCTCATTACAATGTCCTACCTAGAAAAAGCTACCCCAGGATCCTCTGTAACCAGTAATTTGGCAAAAATCAGCTCCTCTATCAACCTGCCCTAATTTAAGAGTCCAGATAAACTAAATTGTCAGACTAGCTTAAAACCTAGAGGGTGATCCTCAGACAATTAACAGGTGGTAATGAAGAGATCAAGGCATACAACTTTTATTTTTCCTACAAAGTACCATAGGGAGTATTTTCAGCCAGGCACAAATCTAGCAAATAACCCCATGACCTCAACACAGAGCATTTGAAAGCAGAGGCCGTATTCCTCACTCTAGTGCTTACATTTCTTTTTTTTTTTCCTGTGTGTGTGTCTGTGTATATTTTTTTAAATTAGTTTCAGGTGTACAACACAGTTCAATAATTATACTTTTCACCCCTCAAAGTGACAACCCCCTCCCCCCAGTCCGCCACCCCACTCCCCCCCAATATCATACATATCTATTGCAATTCCATTGACTCCACTCCACATCCCGTAACTATATATATTCAATTATAGTTGACATACAATATTATACAACATCAGCTTCAGGTGTGGTGCTTACATTTCTGCCAAGCCTCGGGCTTTTTATTCTGTTTCCACAACCTGGAGGAAAGGCCACCCCCACCACCCCTCAAGACTCTCTTTGAGTTTCTGCTCAAATATTACCTCCTCAGAGGACTTCCCTCCGAATACTTTTATCTAAATAGTGGCCAATTGCTGTTAAATAGATTTAGGGACCCCCTCACCAGATCTAACAAACCTGCCTCCTTGTCCTTGGAGAAGCAAGCGGTACCCTTACCCTGTACCCGGGGTTCCCCCAACCTATGTTTTTTCTCTTCCTCCCTCCTTTCTTACCTCCCTCTTTCCAATAATCATTTAATTGCTGGGACCAAAGGCAAACACAAGGGTTATTGATCCTTCTGGACAAGCCCCACCCTCCCAACACCACCAGCCCAGCCTCTAGGATTTCTGCAGTGGTTCCCTGAGATGATTCTGGGGCACACTACGTCTCCGAGGGAATTTTAACATGAGTAAATTGGGGGGCATCTAAATGTACAGGATACTTAGGATCAAGCTCTGGCAGGGGTCACTTGGGGGCACTGTTGACCAAGCAAGAGTTGGGACATTTTGTCATGAAGCCACTCTCTTTGGGTCTTAGGTTTCCTCATTCTCCCTTTGCCCATTTTCCAAGGTGGAGGGCAGAGGCAGAGGAAATTCTGTTGAGAAGTGAGAGGAAATCGTAGGTTGTCAAGTGGGCCAGCATATCCCCAGCCTCTGACCTAGGGCCATCTTCACACATAGTACTGGACTCTCATCCAGGGCAGGCCCACTATTAAACTGTGGGAAGACTGGTGTTCCCCACCCCTGGAGGGACACCAGCCAGTCACACTCCAAGAAAACTCGGAACAGTAACACCTGCCACTTGACATGCCCATCAGCTTCTGTACTTGTTCATTCAATCCATCACAAGACGGCAACATGTCAGCCAGTCTGCCCCAAGGATATTAATTTGGGGCATAATGAATGATGTTTTAACTCCAAAACTATAAAGATTCTGGGGATCGTGAAGAAAAGTTGAAAAAAGTAGGATACAGGAATTTCAGGAGGCCACCCTATGGATGACTTCCAAGATGAAGCAGGTGACAAATGCTTAAGAACATAGGCTAGAACGCCAGACCTAGTGAACACTACTGGTAAACAGGAAAGACCAATGCCAGTTGAGTAGGAGTTCCAGCTTCCCAGAGATGGGGTACATCTGCACTCTCTTTACAGTTTATTCGCTGTAATATCCTCCGCTATCAGCCTCAACAACACGGGAGGGAGCAGGTGTCTCGGAGCCTCTGGTCCTGGGGCAGATTCGCCTTGCCCCCACGACACCTTGCAACAAGTGGGCCCGCTCCCGGGAGGCGCTCGCCGGGCTCCGGCTTCCCGAAACCCGGCCACACCGGCCTAAAAATAGGCTCAGCGTGACAGCCAGCGCAGGGGCTGGCGGCCCAAGAGCCCGGCCGGGGCCTCCAGCGCCCCTGCCTCGCGGCCGCCCCTCCAAACCTTCCTGCCTGCGCGCAGCGGGGGCGGCTCCCGCGAGCCGCCGCGCCCCCGGCTCGGAACTAGCGCCCGGGGCACCGGCTCCCCACCCCCACTCAGCCCCACGCCGCTGCTCCGCCCGCCGGCCCGCCCTTCACCAGGAGAGCTGGAGGAAGGGCAAGGAGACGGAAGCAGGAACGGGCGCTTCGGCGTAGCCCCAGGCTCTGCCTGGCGGCGCCCACTCCTGCGTCCCGGCTTCCAGGGAGCTCCGGGCCCCGGACCGGCCGAGCAGCCGCTGACGCAGAAGGCGCCACGCCCGGCTGCAGCTAGCCTGCAACTTTGCGGCGGTCCTGGACCTGCGGGGAAGAGAGGAGGGGCTTCGAGGGGCGCGCGAGGCGGAGAGCCGCAGGTCCAGGGGGCGGTGGGCGGCGCGGCGCGTACCTGCCATGGTGCGGCCGGGGGGCGGGCGGCCGGCGCGGCCGCAGGTTGGTGGCCGAGAGAAGCCGGGGACGAGGAGGGAGCGCAGCCAGAGAGGAGGCGCGGCGGGAGCGAAGCGTCCGCCCCGAGCGCTCTTATAGCGGCCGTCACGTGGCCGCGCACGCTCGGGGCAGCCTCCCCACACAGCGGCCCGCGGGGGGCGGTGTCCCGGGAGACCCAGGAACCGGGGCTTCCCCTCCGCACCCCTCCTCTGAGGCGGGGCTCCGGGTCCAGCTCCCGGACTCCTCCGGGCGTGCTCCCGCGGGCACCTGCCTGGGACCGCGCGCTTCCACAGCCAGGGATTTGGATAGGGACTCTCGGGCAGACGGTAGCATCAGTGGGAACAAACTCCCAAAGAAACCAAGGGCTTGGGAACCTTAAAAAACGAACCAAAACCCCAGATCACTCTACTTATAATAATTCATCTGAATTGCTTGAATTAAACATAAAATTTAATTGCAACTTTTTCACCCAGAATTCCGAATCAGCGCCTGGATGCATTTCTTAAAAGTGTTCTCACAATAGTTTTGTGGCATTGACAGATAAAAAGAATGAATTTTCAGTATATTATTTAGATTCGTGGCGCCCTCTGGATCAATTACATATTTAAGTGTCATTTAATCCTCCTACAAACTCCATGAAGTCCTTACTTTTACAGATAAGGAAATTGAAAAGTTTCCCAGAAAATTTAAATTACTTGCCCATGGTCATACCACAGTATGTGGAGAAGATAGAATTTGAACAGTGGTAGCTGGGTTTACAGAACTGACCTCCCACCCACAACACCATGACATCTCTGCTGCACTTGCCCTGAAAAATGTTGATAAATTATGGTAACTGATTGGGTAATGTGCTAGTTTAGGTTAACCTGTTTCACAAATCATGAAAGCTTGAATCTGTCCTTTTCTAGGAAGTTGAGAAATAGCTGTCTAATGTGACCACACCCATCTCTTCTTCCACCCACACACTTCTGCCCAGCCCACACACCAGGAAAGCAGCAGATAGTACAATTCTCTGCAATCAGTAGTTGCTCGGTAAATGCTGAATGAAAGTCAGACAGGAAATTGACAACATCAGTTTAAAAAATGAAATGGATGCTTAAGAATAAGTGATTTATTGCAAAGGTGGTATTGCTAATCTCAAACCAATTATATCATTCTTAAGTGTAGGCCTGGACCCTGGACATCAGAATTACCTGGGGCGCGGGACGGCCAAGTGGCACATTGGTTGAGAGCTAGCTTGGGATGCCAGCAGCCCCCCCCCCCCCCCCCGTTCGGATCCCACATATGAGGGCCAGTGACACTGCCCTCTACAGCTAACAACAGTCCCACCTGGAGCTGGGATGCGCGAGCCCAGGCAACAGTGTAGGCTGCAGCTCCTGCTGCAGTGGGCTGCCATAGGCTACAGTGAGTGGCCAGCAGCCAGCGTGAGCTGCCAATAGCCGCGGTGAGCGACCATCCAGAGGCCGGCAACCAATCTGCCTCATCCGGGGAAAGCACAATGGTGATATCAACATGGGCCAGTGAAGCAATGTCGTCGGCAACTAGACTGAAGAACAAAGAGACAGCAACTTGTCTGTCCTCCTCCCCCAATTCCCCAACGCTGTTCCCCTCCCCCAATTCCCCAATAAAATCTTTAACATAAAAGAATTACCTGGGGCGCTTGTTAAAGTGCAAATTTTGGTCCTATGCTCAGACCTCTTGAATCAGAATTTTCAGGGTAGAAGTCAAGAATTAGCATTTTAGATATCACCCTCTGGGAGACTCTCTTGAATCCTTCTTTTCCCCTCATCCCACACCATAGCATGGACACCACAGATATACTTGGGAAGACCTCCTGCTTACTTGGCATGATAAACTTCCTTTGCAGGAAGTGGAAACGTAGGGGCAAAGGTGCAGTGGACAGGTTTGCACCTATTCAAACCCTGTAGTCTTAGAAGAGTTGGAGCTCTTTAAGGAATATAAAGACTATACTTGAATTGTACCTCCCTGGAGAGAGGGAAAACAGGGTGGTGCTTCCAGGTCTGAATTGTTCCTTTCCATATGTTAGGTGGACCAAGAGGAAGGTTTCCATCTTTCACCCAGGAGCCCTGCAGCAATCAGTGACCCTTAACCACCTGCTGTTTGAAGCCCAAGTGTTTAGTCTGGCCTTCCACAGGGTGTGGTGCTGGAGCCCAAAAGGGCAAAGCTAGAAGGAAGAGCTGGGGACAACCAGAACTGTAGGGTAGCTTCCCTTAGGAATAAGTTTCTTTTCCACCCACAGGGGGTTTAAGTAAAAGTGGTCAGCACAGTCGTGTTTTCCATGTTTCATGCATATTGACAGAAACAGAAAGTTTATAGATTTACTACTTTGAATCAAATAGGAACACTTAGAAGTTACTACAGTCTACTCCTCCATGTTGTCTTAATGCACAGTACCAGAAGTGACCCACTGCCCGGTTTTCCTGAGGCTGCTCTGTACTGAGCTTCAGTTGGGTATGAGAGCAAGGCCCCTGAAACATTAGTGTATGCACAGATTGCCTGGGGATCTTGTTAAAGTGCAGATTCTGACTCAATAGTTTGGGGTGGATCTCTCAGGTGATGCCCAGACTGTAGACCAACCTTGAATAGTGAGGTGTTCAAATATTCTGGAAGCTAAGGCTTTGGAGGTAGTAGATAGACATACATGTAGTGAGACAAATGTTTTTTTGGTTTTTGTTTTTTAATTTTTAAAAATTTTTTTTGAGAGCAGTGTCACTGGCCCTCATGTGTGGGACCCGAACCAGGGTCGCTGGCGTCCAAGCCAGCACTTAACCAATGCACCACTCGGCCAGCCCTAGTGAGATAAACGTTTAAGAGTTTAATTTGTTAAAATTTTTTCCCGTGAAATTTGAACTATTGAAATTTCTGAATCCTAAAAGAAAGATTTATGTTAAAAAGCTGTCCTTTACATGAGTATGTATAACTATTAACACTTAAACCTGTGCTAAATGTGTATATTCAGGATGGTTGGTCCAAAATTCATTTTTAATTGGCTTTGGAAGGCATTATGTAATTTTTTGGCAGGATACTTACCTTCCTAATTATGTTTTGTTGTAGATAATGCTGAAATCAGTTTGTATTCCCTTGACCACACACACTAATTGATGATGGGAGCAACTGACCTGGAAATACATTCCAGAGCAGAGGGCAACCTGCTGACGTAAGATACAAACAGTTCCCACAGACCATCCATGAAATAGATACACCATATCTGGCCGGACACTGGAACTCGAGAGTTAACCACTTAAAATTTTGCCCTTAATTGATAACACACAAAATCTGTACCTGGAATTGTTGCCAGTGATCTCAACCCTGTCCAATTCTAATCGGAAGCTTAGTTTCAAGAGATTTCCCGTTGGAAGCCTAAAGTAGCTTATTCTTCAGTCGAGAGCTGGAATCCCAAACTCCACAAATTGCAGGGGCCTGGTGACTAGTTACATTGTCTTAAATATATATTTATTGAGATATAATTTACATACCATAAAATTTGTCCACTTAAAGTATACAATTAAATGGTTTTTAGTATGTTCACAGAGTTGGGCAAATCTCACCACAATCTAACTGGAGAATATTTTCATCAGTGAAAAAGAAACCAAAAGCCATTAGCAGTCACACCTCATTCTCTTCCTTTCCCTCTCAGGCCTTAAGTAACTACTAATCTACTTTCTATCTCTATAGATTTGCCTGTAGGTATTTGCCTATGTGTGATCTTTTGTAACTGGCTTCTTTCTCTTAGCATAATGTTTTCATGGCCTCTTCATGTTGTGGCATGTATCAGCATTTCATTCTTTTTTATTGCCAGATAATATTTCATTTCAGTATATGTATATACCACATTTTGGTTAGCCATTTCATGGGTAAACATGTTAATGGACATTTGGATAGTTTCTACTTTTTAGTTGTTATAAATGATGGTGCGCTGAACATGTGTGTCCAAATTTTTGCATAGATATATGATTTTCTTCCTCCTGATATAAATAAACCAAGAGTGGAATTGCTGCATCATAATGTTACTCTATGTTTAGCATTTCAAAAACTGTCAGACTGTATTCCAAAGTGTCCTCCTCATTTTGCATTCCCACTAGTATAAAGATTCTAATTTCTTCACTGCTTAGCCAATACTTGTTATTGCTTTTTTAATATAACCATGTAATGTGTTTGGAGTGATATCTTATTGTGATTTTGATTTACATTTCCCTAATGACTAGTTATGTGCTTATTGGCCATTTGAATATCCTCTTTGGACAACTGTGTATTTAAAACCTTTACGCATTTTTAAAAATTGGGTTAGTTTTTTGTTATTGCTTTTTAAGAATTCTTCATATATTCTGGATATAAGTCATTTGTCAGATATATATGACATGCATATATATGAGATTTGCAAATATATTCTCTCATTCTGTGGGTTGACTTTTCACGTGTGTGTGTGTGTGTGTGTGTGTGCGTGTGTGTTTCAGCACAAAAGTTTTAAATTTCTACATGGTACAATTTATTTATTTTTCTTTTGTTGCTTGTGCTTTTGGTGTTAGATCTAAGGAACCATTGCCTAACAAAAGGGCTTAAAGATTTATCCCTATGTTTCTTTTTTTAAGAGTTTCATAGTTTTAGCTCTTAAATTTAGGTCTTTAATCCATTTTGCATTGATTTTTGTGTGTGGCGTGAAGTAGAGCTCCAGCTTCCTTCTTTTGTATATGAATATTGAGTTGTCCCAGACCCATTTGTTTAAAAGACTATTGGTTGCCCATTGGATCTTTTTGGAAACTTTGTTGAAAATTAGTTGACTACAAAAGTGAGAATTCTATTTCTGGACTCAATTCTACTCCATTGATATGTATGCTAGTTCAACACTCTTGATTTCTGCAACTTTGTAGTTAAGTTTGGAATCGGGAAATATGAGTCCCTCATTTTTTTTTCCTTTTTCAAGATTATTTTGGCAATTCTGGGTTCCCTTGAATTTCCATATGAATTTTAGGGTCAGTTTATTAATTTCTGTGGTAGAGGAAGCTGGAATTTTGGTAGGGATTTCATTGAATTTGTATATCAATTTGGAGAGTATTGACAACTTAACCACTTAAGATTTCTGATCTATGAACATGGGATATGTTTTCATTTATTTATATCTTCTTTAATTTCTTTCAACAATACTTAGTAGTATGTTGCCTTTTAAAACACATAAAACTCAGGGCCGGCCTAGTGGCTCAGTTGGTTAAGAGCTTGCTCAATAGTGCAATCTCTGAGCAACAGGGTTGCATGTTAGATTCCTGGCCCGAGCTGAGCAGCTGCTGAGCTGCCAACAGATGGCAGGATGGCTCAACTAAAAAACAAACAAAAACAAACAACAAAAAACACATAAAACTCAAACAAATTAGGTCTGTTAGCTGCATAGACACCACAGGCATGGCAGCTGACTTTCATATCTGTTAGATACTCTATATTCTTGACTAAAATCTGTTTATCATTGAGCTTTATATACGGAGCATCATTGCTTTGTCCCATCACAGGGCAACCTTTTCAAAATTGCATTTTGGCACTGTTGTTAGTAATAGCTAACACTTACCTGATGCTGAGTTCTTATATATATGAAAACATTGAGCCTTCCCAATAATCTCATGAGGCAGATAGTCTCTAATCCCCATTTTAGAGGTCAGACGTGGAGCTTATCCACCATTATACAGGTAGTAATTTGTGGAGCTGGGAATGAACCAGCTAGCCTGCCTCCCCAGTCTATACATTAACTACTATTTGGTAATGTGTGTAGCTTGTGCACTAATTACAATCTGAAAAAGGATATGTATATAGAGAAAACTCACTCTCCTGGGCCAATGTTTCTCTGAGCTAACACGTTTCCCGTTTAAGATTGGCATTATGGTTTTGGCTTTTTCTGTGTCTTTAAGGTTGCCACAGAAAACTCACTGTTGTGGCTTTTCCTATGTGCTGTTGAAGATATTTGCTGTGTCACACAATTTACAATTTCCGTTTTTGGAGGAGCCATGGGAAAATGTTCATATTGGCCTTGGTATCAGAAAGGTTGCTTCTCTTTAATAGTCAATCCTTTCTGTGTCATATAGACATTTTGAGTCTTGTATCAATGATTCCCCATTTTTAGAAGCCACTTTGAAGCTTACAGCAAAATTTGTAGCCACTCTTAGTTGTTATTCAGGCTCTCCACCCTGCATTTACTTGTGCTTTAACTTTTTTCCCCATTATTACTCTTGCCTGACTTGTTTATGAAGTTGCTTGAGATCTTTTGGAAGTGGGGAAGGAATGTGGAATTAATTAGTAAATAATTAAATGAGAAGAGGTTTCTAGTGGGAGTAGAACATGGAAGATAAATCTTCAGCTCAATTGGGTGACTCTGGAGGTTTTTGTAGTAATTTGTAAAGTGAGGCGGTATTACTGATCCAGACATGGGAATAACCTTCTTTAATTAGTTTAAAATCTTGAAAAGACAAAGTAATTGCTTGATCTTTCAATCTTACTTTTATTATTTATTCTACCAGTGACATAATAACAACATGATTGTGGACAAAAAGGAAAGATTAAGTTGTCCAGAGTCTCTAACTGAACATTTCAAATATATTTCACCTTACAAACTTTAGTTTCCATATTTGTTGGTGGGTTAAATAATTTAAATTAGCTGGTTATAAGACTAAAATGAAGAGAATCTCTTGGGTAGTTACCTTTTATTTAAAGTTAATTTTATTGTGATATAATTTATATACAATATAGTTCACTTTTTAAAAGCATGCAATTCCATGAGCTTTGACAAATCTATACAGTCTATAACCATCACCATAATCTTCCAGAAAGTGTTATCTTGTGCCTTTGTGGTCAGTCCCATCCCCCTACCGTGGCTTTTGGCAAACACAACTCTGATTTCTGTGCATATAGATTTGCTTTTTCTAGAATTTCATATAAATGCATTCATACAATATGTAGTCTTTCAGTCTGGCTTCTTTTACTTAGCATAATGCTTTTGAGATTTATTCATGTTGTTGAGTGTATCAATGGTTCATTCCTTTGTGTTGTTGAGTGGAATTCTTTTGCATACATCTACCACCACAGTGTATTTATCCATTCACCAGCAGATGGACATTTCGGTTGCTTCTACTTTTGAGTTTTATGACTAAAACTCCACGAATATTTGAGTATAAGGAGTGGGATTGCTGGGTGGTATAGTATGGTATATTTAACTTTATAAGAATGGCAGTTAACTTTTCAAGTTCATGACAAATTTGGATGAGATCTTTAAGAATGGAAGTTATTGTTTTTATATAAAATTAATTATGGCCTAAGGTGATCTGATGTCTGCTTACAGTACATTGAGAGAGAAGGGGACATAAGTCCCCACATGTATTAATGCAGAATTACTTTCCTTTAGCATGCCAGTGCCATCTGCTTCTACTAGTGTCTAGTACATGTACTCTCAAAGCTTCATTTGAGAAGGATTAGAAAAGACGGCTCATGGGCCGGCCGAGTGGCGCAGTGGTTAAGAGCTGGCTTGGGACGCCAGCAGCTCTGGTTCGGATCCCACGTATGAGGGCCAGTCACACTGCCCTCTTAAAAAACAAAAAGACAGCTCCAAGGTTCATTACAATCCCGCATATCAGTGGTCTATTGATTGCAGGAGTTTTGCCTGAAGAGCAGAAAATATCATTGTCACCAAAGCTCTAGGTCACAATATATATCATAGAAAGTACTCTCCTGTGGGTTATCTCATTTGATCCTGGAAACAGCCTGGGAATCCAGCTGGATCTATGGTATTTCACAAGGCCACTGGGACTCTAACAACATTATTATTCTTTTTTTAAAAAGCATTTCATTTACAGCTTAAAAACGCCTAAAGGCTGTGGAACATACCTCCACCCAACCCTGAGCTCTCTTCATGTCACCGAACTGCCCCTCATCCCCCTCTGAGTTCAGTCCCAGCCTTGAACCTCCAAAGGGAGGGTAAGCTTGAGGGATGTCTATTGAGCACAATGGTTGGAAACAAAAATATGTTTTTGTTTTTTCTTTTCTACCAGGCGGAAATGATTTTCTTCAGTTCATGTGGAATTATTGTCCCTATATTACAGATGGTGTAACTGAAATTTGGAGAAATTAGAAAATTACTCAAAGGTCATTTTACTAGGAAGTGGTGTGTCTGGGTCTGCTTAAACTGTGCTGCCTCACTGAAGTTTGAATGGGAAGCAGAAGATTCCTCAGACTTTAGGATCAGAGATATTCATTGTCGTGTAGGCAGTCAGTATGCCAATAAGATCCCACCATCTGCTTCTCCTTTTGATAGAGAGGAAATTGAGGAATGAATGAGGCATTGGGTTTTTGAAGGAATTCTAGGAATAGGAAAGGGAGCAGAAAGGAGCTGATAGATAAGTGTTAGAAGGAACCTGAGAAACTTCTAGGCCCTGGGTATGCCAAGAAGGAGTGAGGGTAGGAGTGAAAAAGAGCAAAGAAAGCTCCAAGGTCCTGGAAAAGCTGGTGTCAGAGCACACGTGTCACCATATTCCCAGTAATTCCCAGGCAGCTCCAAGAATAGGTCTTACCACTTACTCCTGGGTCGAGAGAGCAGTCATCTGAACAAAGACTGAATGATTTCTTGGAATATCCTAAACTCCTGAAATCTCCCCACCTGTATGAAACTTCTTTTACAGAGGGCATAATGTTTCACCAACAATTAGAGAGAAAAACAAGTTCTGGTTGAAGATGGGACACTTATTTTAAGAGCTGATTAGTATCAGGCACAGTAAGGAATAGGTACTATATGTATGTTCTCATTTAATCTTTCCAAGAGTCCTGTGCAGGAGATATTATTAGTTCCCTTTTGTACACAAAAACGATGAAACTGAGAGGTTAAGAAACTGTTTACCTTCAATGTATGAATATACCTTTTATGAGCCAGTAAATAGGTTCTGTGTCCAGAAGTATTTTTGTCATACATGAGTATGTATAGTGTTATGATTACTGAAGATTTTTGAAAACAAACTTCTTAATTAAGCAACAGGTTTTCAGAGATGCACTGATTGAAGCATCACTCTTTTGCACATAGAGCAATTATGGTAACAAGTAACTCTTGGAACCAGGAGTATCTGGTGCTGTTGTGGTCATTTATAAATTGGAGAGGTGTTAGGTAGAAGTAGAAATTTACTCATTCCTGGAACTTAAACTTTTTAAGGGATATTTAAAGTTTTTTTCACATATGTGTTTTAAGCATTTTTTAAAGTAAGGTGAGAACAAGTGACTTTTTATTATTCCACACACATCAATATGGCTCTTGAGCTTTAAAATACCTCATCTCTTCTGTTTTGCATAACATGACTCTTAACTGTATGTTTTTGGTTGCTTTCACTTTTGCTTCTGATGAACTTCAAGTTCATTATTTTGGGATTGATTACTTTTGATGACCGGATAAATATTTGGTTCCTAAAATATTCCAGATGTTGTTCTGTTGGATGATTGAAATAATTTTTTATTTGCATTTTAAAAGGCTAAAATTTTTACTGAAATATGCACTGTGTTAACTTTCATTGGCAAATATTTAGGCATTCCAGTCTGTTAATATCTATATTCTGGATATAGCTTTGTAATCAATAGTTTAAGGGCTAGTGGGTAGAACTGACTCCACACAGCATGGACTAACCTTAATCTGACAATTTTTCTTTGCCATTTTGCATCAAGAAAGCCCTTCGTTCAGCCCAGGATCTTCATTGAATACTAAGAGCTGAAGGCTATGGCTATTGATACTACAGAATTTGATACTACACTGTTCTATCGCCGAATAAGTTGCTGCAGCCAAAACGGTTCAGTCATGGTACATCATTAGGGTGTGCCCAGCTTCTGGCCTGGCCAAAAGCTTAGGAGGGGTGATAGCATCTAATGAGTTTGGACCTTTCAAAAAATCAGCATGTGAACTCTTGGGCAAGTTTTGTTGGTGTCAGCTGAGGGCAGCCCTTTCTGAAACAAGTGCGTTCTCCCCAAGGAAGGTGAGGGGGGTATACCCAGCCACCTGCCCTGAAGTGATGATATTCACTTTCGATTCTGGTGAGTTCAGCTAACATTGCATTCACCCAGAAAGCGTGTGACTAACTAATGTGAAGGTGACTGGGAATGTCTGTAAGAAAGGTACTAAACTCCCCAGGCATAGGCAGAAGAATGGCTTTTATCAAAGATACCCCTTCAGGCAATTTGTCTGACAGGCCTCCTGGATAAATCGGTTCTGAAAGAAATCGCTTTTGTCTAGAAAAGGTGTTTCGATGCTTTCTGAGATCAGGAGAAAAATGTTTGAAAGGGCCACAAGCCCTGCAGCTAGCTTGTTTCCAGGGAATATGCTCAGCTGTTGAAGACAGCTGGGCATGTCAGACACGCCCATGATGCAGACAGCACCATGTGCTCCCTGCCTGCAGAATCCTCTGGGTTGGGTGCTTTGTTGTTAAGGCCTTAAATGGCTGATAAATAATCAAGACTGATGGCTGATGTTTAAGGTAAAGATTAAATAAGAAAAAAAGAATGGAAGGCAGAGTTAATACAGGAATCCACATTGTTTTAAGGTTTGATTTTTTCTGTTTTGGAGGTTTTATAGGATTTCCTTTATACTCATATTGGTTTCAAGAAGATTGAAAATTGGGTTCAAACTTTCAGGGTTAGAATAAATACACTATTGTGTGATTGTCTCAGTTAAGAAATATGTGAAAAGAGTTAATTGGGGTAGTATTTCAATGCTGAAGTGGGTTTTTTTAAAAACTAACTTTAAGAAAGGGATAGAATAAACTCTTTATTTTTCATGTACTTTTAATTATTTTACATAATTTTTGAATAGGTAATTCTTTTAATGGTTCAACAATAAATATAAAAAGGTCTATGGTGAAAAATCTTCCTTCAACTCCTGTCCTACTCTCCACGGTAACCATTTTGTGCATATATAAGAAAAATGAATATATATGTAATCCCTCCCCACATTTTATACAGATGGAACATCCTATACATCTTGTTATGTGATACCTTGCCTTATTGTTTAGAGCAGTTTTAGGTTCGCAGCAAAACTGAACAGAAAGTAAGAGTTCCCATCTACCCTCTGTGCCCTCCTCCACCACACATACCCTTACCACTGTCAACATTCTCCATCATAGTTTGTTACATTCAGTGAGCCCACATTGACACAGCAATATCACCCCAAGTCCATAGTTTACCTTAGGATTCACTCTTGGTGTTTTACATTCCATGGTTTTGGACAATTCTATGGCAGGTATCCATCATTATAGCATCATACAGAGTAGTTTCACTGCCCTAAAAATTCTCTGTACTCTGCTTGTTCATCCCTCCCCTCACAATCCCAGGCAACCACTAATCTTTTTACTGTCTCCATAGTTTTGCCTTTTCCAGAATGTTGTATAGTTGGAATCATACAGTATGTAGCCTTTTCAGATTGGCTTCTTTTACTTAGTAATATGCATTTAAGGGCCCTCCATGTCTTTTCATGGCTCGATAGCTCATTTGTTTTGAGCACTAAATAATATCCCATTATCCCATTGTCTGTATGTACCACAGATTATTTATCCATCACCTACTGAATGGCATCTTGTTTGCATCCAAGTTTGGCAATTATGAATAAAGTTGCTATAAACATCCATGTGCAGGTTTTTGTGCAGACATGTTTTCCAGGGTAAATACCAAGGAGCACAATTGCTGGATCATATTGTAAGAGTATGTCTAGTTTTATAAGAAACAGCTAACTTGTCTTCCAAAGTGTGGATACCACTTTGTGTTCCTAACAAGAACGGATGAGAGTTCCTGCTGCTCCACGCGCTCACCAGCATGTGGTGTTGTCAGTGTTCTGGATTGTGGCCATTCTGATAGATATGCAGTGGTGTGTCATGTTCCAATTCGCCTTTCCCTGATGACATGATGTGGGACATAGTTTCATACACTCACTTAGCATTTGTGTATCTTCTTTGGGGAGGTGTCTGTTAAGATCTTTGGCCCATTTATTCATTAGGTTGTTTGTTTTCTTATTATTTAGTTTCAAGAGTTTGCATATTTTGGATAACAGTCCTTTGTCAGAGATGTCTTTTGCAGGTAGTTTCTCCTGGTATGTGGCTTATCTTTTCATTCTCAGTGTCTTTCACAGAGCAGAAATGTTGAATTTTAATGCAGTCCAGCTTATCAATTCTTTCTTTCATGGATTATGCCTTTGGTGTTTTATCTGAAAAATCATTGCCAAACCCAATGTCATCCAGATTTTCTCCTATGTTATCTTTAAGGAGTTGTAAAGTTTTATGTTTTACATTTAGGTCTGTGATTCATTTTGAGTTAATATTTGTCAGAGGTGTCAGATCTGTGTCTACAATCTTTTTTATTTTCTTGCACATAGATGTCCAGTTATTTTACCACCATTTGTTGAAAAGACTGTTTTCTACATTGCAGTGCCTTTGCCCCTTTGTTAAAGATAAATGGACTATATCTATGTGTGTCTACTTCTGAATTCTCTGTTCCATTGATCTATTCTTTTGCCAATATCACATTGTTTTGATTATTGCAGCTTTATAGTAAGTCTTGAAGTCAGGTAGTATCAACCTCCAACTTTGTTAATGCTGAGCTTGCTATATGGATCATTTGCTTCTCCATCTAAACTTTATATCCAGTTCACTAATTTCCACAAAACAGCTTGCTGAGATTTTGATTGGGATTGTGTTGAATTCATAGATAATGTTGGGAAGACCTGACATCTTGACAATATCTAGTCTTTCATATATTCATGAACATGTAATATCTCTCTATTTATTCTTCTTTGATATCTTTCATCAGACTTTTGTAGTTTTCCTCATATTGACCTTGTACATAGTTTGCTGGATTTATACCTAAGCATATTTTTTGAGTGCTATTGTAAAGAGTAATGTATTTTTTTAATTTCAAATTCCACTTGTTCATTGATGGTATACAGGAAAGTAATCAACTTTTACTTTTTTTTTTAATTAGTTTTAGGTGTGCAACACAATGCAATAGCTATACTCTTTACCTCCCAAAGTGACAACCCTCCTCCCTCAGTTCACCACCTCACTCCTCCCCCATATCATACATATCTATTACAATTCCTTTGATTCCCTTCCACAGCACATCCTGTGACTATCTATATATTCAGTTACAGTTGGCATACAATATTATACAACATCAGCTTCAGGTGTACAGTGCAGTGATCAAGCCTCTACTCCATCCAAAATTTTTACATTATTATATTCCCCAAACTATGTTTCATATGCCTGTGGCAATATTGTAGTTGCCTATTTATGCTGTCTAATCCCTTCCCCTTCCCCTCCCCCATATCCCCACCCCCATCCCAACTAGCAACCCTCAGTTTTTCCTCTATATCTATGAGTCTGTTTACTTTGATCATTCTTTCAGTTTTTCAGATTCCACATATAAGTGAGATCATATGGTACTTGTCTTTCTCCGACTCACTTATTTCATTTAACATAACAGTCTCTTCACAACATTATCAATTAGATTCCCAGAACTGCCCCCATATCCCTGCGGCAACATTGTAGTCACCCACTTACGCTGTCCAAAACCTTCCCCCTCTCCCTCAGTCCCACTCCCTCCCAGCCAGCAACCATCAGTTTTTCCTTTATATCTGCTTGATATGACTTCAATCTTCTTAAATTTACTGAGACTTGTTTTGTGGCCTAACGTGGTCTATCTTGGAAAATGTCACATGTGTACTTGAGAAGAATGTATATTCTGTTTTTTCAGGGTGAAATGCTTTAAAAATATCAACGAAGCCCAGCTGGTCTAAAGTGTCATTTAAGGCCCCTCTTACTGTGTTGATTTTCTGTCTAAAGGGTCTGTCCATTGGTGACAATAGGGTGTTGAAGTCCCCTACTGATAGTGTTACTGTTGATCTCTGTCTTTATGTCTGTCAAAATCTGTTATATGTAATTAGTAGTTCCTATGTTGGGTGCATAGATGTTTACTAGGGTTATAGTGCTCTTCTTTGTCTTTTATTATAGTCATTTTAAAGTCTATTTTGTCCAAAATAAGTATTGATACTCCAGCTTTTTTTTCCTCTCATTTCCATTTGCATGAAATATCTTATTCCATCTGTAAACAGCATATCCATGTGTCCTATTTTTCTTATCCACTCAGCCACTCTCTGTCTTTTCATTGGAGCATTTAGCCCATTCACATTTAAAATGATTATTGATAGGTGCATATGTATTGCCATTTTGTTATTTGTATTCCTGGTCTTCCTGGGTTAGCTTGTTTACCCCTTTCTTTTCTTTAAAAAAGCCCTTTTAACATTTCTTGCAATGCTGGCTTGGTGGTAATGAATTTCTTACGCTTTTTCTTTTCTGAGAAGCTCTTTATTTCTCCTTCAATTTTAAGTGATAGCCGTGCTGGCTAGAGCAATCTTCGTTGCAGGCCTTTATTTTGTGTCACTGAATATCTCCTGCCACTCCCTTCTGGCCTGCAGAGTTTCTGTAGACAAGTCAGCTGTTAGTCTAATAGGAGTTCCTTTGTATGTGACCTGCTGTCTTTCTCTTGCTGCCTCTAGGATTCTGTCTCTGTCTTTAACCTTTGCCATTTTAACTATGATGTGTCTTGGTGTGGACCTGTTTGGGTTCAGCTTGTTTGGAACCCTCTGCACTTCCTGGGCATGTCTGTTGATTTCCTTCACCAGGGTAGGGAAGTTTTCAGTCATTACTTTTTCAAATACATTCTTGACCCCTTGCTTCTTCTCTTCTCCTTCTGGTATTCCTATGAGTCAAAGGTGGTTGCGCTTCACCTTGTCCCATAGGGCTCTTAAACTATTTTCATTGATTTTTATTCTTTGGTCTTTTTGTTGTGCCAACTGGGTGATTTCTGCTATTTTGTCTTCCAAATCGCTGATCCACTCCTCTATTGCTTCATCTACTCTATTGGTGATTCCTTCAAGTGTGTTCTTCATTTCAGTTATTGTATTCTTTAGTTCTAACTGTTTTTTTTTTTTTATGATTTCTCTATCCTTCCTTATGTCCTCAATAAGTTCCTTAAACATTCTTATCATCAGTATTCTAAACTCTGTCTCTGAAAGGTTGGCTCCCTCTGTTTCATTTAGTTCCATTTCTAGAGGTTTCTTCTGATCATTTACTTGTGACATGTTTCTTTGTTTCCCCATTCTGGCTATTGCTCTGGGATTGCTTTGATGTATTGCATAGATCACCAGGAGAGCCCTGGCTGGATCATGCAGGCACACAGCTCACGGCCCAACACTCCCAGGAAAACTCCCAGTTTCAGCCTGTCCCAATCAGCCGCTCACAGATCAGGCCGAGCAGCCCAACAACCAATCACCAGCCTGGCAACTCTGCAAGCGCAGTGTGGAGAGCCAGGACCCGAGGCGGCTCACGCACTCCAGGGTCTCAGTGGGCAACCTGTTGGAGCTGGAGGGCACCCACCCAGCGTTTCCCTGGCAATGCAGTATAAGCTGGGTGGAGGGTGGGGATCCAAGGCCGCATGCGCGCACGCACACACACACTTCTGTGCCAATTCCACCAGACCAATGAGGTCCCGGACCTGATCTTCTGTGGGTGGGCCCAACCCTGACAAAACGTCACCCTCCTTACACCACTCGCATGCAGGCTTCACACCAGAGGAACAATAGTCCAAAAACCTCCAGCCTTTGTACCAAAGGTGCTCAGCTCAGTCCATCCCTGCAGGCTCCCGGGTCCGGCTCACACAGCCAATCCCTCCACCAGGAACCAGGTAAGTGCTCACCGGCGAACAAGCCTGTGCGCCGGCCCCACTGATTCTCCAGCCGCTCTTAGTCCCACTGAGCTGAGCAAAGAGAGTCCTCACCAATTTAGCAGCTATCCTGGAACTTCTCCTCCCGGCAAAGGAACTCTGGGCTGGTGAGCTTGGTGTGCGGCCAGAGGGTCTCTCCCCCAACCGAAGAAGGCTTCCCAGAGCTGGGGCTTCCCTCACGGGGCTCACCCTCTCTCGTCTCTGCCTCTCCTACCAGACCTGACGTGGTCTCCTCCCCAAGTTCCTCGACCAGTGGCTCCATTCATCCAGCACTCCGGGGACCCCCAGGGCTGAATGCCGTATAATTTGTTTGTAACCTTGGTGTGATCCTGGGAGGCAGCCAGCACAGCGTCCATCTGTTCCGCCATTTTACCAGAAGCTTCTGGAAAGTAATCAACTTTTGTATAATTAACCTTGTATCCTGAAACCTTATAATTGCTTATTAGTTCTGGAATTTTTTTGTCATTTTTCTGGATTTTTTACATAGACAATCATGTCATCTGCAAACAAACACAGTTTTATTTCTTCCTTCCCTGTCTGTGTACCTCTTATTTACTTTTATTACCTTATTGCATAAGTGAGGACTTCCAGTATGATGTTGAAAAATAGTCTTGTTCTTGTTCTTTATCTTAGTGGGAAAACTTCAAACTTTAAATTTCTCACCACTAAGTATGATGTTAGGTGTAGATTTTTTGTAGTTGTTCATTATCAAGTTGAGGAAGTTCTTCTCTGTTCCTGGTTTATTGAAGGTACCTTGCTTTTTTCCTTAATATAATTTATATTCTTTTTTTTCCCCTTAATATAATTTAGAGAACTTTCTATTATGGACATCAAGAGCTGCATTATTATTATTATTATTATTTATAGCTGAATAGTACTCCATTGCATGAATATACTACAGTTTATTTAACCTGATCTCTGATGGTGGGTATTTAGGTTATTTTCACATCTTTTCTTAGCAATATTAATGCTGCAGATCATTTTGCATGTATGAAAATTCCCAAAAGTTGAAATAGTGAGTAAAAGCATATGCATACATGTGTTGTTTTGATTACTAAATTGCCCTCTGTAGGGACTGTACCAATTTATACTCATATCAGTTATATATGAGATATTTGAAAGCTATATCTCAGTGTAGTTTTTTTTTTTTTTTTGAGGGCAGTGTCACTTGCCCTCATATGTGGGACCCGAACCGGGGCCGCTGGCTTCCTAAACCAGCGCTTAACCACTGCGCCACTCGGCCGGCCCCTCAGTGTAGTTTTAATTTGCATTATTCTTACTATAAGTGAGGCTGAGTATATTATCTATCTCTTTTTATATTTAAGAATCACATTTCTTTTTTATTTCCACATCCTTTGCTTGTTTTTCTATTGGACTATTGGTCTTTTTCTTAGTGAGGTGTAATAGCTCTTTGCATATTATGGAGATTATATGTTTGTCTGATATGAATTACAACTGTGTGTATGTGTATAGACTGTTTTAACAGAGTGGATTCTCTGCCCCAGAGGTGTTCAAACATATGATCACTTGATAGGAGTATTATAGCAGGTATTCTTGGATCAGACCTCTGCACTTACAATTTTTAGAATACATTTCCATTCTCACCTTTTATGATTCATTGATTAAACATTGCCTTATTTAGACTAGAAAACCTAGGTCTGGTTAACTATGCACTCTCCACATAAAGCAGCTTGGTTTAACATAGTCCACTCAGCATCTCTGTAGGAGACAGAGCCGGAACACTTGGCAATCACACATTTGTCACGTATCCAATGACCTACACCTTTGCACCCTTTTCCCTAGGAATAAGGAAGCAGCTGTGTCCTATCACCTTTGAGTATTTTGGCCAACAGCCTGGCATCTTGAGAATTTATCCAGCATGCTTTTCAGAGGTATTTAGATTCTTTTTAGAAGAAAGCAAAGTCATTAGAAAGAAACCAAGAACATTAAAGAGTTATGGCTCTTGTGTAATTTGGCTACAAGAAACAAAGCCAGTTTCTGTTCAGTACTTAGTGTAAGATGAACTGAAAACTGCAAAGAAACATATTTAAAGATAATTAATAAATTTTTATAATAATTTTGTCAAATTGCTCATATCACACATTTTACAGGCAGCTTGAAAACATTGTGCACACTAAAAAGATGAAAGCATTTGATATTTATTTTCTGGAGGTGAATGGACAAGAAGAGTCCTGGATTTTTGAAGTCCCAAGAAAATGATTCTGCGTATACTGCACATAGTTACCAACTGCTCAAAATTAGGAAGGCCTCAGTCAGGACTTTGGACATGTCGAGAAACTTTATGGGGCTGATCGAAGTGAATGCCAATGAGAAGTCAACAACTGCTGTAGATTTTTGTTCAAGTGCTATTTTTTTACTTTTCAAGTTTAAGAGCAAGATCTCACTAAGAGTACTTGATGGCAGACATTTTCTAGGATGGACGAAGTTAGTTTAGGGCATAACAAACAATTTGTCACTTCAGTTTTATTTTTTTGAAAAGTTTTCTTTCTCTTCAATTCTTTCTTAATTAGCTTTCTGATCCTTATAACTCTGTATCTCATTTTTTCCCCTTCAAATTCTATTCTTTCTGATCTCCTGTGGCTGCAGTCAAAGGAATACATTCTTTACTTTCTTTTTGTCTTCTTTCCTTGAGGGAACATCCCTTGCACTTAGGGACTACCTGACGTTGTTCAAGAAGAATGAATTCTGTATCTGAAAACCATGCCAGATGCTGCAAAGTGTACTACTGTGATGACAGCCCCCAATTGTGTGTGTGTGTGGGAGTGTTAGGGGAGGCCAAGAAAGAACTTGGTTATTCTCAGGATTTTTTTGTGGATAATCTGGAACCTGATGAGGTTATAGGTAGAAGTTGATGCTCTGGGGAATGGTGGACAAGCCAGCCCTGCCAGGATTCATGCAAATCAAATCATTGTGGGACCCACTCTATTTGGCCAGCCATGGAAAACACTTCAAGACACCTTACTCCCTAGGCATCTGGTAGGAACAGTCAATAATCTTCTCTGTCAGTGAAAAACTGGGTCAGAGAAAGGGAGGGTAGAGAGAATTAAAAAGAAGCAGCATTTTTTTCTAACCAAAGTTATATGATCTCCAGGTTGAATTCATAATAATGATGGGGAAGAGAAAGTTTAAATGAATATATCTACACAGAGCACTAAAAATGGAGTTTGAGCATATGCAAACAGCACATCAACTGCAGCTCTGAGGTGATGCGAAGCACAGGCTCTGGGGTAAGAAATAAGCTTGTGCCAAGAAACCATCTGGGAAAACTCTTTGACTAATTTGAATTGAACCGAGCTGAGACCTTAAGCATTTCTTTCCAATGAGAGCAAAGCTGAACAATGACACAAGCTGATGTTCAGTTGAGATGTGTCCTCGCCTAACAGCTGTCACGATAAGTCCACGCTGCTCCTGAAAGCTAGATAATTAACTGCTGTTTGCTTTGAAGTCTATGGAAAGCTGCTTCCTACTGTGGTACATTTACAACTTCTACAACTGCCACGTCAAGTGTTCAGAGCCTCAACTGCCTAAGTCGCACTAACTCCTTTAGATGTTTAAGCTTCTCAAAAGTATTCAAATCCTTGAAGCTGCTATATGAGGTCTTTCAAGACAAGTGTTTTTTAAAAAAATATGACTTATTTTTTAATCATCAGATTATTAAATAAGTTTACTAAAACATCACTATAAGTCATGGATGTTTGTAGCTTTCAAAAAAAGAAATTATTGAGGGAGAGCTGTTTTCAAGGGGTCAAATTTGGGAGGAATGAGTATAGGATTGATAAATCAATAGAATTCTCCAGATATTAGCATCACACTAAGAAACATGAACAAAATGTTAGTTTATTTTTTATAATCCTAATAAGCAAGACAATTTCGACTCTTTACCTTAGAATTTTCAAAATAGGCCTTAGGAAAAATATATACTTATAAAAAGATTCAGACTTAAGTTTCAGAACAAACATAAGTTTAAACAAGTGTATGTATATATTAAAGGTAACAGGGAATAAAATGCAATTGAATGAACAATTTGATTTATTTATGTTTCATATATAGCTCTCTGTGTCAATGTGCCAATTGGATCTCTGTAAAGGACTTTGGTTTCTAGAACTTAATCATTCAAGTCAAAGTGAATATAATTTTATTTTGAGGTTGCTGTAAAGAGGAAATAGTTAACATGATTTAAAAAAAATTAAAAAAATTTTTTTTTATCTTTCAATTACAGTTGACATTCAATATTGTATTAGTTTCAGGTGTACAGCATAGTGGTTAGACATTCATATAATTTACAAAGTGTTCCCCCGATAAATCTTATGCTCACCTGACATCATACATATAGTTATTGCAATATTATTCACTATATTCCCTAAGCTGTACTTTACATCCCTGCGACTATTTTGTAATTTGTACTTAATCTCTTTACCTTTTTTTTCCCAGCCCCCCAACCCCCTCCCATCTGGCAATCATCAGTTTGTTCTCTTAACACAATACTTTTAAAGATAATGTTTCACAGCATAATTTTGAAATGGATTAATAAGACTCTGAAATTATGTGAGTTAATTTTATATACATTACACTGTAATGAGAAAAAATGCCAGTGTTTTCATGCTGAGATTATTTGGTAGGGTTAACAAAGGGTAATTGCCAGTTGGGATTTATCTTTGTAGTAAAAATCAAATGTGGACTGCATTGAAACAGAAATTCAGGACTTACCCTGTCCTGTGGAAATCATCTACACTTATGGAAGCTTCATAATTATTTTTATTTTAAATTTATGTTGTTTTGCCTTTAGGGAGTTGATGGAAAGGCATTATGAGTGCTTTTGTGGCTAAAGTTGAAACTGTTTCATTAAATGATAATGGATCTAATAGCCCAGTTAAAAAGAGTCAATATATTAGCGTGTTTTCAGCACTTAATGCTGATATGGCTTAAGTTCAGGAATTGCTTTTGGGCCCATAGCACTGAATGTCATATGTGAGCATAGTTTAGGAAGGGGTTTGTTCTTTTGCTATAAGGAAATAACCATTTTGTCTATAAATGACTCTGATTTTTAACAAAGAAGCAATTTTTAGATGCAACCAATTGATTTATTTTGGCCCAAAGAAAGATTCGGACATCTATTTGAACATTAGGAACACAGCATGGAGCAAGGCCTTCGATAGCTCAGTTGGTAGAGCGGAGGACTATAGTGGTATGACAAGGAACACAAACAGCATGGCTCACTGGACTCAGCAACAGACTAGAATTTGGGTGATATGCCTCTAACTTTCTTTAGCATCTTTGCTATAAAATGAGCTAACAGAGTAATTGGGAGGGATTACTGATTTTAAAGTATTGTGCAGGAGATTTTTGCTGATTGTTTTTTTTTTAATTATGCTATAGTAAAGATGTATTTTAAAAAATGCATTTTTTCTTGACTGATGTAAGAGATTTAAAGTTGTGCCATTTCAACCAGATTAAATTACAATATGTATTATTTATTTATTTGCAGTTTTGAGCACTTAAAAGTACATTATGCAGAGAGAACAAAGACTGCAGCCTCAGCTTAGCCCACAATTCCATGTGACAGCCCTTGTTCTTGTCTTCAGAAATCACCAGATCATGTGGCTTTGGATACAACTTTGTCAGCTCTTTTAAAATCAAGCAATACTCATTTAAGTATAATCTTCCAATATTTGGAAACAGAAAAATTCTATGTCTTCACAACACATGAACCACATGTAGTGATAAACCATATGGTATGGACTACCCAGACAATTGAGTTTGCAAACTTATCATAGAAAAAGTGCTACATACCTCATTGCTGAATATCACTATGTTCACCTTTGAAGTGCTCCCCTTGGGAAGCTATGCACTGCTGCCAGCGCCTTGTCCACCCTTCAAAGCAATTTTAGAACTCTTTCTGGAATAGCAATCAGAGCTGTCATCGTATTACCCTTGATGTCCTGAATGTCATCAAAATGTCTTCCTTTTAATATTTCCCTTATCTTTGGGTAAAGAAAGAAGTCACTGGGGGCAGATCAGGTGAGTAGGGAGAGTGTTCCAATACAGTCATTTATTGACTGGCTAAAAACTCCCTCACAGACAGTGCCGCGTGAGCTGGTGCATTGTCGTGATGTGAGAGCCATGAATTGGTGGCGAAAAGTACAGGTCTTCTAACTTTTTCAAGCAGCCTTTTCAGCACTTCCAAATAGTAAACTTGGTTAACTGTTTGTCCAGTATGTACAAATTCATAGTATATAATCACTCTGATATCAAAAAATGTTAGCAGTGTCATTGCAACAAGTTCACGAACTTAATGTCAAACCTCATAGAAATGACTCTTGAAATATGTAATTTTACTAACCATTGTCACTGCAATAAATTTAATTTAAAAAAATATCTCATCACAAGAAAAAAGAGTTTTTACATGTGTCAACTCAATAATTTTACCAATGTTTAGAACCATGAAGCCAGTCAGTTGTGGGGACACAATAGAACAAAGTAATGGTAATAGCTAACATTTATTTCTTACTTTTGCAGGTACTTTTCTAAGCTTTTTACATATATTAACTTATTGAATCCTTATAGCAATCCTCAGGTAGGTACTGTTATTACTTCTGTTTCATGGATGAGAAGGTCAAACTACAGAGAGGATAAATTGTAAATGGCAGAGCTGGGATTTGAACCTGTGCAGGCTGTTTTTAGGGCCCATGCTTATGTCCACAATAATTATAACTAACTCCCAACATGACTACTGATTTGCTGTATTTACAGCAATGCATGCCAGTAGCCAGTAACCAAGACTTTTCCCCCAGTGTTTAAGCTAAGCACTGCTGACCTGGAGGCAGGGCCAACGTTATCATTTTGGCACAGTGCACCAGGTCCTAAGGCCCATGACACTTTTAGGAGGCCAAAAAAATGTTTTCATTTCTTTTAAAATCAGGAGAAATATGTGACTATACTCTAATCTGGATCACATTTGTCTTTATACCAGTATAGTCATAATTTATATTTCATATATTTTAAAATGTGCCCTGGGACATCATAATGTGGCCCGACTGGAGGGCAGAGCAGAGGTAGATGTGTGGGTATGGCCTAAGCTGCCACTCACAGACCCTTCTGGGGGCTCCTTGTGTGTTTTACTCTTTTCTGTAGGTTGGCACCCAAGCCAGCCATGCAGAGCCCATCTCAGGCAAAGCTGCTCAACTCACTGTCAGACCTTTGGCTTCTCCCTAAAGCTGCCCCCACCCTTTCTCACCTTTGTCACCAGGTGGGTACTGGCTTCCCCTTTTCTCTCATGCACTGTAGTGAGGCAAGCATGTTCACATGTTCCCCTGTGGGCCTGTGGGTGGATTTGGTCTTGTCTGTACAATTATTAACAAATCACAGTGAGTTGTCAACATTAAACATGAGAGATTTCACATAAAAATTGGGATTTCTGGCTTCTCTTGAAAAACCAGAAGTCTTGCTAGTATTGGGCTTACCTATGTTGCATGACTCCATTCTGTTGGTGCTGAGTGGAGCTGTTTGCTTCAGTCACCTGGCAGCCCTGCCTGGCCCTGTAGACACTGGAATTTCAACCTTTGCACTAAGGCATAGATGACAACTTAAAGTATTATCTTCCCTCAAAATTTTTGCAGGTTCACAGAGAAGGAAGGAAACTGTAGAGATTATATGAGGTTTGACAATTAAGTTCACGAACTTGTTGCATCAATGTTGCTAGCCTTTTTTGATAGCAGAGGGATTATTCATTATGAATTTGTACTAACTGGATAAACAGTTAACTAAGTTTATTATTCGGAAGTCCTGAAAAGGCTGCTTGAAAAAGTTAGACGAAAATGACCTGAACTTTTTGCCAATAATTCATGGTTCTTGCATCACGACAATGTACCAGCTCATACAGCACTGTCTGTGAGGGAGTTTTTAGCCAGTAAACAAATAACTGTATTGGAACATCCTTCCTAGTCCCCTGATCTGGCCCCCCAATGCCTTCTTTCTTTACCTGAAGATTAAAAGAAATATTGAAAGGAAGACATTTTGATAACATTCAGAACATCAAGGGTAATAAGACGACAGCTCTGATTGCTATTCCAGAAAAAGAGTTCCAAAATTGCTTTGAAGGGTGGCCCAGGCACTGGAGTCAGTGCATAGCTTCCCAAGGGGAGTACTTCGAAGGTAACCATAGTGATATTCAACAGTTAGGTATGTAGCAGTTTTTCTAGGCTGAGTTCGCAAACTAAATTGTCAGACTTTGTACAATAATAATGAAATTTCAGGTTTCAGGTATTAGGGCTTCTACATATCATGTCAAGTAAGGCCTTTGCTCACTGTCGTATGAGCAAGGCTTGTCCTGAGCCTTCACATGAATGGTGTCACCAGAGCAGCCTGGTCTCCAGGGAAAAAGTAAGGTGGAAAGTGAGGCAGGATAGCCCAGCTGGAAGTTGATTTGTACCCAACCCCACACCCATATCCCTTCAAGTGCTCTATCTTGCTGAAACCAGGTAAAATATGAATTGGATACAGAATTCCTGCATTTCTTATTTTTAATTTTATTATTATTCTTTTGAAAGACAGGACTTCAAAGAAGCTGGCAGGTGCTAACTTCAAAGAATGCACATAAAACACTGTCCAGACAGTTCAGTTCCACTGGACAACTCTACGTGCCCCCAGATGTGAAAAGTGTTTACTGTAGCGTCTTGTTGGGAATCTTTCTATTTAAGAATGAGATTTTAAATCTTCCCATAACAATGCAGGCTTTGTAAACCTTGCCTGTGTTTTTATTAATACCATGTGAGCTTTCTGTGTGGGTACAATATTGCTGTTGCTCAGCTTCTGACATTGGTACTGAGGATGGAAGAAACGTTATCACTTTTGTAAGGCTCCTCCCATGTCTTAATATTAGTGATTAGAATCCCAGATAGGTGTGCAAAGTTCTCACCTTTGGTTCTACCACATTGATAGTGTTTCCCTAGAGAATTTGTAGTTATGTATGCTCAGTGCTTAACATAAATATATGAGGTATCTGATTACTTAGATTGCTAGTTACTGAATATAGGGTGTGACCAAATAAGATTTTTGTGATCATCTTTTTAATAAGAGGAAGATGACATCGCACTGACTGAAAGCCCTTTTGCCTGCAGATGAAGGAGAACTTCATAGATAGAATATGATCATTTGACTGCATTTTCTTACCCAATTCAATGCCTGACAACCCAGAATTCTTTCTTTGTTAATATTTCTCATTCACATACTGTATGAATTCGGGCTTGTACATATGTGGCACTCAGGTGATACACAGGGTGTGGAAGACATAGTTCCTGTCCTCGGTGAATTTAGTCCAATTGGTGAGCTAGGACTAAAGACAGAACAGTGGGCCTTCTACACTGCTATATATGAAGTGCCAATGGGATGGAGATATAAATGACTTAGTGCACCAGCTGTTCAAAGTGGAGGCAGTCTGGCTTAGACTGGGCCACTCAGAGCAGGCTAAAGCAGGTCCTATACAGAGGACACAAAGTATGGCTGATGGGTGGAGGTCACTGGGGTTGAGAAGGTCAGAGCCGAGTTATAGAAAGATGGAGTTCAGGCCAGATGGAGGCAGGGATGGGGGAGTTGCAAGGCCAAGGAACTTCTGCTTTATCCTACAGATAACATTAAGGCATTTTTATGCAAGGGAGGGAAGGAGATGATGAAAACAGTGCTCTAGGAAGATTAATGTAGAAGCTTCGAGTAAAGTGATTAGAGCGATAGAAGCTGAAAGATGCTGAAAGGCCGTTAGGAGGTTCCTGAGTAATCCAGGCATAAAGTGAGTGGAGGACGAATTCAGGTGAGAGAGGAGGGAGAAGCGTGGGTGGGGGGCGGTGGTGGGGGTAGTGATTTTAGAGAATCACCCCTTAGAAAGGACAGCCAAAGATAGCTGGATCCAGGTAAGGGTGGGAGGAGTGAGAGACAACTGTAGTTTAGCTGCAACTTCCAACCCGGATGGGAATAAGAGCTCAGAGACTACCCTGCCCCTCACCCACAGTGCTCACTCTTCTCCGGCCACACAGGTTTCCTTGCTGTTCCTGGAACAAGGCAAGCATAATCCCACCTCAGGACCTTTACACTCACCCATTCCTCCTGAACATCCTCCCCCCAGATACCTACCTGCTTGCTTCTTCACTTTCAGTCCCTATCTGTCCTTCTCTGCTTATTTATGTTTCCTTTGTAAGCATTGGGACATTCAGTCAATACACTAAATATGGAAATACCTCTCGCCCCCCATTCTTACAGGTGCACAGAGATGGAGGGATTAGGCTATAGAAGTTGTTGAAATGTACCCTCATTTGCATGGCCTTCCCTTGACTACTCTATCCCTCTGTTTACCCTTACCCTACTTGATTTTTCTTCATAGCATGTTTCCTCAACTGACAGGATAGCATGCATAGTCATTTGTTTGGTTCTTTTATTTTTCTTTCTTTCTTTCTTTCTTTCTTTCTTTCTTTCTTTCTTTCTTTCTTTCTTTCTTTCTTTCTTTGCTAGAATGTAAGGGTACATGAACAGAAACTGTCTCATTTTTAACTCAGCACCCAACACAATGCCTGGCACACAGTAGATTCTCAATAAATATATATTAATTAAATGAATGAAACAGGAAAGTTCCAAAAGGAGCTAATGTGGGAAGAGGAGAAGGAGTAAGATGGTGAACTAGTTTTAAACATGGATCATCCCAGAAAAGACAATACTTCAATGGTGATTGGCAGGATTTCAAGGCTAGGCTGAAGCTATCATCACAGGTGTACCTTCTTTTAAAGCACTGTAGCAGCCTCTTCTAGGATAGCCCCCTTCTCTGGGTGGTTATCTCAGTGTTTTCCCCCTTTCTTTAGGAGTCCATTTCCCCCCTGTGTGACTTACCTGTTCCCTGGGAGAGATGAAGGGAAGACAGCTTTGGAATAGGGGGATGTACCTGGAAGCTGTTGAGTCTCTGAGAAGACAACCAAGGAACCACATTTTGTCCTTTAAGCTGTCCATCAAATAAATAACTGATGCTTTCTAGAAACTCCAAATCTATATATTGGGATAATCTACTAGAAACTTTTTGAAATATATTTGATGTAGCCTATAATAATCCAAATGAGACCAAAAACTAAACAAGACACACCTGTAACTCATTTGTTTCCGCTGTTTCAATTGTTCCAATTCCCACTCTTGCCAGGAGCATATTAGGATCACCTGCCAAGCTGACATGATTTAACGAAGCATCTCATGCACATTCATTTGGTTCTCCAAAATAATCCCTTTAAGAAAACACATTTCTCGTTTTCAAATGCAGTTCAGTCTTTTCTTGATATGAACCACTTTCTAACATTACTACTGACTGTATTGAAATGAATGAATACATTATAAAGTGCTTTATCTTTATTGCTGCCTAGAGTGATCCATAGAGAGTATAATTGCCAGCTGTGTATCTTAGGCACATAATTCCATTACTGGGCTCTTATGGAGCCATCAGTCCTATGGATGGTCTTCTGCTTGACAAACCAACCATCAAATTCCAAACTTGCCTTAATGGTAAGTGCCATCTTCAGGTCAGGTCACCCTAGTCTGAATGCAGCAGATGTTACCAGAAAGCTGGGGTGCCTGGGCTGTTCTTAGAGTTTGCTGCAAAAGTCTGTCATGCCTCTGATAACTTGAGGTCATAGCTTCTGATGAAAGGGTCCCTGTAGGATGACATTGATCTATGTTTCCTGGGACATAAGCATCTTAACAGGAGGTAAACTTAATTTTAATTCTTTAGCCATACTTATGTGCAGGACAGGGGCCAGCTACCCTTCAGAAGTGGAGTGGCGAGGAGCTTAGTACTATTCTGGCCTTTGTGTGTGGGCTGGGGGTGATTTAGTTTCCCCAGGTATCTTTAAATATACACACATAGTTTAGTTGAGTGGGGGTGGGGGTGGCTAGAAAAACTGCCCTGCCAGCATGCAAATATATCCTGGGTGTCATCATACTGCTTGCCTGTCTTCCCTCATGCACCTTTCCATAAAGACATATCATGACTTCAATATTATGCTTACTGTATGTGTCCCCACTTGGTGCCAAAAGATAGCTGGTTTGCCAATGATGAGTAAGATCCCTTAAGGGAGGGGCACCCTAAGCCAGGCACTGCCATGGCACCCTGGGAGGAATCATGGAGACGAAAGAAGGGGCATAAACCCCTTGCTTTAGATTCTGGCACCCTCATATGAAGTGACCTATTGATGTGATAATACCTGTCCTCCCTGCTTTCTTATCAGTAAGCCTTGGCAGAGGAAGCTTCTGTCTCTTAAGAGGTGCATAATAATACCTTCAGGTGATGGCAGCTTGCAAGCATGGGAAATTAGGCCCTGAGATTAATTCTTGGGTGTGAGACTCACAGACTGTGGAAGCTACATTGATCTTTTCTTATTTGTAAGATAATAAAAAGAGCAGTCAGGCCCCATTCGGGGCTCTCAGTCCATGAGGCTGAAGTCCCCTGACCCCAAACTGCATTTTTCTCTCTTATTTGTGTTTCTCTCTTTCTTCACTTTTCACCATCCCTTCTCCACTCCCACTGCTCTGTCATGTGGGACATGACACCTGGGTTCATACTTGACTATGAATTTCTCTGAAATCCTAGGATTTTAGAGGTAACCTTGTCCAGATTTCTTATTTCATAGATGAAGAATGAAAACTCCCATTTACTGAGTTCTTCTGAGTGTCTAGCACAGTTAGGAGCTTTTCATTCATCCTCTCAGTCGAATGATGGGAAAACCGACTATATCTTTTTCCTAGCACAAAGAGACTGTCACAGTCCTGAAGGAAAAAGTTTTGATTACAGAGGAGAGGGTGAGAGGAGGAGTAACTTTGGGGCAGGGCAGAGGGTGGTACATGTGGAAGGGTTTGCTGGAAGGGGAAGAATGATTCAGGAGAGCAGGTGGTAGGAGGGCGATATGAAGAGGGAGTTTGCCTGGGATACATGGGACATGCTCTGTGCCTCAGTGGGATACACTGGAAGCACAATCTCTCAGCCAATTCCTGGGCTGCCTTTGCCACAATATTCCAGGTTGCTGATATCTGCTCTCAATGTAAATTTGGTTGATTGGAATACAGAGACACGTGTTTGAGAAGGCTACAAGGAGTAAAAATGTTGTTATTACTATTATTTTAATGGTAATAATAGTTACCACTTTAGTACATGAAATGTTCCAAAGCTTCTATTTGTATGATGTATCTTATATACATTAATTTTTACCAAAACCTTGGTGGTTGATATTCTTATCCTTATTTTAGAGCTGACATTTCTTGGCCAAGTTCTCACAGCAAGTGGCAGATCTGTGTTGAACCTAGGTTTGTCTGGCTCCATATTTAGGTGACAGAACCCCAAATAAGTAATTTCATCTCTACTCACAAAATATAAATTCAATGTCCTCATCACCTCATTTTTCTGCTACTCAGGCAAGATCAAAACAGAACAACACTGAGCATAACAGCACTAGAAAAAACAACAGCAATAAAATAAGCTGCCCCTTTAACTATTTCCAAAGTCAGTGGTCTCAAGTAAACCTTCTTCACAGGTGTCAGTCTTTCTAATTCTTGGGATACTTATACCTGATTCCAGATTCTAGTAACAATTTATGGCCTATAATTAAAGGGGATACCCTCCCCTTATGAAATCCTTTAGATATAGTCTTATCACATGAAACAAAGAAAACAAAACACTTCTTTTTGATTTAATGTTAACAATCATTCTTGCTCTTATTAATTAATGACTAATTATATTACACTATGAAACTAAGGGCCTTTAAAAGTCCAACAAGAAGAAAAATATAATTAGGCAATATTAGGGTTAAGAAATAAATCTTGAGAAGTGGTGAAAAGGGGAGGAGAGAGTTTGTTTGTTTATGTATAATATCTGTTTATTTATTATATCATCCTTACTCCTCCTCATTTACTGGAGAAAACCTGTCTTTCCTGGTACATAACTGGAAAGTATGCAATGGGAAAAATGTGGTTGTTTGCAGCTGTTTATGGCCTTCAACATGTTACCAAAGTCATTGGGGTTTTGGTTGCTTCCTGTATGAAATGGATCTCATAGGTAAATGCAGAAATAGTACTTTCTTCATTGAGCATCACATCACCATCTTCTTATGTACATGAAAGTCTTTTACATTATGGCTCATTCTTTCATTATTAACAACCTTCCTAACAGGACTTTCTTTAGAATCACAGAATGTTACAGCAGAAGGGAGATAATAAATGAAAAAATAACTTCTTTGCTGTGAAGGTCCATTCACATACAGAAGTCCTTACAAATACCTATGTTAGGAAAAGAGACATCCAAATACCCATGCTGTATTCATACTCCGTTTTCTGTTTGTTCTGTTCTCAGTAGGAAAAGCAGCTCATTACCGTCCTAGGTATGAGCCTTTTATGTACTTGAAAACCGTTGCTAGCTAACCCTGCAACCCTTTTGCCTCTACACTGAATTACCTTGGTTCTTTTAACCTCTCCTGATCTTTATTTCTAGACCTCTAATCACTTCTGTGGCTTTCTCCTGAGCTGACTCCAGTTCCTCTCTCTCCCTCCTTAATTGCAGACCTCAGAACTAGACCCAGCAGCACTCAAGGAGGGACTGCCCAAGTTAACGTGGCTAGGTAGGGGACATGGATCGTAGAGGTGGGCAGTGACAGCAGCAACTTGACAGGGGCTGAACAAGATGTGAAATAAGGGAGGAATAGGCAGTCTCTATATAGCAGTTAGAAGTCAGACTTCTCCCCACCACCTCATTTTAATTTCAGAGTTTCACAAAGAATGGCACATATATCAGTGATCCATTTTCTCACAAACCATTTCAAAGGCTTTGCCATGGATCCAGCATGTCCACTGGACTTCAGACAACTGCCAATTCTTGGTCCCTAGGTAGAATCTTGCCTGTCGGCAGGGTTTGTTTTGCTCACATAGTTAAAAATGTGTTTTAATTGGTTACTGACATTTTCAAATTAAGAAATTTCACCTCTGAATATTCATATTTCTAGTGTTTTTGTTTTTAAATTCTGAAGGATGGGGAGTATTGGGCTCACATGTCAGGCCTGGGGCCATGTGTTGGAACTGAATAGTAATCCCCTTGTGTGAATGGGGAAATGCTCTCTGGTTTTCCTAAGTTCCATCTTGGCCATTGTTATGAACTGAATTGTGTCCCCCTAAATTCATATTTTGAAGCCCTAACCCCCAAAGTGACTGTATTTGGAGATAAGGCATTTAAGGAAGTAATTAAGGGTGGGGCCCTAATCCCATAGGACTGTTGTCCTTATACGAAGAAGACACACTAAAGGCCCTCTGTCTCTCTCCATGTGTGCACAGAGGAAAAGATTAGGCCATGTGAGGACACGAGGGGAAGGCAGCCACCTGCGAGCCAGGACGAGAGGCTTTACCAGAAGCCTATCCTGATGGCACCTGATCTTGGCCTTCCAACCTCCAGAACTGTGAGAAAGTGAATTTTTGTTGTTTAAGCCCTCCAGTCATGGTAGTTTGTTTTGGCAGCCTGAGAAGACTAATGAACCCATGTACCCCACTTACTTTGTGCCCAGCTTCTACAGGCATTTGAGTTTAAGACCCCTGCTCTATGTGCTTGGGAGTTAAAAGAGTGACTATCCAGTTCACATACTTTGTATACTGGTAGAGAAAGTTAAATGGAAAAATAATTTGTAACACAGGTTATCATATAAGAGATGTACAAACTGATACCAAAGGACAGAAGAGCTGCTGATGGCTGGGATAGGAGGGAGAATAGAGAAGTCCTTGCTATGTGGAGATAGCTTGTCAAAAGGATTTTAAGAGATTTGGAACATTTCAACAAATGATGGAACAGAAGGCAGGATCAAAGATGTGCAGGCATGACATTGGACAGAATACTACCAAGTTTGACTAGAGTTCAAGGTCTATTGCAGGTGGTGGGTGTGTAACAGGAGATAAGACCAGAAAAGGAGGAGAGGCTCAGATCATGAGTCCTGAATGTCATGCCATAGAATCTGGTTTAATTCTGGAGTAAATGAGAGGTATCTGAGGGAATGGAGGGGGGAACTGTGTGGATGAAAGCTATATTTTAATTAACTAATTAAACAAATATCTATTGGGAAGATCCAATGTGTCAGGTGCTGCCAATGTAATTGTGGACAAGATAGAACTAAATCTCTGTCCTCAGGGAGCCGAAGGGGAATAAACAATGAGATATATAATGTAATGTCAGGGGGTGATGTGTACAATGGAGAAAAATAAGGGAATAGAGTATGATACGGCAGGTACTGGTATTTAGGGAAGGCAGGATATTAGGGCATAACTCTGAATAAAGTGAGGAAATGAATCATGGGGCATCTGGGAGAATATAAGTCTACAAAGAGGGAACAACAAGGGCAGAAGCCCTGAAGCAGGAACACAGGCATGGTCAGGGAAAAACATAGAAGCCATTCTGGCAGGAGGAAGCAATTGGAAGACTGGTGAGCAGTGAGGTTAGAGTAGTCAGGGGGTCAGACCTTTTTCCAGGAAGGGAACTCCAATACAGTGTGAAACGATGACCAGGGTCCAGGGCTGGGCAGGGAAACTCCTAAGAGTCTACAGGAAATATAAGGGCCTCAGCCAGGACAAGAGCAATGGAATTGGAATTATAGAGTCATACACAGAAGAAGGAGGCATTTTCAACCAGTACACAAATGAAATTCCCAAACAGAGATGACCTTGGGAAACACAAGGCTTTGGGGACATAACGAGATGGGGTATTTACCTCTGAATCTCTAAATCAATAGTGTGTGATAGCAGCAATCAGAGGGGGAGAACCAAAGTTCTGTCTCTCCAAAAGTTCAGATCATCAGTCTGTAATGGAACCAAAGAAGAGTGAAGCCAGAGACAGGGTTCATGTGCTTCTGCTGCTCAGAAGCCTGGGCAGTCTTCATGGGGCATCAGGGAGAACAAAAGTGTTCTTCCCCTAAAAAGTACATTAGCACTTAACACTACAGACCTCTGGTAAATGTCTGCAAACCTTCTGGCTTGATTAATCCCTAGAATGAATGGACTTGTTCTAACAAGTAGAAATAAAAAGACTTGGAAGGCAATACAGGAGGAGAGGTTGCTGTCCAGAATGTGAGTTGGCTTGGTCTAGTTTCTCTTCGACGTTTTCTTTCTAAGCTTTAGTGACAGGAGGTAAACAATCCTTTGAGAGCCATATAAAGCTCTTCCTCTAGAGCTCTGTGGCCAGGGAACATGGTCATTGCCTTTGACATCCTTCTCTAGTGTTTTGCTCATGGTGTTTTTCTTTTCCTTCTTCCTTGGCTGGGAGACTTATGAGCTCCTTAGGAAAGAATGCGGTGCTTTCTGTGTTGGCCCTGCTATGGGGTAAACTTTCAAAAACCTCTAAGTGTAAATATCTGTGTAAGAGTGCCCTCTTTTGGTACACCCTATTTGTTTTTAGCTGCCATTTCCCTGACAATGCTACATTTTTAGGGTTAGTTATTTCTCTCATTAAATAAATTGTCAAAGGAGAAAAGCAAAAAGTATTGTTGGGGATAAATTAATTTCACTCAGTGTTTCTGAGAACTTTTATCTACAGTCCTATTCCTTACTTGGCCATGGTCTGTGAATCTTCTGACCCGGCCTTTCTTTGGGATTTAAACTTAATCTTTTACTAACCCAGAAAAAAGGTAAAAATGACAACAATTGAAAATCGTGTTGATACGATGCATTTACTTACTTTTACTCATATCCCTCTGTTTTTGTGCTATTTATTTATTTATGTATTTAAAAATTTTATTGGGGAACTGGGGAGGGGAATAGCGTTGGGGAACCGAGGAAGGGGAACAGAAAAGTTGCTGTCCTTTTGTTCTTTAGTCTAGTTGTGGAGGACATTGCTTCACTGGCCCACGTTGTATCATCATTGGGCTCTTCTTGGGTGAGGCAGATCAGTTGCCAGCCTCTGGACAGCCACTCACAGCGGCTCTTGGCAGTTCATACTGGCTGCCAGCCACTCACGCTTGCTGCTGGCCATTCACTGTAGCCTATGGCAGCCCATTGCTGCAGGGGCTGCAGCTATGCCATCCCGGGAACTCACAGCAGCCCAGCTCCAGGTGGAGCTGTTGTTCACCATCTTAGCTGTAGAGGGAAGTGTCACTGGCCCTCATATGTGGCATCCGAACCTGGGCCCTGGCGTCCCAAGCCAGCTCTTAACCACCATGCCACTCGGCCGGCCGTTTTTGCTATTTATTGAGTGCTTACTCAGTTTGTTGAATGCTTGAGGTCCAAGCATTCTCCTAGGCCCTTGAGGATCATAAATGAGTATGAAATAGTCCTTGTCTTTGCTGAGCTTGGCATGTAGTGAGAAAGATAGATGAGTAAACAAAAAATTATAACACCAGGTGACAAATGACTGAGGTGTGAACAATAAAATTTGTGGTCAGAGGGAGATGTGAATTAATTTCTTTGGTTATTCAGAAGTTCTGGTCAGGATGGCAGAGTAGGTAAATGCTGTGCTTACTTCTTCTCATGACTACATCAAAATTACAACTAAACTACAGAACAACCATAATTGAGAGCCACCTGAAATCTAGCTGAACAGAAGCCCTATTAACTAAGGATATACGGAAACCACATCCACATTGATTGGAGGGCTGGAGATGCTATTTGGGCTGGTCCCACACCCACATGTGGCAGTTAAAAATCAGGAGGGATATCTCAGCTGAGGAGGATCCCACTAAGGAGCGAGGGGTCCCAGCCCCACACCAGGCTCCCCAACCCACAGTCCTAGTGCCAGGGAGAGAAGTCCCCACAATTCCTGGCTGTGAAAACTAGCAAAGATTGTATCTGTGTGAGACAAGGGGAGGCTAGAGTTCCAGGCATTGCTCTTAAAGGGCTTGCACATGGATGTACCCACTGAAGGACTCACTCACTCTGAGCTCCAATGCTGGGGTAGCAGCTCAAAAGGCACCAGGGACATACAGGGAGGAACTGAATTATCTGGATTCAGGGTGAGAAATGGAGGGGCAGCTTTTTCCCAGACAGAAGTACTGGCAGAAACCAACATTTTGAAGTCCTTTCCTCAGCCAGCATGCAGACACAGGTGGCCACTATGTCTGGTTCTCCATCAACGTGACTAACAACAATCGTCTGCCCTGTCCTGATGATTCCCTGAGATCCCACCCCACGCAACTTGGAACCCACCCAAGCTGTTACAGTTGCTTTTCCATACAAATGGCCTATTTTGGCTCATAATGAGGGTTGATACTTCCGACTGACATGTATACAGCAACCAAGGCTCAACTACACTAAGAGGGTACACATAGCCCACACAAGGGACACATCTGGAGCACCTCACTCAGGTGACCAGAGAGACTGTGCCACTGGGCCACACAGCACACCTACTACCGAAGGCCACTCTAATTAGGACTGGGAGACATAGCAGCCCTACCTAATACATATAAACAAACACAGGGAAGAAGTCAAAATGGGAAGACACAGAAACATGGCCCAAATGAAAGAACAGAACAAAGCTCCAGAAAAAGACCTAAACCAAATGGAAAAAGCAATCTTCCAGATATAGATTTCAAAACACTGATTGTAAGGATGCTCAATGATCTCAATGACAACTTCAACAATGAGATGGGAAACATAAAAATGGAGATAGAAAATTTAAAAAAGAAGCAGTCAGAAATGAAGACTAAAATGACTGAAATGCAGAATACATTAGAGAGACTCAACAGTAGATTAGGTGAAGCAGAGAACCAAATCAGTGAGTTAGAAGACAAGGTAGTAGAAAACACCCAATAAAAACAGCAAAAAGAAAAAAGAATGCAAAAAATGGGGAGAGTTTAAGGTCCCCCGGAACAACAAATGTATGAACATTCATATCATAGCGGTACCAGAAGGAAAAAAGAGAGAGAAAGGAATTGAAAACCTATTTGAAGAAATAATGACTGAAAACTTCCCTTGCCTGGTGATGAAAATAGATATACAAGCCCAGGAAGTGCAGAATCCCAAACAAGATGAACTCAAAGAGGCCCACACCAAGACACATCGTAATTAAAATGCCAAAGGTTAAAGACAAAGAGAGAATCTTAAAAGTAGAAAGAGAAATGCAGGGGTCTACAAATGAGCTCCCATAAGATTGTCAGCTGATTTTTCAACAGAAACTTTATAGACCAGAAGGGATTTGCACAAAATATTCAAAGTGATGAAAAGTAAGGCCCTACAACCAGATTACTCTACCCAGCAAAGCTATCATTTAGAATTGAAGTACAGATAAGAGAGCTTCCCAGACAAAAAAAAAAAAAAAGGAGCTAAAATGGCAATAACTACATATCTATCAACAATTAATTTCAATGTAAATGGATTAAATGCTCCAATCAAAATATATAGGATGGCTGAATGGCTAAGAAAACAATACCCTTACATATGCTGCTTACAAGAGACTCACTTTGGATTGAAAGACACACACTGACTGAAAGTAAAGGGATGGGAAAAGATATTTCATGAAAATGGAAACAAACAAAAAGCTCGGATAGCAATACTTATACCAGACAAAGTAGACTTTAAAACCAAGGCTATATCATGAGACAAAGAAGGACCCAGTAATCCCAATTCTGGGTATTTATCCAAAGAAACTCAAAACACTATGTCGAGGTACATGTGCAGCCCATGTTCATGGCAGTATTATTTACAATAGCCAAGATATAAAGGCAACCTGGGTGTCTGTCAGTGGATGGGTGGATAAAGAAGAGATGGTACATATATAAAATGGAATATGACTCAGCCACAAAAATAATGAAGTCTTGTCATCGGAAACAACATGGGTAGACCTATAGGGTATTGTCCTGAGTGGAGTAAGTCAGACAGAGAAAGAAAAGTGTCATATGATTTCACTTATATGTGGAATCTAGAGAACAAGATAAATAAATAAACAGAACAGAAACAAGCTCATAGATGCAGAGAGCATTTTGACTTTTTTTTTTTTTTTTGAGGGCAGTGTCACTGGCCCTCACATGTGGGACCGAACCGGGGCCACTGGCTTCCCAAGCCAGCACTTAACCGCCGCACCACTCGGCTGGCCCGCAGAGAGCATTTTGATTGTTGCAGGATTGAGGGTAGAGGGTGAAGGATGATTGAACTGGGGAGGGGATTAAGAGGTATAATTTGTAGTTGCAAAATAGTCATAGGAATGTAGAGTATAGAATGGGGAATATAGTCAGTAGTATTGTAATAACTATGTATGGTGTCAGACGGGTACTGGATTTATCAGAGTGATCACTTCGTTAAGTTATATAAATGTCTAATCACTGTGTTGTACACCTGAAACTAATATAATATTGTATGCCACTGTAATTGAAAAATAAAATAATCTTTGAAAAAAATTTTTCTTTGGGTATTCAAACCCGAAGGTGAAAACAAATGAATGCCTCTGTGACCTGAATTAATCCTTCTGACAGGCACATTACTAATCCCACAGTGATTTTAGATCTGAAAGGAATACACAACACACACACACACACACACACACACACACACACACAAACACAAGAGGGGGCAAAAAAATGTATACACATTTTAAGAAAGGAAAAAACTATTAAAATTGTAATACTCAATAAATGCCAATAACAAAAGAAGAATACAAGTCACATTTGACTTGTGCAAGTACAAGAGGTGCTCAGAGTGGTTACCATCAGCATCCAGACACTTCTCACTTCTGATTACCGTGAACTATTAACTGAGTAACGTTGACCAAAGTGTCCACTTGTATACCATTTTTTTGCACACTCAATACATACACACACATACACACACACGTTTCTCCCTATTTGTCTTCTATGTTCAAGGAAAAAAATTTTATTTTATAATTTGAACATTTGGAGAGATTCTACATCTCTAGCTTCAACTAATTAAATATACCAATGTACAATAAAAAATGTTATGTGTGGGTTTTGCTAGAAGTTGTAGATTTGATAGAAATGGTTTCCCTCCCTTTAAAGGGAGAGTTGTAGTTCATGAGACCTTCCCCAAGTCATTCTTCACAAGGGGGAGGCTTGCCTCCCTCCTGGTCTCTTGTGACATTTATTCATTGGCTTTAACCCATGATGTTGTATTTATGTAACTATGAAAGTTACACAGTATTCCAATAACCTGTAAGCTTTTATTTTGTTTTATTTGGAAAATGTATTAATGCAGTTTTCTGAGTTTTTTCCTATGCTCTGAACCTTCTATATAACAAATTTTTTAATTAAAAATGGGAGAAAGACATGGGGAATTGGAAAGGGAAATAGAGAATATATTGGTGAGCTACATTAGTCTCCCATATCAGATAAAACATGTTGGTGATATTTTGGGATCTACTTCTCATCAGACATAGATAATGTTTATTATTTCATTTTTATCTATTTTATTTATTTAAAGTATTTATTTTATTTTTAACCACTTAGGATTCCTTTTGCATTTGCATAAATTTGGTCCTCTTTTTTCATTTCTTTTTCAATATTGGTTTTAACTCTCAATTGTGCACTTAAGAAAACATTTCTATCCCTTAAAGTGGAACTTTATAGGACAGCTATCTCTAGGACTCCAGTTTTGGTTCACTTTACCTCTATTGCTCATACAGCACCTTGTCCAAAAATATCTTCTAAACTCAAGAATTCTTAAGAGGATCTTGGAGAAGTATCCACAATGTCCTTAGGTTATACCCTGAGAAACTCTGACTTTGGTGTCATCTTGCTGATTTGAAATAAAAACTTCGAGTGGACTTAGAGGAATACAGAAGCTCAGTGAAGCATTTGGTTTGGTCCTTAGTCAGTCTTGGAAATCCACTTTGGCTAGAGGCACAAGTACTGCACATACACAGATGGTAGATGATTTAGCCTGTCAATTCTGTCTACTATTTTTTTTGGTAGGAGCAAAGGTGCTAAATCAAGGATAGACATTAAACACTCAAAATGGTGGGGAGACACAAATAGAAGTGAGGGAAACTCTAAGACTGAGGGCACCCTAGTTCCATTGGCTCTGTCCCTCGTGGGCTATATGTCTTAAAGTAAGCCACATCTGTACTCTGAGACACACTTTCCCTATCTTTAAAGTGATCAGTAGTGTCCTTGGAGGTGCTTAAGGGAGGATGAGGAAGGGGACAAGGGCAAAGTAGTTGGGTCTGGTTAGGGGTCCCTACTCCTGTTTCAACTTGAGCAGCTCAGTTTTATTCTATTTTATGTATTTGACTTCACGGTAAGATCTTATTTGAAGAAAAAATAGATCTTGTTTGATCCAGCAAAATAAAACACAACAAAAGTCTTTTGAAAATCATTAGACTGGATGATTTCTAAATTTCTTGCTGGCTCAAGAATTGAACAATGGTCAGAATAGTGGTACTTGTTGCCTTCCTGCCCAGCATCCATGATGACTTGCTTCTGATTTTCCTGCAATCATCCTGTGACTATTATAACAAAGCCTGAAGTTGCCAAAAGCTACCATGGGAGATTTGGCATCAAGCCAGTCCAAAGGCAGCTAAACAGAGATGGGTCCACTGGCAGCCTTTAATTTCAGGATGAAGCCTCACCTGTAGCTACACTGTCTTACAGGGTTTTCAATTATCAGTCAATAAATTTATCCCCTCCCCCCACTTTCTTTTTTCTTTTTTTTTTCTGAAGCCATTTAGAGTTCAGTTTTCCATCACTTGCAACCAAAATTTCTAATTGAATAAGATAGTGTTAAAAAGATAGTCAACAAATGTTTTATTGAGATATCATAGAGTACAAAATAGTGTATGCCTGTGGTACTGATCAAGGTGCTCTATCTGTCAGCAAAAAACTTAAGTTTAATATGGTATTTATGTATGGAAAGCAGTGTATGTAAATCAGTCCTGGTTTACTATCAATAGGACATTCCGTTTGATTTGCTTATTTAACTAGTGATAAAAACTCTTACTTTGTGAAGCAATTAAAGGGATAGCTTTGTTCTCACTAACATATTGGGACCACCTGAACTCAAGTGGAAATAGATAAATCTGGGAAATGTGAAATCTATAAAAATAGAGAATTGCAAAATTACAAAGCACACTGAAGGAAACAGAGTTGAAATCACCCTCCTGTATTGTTTGGTGAGAGTATCCATTGTAATAAATGTTTAAAGGACAATTTGACAATACATTACCAAAAGCCTTAGAATTGTGTTCTCACTTTGATTTAGCAATCCCACCTCTAGAAATTTATCCCAAGGAAACAATATGGATGTACACAAAATCTTAGATACAGAGATGTTCACCATAGCATTGATTATAAACACACACATACACACAAATGAAAACATGCTATAAATGGGGAGCAACAGGGTGTTAGTTCAGTACGTATGGCTCACCTGCACAACAGAACCCCCTCATGCATTTAAAGTGATATAGACAAATATTGTCATGCCAAACTGTTGTTGATATATCATTAGGTAGACTATCAAACAATATGTATAATCCTATATTTATAAAACATTCGTGTGTGTGTTTGTGTGTGTACATGTTTCATAGATATTCATTAGGTCTAAGAGATGATACATTTCTTTGTTTAGGACAGTAAAAAATGGCACTGCTGGTAGCTGGTTCCCAAGTGAACATTAACAATATCCACAGAACATAAACATGCTCAGATACGGCCACTTTGATCATGTTTGGAGCACAGTGAAGACCAAGGCACTCCACAACCACAGAAATGACTAAATGTCTTCTAACACAAGCAAGTGCTAGATTCTTTGTTTTTAAATGAATGATAACTCTCACCCACTTTAGGTCTTTCCTTGCAAGATAAAAATTAAGATATTCATGACCAAATTGTGTCGTCTTGATAGAATCCAGTCCCGATTTGATCCCTGTAACCCTGTTTTCTCCTTAAAAGCATCCATAAAAAGCTCAAATGATATAAGAAGTCCCTCCTACTCTTTCTTCCCGAGAGGCCCCACAGGTGTCTTTCTGGTGGTTTTGGTCAATGGGCTTCAACTTCTAAATGAAATAAATTAGGCCCCCTCCCACTCACCAGAACTGCCTGGAAATTCCATCTCAGTTGAATTTTACATATGTAGCAAAAGAAGGGAGGGACTACAATTGTTCAGGTTCCCTTGGGAGTCACCAAGATGCTTGCTATCCTTTCTCCTGTGCCAAGCTGGGTACAGGCATCTCAGGCTGCAGGATAAAGCCAAAGAGCTTCAGTTCAGTCCCCTTTCCCCAGAAGCCAGACCACTACTCAAGCACTCTCTGAGGCTGGGGCACTGCCACTGGCCTCCTTCTCTCTGTGAACCTTCTGTCCTCCTGGTTCAGGCATCCACTCTCAGCACCAACCTCCTTCTAAGTGGGTGAGGCATATTTCTAGCTCTACAACTAATAAAATGTACTAAGCTGCCGAGGCTGGGAAGTTCAGGTTTTGAACACAAATTGGGTTTGGAAATGAGAGAGGAAGAATTTCTCATTCTTTTATAGCATGCATCGCTGCAACATCTTTTACGCTGTGACACACATTCCACAAAGTGTACTGCATGTATATCCTGATGTGTTAAAAGTGGGTGTCTCTCCACAGTTGTATTATGGACCTTTAAAAAAATGTTTAAGTATATTATTTATTTTTACTTCCTGATTTTTCTTACATTGAATACGTACTTTCAGAATAAGAAAAAAGTACATCATTTATTTTTAACTAATAAAAAGGAAAAACTGAATAAGAAGAAAGAATGAAAGAAGATTGAAACCTATGTAACTTTACTAAAAATTGTCACCCCAATAAACTTTAATTAAAAAAGAAAAAAGATGAAAGAAGAAATCAGGGCCTTCCATAGTGAATGTGTAGGTACGTTGTTATAACATGAGTTTAGCACAGCCCTGGAGGTTGGCAGTCCTTGCAATTCTGGAGTCCAGGCATCAGCTTTTTGGCTCCAATCTGTATTTGTGAGAAGGCTTTAATAATCTGAGGGGCTTTTTCACCCTCTATCAGTGAATACAAGGAGGTGGTAGGGAATAGTGGGGGTTCCTAATTGGTGAGGAATGTTTTTTAAAAGGGAAATGGCATGATGGTTTTACCCAGGTTTCATACTAGAATTGCCCAGGTCCCACCCCAATGATTTAGTTCATTATTTATTTAAAAGATATTTTATTAAAATATCACTAACATACAATAATATATTAGTTTCAGGTATAAACCACAGGTGTTCAACATTTATTTACCTAAAGAAGTGATCACCATGATAAGTCCAGCAACCATGTGACACTGTACCATGCTGTCACAACATTATTGACTATATTCCCATGCTGTACATTACATCCCCATGACTTATATTTTATAGCTGGAAATTTGGACCTCTTATTCCCCTTTACCCCTGATCTCTTTTAAAATTTTTCAATAACACTTGACATTCAGTATCATTTTATAGAAACTTCAGGTATACAGCATAGTGGTTAGACATTTATATGCTTTAAGAAGTGATCCCCCTGACTAGTCTAGTACCCACCTGATACAATATATAGTTATTACTATATTATTAACTATATTCCCTAACTAATATTCCCTAATATTATTAACTATATTACTACATTAACTATATTCCCTATTTACTTTACATCTCCATGACTGCTTTGTAACTATCCATTTGTACTTCTTAATCCCTTTACTTTTTTCACCCTGTCGCCCATCACCTCTAGCATCTACCACCCCAATAAACCTAGTACCCATCTGACACCATATATAGTCACTACAGTATTATTGACTATATTCCTTATGCTATACACTACATCCACATAACTACTTTGTAATAACTAACTTGTGCTTCTTAATCCCTTCCCCTTTTTCACCCATTCCCAACCTCCCACCCATCTGGCAACCATCAAAATGTTCTCTGTACTATGATTTTGTTTCTGTTTTGTTTGTTTGTTTACATTGTTCTTTAGATTCCACATGTAAGCAAAATCACATTGCATCTATCTTTCTCTGTCTGACATACTCCACTCAGCACAATACCCTCCAGGTCCATCCATTCGCTGCAGACGGAAAGATCCCATTCCCTTCCCTGGCCAAGCAATATTCTACTGTATATATGTACCACCTCCTCTTTATTCCTTGGCAGATACCCAGGCTGCCTCCACATCTTGGCCATTGTAAACAATGCTGTAATGAGCATATGGATGGATGCACACATCCTCGTGAAGCAGTGTTTTGGGTTTCTTTGGGTACTTACCCAGAAGTGGGATTACTGGGTCCTTCTTTATCACTTGTTATAGCCTTTGTTTTAAAGTCCATTTTGTTTGGTATAAATATCACTACCTCAGCTTTTTTAGTTTTCTTTTGTTTCCATTTTCATGAAATATCTTTTTCCTATCCCTTTACTTTCATTCTCTGTATGTCTTTTGACCTGAATTGAGTCTCTTGTAGACAGTATATGTAAGGGTCTTTTTTTCTTGTGCATTCAGCCACCCTATGTTTTGATTGGAACATTTAATCCATTTACATTTAAAGTAATTGTTGATAGATATGTAGTTATTGCTATTTTATTATTCAGACTATTTATTTTGTATTTATTTGTCTTAAGGAAGTCCCTTTAACATTTCTTTTAATACTGGTTTGGTGGTGAGGAACTCCTTTAGTTTTTTCTTGTCTGGGAAGCTCTTTATCTGTCCTTCAATTTTAAATGATAGCTTTGCTGGGTAGAGTAATCTTGGTTGTAGGTCCTTGTTTTTCATCACTTTGAATATTTTGTGCCAATCCCTTCTGGCCTGCAAAGTTTCTGAAATGAGCTGACAATCTTATGGGAGCTCGCTTGTAGGTAACCAATTGTTTTTCTCTTGATGCTTTTAAGATCCTCTCTTTGTCTTTAAACTTTGGCATTTTAATTATGATGTGTCTTGGTGTGGCCTCTTTGGGTTCATCCTGTTTGGGACTCTCTGTGCTTCCTGGGCTTGTATATCTATTTCCTTCTCCATGTTAGGAAAGTTGTCAGTCATTGTTTCTTCAAATAGGTTTTTAATTCCTTGCTCTCTCTCTTCCTTCTGGTACCCCTATGATATGAATGTTGGTACATTTGATGTTGTCCCAGAGACCCCTTAAATTGTCCTCATTTTTTTTTTTTTTGGATTCTCGTTTCCTTTTGTTATTCTGATTGGGTGATTTCTGCTACCTCATTTTCCAAATCGCTGATTCGATCCTCTGCTTCATCTAATCAACTGTTCATTCCCTCTAATGTATTCTTCATTTTGGTTATGGTAGTCTTTATTTCTCACTGCTTATTTTTTATGTTTTCTATCTCAATTTTTATGTTTCCTATCTTTTTGTTGAAGTTGTCCCTGATATCACTGAGAATCTTTATAAAAAGTGTTTGGAACTCTGCATGTGGCAGATTGCTTGTCTCTGTTTGGTTTATTTTTTTTTCTGGAGCTTTGTTCTGTTCTTTTATTTGGGACATGTTTCTTTGTCTCCCCATTTTGGCTGTCTCCCTGTGTTTGTTTCTATGTAGGGTTACTATGCCTCCTGGTCTTACTTGAGTGGCCTCATGTAGTAGGTGTCCTGTGGGACCCAGTGGTACAGTATCCTGGGTCACCAGAGCCGGGTGCTCCAGGTGTGTCTCTTGTGTGTGTTGTGTGTGCCCTCATGCTGTAGTTGAGATTGATTGCTGTTTGCACATCAATGGAAGGGATTTACTCTCAGGCTGGTTGTGAGGACTGGCTGTGTCTACAGTAGAGGAGCTGTTGTGCAGGGGCTAACCCTATGGAGAAGGATTTGCTTTAGTGAGGCTCTGGTGTCCAATCTGCCCTTTGTGTACATCATCCTTGGAGGTGGCAGGTGATGCTCTGGCCCATTCCAAAGCTGGCAACTGGGCCTGACAGTCCTGGGTCCTCCTTGGAGGGGAACTGCTGCAGGCCAAGTTCAGCTGCCCCTGCCCAAGGCCACCTGGAATGAGCCACAGAGCAATCCAGAGATGGTCCCTGCCTGCCCTGTGTTTGGAGCGGCCTTGAGAGGCCAAGCTGTGAACCAAGGCTGGCATCACTGGTGCTGTGGGGCTTAGGGATACTCAGCCAGAGGTATGGGACAAACCAAAGCCAGATGCTACTTCTTTGGAGTTTGTTAACCTTTGAGAGATTTTAGGAAAGTCTGCAGCATGAGCCAAGGCAGGCAATTTATGTGGAAAAGTCACTGGAAGCGGTGTGGGTGTATCCAAAAGTTGAGTGGGGCATGGTCTCAGGGAGTTACTAGGGTAGAGTGGACAAGGCGTGATAGTCAGTTGGATGGAGACTCAGATATGGCAGCTGCCTGCGTCTGCACTCAGGAAGAAGGAAGGCTCAAAGAAACAAAATGGCTTCAGCCAGGTCCTCTGTTTGGGAGAAAGCTGCTCCACAAGTCCTCATCCTGAAGATAGACAATTCAGTTCCTCAAAGAAGAGTAAGTCCGTCAGCCAGTAAACCCATACGTGGTCTTTTTAAGAGCTCCTGGGAGTGTGGCCACCCTCTGTCTCACTGAGCCACAATCTCTGCTGGATTTCACAGCTAGAAATTATGGGGACTTCTCTCCCTGGCACTGAAACCCTGGGCTGGGGAGGGGTTGGGACTCTTCATTCCTCAGGGGGTGAGCTGTGTAGCTGAGATATCCCTCCCGATTTTTAATGTTCACATATGGGTGTGGGACCAGCCCATCCCACATCTCTGCCCCCCTACCACTCTGGAGGTGGCTTCTTCTGTATGTCCCTAGTAGGGCTTCAGTTCAGCTAGACTTTGGGCGATTCCCAATGATGGTTGGCCTATAATTTAGTTGTAATTGATGTGGTCCTGAGAGGAGGTGTTTACCAACTCCACCATCTTGACCAGAAATCCTCAATTTAGTTGATGATTGATTAAAGGAAGAATGGCCTGGATAAAAAAATGGAGAACACAATTTTTGTAGAATTGAGCCAATTTGCCTGAGGCCTGGCCACTCAACATTGTTATTAGAAGTAGTGGTCACTATTTCACCTGTTTCCAATCTGAAAAGTCCTACTCACAGATTCCTAGCCAAATTCCAAATATTGCACTCCTCGATGCAAAATTCTCTTATTCACTATTTCCGTTAGGGCCATCTTTGGAAGGGGAAGTAGGATCACATATTATTTCCTTGTTAAGTTTTCTCAAGTATTGTAGGTTGCCCTGTTGGTATACAAACTATGCATTTTGTTGAAGGGAAAAGCATTTAAAAAACAATATTTAATGATATATGTTTATTGTATTGAGTATTAGAAAAAATATAACATACATCAAAACTATGATTTCATAGTAGTGATATAACTAAAAGCAACAAATCTCATTTATGCAAAAAAGCAAGCCAATTAATACATACCTTAGGTAAATGGTAGTGCAGGTAGTACATGGATATGAAAAAAATCAAGATGATATATATGACTTTAGGCTGGGAAACACTGGCAAAAGTTACTTTATCAAACCTTTCCAAAAGAGTTGAGGTTTAAGTGCAATTCAGAGCAGTGCTTCAAACATTGGGCTGAAAATACGCAGGGCTGGCTGAGAACTTGTGGAAAATAGAGATTCCTGGTTCCTGTCTAGAGATTTTAGTTCAGGAGATCTGGGATGGCGTTCAGGGTTGTGTCTTTTCATGATGTTTTACTGATGATACTGGTACAACCAGGTTTGGGAAACTTGAAGAAGGGAATGATATCTTTTTCAGCCTAGAAGATAAATAAATAGTTCTTGGTAATTAAACTATTTTAAGTATTAACTGGCTGTGTAGTCTATTAACTGTTGTTGACTGTCATCAGCATGGCTTTAATTTTAAACTGTGCCTCCGGGTCTAAGCATATTGTGTGTGTGTGTGTGTGTGTGTGTGTGTGTGTGTGTGTAAATTAAAAATACACACAAATGAGCATACTATATTCTGTTCCCAAACAAATTTTAATCTGATTTAACCAATTAAAAAACACAGGAGTGAATTATGCCATTAGGCTCAACAGGGCTGCCAGGGCAAATCCACAGCGTGGTGCAAACGAGGCATGGGAGTTATAAAGTGCATGTTTCTAGGAAAGTTGATGTTGAAGTGGGAGCTGTTTCATGGTGAAATGATGTTTACTCAGTGAGTTTCAGAAGAATCATTGTAAGGCAGCTGGGAGGGAGGCCCTGGGTGGGAAGACTGGTATGGAAATCATGGTTGGGGCTGCGAGTGCTGTGAGAAGGCAGTCAAGAGAAGTGTGGATGAAGAGGGGAGGGAAACCAGAAAGCTGCAATCACGCCAGGCAGGGATGAAAGAGTTATAGAAAGCTGGTAGCACCAGAGAGGCACAGCGACTTTACTGGGAGGCTGGTAAAATCCTCCTCCTGAGTAACAACTAACGGTTGTTCCTGGGGGGAGCAAAATGTTATCCCAGAGGACGTTAAGAAACAGAATAAATGAAAATCAAACAGGTCAAATACTATCTATGTACTTACATTAAGTGAATAGCTTGAATTTCCTGAGGCAATCCTTAGTTCAATGGCTCTGTTATATAGTCTCATTGGGTGTTGTGTTACGTGTTCTGATTGTAGGGTCATAAAAAATGGTGAAAGTATTTGGGGTTAGAAGTCCAACGTGGCATCCAGACGGCCCTGCTCCGTGTAAGCTGGGGCATATGAATTGCAGCGCCTCACAGATGCAGGGCAAGAGTGGATTCCTGGACCCCACAAGGCCAAGGGGCCAATTACCCCAGGCCAGGACACTCAGCAGAGTTTCCTGAGGTAGTGGCCACTGTTTTACACTTGCTTCCAATTTGAAAAGCCCTACTCACAAATTCACAGTAAAATTCAAATTGTTCTCTCTCCATCTGATGGACAACTTTTAAAGCATGCTGAAGAAACTTGGGACGGAAATTTGTTTTATTGTTTCCTTATCAGTTTCTTCATATACATATATGTTTTAAAACTAGTTCCGGTCTGCCAGTCCCCTTTTGCTGTTTTTATTACACAGATTGAAGTTACAGGATTTTTGGTTCTATTTTCAAAGACATTGGTTTTACGACTGCTTGGCTATACTGTGGAATAATTTTATAAACAAAATAACCTAGACTTTTGGAGGGGAACAGAAATGGAGTTTAGCCAATCTTGTCCACTAGGTGTCACTCTTGATCCAATTAAACTTAGCTGTCGGCTTTTCATTAGAAGTGCATCTACAAAACACATATGTCCTTGGTTATGTAAACATGAGTAACAAAATGTCCCCACTTGTTAAGTCTCTTCCTGGTGATCTCTGTCATAAAAAGCAACCTACCATACATGAGTTCTGTGGAGGACTAATTCCTATCATAGAGACACTTTTATTATGAAACCTCTTCGGCTGCGCAGGCTGACCACCTGAGTCAGAGACTCCTTGATTCACGATTGGTTTTCATGATTCGGGGCCCACCCGACCCCTTCGGAGATCACACTGTGATTAGAGCGAATGTTTCCAAAATGCCCCATTTCCACTTGCTGCTTCCTGAAGTGCTCTCTCCAGGTCTTTCCAGGCAGGTCTTTCCACCTGCTCCACCTGTCCATATCCTTTCCTGCTCCCAGGGGTCCTCAGCCTGCACAAAGCCGCTTCCACCTAACACCTAACAGAGAGAACTGGATGAAGAGCGATGTTCAGGGACCCTCAGCTGGGGAGAGGGTGGGGTGGAGGAAGATGCCACTCTGGGGCAATGCAGGCAAAATTGCAGTTAGTAATTTTAATTTCACAATATGGAATTATTTGGTGCAAGTATTGGCAGATTCTGTTGGTTTCTCTTTTGCACTGCCTTCAGGAATAAAAATGGACATGCTATTTAGAGTCTACATGAAAGCAACAATCTTATTCAGACAGATTGCATGTGGTTCTAATTAAAAATAGATTTTTATTATTATTTTAAAATCTGTCTTTCTCTAAAATATAAGGAGTCATCTTCAGCGAAGAAATAGGGCAATAATAACTAATGTTTATATAGCACTTTCCAGCTCAGGAGGCTCTCTCAAATCCATTACCTGGAGTTATCTTCAGCCCAACCTTGGGAGATGGGTGTTATCGCTGTCATGTTTCTGACTAAACCCACAGCTGTAACATCCCATGCTTGCCAAATTGCAATTTTAATCCAGATTATCTGATTCCAAAAGCTATAATATCTATAAAATCATAGGGTGTGCATCAGAATCTCCTGGTGAGCTTGTCAATAGAGGTACTCCCACTGAACCTTCACCATCAGAATTCCCTGAGTGGGTTCATTCAATAAAGAAGCACAAAGTAGGTGAGGGAGTCATAGATGTTTTGGGAAGAAAATACAAAGCAGAGTGAGGTAGTACAGAGTGATAGGAGGTGCTATTTTAGAAAGGATAATTAGTGGATAACCACTCTCTGCAAGGGGGGGACATCTTGACCTTTGCATACGAAGGTGGGAAGGATATTCTAGCACAGGGAATAGCAGATGCAAAGGCCCTGAGGCAGAACTGTGCTTGGTGTGGAGATATAGCAAGGAGACCAGTGTGGCTGGAGTGGAGTTGATGAGAAGAGAGTACTAGGAGGCAGGTAAAGAGGCAACCTGGAGCCACGTGTTAGCCCTTCAACTGGTGTTGTATAATTTTTTTTTTTGCATGCTCATTTTATTTTTAAAAGATTTTAAAAAATATAGTTAGCATACAATATTATATTAGTTTCAGGTGTACACATTAGCTATTCAACATTTATATACCTAAAGAAGTGATCACAAGTACAGCAACCATCTGACACTGTACCATGCTATCTCAACATTCCTGACTATATTTCCCATGCTATACATTGTATTCCCATGACTTATTTGTTTTGTACCTGGAAATTGGACCATTTATTGCCCTTCACTTTTTCCAGCCCTTTTTAATTTTTCAGTTATAGTTGATATTCAATATTATTTTATATCAATTTCAGGTGTATAGTATATGGTTAGACATTTATATAATTTAAGAAGTGATCCCCCTGACTAGTCTTGTACCTGCCTGGCACTATACATAGTTATTATCATATTATTGCATATATTCCCTATGCTTTACTTTGCATCCCCATGACTATTTTGTAACTACTAATTTGTACTTCTTAATCCCTTCACCTTTTTCACCCTGCCCCGTAACTCCCTCCCATCTATCAACCTGATAAATCTAGTACCCATCTGACACCATACATTTACTACAATATTATTGACTATATTCCTTATGCTATACCCTACATCCCCATGATTACTTTGTAACAACCAATTTGTATTTCTTAATCCCTTCCCCTTTTCCACCTCTCCCATCATCCCCCTCCCATCTGGCAACTATCAAAATGTTCTCTGAATCTATGAGTCTGTTTGTTTTTTTGTTTTGTTCTTTAGATTCCACATATAAGTGAAATCACATTGCATTTGTCTCTCTCTGTCTGACATGCTCCACTCAGCACAACACCCTCTAGGCCCACCTATGTCACTGCAGATGGCAAGAACCCATTCCCTTCCCTGGCCAAGCAATATCCCATCGTATACATGTACCACCCCCTCTTTATGTATTCATCCTATCAATGGACACCCAGGCTGCCTCCATATTTTGGCCATTGTGAACAATGCTGCAATGAACATATGGATGTACATGTCCCCTCGAAGTAGCATTTTGGGTTTCTTTGGATAAATACCAGGAAGTGGGATTGCTGGGTCCTTCTTTGTCTCTTGTTATAGCCTTTGTTTTAAAGTCTATTTTGTCTAGTATAAGTATTGCTACCACAGCTTTTTTTGGGTTTGTTTCCATTTTCATGAAATAACTTTTTTCATCCCTTTACTGTCAGTCTGTGTGTGTCTTTCAATCTGAAGAGATTCTCTCTTAGGCAGCATATGTAAGGGCTTTGTTTTCTTATCCATTAGTCATCCTATGTCTTTTGATTGGAGCATTTAATCCACTTACATTGAAAGCAATTATTAATAGATATGTAGGTATTACCATTTTATTATTCATATTTTTACTCTCCCTTCCCCCCCATCTTAAAGAAGTCCCTTTAACATCCCTTGTTAATACTCCTTTAGCTTTTTCTTGTCTGGGAATCTCCTTATCTGTCCTTTCATTTTAAATGATAGCCTTGTTGGGTAGAGTAGTCTTGGCTGCAGGGCCTTGTTTTTCTTTCTTTCTTTCTTTCTTTCTTTCTTTCTTTCTTTCTTTCTTTCTTTCTTTCTTTCTTTCTTTCTTTCTTTCTTTTTTTCTTTTATTATTAATTTCAGGTTTACAAAACAATGCAATAGTTATCCTTTTCACCCATTACAAAGTGACAACCCCCCTTCTCCATCCACTGCCCTCCCAACCCAGATATAATACATATCTATTACAATTCCCTTGACTCCATTCCCACACCATACTCCATATCCCATGACTATATATGTATTAAATTATAGTTGACATATAATATTATTATTATTATTTTAAATGGGGGAATTGGAGAAGAACAGCGTTGGGGAATCGGGGAAGAACAGACAAGTTGATGTCCTTTTGTTCTTCAGTCTAGTTGTGGAGGATGTTGCTTCACTGATCCATTGTTGGTGTTATCATGCGCTCTTCCTGGGTGAAGCAGATCGGTTGCCAGCCTCTGGACGGCTGTTCTTGGGAGCTCACACCAGCTGCCGGCTGCTCATGCTGGCTGCTGGCCACTCATTGTAGCTTATGGCAGTCCACTGCAGCAGGCGCTGCAGCCTACACCATCGCCAGGAAATCACGGCAGCCCAGCTCCAGGTGGAGCTGTTTTTCACTATCTTAGCTATAGAGGATGGTGTCACTGGCCCTCTTATGTGGGATCTCAACCAGGGCCCTAATGCTCAGAGCTGGGGTCCCAAGCCAGCTCCTAACCAATGCACCACTTGGCCGGCCTGACATATAATATTATCCAGCGGCAGCTTCAGATGTACAGTGTAGAGGTCAGGCAGGCCTCTACACTGTCCATGGAGTGGTCTCCCTAACAAGACATGAGTCCATCTGGTCCCCTAAAAAATATTTACAACATTATTGATTATAGTCCCCAAACTGTCTTTTTTATCCCTGTGGAAATATTGTAGTTACCAATTTATGTCCTTGTAGTTACCAATTTATCTCGTCCCTTCTCCTTCTAACTCATGCCCACCCCCTTCCTATCTAGCAATCATCAGTTTTTCCTCTGTGTCTTTAAGACTATTTGTGTTTACATTGCTTGTTTATTCAGTTCTTTAGATTCCACATATAAGTGAGATCATATGGTATTTGTCTTTCTATGACTGACTATTTCACTTAGCATGATGTTCTCTAGGTCCATCCATATAGTTGCAAATGGTATGATTTCTTTCTTCTTCATAGCTGCAAAATACTCCATTGTGTAAATGTACCACAGTTTCTTAATCCAGTCATCTACTGATGAGCATTTCAATTGTTTCCATGTCTTGGCTATTGTAAATAGCGCTGTAATAAACATAGAGGTGCATATATTTTTTTCAAATTAGTGTGTTGGGTTTTTCATGATAAATACCTAGGAGTGGAATTGCTGGGTCAAAAGGTAGTTCCATTTCCAGTTTTTTGAGAGACCTCCGTACTGATTTCCATAGTGGTTGCACCAATCTGCAATCCCACCAACAGTGCAACAGGGTTCCCTTTTCCCCACAGCCTCGCCAGCACTTGTTGTTTGTTGATTTATTGATGATAGCCATTTTGACCGGGATAAGGTGGTATCTCATTATGGTTTTTATTTGCATTTCCCTAATGATCAGTAAGGTTGAGCATTTTTTCATATGCTTCTTGGCCATCTGTATGTCCTCTTTAGAGAAATGTCTCTTCATATCCTCTGCCCATTTTTTAATTGGGTTGTTTGTTTTTTTGGTGTTGAGTTTTACGAGTGTTTTATAAATTTTGGATATTAACCCCTTATCAGATATATCATTGGCAAATATCTTCTCCCATTCAGTAGGCTGCCTTTTGTTTTATTGATGGTTTCCTTTGTTGTGAAAAATGTTTAAGTTTGATATAATCCCATATGTTAATTTTTTCTTTTACTTCCCGTGCCCATGGGGATATATCAGTAAAAATATTGCTCAAGGTAATGTCTGCAAATTTACTCCCTATATTTTCTTCTAGGAGTTTTATGGTTTCAGGTCTTATATGTAAGCCTTTAATCCATTTTGAATCTGTTCTTGTATATGGCATAAAGAGGTGGTCCAGCTTCACTGTTTTGCATGTGTCAGTCCAATTTTCCCAGCACCACTTATTAAATGGACTATCTTTACCCCAATGTGAATTCTTGCTTCTGTTGTCATAGATCAACTGTCCGTATATGCATGGATTTATTTCTGTGCTCTCTATTCGGTTCTATTGATCTATGTGTGATTTATGGCAGTACCATACTGTTTTATTTTGAATTTTTTTTTTTTTTTTTAGCTGAGCCATACTGCCACCTTCCAATAGTTTTTTGATGGAGTCTTTGGGGTTCTCTACATATAGTATCATGTCATCTGCATATAATGACAACTTTACTTCTTCCTTACCAATTTTGATGCCTTTTATTTATTTTCCTTGTCTGATTGCTGTGGCTAGAATTTCCAAAAGTATGTTGAATAAAAGTGGAGAAAGTTGACATCCTTGTCTTGTTCCTGATCTTTAGGGGAATGGTTTTAGCTTTTCCCCATTGAGTATGATGTTAGCTGTGGGTTTATCATATATGGCCTTTATTATGTTGAGATATGATTGCAGGGCCTTGTTTTTCATCACGGTGAATATTTTGTGCCAATCCCTTCTAGCCTACAAAGTTTCTTTTGAGAAATCAGCTGACAGTCTTATGGGAGCTCTCTTATAGGTAACTAACTGTCTTTCCCTTGCTGCTTTTAAGATTCTCTCTTTGTCTTTCACCTTTGCCGTTTTAATTATAATGTGTCCTGGTGTGGGCCTGTTTGGGTTCACTTGGCTGGGTGGGTAGGGGGTGGGGAGGGGACTCTCTGCACTTCCTGGGCTTGTATGTCTATTGCCTTCACCAGGTAAGGAAAGTTTTCAATTATTTTTTCAAATAGGTTCTCAATGCCTTGCTTTCTCCCTTCTCTTTCTGGTACCCCTATGATGTAAATGTTGTTATACTTGATGTTTAAGAGACTCAAAGGTCTCTTAAACTATCATCATTTTTTTTCTGTGCTGATTGGTTGTGTGTTCTTCTACGTTGTCTTCCAAATCATTGAGTCAATCCTCTGCTCCATCCAGTCTGCTGGTGATTCCTTTTAGTGCATTCTTCATTTTAGTTATTGTGTTCTTCACTTCTGATTGGTTCATTTTTGTGGATTCTATGTCCTTTTTATGCTTGCTATCTTTTTGTTGAAGTTCTCACTAAGTTCCTTCTTGTAACCATTGTTTTGAACTGTCTCTGATAGGTTGCTTGCCTCTATTTTGTTTAATTCTTTTTCTAGAGTTTTCTCCTGTTCTTTCATTTGGGATGTATTTCTTTGTTTCCTCATTTTGGCTGCTTCTCTCTGTTTGTTTCTATGTATTAAGTAGATCTGCTACATCTCCCAGTATTGGCCTGGTGGCCTTATGTAGTAGGTGCTCTGTGGGGCCCAGTGGCATAGTTTCCCTGGTTACTTGCTCTGGGTGCTCCAGGAGTGTCCCTTGTGTGGTTTTTGTGTGCCTTCCTGTTATAGTTGAGCCTTGATTCCTGTTGGCATTAAGTGGATGGTATTGACCCTCAGATTGACTGGCTGTGGGATTTGGCCACATCCACACCTTATGGGCAGCTGTACAGGGGGACTTATCACAATGGATTCTGGTGCCTGTTGAGACTGTCCTTTGTGTGTGCCACTTGTAGGACTAATTGGGTGATGCTTTGCTGTGGTCTGAAGCCAACCTCCAAGTACATTGGTTCTTGGGCCACTTAGAAGGAGCTCCTTTGCAGGCCCAGGTCAGCCACTGCTTGTAACTGGCTGAAGAGTACCTGGTAGGAGCTACAAAGTGATCCAGGGTTGGTTGTTGCCTGTGTTAACCCTGGAGGCACATGGGAGAGGACATGCTGCAAGCTGAGGATGACTGCCATCAGTATCAGGTCTGGGGTAGCTCCACAAAAAGCTAGGACACTTCAAGTTCTGCTGCCACTTGCTGGCTCCCCTCAGGTTCAGTCACTGATAAAGCCTCCTGCTGCATGGAAGTTGGGTGAGGCAGGGTCTCAGTGAATCATCAGGGTGGAGCAGTGGGGCTCACCAGGCCAATGAGATTCAGATTTGGCCTGTGAGGTGGGGCTCAACACAGGTAACATGGTGCCTACCTGCCAGCTACATGGGAGAAGGGCCCCTCACAGGGAAAATGGGGACTGTCCCTTCAGTCCTCGCCCTGAGGTTACACAACTCAGCCTCTCCCCATGTTTCTGATGCACACAGAGTCACCGTCCCTCCACTGGAGCCCAGAGTGAGTGCCTGCACAGACACTTTAAGAGGATATCTGGGTTACCTGCAGCCTTTTGTCCCACCTAGACAGTCTGGAATCCCCACTGTTTTTCACAGCTAGATGTTGTGGGGGCTTCTCTTCCTGGCATCAGTACTCTGGGCTGGAGAGCCTGGTGTGGTTCTGAGGTCCTTTGTTCCCTCATGGGCAATCTCTATGGTTGAGATAGCTCTCCTAATTTTCAACCATCACACATAGGTGTGGGACCAGACAATTTTTCATCTGCACCCCTCCTAGCAGTCTTAATATGGCTTCTTCTTTAGTTATAAAATCCTTAGTTACAAAATACTTGTCCAGCTAGACTTCAGATGGTTCTCCAGGTTGATCTGTAATTTAGTTGTAATTTTGATGTCTTCATGGGATGAGGCAAGCACAGCGTTTATCTACTCCACCATCTTGGATCTCCTTTATGGTGTTGCACAATTTTTAAAACAGGTTCAGGCACAAGTTCTTACTCCTCAAATGTTCTTTTTTTTTTTCTTTTACCTTGCCAAGTAATGAAAAGGAAAAACAGAGAAGATAAAAGCACAGCTAAAATACAACCCTGATGAGTTGCCACCATTGCAATCATCATGAAACTGCAGTTCAGGGCTGTTAGAGAGACCAGGAAGACTGAAAATGGTTAGTGGTGAATGAGTAGCTGCTAATTTGATAATCACCATGAATCCGAATGAAACAGATTTGTTCGCCTCACTGTCTACAATTTACTTTTATTTGTGATTGAATTGTAATTTCCATTTAAAATCATTATAAGGAAACAATACATTCCCATCACGCTCACTTAAGTACCATCCTGGAGTTTTTAGCTTTGTTTTAACATTAAATCTGGTCATGCTGTCTTTCATTCCTACCATCGTGGCTTTCTGTTAAGTAGATGCTGTTCTTTTCCTTGTATCTATAACATGGGGACAAACTACACATGCCTGGAGAAATTATCGTGTTTTGTTTCTAAGGGAAGTGAAGATTGGTTACATTTGAAATTTTCTCTCAAGAGAGTAAAATATTCCCATAATTTTAGGGAAAAATCTTTCATATAGAAATAATTTAAAAATATATTTATTAAAGCAGGAACAGAGTATCATATCCACAAAATTTAAATCCAGTACTGTAGTGGATCTTAAACAATTAAGCAACTCACCATGATCAATATAATTACATTAGATAGTATTAATGTCAATTTCTTTTCCATAAGCTCAGAATTATTTTTTTAAATATCATATGGAAAATAAAATGATATGCTATGATTGGTCACTTGTTTAAGGCCATCTGAAAAAGTCAGAGGACAGAAGGCTCCAGACAAGAAATGCAGTAACATTGTCTTTCTTAGCACAGTCAGAAGCCTGCATTCTGAATGACTGAAATACATTTGTGAGGAATGACTTCAGAAAACATGCACCCTTCATGACCTTGGTAAAGTAGCAGGTTGTGAAACTGGATGCAAAATGTGATTCTCTATTTGTTAAAACAAAATCCTGTTTACTTGTGCCTTCCATAATGTCTAGGATGCTATATTCATAGTATTGCCAGTGGTATTCACCTTTAGTGGAGGGTGGTTTCTGGGTGATTTCATTTTTATTTTGTTGCTTATCTGTACTTCTTAAGAAGAACACATACATGTGTAATGAAGAAAAACTCATACAATAAGGTTTTTTTTTTTAAAAAAAAGATTTTATTAGGGAATTGGGGGAGGGGAACAGTGTTGGGGAATCAGGAAAGGAGAACAGACAAGTTGCTGCCCTTTTTGTTCTTCGGTCTAGTTGTGGGGGATGTCGCTTCATTGGCCCATGCTGGTATTATTGAGCTCTTCCCGGGTGAGGCAGATCAGTTACCAGCCACTGGACGGTCGCTCATGGAGGCTCTTGGCAGCTCACACCGGTTGCTGGCCACTCATGCTGGCTGCCAGCCACTCACTGTAACCTATGGCAGCCCACTGCAGCAGGGGCTGCAGCTATGCCATCCTGGGGACTCACAGCAGCCCAGCTCCAGGTGGAGCTGTCGTTCACCATCTTAGCTGTAGAGGGCAGTGTCACTGGCCCTCATGTGGGATCCTAACCTGCTCAGAGCTGGTGTCCCAAGCCAGCTCTTAACCAACGTGCCACTTGGTGGGCCCCAATAAAGCTTTATACTTTTATATTATAGAAAAAAAAAACACTAAAAGTTATTTTTTCAAAATTACATATTTGTTGCATGATGGGAAGACCACATTCTGGTTTCCTCCCAACCTTACTGGTTGCTTTATATCTCACCAATGAATTACTGACTCCTACTTATTTTACTTCAACACAAACTTTGCCTTCTACACTAGAAAACCGTAACTTTATTCCTCTGTGGTTTTTCCTATTATTATTGTAACCCAACTCAACATCACAGAGGAAGGGATGATTTTTTTCTGAGGCTGTTATTATAACTGTTAACTATTTTCTGGAGTTAGGCCTCAGGGAGCTCTGGATTCTGGACCACACTGACCATTCTACCCCCTCTGTCCACTAGAGGACAGCAGACAATTGGACTCATGGGCCATTATGGTTAACTTACTCTGTTGACAGCTTTTTGGGAGACAAGGGAGAGATGGTCCAGGCATAGCTGGCTGGGTGTCACAGTAACTCTGTCATTCATTCAGAAAGCCACAGAGTTTATTTGTATTAGTGCAAATTAACAACAGAATGTTTCCCTTTCCTCTGAACTATGGGGATGCAGAAAATTAATTCCTGTCTCATTGTTAGGAGTTTCTGAAGATGCCAATGACACAAATCTACACACAAAGAATAGGACTTACACAAAATAAGGGTTCTTTTAGAAGACTTCGGAATTATGTATTCTTGGAGGTTCTGGTTAACTAAATTTGAGGAAGGGGCTGATATAAAGTTGAGATATAAAACAGGTAAATTGTTCTTGCCTTCAAGACATATAAAATACAAAACCCAGATAATATGATACAAATTCTACATGCAGTTAAGGGGATATAAAGGAGTGGTGATTAGTAAAGAAAATACTAGGGAAATAAATTTGACTTTGTCAGGATTTGAAGAAAGTAATGTCTACAGATTAGAATTGATTCAGGGGTTGAAAACTGGTGTCTGCTGCATCCAGGCTACAAAAGTACTTTGTTTGATCAGTAGAATTCTTTAACTTTTTGAAAATTTGAATTTATTTAGGTGGGCCATGCACTTTTTAGTTTGTTACACTCCCCGTCATTCCCTACCATTGTGTACCCAGCATTTTACACATTTGTCTTACCTTCCAAGCTCTTGAAGACATTTAAATTGCCACCCCTGGCTTAGAGGAACTGGGGAAATGGGGACACAAGAGGGAGGAGGCAAAGAGGCATGAATCAATTGGGCCAGAAATGGGAGCAGGTAAGTTACCGGGGAGGGTGTATGGAGCTGCTATGTTTAGGCTGGGTTGACTCAGACCAAGGCGCTATGTTGGCAGATAGGTTAAAAGGAGTCGAGGGTGGTGGTGGTGACGATTTGAGGAGTATTTTAGATGTGATACTTCCATAGAGATCTCCGTAAGTGCTCTAGGATAAGAGAACCAGGAAGTCTTGAAAGAAGATGCAGAAATCAACCTGGAAAAGTGCTGGAGATTTATTTCCTGTTCACTCGAATATCGTTTTTACTATGGGTTTTGATGACTAGAACTATTCTGCTGAAAAAACAAACAAACAGTAAACTCTTGAATCAAACATAATTGACATGTGGGTTTGCTGCCCCTCACTCCAGACTTCACTTACCTGTGTATCCCCAGAAAAGTTGGGGCCTTGAGAGAATCAGCTCCCTATATTTAGGACATGAGCCTCTCCTTGCATGATCTTGGTAGCACTGCAAGGTGCCAACATTCTGCACTGGAGTCAGTGCTGGTCCTGCTCCTGGCATTGACTCAGTGAGTCACTAGAGGTTCAGTGAGTCACTAGAGGTACAGTGATTTAATCACCACACTTTAGTTTCTCATAATAATTTAAGGAAATTTCATGAGGCAGCTTCAGGAGATTCATTCAGTATTAGTTTCCCATGATTGGAGCTTAGAAAGGAAACGGAGGCCCAGCTCTTATAAATGATCCAAACTGTCAACCAGGCATATGTGCTCTTGAGAAGAACACTGCTGGCATTGTATTGTGGGAGGAAACAGTCGGGGGAAGGGTGAAGAGGGACAAAGATTGTGAAGTCTAATAAGATTAGACATGGGTTCTAACTCTACTTTTTCCTAACTGAGTGACCTTAGGAAAGCCATTGAACTTCTGTGAGCATCTTATTTCATTTGCAAAATGATGACACTGGCATGAATCTGGCAAGGTTTTTTTGGGGAAATTAAATGAGACAGTGTAATGCCTGGCACATCTTCATTCCTATTTCATCCTATGTGGAAGTCACTCCTGGAATCCTGGAGTCCTGTTTGGGAGAGGCACTCACAATGAGATGAGTGGAGTCTCAAGGATGCAGCATTAAGAGTTCATCTGTATGAGAACTACAGGGAGCATATGTGCTGACATTTCCTTGATGAACTCAATTAAAACTCTGAACTAATATGCTGTTTTCAGGCAGTTTTGATTGCCACAGCATTTTTCTGTTGCTCTGTTATCAAAAGAATCAAAGGAAGAATTGTGTTCAGGATCCAGAGGCTGCTTCTAGAGGAAGTGGAGAGTGCTGCCTGCCCACTGTGGTGATCTGGCAGGTGCTGAAAAGAGCCTCTGATCTAGAAGCAGCTCTGTCTACATGCCCCTGAGGCCTGCAGGACTTCACTGAAGCCTTGTTGCTTTAATGTAAGTCATCTTGTTTCCCCCAGAATTGTTTGGCCACCGCCAGCAAAAGCCATGCTTTTCAATACACCTGAGGATAAGATACACCCTTCTCCCTAACAGTGCATTTGTTTGTGGGGAAGGAAGAGAGCCGGGTGGGGAGATGGGATGGCTCTGATGGTTGAAGCAAGACCCCAGCAGGTGCCTTTGTGGTATCACAATTTCCCCTAGGAATTCTCAGTCAGGAATCTAAACTAATAATCGAATCAATACCTAACTAGAAAGCCCATGTTACATTTTATTTTATCTTCAGATAAAAATCTGTTTTAGATAGAATTTTGGATGGTTTGTAAGGCATGATATCACTAAAGGTGGTTTCATAGTTTCATAGCATAATAAAGAAAATTTCCTTGACTAATTTTTCTTTTTCTTGAAATGAGGCCTAGACCTACTCATTAACCTCTACAATTCTTGGCAACCTGTTCAAAACTCAGCCATAAATTCTTAAGGACAGGGCCGGCCGAGTGGCGTGGTGGTTAGGAGCTCGTTTGGGAAGCCAGCGGCCCCAGTTCAGTCCCACATATGACGGCCAGTGATACTGCCCTCAAAAAAAAAAAAAAATTCTTAAGGACAGAAGCAGCTTAGTTGAGGGAGGTGAGGGCAAGGCTTACGTTGGTATGGGGAGGAGTGGAAGAATAGGGTGGGGATTCAGAAGGGAAGGGAGTCTGGCTTTCAGGTGTAAGTAAGAGAATAAGCACAGAGATTACTACCAGGGTGATAAAGCACCAGTCCTGGGAGCTGGGGGAGGCCTGGAGACCAGGCTGGGGATGCTGAGGCACCCAGGTGCTAAATTTAAGGAGACATTCACTGTTCCAGTCATATGAGTGCAGGGCTGGTGCTTGAGAATGAGTGTCTCCTTAAATTTTGCATCATGGATGCTTGGTTTGCTCATCCTAGTCTAGGCCCTGGACTAAAATAAAGAGACATTCTGGTTTCTCCAAGACAGTTTCAAACTTACTTTCTGTTTTGACTACCCAGAGGTTCCGATTAAAATCTAAGTAGCGCAATTTGGGGGAAGAAAGTCTGAGATGATTACAAAGCTTATACTGTAGTAAACAGATCACAGCTAAACAGATGTAAACATTTGTCATTTAAGGTAAAAAGTAAAAAAAAAAAAACTTTCTCCAAATTAGGGTCCATTTATATTCCACGTTATAGGTATACCTTGTTTTATTGCCTCACTTCATTGCAATTCACAGATGTTGCATTTTTTTTACAAACTGAAGGCAAGACCCTCCACCAGCAAAAAGACTATGACTCGCTTTATCACGATGCTCACTTTACTGAGGTGGTCTGGAAGGCAACCCACAATGTCTCAGAGTCATGTCTGTATATGGTTGGGAGCTGAGGTTGTATTCCTCCTTCTTTTCCTCCACCTCTTTTTCTCTTTCAGCTCTTTCCTCTTATTACTTTCTCCTCTTTTCCTTCTACTCTGTGTGACACCACTGAAGAGACTGCCCTTCTTTTTTTTTCTTCCTCCTTCCTTTGCTTCTGTTGCTCATAACAGATTCCGAGGGAATAAAAGAATCAAATATCTGTTTCACAGCCATTTCATAAACAACACAGGCTCCTTTCTTTCCATACCACTAGGCAATGAAAAGCACTGTAGGAGGACATTTGTGACAGTAGAGTGATGAATTCATGATGACGCGGCAGCATAGACTTGGAATAGGTCCACTGTGTTTCTCTGCATTTAGCAGAGACCAAACCAGAATGAATGTTCATGGGTGCTCAGCTGGATACATGAAACAAAGAGGTTTTCTATTTTGTGATGTAAGGAAAATAATTTGGGGGGAGGACAAAAAAATCCTACCCAAACCAGAAATTTAGTTTGTGTTTATTTCAGCCAAATTGCTTTAAGCCCTGTCATATACTTCTGTGACCCTCAATTGTCGGAGAAATGTTTTCAAAGCTTTTCAGGTGTTGTTAAACCTCTCAAGTTGATTTCAAAATGAGGGAGTTACTAACACAGCTTTTCCAACATAAGATCATGTTCCACATTTTTTACTTTTAAACAACTTTAAGTTTTTGAACTAAGTTCCTTTTTTTTTTCAAATTCCATTTCGAAGTAGTTACATCTCATGTGAAATGGATTTCAGAAATTTATTTTAAAATCTGATAAGGATTAAAATATTCCAATCTACCACAACAGGAGTAAGGATTAGCATGGTTTATGCCAGTCTCCTTTGTCTTGTTGTTTAAAACTTTTCATGATAAAGAATATGCAACACATTGCGTAAAGACAAGAAAACAAGCTTTCAGCCAGAGTTGAGGCCTGATGCATGCAGTTTTGTAGGATGCACACTAGACAGTGCTGGGGACTCCCTTCACATCAGAACCATTATAATTTCCTAGCAAATCACTTAGAAATGTTTTGAGGAAGGAGCTCCCCCAATTTGGCAAGGTGTCATCTGGAAAAGCAGTGGCCTTGATGCTGTTAATATTTAAAAGGTTTATTTTGCTCCTTTGGTCCTAGGCCCCTAGCTGAATTGAAATGATTAATCTGGATTGGTTGTATCCTGCTGTGTTTAAATTTAGGATTGTTCCCCCAACTTGATCATTCCCAAACAAACAAACAAATGAACAAACAAAAACAAACAGAGAAAATGTGAAGTATTTGCATTCTTCAGTTCCTCTTGTTTTCCTTTACTTCCTCTGGGGCCTGTTTCTTGCTGGTTCTTCTCCTTAGTCCTTCCTTTGTGCCAGATGCTGTTCTAAACTCTTGGTTCATGCTATCTCACAGAGTCCTGTGTTGTTGACTCTTTTTGAAAGATGAAGAAACTAAGGCCGAGAGGGAATAAGTAATTTGCCTGTGATCTCACAGCCAGTTAATGGCAGAATCAGGATTCGAACCCAGGCAATGCAGCATCAAAGTCCCTACTCATAGTACTCCGTTATTCTGCATCCCCTGAGTTGGTCTTTTCCCCTGAAACTGGTGTGGCTGTCTGAAATTCTATTTTACACAGCTCTGGCCATCTGCTCTCTGTCAGTGGATATACCCCTTTTTCACTGTGCCACTCAATCAGACCTCCTCTGGGACTGTCATTGGGTGCCTCACCAGAGCTCCTTGAGGACCAGCCCTAATCTGGATCAACTCCCTTAGCCCAGGTTCCCTCCATTTCTGATTTTCTGCCATGAGATGCCGTCATCTCTTGTGACTCCATCCACTTTGTAACAAGTGAGGACAGAAATGGGCAATTGCTATTAAGGGCTATGTCATTCCTGGGTCTTTCTTCACCTACCAGTGTGACAAAGCCTTAGGAGTTTGATTGCGTGCTGCCTTGGCCAGAATGTGGGGAAATGGGAAGTCTCCTTTGTTGGTGGGAAGATATATTGATGCAACCGCTTTGGAGGGCAATTTCACTACCTTGGTCACATGCATTTAAAATATAGCTGGACTCCGCTACTGCCACCCAGATCTGAGCTTCCACATTTTTCACCTGGATTTTTCACCATCTCTATGGTCTCCCTGCTTCCACTCTTATTCCTTTTCCCCAAAGTCTATTCTCAACACATAAGGCATTTTAAAACAAAAGCTAGATCATGTCACATGTCTTTCTTAAATCCCTCTATTGGTTTCCCCTTTCCTTAAGAGCAAAAGCCAAGATTCCCACAGTGGGTTATGGGGCCTTACATAACTCGGTCTGAGCACCTCTTTGATCTTATCTGTTAATCTGTCTTTCTTGCTTCCTCTGCTCCAGCCACACTGGCCTACTTGATTTTCCTTGAACATGTCAGTGATCTTTCCATTCTAGAGCCTTTGCTGTCATGGTCCTGCTGTCTGGAACAGTCTTCCCTAGATAGCTGCAGGGCCAAGTCCCTTAGCTCCTTTGGTCTTTGAGAAAACATCATCATCTCCATGGGGTCTCCAATGATCACTTGATTTAAAATTGCAACCTCTTGATCTCATTCCCTTTCATTCTTCTCTACTTATTTCTATAGCTGTTATCTTCAACATGCTGTATGGCTAGCTGACTTATTTACTATAGTTTTATCTAGATCTTTTCATGAGAATGGAAGAGCCACATGGGCAGAAATATATATATATATTTTCTGTTTCACTTATTGACAGTGCCTGGCAAGCTGTCAAATAAATATTTATTTAATAAATGTATTTCTAGAATATTGAATATTTTTTGAATTTATTAAATGGCACTTGACTCAGGAATTCCACTTCTAGGAATTTATTTTATGCCACACTTATACATGTACACAATGCAACATAAGCACTGATAGTCGTTGAACATTGTTTATTGTGGCAAAAGTCTGAACAGTTATCCCAAAATATCAAGGATTACCTGAAGGAGCTATTTACAGGATTAGCCAGTCTCAAGCCAGATAGGAATAAAAATTGATTTGTGTTCCACTACCTTCCAAAAAAGTGGAGACTGACATTGAAGACCAGATCAGTTATAGTCAAACTTCATTTTCTTTGCACCTCTGAGTAAAAACTTGAAATATTTACTTATGTGGAGTTGTACTCTTCCCATTACTCTCAAGTTGGTGAATAAATTTCAAAGTTGAGAATAAAGAAGTGTTTAGTTCCCACATGCTAAAGAGAAGTGCCAACAATTAAGGTGAGACACTTCCCTTTGGGCTTACCAAGAGGTGCTAAACTGGTGTTGTCCCCTCAACCACCTCCTCTGCCTCCATAGGCTTATCTAAAAAGGTTATGGAATAAGTCCAGTGGTCAAGGGTTATACTTCCAAGATATAGTGAATCCTCACTCTTAGGATTGGGGGCTCCTGTGAGAAGTGGGGTGTGGGTTGGCATTTCCTCTCCTGGCTGGATGCAATTCCATTTGGAGGCTCACTGTGGTATTACCACCAGAGTGGAGTTTACTTCTTGGGAAGCTTGATGGGTGCTCTAGGGGTTTGGAGGTAATCTGAACCCAGGGACTCCTTCTTGGGAGTTCTGCAAGCAGGAGGCCAGCAGGGGTCATCTACTGCAGAGAAGAGAGAAGACATGGGGAGGCAGTTTGCACAGGAAGAGGAAGAGGCAGCCCCACTTGCAAAACCCCATGTCCTTTGGCAAAGTGGAAAATTTAATTCACAGGGTTTGGGATCTATCTTGATGTAAAGAAGAATGAGGGAGGAAGTTGAGAGTATAGCCATGAGGTTGTCCAGGCAACTTCTGGCCCAAGTGAGTGTATAGGTTTTGGGGTCTGTATTAGTCTTCTAGGGCAGCCATAACAAAATGCCACAGACTAGAGGCTTAACCAACAGAAATTTATTTTCTCATAGTTATGAAGGCTTGAAGACCAAGATCAAGGGTGTTGGCAAATTTGTTTTCTTCTGAGGCCTCTCTCCTTGGCTTGCAGATGGCTGCCTTCTCACTGTGTCCTCACACGGCTTTTGTTCTGTGTGTGTGCAGCTCTGGCATCTCTTTGTGTGCTTAAATTTTCTTTCTTTTTTTTTTTTTCTTTTTAAATTTCCTCTTTTTATTTATTTATTTATTTATTTATTTATTTATTTATTTATTTATTTATTTTTTAAAGATTTTATTGGGGAATTGGGGGAGGGGAATAGTGTTGGGGAACCAGGGAAGGGGAACAGACAAGTTGCTGTCCTTTTATTCTTCAGTCTAGTTGTGAAGGACTTTTCTTCACTGGCCCATGTTGGTATTATCATTGCACTCTTCCCGGTGAGGCAGATCGGTCACTGGCCTCTGGATGGCCACTCACAGAGGCTCTTGGCAGCTCACACCAGCTGCCAGCTGCTCACGCTGGCTGCGACCACTCACTGCAGCCTATGGTAGCCACTGCAGCAGGGGCTGCAGCCTACACCATCGCTGGGGCTTGTGTAGCCCAGCTCTAGGTGAAGCTGTTGTTCACCATCTTGGCTGTAGAGGGCAGTATCACTGGCCTTCATATGTGGGATCCAAACCAGGGCCGCTAGTGTCCCAAGTCAGCTCTTAACCAACGCACAACTCAGCCGGCCCTAAATTTCCTCTTTTTAAAAGGACACTAATCAGGTTGAATTAGGACCCACCTTAACAGCTTCATTTTAACTTAATTACCCCTTTAAAGACCGTGTCTCCAAATACAGTCATATTCTGAGGTACTGGAGTTTTGGGCTTTAATGTATGAATTCTGGAGGAACATGGTTCATCCCATAACAGGGACCTAGACATTTAGTGGGACTGAAGGGAGACAAAGCTGCCACTTTCTGGGGTGGCTTTCAACAATGGAGGGAGACATGGTGAAACTGAGTGTCGTTCCAAGAAAATTCCCCCACTTGTGAGGAGACCATTCCATCAGCAGAGGCTCCCAGTAGCAGGTAGAACTAGACTAAGCCAGAGCAAGAACAGAGGAGCCTTCCAGTAATATAAGAGGGTTTCTGCTTCTCCTATTCCTCCTGCTCTCTCAACACAATACCCTCTAGGTCTATCCATGCTGTCATAGATGGCAAAATTTCATTCTTTTTATGGCAGAGTAATATTCCATTGCATATATATAGCACATCTTTTTTATCCATTCATCAATTCGGGGACACCCAGACTGCTTCCACATCTTGGTCATTGTAAACAACGCTGCAGTGAACATATGGATGCATATGTCTCCTTGAAGTAGTGTTTTGGGTTTCATCAGATAAATACCCAGAGGTGGGATTACAGGGTCCTTTTTTTGTCTCTTGTTATAGCCTTTGTTTTGAAGTCTGTTTTGTCTGGTATAAGTATTGCTACTACAGCCTTCTTTTCTTTTTTCTTATTTTTTCATTTCTATGAAACATCTTTTTCCAACCCTTTACTTTCAGTCTCTGTGTGTTTTTCAATCTGAAATGAGTCTCTTGTAGGCACCATATATATGAGTCTTGTTTTCTTATCCATTCAGCCACCCCATCTTTTGATTGGAGCATTTAATCCATTTTCATTGAAAGTAACTCTTGATAGATGAGTAGTTCTTGCTATTTAATTATTCATATTGTTGACATTTTTTTCTTCTTTTTAAAGAAATCCCTTTAACATTCCTTGTAATACTGGATTGATGCTGATGAATTCCTTCAACTTTTTCTGCCTGGGAAGCCTTTTATCTCCCCTTCAATTCTAAATGACAGCTTTGCTGTGTAGAGTAGTCTTGGTTGTAGGTCCTTGTTTTATTTTTTGTTTTTTTGTTTTTTTAATCACTTTGAATATTTCATGCCAATGCCTTGTGGCCTGCAAAGTTTCTGTTGAGAAATCAGCTGACGGCCTCATGGGAGCTTCCTTTACTCTTGCTGCTTTTAAGATTCTTTCTTTGTCTAACCTTTGGCATTTTAATTATGATGTGTCTTGATGTGGGCCTGTTTAGATTAATCTTGTTTGGGACTTTCTGCACTTCCTGGGCTTGAATGTCTGTTTCCTTTACCAGGTTAGGTAAGTTTTCTGTCATTATTTCTTCAAATAGGTTTCCAATTCCTTGTTCTTTCTCTATTATTTCTGGTACCTCTACAGTGTAAATTTTGGTATGCTTGCTATTGTCCCAGAGGCCCCTTAAACTGTCCTCAATTTTTTAGGTTCTTTTTTTCTTATAGCTGTTCTAACTGGGTGTTTTTTTTCTACCTTATCTTCTAAAGTGCTGATTTGATCCTCTGCTTCATTCAGTCTACTGTTGATTCCCTCTAAGGTATTCTTCATTTCAGTTATTGTATTCTTTATTTCTGACTAGGTCTTTTTTTTGTTTTTCTACCTCCATTTTTATGATTCTTATCTCTTTATTGAAATTCTCCCTGAGATCACTGAACATTCTTATAACTAGTGTTTTGAATTCTGTACCTAGTAAGTTGCTTGTCTCCATTTTGTTCAGTTGTTTTCTGGAGCTTTGTTCTGTTTTTTTTTATTTGGGACATTATTTTTTGTCTCCCCATTTTGACTGCTTCCCTGTGTTTGTTTCCATGTATTAGGTGGGGCTGCTATGTCTCCTGGGCTTAGTAGTGTGGCCTTCTGTAGTAGGTGTCCTGTGGATACCAGTGGTGCAGTCTCCCTAATCACCAGAGCTGGGTGCTGCAGGTGTGTCCTTTGTGTGCATTGTGTGTGTCCTCTACTTGAGTCGTAGTTGCTGTTTTCATGTCAATGGAAGGGATTGACTTCGTGCTATTGGTTGTGAGGATTGGCCTTTACCGCAGTGAAGGAGTTGTGTGCCATGGCTGACCCTACAGAGCAGGATTTGCTTTATTAGGGCTCTTGTGCCTGCCCAATATGCTCTTTGGGTGTGTTATCCTTGGAAGTGTCCAGGTGATGCTTCAGTTCAGTTTGAAGCTGATCACTGGGTTTGCAAACCACAGGGCCTCCTGGGAGGAGACCCACTCTATGCCAAGTTCAGCTACAGCCTATACTCTGCTCAGGGCCATCTGGCATGAGCCATAAAGCAATCTGCAGATGTCTTGGCCTGCGCAGTGCTTGGTGGTACCTGGAGAATCAAGACTGGCTGCCAGTAGTGCCAGGCTTAGAGTTGCTTAGCCAGAGGTACAGGACATGCTGAAGATGCTACTTGTTTGGGTTTTGTGAATCTTTGAGAGATTTTAGGAAATTCTGCAACATGACTCAAGGCAGGTGGTTTGTATGAAAAAGATACAAGAAGTGATGCCAGTGTGCCTGAAAGCTGGGTGGGACAGGGTCTCAGGTTCACCAGGGTGTGGTGTTAGCCAGGTTAATGGAGATTCAAATATAGCAGCCACCCGAATCTGCATGCTGAGATGGGGAGGGTTAAACAAAGAAACAGTGGCATCTGCCAGCTCCTTCGTTTGGGAGAAGAGCTGCCCCTTTAACCTTTACCCTGCAGTAAGACAACTCAGTTCCTCCCTGTATAGATCTCTAGTTGACAGTTTTTTTCACTTATTATTTAAAGCAGTGGTTGTCTTAGTCTGCTTGGCTGCTATGAGAAACTATTATACACTGGATTGCTTAAACAACATATATTTATTTTTTGCAGTTCTAGAGAATGGAAAGTTCAAGATCAAGGTGCCAGTGATGAGGTACATGGCGAGAACCCACTTCTTGGCTTATAGACACTTGGCTTATAAGGGCACTAATTGCATGAAGAAGATTCTGCCCTTATGATGATATTAGCTAACCCTAATTTTCTAATTACCTAATTATCCATTCCACATATCACCAAATTAGGAGTTAGGATTTGAACATATGATTTAGGGGTACCTAAAATGCAGCCTCAAACAGTGATTCAATAAATATGGTCCCAAACAATCAGCATTAACATTACTGATCAGAAACTGTATTGGTGGAGCCTATCAATCTGTTTTAACAAGCTTTCAAGGTGATTCTGAGCCCACTATAATATGAAAACCTCCTTTTTAAAAGAACTAAAAAAATGAAAGAAAAAATGATAGAACAAAGAGGGTTTGAAACATATCTAAGATATATAATAAGATTCTGCCATAGTCAGTCAATCAACAAGTCAGAATTTAGAAATACTATTCTTGTTTCGGTTGGTGGTTTTTTTGTTGTTGTTTTTACCTAAATCCAATGCTTTTGTTTCTTTGAACACATTGGATAATTTTGTTAGCAATTTTTTAAAAAGTAGAAGGTATTATAAAATGATGAGGAAAAACTATATACATATATACACACATATATATGAAGAGAGAGGAACTATAATTTTTTTTTAATCTCTAGGTTAAGAAAATGAATACATTTTCATAATAAAGAGTATTTCATGTATATTTTTAGTATTTTAATGGGATGGTTTAATCAAACATCACCATTGTTCCAGATAACTGAGTGAATGTAGCAATACATCACTTTTTACACTTAAATAACCATTAAATAATACATATGTAATTTCATAGTTTCTTTTTAAAGGAATCAGCAGAGTATCTTGTCCAAAATGTGGTTTCTGCACAGGTGTATATTTTACCTCTCCCAACATGCCACCAAAGTGACAAAAATGAAGTACAAAAACAAAAAATATCTATAACAGAAGTGAGAATGGGATCACTTCAGTGGACTGGGGTTTTAGGTGGATTTCTGGAAGACATAAGGTAGTTGGGATTCCACTGAAAAACAAACCAGAGCCAGGGAATCTGTGGACCCAAAATGTACAAGAGAAGGCTACCCAGGAATTGCGAGTTTCTAGGAAGCTCTCAACTGTTTTCCATAGTCACTCAACCTAAAGTAAGACTTGAAAGGTAACAGACTCTGCTCATATATTCAAAGCTTGATGTCAACTTCCTGATTCAAGAAAAAGAACAATTAGGGAACCAGATGGTTATATGGCATAAGTTGTTTGTATTATCAGTCTAGTTTTGGTGTTGTAATAATGAATGAACAAGTAAAAATCAAGACAACTGACAGGAAACCATCAGCACACTGAGAATATTACATAGCAACAAAAATATAAAAACTACAGACATATACAATATATGGATTTTCTGGGGAAAAAAGCATAAGAACAGCTGCAGTATGATCCATTACTCCCTTTCCTAGGGCTTTGGGGTATACCTCAGGGGAACAAAGAGGACAGATGACCTGGTATAATCTGTGAAGTAGACCTCCAGATAATAGAATAATTATATTTTGAATGTTTATCTATTTTAAACAAAACATCTTTTAAAACAACAAATGTTTAAACCCAACATCTAATTAAATAGCTTCTCCCTGATATTTTCTGTATTCTATTCCAGAAGCCAATCCTAACAATAAGAAAATCAAAAATAATTTACTTTTAAGTGTATAATGCTTGCAATTGTTAAGAAAGAAATTTAAGTAGGTGAGCTGACATGCAGCATCCATTCCAGGCAGAGCAATATCCTGGGGCTCATTATAATGTTGTAAAAGAGTTATGCACTCTTACTGCATTCTATGTGTTTGTGCTGTCAGATTCAATTCAATTTTACAAATATTTCACAGAAACTTATTTAGAACCTTGGATGTAGTGTTTGTGCCAAGCACTACAAATTATGAAAAGGGATTAAGACATCTTATTTATAATAAAAAAGTTGTAGCCCCGGGCCAGCTGAGTGACACGGTGGTTAAGCGCTGGCTTGGAACGCCAGCGGCCCTGTTTCAGGTCCCACATGTGACCTGTACCACATGTGGTACATGTGGTACATATTTAGGGCCAGTGACACTGCCCTAAAAAAAAAAAGTTGTAACCCCTAGAATAAATATTATGCAAGGCCAAGTATGGCCTAAGAAGAATAAATAAACTGCTAAATGTTTCACATGAATAAGCATTACTATCCTCATCAGGATAGATTGGAAATGCATCATAGAAGCTGTAACATTTGACATAGACCTTGAAGGAAGAACACCATTACAACTGTAAATAAAGATGGAGGCAATTATAGTGGGCATAGATTCTTTGTGGAAAGACCCTTATTAGCAAAAGCATATGTTTAAGTAAAGGGTGTCCAGAAGGTTTTTGCAACTCATTTTGGATATAACACAGGGTCCATTAGGAGAATTCTGGAGGAAGAGACTTCAGAGCTAACCCAAGATTTTATCTGAAAGTTTCTCAATGTCAGGTTGAATAAATCAGGGTGAAGAAGACACAAATTGAGATGGAGATGAAGATGGGGGTTGTAGGGATATATGGATATAGGTATAGATGTGTGTGTGTACACACACAAACACACATACACACACAAGGTGTGGTAACAAAATATGGTAAATGCTGCTGCCAAGTACCATCCAATATAAAGGCAGGGATGTTCAACATGGGAAGTGGCGGGTGCAACTTTAGTAACAGTGTGTGACAAGTCTCAACTTCTTTGGTGCAGTCAGTCAAGTGTGAGCTATGATTGCGAGAAGATGTGTTTTAAAGTATGCCATAAATCATCCTCCATCATGATAATGCTCCGTGTCACACATTGCTTCTGGTATGGCAATTTCTGTCAAACAAACACATTATGGTGTGTCCTTATCCACTGGACTTGGCACTGTGTGACTTCTGGGTCCTCCCCAAAGTCAAAATGATTCAGTTCATGGAGACAGCCATGATAGCGCAACTAAAGACACTCACAAAAGAGGACTTCCAGAACTGCTTTCTGAAAGTGGCAACAATGATGGAATAAGTGTGTTTGAAGCGAGGGGGAATATTTTGGGGGGCGTTAATGGCAATGTGTCTTTTACTATAATAAATTTTTAAAAATTTAAACATTCACCATATGTTTTGATCACACCTCATATTCACTTCTTTTCCTGGGAATAGTGGGAACCCTTCAGGGAAGCAAAAAGAAAACAGAACCTGTCTAATCTTGTGAAGTAAATTTTCAGAAATATAGATTAGTGATATATTTTTAACATACTTAATACATTTTGTATCCTTTAAACCAAATGTCCAATTGAATAACTTCTACCTGACATTTTATCATAGTTGATCCTTAGAGCCAATCCTAGGGATAAAAGGAGAAAGGATAATTGACTTTAAATGTATTGTACTTACAATGGTCATTAAGAAATTTGTGAAGGTTAGTTGACATGCAGCAGCCATATCAGACCCAGTAATCTCCTGGGGAACATTATAAGATTGAAAAGTACTAAGGTACTTTTCTGCATTCCATATATTTGTGCTGTCATATTTATTTTAATTTTACAAATATTTCACAAATATTTATTTGGGATCTCATGTGTGTAAACTACTGTGTTAAGTACTGCAAAATATAAAATGAGTACTAAGATGTCTAAATTATAATCTAAAAAAGCCTGAAAAAATAGTATTACATAAAGTCATTGTGTCTTAAAAGAATAAACTACTAAATATTTCAGATGCGGGAGCATACTTATCCTCTTCAAGGTAATCTGGAAACGCATCATGGAAGCTGTAACATTTGAAATAGATCTTGAAGAAAGGATAGCATTTAAATTATAGAAGAAGATGGGGGCGTTTTGTTGTGGGGTGGGAGCTTTTGGTGTATTAACAGAAGCGTGTATCTGAGAGGATAGCATGTCCAGAAGCATTCCAGTAACTCATACTGTATGTAATACAGGGTCAATTAGAAGAATTGTAGAGGAGGAGACTTTGATTTTAAGCAAGGTTTTATTGGAAAGTAGGATGAAGCATATATGTATATATTATATATAATATTTATATTATATATTTATATAGGGCTTTTAATATATATTATATATATTCACATTTCTATATAGATATGTATGTGTTCATATATGTAGATATGTTTATATATAATGTAATCTGTACATACACATGAATAAACATAAAAATGCATATATATATATATATATATACATATACACACATATACAGATCTAAATGCATGTACCATATGTGCATATAATCTGTTAGCAATGACAATCCATTAAAAGTTGTCAAAGAAGGATATGGTTTAATCAGAGTTCTGTTTGTGAAGAATAATCTGACATCAGTATTTGGGAAGTAACAGAGTATCAGCAAGATGCAGGAGATAGGGAGCTGGAGTTTTGCAAATCAGAGAGGTTGTTAGTGATGAGGCTGACATCAGTGGTATCAGGAGGAATGTGTATGGAATCAGTAGGAAGAGAGGAAGGGCAGGTGTGGACATGAACATAGGTCATTCATTATACTCAGACTACACAGCGTGACAAAAGCTAACATTTAAGGACTTGGCGGGCACAAACCATCCAAAGTCTTGCTAATTTTGTGGTTCCCAGATACTCACTAGACAGTATGATATTATATCATCTTAACATTATTTAAACTACAGTAACATGCATTTGAAGTCTGTAATTTTCAACAAGATTTTCTCAAAATCTTTATATATTACTGTATTACTGCTTTATCTTATTAATTTCTTTCTTTCTTAATTCTAGGAAGATTGAAACAATTTCTTTCCTATTCTACCACTTCTTTTTCCTCTCTATACCCATACCAATTAAATCCTTCAATCTCATCTCCTAGCTTTCTGAATTAGTAAAGCATTTCATATTATCCTACAAAATACAAACAGGGCCTGTGGAGGTATCCTAGATAGTGAGAGACAACTCCTTCTTCTTGTTACTTATGGAAGCCCACAGGCTAAAAGCATCCTTTTATAATTTGGCCCAACTTTCACTTTCTAAAACTCTATTCTCACTTTTTCTATTATTGCACTACTATTATTGTTTATTTCTCTGTGTGATATATGAGTTGGATCCCCACAAGAAGTGAAATTCGCCATGCCCCAAATAAATAGGAATGAAAGACCTTTTGATGATTAGCAGAATTTCTGGGATTTGCCTCTGTTCACTCAAACACAAACCTGCCTCCACTGTGATTAAATGTGATATGAGTCTTCAGGCTACACAGCCATATAAGTATCAATGTCAACATAACCAAGTCCTGCTTAGAGGAACTACACTACTTAAATGCTTAATTATTTATGAAGCCACAATGAGAACATGTAAGCATGTAAAATATTCTGTTTTCCTCATTAATTATTTTAGTATGACTAAATTTGTTTTGTCTAAAAATTTTTCTGTGTTTTTGAACATATATTAAGGAGTATATTGGGTATTCCCACTTTAAGTCATTACAATGCTAGAGCAATTATAACTGCAAAAAATTTGGACCACTAACCAAATCAGAGCTACCTCTAATCTGCACAATATTTTGGCTGTTTTAATAAGAAGAGGACATATATTAGTACGAGATCTAAGCATTTCTCTTTAACATTTTTGCCAGTGAATCTGCAACTTTCTTGTTTTTCAGCCTGTAGATAATTGGATTTAACACAGGAATGATGACAGTGTAAGAAAGAGAATTCATCATATCTTGGTCATCTGCTTGTGCAGATCCAGGGCGCACATACACGAAGAGAATAAAGACACAGATAGGAGATGGGCTCCACAGGTGGAGAAGGCTTTCCTTATGCCTTGTAGTGACTTCTTTTTTAAGATTTTAAAGAGAACAAAGGTACAAGACGCAAAAACAGTCACAATTGTATTGAAGCAGAGAAAACAAAAAACATCAGAACACTAATTGAAGGGTCAGTACAGGAAATCTTAAACAATGGCAGGATGTCACAGTAGAAGTGATGTATTATATTAGAATTACAGAAGGTCAATGTGAATAATAAACCTATATGAATAAAATCATGAAGAATACCGCCTACAAATGATGAGGCTAACATCCAGATGCATAGTTTATTGGTCATAATCACTGAATAAAATAATGGTTTGCATATAGCCACATAGCGATCATATGCCATCGTTGCCAATAGAAAACATTCTGTGGTTGCACTTAATGCAAGGGAAAAAAAAAACCTGTGTCAGGCATTCTGAGGGAGATATCATTTTGCTCTTGGCTAAGAAGTTGACCAGTATCTTACAAGTCACTGTGGATGATATCCAAGCATCCACAAAGGTCAGACTCCCAGGGAATAAGTACATGGGGATATGAAGTTGAGGGTCCATATGAGAGCGATTAGACCAAGGTTTCCCACAATGATGATGAGGTATATCACCAAGAACATCAGGAACAGGGAGATTTATTCATCTGGGGGACATATAAGTTCTGTGAGAACAAACTCTATCACCAATGTTGCATTTTCCTTTCTCATGTCCTCACTCTGTATTGCCTGAAATGAAATGGAATAAATGAAAAAAATACATCACTAATGATTTGAAACCTTAAAATATGGGAGGGAAGGGATGAGAGTTGAAATAAAATCACACACATCAGAATTCCCCCTTAATTTTATTCCCTTTATAATAGATAGAATTTATTTTGGAGCAATTGAACAAATGGCAGAAAATGCAGTGATTTCAGTTTAAAAATGTGCAGCAAGGAGCAGATTTAGAAAAAAAGAAAGACATTCTAAGTGTGTCATATATTTATGGAGATACTACTGAGAGTGATCGGCACCTTTTGTGTATGAAACACAGATGTAGGATCAAGGGAAGAGAATTTTGAAGGGCTGGGTCATAAATGAATTGGATGCTATGTGAAGGATCTTAAACTTTATTCCTCAGGCAATAAGCAGGCACTGACAATTAAGAGATGTGGAATGGTACAGTAAGATATTATAAAAAATAAATATGTGGCAGTGTAAATAATAGGCTGTGGTGGGGAGAAATTCGAGTCAATAATACTAGTCAGGAAGCTGATACTCAGATTATACATGAGAATTGTCTGGGAAATTGTGCAAAATGTAGATTGTGAGGTATTAATGTAGAAATCGATTCAGTGGGTCAAGAATAGGGTTTAATATCTGCATTTTCAAAATGCTTTCCAAGTGCATGTCAAGTGCTTATTCAAGGGGTGACATTGCATTGGAAGTGACGAGGAACAATGAGAGACAGATGCAGAAGAATTTGGAATGTAGTGTCACCAGGACTCACTGATATATTAGATTAGAAGGGGTGGTCAGTAAGGAGAGAGGAATCACTTGGTGACAGGGCAGATGGTCATCAAAAACTGAGATCAAGAATTCAGATGCAGTGGCTAGTTTGTGGAGAGAGTGTCCTTTGAGAGGTACTTAGTAGTGTGAGTCTACTAGAGCTTAACATAAATGGTCTTAAGAGTCATTGGGGTTACCGGAGACATACTTAGTGATGACCTATGAAGCATGTGTATAAAATAAAGAGAAGAAACACATGGAAAGACACTTGTGGAAGTTATATTAAAGAGGTTATAAAGTGGGTAAACAGCATATATTTGATGACCAACATGTGATCCCCCCCTTTTTTTAAAAAAGATTTTATTGGGGAATTGGGGGAGGGGAACAGCATTGGGGAACCGGGGAAGGGGAACAGACAAGTTTCTGTCCTTTTGTTCTTCAGTCTAGTTGTAGAGGACGTTGCTTCACTGGCCCATGTTGGTATCATCACTGCGCTCTTCTCAGGTGAGGCAGATCAGTCCCCAGCCTCTGGATGGCCGCTCATGGTGGCTCTCGACAGCTCACACCTGCTGCCAGCTGCTCACACTGGCTGCCGGCCACTCATTGTAGTCTATGGCAGCCCACTGTAGCAGGGGCTGCAGCTATGCCATCCCCGGGGACTCGTAGCAGCCCAGCTCCAGGTGGAGCTGTTGTTCCCCATCTTAGCTGTAGAGGGCAGTGTCACTGACCCTCATATGTGGGATCTGAACCGGGGCTGCTGGCATCCCAGGCCAGCTCTTAACCAAGGTGCCACTCGGCCGGCCCATGATCTTTTTTTCTGTCCTATAGTCTTGGTTACCAGTGGAGGTTACCACCCACTTAAGAAGCCCCAAGAGTTAGAAACTGACTTTCCCATCTCCCTTGTGCCTAGAGTTGAGGGCACTTGACTTAGATTTGACCTATCAAAACTATCCAACCTGCATTTAGAATATGGAGAGAGGGAGAAAAGCGTCCAGGAACAAAAAGCATATTGGTTGCAAAGGCAACAATATGAAGACTCCAGTAAATGTATCCTGCATCCACAATAATGGCATTGTCAGTGTGAGCTGGCATTCCAAATTCAGCAGAATTGACCCCAGGTCTCATTGAGCTAGTGTTGCAACATGATTTTGGCTGTCAATGGGATTTTTGCTTTCTTCTATTTCGCCCCTCACCTTGCCCCCACTTTTGTTCCCCCAGCGTATTCCTCCAATCTCACTTTCATTTTTGTTAAAGCCAATTTCCATTCAATTAACTCATTTCCTGTTGCAACCAAGAGGCCAGGTTCACACCAAACAAAAGCTTGGGAGAGACCAGAAAAGGATACTGATCAGAGGGCTAAGAGAAGTAGAAGTAAAACTGCAGCCATGAGTTTTAGAAAAGAAAAGATATTCAAGAAGAACAAAGTGAAGTACATGTCAAATGCCAAAATAAATGTTCTAGTAGGACAAGGAGTTAACAGATTTCATTGACTGTCGCTGGGGCTATACCTGTGCTCATATTCTGAACTAAAAACCATGCTAACCGTCCTTGGCTAAAATACAACCAGTACCATCATTCCTAGTCAGATTTATAAACAGAATGTCTTTTAAGGTAATGAATTAGATGGCTGTGTTTAGAAATTTTTCAGGGTTCACTTTAGATTCTCCTGCTTCTAATACCCAAAGAAAGTTATATTGAGTTTTTATTGGTGATTCTTAGATGTTTATAACAATTAAGGTGTAATAGATGAATTAAACATATTAAAAGAGTTTTATAGCATCTGTTCAGAAAAGATTATATACTACACAAACTATTCAAGTCATACAAATCCATTTTTCTGTGTCTTTTCAACCGAGAAGAATCCTATTCAGCATGCTTCTCCTCCTGGGTGGTTCATACTGAGTAACCTTTGTTTTGAGTTTTTTATTTTTTTCTACAATAGCTTCCTATTTCTTTTTTATTTCTGCCAATTCTAGGTGAAGCAGCTCTATTTCTAGATTTTCTGGGGTAACAGCTCCTAAGTGATGCTTTAAAAAATTGAAAGCATATTAGGTTTCTCTGGTTCTTCATATAAGGCTACTGATATCTTGGTCAAGTTTGTCCGGTGCCCTCAACCTCTCCAAGTACCTCTGGAACTGCTTGTGCTTGGAGGCAGCGGTTTTGAAATGGGCTATAGTGACAGTGGCAGCTGCGTAGCTGGCTTGGGGAACTGTGACTGGAGGGCTCTCTATTTCCCCTTATTCTTAAAGGTTGATAAAGGATAGGGATCTGGCTCCTGTAGTTGCTTCAGGCAGTTACAGGACCACTGACCTTACGGGGGTGGGGGGGGAATAAAAATCTCTGGATACCTGATTTAGGGGCCCAAAGGAAGAGGCTGTAGTGGCACTGACATGGCTGGCTGGTAGCTTTGCAAGACCATTAGATTTACATGGAATTGTTGGAGCCTAGACAACACAAACTTAACTAAAAAGTTAAAAAGGCAAGGACGGAAGAGTACTGATAGTAGGATAGTTATTAAAGGCCTTAAAATGGGTAAAAACTGAGAGACATCATAGAAATGGCGACAGTGAGGAGGGCTCCCTGAGTTCTCCCCTGGAAATTACTGCAAATTGAACAGCTATAACTCATCAGAGGAACCTCTGCTCATCACACAGAACAGCTAAGAGACTCGCTGGACGATTACTTGAAGGTGGGTAAACCGGGCGAGTGGAGGAAGAGAGAAGGGAGATGAGCAACACAGCACACATCTGCGGCTGCAGAGACGCGGGTCCCGAGGAAGCAGATCAGAGAGTAATCCAGCGGCAGAATGACAGGCTCACTTCCTAAGCCCCACAGTCCCGCCAAGAGTTCAGCAAGAGCACAGCGGTAGGTGTGCAGTGTCTGAGGCAGAAGCCTCAGCTCAAAACTACGGTGGGGCTCTCTCGGACTGAAAGCAAAAACAGCTTCATTAATAAGACCCCACTCCTACCCTCCCTTAGAAACCATAGCCCCGCCATTCCAGAGTCCTAAGCTGATCCCTGAATGGAGGAGTAGTGTCAGATTACAAAACCTCAGCAGCCCCCAGGAAATGGAAATCTAGGCTAGAAGCTGCAAAGATTTACCCAGCCCCCATCTTTCCTGTGCTGCTTTGGGCAGGGCAGCTTCAGCTGCTGAGTCACTTATAGGACCACAGCAGGCGGTTCTGGGCAGGCAAGAGCAGAGATGGCACTGACTTCCTAAAAACTACCAACAACACCCCATAGCCCCACTCATGTAGAACTGCATTGCCAGGGTCACTCTGGATGCCAGGTGGCTGGCTCACTAGATGCAGAGGAATTTTTTTTTACAGCAGAGGACAACCTGTGGATACCTTGATGGACTTTAGCCAAGATTGGCACTGGGGTTTTTTTTGGCGTTTTTTGTTTTTGTGTGTGTGTGTCATTTTGTTTTTTTTTTTGTTGTTGTTGTTTCTGTTATTCTATTTCATTATTATCATTTTTAGTTAGATAGATAGATAGATAAATAGATAGATATAGATATAGATATTCATATATAAGTTGTGTGTGTATATATATATATATATATATATATATATATATATATATATATATATATATATATATTTGTTTTTCTTTTCTCCCCTCTCCCTCCCTTCTTTTCTTCTTTCTTTCCCCTGCTCTACTTTTCCTCCTTTTTTCCATTTTTCTGCAAATTTTTTTTCTTTTTTCCTTTTTTTTTTTGGTGTTGCTATTTTGTTTGTCATGTTCCTTTTGTCTTTTTTGTATTTTTGATATTTCTGTGCATGCTGAGTGTTGGTTTTTGGTTGTTTTCACATGTGAAAGTTTCTGGTTTCTTTTGGTGGCTATTGTGGTTGTACTTGTTGATCTGTTTTGCTCTAAAATCGCTCGGCAGCAGGGTCCAGCAAAAGAAGCACAAGAATCATCACTCCCAGAGTCCAACTTTACCAAACTAAAGCATTACCAGGTTTGACCTACAAGAGTCACACCCAAAGGGAAATCTCTACAGGCACAAGAGCCCATAGGGGCCAAGCCTCATCTGAGAGGTCAACCCTCACACAGCAGGTCATACATTGTGGACACAGCTAATCCTCACAGCTAGTCAGCATGAGAGTCAATCCCACCTACTGACAAGCCAAAGCAATCAAAGCTCAACTTTATCAGGAGAAGACACACAACACAAGGAACACTTCTGGAACACGCACACAGGAGAATAGGGAGACTGAGCAATTAAAATATAAAGGACACATACCACATAAGTCCACCCAGCAAAGACTGAGAGACCTAGGGGATCTACCTAATACATTGAAGCAAGCACAAAGAATCAGCCAGAATGGGGAAACAAAGAAACACATCCCAAATAAAAGACAAGAGAAACCTCTTGAATCAGTGGAACTAGAGGAAATAGAGACAGCCAGTCTATCAGAAACAGAGTTTAGAACACTGATGATTAGAATGTTCAAGGAAATTAGTGAGAATATAAAGGATACAGAAACCATGAAAAACAACCAGCTAGAACTAAAGAATACAATTACTGAAATAAATAACAAACTCAAAGGAATTACCAGCAGATTGCATGAAGCAGAGGATTGAATCAGCAACTTAGAAAACAAGATAACAGAGATCATCACCCAAGCAGAACAACAAAAAGAAAAAAGAATAAAAAACATTGAAAGTTGTTTAAGAGAGCTGTTGGATAACATGTAGTGCAACAACAAGACATCATAGGAATACCAGAAGGAGAAGAGAGGGAGCAAGGGATTGAGAACATATTTGAAGTAATGATGACTGAAAACTTCCCTAACCTGGTGAAGGAAATTGACATACAAATCCAGGAAGTGCAGAGAGTCCCAACCAAGAAGAACCCAAACAGGCCCACACCAAGACACATTAGAGTGAAAATGGCAATGATTAAAGACAAAGACAGAATCCTAAAAGCATCAAGGGAAAGGCAGCAAGGTACTTACAAGGGCACCTCTATGAGAATATCAACTGACTTTTTACAGAAACTTTGCAGGCCAGAAGGGAGTGATAGGAGCTTTTCAAAGAGATGAAAAACAAAGACCTACAACCTAGATTGCTTTATCCAGCAAGGTTATCATTTAAAATTAGAGGAGAGATAAAAAGCTTCCCAGAAAAGAATAAGCTAAAGGAATTCATTACCACTAAGCCAGCTTTGCAGGAAATGTTAAAAGGGCTTCTTTAAGCAAAAGAAAGAGAAAAACAATCTAACTAATGAAGACCAGACACATAAATAACATAATGTCAATATCTATGCACCTACCAATAATCACGTTAAATGTAAATGGATTAAATGCTTCAAGAAAAAGACATAGGGTGGCTGAATGGGTAAGAAAGCAACACCCTTGCATATGCTGTATACAAGAGACTCACCTCAGATCAAAAGACACATAAAGGCTGAAAGTAAAGGGATGTGATAAAATATTTCATGCAAATGGAAATGAGGAAAAAACTGGAGTAGCGATACTTATATCAGACAAAATAGACTTTCAATTGAAGAACATATTAAAGGACAAAGAAAGGCACTACATCATAATAAACGGATCAATCCAACAAGAGGACATTACTCTAGTAAACTTCTGTGCACCCAATATAGGAGCTCCTAAATATATAAAACAGATATTGACAGACATAAAGACAGAGATCAACAGTATCACTATCATAGTAGGGGACTTTACCCCATTTTCACCAATGGACAGATCCTCCAGACAAAGAATCAACATGGAAGCAGGTTAGAAGAGGCCTTAGAACATGGTATAGAGGCTTGAATCGAATGTGGAAGGATTGATGAATGTTAGGATCTCCCTAGCCTGGGCTTGGGGGTGGATATATCTTCCACTGGAGAGGAGCCAATCTTCTTGAAGGATGACCCCTTGGGCCAAGAGATGTTTCTGTTTGGATGGGGAGTAATGGGGCTGTGGCATAACAAGCAGTTGGTTAGCTGGGGCAGGGAATTGAGAGGCTCGTTTTGCCTCTTCATCTGCTTTGTTGTTGCTTACTGAGATGGGGTCCATTCTCTTTTGGTGTCCCTTACAATGTATGACTCCAGCCCTGTCAGGAAGACGGGCCGCTTTGAGGAGACGGAGAATGAGAGGGGCATTTGTGATGGGGGACCCTTTTGTGGATAGGAACCCTCGCTCCTGCCAGATGGCTGCATAAGAGTGTAAGATATGGTACGCATATATGGAATCAGTGTAGATATTGGCCTTCTTTCTTTTGGCCAAAGTTAGGGCTCGAGTGAGAGCGATCTGTTCTGCCTTCTGTGAGGTAGTCCCTCTGGGGAGGGGGTTTGCCTCTACAGTGTTTGTAAGGGAAACAATGGCATGCCCTGTTGTTTTCATGCCATCCTGAGTGGTGGAGCTCCTATTGATGAACCAGATGAGATCTGGGTCTGGGAGGGGCTCTGCTACAATGTTAGGAAAATGGGGTTTAAGATGTTCTAGGATTTCTACACAGGAATATGTGAGGAAGTTTGAGGGGTCAGGAAGAAGGGTCATGGCTTGAAAGGAGGGCTCCTCTCTACCTTGAACTTTCCCAACTTCCCAATTTATATGAATGTGGTGTGAAACTTCTGTACTCTTGATGGTGATAGGTAGCTCATCACTTTGTAGGAAAGGAGATCCTGTAGATGATGTGGGCAATAGATAGCAGTGTCCTGTCCAAAGGTTAATATTTTACTTTCCTGAGCTAAGAGGGTCGCGGCTGCCAAGGCGCATAGACAGGTGGGCCATTGCTTTACTGTGCTGTCTAGCTGTGTGGACAGATAGGCTACAGGTCCAAAGGTGGGCTCCTTGTTTTGGCCCAGGACCCTGAGGACAATACCATGTCTTTCTGTGACATAGAGGAGAAAAGGCTTAGACAAGTCTGGGAGAGAGAGGACAGGGGCAGAGAGGAGAGCTTGTAGAAAAGCTCTGAAGGCTGGGGTAATGTTGACAGTGGGATCTAAGAGCTCTGAAAGGGACCCTTAGCAGACTGGTAGAGTAGGCGAGCTAAGAGACCAAAATTAGGGATCTAGATACAGAGAAACCCTGCCAGTCCAAGGAAGGAGAGGATTTCACCTTTTGTGGTAGGAGGGTAAGGTCCCTAATGAGAGTGGTGCGATCTGCTGTGATAGCCTTCTGGGTTGGGGAGACCTGAGTCCCTAAGTAGGTAAAGGTTGGTGTGGACAGTTGGGCCTTAGTGGGAGATACCCGGTATCCCTTCGAGGCTAGAAAGTTTAGTAGGGAGGCAGTATGTTGGTGGGATAGAGTGTAGGAGGGACTACAGAGGAGTAGATCATCCACATACTGTTAGGCTGCACTAGGGGCTAGATCAAGGGAGGCCAGATCAGAGGCAAGTGCCTGGCTGAAGAAGTGAGGCTGCCATGGAAAACTTGTGGAAGGACCGTCCAAGTAAAGTGTCTGGATTGTAGGGTGTCAGGATCTGTCCAAGTGAACATGAAAAGGTCCTGTGAGTCTGGGTGGAGGGGGATGGTAAAGAATGCACCCTTGAGGTCTGTAATTGTGAAATGAGTGGTAGTAGAAAGGATGAGAGATAGGAGCATATATGGGTTGGGGACTACAGGGTGAATGAGAAGTACCACGGAGTTGATGACTTGGAGGTCCTGGACCAAGCTATATGTCCCATTGGGTTTCTGTATTGGCAGGGTGGGGTATTGTATAGAGCATGGGTTGGCCTTAGGAGGCCTTGAGCAAGGAGTTTGTCTATAATAGGTTTGAGTCCCTTTTGATGGGGAAGGGAAATGGGGTATTGTGGCTGGTTTAGGAATTTGGAGGGGTTGTGAAGTGACCTTATGGGAGGATGGTGTTTGGCGATAGATGGGGTCGATGTATCTCAAATGAGGGGGTTGACCTCTGAAAGGGTTGGAGGGGAGATGAGGAGATAACAGGATAGAAAAGGAGTAGGGCTGGCTCTGGGTGTGGGAGGTGGAAGGAGAGTGAGGCCTTAAACTTGGAAAGGAGATTCCCTTCCTTGTATAGGAGTGGGACACCAGGGAAGGATCAGGAAGGAGTGTGAAAATAGAATGTTAAAAAGGGTGCATGACAGTAAGGGGGTTGAGAGAGGCTGAGATATTAGGCCGTCAACGCCCACAACAGAGACCTGGGAGGAGTATATGGGGCCCTAAAATTCAGGCAGGGCAGAAAAGGTGGCCCCTGTATTTATCAAAAAGAAGATTGGCTTACCTGCCACTAGAAGTGTTACCCTGGGCTCCGTGGTGGTGATGGGAGATGAGGCCTGGGGCACTAGGCACCGTCAGTCTTCAACGGTGAGGCCAAGTAACTTTGGCAGGGCGAGGTGAGACTACTTGTCCATGGAGGGAAGGGAAGTGCCTGTTCCCTGGGAAGGGCAATCAGCCTTCCAGTGTCTCCTGCTTCCACAGGAGGGACAAGGCCCTGGAGGGGGCCGTGGACAGGGGCAAGCTCTGGCCCAGTGGCCTTCCGTACTGGAAACAAGGAAGGGCTAGGGTGTCTTCTGGGGACCCTTCTGGGGTCTACCCAGTGTCCTATTAGGAGTTCCCTTGTGATCGGAGCCCCTGATATCCCCTGCCAGTAGCTGGCATTTTGCCTGAGCTCGGCCGACCTTTTCTGTCTTTGCCTTTTGACCCGATTGTTAAAAACCTTGAAGGCCAGAGCTAAAAGGTCCCATTGAGGGATTTGAGAACCATCCTCAGCCTTTTTGAGTTTTTTTTCGGATGTCTGGAGCTGACTGTGAGATGAAATGAGTATTAAGGACAATGACTCCTTTCTGAGATGAGGGGTCTACTCTAGTGTATTTCTGAACAGCCTCAGTGAGGCAGGATAAAAATTGGGCTGGATTTAGACTGGGTTAAGTATTTGAACTCTTTAATGTAGGTGTCGCGGCCAGAAGAGAAGGACTCTAATCGTTTTTCTATCTGAGAAAGATCAGAGAGAGAGAATGGGACATGGACTCTGATAATACCCTCTGTTCCAGCCACCTCCTGGAGCAGAAGGAGAGAAGTGGGATGTGCTCGAGAAGGGGTGAGTGCAGGGAAGGAGGGCCTGGAAGGGAAAGCGTGTCTTCCCAGGGACTTGGGGATAAAGGCCCTGAGGTTTCAGAGTCTGAATTGTCAGCTGAGGAGGAGGTTGGAGGAGAAAGAGGGTGTGTAGGCGCATGGGGGGGAGGGGAGGTTTAGTGTGTGCTAGAAGTATTTGGAAGGAGGAACAGGATTGGCATAGGGAGGGATGGGATCAGAGAGCCAACAAAGCTTGAATATAGGGGATTTCTGACCACTTTCCATTGCGATGACAGAAGTTATCTAGGTCCCTAAGTGTGTTATAGTCAAAAGTTCTGTTTTCAGGCCATTGAGACCCATTATCCAATTTATATTGGGGTCAGGCTGTGTTACAAAAGAAAATTAATCACTTGGGCTAGATTTGACTCCAGAGTCTAAGGGAGTCCAAATTGTGGAGGAGGCAGCCCAGAGGCGTCCCCTTACAGGGGAGTGAAGAAGAGGCCCCCATACGAAAGAAAAGGAGTGTGAGAAGGGTGAGAAGAGGGAGTCCTATTAGAAGGAGAATAAGAAGAGAATGCGTCCCCCCTCTCAATATTTTACCCTGGAGAGAATGTGGGACCACTCCCAGAATGGGCATCCACAGTCTGAGAGGGTTAAGGCCCATTGGCCAAGAGTGTCTTCCTACCTAGCACTAGGACTGGGTCTGATGAGCCAAGACAGAGAGCAGAATACCCGAACAAGAGTAGGGAATCCATACTCACCCAAATAGGAGGTGTGGACTACTCTACTGATGTCTGTGAGGTCAGCAATGGAAGCGAGAAATTCCCTGTGCGTGTCTCTCTGGCAGGTCAGTTCTGGGAGGGAGGCCAGAGCATGGATTGATCCCGAGGGAAGGAGAGGAGGGTTAGGGCAATCCAGCACTTTCCTGGTCTTGCCCCTCCCCGGTTTCGGCACCAAAATGAAAGGTTCGCCGAGGGGAGAGGAACTGAGAGACACAGGTATTCAAGCAAGCAAGTTTATTAACCTGCCGGGCTAAGGCTGTGAGAGGTGTCAGCCCCGACTAAGGGAAGAGTCTAGTTTTTATAGGGTGGAATAAGTGACTGGTGGCAACGGCTGGTGGTGGCAAGGGCTGGTAGCAATGACAAGGGACAACGGCTGGGGGGCAAAAGCTGGGTGGCAACAGAAAACTTCTACTTGTGCCAAGCGGGATATGGATGATGTATTACTTGCTGGGTATCACGCCAAGTAGGATGCGAGGTGTGCACCCATTACTGCATGGCTGAGCTGGTTTTCAGGGCGAACAGTTCCTTACAATTAGCAAACAGAATTCAGCAATATATTAAGAAGATCATACACCATGACCAAGTGTGGTTCATCCCTAGTATGCAAGGTTGGTTCAATATCCACAAATCAATTAATGTGATACATCACATCAAAAAAATGAAAAATAAAAATCATATGGTGACATCAATAGATGCAGAAAAAGCATCTGACCAAATCCAGCAGCCATTTATGATAAAAACTCTTAGCAAAGTAGGAATACAGGGATCATATCTCAACATAATAAAGGCCATATATGATAAAACCACAGCCAACATCATACTCAATGGGGAAAAACTAAAACCATTCCCCTTAGGATCAGGAACAAGACAAGATTTGTTCACTTTCTCCACTTTTATTCAACATACTTCTGGAAGTTCTAGCCACAGCAAGCAGACAAGAAAAAGAAATAAAAGGCTCCAAGTTGGTAAGGAGGAAGTACAATTGTCATTATATGCAGATGACATGGTATTATATATAGAGGACCCTAAAGGTTCCATCAAAAAACTATTAGAACTGATAAATGAATTCAGTAAGGTAGCAGGATACAAAATCAATATTCAGAAATCAGTTGCATTTGTATACACCAATAACAAACTATCAGAAGGGGAAATTAAGAAAACAGCCCATTTATCGCTGCTTCAAGAACTATAAAATACTTAGGAATAAATTTAACCAAAGAAGTAAAAGACCTGTACTCAGAAAATTATAACACACTGAAGACAGAAATTAAAGAAGATACAAATAAATGGAAACACATACCGTGCTCATGATTAGGAAGAATTAGTATAGTTACAGTGTCCATACTTCCTAAAGAAATATATAGATTCAATTCAATTCGTATCAAGCTACCAAGAGCATTTTTCACAGAAATAGGAAACATAATACTAAAATTTATATGGAACCATAAAAGACCCTGAATAGCCGTGGCAATCCTGAGAAATAAGAACAAAATCGGAGGTATCACGTTACCTGACATCAAATCATACAATAAGGTTATAATAATCAAAACAGTATGGTACTGGCATAAAAAAAAGATGCATAGATCAATGGAACAGAATAGAGAGCCCAGAAATAAATCCATTCATATATGATCATTTAATCTATGATAACGGAACCAAGAATTTTCACTGGGGTAAAGATAGTCTAATAAATAATGATGCTAGGAAAATTAGACTGACACATGCAAAAAAATGAAACTGAACTATGTCCTTACATCATATATGAGAACAAATTCAAAATGGATTAAATACTTAAATGTAAGACCTGAAACCATAAAACTCCTAGAAGAAAACATGGAGTAAATGTGCAGACTACCCTGAGCAATATTTTTACTGATGTATCTTGTTGGGCAAGGGAAGTAAAAGAAAAATGAACATATGGGAGTACATCAAACTTAAAAGATTTTTTCACAGCAAGGGAAACCATCAATAAAACAAAAAGGAAGCCTACTGAATGGTAGAAGATATTTGTCAAAGATATATTTGACAAGGGTTTAATATCCAAAACTTATAAAACACTCATTCAACTCAACACCAAAAAAAGAAACAACCCAATTAAAAAATGGGCAGAAGAGGCAGAAGAGGCATTTTTCTAAAAATCATTAGAGAAATGCAAATAAAAACCACAATGAGATACTACCTCACTCCGGTCAGAATGGCTATCATCAATAAATCAATAAACAACAAGTGCTGGCGAGGTTGTGGGGAAAAGGGAACCCTGGTGCACCTTTGGTGGGACTGCAGATTGGTGCAGCCACTATGGAAATCAATAAGGAAGTATCTCAAAAAACTGGAAATGGAACTACATTATGACCCAGCAATTCCACTCTTAGGTATCTATCCAGAGAAAGCCAAGACACTAATTTGAAAAAATATATGCATCCTTATGTTTGTTGCAGTGCTATTTACAATAGGCAAGACTTGGAAACAACCAAAATGCCTATCGGCAGATGACTGGATTAAGAAACTGTGGTACATTTACACAATGGAGTATTACACAGCTATAAAGAAGAATGAAATCTTACCATTTGCAATGATATGGATGGACCTAGAGAACATTACGCTAAGTGAAATAGGTTAGTCGGAGAAAGACAAATACCATATGATCTCATTTATATGTGGAATCTAAAGAACTAAATACATGAGCAATGTAAACAGAAATAGTCTCAGAGACATAGAGGAAAAACTGATGGTTGCTGGATGGGAGGGGAGTGGGGATGAGAGAAAAAGGAAGGGAATAGACAACATAAATACGTAACTACAATATTGCCACAGGGATATGAAAGACAGTTTGGGGAATATAATTAGTAATGTTGTAAATGTTTTTTAGGGTGTCAGATAGACACATGTCTTGTTAGGGAGACCACTTTATGGATGGTGTAAGGCCTGACCACTGCACTGTACATCTGCAGCTGCCGTCGAATAATATTGTGTGTCAACTATAATTGAATATATATGTAATCACGGGATATGGAGTACAGTGTGGGGATTGGAGTCAATGGAATTGTAATAGATATGTATGATATTGGGGGTGGGGGGCAGTGGATTGGGGGATGGGGGTTGTCACTTTGTGAGAGGTGAAAAGTATAACTATTACATTGTTTTGTACACCTGAAACTAATGAATAATAATAATAAAATGGGTAAAATGGCTGGGGATGGCACTCTTAAATATCAGCCAGATTTTGTTAGAATCTGACTTTTGGTTACAGCAACAGTACAAGAAGCCCTCCAGAGCCTTTAAACTTCTTAGATTCACTAGCAAACATAGGTTTTTTTCTCATATATATACATTTTCGCTTGACTTTTAAAAAATACTTTGTTCCTCTCTGAAGTTCTCTATCTGGTCATGCATGGAAACTTTAACATATTAATCATGATCATTTTAGATTTCCTGACTGATAGTCCCAACCTCTGAGTCATATCTGAGATTTGTTCTTTTGATTGCTTTATCTCTTTCCATTTGAGTTTTTTCTTTCTTGCTTTTTTGTTGTTGTTTGGCTCACAATTGTGAATAGTTGATGATCAAGAAAGTGACGAAGTGAGATAGGAAAGGGGATGTAGCCAATGGAGGGTGATTTATGAAAAAGTTACAACTCCAAGCTTAATCTCTTTTGGAAACACCATGAGCCAGTGTAGAGCATGAACTTCAAATTTATATCAACGAAAGGGCAAAGGATTGGAGCGTGTTTATTCATCAAGTCCCACCAGTCATTGGTTGATAAATGGTCTGGCAGAGATTCTACAAATCACATTCATTTCCCAGGTCTCATACTATGCCTTAAATGTGGGTAGAATAGCCCTGGCCATCAGAGAAAGCTCTCAGATGTAGATGTACAGTAAGAGAAGATATGGGCAGGCATGGACAGTATCTGTGACAAGGAATCTATAGGAATCAATGGACAATGTGATCTGCGACTCACTGTATGAGCTATTGAACACTAGCTATTAGAGTGGGTCAGAGTATCTCTCAAGCAACTCATTCTTGAAAACTTAAAGGTGTAACCGGTTTGTTCACAAATAAACAAAGAAATGATGAAATTTGCTTTCATGCATTTAGAAAAGTGGAAACAGTGTCTCAAAGTGAGTGATAGCATACAATTTGTACTATATAACACTTAATATAGGGCCTCTTAACTGGAAGAGAGTTTCCTCTGATATCAGCCAAAATTCCCCTAAGAGAATGATGAAAGTTAATTTATTTTATGGTCTCTAAAATATAAATACTTATAATACAGTTCCCAGTCACATTATTACCACCCATTGGTTCAGTGTTTATGATGTTTTATTCACACGGCAGTCAGCCATATAATATTGTATCGGGAATAGTGTCCCTGAGTTGAACAGTGCACACAGCCTGCTCAGCCATTCACAATCCCTCTGCATACACTTTATCTCATCACTATACTCATGTAACCCATTATTTTTCTATCAATAGTTTATAAGTATTGTCCCATTGTCTTTGTACTTTCAGTACTCCAGATGGGAAGTCAGATGTCACTGTATTTTCCTTTGTTAGTAACCCAGTCTCTCTGGAGGCTTGTAGTTCTTCTCATTACCCCTAGAGCTTGGGACTGTTTGTCAGAAGGGTATTCTGCTTTTAGTTATTATACTCTGAGCGATGCCCATTATTTCTAGAAAATGGCTTGATGAGCTATGTTTAGACTGAATGATTCTGACTTGTCCATTCTAGGATCACCAGCTTAGAAGGTGTAAATGCTCTATAAAGCCCCTCCAGTAGTAGATTCTCTCTTAAATACTATTAAAAGATAAATAATACAATCATTGAAATTTTCTGAGGAGTTTCAATATTGTATGGCTTTACAGCTCGTGTTTTGAAATAGTGTCCTTCTTCACAATCTACACATTTTTGCTCTGCCTGGTTGGGGAGAAGGCAGGGGACCTTACAGATGCATGGATGGATAGGGCACTTGGATCTCCATCAGTATCAAAGAAACTTCTGTTAAGTTTCTCCTATTATACAACAAAGACCATTTTCTCCTAGAACTGATTTGATTTGAAGACATTTGGGTTCAGTTGGCTTCAGTGCGTAGAGTGCAATACTGTCCTCAGCCTTCAATACCTATTATGTCCACAGGTCAGGTTTTCTGTATACATGATTCTTCCTCTTTTTAAAAAATTTTCAGCAGAGTCATCCTACCACCTGTTGGCAGCTCAGGGGCACCTCAGCTTGGGCTGGGCATCGAACTGCTGTTGCTCAGAGCTCAGCTCACATTCTTGAGCGAGCTCTTAACAAACTAAGCCACTCAGCCAGCCCCTATGAGTCTTCCTCTTATTGATTTCTTACTGCTCAGTAATACAAGACCATCACCTGGGGATTTTGCAGCAACTATGGATAACCAAAGAAATTGCAACTTAAAATGAATCATGCATTTACTACTTAAGAGTTTCTCTAAATTTAGAAAATGGCCAACAAAGAAAGTTATTACATATTCTTTACAAAGCATTCCATGGAAGAAAAATAAATATTACATTGAAGGTCTTTACAGTAATTTCAGAAATGAGAACCATTCCATAGTGGCACCTAAATTAATATATGTTGTATCATGTAATTGCAGAAGTAAATTATTTTTACTTAAATAATAATAAACTTGTAAGAGATTATAAAAAGAGTGATAACTAAGCAATTCTGAGTTTTTGCTTTATTAAACACATAAAGATAAATCTAGTAGACTTCAAGTATTTGAGGGGATATATCCTGAAATCTTCCAAAATCTGGAAATTCTTTTTTTTTTTTTTTTTTTGAGGGCAGTGTCCCTGGCCCTCATATGTGGGATCCAAACCGGGGCCACTGGCTTCCCAAGCTAGCGCTTAACCACCGCGCCACTGGGCCAGCCCTGGAAATTCTTGAATACTAGTCTTGCCTATATTTTCCTTGATAAAATGCACTATATATTTTCATATATTTGAGTCATACTTTTGTTCAGTAGTCTGCTTTTATTTTATCCCAACTTCCATTATTCTCAATAAAATCCTTCAATCTCTTACATTCTTGCTTTTAAAACTTTTCTTTTTTTTTTTAAAGCAAAGAAAGATTTCTCTTCTTTCTCCCAAAAAGTCTCTTCACTTGATTCTCAGAACAGTTGAGAAGCAACAAGAATTTTGATATGCAAGCTCTAGACAATAGTTTTGGTTCAGTCAAACCAGCCTCAAACAAAGAAATATGCAAATATCTGCAACAGTAAGATTACAAACCACTATATCTAATTTAGAGTGAACTTACAAAGAGTTAAAATTTACAAATTTTGAATGCTTAATTTTAAAAAGGATATTCTATTTTTCATAAAGAAATCAGTTTTATGTGATATGAAGATCTTCCATTAAAACAAAAATCCATTAAAACTGACTTTCCTTTTTTAAAATTAGTTTATTGACTTTCATAACATAGTACTCATCTACTGCCATAGACACTAGCCCTCTGTTAAAATTATAAAGCCTGAACTGATTTGCATAACTCCATATGCCTTATATTATGAAAAGTTTGAAAACAACAAATTTGAAATTTGTTTTAAAAACTGTTTATTTGTGTATTATTCTCTTCACGGCACCTATAACCTCTTTGTTCCTTAGACTGTAAATGAAAGGATTTAGCAGGGGAATTATGATAAAATGAAATAAAGAATATCTAGTCCTAATCTTCCATGGGGCCAGACCCAGGACACAATACATGAAAAAGAGAGTGCCACTGAACATGGAAACAGAACAGGTGGGCATTGCACGTGGAGAAGGCTTCGCTCTTTCCCTTTTCAGACTTCTTTTTCAGGATCGCAAAGAGGACACAGGTGTAAGAGACCATGATGGTCATAAAAGTGAAGACTTGTATAAAGACTGAAAATATAAAAATCAGGAACACATTAACTCCAGGGTCAGTACAGGAAATCTTAAACAGTTGTAAAATTTCATAGTAGAAATATTGTATTACATTGAACTTGCAAAAAGTTAATCTAAATAACAAACTGATATGCATCATGGGATGAAGAAACCCAATAACATATGAAACACCTGATAACTGAATGCAGAAGATACTGGACATCACCACTGGATAAAGCAAGGAGTTCCATATGGCTACAAAGCAGTCATAGACACTGACTACCAGAAGAAAACATTCTGTGGTTTGCACTGGAAGCAAGAATATAAAATTGGGTGATGCAGTCAACCAGGGATATCATATGATTCTTCGATAAAAAATTAGTTAGCATCTTGGGAGTCACAGAGAATGAAGAACAGCCATCTGCTAAAGCTAAACTGCCAAGGAATAAGTACATGGGTGTGTGAAGGTGGGGGATGAGTAAAATCAGTCCCAGATTGCCAACCATGGTGGGGAGGTAGATGACCAACAACACCAGGAACAGGGGGACCTGCAGCCCTGGACGATCTGTAAGTCCTGTGAGAACAAACTCGGTCAGCTGTGTTTTGTTTGTCTCCATTATATTCACTCAGGCTGATCACTGCAATAAAAGAATAAGTGAAGAACACAGTTATAAACGACCATGAAAATAACAATAATTTAAGAAAAAATAATGCATATTCCTTGTTTATGTATCCTCTTTAATCAGAACATTTACTTTTACCCTTAAATAAGAATTCTTTACAAACAATAAGTATCTGGGAAACTGGTCCTAAAAATTAGGGGAAAATTATAAAATGTAAATACTTTTAATTCAAAAAAATTAGTTGCAATCTAATAATTGTCTTCTAATTTAGAATCCTTAAAAATAGAAATAAAATTAAGTGTTTAAATATGCTAAAGATTAGTTATCAAAACTAAGCACACATTCTAAATAATAAAGCATGTCTTTTCAAGTTAAGAACAGATTGTAATGTCCACTCTATTATTATACAGTATTATCTTAGAAATTGTAATACATCTAAGACACTAAATAAAATAATATAGTGATATAAAATGTAAAAATTATAAGACATACATTTATATGTTTTGCTGACATTATATTATAACAAACACATAACATGACTTTAATAAGTACCAAATAGAGAATGACTATGTATATAATCATGAGATTTTTTTCTATGAAAATAATCACCAACATAAAAAAAAAGAAATAAAAATGTATTCGTTATATTAGCCATAACTTTAAAATATGGACTCCCTGAGTTCTCCCCTGGAAATTACCACAAATCAAACAGTTACAACTCATCAGAGGAACCTCTGCTCATCACACAGAACAGCTAAGAGACTCGCACAAGATTTCCTGAAGGTGAGCAAACAGGGTGAGTTGGGGAAGAGGGAAGGCATGTGTGGGGCGACTCAGCCTGCATTCATGGCTGCGGAGACTTGGGGCCCCAGGAAGCAGATGAGAGATTATTACAGCAGCAAGGCGACAGGATCCCTCCCTATGTCCCACTGTCCTGCTGAGAGTTCAGCATACAGCATGGCAGCATGGCGGTGCCCAGCGTCTGAGGCAGAAGCCTCAGCTCAAAACTGCGGCTGGGCTCTCTCCACCAGACAAAAAGAAAAACTCCATAAGCAGTACCCCACTCCCCCGCTCCCTCAGCAATCCTACCCCAGCCCTTCCAGAGTGTTAAACTGGTCTCCGAATGGAGGAGTAGTGTCATATTACAGAGGTGCAGCAGCCCACAGGAAATGAAAACAGCCAGCCTGCAGCTATGACCTAGGGAAGAGGCTGCATCCAGTGTGTGATCGCCTACCCAACCCCCACCTTTTCTACTCTGTACGCAGCTGCTCCCGTCAGGGCAGCTGCTGAGTCACACACAGGACCCACCAGCAGCGGGTGGCAGAGGCAGTGCTGGGCTTTCAGCAACTCGGGAATCTCACACCCTACACAGCCCACTGTGGAAAGAGTACCCTAAGACCCAGGAGGCCTGAGCACAGGGGAGAGAGAATACCACCCCCTGGCCACGGTGCTCTCGACACACGTCTGTGAAGGTGAGAGCAGAAACTGCACTGACTTTGTAAAAACTATCAACCACACCCCATAGCCCCACTCATCTAGAACTGCATTGCCAGGGTCACTCTGGGTGCCAGGTGGCTGGCTCTGCCTCCACAAGACGCAGAGGAGTTTTTTGTACAGCAGAAGACAACATGGAGATAGCTTGGTGGACTTTAGCCAAGACTGGCACTGTTTTTCTTTCTTTTCTTTTTTCTTTTCTTTTCTTTTCTTTTCTTTTCTTTTCTTTTCTTTTCTTTTCTTTTCTTTTCTTTTCTTTTCTTTTTTTTTTGTTTTTGTTTTGTTTTCTATTTTATTAGTATCATTTTTAGTTTTTTTGTATATATATATATATGTGTGTGTGTATATATGTCCATATATATAGGTGTGTAGATGTGTGTATATATATATATTTTTTTTCCTCCCTTCTCTCCCCCTTCTTTTCTTTTCTCCCCACTCTACTTTTCCTTTCCTCCTTCTTTCCATTTTTCTGTAATTTTTTTTTTTTGGTGTTTTTGATACTTCTGTGAATGTTGACTGTTGGTTGCTGGTTGATTTTACCTGTGAGAATATTTAGTTTCTTTTGGTGCTTGTTGTTATGCTTGTTGATCCATTTTGTTCTAAAATCACTCTGCAGCAGGGCCCAGCGAAAGAAGCACAAGAATCATCACACGCAGAGGCCAACTTTGGACTAAACCACAGCATTACTGGGTTTGACTTATAGGAGTTCACACCCAAAGGGAATTCTCTACAGTCATAAGAGCCCATAGGGACCAAACCTAATCTGAGGGGTCAACCCTCACCTCACACAGCAGCTAATACACCATGCACATAGCCAATCCTCAAGCTAGTCAGCCTGGGAGTCAATCCCATCTAGTAACAAACCAAAAGCAATAAAGGTCAACATCAGGAGAAGACACACAACACAAGGAACACCTCTGGAACACACACACGGGAGAATACGGAGACTGAGCAATTAAAATATAAAGGACACATACCACATAAGTCCACCCAGCAAAGACTGAGAGACCTAGGGGATCTACCTAATACATTGAAGCAAGCACAAAGAATCAGCCAGAATGGGGAAACAAAGAAACACATCCCAAATAAAAGACAAGAGAAACCTCTTGAATCAGTGGAACTAGAGGAAATAGAGACAGCCAGTCTATCAGAAACAGAGTTTAGAACACTGATGATTAGAATGTTCAAGGAAATTAGAGAGAATATAAAGAAGGATAGAGAAATCATGAAAAACAACCAGCTAGAACTAAAGAATACAATTACTGAAATAAATAACAAACTTAAAGGAATTACCAGCAGATTGCATGAAGCAGAGGATTGAATCAGCAACTTAGAAAACAAGATAGCAGAGATCACCCAAGCAGAACAACAAAAAGAAAAAAGAATAAAAAACATTGAAAGTTGTTTAAGAGAGCTGTTGGATAACATGTAGTGCAACAACAAGACATCATAGGAATACCAGAAAGAGAAGAGAGGGAGCAAGGGATTGAGAACATATTTGAAGTAATGATGACTGAAAACTTCCCTAACCTGGTGAAGGAAATTGACATACAAATCCAGGAAGTGCAGAGAGTCCCAACCAAGAAGAACCCAAACAGGCCCACACCAAGACACATTAGAGTGAAAATGGCAATGATTAAAGACAAAGACAGAATCCTAAAAGCATCAAGGGAAAGGCAGCAAGGTACTTACAAGGGCACCTCTATGAGAATATCAGCTGACTTTTCTACAGAAACTTTGCAGGCCAGAAGGGAGTGGCAGGTGTTATTCAAAGTGATGAAAAACAAAGGCCTGCAACCTAGATTGCTTTATCCAGCAAGGTTATCATTTAAAATTGAAGGAGAAATAAAGAGCTTCTCAGAAAAGAATAAGCTAAAGGAATTCATTACCACCAAGCCAGCTTTGCAGGAAATGTTAAAAGGGCTTCTTTAAGCATAAGAAAGAGGGGGAAAAAATCTAACTAATAAACACCAGAAACACAAATAACAAAATGGCAATAACTATGCACCTACCAATAATCACGTTAAATGTAAATGGATTAAATACTCCAATCAAAAGACATAGGGTGGCTGAATGGATAAGAAAGCAAGACCCTTACATATGCTGGCTACAACAGATTCACACCAGATCAAAAGACACATAAACTAGAAGTAAAAGGATGGAGTAAGATATTTCACGCAAATGGAAATAAGAAAAAAGCTGGAGTAGCAATACTCATATTGGATAAAATAAACTTTAAATTGAAGAACATAATAAAACAAGGGCACTACATAATAATAAATGGATTGATCCAACAAGAGGACATAACTGTAGTAAACATATATGCACCTAAATTAGGAGGGCCTAAATATATAAAACAGATATTGGCAGACATAAAGACAGAGATCAACAGTAACACTATAACAGTAGGGGACTTCAACACACCACTGACAACAAGGGATAGATCCTCCAGACAGAAAATATGGAAACAGCGTCCTTAAATGACATATTAGACCAGTTGGCTTTAATCAATATTTTCAGAGCATTTCACCACAAAGTTACAGAATATACATTCTTCTCAGAGATATATAAAAATATATGCACCCCTATGTTTATTGCATGGCAATTTACAATAGCCAAGACTTGAAAACAACCAAAATGCCCATATGTAGACGACTGGATTAAAAAACTGTGGTAAATTTACACAATGGAGTATTGCTCCACTATAAAGAAGAATGGAATCTTACCATTTGCAACTATATGGATGGACCTAGAGAACACTATGCTAATTGAAATAAGTCAGTCAGAGAAAGACAAATACCATATGATCTCACTTATATGTGAAACCTAAAGAACTGAATAAGTGAGCAAAGTAAACAGAAATAGTCTGAGAGATGTAGAGGAAAAACTGATGGTTGCTAGATGGGAGGGTGGGGGGGATGAGGGAGAAGGGGAAGGGATTAGAAGCATAAATTGGTAACTACAGTATTGTCACAGGGATATGAGACAATTTGGGGAATGTAATCAATAATGTTGTGAATCTTTTGTAGGATGTCAGATGGGCTCATGTCTTGTTAGGTAGACCACTTCATGGACAGTGTAGATGCTTGACCACTTCACTATACACCTGAAGCTGAATAATATTGTATGTCACTTGATATGGAATATAGTATAGGGAATTGAGTTAATGGAATTGTAATAGATGTATATGATATCAGAGGAGCAATAAATTGGGGGAGGTGGGTTATTTTGTGAGGGGTGAAATGTGTAACTATTACATTTTTTTGTATACCTGAAACTAATTTTAATAAATTGAAAAAAGTGAAAAAACTGTAACAATAACAAAACAGTCCTTATTCTGAAAGGAAAAAAAGACAGTTTTATAAATTTGTCAGTATAATTGAAATTAAATTTCAGTTACAATACCAATTGCTTTTTAACGTAGCAGCATCAGGATAAAATCCATATAAAATAAAATTATTTTGAAGAGACAAGGAAAATATGAACAGTAAGAAAGTCAAGTGTTTAGCATGAAGTGTTAAAACAAAGCTATTCAACAGAATATAATATGGCATGGAAACAGGAGAATATAATAGTGAAACCAAATAGACTCCAAAGACAGATTCAAATACATATTGGAATTTAATATATTAAATGGGTGATTTTCAATTGAGGAAAATGATAATTTATTCAATAAATATTATTTGCCTATCTGGAAAAAAAATAAGAATGGGTCCCCTTTATATACCTGTTTAAGGAAAGCTGCTGGATCAAGAACTTGAAAGTAAAAAATAAATAAAAAAGCAATTAAAACATGCTAAGAAAATTCATGAAATATAATTTATTTCTCATGTTCACTGATAATAGAACAAGAAAAATTTAGCTTTAAAAATTTATCTTTTGGGCCGGTTGAGTGGCTCGTTGGTTGGGAGTTGGCTTGGGACTCCAGCGGCCCAGGTTCGGATCCTACATATGAGGGTCAGTGACGCTGTCGTCTGCAGCTAAGATGGTGAATGATGGCTCCACCTGGAGCTGGGCTGCTATTAGTCCCCGGGACGGCATAGCTGCAGCCCCTGCTGCAGTGGGCTGGCATAGGCTCCAGTGAGTGGCCAGCAGCCAGCTTGAGCAGCCGGCAGCCAGTGTGAGCTGCCAAGAGCCGCTGTGAGCGGCCGTCCAGAGGCTGGCGACTGATCTGCCTCACCCAAAAAGAGCACAATGATAATGCCAACATGGGCCAGTGAAGCAATGTCCTCCACAACTAGATTGAAGAACAAAAGGACAGCAACTTGTCTGTTCCTCTTTCCCGGTTCCCCAACGCTGTTTCCCTCCCTCAATTCCCCAATAAAATCTTAAAAAAAAAAAATTTATCTTTTGAAGTACCATAAGGAGCCCTGGAAACACAACACAAGTGCAAGAAGACTGACTGATATGTCTGCAGAAAACTGGCCTTATGAACTCTGAAGGCAATCATTGTTTTCATAGTGGAGATTTTGTCCTGGATGAGTTTACCTAGCCTTCTTGCCAACTCCAAATGCATAATTGATATTTCTAATTTTTATAATTAGGTCAAGGGCTATTAGGCATTTGGGATCTTACATACATTTTTGCACACGCGCACGCACACACACACACACACACACACACACATCTCACCATACATTTTAAGGAACCTCAGGAAGTTATCATTGGTGACTTTAGCTCATCTTCTCATGACTTCATAAATAAATTAAAAATTTTCTCTAGTTGAAGTAACCCTGAAACTTTTAAATCATTATTATTATTTTATCCATTTGTCCATTATCTTATACATTTATTCCTTCTATTATTCCAAATTTACTATTAAAAGGACATCTTATAATATATTATGCATATCTCCTTAACAGTAAAACATCTAGTATTTATGACAGGCATAAAGAATTTTCTGTCCTGAAGAGAAACGGAAAATCTTATAGGATTGCCAAAATTTTTATTTCTTACCTGGACATTTCATTATGAAATAGACAGATTGAAAAACTACAAATAATAAAAACTGGTCAGGTCTTGATATCCTCACTGAGTTCCAGTAAGTGTTTAGGAGATTGAGAAAATGGTTGATTTTGAAGTAAGGCATTGAGTTTTCAAAAGAAAAAAAAATGTATATTTCCCTCTATCTACCATACTCTACACTAGGGTCAGAGTCATCTTTATAAATTGCCAAACTGATGTGGCCACTACTGCTCTCACATCCACAGCTGCAACTCTTAAAACCCTTATACAAAGAAAAGTGGAAGGTGGAAAATGAAGCAGTTTACTTGTGCAAAGATTTTCCGTGGGGATGGAGTGTGATGGCAGGAGATGTATTTTTAAATCTCTCACCTAATCTGTCTTTCTCTCATATTTTATACTATGGCTAATGCACCAAAGTTCTAGTTCATTGATTATGTTGTCTAATATTCTGTGTGCATGCCCATATATTAGATCATGTATTCAAATCTAATTCAGCTCTTATCAAGTCACTACACTAAAATACGTGAACCCTATTGCAATTTGAACAAAGCCCCAAATCCTCAGTTAGCCATTCAAAATTTCTCCAAACTTTGTTTTCAACTTATCTTTTCAGGTTCATTTCCAAAATTTACATATGGCATAACTACAAAAGGTACACGGGTTTCTCAAGATATTGAAGAATCTCTAATATGCTACCTCTAATGAATTCCAATGCTCATAACAACCTATTCCATACATGTCAAATGTCCATTGTCTATACTGCTATCAGAAATATATATATATTATAAATGGTCAATATTTAATATAAATAGAAATATAATATAAACATAAATACATATGTTATCAGAAATATATATAATATATATACATATATATGTTATATATATATTTTGTTATATATATGTCATATATATTATATATATATGTCATATATATAATATATATATAGTCCATTACCTTATAAGTGGACAATATTTCCCTTGGTATGTGAGATACAGATGTATTTCGCTGACTTATATCATAAAACTACTTCTGATCTGGAATTTTTCTGATTTAGTACATTTTCATTGAGTAGCTAGCATTATTAATATTATAGTCTCAGATATTCTGTACTGAACATGGCATTCATAGTAATATAAAACTATATTCACATTGCCTGACCCCATGCATTATTAGGCATAGGATGGATGTACATGAGGATGGCATTCAGAGAAACAATTAATAGAGAAAAGATGGGAGGCCTGTAGATTGTAAGGTCCTGGGATCATGTGACTTCTTGTCTAATCAGCTGTTGCCAAGGTGGTGGGTAACTTCATGTAATAAAAACTGTAACCCTGGATGTACAGACTTGTTTTAAGCTCAATGGGGGCAGTGGGTATAGGAGACACCTAGAGTTTTGTAGACTATTCTCTAGTACAAACACTGACTTATATACAGAATTTTCTGCAAAATTGTATGTTAAGCAATAAAGAAAAAAGTAGATATCATTATCTAAGAATAACACATCAGGAAAGAAATATGGCAGAAATAGGAAAACATGGCTCATTTATCTCGACAAAGATTTTTGTTTTATTCACCACTAAAATACAAGAATATAAATAAGAGTAAAAGACATACAATGGACACTATGCTGGAAGGAAAAAAGTAAAAGGGGATAGAAGGTACAATAAAGTTTTAATTTAATTAGTCTTTCTAAAATGAGACACCAGTATTAGAAGACTGAAAACACTGAAAGTTTTCATATGGTTTCCAATTAATAAAAAGTAAATTTTGTATTCATAGTATTTATAATAATAATTTTCATGATATGTCAGAATAAAATGGAAATTCGTGCATACCAGAAACTTTTATCTCTGCTTATTGTGAACATTATTGATAAATATTTGTCTAAATATTTGTATATATATTTAGATAAGTATATGTGAGCAGAGAGGTTTACTTATTTAAAATTACTTTTAAAATTTACTGCAATTACCTTAAAATGCTTTAAAAGGATGTTATAATCACTTCTGTTTTTTATTAAACTTTATTTTTATTATTATTATTATTATTATTATTAGTTACAGATGTACAAAACAATGCAATAGTTATCTTTTTCACCCCTTACAAAGTGACTACTCCCTCCCCACTCCCCTGCCCCCCCGATATCATACATATCTATTACAATTCCATTTACTCCATCCCCACACTATATTCCACATCCCATGACTCTATATGTGTTAAATTATAGTTGACATATAATATTATTCAGATGTACAGTGCAGTGTACAGTGGCAGTGTACAGTGGCAGCTTCAGATGTACAGGGCAGAGGTCAGGCCACTATACCGTCCATGAAGTGGTCTCCCTGACAAGACATGAGTCCTTCTGGTCCCCTAAGAAAAATATTTACAACCTTATTGATTATATTCCCTAAACTGTCTCTTCTGTCTCTGCAGTAGTATTGTAGTTACCAGTTTTGTCGCCTCGTCCCTTCCCCTTCTCCCTCATGTCCATCCCAGTCCCATCTAGCAATCATGAGTTTTTTTCTGTGTCTCTAAGACTATTTCTGTTTACATTGCTCTTTTATTCATTTCTTTAGATTCCACATATAAATGAGATCATATGGTATTTGTCTTTCTCTGACTGACTTATTTCACTTAACATAATGTTCTCTAGGTCCATTCATATCGTTGCAAATGGTACAATTTTTTTCTTCTTTATAGCTGCATAATTCTGTTTTTAAAACACATGAACTTAATACTATTTAATCACAAAAAAAATTTGTATATGAAACTCTTCCAAAACAACTTGCTCAAGAATAATATAGTTGAAAATGGTTTGATTATATGGGAGGTTTTAAAAAGACTTACATAAGCCTCGTTTTTTACATGTGTTTCAAACTGGGCTCTTATTGGAGAAAGAGATCTCATGAATTTACTCATCCAATGATTATCCACTGAAGTGATGATACAGTAGTAGATGCAAATGAAACATTCCTCCATTTTTGACTATAGATGAAAAACAAATTATACATTCTGACAAATTAGTTGAGTTTTTAAAGACTTAATCATCTCTTAAAATTATCAAACAGATTTTTATAACATAGTCATCTAAATGTTGCACCTTCTCCAGTTTTTCAATAAAAAAAATTATTGAGTATTGTCAATGTGCAAGACATCCTATTAGGTTAATGGGTATTGAAAAAATAGTAAGGATATTTTATTTAAGAAATATGTATTCCTTTACCATTTTATTATTGCATCTAAAATAGTTTTGTTTGCTGTATAAAAAATGATTTAGCAGCTAATTGCAATAGTATACAACAAAGAATACATTTTCCCCTGTTCTTCATCTGGGCCACATTCAAGACTCACACAGCTGAGACAAGAGCATGATAATAGAATAAAAGAATAGTGTGCATTTAGGCACAGCTGTGAAGAGGGTGTTCCTTTTGCTTTTTTCATATATATTTTTTTCAATATGGGAAAGAAGGCATGAGTATAAGAGACAATGTTATTCATGAGAGTGAAGGTTGAGTAAAGACTGACAAAATAAAAAGAATCAATGTATGAATAGATTCATCTGTTTGGAAATTTTATATGGCAAAATTATAATTTATATTTTATATTGGACAAAGAGTGTTAAAACATAAAAATCTCACAATGAAAGACAGAAAGCCCAAAACATGTGAAGCACTCAACAGCTAATTCAATTCAGAAGAAGATCCAAAATATCACAAAATATGAATACACACTATCAGTAACAAATGAAAACCAAAAATACGTGAATTCAACTCTGAATATGAAAGCTAGAAGAAAAACGAAATATTATAAGGAAAGAAAGCAGATGAAAAAAATTTAAGAATAGGAGAAATTAATGAGTTAGATTAGATAATAGCAAACAAAGTTGGATGTAATAATAAATTATAAGCTGATTCTTTTAAGACAGCTACAAAATAGAAAAACTACTTCATAAATGGAGTAGATGCTTGATCGCTGCACTTTACACCTGAAGCTGCTGTTGTATAATATTGTATGCCAACTGTAATTGAATATATATATATATATATATAGTCATGGGATGTGGAGTATAGTGTGGAGTGGAGTCAAGGGAATTGTAATAGATATGTATGATATGGGGGTGGGGGGTGGGGCAGTGAATTGGGGGAGGCGTGTTGTCACTTTGAGGGGTAAAAAGTGTAACTGTTGCACTGTGTTGTACACCTGAAACTAATTTTAAAAAATGTTTATTTCACAATAAAATAATTTAAAAATAAATAAATAAACAAACAGCCCTTAAATAGCTAAAAAAAAAAAAAAGAAAGAAAGAAACGATTTTGAACCCATAAAAATGGATCAAAGGAAGAAACACAAAGTTCTAGTAATTAAAATAGAGTCATGCTTTTCTTGGATCATGAACGTCTGAGTTTCCTATGGAGAGAAGTGACAGAAATGATTTTCTTCTTTTTTCTCAGAACCAGGGCAGAGCCAAGAGGAGAGGGAAAGGTGGGACACAGAAAGGTAATGTTCTGCCTATTTCACCTGAGCTCTCCAAGGGTGACCCTTTCTGTCCTTTTCACGAGGTCCCAGGTCCATGGTCTCTGAGGACATTAGTTGCTAGGTACAGCCCCTCTCAGAAAACAGAGCCATCAGAGGAGAGGCTCATGGGAAGGGAGACAGGCCCCGAGTCACTTCTCAGGCCCCCTTCTCGGCTATCCCTGGATATGAGCAGTGATGGACCTGAGCAGCGCACATTGCCCAATCAATGTCGAGACCCAAACTTCTGTGTCTGGACTTTGTTTAAGTATTTTGACCTCTTGGGTGATCAGATACCTCTCTGGCATAACCACTGACCTCTCTGATTCAGAGTGGTTTTGACATCGAATGAGATCATGTTTGTGAAAGTACTTTACAAATGAAGCAACAGACACATGGGAACCTTGATCATATTATCATGGATCATTTCACTTCATTGACTGATTCTTGGGGCATAAGAGTCTACTATCACAATGGTCTCCCATAGAGGGACCCCTGCATAGAACCTATGCTTCTACCTTCTTCCCACATAACTCACTCTCCTGGTTTCCCAGGTTGTAGATATTACCCAAGGGCAGAAGAGAAGAAAGAACAGCTGAAGTCCATCCACAAACAGTGACTAGTCTTCCCCCATCTTTGGTGAGCCCTTCTTAGTATGTTCTATGAAATTCTAAGGACTTGGTGCAGCCTTCCATAGTCATGGGATGGAGTAGCTGTAGGAATGGGGTGAGCGCTATTGAGTGTATTGTGAAGTCAGGGATGTGGAGCAATGTGAAAGGCAGCAGGCTTCTTTCAGGTGGCCCAGCTCCCACAGGGCCATTAGGTCCTCCTTTCTGTGTTCTGGTCCTGGCTGTAGCTTGCTACCTCCTGTCTCTTGTAACACCCTGCAACATCACCATGATACTATCCTCTTTTGTCAGTGGTTGCGTCCAGACCCCTTCTGTCAGGTGAGCAATAACACAACTGCCGATGTCAACTGTCTACTGTTCCATGAGGCTCCGGAATGCTACTCCCTCTATGCCCCCTTTGGCTTCCACAGATTCTGTGATTGAGTCATTATTCCCTTTGTCCCCTGCTTTCTCAGGAGTCTCGGGAGGATACCCAATACCAGTCCCGCTGCCTGAGCCTTTTCCCATTGTCACCCCCAATTCTCTTTCCTAATACAATGTTCCCCTTGTCTGACTTTCCTTCCCCTCAACATTGGGTCACTCTTTGCCACCAGTGCCTTTTCCTCCTTTGGAATCTACATTCCCAGTGGACCATTTTCCACTCCAATCCCTTATCAACCCACAACATGGCACTCCAAGAGTGGATCCTCTTCTCCAATCAGAGGCCCCTGGGACTCTGAATACCATCTTTTTTAATGCCCCCACTTCCCTTTCCCAAGATATCAACCCCTTACCAGACTTGTCCCAGACAAGGAATCCCATTGGTTCATTGGCTTGACATCTGGTATGACCAATGCTGTCTACCTCATCACCACCAGGCTATAATTCCACTGTGACTCACTCTAAATCAATTTCCATCCTGTGGAAGCCTGATTCAGAGACCGCTTCTCCAGATATCCCTGGGACATTCTCCACTTATGTCCCAACAGTCACAGGCATTGACCATTCCAGCCTGTCACTAGCAAACTTTTCCTGGTATAGACTAGCTTATGCCAAACACTTGTTCCCTTCTCCCTTGAAATCACAATGTGATTTCATGCAAGAGTTTCTTGTGCTCTATTCTTACAGGCCTCTTTTGGGTGAGATCCTGCAGTCAACATTGTAGGATGTGGTCAATTTCAGTTTCTGAACCCAGATCCCCTGACATTCTCTGAGAGACAAGTACAAAAGAGGAGTCATTTCCTCATGTGGAAGGGAAAGGGGAAGACAAATGGATCTTTCCCCAGATGACATAGGCCAGACTACCACCTCAATTTTTCAGGAGATATATTAGCATTAACTTCTGGTAGGCCTGCCTCATTTGTTGCCCTTCCTTTCTGAAGAAACAAAGGCAAACCAATGGAATTGCATGTCTATCAGCAGCCCTCATATCCTAGGATCTGGCAGGATCATTTGATGGAAAATCATATCTGGCTTTTCTGGGTTTTCCCATTTTCCCCCAGTGATTCCTTGCTTTTTTCTGTCCATGTCTTGGGTGACTCTTCATCAATCTTTTCTTTGCATACCATCACAAATGCTCCCACTGGACTATACCCAGTACTTTTCAATGCCCTACCTCCATCCTTGCCTGGGGTTCAGCTTCATCCCTTCCCTCAATCGGTGCCCCAATCCCAGCTCCCACCTCTCAGTCAGTTCCGACCTACAGTGCACACTCCCAAATGTACCATCTGGTCCTGTACCCCAGATTAGGATCTGTAGAATTTCTATCCACTGCCCCCACAATAGAAGTATGCCATCATAAGTTGGTGAGGACTATTGCTTGAATACCTCCCAGGAGCTTTATTTCATTTGGTCCAGTGCACAACAGATGCTGGAAGCCCATATGACAGAGTTTCATAGGAGGATACTGTCGGGCCTTCCCACCCAGGTCCTTCAATCCACCAAAGTATTTACGTGGACAGAGACCAAAATCTATTTCTTGTTGCCTTCCAAACACACCGTCAAACAATCTGATGTCTGAGGTGGACTCCAACCGTAGGGGCTACCTCCCTGTTAGCAGAAGCTCTATTTGTCTTCATGGAGACAAAGTGGGACAGGCATATTTACCCTCTGTCCTGTACTATCTTCTCCCTGGACCTCACACTTGGGCAATGAAGGGCAGAGAGCCCTGACTCTATCACCCTCTGCTATCCACCATGGGTTTGCAGATGCTATTCAGAAAATAAGGGATGCCAGACAGAATCTTCTGGCTGTCACACACAATGTCATAGGGAAAGCAAGTCAGAGACCAATTCCAGCACCCAATGCATCCCTGCCAAAGCCCCCAAGGAGGGCTAGGGCCAGATGGGATGTGAAGGATAAGAGGAACAGCTCAGGACCTGTCTTCCATTCCCTTGTCTGGGGAGACGACAAGGACTGAGGAGCTCGATGTTCATCACTTACAACGTAGTGACATCCTGACAACCAGTAAGCTGGGACTCTCCCATGAGATAACTGTGAATGAGGCCCAAGGACAACTCAGGGACATGTTTGTTGCCTCAGAGAGCTTGACTCACAAGGCCCCCCTGGCTCAGGCTCGCCGTGTCTCCAGTGTAAATGTGGGAGCTTCCCAGGGCTGGCCTGTCCACATGGAGGACCGAAGAGTCAATAGGGAGCAGTAGCAGGAGCCTTGGGGCCCTAAGCTTGTCTTAGGGTGGTATCAGAAGATTACTCCACCAGGTAGAAGGTTTGTGAGTCCTCAAAGCCCCACATCAGAAGGACTTGGTGAAGGTGATCCAGCGTTGGGAACATCCCAACCTAGAGAGAAGAATGTTACTGCTCAGGACATGGCATTAGAGGAGGTGCTTGGGAGCAAGTCTCCCAGGCCATGTCACAGAAGGGGCAGTCTGCTCCTGAAAGACAATTTAGAAAACAAATGAGATGCTGCTTTGCTTATCTTTATCCTGAGATAGAAGGAAAAACACAGGAAAATTCTCAGGAAAAGGGCAGCCCAGTATCATCGGCACACAGCAGACGCCCAGATCAAGATAGATCTGCCTTGCCTGGGACAACCAGAGATCAAAAAGTCAGGACAGGCATTGGGAGTTACCTACAGGAGAAACTGGGGTGTCAGCATGCAACCCAGAGGGCAAATATCCCCTGCCCTCAAGATCCCCTTGCCTTCCCAGTGAAGTTTTGGAAAACTCAGAAGGTAGAAATACAGGCCCATTGAAATCCCACCTGTAGCCATCAAGCTGGCCAGGGGCCTCAGGCTACTGTCTCTGACCACTGCTGAAGGCACAGCTTTCAGAGATGTGTCTCTACTATTTACACACAAAAGCAATCACCAGAATTTCCAGGGAAAACATTTTGCCACTCCCAAGTAATTACTCCCTTGTGATGAATGCTGATTCTTCCAAATAAATATGTCTCTAATAATAGTGACGTTTTTGCTGTGCACTGTGGGGGGGCAGAAGGGAGGGTGTGGAAATGGGTTTTGGGTCAGTCAGGGCTTGTGCTTAGGGAAAGGAAGGAGTTTGTTCATCTCTTATCTATTGTTTCCTTTGGATTCTGGAAGGTGTCCAGTTCCCTGCAGCTCTAGCTGAGAAATAGATAGCATGTCCCTAAAAAGCCCATATCATCCCCGATGAAGTGTGAGGAGATGGGCTGTGTCTCCTGCCTCTTAGCGTAGTCTTAGTGATTGTGTACAGAGCCCACACCTACACCTCCTGCAATATATCCTTTAGGGTGGTAGGGAGACAGGCATTCTGTATATAAAGAAGGAAAGGACAGGTATATTTTCAGGAAGTATCAGTGAAGAAGAAACAGTGGCTTCATTATTATGGACAAGTCAGTGATGAGGATCCCGAGGATGGTGAATCCACTGTTCACAGAGGAGCTAGAAGCCATGAGATGCAAAATTTTCATCAAAACACCTTGAAAAGAAAAACCACATGTACTTTCTACCTTCCTTTTTACCTTCCTTATATATGGAAGAGATTTCCTTCCTCATCTCAAAAAATAAAAAGTAAACAATAAAAATAGAAATAATCCTTCCTGAAATCATCTTCCTGAGAAATAGATAGACTCTGGTCTTGATGGACTCATGTGCCTCCACAGGAATGGTTTTGCACCACCCCCTGTCCTTAGGAGGCACCCTACATCTTTTCCTTTTAAAATCTTGTTACTACAGAAACGTTTAAACATGCACAAGAGCAGATAGATCAATATATCTTCCCTCGTACCCTCATTCAACTTTCCCAATTATTATCTTCATGGGTATTACATCCCATTTTTTTACACTAAATAAAATGAGAAAGCCTATGGCATCATCTTGCATCCACTCAATCATATGCTTGGTGCTTTGATGTTTCTCACCTGTGGAACACACTTATACACCATGGATATAAACAGTTCTGGTGAAGAAAAAGCATGGAGCTCCTAGATCCTTTGGCAATCAATCCTGTTCTGCCTTTTTACACAACCCTGAGTGGTCATTTGAGTGAATTTACCCCTCAAGTCCACCCAAGAGGCAATCTTACAGAGCAAGCCCAGTGTACAATATTGCTGTCCATTAATCACACAGTAACTATACTAACATGGAAAAAAGATAGAAGGAGAAATCTATACAAGTTGATAGGACTTGTTATTGCTGTATGTGTTTTTCAAATATTTGCAACTCATAGCAGCCCAGTTCCAGGTGGAGCTGTTGTTCACCATCTTAGCTATAGAAGGCAGTGACACTGGCCCTCATATGTGGGATCCGAACCCTGGCCTTGCTGCTCAGGACTGGCATCCCAAGCCAGCTTTTACCCAATGTACCACTAGGCTGGCCCATGAGGTTCTTTTTGAAGGCATGAATATTTTAACATTGACTGTTGTGATGCACATATCTGTGAATGTAAAACAAACATGGAATTATACACTTTAAATGGGAGAATGTGTGGGCTGTGAAACATAATTTCAATAAAGCTGTTAAAACAAGTGCAGAATTTAAAAAGAGTAAGTGCTTAAGAATGATAAAGAATGAGCATAGGACAAAAGACGTCAACATATTTTGGGAAGACGAAAATTCGTTAAGGAATGCTGAGTGACTGGCAGAGCAGAGGAAGTGCTGACAATGCAATTCACAACTCAGACCCCAGAATATGAACAACCTGGTTGCAACAGATAAGAAAGAAATCAGGGGTTCCATACTATAACCATCTTCGATTTAGTGTTTGTTTTATACTGGAAAAAAATAAAACCTTCCGTGTGGGGGAGTAACCATAAGGGTGATCCAAAAAAGCGAATAAGTATTGCTAAATATAATTACAATTGTGCTCTTTAGAATTTATGCTAAATAGAAGTCCAGTGCCTACAAAATCAAAATGAATTTGGTCCTGTAGGGTGTGGGCCAGCTCAGCTACAGTGTAAATGTTTCATGGAAAGACAGGTTTTGGAAGAGAGAAGAAAGAGAGAACAGCAAGGTGGTGCACTGAATGTGTGGAAGAGACTAAAGAGCCTGAAAGGGATGTTTGCAGAAAAAAGATGACTAAAGATTTTAAAGTCATTTGCTATGAGTCCATGGGGCTGCCAGGTTCTCATCTCCCTCTTTGTCATCATTTCTCTTCCTTGCTACAGGCCAGTCTGCTCTCTCGTTCTTTTTGGTGAATGTGGATTTTGTGGGAGAGATGTGGGGTTGAAGGTGCTGCTGAGTGTATTCCTGGCTTCAGACAGGTAAAAACACATTATGTATAAGTAGAAGCTATAGTTGAGGACAGAGTAAAATTTGGGAGTACAAACCCATGGGCCAGTGCAGGATTTCAAAGAGTACGTGGGGTCCAAATGGAGGTCACCAGGCAGTAAAATGGTCTCACGTATTATCGGGTCTCACGTATTATGAATAAATAGAAAATTTCACTGAGATAAAACAAAAAAACAACATATGGTATGGTGAATGGGTGGAGATGGACTTTTTCTGGAGGGATCAAAAGGGACTTGCCGGGATGACCAATCTGCTGGGCTGGGGGATGGGGGGAAGTGATGGGGGTGCATCTCCCTTGAGGTGTCCCCTCCCCAACCCTCAAGATCCTTTCGTATCTGTGCCACAGCTCTGTGATGTGGGCCTGGAACTCGAGTCTAGAACGTGCACTCAGTGCATGGCTGCCTGATGCAGCAATGCCCTTCCCATGATGCACACCATCCACTTTGTCTGAGGAGCCTCACTGCACAGTGGCTGAGCTCCAGCTCAGCTCTCTAGGTATTCCTATCCTTGTCTGCCTGTGTGGGATGGGCTCCTCCTTCTGTCAGTGAGCTACCTCAAAAGGAATCCATGTTTCCCAGGGCTTTGGAAACACAGCATCAATCAAGTAAGTCAACCAGAGTCCCTCAGAGATATTAAACCTTTCTTTCCAAATAGATGAATTCAGTGCTATCCATTTTTCTCTCAGTACTGCTTTAACTACATCTCACAAATTTTAAGTTGTATTTTTGTTTTCATTGATTAAAAATTCTTTCTTCTTTTCAGACTTCTTCCTTGACCTTTGTGTTTGTGTTATGTTGTTTCAGCTCTATACATTTTGTGACTTTCCAGCTATCTATCTGAAATTGATTTCTAGTGTAATTCCATTGTAATCTGAAAACATGGTTTGTATGACTTCTAGTCTTTTATATTTGTTGCAGTGTTTTTATGTGGCTTAGAGTGGTATATCCTGGTGAATGTTCCATGTGAGTTTGAAAAGAATGTGAATTCTGTTGTTGGATGAAGTATTCTATCAATGTTAATCCGAACAAGATGGCTGATGGTGCTGTTTAGGTCAACTACATCATTTCTGATTTTCTGCCTGCTGAATTGACCCCTTCCTGAGAGAGGGGTGTTGAAGTTTCTAATCACAGTAGACTCATCTATTGGGTTGTTGGACAAGTCATGACGTATTTTTGCAACAAAAACCAGAAAAAATACGATATGACTTTTCTGACAACCCTGTATTTCTCTTTGCAGTTGTAGCAGAATTTACCTCACATATTTTGACACTCTGTTGTTAGATGTGAAGGACTGTTGTGTCATCTTGGAGAACAGAGTCCTTTGTTGCCTCTGTAATGCCCTGCTTTATCACTGATAATTTCCCTTGTTCTGAAGTCTGCTTTGTCTGTAATTATCATAGTTACTCCTGTTTTCTTTTGGTTAGTGTCAGCATGCTACATTTCTCTTTTTCCCTTACCTTAAGCTATCTGTATCTTTATATTTAGAGTGGGTATTGTTTTTTAATCTAGTCTGACAGTCTCTGACTTTTAATTGATGAATTTAGCCCATTCACATTTACTGATTTTTTTTCCATCTATTTGGATTCATATCTGACATGCCTGTAACTGTTTACTTTTAATTATATCAATTTCTTTTCTTTCCCTATTTTTGTGCCTTTTCTGATTTTACACACAAGCATTCCTATGATTCCATTTTCTCTCTTCTCTTAGTGTAGCAATTATTCTTCTTTTTAAAATTTAATTTAATTTATTTTCAATTGCAGTTAACAGTCAATATTATATTAGTTTCAGGTATACAACATAGTGGTTACACATTTATATAACTTAGGAAGTGATCCCTCCAATAAGTCTAGTACCCACCTGGCACTATACATAGTTATTATAATATTATTTACTATATGCTCTATGTTCTATCAAAAGTTATTATTATTATTTGTAGATGGATGTCCAATTTTGCAGCATCATCTATTGAAAAAAACTATCCTTACTCCATTAATTACATGGGCACATTTGTTAAAAATCAGCGGATGGGCCGGCCAAGTAGTACATTGGTTAAGAGTTGGCTTGGGACACTGGCTCTGAGCAGGAGGACCCTGGTTCAGATCCCACATGAGGGTCAGTGACATCGCCCTCTACAGCAAAGATGGTAAACAACAGCTCGACCTGGAGCTGGGCTGCCGTGAGTGGTTGGAAGCCAGTGTGAGTGGCCAACAGCCCGTGTGAGCTGCCAAGAGCCTCTGTGAGCGGCCTTGCAATGGCCGGCGAGTGACTGCCTCACCCGGGAAGAGCGCAATGATAATACCAAAATGGGCCAGTGAAGCAACGTCCTCCACAACTAGATTGAAGGACAAAAGGACTTGTCTGTTCCCCTTCCCCAATTCCCCAACGATGTTCCCCTTCCCCAATTCCCCAATAAAATCTTAAAAAAAAAAATCAGCTGGTCACTATGTAGATCTATTTCTTTTTTGTTTTATTTATTTATTTATTTATTTATTTATTTATTTATTTATTTATTACCTTCAGGTGTACAACACAGTGCAATAGTTATACCTTTTACCCCTCAAAGTGATAACTACACTCCCCCTATTCTCCACCCCACTTCTCCCCCCCATATCATACTATCTATTACAATTCCTTTGACTCCCTTCCACCGTATAATCCACATCCCGTGACTATCTATATATTCAATTACAGTTGGCATACAATACTATACAACATCAGCTTCAGGTATACAGTGCAGTGATCAAGCCTCTACTCCATCCATGAAGTGGTCTCCCTAACAAGACATGTGACCATCTGACACCCCACAAAATATTTACATTATTATATTCCCCAGTCTTTCATATCCCTGTGACAATACTGTAGTTACCTATTTATGCTGTCTAATCCTTTCCCCTTCCCCCTCATTCCCACCCCCCTCCCAACTAGCAACCCTGTTTTTCCTCTATTATCTATGAGACTGTTGCTGTTTACTTTCCTCATTCATTCAGGTTTTCAGATTCCACGTATAAGTGAGATCATATGGTATTTGTCTTTCTCTGACTGACTTATTTCACTTAACATAATAGTCTCTAGGTCCATCCATATCATTGCAAATGGTACGATTTCATTCTTCTTTATAGCAGAGTAATACTCCATTGTGCAATTGTACCACAGTTTCTTAATCCAGTCATCTATCGATGGACATTTCGATTGTTTCCAAGTCTTGGCTATTGTAAATAGCGCTGCAATGAACATACGGGTGCATATATTTTTTCCAATTAGCATCTTGGATTCTTCTGGGTAGATACCCAAGAGTGGAATTGCTGGGTCATACAGCAGTTCCACTTCCAGTTTTTTGAGATACCTCCATACTGATTTCCATAATGGCTGCACCAAATTACAGTCCCACCAACAGTGCACCAGGGTTCCCTTTTCTTCACACCCTCACCAGCACTTGTTGTTTGTTGGTTTGTTGATGATAGCCATTCTGACTGGAGTGAGGTGGTATCTCATCGTGGTTTTTATTTGCATTTCTCTGATGATTAGTGAGGTAAACATTTTTTCATATGCCTGTTGGCCATCACTATGTCTTCTTTAGAGAAATGTCTCTTCATATCCTCTGCCCATTTTTTAATTGGGTTGTTTGTTTTTCTGGTGTTGAGTTTCATGAGTGTTTTATAAATTTTGGATATTAACCCCTTATGAGATATATCGTTGGCCAAATATCTTCGCCCATTCAGTAGGCTGCCTTTTTGTTTTATTGATGATTTCCTTTGCTATGAAAAACTTTTAAGTTTTATGTAATCCCATATGTTCATTTTTTCTTTTATTTCCCTTGCCCGAGGGGATATATCAGTAAAATTATTACTCAGGGTAATGTCTGCAAACTTACTCCCTATGTTTTCTTTTAGGAGTTTTATGGTTTCAGGTCTTACATTTAAGTCTTTAATCCATTTTGAGTCTGTTCTCATATATGGGGTAAGTAGGTGGTCCATTTTCATTTTTTGCACGTCAGTCTAATTTTCCCAGCACCATTTATTAAATAGACTATCTTTACTCCAATGTAAATTCTTGCTTCCATTACCATAGATTAAATGACCATATATGGATGGGTTTATTCCTGGGCTCTCTATTCTGTTCCATTGGTCTATGTGTCTGTTTTTATGCCACTACCATACTGTTTTGATTACTGGAGCCTTATAGTATGTTTTGATGTCAGGTAGTGTGATGTCTCCCACTTAGTTCTTATTTCTCAGGATTGCCATGGCTATTTGGGGTCTTTTGTGGTTCCATATAAATTTTAGGATTCTCTGTTCTATTTCTGAGAAAAATGTCCTTGGTAGTTTGATTGGAATTGCATTGAATCTATATATTGCCGTAGGTAGTATTGACATTTTAACTATATTAATTCTGCCTATCCATGAGCATGGTATGTATTTCCATTTATTTGTATCTTCTTTGATTTCTCTCTTCAGTGTCTCATAATTTTCTGAGTACAGGTATTTTAGTTTTTTAGTTAAATTAATTCCTAGATATTTTATTGTTTTTGAAGCAATTGTAAAAGGGATTGCTTTCCTGATTTCTTCTTCTGATAGTTTATTATTGGGTATAGAAATGCAATTGATTTCTGAATATTAATTTTGTATCCTGCTACCTTACCAAATTCATTTATCAGTTCTAGCAGATTTTTGGTGGAGTCTTTGGCGTTCTCTCCATATAGTACCATGTCATCTGCATATAATGACAATTTTACTTCCTCTTTTCCAATTTGGATGCCTTTTATTTCATTTTCTTGTCTGATTGCTGTGGCTAGAACTTCCAGAACTATGTTAAATAGAAGTGGTGAAAGTGGGCAGACTTGTCTTGTTACTGATCTTAAGGGGAAAGCTTTTAGCCTTTCCTCATTGAGTACTATGTTTGGTGTGGGCTTATCATATATGGCCTTTATTATGTTGAGATATGATCCCACTATTCCCACTCTGCTAAGAGTTTTAATCATTAATGGCTGCTGGATTTTGTCAAATGCCTTTTCTGCATCTATTGATATGATCATTTGATTTTTATTTTTCATTTTGTTAATGTGATGTATTATGTTAATTGAATACAGATATTGAACCAGCCTTGCATACCAGGAATGAATCCCACTTGATCGTGGTGTATGATCTTTTTAATGAGATGCTGAATTCGGTTTGCTAGTATTTTGTTGAGAATTTGTGCATCTATGTTCATTAGGGATATTGGCCTGTAGCTTTCTTTTTTGTAATATCTTTGTCTTACTTAGGAATCAGGACGATAGTGGTTTCATAGGAAGAGTTTGGGAGCCTTCCCTCCTTCTGTATGTTTTGGAATAGTTTGAGGATAATAAGTATTAATTCTTTTTTTAATGTTTTATAAAATTCACCTATGAAGCCATCTGGCCCAGTGCTTTTGTTTGTTGGAAGAATGTTGATTACTGATTCAATTTCTTTGGCAGTAATCAGTCTGTTCAGAGTTTCTGTTTGTTTTGGGTTCAGACTTGGTAGATTGTATGCTTCTAGAAATTTATCCATTTCATCCACATTGTCGAATTTCTTAGCATATAGTTGCTCATAGTAGTTTCTTAAAATTTTCTGTATTTCTGTGATATCTCTTGTCACTTCTCCTCTTTCATTTCTGATTGTATTAATTTGGGTCCTCTCTCTCTTTTACTTGGTTAGTCTGGCTAAGGGTTTGTCGATTTTGCTTATTTTTTCAAAAAACCAACGCTTGGTTTCATCGATCTTTTTTATTGTTTTTTTTGTTTGTTTTCTATTTCATTTATTTCTGCTCTGGTCTTCATTATTGCCTTCCTTATACTCCCTTCAGGCTTGATTTGCTGTTCTTTTTCGAGTTCCCTTAAGTGTAAAGATAGTCTGTTGATTTGAGATTTTTCTTCCTTCTTTAGGTAGGCCTGAACTCCTATGAACTTCCCTCCTAGGACTGCTTTCACTGAATCCCAGAGATTTTGGGTCGTGGTGTTTTCATTTTCGTTTGTCTCGAGGTATCTTTTGATTTCCTCCTTGATCTCATTTTTGACCCACTCACTGTTTAGTAGCATCTTATTTAGCCTCCATGTATTTGTAAGCTTTCCAGATTTCTTCTTATAATTGACTTCCAGTTTCATAGCATTGTGGTCAGAGAAGACACTTGATATGATTTCAATCTTCTTAAATTTGTTGAGACTTCTTCTGTGGCCTAACATGTGGTCTATCTTGGAAAATGTCCTATGTGCACTTGAGAAGAAAGTATCCTCTGTAGCTTTGGGGTGAAATGCTCTAAAAATATCAATTAAGTCTAGCTGATCTAAAGTGTCATTGAATGCCACTATGTGCGTGTTGATTTTCTATCTGGAGGATCTGTCCATTGGTGACAACGGGGTGTTGAAGTTCCCTACTATGATAGTGTTACTGTTGACCTCTGTCTTTATGTCCGTCAAAATCTGTTTTATATATTTAACAGCTCCTATATTGGGTGCATAGATGTTTATTAGGGCTATGTCCTCTTGTTGAATCAATCCCTTTATTATTATCTAGTGCCCTTCTTTGTCTTTTATTGTAGTCTTAATTTTAAAGTCTATTTTGTCCGAAATAAGTATTGCTACTCCAGCTTTTTCCCGTTTCCATTTGCATGAAATGTCTTATTCCATCCCTTTGCTTTCAGTCAGTGTGTGTCTTTTGATCTGAGATGAGTCTCTTTTAGACAGCATATGCATGGGTCCTGTTTTCTTATCCACTGAGCCACTCTATGTCTTTTGATTGGAGAATTTAGCCCATTCACATCTAAAGTGATTACTGATAGGTGCATATTTACTGACATTTTGTTATTTGTATTTCTTGTCTTCCTGGGTTAGCTTGTTTTCCCCTTTCTTCTGTTTAAAAAAGCCCTTTTAACATTTCCTGCAATGCTGTCTTGGTGGTAATGAACTCCTTAAGCTTATTCTTTTCTGAGAAACTCTTTATCTCTCCTTCAATTTTAAGTGATAGCCGTCCTGGATAGAGCAATCTTGGTTGTAGACCTTTATTTTGTGTCACTTTGAATATCTCCTGCCACTCCCTTCTGGCCTGAAGAGTTTCTGAGGAAAAGTCAGCTGTTAGTCTAATAGGAGTTCCTTTGTATGTAACCTGCTGTCTTTCTCTTGCTGCTTTTAGGATTCTGTCTTTGTCTTTAAGCTTTGCCATTTTAACTATGATGTGTCTTGGTGTGGGCCTCTTTGGGTCAGCCTGATTGGAACTCTCTGCACATCCTCAGCTTGTATGTCGATTTCCTTTACCAGGGTAGTGAAATTTTCAGTCGTTACTTCTTTAAATACATTCTCAATCCCTTGCTTCTTCTCTTCTCCTTCTGGTATACATGTTGTCCCAGAGGTCTCTTAAACTATTTTCATTCTTTTTTATTATTTTTCGTTTTGTTGTTCCAGATGGGTGATTGCTGCTATTTTTTCTTCTAATTCGCCGATCCGCTCCTCTGCTTCATCTATTCTACTGGTGATTCCTTCAAGTATGTTCTTCATTTTAGTTATTGTATTCTTTATTTCTAACTGGTTGTTTTTTATGGTTTTCCTATCCTTCTTTATGTCCTCGCTAAGTTCCTTAAACATTCTTATCATCAGTGTTCTAAACTCTGTCTCAGAAAGTTTGGATACCTCTGTTTCATTTAGTTCCATTTCTAGAGTTTTCTTCTGATCTTTTACTTGGGACATGTTTCTTTGTGTGTTTTTTTCATTCTGGCTGTTGTTCTTTGAATGCTTCAATATATTAGATAGATCACCTAGAAAGGAGAAGAAAAAAAAAAGAGGTGGGGGGGGCTCTCTGTCCTCTTTAATCTGCAGACCACTTGCTCAGCAATCGAGAGTCTCTGGGTGACTCAGCACCAGCTATTGGAGGGAAGAGTTTAACGTGTTATTCGCCAGCCTCCCTCTCAGGTGTGTGCTCTGGAACCATGCTCACTCCTCCCAAAAAAAATATTTACAGGTTGTTGCAGGTTGTCCGCTACTGCAAAAACAACAACAACAACAAAAAAACCCTCTGTGGCCTGCGGTGATGTGGGCCAGGCACTGGGGGCTCAGGGTGTCTCTGGCAACACAGCTCTAGGTGGGTGGGGCTGGCCTCCAAGGCAACACTTGATGTGGTCAGTGTTCCCCACCAAGTCAGAGCAGCATGCACTCTGCACCAGCCATCAGTCTACATAAACAGGAAAGTCTCGATTGGATCACTCAGGTTCACAGCTCCCTGGCCAACACTCTCTGGAAAACTCCCCGTCTCAGCCTGTCTCAATCAACTGTCCGCAGATCAGGTTGAGCAGTCCTACAGCCAATCCCCAGCCTTGCAACTCTGCCCAGACAGTGCGGAGAGCCAGGACCCAACACAGCTTGCACACTCCTGAGTCTCAGTGAACAGACTGACGCAGCTGTAGAGTATCCGCCCTATGTATCCCTGGCTATGCAGCAGAAGCAGGAAGGAGGGTGGGGATCCAGTGTGGCTTGCACACTTCTGAGTCTCAGTGAGCAGCCCGATGGAGCCGGAGGGTACCCGCCCGGCGTTTCCCTGGCAACGCAGCACAAGCAGGGTGGAGAGTGGGAATCGAAGGCCGCATGCGCATGCACGCAAGCACTCCTGCGTCAAGTTCATCAGACTAATGGGATACCACATCTGACCCTCTGTGGGAGGGCCCAACCCTGAAAAAATGGCGCCCTTCTGTACACCGCTTGTGTGCAATCTCCACACCAGGGACACAATGGTCTGAAAACTTCCAGCTTCTGCACCAAAGGTGCTCAGTTCAGTCCTTCTCCACAGGCTCTTGGGCCCGGCTCACACAGCTACTCCCTCCAAAAGGAACCAGGTGAGTGCTTACCGGTGAGCGGACCCGTGCGCTGGCCCCACTGGTTCTCCAGCCGCCTTCAGCCTCACCGAGCCGAGCAGAGAGTCTTCACTAATTTCTACTGCCCGCTATCGTAGAACTGCTCTTCCTGGCAAAACAACTGTAGGCTAGTGAGCTTGGTGTGGGGCCAGAAGGTCTCTCCCCCAACCGGAGAAGCCTCCTCACAGCTGGGGCATACCTCATGGGGCTTGCCCTCTCTCATCTATGCCCCTCCTACCAGACTTGATGTGGCCTCCTCTTTAGGTCCTTCATTTAGAGGTTCTGTTCATCTAGTGTTCAAAGGACTTCTGAAGTTAAATGTTGTATAAATTATTTGTTATTTTGATGTGATCCTGTGAGGCAGTCTGGAAAGCGTCCGTGTATTCTGCCATCTTACCTGAACCTCACAATTTTTCTCCTTTAACAACTATTTTGGAATCTAAGGATCTTCCTATCCTACATGCGATCTCCAAGGATGACTCTTGGTCTCCTTTCACTGAGTTCCCAGGGTCATGCACTTTAAGGATATTTGTTGCTAAATACAGTCCCTCTTAGAAAACCAGAGCCTTAGAGGATAGGTTTATGGGAAGGCAGTCAGACCCTGAGACACGTCTCAGGTTCCCTGCTTTGGCTGTTGCTGGGGATGAAGCAGTGATATACCTGGGGAGTGGTAATGCCCAAGGATGGCCATGTGAGACGTCTAGACTCAAGCTTTGTTCTACTGACTTTGGAAGAGGACTTTGGTTTTCTGGGAGTCATACTCCTCTTTGAGATAACCTCTTTGAGATTGACCAATGTTCCTCACAGGGTGGTTTTTGAGAATCACATGAGATAATACATATGAAGGCCCAATGTGAATGAGAAAGCAACATACGTCTGAGCCTATTATTATCATGGACCATGTGACCTTGCAATATAACTTAAGGCTCTCTAGGTCCAACCTACCAAGGGTACCTCTAAAGCACATTCTAATTAGGCTCCTCTAAGATCACTTTGCTTCTACTTTCCTCACCCTCTGGTGTCCCAGTTTGAAGAGCTGGCCAGAATGAAGTAGAGGAGGCAAAGAAGGTGTTTTCTCTTCTGTAAAGGTGACTAAACATTACCCCCTGATTTCTATAACCCTCTCTGAGCACAGTCTATGAAGTTCTAGGGCCTCAGTGAAGCCTGAAATAGACATGGGAGAGAAAATACCCAGTCAGATTGTGAAAATCTTGGGAGAGGGATAAAAATGTATACTGTGAGATTAAGGCAGTAGGGGGATGTGAAAAGACGTGATGCAGTATAAGCCTCTGCCTTTGTCAGACCTCCCAAGTTCCTGTATATTTGTTGTGGTCCTGGCTGTAGTGTTGTGCCTCCTGTTTCCTGTGTCCCCCTAGGCCAGCACCATGATATCATGCACTTTAAGCAACTGTTATCTCCAGAGCCCTCATGTCATTTGTGTAATAGTGCAGCTGCTGAGGTCAATCAGGTGCAGTCCCAGGAGACTCTGGAAGATGCTATTCCTTCTGCATTTCCTTTGGCTTCCATAGCTCCTGTGACTGAATCATCATCGTTCCCTCTGTCTCTTCTCAGTTGTCCCACCAAGAGACCCAATCCCTGCCCTTCTTCCTGAGCTTTTTCTACCACCACTCCCAATTTCCCCCCTATCCAATGATCCCTTAGCTGACTTTCTTTCACCTTCACCACCACCTCACTCTCTGCCACCAGAACCGTTTCCTACATTGAAATCTAAATTCCCAGTGGACCATTCCCCACACCAATCCCTTGCCTCTGCCCCTCTCCCACCACATGAACACAGAATGTGGATCCTGTTGTCCAACCAGAAGTAACTTTGTTCTGAATGCCATCTTTTCTCTTGATCCTCCCTCAATCCAAGATATCAACTCCTTACCAGGTTTATAACAGACAACAAATCCCTCTTGATTCATTTTCTTGTCATCACAACCCACAAATGTTGTCTATTTTACCACCACCAGACTGCACTTTCACTGTGACTTAATCTAAGTCGATTTCCATCGTATTGAAGCCTGTCCCAGAGGACTCATTTCCACATACACCTGGTGCATTGTCCACATATGTCCAAACAATCAGAGGCACTGAGCATTTAACTTGTCAATTGCCGGCTTGTGGTGTTGGCAGGCCTTTGCCAAGGACATGTTCCTCCCCACATTATCACACTCTTGATTTTCAGTGAGAGCACATTTCCCTCTGCTTACCAGAGACCTCCCTCTGGGAAGACTCTGTTACAAAGCACAAGGAAGCCACTAGCTGTTCTTTCCTTGGCCTTAACATCCAAGCATACTTGGAAAGACAAAGAAAAAAAGAGAATGACTTTTCAGATTTTGGAGAAGAAAGACAAAGAGGAGGGACCACTTTCAAAACATTTGTGATAGAATACCAGTGGACATCTGCATGAATTTCATTGCAGCCACTTGAGGTACAGGATACAATAGCTCCCCAAGCTGACTAGAACTTGAAGACATACCAGAGCACACTCACACTGGCCAGCAATTCTTTTATGTCAAGACTCTGTGGGAAAACTTGCAGCAGAAATATAGCTAGCTCTTTTGGGGTCTTCCTTCTTTTCACAGTGAGTCCCTAGTGGCCACTGTCCTGGTTTTCGGAAGAAGCTCCCAACTGGAGCCTAACTGTGTCTTATTTAATGGAATATATAATGCTTCTGAGGGGAAAATGCAGCATCAAGCATCTCCACCACCTCCTCATTTCTGTGTTTTTCCCCTACTCAATGTACATCCTCAATCTTTGCCCAAAATCTTCCCTCCATCCCAATCTATCACTCAGGACTAGCCACAGGCCCACCTTCATTCCTGACTTACAAGTCTTCCATCTTATTCTCTGTTCCAGATTAGGGACTGTGGAGTGCCCTTCCATAGAATGCAGAAAGAGTTAGACTCTCTCGTCTTGAATGAATATCAATACCGGGAATGGCATGTGTTGCAGAAGCAACAGTAAAGTTTTTGGGGTTTAGTCCTTATTCCACAAAGCTCTCAAGAGGCCACTTGTCCTTAGCTCCCAACCTTCTGTTGGTCAGCTAGTTGCCTCAGGCCTGTATCCCATCCCTGGTGCATGCTTCCTGGCCATTTTCATATCACTGGTGAACTGCAGGAAAAACTGTAGCTCCACTTTCCAAGAAAGATAATCCCACTCTTCTGCCTGCATGCCTGTAGGATTCTAGACTCTCCATCACTGATGGCACCTCAAAGTAAATTTACAGAAACAACTGAGCAGAAAGGCAGTCGTGCTCACTTACAACTCTCTGAGCTTCAGGACCAGAGTAGCAAGGATCTATCATAACTGAATTGAGTCTCCCAGGAAGGTCCCATGACACCATCTCAAATAAATTTCAGCTATGCAAGGACATGAGGATGAATCTTGGGAATATCCTAGGGAAGAACCCAGAAGCCAGCCTACAAAAGAGTCTCAGATTGCTACCTAATGAACGGTCTGAGAGTTGCCTCAGACACAGAAAGTAACTGTGTGCGGCACTGAAGGATTTATGTATGAAATAAATTATTAAATGTTTCAATGAATGACATAGACCAGAATCAAGAGAAAACCATTCTTAGATTATGTTTGAGCAAGCAGTTTTGGCAGATCACTAGGTCTGGGATCCCTCTAGGTGTGTGTTATTCATGACTGGCTGAGGACAATACATAGCCTCCTTTTGGGATTTCCAGACCAATACAGAAAACACAAACATAAAAAACACACTGATAGGTGGACTCTACTTCCAGAATACTATTCTAGAGCTTTCTTTTCCTTATCCCAACACCTGACAAGTGCTAGAAGCACATATAATAAGGTTTTGTGGGATCAGAGGTGGAGCCTAGCTCTCAAAGTTATTGAATACATAAACTTCTATATGGTGAGAGAAGCTAAAACATGGATTCTTCCCCAATTTGAATTTCTGTTTTCAGCCACTCATATTTCTGAGGTAGAGTCCAAAGCTCAGATTTCCAGGGCCGGCTGAGTGCTTAGTTGGTTAAGAGCTTGCTCAAGAGTGAGAGCTGTGCTCTGAGCAACAGCAGTTCGATGTCCAGCCTGAGCTGAGCTGCCATTGAGCTGTCAGCAGGTGCAGGATCGCTCAGCTGAAAAACAAAACAAAAACAAAAGTAAAGCAAAGCTGAGATTTCTAAGACCATTGAGGCGAACTCTAAAACTTCTCAGGGAAACAAGGCACAAACAACAAATTCAGTCCCCCGAATTGGCTGAAGTGTCCTATTTTGGCTTCTTCTTCTGTGGGCTGTGGAGGACAGGGGGCCCTGAAACCGTTCCATGCTGATATGGACCATACCCTTGTGCAAAGATCGTCCGGATACCTGAACATGGCAGACTTTTCAGACCCTCACACACAGCACCATAGACAAAGGGAGTAGGGATGAGGCTGTATTAGACAATAGATATGGCTCAAAGGTGCCCAGAAAGCAAGCTGGGTCTGGGCCTGAGCCAAGGGATGACAATGTGAATATCCATGACAGAGTAGAAATGATTCAGGGCCAAAGGACAATGGAGAAGAATTTAGGACATTTTTGCCTGTCCAACATGTCCAGGGAGATATTCAAGGCCCAGGAGCTGTGTGCTCTTAAATCACTATCTTGTGACATCTTGACCACCAGGGAGTTGGGAAGCTCCAACATGACAAATGTGAACATGAATAAAGTAGAATCTATTTTGACCACTGAATGTCCTTCACCGAAAGTATTATTTGCACAAAATTAGAAATTATCAGACCTAAAAAAAAAGGTCCTTGGTGAGTTAAAGTTTAAATTGGAGAGCAGAGAGCAAAGCCAGGCTCAAGGCTGTGCACCTGACATTCCCCTTACTTCAGACAGCTTTCCTTCCATGACTTCACTGACTTGGTGCCACAACCTTTCCAGTGTGGACACGGGAGCTTCCCAGGCTCTGTGTGTCCACTTGGATGACAGCAGAGTCACCACAGAGCTGAGGCAGGAGCCTTGGGTCTATAAGCATGTCTTATGGACCAGCCGGAATGACCATGTCCCATCAGGTGCAAAGAAAGTGAGACCTCTCGGTGCTAAAGAAGGAGAATGTACAAGGATATGGAAGAGTGACATCTAATGCCAGAAAGAAGAGCCATCATGTTGAGGACAGAGAATCAGAGAGCTTAGCCCTGTCTCCATAACAGAATGAACAGTTTCATCCTGATGGTTACTCCTATAGTTACTTCAGAAAGCAGATGAGGCAATTTTTTCACTGGAGCAGTTCCTAGAGAAAAATCAAAGGCCAGGAAAGTCCACAGAAGAAAGCTCAGGTATTGTCAACCTTTGCACAGCTCTGAGACCCAGCTGAAAGTGCACCAATCTTTGTAAGTTGTGGTCCTCCTGAAGCTCATGAGCACATGCCAGCCATTGGAAAGATCCTAGAGGAGAAACTGGCCCGTGGGTATGGACTTGAGGCCTTGGAGGTCAGTCAGCAGAAGAAGGAACTGCCGGCCCAGGTACAGCCTGAAAAGGGACATCCCTCCATCTATGAAGCTCTCTGTGACCCCAGCTAAAGGGAAGGGGCAAGTTCCCAGTGTGGCATCCAAGAAGCCATCTCTAATGACCAGAGCTGTCTTACAGATGTAAAAAAACACAGTCAGAATCAGACATCCCCAGGAAAGCTGTGGCCTTCAACGACCAACAATTATGCCAGAGTCATCACCCTTCCCCACCATCCAGGGACCCTGTGGCTCATGAAAGATCTACCTGCATATATCAAGTATTCCAAGTCTCTCCAGCCATACTCACCCCTAATGAAGGCACCATGTTCAGCGATCAGACTCCTCTGTTCAAACAGAAAACGCTTCCCCAGTTCTTCCAGGAAGAAAACATTTCTCCAAACAAATCACTCATTCCTTGTAGAGAAAACTTTGCAGTTTTGAAGATAACTCATCTGTGAGAACAATCTTTTGATTTCAATCCTGTGATTCTCTGTGCACTGCATTGGGGAGTGGGCTTTCACTATTATTCCTTGACTTGTGCTTGGGGAAAGGAAGGAGTTCATCAGCTCTTACAGATTTCTTCTTTGGATTTCTAAAAGATGGCCACTCTCTTGTAGGCAGTCTGACAGAGGTCTTCTCAGTTTTATCCTGGGGTCCTTTATTTGTCCCTACTCAGATGTCCTGTAGTTAAAACACTTCCATTTGTCCATAAAGTTACAAAATGTTTACACTACCAACTTTCAGGCCATTTCTAACTGAGCAAAAGCCTTCAAGCCCAGAAGATGGCTCAAAGTCTCTTTTTATCTGTTCCATCACTCTTCACAGCTCTATAAAACTATGCTAGAATGAGGTACTTTGGCATAATATAGCCAGAATTCCCCCTTGTTGCCTCCAGAAAGTTTTGTAAGTGGAATTGGGGAATAAGGGTGAGTAGGCCCTTAGCTTAATGGCAGGGAAAACCCTTCCTCTTGGACATCTTGGTTACCATTACATATCACCTGCTCCTAAGAGCTCCTCTCTCCCTCAGGAAGTTTGGATAGACCATGTTCCCCTCTCCTTATCACACTCTAATGAAAATGGGTAGCAGGTCACCCTTTCGCCCTCCTTTAACCTTCATGGAGCAGGAGGCAGGACAAAACATGCAGCTCTGAAAAGGCCCTGGGATACAAATATTTTCCTGAAAAAGGTGGCTTACTTTCATTTAGAAAATGGTGCTGATTCCAGAGTTTCTCACTGGTGGGCAGTCATGGATTAGGGTGTACATTGATGAGTTTTGTGATTGTGGACACTGCATTGGCCAGGGTAGGGTGTAGGAAGTAGGTGAGTCCAGCTACAGAATCTGTTACAAGTGTGGTGTTGATATGTCCGGAAGGCACATTCTGAGCTAGGGAATGAGGTCTTCCTGCTTGTGATAGCATCTCACACAATGGGAAGCTGATCATCAGGGATGTCTGTTTAGGGTGCCGAGCTTAATAGCATCATTTCAAGACCAAAAGATCACCTGGCCATCCCTTGTAGGAATGGTCACCAGGCATCCACTCAGAATTTGGGAGAAAAGAAGACAGGAAGGAAAGTATAATGGAGCACAGTTTCAGAAAGGAAGAAAAAAATGAGGAGGACAATGACTTCATCATTACTACTGATGACCCCATCCTGGCTATCTATTCCACCTGACACTTACATTGGCCTCACCCCTGGATATCAGTCAGGGCTTCATAGAGGACGGTGACCTCTATGACCTCAGGGCTTCATACCACTTCATCATAAGAGTATGTGGGATCATCACTGAGCACGAAGACGATATCTCCAGGGATGTTGTCAGAGAGCTTCTCCTCCTATTTGGTACCTGTCTTCCCAGCCACGTTATATCGTTCGGCAAGATTACAGTCATTTTGAGGTGATTTAGTTATTTCTTGGTATGTAAATGGTACCCTAAAATGAGCATCTTAAAAGACACATTTACTGTCTCACAGTTTTTGTAGGTCAGGAATCCAGGCCAAGTGTAGTTGAATTCTCTGCTTCAGAGGCTCTCACAAGGCTGCAATTGTGGTGTCAGTGGAGACTGTAGTTTCATTTGAGGCTCAACTGGTGAAGAACCCACTTCTGTACTCAACTATATAGCTGTTGGCAGGATGCAGTTTCTCAAGGCCTATTGGCCTGAGATCCTCAATTCCTTGCTGGCTGTTGGCTGGCGCTGGCTGGAGGCTACCCTCAGTTCCTTGTCACGAGGACTTCTCCAATACGGCAACTTGCTTCATCACAGTCAGGAGAGAGTCAGCTAGCAGGACAGAAGTTACAGTTTTTTTGTACACTCATCATAGAATCACATCCTATTACCTTTTGTTTATATTATTAGTCAGAAGCAAATCACTAAGATCAGCCTACATTCAAGGGAAAGGTAATTACATATGGGTGTAAATATCAGGAGGTGAAGGAACAATTGGAACTTTCTTAGTTCCAATCACTGGAAACCCCAATCAGTTCACTGAAGCAAAAGTGGCCAAAGGTGCCTAGTGGGTTTTGCCCTCATCCATGTCCATGTCATCAGGGTCAAAATGTTTAATGGCTAAGTGGAATGAAGAGAAGAGCATCAAAAAGATTGAAGCATCCAATGAAGAAGGGAAAGGTGGCATGGAGGTACAAGTAGTGTGACGTCAGCTCCCCAGAGGGCGATAGAGCGACTATCTATCAGAAGGTGAATGCTGCTGCCAAAACAGAAACAAAGCAGATGTCTACAGCCTCTCTCTCACTGCCCCATCTCAGCCTTCTTGCTCGGAGCCATGCCATTGACTGGAGCTTAGAGTTGCAGGGAATGCTGATTCTGTGGAGACCTTGAGAAAGAAAAGAGGTTGGACAGAGCCCGAGACAGAAAGTTGAAGTGGGAGGAATCAGTCTCAGGCCCCAACATCCATGTGGATAGACCATCCATCAAACTGGTCTGTCACTGTCTATCCCTTGTTATCTCAGAGACCTTCATCCCCATTCCAGTTCAGTCATGGTCGTATCCTATAACTTATCACCAGACGCACTTCTGCATTCTGAAAAAAATAGTCCACTCTTTATGCTTTATTCTTTTGGCTCATGCCCTTTGTATGACAATCTCTCAGCCTCTTCAGGAACTATAAGCCACTTCATCCTTTCCCCCTGTTCATCTGACCACTTTGTCTCTTCTTTTCCTCTCCAAGGAAAACTTCCTGGCCCGTCACTTAACCCCACACTGAAATAGCTCCACTCTAAACAACCTACCCCACTCTCCTTTCATCAGTCCTGCCTAGAGAAAATCATCTTTGTCTTTTGTATACCTGTTTTCTTTTTTTTAAATTAGTTTCAGGTGTACAACACAAGTAGTAGTTATACTCTTTACCCCTCAAAGTGACAACCCCCCTTCCCTAGTTTGCCACCCCACTTCTCCCCCCCCATATCATACATATCCACTACAATTTTTTGATTCCCTTCCACAGTATACTTCACATCCCGTGACTATCCATATATTCAGTTACAGTTGGCATACAATATTATACAACATCAGCTTCAGGTGTACAGGGCAGTGATCAAGCCTCTACTCCATCCATGAAGTGGTCTCCCTAACAAGACATGTGACTATCTGACATGCCATAACATTTTTACAACATTATTATATTCCCTGAACTGTGTTTCATATCCCTGTGGCAATACTGTAGTTGTCTATTTATGCTGACTAATCCCTTCCTCTTCCCCCTTATCCCCACCCCGCTCCCAACTAGCAACCCTCAGTTTTCCTCTATATCTATGAGTCTGCTTACTCTGATCTTTCATTCAGTTTTTCAGATTCCACATATAAGTGAGATCATATGGTACTTGTCTTTCTCCGACTGACTTATTTCACTTAACTTAATAGTCTCTTCACAATATTATCAATTACATTCCCATAATGGCCCCCCCATATCCGTGCAGCAACATTGTAGTCACCAACCTAGGCTGTACAAAACTTTCCCCCTCTCCCTCAGCCCCACTCCCTCCCAGCCAGCAACCATCAGGTTTTCCTTTATATCTGCTTGATATGACTTCAATCTTCTTAAATTTACTGAGACTTGTTTTGTGGCCTAATGTGGTCTATGTTGGAAAATGTCCCATGTGTACTTGAGAAGAATGTATATTCTGTTTTTTCAGGCTAAAATGCTCTAAAAATATCGACAAAGTCCAGCTGGTCTAAAGTGTCATTCAAGGCCCCTCTTTCTGTGTTGATTTTCTGTCTAAAGGGTCTGTCCATTGGTGACAATGGGGTGTTGAAATCCCCTACTATGATAGTGTTACTATTGATCTCTGTCTTTATGTTTGTCAAAATCTGTTATATGTAATTAGGAGTTCCTATGTTGTGTGCATAGATGTTTATTAGGGTTATAGTGCCCTTCCTTGTCTTTTATTGTAGTCATTTTAAAGTCTGTTTTGTCCAAAGTAAGTACTGCTACTGCAGCTTTTTTTTCTCATTTCCATTTGCATGAAATATCTTATTCCATCTGTAAACAGCATATCCATGTGTCCTATTTTCTTATCCACTCAGCCACTCTCTGTCTTTTGATTGGAGCATTTAGCCCATTCACATTTAAAATGATTATTGATAGGTGCATATGTATTGCCATTTTGTTATTTTTATTCCTGGTCTTCCTGCGTTAGCTTGTTTACCCCTGTCTTCTATTTAAAAAAGCCCTTTTAACATTTCTTGCAATTCTGGCTTGGTGGTAATGAGTTCCTTACGCTTATTCTTTTCTGTGAAGCTCTTTATTTCTCCTTCAATTTTAAGTGATAGCCGTGCTGGATAGAGCAATCTTGGTTGTAGACCTTTATTTTGTGTCACTTTGAATATCTCCTGCCACTCCCTTCTGGCCTTCAGAGTTTCTGTAGACAAGTCAGCTGTTAGTCTAACAGGAGTTCCTTTGTATGTACCTGCTGTCTTTCTCTTGCTGCTTTTAGGATTCTGTCTCTGTCTTTAACCTTTGCCATTTTAACTCTGATGTGTCTTGGTGTGGACCTGTTTGGGTTCAGTTTGTTTGGAACCCTCTTCACTTCCTGAGCATGTATGTTGATTTCCTTCACCAGGATAGGGAAGTTTTCAGTCATTATTTTTTCAAATACATTCTTGACCCCTTGCTTCTTCTCTTTTCCTTCTGGTATTCCTATGATGCAAAAGTGTTTGCATTGCATCTTGTCCCATAGGGCTCTTAAACTATTTTCATTGTTTTTTATTCTTTGGTCTTTTTGTTGTGCCAACTGGGTGATTTCTGCTATTTTGTCTTCCAAATTGCTGATCCACTCCTCTGCTTCATTTACTCCACTGGTGATTCCTTTGAGTGTGTTCTTCATTTTAGTTATTGTATTCTTTAGTTCTAACTTGTTGTTTTTTATGATTTCTCTATCCTTCCTTATGTTCTCACTAAGTTTGTGAAACATTCTTATCATCAGTATTTTAAACTCTGTCTCTGAAAGGTTGGATCCCTCTGTTTCATTTGGTTCCATTTCTAGAGGTTTCTTCTGATCTTTCACTTGTGAAATGTTTCTTTGTTTCCCCATTCTGGCTGTCGCTCTGGGATCACTTTGATGTATTAGATAGATCACCAGGAGTGCCCTGGCTGGATCACACAGGCACACAGCTCACAGCCCAACACTCCCAGGAAAACTCTGAGTCTCAGCCTATCCCAATCAGCTGCTCGCAAATCAGGCCAAGCTGCCCAAAAAAACATTCACCAGCCTGGCAACTCTGCAAGCTAGTGTGGAGAGCCGGGACCCGAGGCGGCTTGCGCACTCCCGTATCTCAGTGAGCAGCCTGTTGGAGCCGGAGCATGCCCACCAGGCATTCCCTTGGGAAAGCAGCACAAGCTTTGCACAGGATCAGGATCCGAGGCAGCTCGTGCACTCCCAGGTCTCAGTGAGCAGCCTGTTGGAGCCGGAGGGCATCCGTCCAGTGTTTCTCTGGCAACACAGTACAAGCCTGGAGGAGGGTGGGGATCCAAGGCCACATGCGCACGCACACACGTATTTCTCTGCCAATTTCACCAGACCAATGAGGTCCTGGATTTGATCCTCTGTGGGAGGGCTCATCCCTGACAAAATGGCGCCCTCCTTACACCACTTGTGTGCAGGCTCCACACCAGGGGAACAATAGTCCAAAAACCTCCAGCCTTTGGACTCTGCAGGCTCCCAGGTCCGGCTCACACACTACTCCCTCCTCCAGTAACCAGGTGAGTGCTCACTGGCGAGCAAGCCTGTGCGCCAGTCCTACTGATTCTCTAGCCGCTCTTAGCCTAACCGAGCCGAGCAAAGAGAGTCCTCACTAATTTTCTACCAGCTACCTTGGAACTCCTCCTGGGAAAGGAAGTCTGGGCTGGTGAGCTTGGTGTGCAGCCAGAGGGTCTCTCCCCCAACCAGAGAAGCCTCCCCACAGCTGGGGCGTCCCTCATGGGGTTCGCCCTCTCTCGTTTCTGCCCATCCTACCAGACTTGACGTGGCCTCTTCTTTAAGTTCTTTGTTTAGTGGTTCTGTTCATCTAGTATTCCGGGGACCTCCGGGGTTGAATGTTGTATAAATTATTTATAATTTTGGTGTGATCCTGGGAGGTAGTTAGCACAGCGTCTGTCTATTCTGCCATTTTATCTGGAAGTCGATCACATGTTTTCTTATGTTATCTGGACCACTACGGGGGAATGAGTAGTCATCAAATGGGAACATTTCATTATAGAAAGTATAAAATAAGGACAAAACCAATACTGTAAACCCCATCCTTTCTTTCCTTTCCTTTTCATTATACTGAAAGTTTTCCCTTGGATGCATTTATCCACTTCCTAAGCTAAGAACTGTCCTTGCTTTCAAACTAACAACATTTTTCACACCTTGGGGATTATCTGGCTTCATCATCTACCTTCCCAGCCAATCAAGACTGGTTACCTCATCGTAGCTGGGTTTACCTAGTGGAGCTCAGAAACCTCTGCAGGAACATGTAAGCATGTGAGGGATTTCTCTGGGGAGGCTCCTCCCATAGTGCTTAGTCCAATGTGCCCAAGGAGCCCACCAGCCTTCATGTGGTTGGGGGCACAGCCATAGTCAGGGCCTGAGAACCTTAGAGGTTTGGCTTCTTAAGGATTGCCCCAGATGGTCAAGCCTCTGACCTCAGGCTCCTTAGTCATCCTTCCATCACTTCTGGAAGATTAGAGGTGAGATTTACCTCAAAGACAAGATCTGAGGAAGGTTTCTGGATTCCCAGGTAACCTCCCTCCTGCCGTGCCTGAAGGATCCTTCCCTCCAACCGCCATTTCCATCCCCAGCTTCCTGGCCTCCTGCTCTCTCAGACCTCAGTCCCCGCAAGAGTTCATGCCGCCCCAGAAGCTGCTCAGAGGTGCTCGCGGTGCTGCGCCTGATGCCACCGGCCCCTTCACAGCCGGCACTTCACGCGAACTCCACCAAAGTGATCATAGCAATGAACAGATTAACAATATGAACAGCTGTGAAGCCTTCACTTTGCACTGGCTGCCTGGCCTTGCACAAATAAACTCTCAGATCTCATCCATTGTGTAAGAACATTCTAACGTATACTAATAGGGTTTTTTCTGAGAACTAGAAGGAACAAGTACAAATCATGAAATAGAGTTAAGAGCCGATGTTAACGAGGGTGTTGGGGTCCTTGATGCAGTTAGCACATGCGCCTCGCGAGTCCCCAGAGAGCCCAGTGCCGTGGACATGCCTGCACAGGTCAGAGCGACAGTGACATGTCAAGGTGTCCCCCATCCCCCAGTCCCACACTAACTGAAGAAGTCGTCATCTCTGGTTCTCTGCAGGACCAGTGACTCAAAGAAGGATGTTCACAATCCTTTGTTGTTTCAGAGGAACCTACAAGAGCTCTCACTCCTCTGGGACCCATAAGTAAATTTAGTAGGAATGGTTCCTGGGAATCCCAGGTAAAAGCCTATGAAGGCATTAGTGTCAGAGGATTGATAGGATAGATGCAGAATCCTTATCATGCCCTGTAAGATCCAGGACAGCAGCACATGAGTCTTTCCAGCTAGCTGGCTTTTTACAGGTGAGAAAATCTCAGGTAATTGCCTTCTATTCCAGTTATTGCTAGGTTTGTGCAATTGCTGAGCAAGTACTGTGTGTCGTGGTTGTGTTAATAAGGAACTGTCGCCATGTTTATCATAGTAAGAGGTGGAAGAGAATCCTTTTTGTGACTGTTTCTCTTAGAAAATATCATTCAGTGAATAAAGACAGAAGTAGAAGAAAGAACCTTCTAGACAATTCCTGTTAAGTTTTTGATACATCTCCTTGCAGATATTGCTATGCCTGTATTTACACTGCTTAAATAAAATGTACTTTAAAAGAAAAGCACACAGCTGTCATAAGTATTTTTATGTCAATAGGAACTTTCATAAATGGCATTTTTAATGATGACATCCTAGAAGTGGTAGAATATTACATTCTACTTTTTTGGACATTTGGGTAGTTTTTAATTTTTTGAAATTTCAGTATTTTGCTTACCATGTTTGCTCATAATTATAATTGCTCTTAAGCGGTTCTATGCTAAACAGCATAAAGGTTTTCCTAGTTGTCTGCTTAAGTCTATATTTTGTCTTAGGCTGAATGATTTTCTCTGTCTCCAGTCCTCCTTAGATGAGTCAGCCCCTCATGTGGTTAGCTATATAAGGTCTAATCCTGAGTTTCAAGCCAATGAAACCAAGTACTTACTAAACATCCTCAGTGTATAATCACCCAAACTTAACGTATTTTCTTTGCTGCCCTCAACCTTCTCTTCTTCTTATCTTCCCAGTATCAGTTACTAACACCTGGACACAAGAGCCATTCTGTACTACTCCCTCCTCATTTTCTACATAGCTTGTCATCTTCTCCATGATGAGATGGACAAATATGCTGGGCAGAGAAATCTTAAAGTTTTTATAGTCCTTGACATCACCCCCCCAAAATAGATTGTAAGATATTTTAGATCAGGAGATGTAGTTTTGAAATTAAATTTTATTTATATGAAATAACATATGATCCCATTATCTGAGTCAAAAATTAAAACAGTCCCATTAAATTAAATATCCCAGACACATAGATGACTAAAAGACATATGAGAAGATGTTTAACATTACTGATCACCAAGGAAATGCCAATCAAAACTATAAGGAAATATCACTTCACACCTGTTCCAATGGCTATTATCAAACAGTCATTTTTATGGACAATGCTGCCTTGGATGGTCCACATTTTTAAAAGTACGTATTTACTTATTTAAAACATTCAATGAAGAGGGCCGGCCAAGTGGCGCGGTGGTTAAGCGCTGGCTTGGGAAGCAGCGGCCCAGGTTCAGTCCCACATATGAGGGCCAGTGACACTACCCTCAAAAACAAACAAACAAACAAACAAAAAACCCAAAACATTCAATGAAGAAACTTTTTTAATAGGAAGTAAATGCACATGGTAAAAAAAAAAAAATCATTGAAAAATTGTGTAGGAAAAGGTAGTGTCTTTTAGTCTGAAACTGTTCCTCAGTTGATGCTTGATTTTCCTAAGTGTTAAATATTATAAGCTAGCTATTTTGTAGTATGTGTTTAAATTAGCGTTTGTTGGACATTTCCTCATGTTTAGTTTTAGGTTATATATCTTTGGTAGGATTAGCACACAAGTGAGGCTGACTTTATTTCACCCTGCATGATTTTTTTAACCCCATTACTAACGATGTTCAATTTTAGCATTTGATTAAGGTGTTGTCTGCCAGATTTTTATACTGTAAAGTACTGTTTTTTTCTTTGTTATTACTATTTTGTATAGTGGTACTTTGAGACAACACACACACACACACACACACACACACACACACGGTCACATAATTAAGTTCTTGAGCTCATCCTAGAAAAAGTCCTACATACCTCATTACTGAATATCACTATGGTCACCTTTGAAGTAGTCAACTTGGGAAGCTATGTACAAATGCCAGCGCCTAGCCAACCCTCCAAAGTGAGTTTGGAACTCTTTTTCTGAAATGGCCATTAGAGCAGTCATTGTATTACCCTTGATGTCCTGAATGTCACCAACATGTCTTCCTTTCAATACTTCCTTTATCTTTGGGTTAAGAAAGAAGTCATTGGGGGCCAGATCAGGTGAGTAGGGAGGGTGTTCCAATACAATTATTTGTTTACTGACTAAAAACTCCCTCACAGACAGTGCCATGAGAGCTGGTACATTGTCGTGATGCAAGAGCCATGAATTGTCAACAAAAAGTTCAGGTCGTCTAACTTCTTCACATAGCCTTTTCTGCATTCCCAAATAGTAAAGTTGGTTAATTCTTTGTTCAGCTGGTACAAATTCATAATGAATAATCCCTCTAATATCAATAACAGTTAGCAACATCATTGCAACAAGTTCACGTACCTAATTGTCACACTGTGTGTGTGTGTGTGTGTGTGTATTTATCAAATTTTTCAGTCATTCATTCATTTATATTCAGATGAGCTCATGGTTTTCTATATTATTTTGTTAATTATAGTCTGTAATCAGTAGTTATTTTGGTGTTCATATTGTTACAGGCGTAGAAAGTGGGTTTCACTTTAAACCAGCTTCTGGGTCATTTTGACATGTCTTCATCATTTTTGTTTAAAACATGTTCTTATTTTCTCATGCAATACATGTCAGGACCATCTTGTATTTTCCCTGCACCTGTCTCAGAATCAAAGCTCTCTGGGGAACTGAGCTTCCTTTAGCAAATACTTTTTTCTTTTTTTAATTAAAATTAATTGACGTGACTATGGTTAGTAAAACTACATATGTTTCAACTGTACAATTCTGTAAAACATCCATCTATATGTCACATTGTTTATCACCCAGAGTCAGTTCTTCCATCATCATATATTTGACACCCTTTACCCTCACATACCACTCCCCTCCCCCTTACACTCTGTAACCACTAAACTATTGTCTGTGTCTATGAGATTTTGTTCCTTTGTTTGTATTGTTCCTTTTTTGCTTTTAATTTTATATCCCACATCAGTGAAATCATTTGGTTCTCAACTTTTACTGTGTGAACTTATTTTGCTTAGCATAATAATCTCAAGATCCATCCATGTTGCCGCAAATGGCACTATTTCATCTTTTATTAAGGTAGACTTAGTATTCTTTTGTGCATATATACCATATCTTCTGTATCTAATCATCTATGGAAGGACACTTTGGTTGTTTCCATGTTTTGGCCACCATAAATAAAGCTGCAATGAACATCTGTAAAACATCATCTTTATGGAGCACATATATCTTTATGGATAAATGTTTTCAGATTTTTTTGGCATATACCCAGGAAAGGGATTGGGTCACTGCTTTCTGATAATCCATTGTAATGAGTGTTTTTAAAATGTGGACACCAGACTACAGACTAGAGTATCTGGAATATATTTTCTCTCTCTCTCTCTCTCTCTCTCTCTCTCTCTCTATATATATATATATATATATATATATATATATATATATATATATATATATATATATATATATATACACATATATATATAGTTGTGATAATTGTTCAGGAAGTTACATAGATTTAAAGTGTACAATTCTGTAATACATCATCTATATATTATGTTGTGTGTGGACAACCCACAGTCAGTTCTCCTTCCATTACCATGTATTTGAACCCTTTTAGCCTCATCTACCACCCCCTCCCTCCTACCTTCTGGTAACTACCAAACTATTGTCTGTGTCTATGCCTTGTTTGTTTTCAGCTTTTTTTTTTTATAATCTTTTATTGTGAAATAAACATTTTTTTAAAAAAAATTAGTGTTAGGTGTACAACACAATGCAATAGTTATACTTTTTACCCCTCAAAGTGACAAACCCCCTCCCCAGTTCGCCACCCCACTCCTCCCCCCCCATATCATACATATCTATTACAATCCCTTTGATTCCCTTCCACAGTATACTTCATATCACGTGACTATCTATGTATTCAGTTATAGTTGGCATACAATATTATACAACATCAGCTTCAGGTGTACAGGGCAGTGATCAAGCCTCTACTCCATCCATGAAGTGGTCTCTCTAACAAGACATGTGACTATTTGACACACCACAAAGTTTTTACAACATTATTATATTCCCTGAACTGTGTTTCATATCCCTGTGGCAATGTTGTAGTTGTCTATTTATGCTGTCTAATCCCTTCCCTTTCTCCCTTATCCCCATCTGCCTCCCAACTAGCAACCCTCAGTTTTTCCTCTATATCTATCAGTCTGTTTACTTTGCTCATTCATTCAGTTTTTCGCATTCCACATATAAATGAGATCATATGGTATTTGTCTTTCTCCGACTGACATATTTCACTTAACTTAATAGTCTCTTCACAACATTATCAATTACTTTCCCAGAACTGCCCCCCATATCCCTGTGGCAACATTGTAGTCACCCACCTACGCTGTCCAAAACCTTCCCCTCTCCCTCATCTCCACCCCCTTCCAGCCAGCAACCATCAGTTTTTCCTTTATATCTGCTTGTTATGATTTCAGTCTTCTTAAATTTACTGAGATTTGTTTTGTGGCCTATCTTGGAAAATGTCCCATGTGCACTTGAGAAGAATGTATATTCTGTTGTTTCGCAGTGAAATGCTCTAAAAATATCGATGAAATCCAGCTGGTCTAAAGTGTCATTTAGTTCACCCTTTCCATGTTGATTTTCTGTCTAGAGGATCTTTCCATTGTTGAAAACGGGGTGTTCAAGTCCCCTACTACAATATTGTTACTGTTGATCTCTGTCTTTGTGTCTGTCAAAATCTGTTTTATATAATTAGGAGCTCCTATGTTGGGTGCATAGAAGTTTATTAGGGTTATAGTGCCCTTCTTTGTCTTTTATTGTAGTCTTCATTTTAAAGTCTATTTTGTCCAAAGTAAGTACTGCTACTCCAGTTTTTCTCATTTCCATTTGCATGAAATATCGTATTCTATCTGTACACAGATGGAATATACATGTGTTCTACTTTCTTATCCACTGTCTTTTGATGGAGCGTTTAGCCCATTCACATTTCAAATGATTATTGATAGGTGCATATGTATTGCCATTTTGTTGTTTGTATTCCTGGTCTTCCTGGGTTAGCTTGTTTACCCCTTTCTTTTGTTTTAAAATGCCCTTTTAACATTTCCTGCAATGCTGGCTTGGTGGTAATGAGCTCCTTACGCTTATTCTTTTCTGAGAAGCTCTTTATTTCTCCTTCAATTTTAAGTGGTAGCCATGCTGGGTAGAGCAATCTTGGTTGTAGACCTTTATTTTGTGTCACTTTGAATATCTCCTGCCCCTCTCTTCTGGCCTGCAGAGTTTCTGTAGACAAGTCAGCTGTTAGTCTAATAGGAGTTCCTTTGTATGTAACCTGCTGTCTTTCTCTTGCTGCTTTTAGGATTCTGTCTCAGTCTTTAACCTTTGCCGTTTTAACTATGATGTGTCTTGGTGTGGACCTGTTTGGATTCAGCTTGTATGGAGCCTTCTACACTTCCTGGGCATGTACGTTGATTTCCTTCACCAGGATAGGGAAGTTTTCAGTCATTATTTTTTCAAATGCATTCTCAACCCCTTGCTTCTTCTCTTCTCCTTCTGGTATTCCTATGATGTAAAGGTGGTTGCACTTCATCTTATTCCATAGGACTCTTAAACTATTTTCATTGTTTTTTATTGTTTAGTCTTTTTTTTGTTCCAACTGGATGCTTTCTGCTATTCTGTCTTCTAAATCGCTGATCCATCTACTCTCCTGGTGATTCCTTCGAGTGTGTTCTTCATTTCAGTTATTGTATTCTTTAGTTCTAACTGGTTGTTTTTTATGATTTCTCTATCCTTCCTTATGTTCTCACTAAGTTTGTTAAACATTCTTATCATCAGTGTTCTAAACTCTGTCTCTGAGAGGTTGGATCCCTCTGTTTCATTTAGTTCCATTCCTAGAGGTTTTTTCTGATCTTTTACTTGTGACATGTTTCTTTGTTTCCTCATTCTGGCTGTCGCTCTGGGATTGCTTTGATTGCTTTTTGTGCCTGGCTGGATCACGCAGGCACACAGCTCACGGCCCAACACTCCCAGGAAAACTCCCAGTCTCAGCCTGTCCCAATCAGCTGCTCGCAAATCAGGCCAAGCAGCCCGACAACCAATCACCAGCCTGGCAACTCTGCAAGTGCAGTGAGGAGAGCGGGCACCTGAGGCGGTTCGCACACTCCTGCATCTCAGTGAGCAGCCTGTTGGAACCAGATGGCACCTACCCAGCAATTCCCTGGCAACACAGTATAAGCCGAGTGGAGGTTGGGGATCCAAGGCCGCATGCACACGCACGCACACACACTTCTCTGCCAATTCCACCAGACCATGAAGTCCTGGACTTAACCTCTGTGGGAGGGCGCAACCCTGACAAAATGGCACCCTTCTGTACACCACTTGTGTGCAAGCTCCACACCAGGGGAACAATAGTCCAAGAACATCCAGCTTTAGTACCAAAGATGCTCAGTTCAATCCGTCCCCGCAGGCTTCTGGGCCCAGCTCACACAGCTACTCCCTCCACCAGGAACCAGGTAAGTGCTCACCGGCGAACAAGCCTGTGTGCTGGCCCCACTGATTCTCTAGCCGCTCTCAGCCTCACCAAGCTGAGCAAAGAGAGTCCTCACTAATTTACTGCCAGCTATCTTGGAAGTCCTCTTCCCAGCAAAGGAATTTTGGGCTGGTGAGCTTGGTGTGCGGCCGGAGGGTCTCTCCCCCAACCGGAGAAGCCTCCCCACAGCTGGGACTTCCCTCACGAGGCTCGCCCTCTCTCCTCTCTGCCCGTCCTACCAGACCCAACGTGGCCTCCTCTTTAATTTCTTTGTTTAGTGCTTCTGTTCATCTAGTATTCCGGGGACCTCCGGGGTTGAATGTTGTATAAATTGTTTGTAATTTTGGTGTGATCCTGGGAGGTAATTAGTACAGCATCTGTCTATTCCGCCATTTTTCTGTTTTCAGTTTTATATTTCACATATCAGTGAAATTATATGGTTCTCGACTTTCTCTGTCTGGCTTATTTCGCTTAGCATAATAATCTCAAGATCTACCCATGTTGTCTCAAATGGCACTATTTCATTTCTTCTTATGACAAAATAGTATTTCATTGTGTATATATACCACATCTTCTTTATCCATTGGTTGTTTCCATGGGTTGGCCACAGTAAATAATGCTGCAGTGAACATCGGAGCACATATATCTTTATGGAGAAATGTTTTCAGATTTTTGGAATAGATAACCTGGAGAGGGACTGCTGGGTCATATGGTAAATCTATTCCTAATTTTCTGAGGAACCTCCACTCTGTCTTCCATAATGGCTGCACCAATCTGCATTCCCACCAGTTGTATATGAGGTTCCATTTTCTCCACAGCCTCTCCAACACTTGCTATTTGTTGATGGTTACCATTCTACCTGGTATTATCTCATTGTGGTTGTTATTTGCATTTCTCTGATGATTAGTGATGTTCAACATTTTTTTCATGTGTCTGTTGGCCATCTGCATATCCTCTTTGGAGAAATGTCTATTCACGTTCTTTGTCCATTTTTTAATTGAGTTGATCTTTTTTAGTTATTGGGTTGTATGAGTTTCTTACATATTTTTGATATTAGCCCCTTATCAGAGGCTTTGCTTGCAAAATCTTCTCCCATTCAATTGTTGCCTCCTTATTTTGTCGATGGTTTATTTTGCTGTGCAGAAGCTTTTTAGTCTGATATAGTCCCATTCATTTAGTTTACTTTCTACTTCCCTTGCCTTTGAAGTCACATTCATAAAATCCTCTTTGAACCCAAGGTCCATAAGTTTAGTACCTATGTTTTCTTTTATGCAGTTTATTGTTTCACGTCTTATGTTTAGGCCTTTGATCCATTTTGAGTTAATTTTGGTACATGGTGTCAGACAGCAGTCTAGTTTCATTCTTTTGCACGTGGCTTTCCAATTCTCCAAGCACCATTTATTGAACAGGCTGTCTTTTCTCCATTGAATGTTTTTGTCTTCTTTGTCGAAAATTACCTGTGCATATTTTTATGGGTTTATTTTGGGGTTCTCAATTCTATTCCATTGGTCTGTGTGTGTGTTTTTCTGCTAATACCATACTTTCTTTTCTATTGTTTCCCTGTAGTACAAGCTAAAGTCAGGGAGTACGATACCTCCAGCATTGTTCTTTTTTCTTAGGATTGCTTTGGCTATTTGGGGTCTTTTGTGGAGGAACCTATACTTTTTAAACAGTGTTTCTCAGACTCAGATTTTGACCCATTAGTGAATTATGAAATAATTGTGGTGATTACAACAAAAACATAAGACAAAGAAACAAAATGGAATAGATAATATTAGAGTGTATTGTATATAATAAGGGTCAGTAATATTCCATATTACTTTTGTATTAGTTTTGTGTATGTGTGTATATACTGATCTAAAGTAAAAATAATTTTATATATATTTTTGTGAGTCTCTGTCAAAATAGTTTGAAAGCCACTGCCTTGGATTTAAAGCTACCTCAAGCAATTTTACAATATTGCAGTTTGAAGTGAAGCTTCAACAATACATTTCAAATATAAAAGTGTAAATAGCTTTTTGTTACATATTTATTTTCAAGGGACCAGCAGGTGACTTTTGCCAGAGAAGCTGAGCCCTGGAATGTCTAGGCATTTTTCAAAGAGCCGTGACACAGTTATTCCAATGAATAGTAGGAGCCCGAATGCTATCTGCCTGGGAGGGCCTCAGGTAGTGGGTTACTAATCTAGTCAGTGATGCAGCTATTGTCCTGGTGGGGTGGGCTGTTGGAAGCACTGTGTTTTCCCTAAACAGATGAGAAGGACCCAGTTTTGGACCCAGTTTTACAAAGCTTTGGCTGTCAATAAGATTGTATCTCACTCCTCCCCTATTAGTGAGAAAGGTACCTGGCTTGGGGAACTGGAGAACACTAACTTTGAACTTCCCTCTTTGCTAGAGACCCTCCCCTTTATTTCCCACTGGGTCTGGGAAGATGGACAGCAACATTAAAGGCTATTTGTGTTTTAGTCACACCATGTGAATCTGTCCTTCTGTGTGAAGGCCTAGTCATTCTGAGGAGAGCTCTGTCCCTGGAATTAGAAATTAATCCTTAATCAGAGTAACGCAGTGTCACACTTTCAATCTGCTAATGAGCTTTTGATAGAAACAGTGCATCTTTCTCCAGTTGATGGATGTCCCTTTTAGAGGATATATGATATCCTCACCAGGTCTTTACTCAGCTGGATGAACACACTTTAGAACCAAAAAAATCCCCGGAGCAAGAAGGGTTGCTTTATGTTTTTGCCTCTTACTCTCTAAGTAGTGTAATTTCTCACTTACAGTCTACTTCCTCTCCCATTAGAATGGCTGCTTATTAAATTCATTACTGGAGTCTAACTTATTATGTCTCCTTTTTGTCTGCATGTATTTTTGTTTGTTTGTTTTTTCTTTCATATAAAGCCTTGGCCTAAATCTTTTACTTTTCTTCTTTTATAAGGCTTTTATTTTCATGTTTCTGCTTCAGAAAGTAACCAGGTTATTTCATCACTGCTCCTCCCTCTTAATTTCCATCAAGCTTTTGCTATTATTCAAGTTTTTATATATATTTATACCTAAGTGATATTCAACAAGGATGGATTAGTCCTTTACATAGGACTGTTTTTCTCTGCATGAGACATTTTTAAGAACAGGAATTTTCAGACAACTTAAACAAGGTAGAGACATTTGTTACCAATGTTAGAATCTCATTGTAAAATATTTTCTACTGCTCGAATGTGGCATCAGGCCCTATTGAAGAGAAAGAGCCTGATTATAAGTTTTCTTGAGGACTATGAGATTGTTCTTTGAGCAGTGTTATGAGAGGATATGAAGCACAATCGTGGTCACCCCAGTGTGAGGTTCAATAAGGAAAGTGAATTGGTCGTCCAAAGCACTAGAATTGGTTCTACCCTGAACCCCTCCTTGGGTTTAAATTCTTACAATCACAGAATATAGGGAAGAAGAAACTTGGTGTTCATTTAACTGTCTCATGTTACAAACCAGGAAATAGAGACTTAGAGAAAGGCATGAGGTCTTTAAGATCATGCAATTATTTAGTTGGTTACTTGGACTTGGTCAGTTTTAGAAAGGATGCAAAAGTGAAATACCAGAGGTGCCAAAAAAAAGTATATACATTTTAAGGCAGGAAAACTATTAAAATTGTAATACTCAAGATATACCAATAACAAAAGATGAATACAAGCCACGTTTGACTTCTGTAATTATAAGAGGTGCCCAGAGTGGTTCCCATCAGTGTCCAGACATTTTTGACTATGGCGAACTACTGCTTCAGCAACATTGACCAAAGTGTCCACTTGTAAAAATTTTTTGGCATCCCCATTATTTGGATGCACTCAGGTAGTATACTAACCAGCACCAAATGAGCAGTTGGTGGCAGGCTAACAGATTGGTTATGGGATGAGAGGAAAAATCAAAGATGGTGTTAGAGTCTTATGCTTTGACACCCATTTTTGTGGGAGGCATTCATTTTGAAGGAGGACTGCAGATGAAAAGTGTAGAGAAAGATTATGCCTTCAGTCTGGGAGTGCTGCATTTTGTATGTCTTTGTAAAATGCAAGACAATGTATTCCAATTGAATATACACAGGAGGAAAACTATGAGACTATTGAGTTATGGAAGTTTAGTCAAGACAGTATCTCCAAGGGAAAATTATCATCCAGATCTGCTCTAAAGCCAAGTAAGACAAAGATGGAAAGGTGTTTGTTACGTTTAGCTATAAGGAAATTGTAGGTGACTTTGACAAGTGATGCTTCAATGTAGTGGCCGGCTGCAGTGGGCTAGGGAATGAGCAGGAGGTGAGGAAGTAGGAAAAAAGAATGTAAGCAACCTTCAGAAAGTTTGGGACAGTCAAGGAATGGGGTGAAATAGGGCAGTCCCTGCAGGGAAGATGTGTGTGTGTGTTTGGCAGGAGGGGCGGTTATCTGATATGGGAGAGAGTTGGGCATGTGTAGTGCTGATGGTAAGAAGCCAGTTTTTCTATTGAAGTCATTTTCCTCCTCTCTGGCTCCTGCTTTCTGTCTAAATGCCAGTGTAATTCCTTGAAATCTCAGAGCAGATCTTTTAGGAGCATCAGCATTATCTCTTGCTAAACCATTATCAACTAACTTTCAACAACCAGCTTTGTTATCTACTCATAAGCCCACATTTTCCTCTGACTATTTTACTGTTGCTCTACTCACATTAGATAAAAGTATCTCTCAAATTTGTTAGTGGGGGTAAAGAGAGCAAAAGTAATCTTCCCATATTTCAAATAGGCTTGATATGATGAATTCAAGTGAGACATCAACATTTTAGAGCAATTTTAAAGATCTGAAAAAATGATCCTGATTATACTAATTACACATTGAGTTATTTGACTCTGTATTTATTTCCCTATTTTATTCTTGACTGCTTATCATCTAGAAGGCAGCATTTGGCATGACACACCAAAAGATGACCTGAAAGTCTTGACTTTTAAGTATTTTAAATTTGGAGGATTAATTTCTGGGTTTTATGATGATTTTCTACATTTTTGGTACAATCTTCTCTGAGATGTCAAAACAGTGTTTTAAGGTACCACTGAAACTTTGTTTTGATACCCTACATGCAGATTCCCTTTCTGTTTCTAAAATAGTCATGCTGTGTGATTCTAAGTAGGAAAAAGAGATCTGCTTCCTACTGCAGAAGTTGAAGAGGCCACATTCCTTCTGTTGATGATCACTGGCAACTGAGATGTGAATTGCTCATCTAGAATCGGACCCTTGGTCCTCTCATCAAGGGTGTTCCATTCTGAGGAAGTGGTATAACCTCCCAGGGACACTGAGAATTACCCCTGGTGGTGACAGCAGTGCTGTGTGTCCCATGGTGGTGCTCATAGAAGCTGACCATGGCTGTGTCCTCAGCTGCCCGGCCTCTCTGGTTCCCACCTCTCCTCTGAGCCTGCTTCCTGTTGATTCATTGAGCTCTCTGAGGCCATCCAAGATATTTCTCTTCTGCTTATGTTACCCAGAGGCAGTTTCTGCTATTTGCCATCAAGAACCCTGACTGATTCAGAGGGTCACAATTGAATAATAAACAACTAACAAAACATCAATGTTCAGCTCATTGCAGGCATTGTGCTAAATGCTGTCACCAAATCCTCAAAACAACAAAGTGAGGCAGGCATGTGGGTCTATTCTTTCAAATATCATGTTAAGGACCTCATCTTCTATGAAGGCCTTACTGACCTCGTGTTCCTCTTGCAAATAGACTTGATTCTTCCTTGCTGGCCATAAGGAGGAGAGAATATGTATGTATGTGTACATAGGTGTGTGTGTATGTGTATGTATACATTATCTCCTCTTTATAATACACCGAGGGTGCCAAAAAAGTGTATATACATTTTAAGAAAGGAAAAACTGTATTTCAATTGTAATAAAATATACTGATGACAACAGATGAATACAAGTCACATGTATACATTTTTTGGCACACCTGGTATATATATGACATATACAAATTATATTGGTATTACAATATATATGTAATTATATATAATTACATATTTTTATTTCCTTATCACTTATGAAGTTCTTACTATATGTGAGATACCATGCTTAGTAATTCCCTGACGTTATCTCATGGCATTCCCACCAGAACTTTGTGAGTTAGATTTATTATCCATTTTACAAAAGAGGAAATGAAAACAAGAAAGGTTAAATAACTTTTCATGACATTAGCTATGAGTTGCAGAGTCGACATTTCAACACATTTCATTTTCTTTGTTTTGAATTCCAACACCTTTGCTCTTAACACTCTACAAATTGCCTTCCTTGCCTCACTACACTCCTATGGATGATGCTTCCCTCCTGTTCTTGACTGAGGCCAAGTCTGCATTTCACTTGTCCTTTTTCTATTTTGTTTTTTGCTCACTTGCTTAGGAGGGAAGGCAAATCTCTGTTCTTTAGGGCACATCACCCATTGCTTTGTCCATGACACATGTTATGAGTCGAAGACCATACTCTGTTTCCTTGAGCCATCTCGAGAATCCCTCTCCCCCTGTTCTACAGGAAGTCAGAATCCAACTATTGGTAGGAGGTGAATCTTATTTGCGATTCCTGGCCTAGAACCATGCCTCTCACACAAATGTGCTTAGTAAACTATTCCTAGCATGTTTCTATTTTGTTCATTTTATAGTTGAAGAAGTAATATTTGGAGACAAATAAGCCATTCTCAGGGCATATTCATGCCTATGTCATTGGGTTTTTGTGAAGATTAAATTTACACACATAACATTCTACAAACTGTGTCTTGGCACAAGGTAAGTTAATCATTAGTACTATTACTCAAAAGCACACATGTTTTATCCATAGAGATGGAAAGGTTGTTGGCATTGTGGGGAGGGAGCAGTGGGGTGTGACCTCTGAATGAGCATGCGATTTCCTTTTGGGGTGATGAAAACGTTTGATGCTAGATGCAGGGGGTGGTTGTATAACATTGTGACTGTGCTAAATGCCACTGAATTGCACACCTCAAAATAGTTCCATTTATGTTATATGAATTTGCCCTGATTTAAAATAAAATGTCAGAGGTTGTAATGGATGGGGTAGGACAAGGGTGAATTGAGAATGAGTGCTGCCTTAATTTTGCTCCCTGGGCCCCTCTCTCACCTTACCCTAGTCCCAGAACTGGTAACATCATCAGAATTTGGCCCTAAGCCTTTAATCACCTAAATAAAGCATTCTTTCCATGTTAACATGTTGCTTTAGAAATTAGGGAACGTCCATCCTCACTGGTAGGTAGTTGTGATATATGTGCTGGTAATTGCAGATGGAGGAGGAGTGTCCCCTCCTCAGGCAGGAAACCAAATGAATTTTATAATTTCCCCAGCAGTGTTAGAGAACAATGGGTTACAAATAATAGAAACTTCCTGTACACTGCATAATCATCTAATGTACATAGCAAACGTGACTCAGGCAGGGGCAGGCTTGAAGGGAGCTCCTGAAAGTTGATAGTCAGAAACTTCTCTGGCTTCACTTGGGGTCTGTCTTTACTGACTGTGAAGAAAATTCAAAGGTTTCTAACTGCATCTATTAAAAGCAAAGTGGCATCATTCTCCTCACTGGTGTGTAAGCAGCTTCCCTGAATCTCCTGTGGTATTAATGGCATTGATGCTGGTCGCTTACTCTCGACTAAATAGACCTCAGGGTATGATCATGACTTTGCCATAAGTGTGAAGTCACTGGGAGGGTCCTCATGGAAACAAAATCTCAGATCCTCCACTATTAATCTCTTTGCATTTTGCTTTATTCATAAGTGTGTAAATGTGTTATAGCCACAACCTATTTCATAAACATAGCTCATTGCTTATTAACAAACAGGAAGATATTCATAAATAGCCACCTCACATTCAGAATTTGGTTAAGAATTCAGTGGCAAAAAGAGGTTTTAATTTATTACATGTTGTTCATGGATTTTTCTTCAAGGGACTGCTGTGATAGTCTTGACCTGATTTCTGGATGAAGTGGGAAGCCCAGATGTGCACATCTATCCAGTTGTCACGCTGGCCCAGATGTGCCTACCAGTGGAGCAGAGGGGAGGACATAAATGTTCCTTGTCTTCTTACAAAACCTTAAATCTTTTGTTGCGACTGTCGGATGTATCTGAAAGAATATCCTAAATTTTTATAGATAAAACCAATATTATTTACGTACAAAGCAACTGAAAGTATTATTACTAAATACATAAAATAGTCAAAATATCAACGTTTTGTTTTTTGTGGATTTCTGACACATTTGGAAAAAATAGAACTTGAAATCAATTAACACAATGAAAGAGTTAAAGTTATCTTGAAAACCCTTTCAGATTTTTTCCTTTCTTTCAGTGTAAATTATGAACTTTCTCCCTCTGCTACTGGGGATACAAAGGTAAACTGCATGATTTCTGACTCCAAGAGCTAACAATCTAATGGGGAAATGATCACCGAAAGAACTAAGTGTAACACAGGTGATAAGGAGCATTCTAAAGTTTGGGGACTGAGTGCCAGGTGAGCAGAGGAGAGGGGGTGTTTAGTTATGTTGGTCAGAGAGAGGGTGCAGTTTTTCCTGGGGGTCATGGTATGGGGTGAGATTACAGAGGAGACAAGAGATGACATTGAAAATGAACCTTGAAGGATTTCCTGGGACAGTGAAGGGAACCTGAGAGGGTGTGCATGGTATGTGTGTGTGTGTGTGTGTGTGTGTGTGTGGTGTGTGTGTCTGTGGTATGTGTGGTGTGTTTATGTGGGGTGTGTGTGTGTGTGTGTGTGTGTGTGTGTGTGTGTGGTGACACAGGAAAGAACACAGAACTCTGCCCTTACTTGAATGTAGAAAGAGAGATTTGCAGTGTTGGAATGTGGGAACCAACTGGAAGTATAGGTTGAGGAAAGAAGGGTTGAATAAATCTCACTTCCCTATTTCATCAGTGAGAAATGACAAAGATATGGAAAGTTTAGGTGGCCCACTTAAAGTTACAAAGATAAGAATGCAGAGTGATGGAAAATGATGCAAAGGGGAAGGAGGATCTTGAGATGCTAAGCATTCTGAGTAAAGCATATGGTTTTCCTAAGAATGTAGATGATTTCATCATGATTTTAGACTGTAAATGTCAGAAAATGGAGCACCGAGGACCTGTCTTTGTGAAGATGTTAGAGGAGATGGTACTTTAATGGCCTATGCAGACAGTTCAGTGTGGGGGACATGAGCCTAAGGCTCGGGGCTCTACTTGTGGTCTGACATAAGATTACTGTTTCTTCAGCTTTTATTTTAAGCATTTGTATTTTAGGATTTAATTGGGTGAACAATTTTTATCATATGACTTCTATATTTCCTATACTTAAGGACAAATTCATTGGCCTGAGGTTAATTATTTTACCTTGAGGAACATAATTCCATTTTCTCAAGAGACTGTAGGGAAATTTTACTTTATTGCCAGTTTTAAGTAATTTTGGTATTCTGTATATCAATTACATTTGCCAGAATTCAGAAAATTAAATATAAATATGTGCTGAACATTTGCCATTTGCCAATCTCAGTGAACTTTTCAGCTGTCTTTATGTTGCTCTGTGCCCAGCACCAGCTGGGTTTCCCTGCCTGCTGATGTCTAAGGCACCAGCAGGTCAGCTAGAAGCTCATCTCTGTCTCTTTGTGAACTTGGGTAATCCCTCCCTCCTCTTCCCCCTTCAGGCCTAGGGATGCTGAAGTCTCCCTATTGTTGCTGGTTCTGCTGCTGTGCCATCTTTGATCAGTAGGGTATCTCTTAGCCCTGTCCACATCTTGATAAATTCTTCCCTTGCTCTCTGAACATTGAAATTTTCCTGTAGGATCCAACTGATGCTTATTTAGGTAAGTTGTGTGGAAGCATATTAAAGATAAGTATAGGATGCTTTGCATTCATACAGTACGTTTATTACATAAACTGAATTGAGTGGGGTATAGCTAGGAAACAGCTACATATTGAATGATCCCATTGTATGAAATGTTCAAAATTCACCCAACTACAGAGAAAGTAGATTAGTGAAACCTAGGGATGGGGGAATAAGAAGATTGAAGGGCAAAGGCTAAAACAGTGTTTCTTTCTGAGTGTTGAACGTGCTCTAAAATTGATTCTGGTGATGGATATACAACATTGTGAAGATAGTAAAAGCCACTGAATTGTACAATTTTAAGATATAAATTGTATGGTATGTGAATTATATGTCATTAGGTTGTTTTTTTTTTTTAATAAATAAAGTTTATAAGAGAGTCATTCATTGTTGCCAAAACTGGGAAGCCACCAAAGTGTCCAGGGTGAATGAGTAAAGCAACTGTGGTACATCCATCCAGATGTTATATTATTTAGCACTAAAAATAAATGAGTTATTAAGTCATGAAAATATATGGAGGATACTTAAATGCATATGACTAAGTGAAAAAAGCCAATTTGAAAATGCTATGCAGTGTGTGATTTCAACTAGATGCCATTCCAGAAAACAAAAACTCTGGAGTTTTAAAGACATCAGTGTTTGCCCAAGATAGGGAGTGGGGTGGGGATGAATAGGTATAACACAAAAAATTTTCTGGGCAGTGAACCTACTCTGTTTGAGATTATAAGGGAGGACACATGTCTTTATATATTTCTTTAAACCCATAGAATGTACAATACCAAGAGCGAACCCTCATGTAAACTATGGACTTCGAGTGATAATGTGTCCATGTAGGTCCATGGATTCTAAAAATGTCCCAGTCTACTGCTGGATGGTGAAATGTGGAAATGTGTGTGTGTGTGTGTGTGTGTGTGCGCGCGTGCACACACGCGCTCGCATGCGTAGCATGTCCCGAAAGTGGACCGTTTAAACTTCAGTAACATGAGACAAGTACGTGCTAAAGACAGCCCCAATATCATTTGAAGGTTTAATTATTTTATATTGAGTTCAGTTTTGTGAATACTGAATAATGAATTATTCATTTTAATTATTTCAGTCAGCCTCTAAGATTGAAGAGAGTAAAGGTTAAATTAATACTGTTTCATCAACTGTTACATCCATACCCCTTCTGTAAGGTGAGCAATAACAAACTGCTGAGCTCAATTGTCTACTGTTCCCTGAGGTCTCGAAAGATGCTTCTGCCTCTGTGTCCCCTTTGGCTTCCTCAGATTCTGTGATTGAGTCATCGTTCCCTTTATCCCCGGCCTCTTCAGGAATCCTTCCAGGATACCCAGTACTGACCTCTTTGCCTGAGCCTTTTCCCATCATCACTCCCAATTCTCTCTCCTAATCCAATGACCCCTTTGTCTGACTTTCCTTCATCCTCAATACCAGGTCACTCTTTGCCACCAGAGCAAATTGGCATTCCCAGTGGACCTTACTCCACTCCAACTCCTTGTCACTCCACAACATGCCACTCCAAGAGCAGATCCTTTTCTCCAAACAGAGGCCCCTTTGACTCTGAACACCATCTTTCTTAACCACCCCCCACTTCCCAAGATATCAATGCCTTACCAGATTTGTCCCAGACAAAGGATCCCACTGATTCATTGGCTTGTCATCTGGTACCACCAATGTTGTCCACCTCACCACCAGCTGGCTACAGTTTCACTGTGACTCATTCTAATTCAATTTCCATCCTGTGGAAGCCTGATCCAGAAACCGCATCAGCAGATAGCCCTAGTGCATTTTCCACTTATATCCCAACAGCCACAGGCATTTATCATTCCAGCCTGTCACTTGCACCCTTTTTCTGGTGTAGACTGGCTCATGCCAAAGACTTATTCCTGTCCCCCTTGGCACAATGTGATTTCAAGCAAGAATTTCTTGCCCTCTATTCCTTACAGGCATCTTTTGGAATTCATCATGCAGCCAATCTTGTAAGGTGTGGTCAACATCAGTTTCTGAACCCAGATACCCTGGCATTCCCCAAGAAACAAGTCCAAACGAGGAGTGAGTTCCTAATATGGAAGGTAAAGGGGGAACAAAAGTGGCTGTTTTCCAAAACAACTTAGGCCAGTTTACCACTACATTCAGGAAAAATGTTAGAGTCAACTTCTGATAGGCATGACTCGTTAGTCCCCCATCCCTTCTGGAGAAACAAAGGCAAACAATGGAACTGCATGTCCATCAGCAGCCCTCATGTCCTAGGATGTGGCAGGATCATTTGATGATGGCTTTTCTGGGTTTTCCCATATTTTCCCAGCGAGTCCTTGCTTTTTTCTGTCCATTTCTTGGGTGACTATTCATCAACCTTATTTTCCAGAGAATCACAAATGCTCCTACAGGCCAACTATATCCAATACTTTTCAATGTCCTACCTCCATCCTTGCCCAGGCTCCATCCTCATCCCTTCCCTCAATCCCTGCCCTAATCCCAGCTTCTACCTCTCACTCAGATCTGACCCCAGCTCCACTTTCAATACACACTCCCAAACGTACCATCCGGCCCTATGCCCCATATTAGAATCTGTGGAGTGTATTTTCATCACATCACCCCCACAATGAATCAAGTGTATTTCATCTCATCTGAACTTCAACATCTGAGATGCAGCATGTTGCACAGGCAAGTAGAACATTTGTGGGGTTTATCCTCTGTGGTCCAAAGATCTCAGGAGGACTTTTAGTCTTTTGGTTCCATCTCTTCTCACCACTGACACTCCCAGGCCCAGGTTTCAATCTCCGTCCTTTCTGCTGCATTTCCTCTCAGGACTGAGCTGTGCCAAAATCTAGAACATCACCTTCAAAGGGGCTCATCCAACACCAGTGGGGTCTGCCCCACAGAATTCATGAGTTTCAGTCACTGATGAGGTCCCCCCTAGGATTCTTCAGAGATATCTGAGCTGGATAGCAATTACCAACTCTCATGTGTCTCTGTATATAAAGGACTGAGTAGCAAAACCTGAAATATTGAATGCTGAAAACCAGAAGCTTTTATGAGAGAGGCTCAGAAATATTTCAGCCAGAGGAAGATGAGGGGAAGAATAAGGGAAACAGACCAGAGAATGACCCAAAAGATCATCTGTTGAGTGACTCAGAGAACTCTTCAGATAAAGATCTGGTGTATGACTCTGATGGTCCTGGAGTGAGTCTGTCAGATGGAAAAATGTGGTGTCAAGGCAGAGTCTATCTCAGAGAGAACTGGAAAATATCAAACAGTACATTTGAAAAAGTTTGAGAAAATACATGAGGGTCAGCTACCTGTAATTCTCCAAGTTGTATGGCATGTTAGCAAGCAAACATCAACTCTTTCTGTAAAATCCCACACCAAAATAAAAGAGAGAAACTTGCCACCAGCACTGGGTGGGAACTACTGCTTGAATACCTCCCAGGAGCTTTCCTTCACTGAGTCCAGGGCACAACAGATGCTGGAAGCCCATATAACAGAATTTCATAGGAGGATGCTGTTGGGCCTCCCCACCCAGGTCTTTGAATCCATTTTGCTATTAACGTGGACAGAGACCAAAACCTATTCCTTGTTGCCTTCCAAATTCTCTCCATCAAACCATCTGATGTCTGAGGTGTACTGAAATCTGGGGGCCACATGCCCCTTAAATGAAGCTCTATTTTTCTTCATGGAGACAAAGTGGGAGAGGCATATTTACCCTCCATCCTATACTGTCTTCTCCCTGCCACCTCGCGCTTGGGCAATGAAGGACAGGGACTCCTGACTCCATGACTCTCTGATATCTATCATGGGTTTGCAGATGCTATTCTGAAAATAAGAGATGCCAGACAGAATCTTCTTCCTGTCAGTCACAATATCATAGGGAAAGCAAGTCAGAGACCGATTCCAGCACCCAAAGCATCCCCACCATAGCCCCCAAGCAGAGCTAGGGCTGGATGGGATGCAAAGGATAAGAGTGTACTATTCAGTAATACAGGAAAACTACAACAGATAAAGAGATGGGGAACAGTTTTGGACCTGTCTTCCATTCCCTTGTCTGGGGAGATGACCAGGACTGAGGAACTCAGTGTTCATCACTTATAAAGTAGTGACATTCTGACAACCAGCAAGCCAGGACTCTCCCATGGGATAACATTGAATGAGAACCAAGGACAATCCAGGGACATGTCCATTGCATCAGAGAGCTTGGCTCACAAAACTCCCCTGGCTCAGGCTCAGGGGTTCTCCAGTATAAACGTGGGAGCTTCCCAGGGGCAGCCTGTCCATGTGGAGGACAGAGGAGTCAGTAGGGAGCAGTGGCAGGAGCCTCATGGCCCTAAGTGGGTATTAAGGTGGTGTCAGAAGATTATCCCACAAACTAAAACGAGAGTGAGTCCTCAAGGCCCCACAACAGAAGGGCTTGGTAGAGACAATCCAGAGTTGGGAACATCCCGACCTAGAAGGAAGAGTGTTCCTACTCAGGACATGGCATTAGAGGAGGTGCTTGGAAGCAAGTCTCCCAGGCCATGTCACAGAAGGGGCAGTCTGCTCCTGAAACACCTATCAGGAAACAAATTATGTGCTTCTTTCCCTGTCATGATCCTGAGAGATAATGCAAAAAGCAAAAAAATTCCCAGGAAAAGAGCAACCCAATAGCATCTGCACAGAGCAGAGGCCCAGATCAAGGTGGAGCTGGCTTGCCTGGGATGACCAGAAAGTCAGGACAGGCATTGGGAGGTACCTACAAGAGAAACTGGGGTGTCAGCATTCACCAGATATCCCCTGCCCTCAAGATCCCCTTCCTCCCCACTGAAGTTTGGGAAAGCTCAGCAGAAGGCAGAAGTACAGGCCCAGGAGGGGCTCCCCCAGAGGCCTCCTCTCAACTCCAGGGCACCCTGCTGTAAATAAGAAATACGAATCATGCAAACAAGGACCTATCTTTGTCATCCGGAGTTCTCTGAGCATTGCCCAAATCAGAGAGAAGGATAGATAACTCCCGAAAGTTGCAGCATTTATGGAGCATCTATTGTGTCAGAAGCGCCCCCAATCCGGGCCTTGGACTGTGGCTCATCCAAGCTCCACCTGCAATAGTCAAGCTGGCCAGGGCCTTCAGGCTGCCGTCTTTCACCACTGCTGAAGGCACAGCTATCAGAGATGTGCCTCTACTCTTTAGATTCTAAACAGGTCTCCAGAATTTCCAGGGAAAACATTTTCCCACCTCCAACTAATTCCTCCCTTGGGGAGAGTGTTGATTTTCCCTAATAAATGCTTCTCTAATAATAGTGATGTTTTTGCTACATACTGTGTGTGGGTCATGGGTTTTGGGTCTCCCAGGGCTTGTGCTTATGGAAAGGAAGGTGTTAGTTCAGCTCTGACTGCTTGCTTCCTTTGGCTTCTAAAAGGTACCAGTCCCTGCAGCTGTAGCTGAGAAATAGATAGTATGTCCCCCAAAAGCCCATTTCGTCCCTGGTGAAGTGTGAGGAGATGGGCTGTGTCTCCTGTCTCTTAGCTGAGTCTTAGTGACCATGTACAGCACCCCACACTTTCCCCTCCATGGCTGCTGTATATCCTTTAGGGTGGTGGGGAGACAGGCCTTCTGTATCTAAAGAAGGCAGGACAGGTATATTTTCAGGAAGTATCAGTGAAGAAGAAACAGTGGCTTCATCATTATGGAGAAGTCAGTGATGAGGATCCCAAGGAGAGTGAATCCTCAGTGGGTGTGTTTGGAGTGGATGTTGTCCAGTGAATCCAGGGCTGCTTAAAAGTCTGTCTCACAGGTCATGTTAATCTGTTGGGGAAGCATCCTTTAAACTTGACACTGAAGTTTCCCTCTTGGAAAGTCACCTTGGCAAAGTGGTTCCTGTCCCTTGGTATTTCTTCAGGCTGTTGGATTGTTGACTTTTTGTACTTTTTTTCCTGCAAAGCAAAAGAAAATCTCAGCTGTCAGTGATAGGAATGCTCACCAGACATCCACCTACTTTCTGTGGTAAAATAAAACTGAAAACAAGGAAAAATGCCTTAGAGTGAGTGGGATAGTAAGAAGAAAGGGAGAGGGGAAAGAATGACCTTGCAACTGAAACAAAGGTTTATCCCTCATCATCCCCACAGTTGCTCTGCCTTGCTCCCAGCTTTCTCAGTCTGATCCAAGCTCCACCTTCTTGAGGCTGATCAGAGCACCACACAGCATGCTGATGCCTTAGACCAAACAGGCACAGGGCTTTTGTTTGAGTGGGAAAATGATATTTGCAGGATGTCATCAAGCATGGCATCCCAGTCTTTGGGGATGGTGATCTTGGTGCCTTTCCTCCATCCATGTTTGATAGAAACATACAAGACCTTGCCCTTAGTACTGTTCAGCTCTCAGATGGATGTGTGCCCTTTGCTATTCACAGCCATGGTGGAGCCCTAGTCAATATCTCCCAGAACACCTGTAGCTCATGTCCAGAGGTGAGATCCAGGGTTACAGATATTTGGGGGTTCACCATGGACCTTCATGGAATGCTTTCATTAGCCAAGACTGCACACATACATACCCTTACAACAGAGTCTGAAGGGCAGACAGCTCCATTTGTACAGACTGGGAATCAAAAATGGAGTGAGCATTTCAGAGAGTACTTGAGGTGATTTTCCAGCATGATATATGAATTCTGTAAAGACAAAAGCAAACAAAACCGATGTCCACTACAGCCCTCTCACTACCACACTTGTATCTTTCTGTCCTGAGTTATGCCATTGACCCACAGGATCTGAAGTTTGGGGAAACAGAAAAAAATAGCCATTTTTGTGGAGGCACTGGGAAAGACCAAAGGTGGGTTGGGACCCATGGCAGGGAACTTGAAGAGGTGAAAAGGCAGTGGAGGGCTCTAGTATCCATGGGGATGGAGCAAGCCTCCCAGTCCTACATCATCCCATCTTAGGGTCCTTTACTTTCATTCCAGTGCAGATACTTCCACACTATAGAGATTATTACCAGAAACACCTCTGCCATCTGGAATAATACAAAATGCATTCCAAGCTTTGGCCTCATCCTCCTATCCTTCCAGCTTACATGCCCCTTGTTAATTTTTAAACTCCACTTCATTCATTTTTCCACTTACTCTCTGTTGATCCCTGCCAATCCAAGCTCTTGTTTTCCTCCCTGTCTCAGGTAGACTTGATAGTTTCTTGGGTAACCAACATTTAAAAAGCACCCCTACAAATGGGCCCCTTCCAATTGCTTTTAATTCTTCCTGTTTGGCAAAATTTTAGCTCTGTTTATCCAGAAATGCTTTTCTAAATCTAATTGATCACTATTGGATTAAATCAAACATTCGAGTCTATTGGAACCCAATAAAATTCAGCCCTAGAACTATGTGGAAATCATTCATTCCACAAATAATTATCCCATGCTTACTAACATGTGAAGAACACAAATGGAACTTAGGTCAGTTTCTTGACTCCATTCTCTCTCCATGCTCCTCAAACTTCTTTCAAATCTTATTCATTTTCCTCAAAATGAGGCATTCTCCATTTACTCAACAGATGTGCTGGACCACTGCAGATAAAGGAACTGGAAGCCATGATGCAAAATTTTCATTAATACACTTACAAAACAAAATACTTTCACATTATTCCTTTCCTTTTTCCTTCCTTTTATATGGAAAGTGATTTCCTTCCTCACCAAGAAACAACAAAAAACAAACAAACGAACAAAAAACACTTCCTGAAATCACCTTACTAAAAAATAGACTAACTAGTCTTGATGGGCTCATGTGCCTTCACAGGAATCCTTTTCACAACCCCCTGTCCTTAAGAGGCAACCTACATCTTTTCTTTTCTTTTTTTTTTTTGTGGAATAAACTTTTTTTTTTTAAATTAGCTTCAGGTGTACAACACAGTGTAATAGTTATACTTTTTACCCCTCAAAGTGACAACCCCCCTCCCCCAGTTCTCCACGCCACCCCCCCCATATCATGCATATCTATTAAAATTCCTTTGACTCCCTTCCACCATATAATCCACATACCGTGACTATCTATATATTCAATTACAGTTGGCATACAATATTATACAACATCAGCTTCAGGTATACAGTGCAGTGATTAAGCCTCTACTCCATCCATGACATGGTCTCCCTAACAAGACATGTGGCCATCTGACACCTCACAAAATATTTACATTATTATATTGCTCGAACTGTCTTTCATATCCCTGTGACAATATTGCAGTTCCCTATTTATGCTGTCTAATCCCTTCCCCTTCTCCTTCATCCCCACCCCTCTCCCAACTAGCAACCCTGTTTTTCCTCTATATCTATGAGACTGTTGCTGTCTACTTTGCTCATTCATTCAGTTTTTCAGATTCCACATATAAGTGAGATCGTATGGTATTTGTCTTTCTCTGACTGACTTATTTCACTTAACGTAATAGTCTCTAGGTCCATCCATATCATTGCAAATGGTACGATTTCATTCTTCTTTATAGCGGAGTAATACTCCATTGTATAAATGTACCACAGTTTCTTAATCCAGTCATCTACCGATGGGCATTTCGGTTGTTTCGAAGTCTTGGCTATTGTAAATAGTGCTGCAATAAACATAGGGGTGCATATATTTTTTTGAATTAGCGTCTTGGATTCTTCTGGGTAGATACCCAAGAGTGGAATTGCTGGGTCATACGGCAGTTCCATTTCCAGTTTTTTGAGATACCTCCATACTGATTTCCATAATGGCTGCACCAATTTGCAGTCCCAACAACAGTGCACCAGAGTTCCCTTTTCTTCACACCCTCGCCAGCACTTGTTTGTTGATTTGTTGAATGTAGCCATTCTGACTGGAGTGAGGTAGTATCTCATCATGGTTTTTATTTGCATTTCTCTGATGATTAGTGAGGTAAACACATTTTCATATGCCTGTTGGCCATCTGTATGTCCTCTTTAGAGAAAAGCCTCTTCATATCCTCTGCTCATTTTTTAGTTGGGTTGTTTGTTTTTCTGGTGTTGAGTTTCATGAGTGTTTTATAAATTTTGGATATTAACCCCTTATGAGATATATCGTTGGCCAAATATCTTCTCCCATTCAGTAGGCTGCCTTTTGTTTCATTGATGATTTCCTTTGCTGTGAAAAAACTTTTAAGTTTTACATAATCCCATATGTTCATTTTTTCTTTTATTTCCCTTGCCCGAAGGGATATATCAGTAAAAATATTACTCAGGGTAATGTCTGCAAACTTACTCACTATGTTTTCTTCTAGGAGTTTTATGGTTTCAGGTCTTACATTTAAGTCTTTAATCCATTTTGAGTTTGTTCTTGTATATGGGGTAAGTAGGTGGTCCATTTTCATTTTTTTGCACATGTCAGTCCAATTTTCCCAGAACCATTTATTAAATAGACTATCTTTACTCCAATGTAAATTCTTGCTTCCATTACCATAGATTAAATGACCATATATGGATGGGTTTATTCCTGGGCTCTCTATTCTGTTCCATTGGTCTATGTGTCTGTTTTTATGCCACTACCATACTGTTTTGATTACTGTAGCTTTGTAGTATGTTTTGATGTCAGGTAGTGTGATGCCTCCCACTTAGTTCTTATTTCTCAGGATTGCCTTGGCTATTTGGGGTCTTTTGTGGTTCCATATAAATTTTAGGATTCTATGTTCTATTTCTGAGAAAAATTTCCTTGGTAGTTTGATTGGAATTGCATTGAATCTCTATATTGCCTTAGGTAGTATTGACATTTTAACTATATTAATTCTGCCTATCCATGAGCATGGTATGTATTTCCATTTATTTGTATCTTCTTTGATTTCTCTCTTCAGTGTCTCATAATTTTCTGAGTACAGGTGTTTTACTTCTTTAGTTAAATTGATTCCTAGATATTTTATTGTTTTTGAAGCAATTGTAAAAGGGATTGATTTCCTGATTTCTTCTTCTGATAGTTTATTATTGGTGTACAGAAATTCAACTGATTTCTGAATATCAATTTTGTATCCTGCTACCTTACCAAATTCGTTTATCAGTTCTAGCAGTTTTTTGGTGGAATCTTTGGGATTCTCTCTATATAGTATCATGTCATCTGTATATAATGACAATTTTACTTCCTCTTTTCCAATTTGGATGCCTTTTCTTTCATTTCCTCATCAGATTGCTATGGCTAGAACTTCCAGAACTATGTTAAATAGAAGTGGTGTAAATATGCAGCCTTGTCTTGTTCCTGATCTTAAGGGGAAAGCTTTTAGCCTTTCCTCATTGAGTACAATGTTTGGTGTGGGCTTCTCATATATGGCCTTTATTATGTTGAGACATCCCACTATTCCCACTCTGCTAAGAGTTTTTATCATTAATGGCTGCTGGATTTTGTCAAATGCCTTTTCTGCATCTATTGATATGATCATTTGATTTTTGTTTTTCATTTTGTTAATGTGATGTATTATGTTAATTGAATACGGATATTGAACCAGCCTTGCATACCAGTAATGAATCCCACTTGATCATGGTGCATGATCTTTTTAATGAGATGCTGAATTCGGTTTGCTAGTATTTTGTTGAGAATTTTTGCATCTATGTTCATTAGGGATATTGGCCTGTAGTTTTCTTTTTTGTAATATCTTTGTCTTACTTAGGAATCAGGACGATAGTGGTTTCATAGGAAGAGTTTGGGAGCCTTCCCTCCTTCTCTATGTTTTGGAATAGTTTGAGGAGAATAGGTATTAATTCTTTTTTTAATGTTTTGTAAAATTCACCTATGAAGCCTTCTGGCCCAGGGCTTTTGTTTGTGGAAGATTGTTGATTACTGATTCAATTTCTTTGGCAATAATCAGTCTGTTCAGAGTTTCTGTTTGTTTTGGGTTCAGACTTGGTAGATTGTATGCTTCTAGAAATTTATCCATTTCTTCCACATTGTCAAATTTCTTAGCATATAGTTGCTCATAGTAGTTTCTTAAAATTTTCTGTGTTTTTGTGATATCTCTTGTCACTTCTCCCCTTTCGTTTCTGATTTTATTAATTTGGGTCCTCTCTCTCACTTTCTTGGTTAGTCTGGCTAAGGGTTTGTCGATTTTGTTTATCTTTTCAAAAAACCAACTCTTGGTTTCATCGATCTTTTTTATTGTTTTTTTTTTGTTTTCTATTTCATTTATTTCTGCTCTGGTCTTTATTATTTCCTTCCTTATACTCCCTTCAGACTTGTTTTGCTGTTCTTTCTCGAGTTCCCTTAGGTGTAAAGATAGTCTGTTGATTTGAGATTTTTCTTCCTTCTTTAGGTAGGCCTGCACTGCTATGAACTTCCCTCCTAGGACTACTTTCACTGCATCCCAGAGATTTTGGGTCATGGTGTCTTCATTTTCGTTCGTCTCGAGGTATCTTTTGATTTCCTCCTTGATCTCATTTTTGACCCACTCACTATTTAGTAGCATGTTATTTAGCCTCCATGTATTTGTAAGCTTTCCAGATTTCTTCTTATAATTGACTTCTAGTTTCATAGCATTGTGGTCAGAGAAGACACTTGATATAATTTCAAACTTCTTAAATTTGTTGAGACTTGCTTTGTGGCCTAACGTGTGGTCTATCTTGGAAAATGTCCCATGTGCACTTGAGAAGAATGTATATTCTGTAGCTTTGGGGTGAAATGCTCTAAAAATATCAATTAAATCTAGCTGGTCTAAAGTGTCATTGAATGCCACTATGTGCATGTTGATTTTCTGTCTGGAGGATCTGTCCATTGGTGACAACGGAGTGTTGAAGTCCCCTACAATGATAGTGTTACTGTTGATCTCTGTCTTTATGTCTGTCAAAATCTGTTTTATGTATTTAGGAGCTCCTATATTGAGTGCATAGATGTTTATTAGGGTTATGTCCTCTTGTTGAATCGATCCCTTTATTGTTATGTAGTGACCTCTTTGTCTTTTATTGTAGTCTTAATTTTAAACTCTATTTTGTCCGAAATAAATATTTCCTGCTCTTTCTCATTTCCATTTGCATGAAATATCTTATTCCATCCCTTTACTTTCAGTCTGTGTGTGTCTTTTGATCTGAGATGAGTCTCTTGTAGACAGCATATGCATGGGTTGTTTTCTTATCCACTCAACCACTCTGTGTCTTTTGATTGGAGCATTTAGCCCATTCACATTTAAAGTGATTACTGATAGTGCATATTTATTGACATTTTGTTATTTGTATTTCTTGTCTTCCTGGGTTAGCTTGTTTTCCCCTTTCTTCTGATTAAAAAAGCCCTTTTAACATTTCCTGCAATGCTGGCTTGGTGGTAATGAACTCCTTAAGCTTATTCTTTTCTGAGAAGCTCTTTATCTCTCCTTTAATTTTAAGTGATAGCTGTGCTGAATAGAGCAATCTTGGTTGTAGACCTTTATTTTGTGTCACTTTGAATATCTCCTGCCACTCCCTTCTGGCCTGAAGAGTTTCTGAAGAAAAGTCAGCTGTTAGTCTAATAGGAGTTCCTTTGTATGTAACCTGCTGTCTTTCTCTTGCTGCTTTTATGATTCTTTGTCTTTAAGCTTTGCCATTTTAACTATGATGTGTCTTGGTGTGGGCCTCTTTGGATCAGCCTGATTGGAACTCTCTGCACATCCTCAGCTTTTATGTCGATTTCCTTCACCAGGGTAGAGATATTTTCAGTTATTATTTCTTTATTTTTATTTATTTTTTATTTATTTTTATTTTTAATTAGTTTCAGGTGTACAACACAGTGCAATAGTTATACATTTTACCCCTCAAAGTGACAACCCCCCACCCCCAATTCGCCACCCCACTCCCCCCATATCATATATATCTATTACTCTTCCTCTGACTCTCTTCCACAGTATAATCCACATCCCGTGACTATCTATATATATTCAATTACATTAGGTATACCACCTCCACTTTAGTTATACAGTGCAGTGATCAAACCTCTACTCCATCCATGAAATGGTCTCCCTAACAAGACCTATGACCATCTGACATTCCACAGAATATTTACAACATTATTAATTATATTCCCCAAACTGTTTTTCATATCCCAGTGGCAATATTGTAGTTGCCTATTTTTGCAGTCTAATCCCTTCCCCTTCTCCTTCATCCCCATCCCCCTCCCAATTAGCAACCCTGATTTTTCCTCTATGAGACAGTTTCTGTTTACTTTGCTCATTCATACAGTTTTTCAGATTCCACATATGAGTGAGATCATATGGTATTTGTCTTTCTCTGACTGACTTATTTCACTTAACATAATAGTCTCTAGGTCCATCCATATTGCAAATGGTACGATTTCATTCTTTATAGCGGAGTAATACTCCATTGTATAAATATACCACAGTTTCTTAATCCAGTCATCTACTGATGGGCATTTTGGTTGATTCCAAGTCTTAGCTATTGTAAATTATGCTGCTATGAACATAGGGGTGCATAACTTCTTTTGAATAAGTGTCTTGTTTTTTTCAGGATAAATACCTAGGAATGGAATTGCTGGGTCAAACGGTAGCTCTATTTCCAGTTCTTTGAGATACCTCCATACTGACTTCCATAGTGGCTGCACCAATCTGCAGTCCCACCAACAGTGCAGCAGGGTCCCCTTTTCCCCACAGCCCCGCCAGCACTTGTTGTTTGTTGATTTATTGATGATAGCCATTCTGACTGGAGTGAGGTGGTATCTCATGGTGGTTTTTATTTGCATTTCCCTAATGACCAGTGAGGTTGAACTTTTTTTCATATGCCTGTTGGCCATCTATATGTGCTCTTTAGAGAAATGTCTCTTCATATCTTCTGCCCATTTTTTAATTGGGTTGTTTGTTTTTTAGGTGTTGAATTTCATGAGTGTTTTATAAATTTTGGATATTAACCCCTTATCAGATATATCGTTGGCAAATATATTCTCCCATTCAGTAGGATTCCTTTTTGTTTTATTAATGGTTTTCTTTGTTGTGAAAAAACTTTTAAGTCTGATATAATCCCATATGTTCATTTTTTCTTTTACTTCCCTTGCCCGTAGGGATGTATCAGTAAAAATATTGCTCCGGGTAATGTCTGTAAATGTACTCCCTATATTTTCTTTTGGGATTTTTATGGTTTCAGGTCTTACATTTAAGTCTTTAATCCATTTTGAATTTGTTCTTGTATAAGGTGTAAGGAGGTGGTCCAGTTTCATTTTTTTGCATGTGTCAGTCCAATTTTCCCAGCACCATTTATTGAATAGATTATCTTTACTCCAGTGTAAATTCTTGCTTCCCTTGTCATAGATTAACTGTCCGTAAATGCCTGGATTTATTTCTGGGCTCTCTGTTCTGTTCGAGATCGATGTGCCTGTTTTTATGCCAATACCAAACTGTCTTGATCACTGTAGCCTTGTAGTAGGTTTTGATGTCTGGTAGGGTGATGCCCCCGACTTTGTTCTTATTTCTCAGAATTGCCGAGGCTATTCGGGGTCTTTTATGATTTCATATAAATTTTAGGATTATATTTTCTATTTCTGTGAAAAATGCCCTTGGTAGTTTGATAGGAATTGCATTGAATCTATATATTGCTTTAGGCAGTTTGGACATTTTAACTATATTAATTCTTCCTATCCGTGAGCATGGTAGGTGTTTCCATTTATTTGTATCTTCTACGATTTCTTTCTTCAGTGTCTTATAATTTTCTGAGTACAGATCTTTCACTTCTTTAGTTAAATTTATTCCTAGGTATTTTATAGTTCTTGACGCAATTGTAAATGGGACAGTTTTCTTAATTTCTCTTTCCATTAGTTTATTATTGGTATATGCAAATGCCACTGATTTCTGAACATTGATTTTATATCCTGCTACTTTACTGAATTCGTCTATCAGTTCCAATAGTTTTTTGATGGAGTCTTTGGGATTCTCTATATACAGTATCATGTCATCTGCATATAATGACAATTTTACTTCTTCCTTGGCAATTTGGATGCCTTTTCTTTTTGCTGTCTGATTGCTGTGGCTAGAACTTCCAGCACTATGTTGAATAAAAGAGGAGAAAGTGGACAGCCTTGTCTTGTTCCTGATCTTAAGGGGAACGGTTTTAGCTTTTCCCCATTGAGTATGATGTTAGCTGTAGGTTTATCATATATGGCTTTTATTATGTTGAATATGATCCCTGTATTCCCACTTTGCTAAGGGTTTTTAACGTAAATGGCTCTTGGATTTTGTCAAATGCCTTTTCTGCATCTATTGAAATGACCATGTCATCTTTATCCTTCATTTTGTTGATATGGTGTATCACATTAATTGATTTACGGATGTTGAACCAGCCTTGTGCACTAGGGATGAATCCCACTTGATCATGATGTATGATCTTCTTAATATATTGCTGAATTCTGTTTGCTAATATTTTATTGAGAATTTTTGCATCTATATTTATCGGGGAGATTGGCCTGTAGTTTTCCTTTTTTGTGATGTCTTTATCTGGTTTTGGAATCAGGGTGATAGTGGCTTCATAGAAAGAGTTTGGGAGCCTTCCCTCCTTCTGGATTTTTTGGAATAGTTTCAGAAGAATAGATGATAGTTCTTTTTTGAATGTTTGATAAAATTCACTTGTGAAGCCATCTGGTCCAGGGTTTTTGTTTTTTGGGAGCTTGTCAATTACTGATTCAATTTCCTTGGTAGTAATCAGGGTATTTAGATTTTCTGTTCCTGCTTGCGTTAGCTTTGGAAGGTTGTATGCTTCTAGAAAATTATCCATTTCTTCCAGATGGTCAAATTTGTTGGCATATAGTTGCTCATAGTAATTTCTTAGAATTTTTTGTATTTCTGTGATGTCTGTAGTCATTTCCCCTCTTTCATTCCTGATTTTGCTAATTTGAGTCCTCTCTCTTTTCTTTTGATGAGCCTGGCTAGAGGTTTGTCAATTTTGTTTATCTTCTCAAGAAACCAGCTCTTGGTTACATTGATCTTTTGAATTGTTTTTCTGTTCTCTATATTGTTTATTTCTGCTCTGGTCTTTATTATCTCCTTTCTTGTACTCCCCTTGGGCTTCTTTTGCTGTTCTTTTTCCAGTTCCCTTAGGTGTAAGGGTAACCTGTTGATTTGAGATTTTTCTCCCTTCTTTAGGTAGGCCTGCACTGCTATAAACTTCCCTCTTAGGACTGCTTTTGCAGCATCCCAGAGATTTTAGGTCGTGGTGTTTTCATTTTCGTTTGTCTCGAGGTATCTTTTGATTTCCTCCTTGAATCTCATTTGTGACCCACTCACTATTTAATAGCATATTGTTTAGCCTCCATTTATTTGTCAGCTTCCCAGATTTCTTATTACAATTGATTTCTAGTTTCATAGCATTGTGGTCAGAGAATACAGTTAAAATGATTTCAATCTTCTTAAATTTATTGAGACTTGTTTTGTGGCCTGACATGTGGTCCATCTTAGAAAATGTTCCATGTACACTTGAAAAGAACGTATATTCTGTAGCTTTGGGATGAAATGCTCTGAAAATGTCTGTTAAATCCAGCTGGTCTAACGTGTCATTTAAGGTCGCTGTTTCCACATTGATTTTCTGTCTGGATGATCTGTCCATTAGTGACAGCGGGGTGTTGAAGTCCCCTACTATGATAGTGTTACTGTTGATCTCTGTCTTTGTGTCTGACAATATCTGTTTTATATATTTAGGGGCTCCTATGTTAGGTGCATAGATGTTTACTAGAGTTACGTCCTCTTGTTGGATCGATCCCTTCATTACTATGAAGTGTCCTTCTTTGTCCTTTGTTATATTTTTCAATTTAAAGTCCATTTTATCTGATATAAGTATCGCTACTCCAGCTTTTTTCTCAGTACCATTTGCATGAAATATTTTACTCCATCCCTTTACTTTCAGCCTGTATGAATCTTTGGATCTGAGGTGAGTCTCATGTATACAGCATATACTGGGGTCTTGCTTTCTTATCCATTCAGCCACCCTATGTCTTTTTATTGGAGCATTTAATCCATTTACATTTAATGTGATTATTGATAGGTGTGTATTTTTTGCCATTTTGTTATTTGTGTTCGTAGTCTTTCATAGGTTGTTTTTCTCTTCTACTTAAAGAAGCCCTTTTAGCATTTCCTGCAAAGCTGGCTTGGTGGTAATGAATTCCCTTACATTATTCTTTTCTGCAAAGCTCCTTATCTCGCCTTCGATTTTAAATGATAACCTTGCTGGATACAGCAATCTTGGTTGTAGGCCTTTATTTTTCATCACTTTGAAAACCTCCTGCCACTCCCTTCTGGCCTGCAAAGTTTGTGTAGAAAAGCCAGCTGATAATCTTATGGGGGTACCCTTGTAAGTAACTTGCTGCCTTTCCCTTGCTGCTTTAAGGATTCTGTCTTTGTCTTTAACCCTTGCCATTTTCACTATAATGTGTCTTGGAGTGGGCCTGTTTAGAATCATCCTGGTTGGAACTCTCTGCACTTCCTGAGCTTGTATTTCAATGTCCTTTGCCAGGTTAGGGACGTTTTCAGACATTATTACTTCAAATATATTCCCAATCCCTTGCTCCCTCTCTTCTCTTTCTGGTACTCCAATGATCTGTAGGTTATTGCATTTGATGTTGTCCCGCAGTTCTCTTAAACTATTTTCCACGTTTTTCATTCTCTTTTCTTTTTGTTGTTCTGCATGGGTGATCTCTGCTATTTTGTCTTCTAAGTCACTGATTTGATTTTCTGCTTCATCCAATCTGCTAGTGATTCCATCTAGTTTGTTATTTAATTCAGTAATTGTGTTCTTAAGTTCTAGCTGGTTGCTTTTCATGATTTCTCTATCCTTCTTTATATTTTCATTAATTTCCTTGAACATTCTAATAATCAGTGTTCTGAACTCTGTCTCCGATAGGTTGGTTACCTCTGTTTCCTCTATTTCCACTGATTCAGGAAGTTTCTTCTGTTCTTTTATTTGTGTTGTGTTTCTTTGTCTCCCCATTCTGGCTTACTCTTTGTGTTTGCTTCAATATAACAGATAGATCCCCCAGGTTTCTCAGTCTTTTCTGGGTAAACTTATATGGTGTGTGTCCTTTATATTTGAATTACTTGGTCTCCCTATTCTCCTGTGCTTGTATCTGAGATGTTCCTTGTGTTGTGCATCCTCACTTGTTGAAGTTTTAGTTTTGATTACTTTTGGCTTGTCAGTAGGTGGGATTGACTCCCAGATTGATTAGCTGTGAGGATCAGCAGCGTCTGCAGTTTATGAGCTTCTGTGAGAGGATTGACCCCTCTGATGAAACTTGGACCCTATGGGCCCTAGTACCTGTAGCAACTTCCTTTTGGGTGTGACTCTTGTATGTCAAACCCAGAAATGCTCTGGTTTTATCTAAAGTTGGTCTCTGGTATGATGATTCTTGTGTCTGTTTGTTTGGACCCACTGCTGCAGAGTGATTTTAGAGAATAACAGATCAATAAGAACAACCTCCGCAGCCAAAAGCAAAGGAAACCAAATGCTTGCACAAGTAAAAAAACCAACCATCAAACTACAATCAACTTGTACAGAAATATCAAATATACTAATGAAGAAAACAAACAGAAACAAAACAATAACCACACACACAATAAGAACAGAAGAGGAAACAAAATGAAATACAATATCCTAAAATAAAAAATAGAATAAACATGAGAAACCGAATAGCTATACCTAAAAAATAAAAAATAAAAATAAACTAAAATAATAATAAAAAAAGTAAGAATAAAAATTAAAGAAATAAAATTTGCAGAAAAAAGGAAAAGAGGAAAAGTATAGCAGTGAGAAGAATGAATACAATAAGAGAGAAAGTGAGGGTGTGGGAAAAAAAAGAAAAGAAAGAAAAAGAAAAAGAAAAAAAAAATATATATATATATTTGTCTACACACCCATATATATGGACATATATTCACCTATATACACCTATATATATGCCTATATTTAAAACTACAAAATGATAAGAATGAAATAGAAATAAAAACCAAAAACAACCAAGATAAGCAATCAATAAAGGGAAAACAAAACAGAATAAAACCAAACAAACCAAAAATACCCGTGCTGGTCTTGGCTAAAGTCCACCAAGCTCTCTTCAGTTTGTCTGTTGTTCAAAAATTCCTGTGCGTCTTGTGGGAACAGTAGGCCACCTGATGCCTAGCGTGATCCTGGCACTGCAGGTTTGCTGTACTTGAGTGTGGTTGTGACGTGTGATTGGTGGTTTTTACAAAGTCACTGCCTTTTTGCTTTTGCCTGTCCCAAGGCAGGCTGCACCCCCAAAGGCTCAATGAGTGTCTGTGGGCACCCTTTCGGTTGACAGCTGTGGAGAATTAAAGAATTCCTCATTACCAAAAGCCTGCTGCTAAGAATCTGTTAATTAGTGCCTCAGCAGGTGAACCTGCCCTGCCTCCCAAGCCTTGCATAAAGGTGGGGGCGGGGTAGGTAGTCTCACTCTGCAGCCTTTACTGGGGTGGAAATTCTCAACCCCCTGCAGGTAGGAATATCTTCCCAGTCTGCCCCTATTGCTCCATTCAGGAGTCAGTTTAAGACTGTCTTGGCGGGGGCCAAAGTTTGTGGGAGTGGGTGGGTTATTGGGTTTTTTTGCTTTCTGTTCAAGAGTAGAAAAAGGAAAAAAAAATAAAAAACATAAAAATAAACAAAGCCACAGTTCCAACACTGTTTTAAGCTAAGGCCATTGCCTCTTATGCTCCAGCGGAGTTCCTGCTGCTCTCCCACAGGGTCTGCCGGGGTTTAGGGAATTGCGCGCACCCTACCGTGTGGCTAAGATCCCCGCTCCGTCTCTCGGGGACCTGCGTCTCCGCCCAGCGCGCTGCGTGTCTGAGCGAGTCTTCTTTTTCCCCTGCTCCTGGGTTTAAGGCTTCTGCCTTGGAGTCGGCGAGCGCCCGCACGGTACTCCTGCTGCTCTCCCGAAGAGACTGCCGGGGTTTAAGGGACTGCGTGCCCCCTGCCTCAAGGATCAGATCCCCACTCCGTCTCTCGGGGACCTGCGTCTCCGCCCGCGTGCGCTGACTCTCCGCGCACGAGTCCTCTTTTTTCCCCTGCTCCCGGGTTTCAGGCTTCTACGCTCCGCGGGACCTGGTGGGCACAGAGACTGACCCCTGAACCGGGAGGGTGCAGGGACTGATCTTGCCCTGTCGCTGCGGGGCTCTGCACCCTGCTTCCTGGGGACCCAGCGAGCCGCGGGTGCAGCTCGTACCTCTGCACAGTCGTCTCCTCTCTCTCCTCCCGCACTTGCCCGGCCTGAGGCTTCTGCCTCAGACTGCAAACCAACGCGCTCTTGCTGAACTCTAGGTGGGCCGCGGGCCGCAGGGAGCGAGCCGGGGCAACACTCACCATGACTCAGCAGCCGCGGGTGCGGGCTGCACCTCACGTGTCTCGCCGCCTTCTTCCCCTACTCGCCCGGCCTGCCCACCTTCTAGCAATCCTTGTGTGGAACTCTTAGTTGCTCTGTGTGATGAGTAGATGTCTCTTTGAAGCGTATTAGAAGTTCAAATTGTGGATATTTCCAGGGGAGATTTCATGGAGACCTCCTCACAGCCGCCATCTTGCCCCTCCCTCCAGTCATTATTTCTTTAAATACGTTCTCAATCCCTTGCTTCTTCTCTTCTCCTTCTGGTATTCCTATATGCGAAATTGTTGCGTTTCATGTTGTCCCAGAGGTCTCTTAAACTATTTTCATTCTTTTTTATTCTTTTCTCTTTTTGTTGTTCCAGATGGGTGATTGCTGCTATTTTGTCTGCTAATTCGCTGATCCGCTCCTCTGCTTCATCTACTCTACTGGTGAATCCTTCGAGTGTGTTCTTCATTTCAGTTATTGTATTCTTTAGTTCTAACTGGTTGTTTTTTTATGGTTTCCCTTTCCTTCTTTAAGTCCTCGCTAAGTTCCTTAAACATTCTTATCATCAGTGTTCTAAACTCTGTCTCAGAAAGTTTGGATACCTCTGTTTCATTTAGTTCCATTTCTAGAGTTTTCTTCTGATCTTTTACTTGGGACATGTTTCTTTGTTATTTTTTTCGTTCTGGCTGTTGTTCTGTGAATGCTTCAATGAATTAGATACATCACCTAGAAAGGAGAAGAAAAAAAAAGAGGTGGGGGTGCTTCCCGTCCTCTTTAATCTGCAGACCACTTGCTCAGCAATAGAGAGTCTCTGGGTGACTCAGCACCAGCTTTTGGGGGAAGACCTTAATGTGTTATGCGCAAGCTCCCTCTCAGGATTGCAGTGAACTTTCCAAAATTAGCTGCTGTGTGCTCTGGAACCATGCTCACTACCAAAAAAAAAAAAAAAAAAAAAATTTACAGGTTGTTGCAGGTTGTCTGTTACTGCAACAAAACCCCTCTGTGGCCTGCGGAGATGTGGGCCAGGCACTGGGGGCTCAGGGTGCCTCTGGCAACACAGCTCTCTGTGGGTGGGGCAGGCCCCCAAGACACCACTTGATGTGGTCAGTGGCCCCCACCACGTCAGAGCAGCATGTAGTCTGCACCAGCCGTCAGTCCACAGAAACTCACCAGGGAAGCCTCAATCGGATCACTCAGGTGCACAGTTCCCTGCCCAAATCTCTCAGGAAAACTCTCCGTCTCAGCCTGTCCCTATCAATTGCCTGCAGATCAGGCTGAGCAGTCCAACAGCCAATCTCCAGCCTTGCAACTCTGCCTAAACAGTGCGGAGAGCGGGGACCCAAGGCAGCTTGCGCACTGCTGAGTCTCAGTGAACAGACTGATGCAGCTGGAGAGCACCACCCTGCGTTTCCCTAGCTATGCAGCACAAGCAGGGCGGAGGTTGGAGATCCAATGTGGCTTGCGCACTCCTGAGTCTCAGTGAGCAGTGTGATGGAGCTGGAGGGCACCCGCCCGGCATTTCCCTGGAAATGCAGCACAATCAGGGTGGAAGGCGGGGACGCAAGGCGGCTCGCGCACTCCTGAGTTTCAGTGAACAGACTGATGCAGCTGGAGATTACCCGCCCAGTGTTTCCCTGGCAATGCAGCAGAAGAAGGGTGGAGAGTGGGAATCCAAGGCCGCATGCAGACGCACACATACACGCACTCCTGCGCCAATTTCACCAGACCAATGGGATCCCAGATCTGACCCTCTGTGGGAGGGCCCAACTCTGAAAAAATGGTGCCCTCCTGTACACCACTTGTGTGCAGGCAAACAATGGTCCCAAAACCTCCAGCTTCTGCACCAAAAGTGCTCAGTTCAGTCCTTCCCCACAGGATCCTGGGCCTGGGCCACACAGCCACTCCCTCCACCAGGAACCGGGTGAGTGCTCACCAGTGAGCGAACCCGTGCACCGGCCCCACTCATTCTCTAGCCGCCCTGAGCCTCACCAAGCCAAGCAGAGAGTCCTCACTAATTTCTACTGCCAGCTATCATAGAACTCCTCTTCCTGGCAAAGCAACTCTGGGCTTGTGAGGTTGATGTGGGACCGGAGGGTCTCTCCCCAAACCAGACAAGCCTCCCCACAGCTTGGGCTTCCCTCACGGGTCTTGCCCTTTTTCGTCTGTACCCCTCTTACCAGAGTTGAAGTGGCCTTCTCTTTAGGTCCTTCGTTTAGTGGTTCTGTTCATCTAGTGTTCAGGGGATTTCCGAGGTTAAGTGTTGTATAAATCGTTTGTAATTTTGATGTGTTCTGGGAGGCAGTTCGGAAAACCTCCGTCTATTCCACCATCTTACCAGAACCCTCCCTACATATTTTCTTTTTAAAATCTTGTTATTACAGAAATGTTTAAACATGCACAAAAGCAGGTAGATCAATATATCTTCTCATGTAACCTCACCCAACTTTCCCAATTATCATCTGTATGTGTGATACATATGAGTTTTTACACTACAATAAAGTGAGAAAGCCCATAAAAACATCTTGCCATCCTCTCTCAATCATATGCTTGGTGCCCATGTCAAAGTTTTCACATTTCTTTGGTATTTCTGACTTGTGGAACACACTCATACACCACATATGGAAAGATGGTGACGAAAAAGCATGGAGCTCCTCAATGCTTTGGCAATCAGTCCTGTTCTGCCTTGTACTCAACCCCGAGTGGTCATTTGAAAGAATTTACCCCTCACGTCCACCCAAGAAGTAATCTTACAGAGCAAGCTCAGGGCACAATATTGCTGTCTTTAATCACACAGTAACTATACTAACATGTTAAAAGGATAGAAGGAGAAATCTATACAAGTTGATATCAGTTGGTATTGCTATAGATGTTTTCAAATATTTAGAAGAAAAATTTTTTAATGTCACACATTAAAATGAGCTATTAAGTTAAACACAGTAGATCAGACACACTTATCTCCTCTACTTCTCAAAATGCAATGAAAGTAAACAATCAGATGAGAAGATGCTCAACATCATTAGCTATCAGGGAAATGCAAATCAAAACCACTGTGTGAAAGCACACACACACACACACACACACACACGGCTAGAATCTAAAAAAGTCTGATAAGTGTTACTGAGAATGAGGAGAAAGTAGAAAGCTCATACACTGCTGGTGGGAATGAAAAATGGTGCAGCCACTTCGGAGAAACATCTGGTGCTTCCTCAAAATGTTCAACATAGAGTTACCGTATGACCCAGTAATTCCACTTCTAAGAATATATTCAAGAGATATGAAAACATGTCCACATAAAATGTATAAACCAATATTCTTAGCAGTTCTATTCATAGTGTCCAAAAGTGAAATAACCAAATGTCTATCACCCGATGAATGGGTAAATAAACATGGTATATCCATACAATGTGACATGTTTGGGCAATACAAAATACTGATACATGCTACAACATGGATGAACCTTGAAAACATTATGCTAAGCAAATGAAGCCAGTCACAAATGACTATGCGTTACCCCATTCATATGAAATGTCCACAGAAAGAAGTCTAAAGAGACAAAATAGATTAGTAATTGCCTAGGCCTGGGGAGAGAGGGAAGAGATGGATGATAGCCAAAGGTCATGAGGTTACTTTTTGAAGTCATGAACATTTCAACGTTGACTGTGGTGATGCTTATGTCTGTGAATGTAAAACAAACATGGAATTATATACTTTACATGGGAGAATTATGTGGTATGTGAAGTATAATTTCAATAAAGCTGTTAAAACGAGTACAGAATTTAAAAAGAGTAATTGCTTAAGAATGATAAGAAAGAATGAGCATAGGACAAAAGATGTCAACATGTTTTGGGAAAATGGAAATCCATGGAGGAGTGATAAGTGGCTGGCAGAGCAGAAGAAGCACTGACAAGAAAATTCACAACTCAGAACCCCAGAAGACGGACATGGTTGCACCAGGTAAGAAAGAAATTAGGAGTTTCATATTGTAAACATTTTCGATTTAGTGTTTGTTTTATATTGTATGTAATTTTTTAAAAATTTTCTGGAGGGGAGGGCTGCTCCCCAGCATTTTGTAACCTCCCACGGCAGTGTTAGATGCTCAGTATGCAGAGCCTCCTAGGCTTCTTGCTGGGACAGAAGCCGAGACAACTGTTTTCAAGTTGCTTTGCAGACTTCTGGAGTCTGAGTGTGGTGGTGAGGGAAGCTGTGGATTTCAAAGGCAGAAATCTCAGGCTGGGTAAAATTCAGAAAAACAGTGAATGGTACACTAAAAAAATGTACTTATTTCATAATAAATAAACTTGTGGAAAAGTTGTATGGATGATAAAACCATAAACCGTATATCCAGGTTTATTAACTAATACTTTGACTCATTTTCCATCTCTCTCCTGTCTCTGTCTCTCTGCTTCTGCCTCCTGCCCTCCTTCCTATGTTTCTCTGTATATAAGCACACATATACATGTATAAAAACTACACATACATTCCTGAGTATTCCTGAATATGTTTCATGCCCTTTCTCCTCAAATACTTCTTTGTATATTTCTTAGGACAAGGCACAGTGTCCTGTATACAGTACAGTTATTCCCTTTAGTCAATTTAAAATTTGGCATAAGAATTTTAACTAATCTCCTATTCATATATTATTTTTGGCAATTTATTGAGTAATGTCTTTTGTAACTTTTATAAGCCTCCATTACAGGCGACTGTCTAGAATTGCATATTGAATTTTGTGGTCCTGGGCTTTTTAATCTCCTTTAAACTGCATCAGTGTTTTAGCCTGTGTTTTTCATAACAAGGCCATTGTTGGATAATATAGTCAATGTTCCATTTTTATGTCCCATCTCACCTGGAAATTTCTTGGTGGAGCTTATCATACTGTGTGGAGCATATAAAATATATTACATATGTTCGATTGAGGTTTGCAAAACAAGTTGTTTACTAGTAATGACACAAACTAGGCCGTACATGTGTGAGACTGATAACAGTGAAGTGAAAAATATGTTTTTGTGTGAAACTGAGCATAACAAAATTGAGTGGTAAACACATTCACCAACACAACTTCTGGTTATCACCTAAGCAAATCCTGGCAAACAGCTTCTGGTTATCACCTCAGAAGTAAACAAGTCCAAGGAAAAGAGGATAAAGGTAAAACTCTAGAGCAATGCCATGAGTAGTCTGATTGGGAGCTCCAGCTAAGACCCTCTGTGAAGTGCAAGCCACAAGACTCCAGGACTCTCTGAAGGTCTGTCTTGCAAGACCAGCTTGCCTCAGACCCATCATGAGCCCAGTCATCTCTCCCAGACTAGGGACGTTCTCTATCTCGATCGACTCTGGGACTTGTTTTGTTATTAAATTCTATTTTATTTCATATGTTATAACCTATGTGCTTACCAGAGCATTTGCCCCTGGAGGGACATTGGTTCCCAAAGAAAGCCATGCTACTCATTCTCTCTGAACCTGTGTGTCAGTACTTTGTTCCACACTCAGATCACAAGTACCATGCAGGATGTAGGGCCCTGCTAAGGGGTTAACATCCCCTTGACTTTCAGGAAGAGCCTGAAATGTGGTGACTGCCCTTCAGGAGCTCACAACACATACTTAGACTTGAAATGATGTGTTTACCATTGTGAGTCCTAAGGATTGTAGGGACAGTCAAGACCAGATATGGCGTGAAAAAATACCAGAGAGGCAGGGATATGTGGAGGGATTTTCTGAACAGACACACCTCTGGCAGGCACAGGAGGGCCTGGAGAGGGACTGGCCTTGAAGTGTACCTTCCTACTGAGTGGAGACAATGGTGAAGCTGTGGAGGCTGGGGGAGAAGGTAAAGAAGGAGCTGTCATTACAAACCTTCCTCATACAGAAGGGAGAGGATGGGGTGTCTGGAACAAGACTGACTCCCTCATTGAGGAAATGCAGGCAAAGAAAGTGAGAAAATGACACAGGGCTTCACTTGAGCAGTTTCTAATCTAAATAGTGAAGCTCCAGGGATTATAACGGTTAAATGATTAGCTGGCACAGGGAGATGAAACAAGTACATAGACACCATCCACTTCGTTGTTTCAAAAGGTATGGAGGTCCAATAAAAGTTTTTGTGAAATTTTAGAAAGCAGATAGGAAAAAAATAAAACCTTCCATGGGAGAGTAACCATAAGTGTGATCCAAAAAAGCAAATAGGTATTGTTAAATAAATTACAGTTGTGCTCATTAGAACTTATGCTAAATAAAAGTCCAGTGCCTACATAATCAAAATGAGGTTGGTCCTGTGGGGTGTGGGCTAGCTCAGCTACAATGTAAATATTTCATGGAAAGACAGGTTTTGGGAGAGAGAAGAGAGAGAGAATAGCAGGGTGGTGCACTGAATGTGTGGAAGGGACTGAAGAGCCTGAAAGGGATGTTTGTAGAAAAAAGACGACTAAAGATTTTAAAGTCATTTGCCATGAGTCCATGGGGCTGCCAGGTTCTCATCTCCCTCTTTGTCATCCTTTCTGTTCCTTGCTACAGGCCACTCCTCTCTCATTCTTTTTGATGAATGTGGATTCTTTGGGGGAGATGTGGTGCTGGGTCTGCTACTGAGTATATTCCTGGGTTCATACAGGTAAAAACACATCATGTATACAGGTGAGCTGCAGTTGAGGACAGAGTAGAATTTGAGAGTACAAATCCACGGGCACAGCAGGATTTCAAAGAGTATGTGGGGTCCAAACAGAGATCATCAGGCAGTAAAAGGGTCTCAGGTATTATCTGGGTACCAGGCTGAATAACTAGAATATTTCACTGAGATAATACAATAAGGGATTCATATCCCTTAAGTCTCCCCTCCCCAACCCTCAAGAACCTTTGGTGTCTGTGCCACAGCTCTGTGATGTGGGCCTGGAACTCTAGTCTAGAACGTGCACTCAGTGCACAGCTGCCTGATGCAGCAATGCCCTTCCCATGATGCACATCAACTCCTTTGTCTGAGGAGCTTCACTGCACCATGGCTGAGCTCCAATTCAGCTCCCTAGGTATTCCCATCCTTGTCTTCCTGTGTGGGGTGGGCTCCTCCTTCTGTCAGTGATCTACTGCAAAAGGAATCCATGTTTCCCAGGACTTTGGAAACACAGACAGCAATCAGGTAAGTAAACCTTATCTCAGAGATATTAAATCTTTATTTCCAAACAGATGAATTCAATGCTACTAATTTTTCTCTAAACACTGCTTTAACTACATCACACGAATTTTAAGTGGTATTTTTGTTTTCATTTAGTTTAAAATTCTTTTTCCTTTTATGGCTTCTTCCTTGACCCTTGTGTTGTTGTTTCATCTCTATACATTTTGGAATTTTCCAGCTATCTATCTGAAATTGATTTCTAGTGTAATTCCATTGTAGTTTGAAAACATGCTTTGTATGACTTCTATTCTTTCACATTTGTTATGGTGTGTTTTGTGGCCTAGAGTGGTCTGTGTTGGTGAATGTTCCATGTGAGCTAGAAAGAATGAAAATTCTGTTGTTGAATGAAGTATTCTATCAATGTTAATAAGGTCAAGGTGACTGATGGTGCTGTTTAGGTCAACTATATCCTTTCTGATTTTCTGCCTGCTGAATCTGCCCCTTTCTGATGATAGTGGTGTGTTGAAGTTTCCAAACACAGTGAATTCATCTATCTCTCCTTACAGTTGTACCAGAACTTACCTCACATATTTTGACACTCTGTTGTAAGGTATGAAGGAATGCTATGTGTTGAACAATTGGCCCTTTGTTGCCTCTGTAATGCCCCTCTTTGTCACCGACAAATTCTGGTGTTTTAGAGTTTGCTTTGTCTGAATTATTATAGTTACTCCTGTTTCCTTTTGGTCAGTGTCAGTATGTTGCATTTGTCTTTCTCCCTTTACTTTTTTTTTTTTTTTGAGGGCAGTGTCACTGGCCCTCATATGTGGGATCTGAACCAGGGACGCTGGCATCCCAAGCCAGCTCTTAACCACTGCGCCACTTGGCTGGCCCTCTCCCTTTACTTTTAATCTATCTTTATATTAAGAGTGGTGTCTTGCAGACAACATATAATTGGTATCTTTATATTTAGAGTGGGTGTTTTGTAGACAACATATAATTGGATCTTGTTTTTGTATTCACTTTGACAGTCTCTGACTTTCATTTAGTGAATTTAGCCTATTCACATTTACTGATGTTTTTCATCTAGTTGGATTCATATCTACCATGCCCATAACCATCTACTTTTCATTATATTAGTTTCTTTTCTTTACCTCTCTTTCTGCCTTTTTCTTTCTTTTTTTGATTTTAAAGAAGCATTTCATATGATTCCATTTTATCTCTTCTCTCAGCATAGCAATTATTCTTCTTTAACAACTATTTTGGAAGGTAAGCATCTGCTTATTCTATCTGAACTCTCCAAGGATGACCCTTCATCTCCTTTAGGTGACATCCCAAGGTCCTGGTCCCTGAGGATGTGTGTTATTAGATAAAGTCCCTCTCAGAAAGCCAGAGCCCTTAGAGGAGAGGCTCATGAGAAGGCAGTCCGACCCTGAGACACATCTCAGGTTCCCTGCTTTGGGTGTTGTTGGGAACGAAGCAGTGATAGACCAGGGCAATGGGTGTTGTCCAATAGGTGACCATGTGAGATGTTGAGAGTCAGAATATTTATCTACTGACTTGTAAAAGGACTTTGACATCCTGTGACTCAGACTCCTCTTTGATATAACCTCTTTGAGGCTGACCAATGGTCCTCACAGGGTGGTTTTTAGAGTCACATGAAATGATACGTATGAAAGCTCTATGGGAATGAGAAAGCAACATACATCTGAGCCTATTATTATCATGGGCCATGTGACCTTGTAATCTAATTATTAAAGCTCTCCAAGTCCAATCGACCAAAGGTACCTCTAAAGAACATTCTGATTAGCCCCTCTAAGATCACTTTGTTTCTACCTTCATCATTCCCCTGTTGTCCCAGGTTGGAGAACTTACCAGCGCAAAGTAGAGGAGGAAAGGAAGGTGCTTTCTCTTCTGCAAAGGTGAATAAACCTATAAACCTCTTTTAGCACAGTCTATGAATTCCTAGGGCTTCAGTGAAGCCTGGGATGGACATGGAAGGGAAAATCCCCTGAGTCAGATTTTGAAATTCTTTGGGAGAGGGATAAAAATATACACTGTTTGCTTAAGATGTACGTTGATATGAAAAGATGGTATGCAGTATGAGGTTCTTCCTTTGTCAAGCCTCCCAAGTTCCTATATATTTGTTGTGGTCAGACTGTAGCTTCATAACTTCTGTCTGTTCTAGTTTCCTGGGCTAGTATCACGATATCATGTGCTTTCCGTCAACTTTTATGTCCAGAGCCCTTATGTGAGTTGTGTAATAGCACAGCTTATGAGGTCAATTGGCTGCCATCCCAGGAGGTCCTGGAAGATGCTATTCCTTCTGTGTCCCCATTAGCTTCTACAGTTCCTATGACTGAGTCACCATTCACTCTGTCTCCTGCTTCCTCCGTTGTATCACCAAGAGACCCAATCTTCAGTCTTCGGCCTGATCCTTTCCCACTGCCAACCCCAATTCCTTTCCCTAATCTAATGATCCCTTAACTGAATTTCTTTCACCTTCACCACCAGGTCACTCTGTGTCTCCAGAACCTTTTCCTACGTTGAAATCCAAATTCCCAGTGGACAATTCCCCACACCAATATCTTGCCTTTGCCCCTCCAGCACCACATGAACTGAGAGCATTGATCCTGTCATTCAACCGAGAACACTGTATCTCTGAATACCATCTTTTCACTTGATCCTCCCTTTTCCCAAGACGTCAACTCTTTACCAGGTTTATAACAGACTACGAATTCCTCTGTTTCATTTGCTTGTCATCACAAGCCACCAATGCTGTTTATACCACTACCACCAGACTGCTCTTTCACTGTGACTCAATCTAAGTCAATTTCTATCTTACTGAAGCCTGTTCCAGAGGATACATTTTCACATAGGACTGGTGCATTGTCCACTTAGTCTCAAAAATCAGAGGCACTGACCATTCAACCTGCCTATTGCAAACTTGACCTGTTGGCAGGTATCTGCCAAGAACATGTTCCTCTTCACCTTATCACACTCTGATTTTCAGCTAGAGGAAGTTTCCCTCCACTTCCCAGAGACCTCTCTCTGGGGAGACTCTGTTACAAAGCACATGGAGGCAAGTAGCTATTCTTTCTATGGACTTAATATCCAGTCACACTTGGAGAGACAAATAAAAAAGAGAATATTTTTTGGATTTTAGAAAAGACAAGGAGGAGGGACCATTGTCAGAACATATGTGACAGAATACTAATGGACATCCGCATTAATTTCATTGCAGGCACTTCAGATACAGGATACCACAGCTCCCCAAACTGACTGGAACATTGAAGATAACCAGAACATACTGGGTCGAAACTCTTTTATGTCAAGAATCTGTGGGAAAACTTGCAGCTGAAATATAGCTAGTTCTTCTGGGGTCTTCCTTCTTTGCACAGTGAGACCCTGGTGACCCAGATCCTGAGGTTTTAGGAACTAGCTCCCAATGAGGGTCTCCTGTGTCTTAACTGATGTTATCTGTAATGTTTCTGTGGGGGAAAATGTAGCATTAAGGATCTCCACTAACTCCACATTCCCATGTCCAACCACTATTCAATGTATATCCTCAAAATTTGCCCTAAATCATGCTCCCATTCCAGTCTATCACTCAGGGCTAGCCACAGGCCCACCTTCATTCCTAACTAATTATCTTTCCACCTTCTCTATTGCAGATTAGGGTCTGTGTGGTATCATCCCATAGATCCCTGAATCAGCTGGACTCTAATGTTGACTGAAAATCAACACTGGGAATGGCATGTGTTGCATAAGCAAAAGCAAGGCTTTTGGGAGTTAGTCGTATTCACCAAAATTCTCAAGGGGCCACTAATCCTCAAACTCCCAACTTTCCATTCATCAGCAGGTTGTCCCATGCCTGTGTCCCATGCCTCTTCTATCCATGCCATTTTCATATCACCAGTCAATTGCAGGAAAAACTGTAGCTCCACCTTCCAAGGAGGAAAACCCCACAATGCTGCCTGCACCACTGTAGGAATCTAGACTCTCCAGCAGTGATGGGCCTCAGTGTAAATTATAGGAATATCTCAGCAGATAGGCAGTCATGCTTACTTACAACTCTCTGAGCTTCAGGGCCAGAGTAGCAAGGATCTATCAAGACTGAATTGAGTCTCCCAGGAAGGTCCCATGTGAGCTTCTCAACAACATTTCCGCTATGGAAGGACATGAGGAGTAATCTTGGGAAGAGCCCAGAATCCAGCCTATAAGAGATTCTCAGAATGCTACCTAGTGAAGGGTCTGAGGGTTGCCTCAGACACGGAAAGTAACTGTGCGTGTTACTAAAGGAATTATGTAGGGAATGAATTATTAAATGTCTCAGTGAATGACATAGAGCAGAATCAAGAGAAAACCATTCTTAGATTACATCTGAGCAAGCAGTTTTGGCAGATCACTATGTGTGAAATCCTTATAGCAGTGTGTCATGAATGGCTGGCTGAGGACGATACATTGTCTCCTTCTGGGAATTTCCAGACCAATACGGAAAACACACATTATAAAAAAAACAAACTCAATTATAACCCCATTGACACCAGTGGACAGATTGTCCAGACCAAAAATCAACATGAAAACAGTGGCCTTAAATGACATATTATGCCAGTTGTATTAGTTGATATTTTTAGAGCATTTCACCCAAAAGCAGCAGAAGGTAAAGTCTTCTCAAGTGCACATGGTATGTTTTCCAGGATAGACTACATGAAAAACCACTGACAAGTCTCAGTAAATTTAAGAAGATTGAAATCATACATGACTACAGTACTGTGAAAACCGGAATACAATTATAGGAAGAAAACCAGAAAACACACAAATTCATGGAGACTGAATAACATGTTACTAAATAGCGAGTGGGTTAACAATGAGATCAATGAAGATATCAAAAGATATCTCAAGACAAATGAAAATGAATACCCAATGACCTAAAATTTTTGAGATGTAGCAAAAGTAGTCCTAAGAGAGAAATTCATAGGAATGTAGGTCTACCTAAAGAAACAAGAAAAATCTCAGTCTGTTTTTGCACCTAAAGGAAATTGTAAAAGAACAACAAAATAAGCCCAAAGGGAGTATAAGGAAGGCAAAAATAAAGATCAGAGCAGAAATAAATGAAAGAGACCCCCCCCAAAAAAAATCCAATACAAAAGTTCAAAGTAACCAAGAGCTGGTTTTTGAAAAGGGTAAATAAAATCTACAAACCTTTAGCCAGACTCATCAAGAAAAAGACAGAGAGGACCCAAATTAATAAAATCATAAATGAAAAAGGAGAACTGACAACAGATACCATAGAAACACAAAAAAAAATTTTAAGGAAATACTACGAGCAACTATATGCCAACAAATTAGACAATCTGGAAGAAATGGATTAATTTCTGGAAACATACAATCTTCTGATCAAAAAGAAACAGAAAATCTAAACAGACCATTTACTGTCAATGAAATTGAATCAGTAATCAACAGGCTCCCAACAAATAAAGTCCCAGACCAGATGCCTTCATAGGTTAATTTTAGCAAATATTCAAGAAATAATTACACCTATTCTCCTCAAACTATTCCAAAAAATCCAGAAGAAGCCTGCCAAGCTTGTTTTATGAGGCCACATTTACTCTGATCTCCAAAACAAAGACATTATTAAAGAAAGAAAACCATAGACCGATTTCCCTAATGAACATAGATGCAAAATCCTCAACAAAATATTAGCAAACCGAATTCAGCCATACATTAAAATGATTATACACCACGATCAAGTGGGATTCATTCTTGGTATGCAAGGTTGGTGCAATGTCTGCAAATCAATTAACGTCATACATCACATTAACAAAATGAAAAATAAAAATCACATGGTCATATCAATAGACACAGAAAAATCATTTGACAAAATATATCCATTTATGATCAAAACTCTTAGCAAAGTGGACATAGAGGGATCATATCTCAACACAATAAAGGCCATATATGATAAACCCATAGCTAACATCTTACTCAATGGGGAAAAATCTAAAAGCATTTCCCTTAAGATCAGGAATAAGACAAGGATTTCCACATTCACCAATTTTACTCAACGAAGTACTGGCAGTCTTAGCCACAGCAGTCAGGCAAGAAGAAGAACTAAAAGGCATTCAAATTGGAAAGGAGGAAGTAAAGTTGTCATTATATTCAGATGACATGACACTATACACAGAGGACACCAAAGATTCCACCAAAAACTATTAGGTCTGATAAATAGATTTAATAAAGCAGCAGGGTACAAATTAATATTCAGAAATCAGTTACATTTGTACACACTAATAACAACTATCAGAAGGACAAATTAAGAGAACAATCCTATTTGCAACTGCCTCAAAAACAAACAAAATACTTAGGAAGAAATTTAACCAAGGAAGTGAAAGACATTGAAGACAGAAATTAAAGAAGGCACATACATCTGTAACTAATAATAGTAATAAAGTTAAAAAATTAAATAAATAAATAAAGAAGGCACAAATAAATGGAAACATATGTCCTGCTTATGGATAGGAAGAATTAACATAGTTAATATGTCCATGCTATTTAAGGCAATATATAAATTCAACACAATCCCTATCCAATTACCATTGATAACTAGAGCAAATAATCCTACAATTTATATTGAATCATAAAAGACCCTGAATAGCCACGGCAATCTTGAGAAATAAAAACAAAGTGGGAGGTATCATGCTACCTGACATCAAATTATACTACAAGCCTATAGTAATCAAAACAGCATGGTATTGTTATAAGAACAGACACAGTGATCAATAGAACAGAATAGAGATCCCAGATATAAATCCATTCTTATATGGCCATTTAACCTATGACAATGAAAGCAAGAATTTACACTGGGGTAAAGACAGTCTATTTAATAAATGGTGCTGGGAAAACTGGACAGACACATGCAAAAAATTGAAACTGGATCACCTTTTTATGCATTATACAAGAATAATTTCAAAATGGGTCAAAAACTTAAATGTGAGACCCAAATCCATAAAACTACTAGAAGAAAATATTAGAAGAAAATTTTCAGACATTACCCTTACTAATATGTTTACTCATGTATCTCTTTGGGCAAGGAAAGCAAAAGGAAAAATAAACATGTGGGACTACATCAAACTAAAAAGTTTTTTCACAGCAAAGGAAACCATGAATAAAGGAAAAGACACCCTACCGAGGGGGAGAAGATATTTACCAATGATATATCGATAAGGGGTTAATATCCAAAATTTATAAATCTCATACCACTCAATACCAAACAAACAAACAACCCTATTAAAATATGGGCAGAGGACATGGGGAGACATTTGTCTAAAGAGGAAATATAGATAGCCAAAAGATGTGAAAAGACGCTCAATGTCACTAATCATCAGGGAAATGCAAATAAAAACCAAAATGAGGTACCTCCTCACTCCTGTCAGAATGGCAATCATCAGTAAATGAACAAACAACAAGTACTGATGAGGATGTGGAGTAAAGGGAACCTAGTGCACTGTTGGTGGGATTGCAGATTGGTGTAGCCACTATGGAAAACAGTATGGAAGTACCTCAAAAAATTGAAAATGGTAGGATGTATTTTCACTCTCATTTGTTTCTATGTACCTTTTGATGTGTCCTCTTATTTCTTCTTTGACCCAGTCATTCTTTAAAAGTATGTTGTTTAATCTCCACATATGAAAAAATGCTCAACATCACTAATCATCAGAGAAATGCAAGTAAAAACTACAATGAGATATCACCTCACACCAGGTAGAAGGGCTATTATTAACAAGACAAATAATAACAAGTGTTGGAGAGGATGTGGAAGAAAAGGAACCCTCATGCACTGTGGGTGGGATACAGATTGGTGTAGCCACTATGGAAGGCAGTGTGGAGGGTCTTCAAAAAATTAAGAATAGAATTACAATATGACCCAGCAATCCTCCTGAGTTTCTACCCAAAAAATCTGAAAACATTTATCTGTAAAGATATATGGGCTCCGACGTTCATTGCAGCATCGTTTATGGTGGCTATTACATGGAAACAACCAAAGTGTCCTTCAATAGATGATTGGATAAAGAAGATGTAGTATATATACACAATGGCATACTATTCTGCCATAAGAAAAGATGAAATAGTGTCATTTGTGAAAACATGAATGGACCTTAAGATTATTATGCTAAGCAAAATAAGTCAGACAGAAAAAGTCGAGAATCATATGATTTTACTGATATGTGGTATATAAAATGGAAAACAATGTAGGAACAAGTCAAACAAATGAAGAAACAAAAACTCATAGACACAGACAATAGTTTAGTGGTTACCAGAGTGCAAGGGGGGGAGAAGGCTAGTAGCTGAGGGTACAAGGGATCAAATATATGATGATGGAACAATTGACTCTGGGTGGTGAACACACAACATGATATATAGGTGATGTATTACAGAATGGCACACCTGAAACCTATGTAACTTTACTAACAATTGTTACCCCAATAAATGTTAGTTAAAAATAAATAAAAAATGGAACTACCTCATGACCCAGTAATTCCACTTCTGGATATCTATCCAAAGAAATCCAAAACTATAATTCAAATAAATATATGCAGCCCTATGTTTATTGCAGCACTATTCACAATAGCCAATATATGGAAACAACCGAAATGTCCATTGAGAGATGGTCAGATGAAGAAACTTTGGTACATTTATACAATGGATATTACTCAGCTATAAAAAAGAATGAAATCTTACCATTTGCAACAACATGAATGGAGCTTGAGAATATTACGCCAAGTGAAATAAGTCAGACTGAGAAAGACAAACACTATATGATCTCACTTATATGTGGAATCTAAAAAACACAAGAAATGAGCAATCAAAACAGAAAAACACAGAAATGTAGAAAAAGAACTGCTGGTTGCTATAAGGGAGAGAGGTGGGGATGGGAGAAGAGGGTGAAGGTATTAGAAAGAGCAAATTAGTAGACACAATACAGTCATGAGGATATCAATTACAGTATGAGAAATATAATCAACAATGTTGTAAAGGTTATGTAATGTGCCAGATGGGCCCTGGACTTATCAAGGGGATCACTTCATAAATTGTGTAGATGCATGACCAATGAGGTATACAACTGAGCTGAAATAAAATAATATTTTATGTCAAATATATATATCCACAAGAGGTGTATAGCATAAGTAAGATAGTCAATACTATTGTAAAACGTATATAAGATGTCAGAGGGGTAGAAGCTTGGGGAGGGGGGTTATCACTTTGTGAGGGGTGTAAATGTCTACTATGTTGCTTTGTACACCTGAAACTGATTTAAAAATAAAGTTGTAAAAGAAAATTTAAAAAATAAATAAAGACAAACACAATGATAGGCAGAGTTTACTGTCAGATGACTATTCTAGAGCTTTCTTTTCCTGATCCCAACACCCAAATGCTAGAAGACCAAAATAAGTTTTCACCAGAGTCAGAGCTGGTGCCTAGCACTCAAGGTTATTGAATCCATAAACTTGTATCATTGAGAGAAACTAAAACATGGCCTCTTCCCCATTTTGACTTTCCCTATTCAGCCACTCATATTTCTGGGGTAGAGTCCAAAGCTGAAGTTTTCAAGCCCCTTGAGGGAAACTCTAAAATGTCTCAGGGAGACCATGGGAGAACAACAAATTCAGTCTTCCGAATTGGCTGGAGTGTCCTCTCTTGGCTTCCTCATCTGTTGGCATTGAAGAACAGGGGGTCCTAAAACCATCACATGCTGATATGGACCATATGTTTGCAAAGGGTTTCCAGATACCTGAGCATGACAGACATACTTTTCAGGCCCTCATACACAGACAAAGGGAGTAGGAGTGAGACTGTACTACACAACAGATGTGCACCCCAGAGGTGCCCATGAAGCAAACTGGGGCTGGGCCTGAGCCAAGGGATGAGAATGTAAGTGTTCATGACAGAGCAGAAATGATTCAGGCCCAAAGGACAATGGAGAAGAATTCAGGACATTTTTGCCTGTCCAACATGTCCAGGGAGATATTCAAGGCCGAGGAGCTGCGTGCTCTTAAATCACTATCTTGTGACATCTTGACCACCAGGGAGCTGGGAAGCTCTAAAATGACAAATGTGAATATGAGTAAAGTAGAATCTATTCTGACCACTGAATATCCCTCACCAAAATATCATTTCCAGAAGATTCAAAGCTCTCAGAACCGAGAAACAGGTCCTCGGTGAGTTCAAGTTTAAATTGGAGAGCAGAGAGCATAGTCAGGCCCAAAGCTGTGAACTTGACTTCAGACAGCTTCCCTTCCATGGCCTTGCTGACTCAGTGCCATAGCCTCTCCAGTGTGGATGTGGGAGCTTCCCAGGTGCCGTGAGTCCACTTGGAGGACAGTGGGGTCACTGCACAGCTGAGGCAAGAGCCCTGGGTCTCTAAGCGTATTCTTGGGAAGTGCCAGGATGACCACGTCCCATCAGTTGCAAAGAAAGTGAGACCTGGGGCTCCAAAGCAGGAGAATGTGGAAGTGAGGATATAGAATAGACATCTAATGCCAGAAAGTAGAGCCATCATGTTGAGGACAGGGAATTGGAGAGCTTTGCCCCGTTCCCATCACAGAATGAACAGTTTCCTCCTGATAGTTACTTCATATGAGGCAATTTATTTTTTACTGGATCAGTTCCAGGAGAAAAATCAAAGGCCAGAAATGTCCCCACCAGCAAGCCCAGGTGCGGTCAACCTTTGCACAGCACCAAGACCCAGCTGAAAGTGCAGTGATCTTTGTGAGTTGTTGGCCTCCTGAAGCTCATGAGCACATGCCAACCACTGGTAAGATTCTAGAGGTAAAACTGGCACTTGGGTATGGAGTTGAGACCTGGGAGGTAAATCAGCAGAAGAAGGAACTGCTGGCCCAGGTACAGCCTGACAAGGGACATCCCTCCATCTATGAAGCTCTCTGTGATCCCCAGCTAGAAGGATGGGCAAGTCCCCAGTACGGCATCCAAGAAGCTGTCTTATAGATGTTGTAAGGAACAGAGTCAGAATCAGACATCCCCAGAAAGCTGTGGCCTTCAACCACCAGCAATTATGCCAGAGTCATCACCCATACTTAACATCCAAGGACACTGTGCCCCATGAAAAACCCACATGCATACATGAAGTATTCCAGGTCTTTTCAGCAATGCTCACCCCTGATGAAGGCACTGTGTTCAGAGATTGGACTCTTCTATTTAAACAGAAAATGCTTCCCCAGCATCTCCAGGAAGAAAACATTTCTCCAAAGAAATCACTTATTCCCTGTAGAGAAAACCTTGCAGTTTTCAAGATAACGTATCTTCTGTGAGAGCAATCTCAATTTGAATCCTAGCCCAACCAAAGATGTTGAATCCTTCTCAATAAACATTTCTTCTAATGAGGACTCGTGTTCTGTGAACTGCACTGGGGTGTAGGCTTTCACTATTCCTTGACTTGTGCTTAGGGAAAGGAAGGAGTTCACAGCTCTTACAGATTTCCTCTTTGGTTTTCTAAAAGATGGCCACTCCCTTGTAGACAGCGTGACAGTGACCTTCTCAGTTTCATTCTTGGGTCCTTTATATGACCCTGCTCAGATGTCCTCTAGTAAAAATACTTTATTTTTCCATAAAACTATAAAACGTTTACACTACAAACTTTCAGGCCATTTCTAACTGAGCAAAACCCATCAAGCCCAGAAGTTGGCTCAAATCTCTTACCTGTTCCCTCGTCTTTACCACTATATAACGGTGCAGGGTAGGATGAGGTATCTTGGTGTAATGCAGCCAGAATTCCGTTTTGTTGCTGCCATAAAGTTTTGGAAGAGGAAGTGGGGAATGAGAGTGAGTAGGCCCTTAGCTTAGTGGCAGGGAAAACCCTTCCTCTTGGACATCTTGATTATAAAATATATTGCCTCTCTCCCTCAGGAAGTTTGGGTAGACCATGTTCCCCTCTCCTTATTGCACTCTAATGAAAATGGGTAGCAGGTCACCCTTTCGCTCTCCTTTAACCTTCATGGAGCAGGAGGCAGGACAGAACATGCAGCTCTGAAAAGGCCCTGGGATACAAATATTTTTCTGAAAACGGTGGCTTACTTTCATTTAGAAAATAGTGCTGATTCCAGAGTATCTCACTGGTGGGCAGTCATGGATTAGAGTGTGCATGGATGAGTTTTGTGATTGTGGACACTGCGTTGGCCAGGGTAGGGTCTAGGAAGTGGGTGGGTCCAACTGCAGAATCTGTTACAAGTGTGGTGTTAATATATCTGGAAGGCACATTCTGAGCTAGGGAATGAGGTTTTCCTGTTTTGAGAGCATCTTACACAATGGGAAGCTGATCCTCAGAGAAATCTCTTTACGGTGCCTAGCTTGACAGAATCACTGCAAGACCAAAGATCAGCTGGCCATCCCTTGTAGGAATGGTGACCAGGCAGCTACTCATAATTTGGGGATAAAGGAGACAGGGAGTAAGGAAAATATAATGGAGAATGTCTCAGGAAGGAAGAACAAAATGAGGAAGAAGAGAATGGCCTCACCTTTACTACTGATGACCCCATCCTGGCCATCTATTCCACCTGACACTTACCTTGGCCTCACCTCCTGGACACCAGTCAGGGCTTGGTAGAGCACGGTTACACTACTTCAGCATAAGAGTATATGGGATCATCACTGAGCATGAAGATGATATCTCCAGAGATATCCTCAGAGAGCTTGTTCTCTTATTTGGGGTCTGCCTTCCCAGCCTTGTTACATCATACACCAAGGTTACTTTTGGTTACATTTTGAGGTGCTTTAATTATCTCTTGGTATGTAAGTGGTATCCCAAATGGAGTGACTTAAAAGACACATATTGATTATCTCACAGCTTTTGTCGGTCAGGAATCCAGGCCAAGCATAGTTGAATTCCCTGCTTCAGAGGCTCTCACAAGGCTGCAACTATGGTGTCAGCAGGGGCTGTAGTTTCATCTGAAGGCTCAACTGGTGAAGAACCCACTTCTGTACTCAACTATATAGCTGTTGGCAGGATGCAGTTTCTTGAGGCCTATTGGCCAGAGATCCTCAATTCCTTGCTGGCTGTTGGCTGGCGCTGGCTGGAGGCTACCCTCAGTTCCTTGTCACGAGGGCTTCTCGAGTATGACAACTTGTTTCATCAAAGTCAGAGAGTCTGCTAACAACACAGAAGTTAAGCTTTTTATAAACTAAAAATAAAAATGACACCCTATCCCCTTTTGTTTATATTATCAGTCAGAAGCAAATCACCAAGATCAGCCTACACTCAAGGGGAAAGGTAATTACACATGGGTGTCAATATCAGGAGGTGAAGGAACGATTGGAATTTTCTTAGTTTCAATCATTGGAAACCCCAATCAGTTCACTGAAGCAAAAGTAGCCACAGGTAACAAGTGGATCTTTGCCCTCATCCATATCCATGACATCAGGGTCAAACTGTTTAATTGCTAAGTGGAATGAAGAGAATAACATCAAAATGATTGGACAATCCAAAGAAGAAGGAAAAGGTGGCATGGAGGTAGAGGTGGTGTGAGGTCAGCTCCCCAGAGGATGACAGAGGGACTATTGAGAGAAGGTGAGTGAATGCTGGTGCCAAAACAAAAACAAAAATAAAGCAGATGTCTACATCCTCTTTCTTACTGCCCCATCTCTGCCTTCTTGCCCAGAGGCATGCCTATTGACTGGAGATTAAAGTTGCAGGGAATGCTGATTCTGTGAAGAACTTGGGAAAGTGGTGGGATGGAGCCCAGGACAGAAAGTTGAAGTGGGAGGAATCAGTCACAGGTCCCAACATCCAGTGGATAGACCATCCATCAAGCTGGCCTCTCACTTCCCCTTCTTATTTCAGAGACCTTTACCCCCATTCCAGTTCAGTTATGGTCATATCCTACAACTTATCACCAGGAACACCTCTGCCTTCTGAAAAAAATGGTATGATACTCCACTCTTTATGCTTTATTCTTTCAGCTTATGCTCTTTGTATTACAATCCCTCAGCCTCTTCAGGAACTACAGGCCACTTCATTTCTTCTCTCTGTTCATCTGACACTTTGTCTCTTCATTTCCTTTCCAAGGAAAACTTCCTGGTCCATCACTTAAACTGAAACCGAAATAGCTCTACTCTAAAGAACCTACGCCACTCTCCTTACATCAGTCCTGACTGAAAAAATTCATCTTTGTCTTTTGTAGACCTGTCTTCTAACATGGGGCTAATTCATCTTGGACAAAATCATACAATAAGTATGTTTGTAGCACCATAAATGTATGTTTTACAACTAATTATCAGCCCCATTACTGCCTAAAAAAATCCATTCATTCCTTCAGTGCTTCTTGTGTACTGGGAATTCATTTTTTTAAGCACTTTGGACACACCCAGTGAAGGATACAAAACCTGCTGTCTTGGTTGAGTTTATATGATTGTTGTCTTTTCCAATTGTCTTGCCAAATACTTAAAACAAAATTCACCATCCTATCACTTCTCTACATTTCTCACTCGTTGATCATGTTATCATGTCATCTGGACCACCGTAGGGGAATGAGAAGTCATCAGATGGGTCTTTTCATTATAATAACTTCAAAACAAGAACAAAACCAATCGTGTCTTTCTTTTCCTTCCCATTATGCTAAAAGTTTTCCCTTAGATGTGTTTCTCCTCCTCCCCAGCTGAGACCTTTCCTTGCTTTCCAACTCACAACCGTTTTCACACCATGGGGGATATTTGGCTTCATTATCTACCTTCCCAGAGGACGAGGACTGTTCTTACCTCATTGTAGCCTGGTGCACGTAGTGCAGCTCAGAAACCTCTCCAGGAACATGTAAGGGATTTCTCAGGGGAGGCTCTGCCCAGCGTGCTTAGTCCAATGTGCCCAAGGAGCCCACCAGGCTTTGGGGGCGGGGCTACAGCCACAGGCGGGGCCTAAGAGACTAAGAGGTTTGGCGTATTAAGGACTGCCCCAGATGGCTGGGCGTCTGACCTCGGACTTCTTGGTCATACTTCCATAGCTTCTGGAAGATTAGAGTTGAGATTTAACTCAAAGACAAGATCTGAGGAGGGTTTCTGGACTCCCAGGTAATCTCCCCACTGCTCTGCCTGAAGGATCCTTCCCTCCAACCGCCATTTCCATCCCCAACTGCCTGGCCTCGTGCTCTCTCAGCCCAGCCCCCAGTTCCCGCGGGAGTTCATGCCGCCCCAGAAGTTGCTCAGACGTGCTCGCGGTGCTGCACCTGATGCCACCGGCCCCTTCACAGTGGGCACCTCACGGGAACTCCACCAAGGCGATCATAGTAATGAACACAGAAAAAATATGGACAGCTGTGAAGGCTTCACTTTGCACTGGGTGCCTGGCCTTGCACAAATAAACTAAGTCTCAGATCTCATCTATTGTGTAAGGAGATACTAATGTGGACTAACAGGGTTTGTCCTGAGAACTGGAAGGAACTAATGCAAAGCATGAAATAGAATTAAGAGCCGATGTCAATGAGGGGGCTGGGGTCCTTGATGCAGTTAGCGCATGAGTCTTGCCAGCTCCCAGAGAGTCCAGTGCCAGGGGCGTGCCTGCACAGGTCAGAGGGACAGTGACATGGCAAGGTGCCCCCCCGCCAGTCCCACACTAAATGAAGAAGTCGTCGTCTCTGATTCTCTGCAGGACCAGTAACCCAAAGATGGATGTTCACAGTCCTTTGTTTATTGTTTCAGAGGCGCCTAGAAGAGCTTTATTTCCCCTGGGACCCATCAGTGAATCTAGTAGGAATGGTTCCTGGGAACCCCAGGTAAAGGCCTATGAAGTCATAAGTGTCAGTGGGCAGAGAAGGCAGAGGCAGAACCCTTGTCATGCCCTGCAAGATGCAGGACAGCAGCACATGAGTCTCTCCAGATGGCCGGCTTTTTACAGGTAAGAAAATCCCAGGCAATAGCCTTCAGTTGCAGTTATTGCTAGGTTGGTGCAATTACAGTGGAACTACTGTGTGTCATGGTCCTGTGTTAATAAGGAACTGTCACCATGTTTATCATAGTAAGAGGTGGAAGAGAATCCATTTTGTGACTGTTTCTCTCATTAGAAAATATCATTTCCTGAATCTGAAAGTCGTCAAAGTACTAGGAAGAGCCTTCAAAACAATTCCTGTTAACTTTCTGATGCATTTTTTTCCAGATTTTGTTATTCCTATATTTACATTGCTTAAATAAAATGTGCTTAAAAAGAAAATCGCATGCTAAATAAATATTTTATATCATTATAAACTTTGATATACAACATTTTTAATGATGATATCCTAGAAGTGGTAGAATATTACATTCTACTTTTGTTGACATTTGGGTAGTTTCTAATTTTTTGAATTTTCAATATTTTGCTTGTCATGTTTGTTCATAATTATAGATCATAAACTGTTCTATGCTAAGTAGCATAAAGCTTTTCCTTGATGCGTGCTTACGTCTGTATTTTGTCTTAGGCTGAATGATTTTCTCTGTCTCCAGTCCTCCTTAGACGAGTCAGCCCCTCATGTGGTTAGCTATATAAAGTCTAGTCCTGAGTTTCAAGCCAATGAAACCAAGTAATTGCTCAACATCCTCAACTTACAATCTACCAAACTTAATGCATTATCTTCTCTGCCTTCAACTTTCTCTTCCTCTTATCTTCCCAGTATCAATTAGTAGCACCTGGACACAAGAGCCATTCTGTACTCCTCCCTCCTCATTTTCCGCATAGCTTGTCATTTTCTCCACGATGAGATGGACAAATATGCTGGGCAGAGAAATCTTAAAGTTCTCACAGTTCACTACATCCCCCCAAAATAGATTGTAAGATTTTTTAGAACATGAGATGTCTTTTTGAAATTAGTTTTTAATTATATTAAATAATATATGTTCGCATTATCTGAGTTAGAACTGAAATATTCCCATTATGATTAAATATCCAAGACATATATAGATGTCTAACAAACATAATGAAAGGTATTCAATTACTGAATATCAGGGAAATGAAAATCGAAAGCATAATGAGATATCACCTCACACCTGTTAGAATGGCTATTATCAAAACGTCAACAAATAAGTGTTGGCAACAATGTGGAGAAAGGGGAACCCTTGTGTAATGTTGGTGAGAATGTCAATTGGAGCATCCACTATGAAAAACAGTTTGGAGATTCCTCAAAAAGATACAAATAGATCTACCATATGACCTAGCCAATCCACTTCTGGGTATTTATTAGTAGAAAATATAAACACTAATTCAAAAATAAATACGCAGCACTATGTTGATTGCAGCATTATTTACAACAGCTAAAATGTGAAAGCAACCTAAGTGTCCATTGCTGGATGAATATTTAAGGAAGAAATGGTACAGCCATAAAATAGAATGAAATTTTTCCATTTGCAACAATGTGAATGGACCTGGAGGGTATTATGCTAAGTGAAATAAGTTAGACAGAGAAATACAAATATTATAAGATTTCACATGTATGTGAAATCTAAACAAAATAAATGAACAAACATAACAGAAACAAACAGATTCAGAGAACAAATTGTTGGTTGCCAGAAGGGCGGGGCTTGGGAGTAAGGTGGGTGAAACAGGTGAAAGGCATTAAGAAATATAAATAGGCAGTTAAAAAGTAGTCATGGGATACAATATTATACAACATCAATTTCAGGTATACAGTGCAGTGATCAAGCCTCTACTCCATCCATGAAGTGGTCTCCCTAACAAAACATGTGACCATCTGACACCCCATAATATTGTATGCCAACTGTAATTGAATATATAGACAGTCACGGGATGTGGATTATATGGTGGAAGGGAGTCAAAGGAATTGTAATAGATAGTATGATATGGGGGGAAGGAGTGGGAGGGGAGAATTGGGGGAGGGGGGTTTTCACTTTGAGGGGTAAAAAGTATAACTATTGCACTTTGTTGTACACCTGAAGCTAATTAAAAATATATATAAATAAATAAATTGAAAAAAAAAGTAGTCATGGGGATGTAATGTACAGCATAGTGAATATAGTCAATAATATTGTAATAACTATGAATGGAGTCAGATGGGTACTAGACTTACAAGGTAGATCACTTCATATGTTATATAAATGTTTAATCACTATGTTATACACCTGAAGCTAATATAATACTGTACATCAACTGTAGTTGAAAAATTAAGACAATTGCAAAATAAATATAAAAATAAAGATTCCCCCTGATCACTCCCTCCTAAGAGGTAAAACACTATGATCATAATTACCTGTTTGGGATACATTCTGTGCTGTGCATTTACCTAGCATATATACAGTTTATTTACTGATTTTACATAAAATGGTATCATGTTGTGCACATTGTCTTTAGCATGTTTCTTGTACTACACAGATATCTTGTCAACCTACCTCTAACAGCACATAGATGCATCTGATGCCTTATAACCACTGTAGAGTATTTCTTTAAATAGACAGTCAGAACATTCAGATTGCTGCACATCTGTGTCCTACTTTTCATTATTATGAATAATGCTGCCATGAACATCTTTCTACATGCCTCCATGCGCATACTTTCAAGTACTTCTCTAGAGTATGTGCTGAGAAATTGGTCACACTGTTTTGGGTCAGATGGTCCACATTTTTAAAAGCATGTATTCACTTATTTAAAACATTCAATGAATAAATTTTTTGAATAGGAAGTAAATGCACATGATAAAAACAAAACAAAACACTGAAAAGTTGTATAGCAAAAGGTAGTGTTTTTTAGTCTGGAACAGTTCCTCAGTTGATGCTTGATTTTTCTAAGTGTTAAATATTATAAGCTAGCTGTTTTGTGGTATATCTTTAAATTTGGGTTTATTCAATATTTCCTCATGTTTAGTTTTAGGTTATATGTCTTTGGTAGGATTAGCCCCCAAGTGAGGCTGACTTTTTTTTTCACCCTGCATTATTTTCATTAACCCCATTACTAATGATGTACATTTTAAGCATGATTAAGGTGTTGTCGGCCAGACTTTTGTACTGTAAAGTTCTCTTTTTTTCTTTTTTAATACTGTTTGGTATAGTGGTATTGTGAGACAAAATATTATAAATATATACTAAAAATATTATAAATATATAAATAAATATTACAAAATATTATACATATAAATTCATTAATTCACTTATATTCAGATGAACGCATGGTATTCTATTTTATTTATTTAATTATAGTCTGTTATCAATATTTATTTTGATATTCATATTGTTACAGGTTTAGACAGTGGGAGTCACGTTAAATTGCCTTCTGAGTTCTTTTGACATGTCTCCATCATTTGTTTAACATTTTTGCACTTTCTCATACAACGCATGTCAGGACCAGCTTGTCTTTTCCCTGCACCTGTGTCGTAGAATCTAAGCTCTCTGGGGGACTGAGGTTCATTTAGCAAATACTATTTTCTGATAATGCTTTGTAAGAGCTTTTTAAAATGTGGACACCAGATTACAGACTAGAGTATCTGGAATCTATAATTTTGAAATAGTGCTTCTCAAACTGCAGATTCTGACCCATTTGTGAATTATGAAATAATTGTGGAGGTTGCAACAAACATTTATAAGACAATGAAACAAAATGGAATAGATAATATTAGAGTATATTATATATAATAAGGGTCAGCAATTCCATAATCTTTTTATTAGTTTTTTTTGCATGTCTTTGTATACTGATCTATGATAAAAATTATTTTATATATATTTTTGTGAGTCTCTGTCAATAAAGTTTGAAAACCACTGCCTTGAATTTAAAGCTACCTCAAGCAATTTTACAATATGAAGTTAGAAAGGAAGCCCCAACAATACATTTAGAATATAGAAGTGTAGATAGCTTTTCGTTACATATCTTAAAGGGACAGGCAGGTGACTTTTGCCTGAGAAGCAGAGCCCTGGAATGTCTAGGCATTTTTCAAAGGGCTGTGATCCAGTTATCCCAATGAATAGTAGCAACCTGAATGCTATCTGCCAGAGATGGTCTGAGGTAGCAAGTTACTCATCTAATCTGTATGCTGCTATTGTACCATTGGGTAGGCTGTTGAAAGTACTTCGTTTACCCTAAACAGATTCAGAGGACCCGGTTTTCCAAGGTTTCATTTGCCAGGAAGATGGCATCACATTTCTCCCCTATTAGTGAGAAAGGTACCTGGCTTGGGAAACAGGAGAACTCTAACTTTGAACTCTCCTCTTTGCTAGAGAACCCCCTCCCTTTCTTTCCCACTGGGTCTGGGAAGATGGAAAGCATCATTGAAGGGTATTTGTGTTTTAGCCATACCATGTGAGTCTGTCCTTCTGTGTGAAGGCCTAGTCATTCTGAGGAGAGCTCTGTCCCTGGAATTAGAAATTAATGCTTAATCAGAGTAATGCAGTGTCACATTTTCAATCTGCTAATGAGCTTTGGACAGAGACGGTGCATCTTTCTCTAGTTGATGGATGCCCCTTTTAGAGGATATATGATATCCTCACTCAGCTGGATGAACACACTTCAGAACCAAAAAAATCCCCAGGGCAGGAGGATCGCCTTACGTTTTCGGCTCTTGCCTCTTTAAGTCGCCCAGTGTTTCCCTTACAGTCTACCTCCTCTAGCTCATTAAAATGGGGGGTGCCTATTAAACTCATTATTGGAATCAAACTGATTGTGTCTCTTAACTTTTATCATCTAACTAAGTATATTTTTGTTTGTTTGTTTTCCTTTCTTATAAAGCCCTGACCTGAATCCTTTACTCATCTTTCATAAGACTTATTTTCTTCTTCTGCAGAAAATCAACCAGGTTATTTCATCACTGTCCTTCTCCCTCAATCTCTGTCAATCTTTTACTTTTATTGAGGTTTTTGTATATTTATACTCAGGCGATATTCAGCAAAGATGGACTAATTCATTACATGGGGCAATTTTTTTTGCATGGGTTATTTTTAAGAATAGAAATTTTCAGGTAACTTAAACAAGGTAGATACATTTGTTACCAACATTAGAAGCTCATTCTGAAATATTTTTCTACAGCTCAAATGTGGCATCAGGCCCTATTGAAGAGAAAGAGCCTGATTATCAGTTGCCTTGAAGACCCTGAGATTGTCCTTAATAGCAGTGCTATGGGAGGGTATGAAGCACAATCTCAGTCACCCCAGTGTGAGATTCAATGGGGAAAGTGAGATGGTTGCCAAAGCACTAGAATTTTTTCTATCCTGAGCACCTCCTTGGGTTTAAATTCTTACAATCACAGAATATAGGGAAGAAGAAACTTGGTGTTCATTTAACTGTCTCATGTTACAAGCCAGGAAATTGAACCAGTTATGTAGTTCGTTACTTGGACTCAGCCAGTTTTAGAAAGGATGCAAAAGTGAAATACTGGAGGTGCCAAAAAAATACGCATTTTAAGACAGGAAAAACTATTAAAATTGTAATGCTCAAGATATACCAATAACAAAAGATAAATATGAGTCACTTTTGACCTCTGCAATTATAAGAGGTACCCAAAGTGGTTCCCATCAGTGTCCAGATACTTCTGATTATAGCAAACTACTGCTTGAGTAAAGTTGACCAAAGTGTCCACTTGTATACATTTTTTTTTGATATTCCTGGTATTTGGACACACTCAGGCAGTGTACTAACCAGCACTGAATGACTGGTTGGTGGTGGGCTGACAGATTGGTTATGGGGTAAGAGGAAAATTAAAAGATGGTGCTGGACACCCATATGTGGGTGTCTTGTGCTTTGACACCCATGTGTGTGGGAGGCATTCATTTTGAAGGAGGACTGCAGATGAAAAGTACATAGAAAGATTATGAGTTCAGTCTGGGAACATTGCATTTTGTATGCCTTTGTAAAATGCAAGACAATATATTCCAAATGAATATACACAGGAGGAAAACCATGAGACTATTGAGTTATGGAAGTTTAGTCAAGACAGTATCTCCAAGGGAAAATTATCATCCAGATCTGCTCTAAGGCCAAGTAAGACAAAGATGGAAAGGTGTCTGTTAGGTTTAGCTATAAGGAAGTTGTGGGTGACTTTGACAAGTGATGCTTCAGTGGAGTGGCGGGCCTAGAAGCTGGACTACAGTGGGCTAGGAAATGAGCAGGAGGTGAGGAAGTAGGAAAAAGGAATGTAAGCAACCTTCAAAGAGCTTGGGACAGTCAAGGGGTGAGGAGAAATAGGGCAGTCCCTGCAGGGAAGATGTGTGTGTGTTTCTGCTTGTTATCTGATATGGGAGACAGTTGGATGTGTGTATTGTTGATGGTAAGAGGCCAGTTTTTCTATTGAAGTAATTTTTCTTGTCTCTGGCTCCTGCTTTCTCTCTAAACTTCTGTGTAGTCCCTGTAAATCTCTGAGCAGATCTTTTAAGAGCATAAGAATTATCTCTTGCTAATCCATTATCAACTAACTTTCAACAACCAGCTTTTGTTACCTACTCATAAACCCACATTCTCCTCTTACTATTATCCAGTTGCTCTACTCACGTTAGATAAAAATATATCTCATATTTGTTAATAGAGGTAAAAAGAACAAAAACAATCTTCCCACATTTCAAATTGGCCTGCATTGGAGTTCAAAATGAGAAATCAACAATTTAGACCGAATTTAGACCGATTTTAAAGATTTGAGGAAATGATCTAATTATACCAATCACACTTTGAGTTACTGACTTTATATTTCCCTATTTCTTCTTACTGCCTACCATCTAGCAGGCATTCGGCATGTAACACCAAAACATGACCTGAAAGTCTTGACTTTAAAGTATTTTAAATTTGGAGGATAATTTCTGGGATTTACGATGATTTTCTACATTTTGGTACAATGTTCTTCACAATGTCAGAACAGTGTTTTATGGTACCACTGAAACTTTGTTTTGATACCCTACATCCAAACTTTGTTTTGATACCCTACATCTTTCTGTTTCTAAAATAGGTCCTGTTGTGTGATTCTTAGTAGGAAAAAGAGATCTGCTTCCTACTATGGAAGTTGAAGAGGCCAGATTCCTTCTCTCCATGATCACTGGCAGCTGAGATATGAACCGCTCACCTAGAATCGGACCCTGGGTCCTCTCATTGAGGGTGTTCCATCCTGAGGAAGTGGTATAACCTGCCAGGGACACTGAGAATTACTCCTGGTGGTGGCAGCAGTGCTGAGTGTCCAATAGTGGTGCTCCCAGGAGCTGACCATGGCTGTGTCCTCAGCTGCCCGGCCTCTCTAGTTCCCACCTCTGGTCTGAGCCTGCTTCCTGTTGATTCATTGAGCTCTCTGAGACCATCCAAGACACTTCTCTTCTGCTTAGGTTAGCCACAGGCAGTTTCTGTTGTTTGCTATTAATAGCCCTGACTGATTCACAATTGAGGAGAGAATATGTGTGTATGTGCATATATGTGTAAATGTATATGTGTGCATATACAGTCGCTCCTCTTATACACAGAGGGTGCCAAAAAAGTGTATATACATTTTAAGAAAGGAAAAACTGTATTAAAATTGTAATAATACATAGCAATGACAAAAAGAGAATACAAGTCATGTGTATACATTTTTGGGCACACGTGGTATAAGACATATATAAAGTATATTGGTATTACAATATATGCTATAATGTATTATATATGATATGTAATATATATTTTTAAAATTACCTTGTCACTTATTAAGGTCTTACTATATGTCAGATACCAGGCTTAATATTACCCTGAAGTTATTTCACGCCATTCCCACCAGAAGTTTGTGAGTAAGATTTATTATCTAATTTACAAAAGAGGAAATGAAAACAAGAAAGGTTAAATAACTTTTCAAGGCATTGTTGATGAGCTGCAGAGTTGACATTTCAACTGTGGATGGAAAAGGGGCCACATGTTAAACCTGACAAGCTCAGGAGACTGAAAATAACCACAGAGGATGGTGTGAACATAAAAATTCCTAACAAAGGTGGGCCATGGAGGGAAGTCACGTCCTTGGCCAGTAGCTTCCTTGACAAAGGTCAATCTTTACCTTAAGCCTGTCTGTCTTCTTTTTGCATCTAAGATAACACATCCTTACAATATCAGAGTAATCTCTTTTTCCGGACCCCCCAGGGGGCACAACCCACCACACCAGAGCAGGAAACTACAAAGTCCCTCATTGTTATCTTGTTCCCCAAATACTATCTCTATGTGCTGCAAAATGCCATTAATTATGCTGTACCCACCAATGTAAAAGTAGTGAGTGTCTCTCCATTTTACTTCTTATCCAATCCCAGAGATTTCCCCACTTTGCTTTCTCCCACCCCCTTCATCTACAACCAATGGATTTCATGTAACCTTCCTCCTTTGATTCCAATGTACAGAATAAGTTGCAAAATGGCCATTTTCCAGAGCATTTTCTCAATCCATTGAGATTTTGCTTCCTGGCAATTGTCATCAGTTTGGCTCAAATAAACTCTTATCAATTTTCTCTTAGGCTGGATATTTTTCGTCGAAACAACACATTCCAGTTTCTTTGTTTTGAATTCCAACGTCTCTGCTCTTAACACTCTGCAAATTGCCTTCCCTGCCTCACTACATTCCTATGAGTGATGCTTCCCTCCTGTTCTTGACTGAGGCCAAGTCTGCATTTCACTTGTCCATTTTCTATTTTGTTTTTGGCTCACTTGCCTAAGAGGGAAGGCAAATCTCTGTGCTTTAGGGCATGTCATCCATTGCTCTGTCCATGACAGATGTTATTAGTCAATGACCATACTCTGTTTCTGTCAGCCATCTCGAGAATCCCTCTCACCCTGTTCTTCAGGAAGTCAGACTCCTGCTTTTTTAAGGAAATGAATCCTATTTGCGATTCCTGGCCTAGAACCATGCCTCTCTCACAAATGTACTTAGCAAACTGTTCCTAGCATGTTGCTATTTTGTTCATTTTACAGTTGAAGGAGTAACATTTAGAGACTGATTAGCCATTCTCAAGGGCATATTCATGCCTACATCATTGGGTTTTTGTGAAGATTAATTGAATTATGCCCATAAAAGTCTTCAAATAGTGTCTTGACACAAGGTAAGTTAGTTATTACTACCATTACTCAAAAGCACACATGATGTATCCATAAAGATGGAAAGGCAGTTGGTGGTTGGCAGGGGTTATGGTGGGGGTGTGGGGTGGGTGTTGGAGGAATGCGGTGTGACCTCTGAGCACGTGGTTTCTTTTTGTGGTGATGAAAATATTTGATGCTAGAGCGAGACTGCGGTATCACAACATTGTGACTGTGCTAAATGCCTCTGAACTGTCCACTTCAAATGGTTAATTTTATGTTATATGAATTTTTCCTTAATTTAGAAAAAAAAGACAGAGTTGTACGGATGGGGTAGGACCAAGGAGAACCTGAGAGGGAGTGCTACCTAAGTTTTGCTCCCTGGGCCCCTTGCTCACCTCACCCTAGTCCCAGATCTGGTAACATCTCCAGAATTTGGACCTAAGCCTTTAGCTCTCTAAATAAAGCATTCTTTCCACATTAATATGTTGCTTTAGAAATCAGGAAGTCCATCCTCACTGGTAGGTAGTTGTGATATGTGTGCTGGTAATTGCAGATGGAGGAGGATTGTCCCCTCCTCAGGCAGGAAACTACTGAATTTTATGGTTACCCTGCAGTGTTAGAGAACAATGAGTAGCAAATAGGAATTTACTTACTGGTTACTGTGTAACCATCTAATGTGCATAGTAAACATGACTCGGGCAGGGGCAGGCTCGAAGGGAGCTCCTGAAAGTTGATAGTCAGAAACTTCTCTGGCTTCACTTGGGGTCTGTCTTTACTGATTGTGAAGAAAATTCAGAGTTTCTAACTGTGTCTATTAAAAGCAAAGTGACATCATTCTCCTCCCTGGTGTGTAAGCTGCTTCCCTAAGCCTCCTGTGGAATTTATGGGGCTGTTGCTGGCCGCTTTAGCTCAGCTAAATAGACCTCAGGGTATGGTTATGACTTTGCCTTAAGCGTGAAGTCACTGCAAGGGTCCTCGTGGAAAGAAAATCTCAGATCTTCACTGCTAATTTCTTTACAGTATGCTTTATTCACAACTGTGTAAATGTTTTATAGCCACAAGCTATTTCTTTTTAAAAAAGATTTTATTGGGGAATTGGGGAAGGGGAACAGCATTGGGGAATCAGGGAAGGGGAACAGACAAGTTTCTGTCCTTTTGTTCTTCAGTCTAGTTGTGGAGGACGTCGCTTCACTGGCCCATGTTGGTATTATCATTGCGCTCTTCCTGGGCGAGGCAGTCACTGGCCAGCCATTGGACGGCTGCTCACGGTGGCTCAAGGCAGCTCACGAAAACACAGGCCTGCTGCCGGCCAGTCCCACTACAGCCTACGCTGTTGCTGCGACTCACGGCAGTCTGACTCCAGGTTGAACTGTTGTCTACCATCTTAGCTGTAGAGGGCAGTGTCACTGGTCCTCATATGTGGGATCCAACAGGGCCCTGCTGCTCAGAGCTGGCGTCCCAAGCCAACTCTTAACCAAGGTGCCACTTGGCCAACCCGCCACAGCCTATTTCATAAACACTGCTCATTGCTTATTAATAAGTAGGAAGATATTCGTAAACAGCCATCTCATTTCAAAGCCATTTTGTTACTGGCCAACTGAGCAGCACCAACGCCCACCACTGAAAAACTTTAATGTTTCCTTTTCTATAGAAATGTTAAATCTCCTCCCTAGTTCTTTAGTTTCTTAGCTCTTGGGCTTTGATTGCTCCTCTAACTAGTTTGTGAATCTTGGACTGAAGATCCCCCTTGCTTCTTAATTGCTTTGCAAATCAGTTTCTGAATCTGAAACAATAGAAGTCTCCTACCCCTGCTTCCGATAACTATTTGAAAGCCTGAGACTTCCTAATATCCCCCAGGCCAGGAAGCTAAATGTCAAACCCATTCTATGTCCAGACAACTGATGCCACCTGAGTGATGGACTGAATAGCCACAAGTTTCATAAGAACTAACATATTTTTGTCCTCATTCAGGAGGCTTGAGGATGCAGGGGATACCCCAACAAGCAAAGAAGCCAACGCTGTCTTTCAGGTGGAGCTTGAGACCCCTTCCTCTCATCTGAGACCAGCTAGGGTGAGAGTTCCGTGAACCCCCAATAGGCAGGGACAGCTCTACGCCCCTGCCCCGCAGGAGAAGAGACCTCCTGTCCCTCAGCTTCCCATAGAGATTTTATGGGGATCACATCTCTTAAGGAAAAACTAGGCAGGCAGTTAGAGGCAGGCATTGGGTCTCTACATTCCTACACATCCCACAGAGTGCAACCGCCTGAGGCACATCCCCTCTCCACCCAAAACTCCCCATTGTATTGTAATTACCTACCCCTGCAGGAAGAGCAAATGGATACAAAATATTCAACTAGATCAGACCAGTCACTCGCACCTACGCAGTACCTCTTGTCAATCACAGGTGCCAATCAAGTGGTCATACGGCCAGAAAGAACAGCCCATTTTAGAGAAAAAGGATAAAAACCCCAAGTCCTGGGAAGTCGGCTTCTGCTGCTTCTGCTGCTGCTTCTTCCCTGCTCCTTTTGACCGCTTCCTCCCTTTGAGCTTCGCCTTTGCGCGTGGCCCACTCCACACTCTTTGGTATGTAACTTCTAGTAATGGGTCCTTGAGCCATCCTCTAGTACTCAGGTCTACTTTTACTTCTACATGTACTATCTCTTCTAATAAACTACTTATTCTACTGCTTTACTCTGGTATCTCGTTCAATTCTTTACTCGAGTTGCCAAGGACCTGGACTTTCCGCCGAGAAAGGCCCACTCTCCAACAACAATTTCACATATAAAACTTGGCTAAGAACTAAGTGGCAAAAGGAGGTTTTAATTTATTACATGTTGTTCATGGATTTGTCTTAAAGTGATTGTTGCGATGGTCCAGACCTGATTTCTGGATCAAGTGGGAAGCCCAGGTATGAGCTACCTATCCCCTTGTCACCCTAGCCAGGATGTACCTGCCAGTGGAGCAGAGGGGAGGGCATAAAGGTTCCTTGTTTTATACAAAAACCTTAAAGTTATCTTGAAAAACTTTTCAGATATTTTCCCTTTCATTCAGCATAAATTACGAGCCTTCTTGGTCTGCTACTGGGGACACAAAGGTGAACTGCATGATTTCTGCCTCCAAGAGCTAACAATCTATACAGAAATTATCACTGAAAGAGCTAAGTATAACACAGGTGATAAGGGGCACACTAAAGATTGAGAACTAAGTGCCAGGTTTTTAGAGGAGAGTGTATGTTCAGTTATGTTGGTTGGAGGGAAGGTGGGGTGATTGAGGGGGTCATGGGACGAGGCAAGATTACTGAGCAGTTGAGACAAGAGATAACACTGAAACTGAAAGTTGAAGGATTTCCTTGGACAGTGAAGGGAACCTGAGAGAGAGAGAGAGAGAGAGAGAGAGAGAGAGAGAGAGAGAGAGAGAGTGTGTGTGTGTGTGTGTGTGTGTGTGTGTGTGTATGTGGTGACACAGGGAAGAACAGAGAATTCTGCTCTTATTTGAATGTATAAAGAGAAGGAGACTTGCAGTGTTGGAATGTGGGAACAAACTGGAAAGGTAGGTTGAGGAATGAAGTTAAATAAATCTCACTTCTTTATTTCATCAGTGAGGAAAGACAAAGATATGGAAAGTTTAGGTGGCCCACTTAAAGTTCACAAATATAAGAATGCAGAGTGATGGAAAATGATGCAAAAGGGAATAAGGATCCTGAGATGCTAAGCATTCTGAGTAAAGCATATGGTTTTCCTAAGAATATACATGATTTCATCATGATTTTAGACTGTAAATGTCAGAAAATGTAGCACCAAGAAACTGTCTTTGCAAAGATGTTAGAGGAGATGGTACTTTAATGGTCTATGCAGACAGTTCAGTGTGGGGGACGTGAGCCTAAGGTTCGTGGTTCCATTTGTGGTCTGACATAGGATCACTGTTTCTTCAGCTTTTATTTTCAGCATTTGTATTTTCAGGTTTGCTGGGGTGAATAATTTTTATGATATGATTATCTATATTATGTATACTTAAGGTGGATTTCATTGGCCTGAGGTTAAATTTTCTCCTTGAGGAATATAATCCATTTTTGTGAAGAGGCTCAATGAGGAAATTATACTGTATTGCCAGTTTTAAGTAACTTCTGTATTCTATATTTCAATTACAATTATATTTGACAGAATTTAGAAAGTGAAATATATTATACCTATGTGCTGAATATTTGGCATTTGCCACTCCCAGTGAGCTTTTCAGCTGTCTCTATCCTGCTCTGTGCCCACTACCAGCTGAGCTTCTCTGCTTGCTGATGTCCAAGGCACCAGCAGGTCAGAGAGAAGCTCAGCTCTGTCTCTTTGTGGACTTGGGCAATCCCTCCTTCCTCTTCCCCCTTCAGGCCTAGGGACGCTGAGGTCTCCGTATTGCTGCTGGTTCTGCTCCTGTGCCATCTTTGATCAGTTGGGTTCTCTAAGCCCCACCTATATGTTGGTAAACTCTTCCCTCACTCTCTGAACATTGAGATTTTCCTTCAGGAACCAAAAGATGCTTATTTAGGTGTGTTCACCGGAAGCATATTAAAGATACGTATATGATATTTTGCATTCATGTAGTACGTTTATTACATAAACTGAATTGAGTAGGGTACAAATAGCAAACAGCCACATATTGTATGATTCCATTGTATGAAATGTTCAGAATTCACCCAGCTACAGAGAAAGCAGATTAGTGGTAACCTAGGGCTGGGGGAGTAAGAAGACTGAAGGGCGAAGGCTAAAGGGAACAGTGTTTCTTTCTGAGTGTTGAACATGCTCTTAAATTGATTGTGGTGATGGATGCATAACATTGTGAAGATACTAAAAGCCACTAAATTGTATACTTTCAATGTGAATTGTATGGCACCTGAATTATACATCCATAAGGTGGTTTTTATTTTTTTGGAATAAAGAAATTTTATAACAGTTTCACTCATAGTTGCCAAAACTGGGAAGCAACCAAAATATCCAGAGCGAATGGACAAAGCAACTGTTGCACATTCAGATAATGGAATATTATTCAGCACTAAAAATAAATGACCTATTAAGCCAAGAAAAGATATGTAGGAAGCTTAAATGCCTATTACTAAGTGAAAAAAAGCCAAACAGAAAAGGCTATACACTGTGTGATTCCAACTAGATGACATTCTAGAAAAGCAAAACTCTGGAGACAGTTAAGACATCAGTGTTTGCCCTGGGATGAGGGTGAGGGGGGATAAATAGGCATAAAACAGTGAACGTACTCTGTTTGAGATTATAAGGAGGGACACATGTCTTTATACATTTGTCTAAACCCATAGAATGTACAACACCAAGAGTAAACCCTCATGTAAACATAGGCTTTGAATTATAATGATGTGTCCATGGAGGCCCATGGATTCTAAAAATGTCCCATCCTGGTGTTGGATGGTGATAGTAGAGAAGTGTGTGTGTGTGTGTGTGTAGCATGTCCCGAAAGTGTTTGGGCAGTTTAACTTACATTAATGTCAGAGAAATAAATGCTACAGACTTTGCCCAATATCATTTGAAGGTTTAATTCTTACATTTATTTTGTATGACTTCAGTTTTGTGAATGTTGAATAATGAATTATTCATTTTAATTATTTGAATCAGCCCCTCTGATTGAAGAGAGTAAAGGCTAACTAAAATAAACAATAATTTGCTATTCAACATTCTGAGAACTAGGTATAAAAAAACTTGAAGTTCTATATCTGGGTTCATGTAAGGCAAAACATTCTATAGGAAAGATGGACTTGAGGACATATATGACCCTGAGTGTGAATGTCTGGGTACAAGCAAACATTCCAGGCAGCATTTCAGACTTTCAAAGTAGTGGACATGGTTAGCCCCAAGTCAAGGCCTCCACACAGTAAAGGGTAATATCTGGGTTACAGGTGGAACAAGCAGAAAATTTCCTTAAGGTAAATATATGATGACAGATGGATTGAAAAATAAGCTGCCAGAGGAGTTCAGAGGGACCTAGGGGCCTGAGGATGCAGAGATCTGCTGGGCTGGTGTAGGAGGAGGGGCTAGGTCACAACCCTTTGTGACTCATCAATGGTCTGGGATGCAGGCTTGGCAATAAAGTCAGGAGTCTGCACTCTCAGAGCTCAGTTGCCTCAGGCAGCTTGGCGATTCAAATAATGGAATTTCCACAATGGAATGTGTTTGCATTTCTGAATAGCCTTATTGAAATTTGTGTGAGTTTCTACTCAACATCATTACAGGTTCTCCTCACTTGCCTGTGTGGGTTGTGTTCCCTCATCTTTTTGTGCTACCTGCTGGAGATTCCATCTTCACCACCAGTTCGGGAAACCAAAAATATTCCAAAGGTAAGAAACCCCTGAGTGAGGCCCACTAGATTTTCTTTAGTGTTGTGTCCATTTCTAGTCCCACCTGTTAAAATGAGCATGGCTGGCTCAGAGTAACACCTGGGGTGGGAAGTCTGAGAGAACAGAACATCCTTGCAGGGGAATAGGCTGGGCCGGGTTCAGGGTTCAGCTGAGACTGTTTCCTTGGAAGCTCCCAGGCCATGTGGGTGTGGTAGAGGACTGATTCCAGGATCAAACCCCAAACAGCGATCTCCTGGCCCCGGCTTGGGTTATTCAGAGAGTTTGGGATATCTGCAGGAAAACCGAGTTCGCTAGCACTTCTTCAGGAGTCATATTCCCATGTCAGGCATTACTCCAGCAAACCTTCCTCTGTGTTGGGCTGCTCAGGAGAGCAGAGCTGAGCCTCTGAGAGTCTCTGAGCAGAGAGGCTGGAGCCTGAGCTCGGACCCAGGTTACAGGGTCCTGTCTGAGGGAGCAGAGATGCGACTCTTGGCCTGGGATTCCCTGCCCTCCTTGAGCAGAGGACTTCTGACTGAGAATACCAAGTGTGGGCCTCATAGACAAAATCCTTCATTGGGTTTTTCAAAGAAGGAAAAATTGTAACCATTTTCAACCCATAAAAATGGATCATAGGAAGCAACACAAAGTTCCAGTAATTAAAATAGAGTCATGTTATTCTTGGTTCAGGAATGTCTGAGTTTCCTATGGAAAGAAGTGACAGAAATATTTTCTTCCTTTTGCTCAGCAGCAGGGCAGGGCCAAGAGGAGAAAGAAAGGTGGGACATGAAAAGGTGATGTTCTGCCTGTTTCACCTGAGCTCTCCAAGGGTGACCCTTTCTGTCCTTTCACAAGGTCCCAGGTACACGTGGTCTCTGAGTCCTCGTACAATGAGGTTGCTAGAAACAGCCCATCTCAGAAACAGAGCCATCCGAGGAGAGGCTCATGGGGAGGGAGACAGGCCCTGAGTCACTTCTCAGGTCCCTTGCTCTGCCATCCCTGGGTGTGAGCAGTGATGGACCTGAGCAGGGTACATTGCCCAACCAATGTCAAGACTCAAACTTCTGTGTCTGGACTTTAAGTACTTTGACCTCTTGGGTGATGAGATTCCTCTCTGATGTATCCACTGACTTCTCTGCTTCACAGATTGGTTTTGAGCATCAAATGAGATCATGTTTGTGAGAATACTTTACAAATGAAGCATCATACACATGGGAACCTTGTCTATATTACCATGGACCGGTCTCCCATAGTGGGACTCCTGCTTAGTACCTATGCTTCTATTTCATCCCACATAACTTATTGTGCTGGTTTCCCAGGTTGGAGATATTACTGGAAGGCAGAAGAGGAGAAAAAGTGGCTGATTTCTATCCACAAATGGTGACTATTCTTCCACCCTCTTCGGTGATCTCTTTTGTATGTTCTATGCAATTCCAGGGACTCGGTGCAGCCTTCCATAGTCATAGAGTGGAGTAGCCATAAGAACAGAGATGGATATGAAGGCCTGGATGAGCACTATTGAGTGTATTGCGAAGTCAGGGATGTGGAGCAATGTGAAGGGCAGCAGGCTTCTTTCAGGTGGCCCCGCCCCCACAGGGCCATCAGGTCTTTCTCTCTGTGTTCTGGTCCTGGCTGTAGCTTGGTACATCCTTGCAGCCCACTGCACCAGCATCATGGTACCACCCACTTTTGCCAATACTTACAGCCAGACCCCTTCTGTCAGGTGAACAACATTGAACTGCTGAGGTCACTTGTCTGCTATTCCCTGAGGCCTGGGAAGTTGCTACTGCCTCTGTTTCCCTTTTGGCTTCCACAGATTCTATGATGAGTCATTATTCCCTTTGTTCCCCACCAGGATACCCTGTATGAACCCCTCTGCCTGAACCTTTTCCCATCATCACCCCCAATTCTCTCTCCTAATCCAATGACCCCATTGTCTGACTTTCATTCACCCTGAATACGGGGTCACTCTTTGCCACCAGAGCCTTTCTTCCTTTGGAATCTACATTCCCAGTGGACCATTCTCCACCCTAGCCCTTTGATACCCCACAACATGGCATTCCAAGAGCGGATCTTCTTCTATAACCATAGGCCCTTTTTTAATCTGAACACCATCTTTCTTAACCTATCCCTTTCCCAAGTATCAACCACTTACCAGATTTGTCCCAGACAAGGAATCCCACTGGTTCATTGGCTCATCATCAGGTACCATCAATGCTGTTCACCTCACCGCCACCAGGCTACAGTTTCACTATGACTCACTCTAAATCAATTTCCATCCTATGGAAGCTTGATCCAGAGACTGCATCTCCAGAGAGCCTGGTGCATTGTCCACTCATGTCCCAATACTCACAGGCATTGACCATTCCAGCCTGTCACTTGCAAACCTTTCCTGGTGTAGACTAGCTTATGCCAAACACTTGTCCCCTTTCCCCTTGGCACAATGTGACTTCAAGCAAGAGTTTTTTGCCCTCTCTTCTTTACAGGCCTCTTGGGGAGACCCTACACCCAACATTGTAGGGTGTGGTCAACTTCAGTTTCTGAACCTAGATCCCCTGGCATTCCCTGAGAGACAAGTCCAAAAGAGTCATTTCCTCAGGTGGAAGGGAAAGGGGAAGACAAATGGATCTTTCCCCAAAGAACATAGGCCAGACTACCACCTCAATTCTTCAGGAGAATTTTTACCATCAATGTCTGGTAGGCATGGCACGTTAGTCCCCTTTCCCTTCTGGAGAAACAAAGGCAAATCAACGGAACTGCATGTCCATCAGCAGCCCTCACGTCTAGGACCTGGCAAGATCATTTGATGCAAAACCATATCCGGCTTTTCTGGGTTTTCCTATTTTTCCCCAGTGAGTCTTTGCTTTTTTTCTGTCCATGTATTGGGCGACTATTCATCAATCTTTACTTTCCATACCATCACAAATGCTCCAACCTGCCAGCTACACCCAGTACTTTCCAATGCCCTACTTCCATCCTTGCCTGGGGTCCAGCCTCATCCCTTCCCAAATTCCAGATCCACCTCTTAGTCAGCTCCGACCCCTGGTCCACACACAATGCACACTCCCAAACGTATCATCTGGTCCTGTTCCCCACATTGGGATCTGTGGAGTTTCTATCCATCGCCCCCACAATAGAAGTTTGCACCATCAGTGGGTGGGGACAAATGCTTGAATACCTCCCAGGAGCTTCCCTTCATTGGGTCCAGTGCAAAACAGATGCTGGAAGCCCATATAACAGAGTTTCATAGGAGGATGCTGTCGGGCCTTCCCACCCAGGTCCTTGAGTCCATTGAAGTATTTACATGGATGGAGACTATAACCTATTCTTTGTTGCCTTCCAAACTCTCCATCAAACCATCTGATGTCTGAGATGGACTAAAATCTGGGGGCCACATGCCCTTTAGATGAAGCTCTATTTGTCTCCATGGAGACAAAGTGGGAGAGGCATATTTACCCTCTGTCCTGTACTGTCTTCTCCCTGCCATCTTCCACTTGGACAATGAAGGACAGGGAGCCCTGACTCTATCACCCTCTGATATCCACCATGGGTTTGCAGATGCTATTCAGAAAATAAGGGATGCCAGACAGAATCTTCTTCCTATCAGTCACAAAATCATAGGGAAAGCAAGTCAGAGACCGATTCCAGCACCCAAAGCATCCCCGCCAAAGCCCCCAAGCAGAGCTAGGGCTGGATGGGATGCGAAGGATAAGAGTGTACTATCCAGGGATACAGGAGAACTGCAACAGATAAAGCGATGGGGAACAGTTCAGGACCTGTCTTCTATTCCCTTGTCTGGGGAGATGACCGGGGCTAAGGAGCTCGATGTTCATCACTTACGAAGTAGTGGCATCCTGATAACCAGCAAGCTGGGACTCTCCCATGGGATAACTGTGAATGAGGCCCAAGAACAACTCAGGGACATGTCTGTTGCCTCAGAGAGCTTGACCTTCCTGGCTTAGGCTCGCCATGTCTCCAGTGTAAATGTGGGAGCTTCTTAGGGGTGGCCTGTCCATGTAGAGGACCAAGGGGTCAGTACGGAGCAGCAGCAGGAGACTTGGGGCCCTAAGCTGGTCTTAGGGTTGTATCAGAAGAAGATTACTCCACCAGGTAGAAGGTTTGTGAGTCCTCAAGGCCCCACATTAGAAGGAATTGATGGAGGCGATCCAGGGTTGGGAACATTCCAACCTAGAAGAAAGAATGTTCCTACTCAGGACATGGCATTAGAGGAGATGCTTGGGAGCAAGTCTCCCAGGCCATGTCACAGAAGGGGCAGTCTGCTCCTGAAAGACGATTTAGAAAACAGATGAGATGCTCTGTTCCTTGTCTTGATATTGAGACAGAAAACAAAAACCAGGAAAACTCCTAAGAAAAGGGCAGCTCTGTGTCATCTGTACACAACAGACGCCCGGATCAAGGTGGAGCTGCTTTGCCTAGGATGATCAGAGATCAGATAATCAGGACTGGCTTTGGGAGGTACCTACGGGAGAAACTGGGGCATTGGCATGCTGCAGATATCCCCTGCCCTCAAGAGCCCCTTCCCTCCCCAGAGAACTCTGGGGAAGCTCAGCAGAAGGCAGAAGTGCTGGCCCAGTCAGCCCCCTCCCCCAGCCCCCAGGGGCTTTCTCTCAGCTCCAGGGCTCCCTGCTATAAGGTGACAAATACAACCTCATGCTAAGAAGAAGCTGTCTTTTCTGGTAGAAGCTCTCCAAGTATTTCCCAAGTCAGACACAAGGACAGAAAAACCTCAGAAATTTGGAGCATTTATGGACCTGCTTTCAGTCAGAGGATCCCCAATCCGAGCCTCAGAGGGAGACTGTGGCCCATCCAAGCCCCACCTGCAGCCATCAAGCTGGCCAGGGGCCTGAGGCTACTGTCTCACCACTGCTGAAGGCACAGCTTTCAGAGATGTGTGTCTACTATTAGGCACAAAAGCTGTCAACAGAATTTCAAGTGAAAACATTTCCCCACCCCCAAGTAATTCCTCCCTTGGGATGAATGTTGATTTTCCCTAATAAACTTTTCTCTAATGACAGTGATGTTTTTGCTGTGCATTGTTTAGGGGGCATGGGTTTTGGGTCACTCAGGGTTTGTGCTTATGGAAAGGGAGGAGTTAGTTCAGCCCTTATCTATTGCTTCCTTTGGCTTCTGAAAGGTGACCAGTCCCTGCAGCTCTAGCTGAGAAATAGATAGCATGTTCCCCAAAAGCCCATTTCGTCCCTGGTGAAGTGTGAGGAGATGGGCTGTGTCTCCTGCCTCTTAGCTGAGTCTTAGTAACCATGTACAGCACCCCACACTTTCCCTTCCATGGATGCTGTATATCCTTTAAGGCAGTGAGAGACAGGCCTTCTGTATCTAAAGAAGGCAGGACAGGTATATTTTCAGGAAGTATTAGTGACGAAGAAACAGTGGCTTCATCATTATGGAGAAGTCAGTGATGAGGATCCCAAGGAGAGTGAATCCACTGTTCACAGAGGAACTAGAAGCCATGAGATGCAAAATTTTCATCAAAACACTTCAAAAAAACACTTTCACTTTCTCCCCTTCTTTTTTCCTTCCTTTTATATGGAAAGAGATTTCCTTCCTCACCTCAAAAAATAAAAAATAAACAATGAAAATATAAATGACCTTTCCTGAAATCGCATTCCTGAGAAGTAATAAACTCTGGTCTTGATTGGCTCATGTGCCCCCACAGGAATGATTTTGTACCACCCCCAGTCATTAGGAGGCACCCAACATCTTTTCTTTTTAAAATCTTGTTATTGCAGAAACATTTAAACATGCACAAGAGCAGATAGATCACTATGTCTTCCCAGTTCCCTCATCCAACTTTCCCAGTTATCACCTGCATGTGTGATACATCCCATCTTTTTTTTTTTACACTAAATAAAGCCCATGAAAGCATCTTGCCATACAATTACAATCATATGCTTAGAGCCCATGTCAAAATTCTCACATTTCTTCGACATTTCTCATGTATGAAACACACTTATATACCATGGATATAAACAGTTCAGGTGAAGAAAAAGCATGGAGCTTCTAGAAGCTTTGACAATCAGTCCTGTTCTGACTTTTACTCAACCCCGAGTGGTCATTTGAGTGAATTTACCCCTAAAGGCCAAGAAGAAGTCTTAGAGAGCAAGCCTACGGCACAATATTGCTGTCTGTTAATCACACAGTAACTATACTAACATGGAAAAAGGATAGAAGGAGAAATCTATACAGGTTGATAGGACTTGGTATTGCTATATGTGTTTTCAAATATTTAGAAGACAAAATTTTCATGTCATATATTAAAATGAGTTATTGTATTTTGAGTTAAATATAATACTTCCCAAAATGCCATGAAAAATAAAAGGTTAAGATGAGAGGATGCTCAACACCATTAGCTATCAGGGAAATGCAAATCAGAACCACTGTGTGAAAGCACACACACACACACACACACACACACACACACACACACACACACACACACGGCTAGAGTCTAAAAAAGTCTGATAATAAGTGTCATTGAAAATGAGGAGAAAATTGAAAGCTCATACACTGCTGGTGGGAATGAAAAGTGGTGCAGCCACCTGGGAGAAATGTCTGGCACTCCCTCAAAATGTTCAACATAGAGTTACCCTATGACCCAGCAATTCCATTTATAAGTATATGTACAAGAGAAATGAAAACATGTTCACATAAAACTTATAAACGAATATTCTTAGCACTACTATTCATAGAGTTCAAAGGTGGAAACAACTCAAATGTCCATCAACCGATAAATTGGTAAATCAACATGGTATATCCTTACAATGTGACATATTTTGGCAATAAAAATACTGATACATGCTACAACATGGATGAACCTTGAAAACATCATGCTGAGCAAATGAAGCCAGTCACAGGTGACCACACATGATCCCATTCATATGAAATGTCCACATAAGGAAATCTACAGACACAAAGTAGATTAAAAATTGCTTAAGCCGGGAGAGAGGGAAGAAGTGGATGATAGCTAAAGGTTATGAGGTTTCCCTTTGAAGTCATGAATATTTTAACATTGACTGTGATGATGCACATGTCTGTGAATATAAAACAAACATGAAATTATACACTTTAAATGAGAGAATTGTGTGGTATGTGAAGTATAATTTCAAAAAAGCTGTTAAAACATGTGCAGGATTTTAAAAAAGTAAGTGCTTGAGAATGATAAGACAGGGTGAGCATAGGACAAAAGACGTCAACATGTTTTGGGAAGATGGAAATCCATGGAGGAGTGGTGAGTGACTGGCAGAGCAGAGGAAATGCTGACAAGGCAATTCACAACTCAGAACCCCAGACACAGATAACCTGGCTGCACCAGGTAAGAAAGAAAGTAGGGGTTCCATTCTGTAAACATCTTCGATTTAATGTTTGTTTTATATTATACATAATGAAAAAAATATTTTTTTGAAGTGGAATGTTGCTCTCCAGCATTTTGTAACCTCTTGTGACCATGTTAGATGCTCAGTGTGCAGAGGCTTCTAGGTTTCTTGTTGGCACAGAAGCCGAGACAACTCTTTTCAAGTTGCATTGCATACTTCTAGGGTCTGGGTGTGGTGGCGAGGGTGGCTGTGGATTTCAAAGGCAGATATCTCAAAAGGCAAGTAAAATTCAGAAAACCAGTGAATGTTGCATTAAAAAAATGTATTTATTTCTCAATAAGTAAACTTGTGGAAAAGTTGTATGGTAGTAAAACCATAAACCGTATATCCAGGTTTATCTACTAATACTTTCACTCATTTACTATCTCTCTCCTGTCTCTCTCTCTGTTTTTGCTTCCCATCCCACCTCCTATGTCTCTCTGTATATAAACACACACATACATGTATGAAAACTACACATACATTCCTGAATATTTGAGAATACATTTCATGCACTTTCTCCTGGATTGTTTCTTTGTATATTTCGTAGGACAAGGCATAGTGCCCTATATACAGTACAGTTAGTTATTCCCTTTAGTCAATTTAACATTTGGCATAAGACTTTTAACTAGTATCCTATTCATATACTGTTTTTGGCAATTTATTGAGTAATGTCCATTGTAACATTTTTACAAACCTCTGTTACAGGAGCCTGGGTAGAATCCCATATTGCATTTAGCGATCCTGGGTTTTTAAATCTCCTTTAAAGTGGATCAGTGTTTCAGCCTTTGTTTTTCATAACAAGGCCAGTTTTGGAGAATATATTCAATGTGCCATTTTTATATCTCTTCTCACTTGGGAATTTGTTGATGGAGCTTACCCTACTTAAACTTGAAATGATGTGTTTACCATTGTGAGTCCTAAGGATCGTAGGAACAGTCAAGACCAGATATGGCATGAAAAAACACCAGAGATGCAGAGCTATGTGGAGGGGTTTTTCTGAATAGACACACCTCTGGCAGGCACAGGAGGGCCTGGAGAGGGACTGGCCTTGAAGTGTACCTTCCTACTGAGTGGAGACAATGGTGAAGCTGTGGAGGCTGGGGGAGAAGGCAAAGAAGGAGCTGTCATTACTGGAAAACCTTCCTCATATGGGAGGGAAAGGATGGGGTGTTTGGGAACAAGACTGATTCGTTCATTGTGGAAATGCAGGCAAAGAAAGTGAGAAAATGATACAGGGCTTACTTGAGCAGTTTCTAATCTAAATAACAAAGCTACAGGGGTTATAACTGTTAAATGACTAGCTGGCACAGGGAGATGAAACAAGTACATATACACCAAGTACATATACACCAACTAAATTATTGTTTCAAAAGTTATGCAGTTCCCATAGAAATTTTGGTGAAATGTTAGAAAGTAGATGGGGAAAAAAAAAACTTTTCATGAGAGAGTAACCGTAAGTGTGATACAAAAAAGCCAAAAAGTATTGCTAAATATAATTTCAATTGTGCTCACTAGAAATTATGCTAAATAGAAGCTTACAACTTCAGAATGAGTTTGGTCCTGTGGGGTGTGGGCCAGCCTAGCTACAAAAGTAAACGTTTCACTTTTCCGGAGAGAAAAGACAGAAGAGCAAGGTGGGACAGTGAATATGTGAAAGGGGCTGAAGAGCCTGAATGGGATATTGGGAGAAAAAAGATGATTAAAGATGTTAAAGTCATTTGCCATGGGTCTGTGGGGTTGCCAGGTCCTCATCTCCCTCTTTGTTGTACTTTCTGTTCCTTGCTATAGGCCAGTCTGCTCTCTCAGACATTTTGGTGAATGTGGATTCTTTGGGGAAGATGTGGGGTTGGGGCTGCTGCAGAGTGTATACCTGGGTTAGTACACATCATGTAAAGTGGAAGAAGCTGTGGTTGAGGACAGAGTAAAATTTGGGAGTACAAATCCATGGGCACAGCAGGGTTTCAGAGTATGTGGGGTCCAAACAGAGATCACCAGGCAGTAAAAGCGTCTGTTATTATCTGCATAAAAAGTTGAATAGAAAATTTCAATGGTACGGTGAATGGGTGGAGATGAACTTTGGCTGGAGGGATCTAAAGGACCCTAGAGGGATGGGCCTCTGTGCTGGGCTGGAGGATGGGGGGAAGGGATGGGGTGCATCTCCCTTGAGGCGTCCCCTCCCCATCCCTCAAGAACCTTTGGTGTCTGTGCCACAGCTCTGTGATGTGGACCTGGAACTCTAGTCTAGAACATATACTCAGTGGATGGCTGCCTGATGCAGCAATGCCCTTCCCATGATGCACACCACCTCCTTTGTCTGAGGAGCTTCACTGCACTGTGGCCGAGCTCTAGCTCAGCTCCCTAGGTATTCCCATCCTTGTCTTCCTGTGTGGGGTGGGTTCTTCCTTCTGTCACTGAGCTACCTAAACAGGAATCCACATTTCCCAGGAATTTGGAAACATAGACATCAATCAGGTAAGTAAACCAGAGTCCCTCAGAGACATTAAATCTTTCTTTTCAAATAGATAAATTCAGTGCTATCAACTTTTCTCTCAGTACTGTCTGAACTACAACTCACAAAATTTAATTGTATCTTTGTTTTCATTTAGTTTAAAATTCTTCCTTCTTTTGAGACTTCTTCCTTGACCTTTGTGTTTGTGGTATGTTGTTTCAGCTCCATACATTTTGGGACTTTCCAGCGATCTATCTGAACTTGATTTCTAGTGTAATTCCATCGTAGTCTGAAAACATGCTTTGAAGTCTCCAATCACAGTGGATTCATCTATTTCTCCTTGCAGTTGTAGCAGAATTTACTCACATATTTTGACACTGGTGTTAGATGTGAAGGACTGGTGTGTCATCTTGGAGAATACTTTGTTTTCTCTGTAATGTCCCACTGATAATTGTCACTGATAATTTCCCTTGTTCTGAACTCTGCTTTGTCTGAAATTATCATAGTTACTCCTGTTTTCTTTTGGTTAGTGTCAGTATGGTACATTTTCCTTCGTCCCTTTGCTTTTAATCTATCTGTATCTTTATTTAGAATGAGTGCTGTGTAGACAACGTATAATTAGTTCTTGTTTTTTTATCCACTCTGACGTCCTCTGACTTTTAATTGGTGAGTTTAGTCCATTCACATTTACTGATTTTTTTCATGTATTTGGATTCATATCTACCATGCCTGTAACTATTTACTTTTCATTATATCAATTTCTTTTCCTTCCCTCTTTTTCTGCTTTTTCTGGTTTTAAACAAGCATTTCATATGATTCTATTTCTTTTCTTCTCTTAGCATAGCAATTATTTTTCTTTAACAACTTTTTTCATAGTTACCCTAGAGTTTTTAATATACATGTATTAATACAACTAATGTGTATCTTTCATAAAACAGTATACCACTTGGCCGTTAATACAGGTACTGAATGAGAGAGCTCCTGACTCCCCCCTCCTTTCTCTGTAACATTGCTGTCATTCATTTCACTTATCCCCATAGTATAATATCCCAATACAGTGTCATTATTATTATTAGGTGAATTTTGAATAAGAAAAATGAAAGTTTTATTTTATCTTCATTTCTTCCTTCTCTTTCTTTCCTATCTAGATCCAAGTTATAATCTCCTTCTCCCTGAAGAACTTTTTTTGATATTTATAGCAGGTGTTGCCTGCTGCTGGTTAATTCCCTCAGTTTTTGGTTATCTGAGAAAGTGTTTATTTCTCCTTCACTTTGGAAGGATAATCTCACTAGATATAAAACTGTAGGTTGGTGCTTTTGTTCTCTGTCAATACTAAATATTTTGCTGCACTCTCTTCTTGCTTGCATGGTTTATGATGAGAAGCCCATAATCCTAATATTTGCTTCTCTAGAGGCAGGGTACTTATTTTACTTTGGGTTCTTTGAAGGTTTTCCATTTCATTTTCCTAGAGTTCGAAAAAGATATGTCCAGGTATAGACTTTGTTAGTATTTATCCTGCATGGTGTTCTGTTAGCATCCACAATCTATGGGTAATCTGTCTTTAATTTTGTAAAATTCCTAGCCATTATTACTTCAAATATTTCCTCTATTCTGTTCTCTCTTTCACTCTTAACCAAATGCCTGATCCAGAAAAGGAGCCAGACTCTTTCCTTCTTTCTCCACCCAATGAGCCTCTTCTCAATTCCAAGCTCCTTGAGGCAATGCCAGGTCTTCACTAGGAAGAAGAGAGGAGGTGAGATTTAAATTGGATATGAAGTGGAGATTTTCAACAAATTAAAATGAAATTTAACTGAAAGTGATAGGATCTGCCTATGAAATCATGTAGGAGGAAGAGGAAATTCTCCAGAGCTCAGTTGAATTATGATGCTTGAATAAAACGGTATCTCGACTAAACTCCACTAAATTGATATTTTTTCAGTAAACTGAATATCTATTTCTAGAGAGGAGCATGTTTTGGAAAATACAGTAAGCCATTTTCAGTAGTTATCTCTGGGGAAGGAGAATTTGAGATGGGTGTTTGTGTGGGGAGAAAACGTACTTTTCACTCTGTGCCCTTTTGAACTTAAAAACAAATAGCATGCTCATATATTACTTACTAAAAAAAACTAAAATAATTTAAAATTAAAGTAATTAAAACCATATGATTCTAACAGAGCAGAAGACTGAGTTAAGTAATAGCCCTGAAAGGTAACATGTCAATTCCATATATTAAAGGGGTTTCTTGCTAATGGGAAAAATAACTGTTGTAGGATAAACCAGGAAACTTGTAAGAGAAAGAAGGAGAAGTTTGCTGGGTGTGAGAGAAAACCTATTCTATGCATTTGGAGGGAGATCTGTAGAAGATGGAGTAGGAGACACCTGGACCAGAGCGTGAATTTTAGAAACCAATATGAACTGTTGATGCTCTTGCTTGAAGGGAGATAAAAGTTGTGAGAGATGCCTGCAAAGCTTTTGGCAAGGATTGGGGTTCCATTTGGTAGGATGCATTTCAAGGTTAAGTTCTTTTGTGTGATGTAGATGTGGCATGTTTTGGACTCAGTGCCGAACGCTGGGATTTGGGATTTACATAATTGTAGAACGCATCAAATCAAGAAGCAATGCACAATGATTTGGCCTGTGACATTTGATAGAGTTCTTCACACTTATGTTCAAGCAATAGAAATCACCACCAAAATACCAAAAAAGGATTCTGCCAAAAAGGAAGAAAAGAGAGAAGGGCCATTTCAGTTAATACATGTGTTAAGTTTATGCATACACCATTCATTTCCCCATACACGATTAATTCTCTTCTTGGTGCGTGGAGTAAATAAAAATTGTGGAATCATACACATTCTGTGTATATAGAGAGTGGGAAGGTAACCCTATCATGTTTCTGGAACTGAATTAGACCTGGACAGAGGAGTTCTGATGAAATGAGGTGCAAAACTGGGTGTAGGACTGGTTGCAATCAATGTGGCCAGTCTACACAAATGCCTGCCACAGTTTTTTCCCCTGATATTCAAAGAGATGAAAGTGGAAAAACCATAAAACAATAATGTAAGTAGTCAAAAATGCCAGTCTTTGCCTTGTTTTAGAAGGAGTCTTTGCCATTGAGGAGCAGAGTTCAAGGAGTCTACTGGATCATATACAAAGGCAACTACTGGCTTTATCTTAACACTTGTTACTCATTGAAACCACTGGATCTGGTACAGTCAGGCCAGTTATATTGCATAGGGAGTGTTTTCTCAAGGAAGGACTCATAAACCAGCCCTTTTGGCTCATACACTACTTCCATTGGATTTAAAAATAGAAGCTTTATAGTAACAGGAAGGAATGCTTCTATCACATGTGACTGAAGCCTTCACTCAAAATGGCTGGAGCAAAATGAAGATTTAGTAGAGAGGAATGGATAAAAATTGTGGTATATTGAATATATATATATATATATATATATATATATATATATATATATATCAGTTAATATGGATAAATTATTATAACTACCAATGCTAATAAATATAAAAAAGGTGTTAAATGAAAAAATAAGTTGTAGAAGTATTCATAGGATGGGCTAGTATTTAGGTAAATCTTTTAAAACACCCCACACTATTATATATTACTTTGGAATAAATACACATGTGGTAAAAATATAAAAATATGGAAAAAATAGACACCATATTCAGAACAGGGGAATAAAGTAGCATGAAGGAATTTGGGAACGTTGCAAAGGGAGTTTCAAATATATCTATTAATGTTATCTTACTTAAAACAAATCTAGTGAGGATGGGCCAGAGGTGGAAGAGGAGGGGACAGCACTTGTTGAAAGCATCACTGTAGGAGAAGAATGGCTCCTCCATTTTTGTTTTTTTGTTTTTTTTTTTTTGTTTGGCTGTACCTTTGCATTTCTGAGCCAGGGCAGAGAGTGGGGAGGGGCAAAGCATCTTTTTACCTTCTTTTCAGCCATTGGGTTTTCTGCAACACAGTGCTAAGACATTCATGGGTCACAAATTACATTTCACAATCCATTTCTAAGGGGTTTGCAAATAGTGGCCATTTCTTCTAGATTTTGACAATTAATTGCCAATTTCAGTTTCACTACTATAACTTTCCATCATTTCTTTTTTGGGAGGTGATGTGTCTTATTAAGCATCTGTATTAGTCATAGTAGGCTAGACCATGCTGTTGTAATAAACAAACACCCAAATTACAGTGGCTTAATGCAGTGAAGATTTCTTTCTTGCTCCTACAGTGTCAAATACATATATTCCTGGTCAGTAGGCTTTCCTGAGCAGTTCTCCTCCAAGCAGTGTACTCATGTATGAGTATCTAGGCTTCTTACATTGTACAGGTCTGCCACCTTCTTAGCCATAGGGATGAAGAAGAAAGACAGTGGCAGATTGTGAAGGATGCTTAATGGCCAATTATGAAAGTAGTGTACTTCATTTTGGCCAATGCCATTAGCCAGAATTCAGTCGCATAGTCTCATTTAGATGCTAGGGGGTCCATGGAATGTAGCCTTTCTCTATGGCTGAGAGGGCAATACAGTAGTTTGCTGAATTCATAGCATTGTATAGCTACCAGGTTTTATTGTGGATATATTAATAATTATATATTAATAATATATCATAATACAAGACCATGAGACAATTTAAAACCATCATGTTTTGTTTTTTAACTTTTGCTTTTAATTATTTACTTAGTTATTATTAATCATGTGATGAGTACCTACAAACTCATCACCCAAAAGAAGATCAAGGACCTTGACAATATCCTACAACTAACTATAATATATAGTCTTCACTTCCTACATCCCTGATTCTCTATACAAGATAATTATCATCCTGATAATTGATCATTTCATTGTTTTCCTTTTTTTTTTTTTTAAAGAATTAGCCTTTTATCTTGAGATAATTCTAGATTCACATGCAGTTGTAAGAAATAACATAGAGAGGTCCTGTGTACTTTTTACCCAGATTTCTCCAGTGGCAACATCTTGAAAAACTGTACTACAATATTATAACCAGGGTATTAACATTGATACAGCCAACATATAGAACCTTTCCATCATCACAGTGTTGACCTTTTATAGCCATACTAACTTCCCTCTTGCCCTCAAACCTTTATTGGTCTTTGGCAACCACAAGATTATTCCCTACTTCTATAATTTCAAAAACGTTATATAAATGAAATCACTTCCTTTTTGGACTTGGATTTTTTTTTCACTCAACATAATTCTTTGGAGATTTATCCAGATTGTTGCATGTATCAATAGTCCATTTCTTTTTATTGCTCAGAGTAGTATTCCATGGTATGAATGTTTCATAGTTTGTTTAACCATTCACCCATTGAATGACATCTGGATTGTTTTCAGTTTTGAACTATTACAAATAAAACTGCTAGAGATGTTCATGTACAGTCTCATTTTTGGTGAATATACATCTTCATTTCTCTGAGATAAATGCCCAGGAGTGCAATTGGTTTCAGCTATTCTAGTTCCCTTGCCTTTCCATATACTGTAAACTTTAGAATACTCTTGTGTACATCTACAAAACATATTGCTGGGATTTTGATAGAAATTGCATTAAGCCTGTGTGTGAATTTGGGGTAGCATCAAGAACTTTATTATGTTGTCTTCCAATCCATGAACATGGTGTGACTCTCTTTTTATTTAGATCATCTATGATTTATTTCATTACTGTTTTGTAGTTTTCAGCATGCATGTCCAGTACATGCTTTGTCAAATTTACACTTAATTATTTTATGTTTGTTCAATCGTTAATAATATATTTTAAATTTCCTCATGTATTCATAGCTAGTATATAGAAATAAAATTGATATATCTATATTTATCTTGTATCCTGCAACCTTACTGAATTCACTTATTAGTTTTAGAATGTTTTTTGGAAATTCCTTTGGGAACTTCTGAGTAGACAATCATTTCCTCTGCAATAGGGACAATTTCATGTCTTCCTTTCTGATCTGTATGTTTTTATTTCATTTTCTTACATTATTTCACTGGGTAGACCTTCCAGTACTATGTGGAATAAGAGTGGTGAGAGAGAATACTTTTGTTTTGTTCCTAATCTTAAGGGAAAGCATCAATCCTTCACCATTAAGTATATTAGCTGTTGAGTTTTCTATTTTTCTCTTGCTTGTTTGTTTTTGTAGATGTTCTTTATCAAGGTGAGAAAATTGTGTAGTGCTATTTTTCTGAGAGTTTTTGTAATGAATGAGTGGTGAATTTTGTCAACCCCCCCCCCCTTTTTTTGTGTGTGTATGTATTGCTGTATAATCCTGGGATTTTTCTTCTGGGAGTTTGTTAAGGTCCACTTGGTCATGGTATATAGTTCTTTTTATATACTGTTACATTTTATCTGCTAATATTTTATTAGGGATTTTTGCATCTATGTTCACAAGGGATATTGGCCTATAAATTTCCTTTTCTGTACTGTCTTTGGTTTTGCTATCAGGATAAAACTGGCTTCATAAATGACTTGGGAAATATCCTCTCCTTTTCTATTCTATGCCTTATTTTTGGAAGAGATTTGTAGAATTGGTATCTAAGGTTCTGTTAATTTTTTCATTCACTTTTCTCCCTATTGTTTAGATTGGATAATTTCTACTTATTACATTGTATTTTATATTTGTCCATTCATTCTGCTATTGATCCCATACATTGAGATTTTTATTTACTTAAAAAAATTTTTTTATGTGTTTTAAAATTTCACTTGGTTCTTCTTTTTGACTTCTTTTTCTTTTTTGGTATTTTATGAGTATTTTTTTTTCTGAAACTTTCTAATTTTTTGCTTGTTTCAAGTGTGCTCGTAATTGCTAATTTGAGCATTTTTTATTTTTCATGGCTGCTTTCCAATCTTTATCAGATAATACAAACATTTTCACCTGTGTCTTTTTTTTTTTTTTTTGAGGGCAGTGTCATCATCTGTGTCTTTTTAACTAATGTCTTTTTCATTCAGTTTTAGGTCTTCTTGGCTTTGGTATAATGAATAATTTTCAAATGAAACCTGGACATTTTGAGTACTATGTTACAGGATTCTAGATCTTATTTAAACCTTCTGTTTTATTTGGTCTCCTCTGACACCTCTCTGGAAGGGTAAGGTGGGAGTGCTTCCTTATCAATGTCAGGTAGGTGTAGAAGTCCAGGTTCCCTATTTCACCTTTGTTAATACCTGAAGGTGGGGTTCCTACTTACTGCTAGGCAGGATTGGGAGTTCTGGTTCCTCATTAGGCCTCTACCAATAACCAAGACTTCCCACCTCATTACTGCTCTTCACCTGGCCTCCACTGACACCATGGTGGCAGTGGTAGCCTCATTACTCCTGGGTGGTGGTGTAAATCCTGAATCTCCCAAAGCTTCCTCTCACAGTTACCATAGTGGAGAGAGGAAGGAATTTCCTGTTACAGCCAGGTTGGAGGGGAAATCTGGGTTTCCCATGTTGTCTCCACTGAACCTGTTGTGAGACCTCACTACCACACGGTGGAGATGAAAGTTGTGGCTCCCTACTTCCCTTTGACTACTACCCCTGTGGGTGTTTACAGTTCCTTGCTACAGCCTGATGAAGGTTGGGGGTAGAGATGAAGTCTAGACTCCCCTATCATATTTGCTCCACATTTTTCCTTGGTGTTTTGCTAGAATAGTGTAGTTATTGTCTACAGATTTTCTGTCTTGCTAGGTGTCTCTTTCCTGGTTCTTTGGTCAGGAAGAGTAGTTTTTTGTTGGGGATCCCCCTGCCACCATCCATTGGTGTTTCTATGTTGCTGGCTTCTTCAGCTTTAAGTCTGAGATATATATATATATATATATATATATATATATATATATATATAACAAAAAGAAAATCCAGGGAACTCACCAATATATCTTTCCTTGGGTCCCAACATCCCTAGATGGTCTATTTCTTTTCCCCACCTTTCAGGTCTTCTGATGTTTGTCTTTTTTTTTTTTTTTTTTTTAGCTGAGCCATCCTGCCACCTGTTGGCAGCTCAATGGCAACTCAGCTCGGGCTGGCCTCGAACAGCTGTTGCTCAGACCTCAGCTGGCCTCGAACCGCTGTTGCTCAGAGCTCAGCTTGCACTCTTAAGCGAGCTCTTAACCAACTGAGCCATTCGGCCGGCCCCTGATGTTTGTCTTAAACAAATGTTTTTAAAAAAAAGAAATTCAAATTTTTTTTAGTTTTTATTAGTTTTTCTTAATAAAATTAAAAAAAAGAAATTTAAAAATTGAGGTAAAATTGACATATAACATTATAGTAATTTCAGGTATACAGCATAATTATTCAATTTTTAAATATAGTATTGCAAAATGATCACTTCAGTAAGTCTACCTAACATCCCTCACCATACATAGTTACAATTTTTTTTTTTTTTTTTTTTTGCTTATGATGTGGACTTTTAAGATTCATTCACTTAGCAATGTTCAAATGTGCAATACAGTATTATTGTCAACTATAGTAACCATGCTGCACAAGCCCACTTCGGCAACCAGCACTGGAACGACCATGGTGAGAGCGATAGAAGCCAAGGTCAACACTTTAAGATCCCACCATCTTCCGAGAAGGAAGTAGAGGAGTTCCAGCGTCGGGGTGGTGAAGCTGCGCAACAGGATGGCGGGTCTTTCCTCCCAGAGAGAGCAACAGTGAGAGAATGCGAGCAGGCACAGTATGAGCAGGTGAAATGCACTTTCAATGCAGATAAGGTGCTGCGGAGGCTGCAGGTGAACGGGAAGGTGACCCCAGCTGGGTTCCATGACTGGAGTGAGGTGGGGCGCAGGACTTTGAGTGCCGCCTCCCAGTGCACCAGAAGAACTTCCCCTAATCCAAGCCAACAAGGAGCACACAGGTCGGTCACCAGGTTTGCTTTCATTGGCATTGGGGACATAAATCCTTCCTGGCCACCCATCCAGCGTGCCCAGTCCCTGGGCTGCACTTGGTGCCCGTGTCACCCTGTGACATGATGACTAGTCACAGGCGGACATGTGGGGCCAGCCTCGGTCAGTGTTCCGGACCCTTTCCCTCATAGGCCTCAGTAACGCTTTCTCTGCTTCAGAACACTTCAAGTACTGGGGTGCGACGTGGCGGGGCTTGGGGTCCTACCCTACGCACAGGCATCCCGTGCTCTCACCTCTGCCCTGCTCCGGGCTGCTGCCCCCACAGTGGGAACTGACCGAAAGAGCTGAAGAAACTGCAGCTGGCGAAACTAGGCTATGTGAAATGTCTATTTGTCTCCTGAAAAAGAAATTTCTTCTTTGTTGACTGCTTGACCACTTATATAAGTAGATATGATTGGGTAGTAAAAAGAAAATTCTATGACAACCTCTGCGTATGAGGTGGACACTGCTGGCTGCTGCAGTGTTGGCACAAGTCACCAATATACCAGACATATCCAGGGTGGAGTTGGGCGAAATAGGTGAAGGGGGTCAAAAGGTACAAGCCTTCCAGTTATAAAATAAATAAGTCGTGGGGTTGTAATGTATAGCATATTTGTCTTATATACCATATTCAGGGTTTTTAGTTGTACTTAGTGGGAAGAATAATGAAAAATACATTTATCTTCCCCGGAAGTAGCAGCTGCTTTCCTTTTTATATAGATTATTTGTATCTCTACTTATTCCTGTGTAGCTTTAATTGTACTTATTTCAACTTTACAAAGGTTATCATTCTCAACCTATTCTTTAGGGACGTCCTTTTTCACACTAATATATTGTCAGGACTCATCATTAAGGCAGCAAATCCCTGTGCAGTTCATTAGTTCTGACTGCTATGTATATACACGTATACCGTGGTTTATTCATTCTGTTGTCTGTGATTGGATATTTGTGATAGTCCCAGGTTTTTGCTACTGTGAACAATGCTGGTGTGAACAATCCTTTACATGTATCTTGTAGTACATGTGTAGTTTCTTTTGACATATACTGAGGAGTGAAATTGTTAGGCTGCAGGCTATGTAAATCTTCAACTATAAAAGACAATTCTAAATTCTTTTAGAATTGCACTAATTTACATTCCCACAAGCAATGGTTAGAGATACTACAGATGCTTATTAAACCATAGCCTGAAAACTTTCTCCAAGCAGTGAGGTGAGGTAATTATGGGGCTCCCCTCAAATTGTCCCTCTCTCAGGCGCCACTCACTGTCAATTATTGTCTAATGACCAATATATAAAAATTACTGTTGTAAGTATTTTGGATTTTTTTTTTTTAAGTTTCTGGCAAGTGAGTTAATCTGATCCCTGATTCTCCACCTTGTTTGAAAGCAGTAGTTTTTTAAAGTCAATAACCTTTTTTCTGCAGTAATTGTTTCTTTTTATTTATAAAATTCTTTTGTCATCTCTCTATTAATCATGATTAATTCTGCCAAAATTTAATTATTTTGTTAGTTTTCCAAATAGCATTTTTTTGGCTCTATTTTATTTAATTTATTTTTTTATACCTTATCTTGTGTTTTCTTTAGTTATATCCTATTGTCTTTCTGACCTTGTAAGATGGGCAATTAATTCATTAATTTTTAGGCTTTCATTTTTTCCTCTTAATATTCATGTTTAAGGCTATAAATTTCCCTCAGATCATGGCTTTTGCTGCAGCACATAAAATCTGATAGTTAAAATTTTTAAAAATCCATTCTAGATATTTAAAACTTTCCATCATGACCTCATTTTATCTCATGAATTATTTATCAGGGTTTTAAAAATAATTCAAGTAAGTGAGAATTAAAAATGTATATTTGTATTAATGTCTGACTTAATTACATGTATATTTTTGTAAAATTGTTTGAATTTTCTTTATGGCCTAATTCATAATAAATTTTTATAAATAATCATATGCATATGTACTTGAGAACAATATTTTTATTCCAATTGTCAGATGAAGAGTTCAATGGTTTTTGTAGTTGTGTCATTCAGATCTTATATATCTTTGCTTACCTTTTTTTGCCTATTTGACTTCTTAATAATTGTGTTGAAGTGTGTTGACATCTTTCACTATGATGGTAGATATAGTACTTTGTCCCTGCAATTCCAATAAAATTTATTTCATATACTTTAAGGCAATTGTATTAGTTACCACCTATTTAAAATCACTTCATCATCTTGGAGAATTGAATTAAATAGTGAATTGAATTATCTGTCCCTAATAATACATTTTATTTTAACATTTATTTTATCTGTTATCAGTTTACCTGCAACAGCTTTCTTTTGGTTATATTTACTTCATGTTTCATTTTCTGTTCTTTTAATTTTAACCTTTGGTTTTTTTTCTTATACTTTAGGTATGTCTTTTATAAACAGCATATTTTAGATTTTATAAAATCCAAACTGTGACTTTTATCTTTTAAAGTTTAGTTCATATTTATTCATGCTAATTATTAATATATATGGGCCAGTTTAAAGATCTCAACTTATTATTTGTTTTATTTTTTTCTGTTTCTATTTTTTTCATTCTCTTCATCTTCCCTCTTCCTTTAAGTTGGTAGCTGTATCTACTCAAAATGCTGATTTGGGAATTTTTTTATTGCTGATCCACAGTGAGATAAGGTGCTTATGCCAGAATGCAAATTAAAGCACTACTCCATTCAGAAAGTCCTTATATAAAAATCATGTCAGCTGAACTAAGCAGTGTGGTTAATGATCTGGTTGATATACACTCTGGTGCAAGATCCTTCTCTTGCTGAGATCTTATAAACGTTTCAACTTGGTGGACTTCACTTGGAGAAATACTGTTTTAGAGTGTTCTCACATTCCTTGTGAGAACTCAACTTTCGACATAGAGATAGTATTTAAGTTTTTTAATAGGGATTATTATGAATATATTTCCTCTTTTACTTTGATAATAGATTTTCACCCTCTCTTTATGATAGCAATCAACTCTAAGATAGCACCCAAGATATTTAATCTCTTTTATTCATATATCATTTATAGCACCTCTTGTATTTGTTCTCTTATATAAGAGTATCTCTACTCTGTTTTCAACCTGGAACTTTGCATGGTAATACTTCTGAGGCCTGGGAATATATTTCTCAGTCCTTTAGATTTGACTAATATCTAGGTTGGATATAAAATCTTAAATTTGAAGCTCTTTTCCTTTAGTACTTTGGAAATCTTACTTCTGTAGTTTTCTTGCAGGTAGGTTGATTTTTTTTTTTTTTTAGCTGAGCCATCCTGCCACCTGTTGGCAGCTCAACGGCAACTCAGCTTGGGCTGGCCTCGAACAGCTGTTGCACAGAGCTCAGCTTGCACTCTTGAGCGAGCTCTTAACCAACTGAGCCACTCGGCCGGCCCGCAGGTAGGTTGATTTTGAACACTATGATTTTATTCCTTTGATGTGATATGCTTTTACTTTTTGTTAACTTTGAGAATATTCTCTTTATCTTCCTATTCGTAAATTCTAGTGTAATGTAGTGTGGATTTTTCTTTGTTTCTCCTTTTTGGCACTCTATAGATTCTTTCTGTTATCGTTTTAAAAATCTAGGATAGTTATCTACATTATTCCTTCAAATATTTACTGCTTTTAAAAAAAGTTCTTCTCTTTCTATGACTTGGATTTTAGCATTTTTGTTTCTATTCCTTATTCCTATTGACTTTTTTTTTTAATGTTTCTCATTTTTTTGCCCTTTTCTTCTTCTTTTCTCAATGGTGTCTTTTTAAAAATGTATCTTATCTTTGTGTTCTTTATTTCAACTATTGTAATCTTTAAAGTATCTGCTTGACTCTTAAAGTATTTTTTATTTTATCATATTTATATTAAGCTGGTTTAAAATTATTTGTTTAAATATTTTTGCTTCTGATGAAATCTAAAATCTAGATAGTTCTATTCCTCAAATATCTTTTCCTTTTGGCTTGTGGGCTTTTTTTCTGGAGGTATTTTTGAGTCTGTCAAGCAGGGCATACAGGGGAAGGCCAGACCCCTGTCTCCATCACCACAGTCTCTGTTCAGGGGGTGAAAGTGTGTTGTATGCATGAGCCCAAATGTGGGCAGGCCCATGCAGTGAGTCAATCACTTCTCACCGTAAAAAAGAGAACTCAAGGCAGGACTTTGTTCTTTGCCCAGGAAAGAGAAGCTTTAAGTGGAGATCTTTTTTAATCACAGGAAGTTTCCAAAGTCATTATCCCAGTTTCACACCACCTCACAGTGGCCCCTGCCATTGACTTTCCCTTATTTTTGAGATCACTTGGACCAAATCAGAGTTGTTATAGGTGTGGGTGGGTATTTTTAGTCTCAGTAGTCCCTGTTATAGTTTATCCTCTCTATAATGTCTACTGGGCCACTTCTTGTCTTGGCCAAAGTCCTCTCACATCAGTTCAAAACAGCCCTCTGTCTTTGTCCAGGGACTTTTCATACCTTTCTTGGTGCCTTTGGTTGACCTTGGGGTGAGAGCCAATAACAACACCTGGTCACCTTCCTTGTAGAATCTGGGAATGGATTCCACCCACCCTTTGCTGTTTGGGGGACCACATTTTTCTTTTCAGCACAAGGTAACATATAGTTTTGTCTCATGGTTTTATGTTTACAAAAGGTTTAAATAGAAGTAAAACGTAGAATGCAAAATACCAGACCCAAGCTTTTTGTCTGTGTTCCATTTCCAATCTTCAGCCACATACAATCTTTATATTTTTTTATGCTACATTTTTTTTCACCTTACATTATTTTGAGTGTACTTCTTTTGGTTTGTTCTTTTTGTTTATGTTTCTATAGTGTTTATTTTTAATATGTTGCATAATATTCTAAAAAAATATATACCAAAACTTACCAAACCTCTCTTAGATTATTTTTACTTTTCACTACTAGAGGTGAATATAATATCTTATCTATCTATCTATCTATCTATCTATCTATCTATCTATCTATCTATCATCTATTTATCTATCTATCATCTATCTATCTATCTGTCATCTATCTATCTATCTGTCATCATTGGTTTACAATTATTTTAATAATAAGATTACAAAGTCCATGAATGTAAAAACTTTATTGCTCTGGATAAGTATTGCGAAATTGCCCTTCAAAGAATGATGCTATTTTTTTTTTTTTTTTTGAGGGCAGTGTCAGGCCCTCACATGTGGGACCGAACCGGGGCAGCTGGCTTCTCAAGCCAGCACTTAACCACCGTGCCACTCGGCCGGCCCAATGATGCTATTTTTTTAATGGTTTTCTATACACTTATTCTGATGTATACTTTGTTGCATATGCACAAACTTATTGTATATCACTTAAGACAAATCCTCTTCTGTCTTTTTAGACTACTCTGATCTCATTTTTAAGGATACATTGAAGTAAAATGGTGATAGACCATTTTAAAGAAAGAAAAAAACACTATTACTTCCAAATAGCCCTGTAATATCTTCTTAATTCTAATTCTAATTTAAGTAATTAGGAATATAAATATAAATTAAGCCAAATGGGTGACATTTACTCCCTTAGATTCTAGCAATATAGCAATATAGACAGCATGTATTACTTATATAGTTTGAGGTCTTAAGTGTCCCAGAAATGTACAAAATATTTATTGAAATCAGTGTTACTTCCATAAGTTGTCTGAGAGTCTGGCACTACCCCTCTATTTGGAACCATGTAAGTCCTAGGTTTTCTATCATGCAGGAAAGGGATGGAGATATAAAAAGGACAGATATTAGACTTCTTGCCAACTCTGATGCCTGGTGCTCAACCTAGATATAATATGACATAGAAAAATCGAGAACTGTAACATTTTTTACGTATTGAAGTTCTATTGCTGTCCTGCTATTATCTTTAAACAAATACTCTAAATATATTGCTTACATTTTTATGGTGCAATATAATTTACAAGATTCCTGAAATAATCATGGTTAATATGTGCCAAGCACTGTTTTAGATACTATATGTTTAATACTAGGGTTAAATTTTGCTGCATGACAAACAATGTCAAAATCTTGGGGGTTTACAATAATAAGTGTTCATTTTCTCCCTCACAGGCCTGTGGGTTGTTTGTGGCTCAGTGGGGCTCCAGGAGCCTGGCCTTGGCTCTAGGCTGTGGATTGGGTTTCATTCTGCTTCACTGGTGCCTATAGCTACCTGGGGCATGCTCTTCTATTGCAGACCACAGAAATGTGAGAGGCTGAGCCACACAAACCTTTTTAAAACTCGTAACACATCTGCTAAATTTCCATCGTCCCATGTGAATCTCATGGCTAAACCCCACTGCAGTGGACTGGAATATATACTCTGCTGACAGTGGAAGGCATTGCAAAGTCACATGGGAAAAAGTGTGGATGTGTAACTTTTTTAAGGAGTGAGTGAAGAAATGAAACAATAATCCAATGTATCATAATCATCAGAGAAATTGTGCAGATTGTTGTTAACTCACCATCATCTCCACCTTATATTAAAGATGCTGATTGCATTGTGTTTTAGTGGAGAAGCCAAGTGTACTAGTAGCTCTAGCCGCCATAACACAATACCATAGACTGGGTGGTTTAAACAACCGAACTTTATTTTTCCCAGTTTTGGAGGCTGGGAGCCTGGAGATTAGGGTGCCAGCATGGTCAGGCTTTGGTGAGAGCTCTCTTCCCAGCCTGCTGCCTTCTCTCTGTGCCCTCACGTGACAGACAGAAACAGGAAGCAAGCTCTGTGGTGTCTTCATATAAGAGCTCTAATCCCATCATGGGGGCCCCCCTTATTGACTTCATTTAAACCTAATTACAGTAAAACGTTGGATTTCGAGTAACTTGGTTTGCGAGTATTCTGCAAGACGAGCAAACATTTCTAATACATTTTAACTTGGTAAATGAGCAATGTCTTGCAATATGAGTAATTTGTTTCCAGAATGAATTATGCTCCCAAACCAAGGTATTAACTGTAACTCCCAAAGGCCTCCAAATACCATCACAGTGGATGTTAAGACTTCCACATATGAATATGAGAGGGGGGCACAATTCTGGCCATAGTTCCTAGTAACAACATTTCCCAGAATTCCTAGACAGGTTTGGGTCAGATTATGTTAGTGAGAAACACTTATTAAGATAGTAAATGTGGAAAATTAGGAGGAGGCATTTTTCTCTGCCAGCAAGTGGGCAAGTAAAGGGCAAATGACAGTCTGAGGTTTGCTGGGTATTCTTTTGGAAATTACTTGCTTTGGTGTTGCCTGCAGCTGAGAGCATCAGGAAGAGAGAGGTCTTGGATTCCTTAAGCCTTCTGACCTCTGGCAGTCAGTGATGGTTTCCCTAACCTTTGCTCCCCCATACCTTCCCCTGATTTTGTAAGCATTTGTTACATTTCATTGAATTTCAGATGCCTTCAATTGAGTCACTGAGAAAGAAAAAAAATGCTTCTAATTCATTAAAAATTTTTTATCCCTAAGATTTCTATTCCATATTTTTTAAAAAGGCACTTTTAGACTTATTTAAGAAAGCATGTATCACAACTGTACATACATAAAAATGAAAATATGAGCACAATAAATTTGCTGCTGTTCCTGAAATAACTTCACATTCAGATTTTTTCTCTTGTGAGTCATTCTTCCACTCAGAGGCCTCAGTGTGTTTGTTTTCACACTTATTAGGCGGTATCAGTAGCATTAGAATGGGATCATTTCTTCCTTTTATTTTGAAGGTGTATTTTTTTTTTTTTTTGAGTTGGGGAGCAGTATGTTTTTCCAGGACCCATCAACTTTAAATCAAGTAGTTGTTTCAGTATAGTTGTGGAAGGCGCAGCTCAGTGGCCCATGCGGGAATGGAACCGACAACCTTAAAAGAGCATTCCATCATTATCTCCTGTCTTTTCTTCCAAGCTGGAATAACTATTCTGCCAGTTTGGCTGGTGTTATCTTGATTTTATGTCAACTCAGCCTGTTCTCTAAGAGTCCTTACATGGTCTGTGGATTCAAAGTGTGAGTATTTGCAATGGTTCAGTCTGCCACCTGGAATGACCATAAGGTTCTGCATTTCCCAATAAGCTAACTCTTTACCCATCTTAACACGCATCCCTGCGATGGATCAAGAACTAACCTAATGGGTGGGTTGTGTCGGGTTCCTGGATATCTATCCTGAACACCTTAGGTTAGCTTCATGGTCATCCATTTATGTGTGTTGGGCATGTATTGTAACATCTTGGGGGGAAGAGCTCATTTTTGTGTACTATTTTGGAATTTAAATTAAATTTACAACAGCAAATGTGAATGTACAACAGCAAAAGTGAACCTTAATCTAAATATAGACTTTGAGTGATACAGATGTGTCAGTGTTGGTTCATTGATTGTAATGAATGTAGCACCTGGTGTGAGATGCTGGTGAGCGAGACTGCACGGGTGCGGGGCAGAGGCTGTATGGCAATTCTGTACTTTCTGCTCAATTTTGTTATGAAACTAAAATTGCTCTACAAAATAAACCTCTAAAAAATTACATATAACAACTATACTTTTATTGGCAATTATGTGTAGCTTTACAGGTTTAGGTGGCTTATATAACCTGTGTCATGATCTAGATCTCTTTGGCACCTTTAACAGTGATAGTATCAGCACTGGAGTTTCTTTAGCACTACTTGACTAAACAAATAGTTTTATTAATTTCCTCAATTGGATCACATGTTGCTGGAAATTAAGTAACTCTGTTCACAGTCAGCAAATAGTTTTTGACAAATTGATACTTAGGGCCTTAAGGGTAATCCTGGATGGTATATGAATTCTTTACATTAGCCTCTCTTTAATCTCTTTTGGGTGATTTGGCAATTTCTCCTGCTTTCATTTCCATCTGAAATATGTATATATATATATATATATATATATATATATATATATATATATATTCGTTTCAGGTGTACAACACAATGCAATAGTTATACTCTTTATCCCCCAAAGTGACAACCTCCTCCCCCAGTTCACCACCCCACTCCTCCCCCATATCATACATATCTATCACAACTCCCCTGACTCCCCTCCACAGTATACTCACATCCCGTGACCATCCACATATTCAATTACAGTTGGCATACAACACTATACAACATCAGTTTCAGGTGTACAGTGCAGTGATCAAGCCTCTACTCCATCCATGAAGTAGTCTCCCTAACAAGACATGGGACTATCTGACACGCCACAAAATTTTTACAACATTATTATATTCCCCGAACTGTGTTTCATATCCCTGTGGCAATATTGTAGTTGTCTATTTATGCTGTCTAATGCCTTCCCCTTCCCCCCGATTCCCACCCCCCTCCCAACTAGCAACCCTCAGTTTTTACTCTACATCTACGAGTCTGTTTACTTTGATCGTTCACTCAGCTCTTCAGACTTCACACACAAGTGAGATCACATGGTACCTGTCCTTCTTCAACTGACTTATTTCACACAACATAACAGTCTCTTCACAACATTATCAATTACATTCCCAGAAGTGCCCCCATAACCCTGCAGCAACATTGTAGTCCCACCTACACTGTCCAAAACCTTCCCCCTCTCCCTCAGCCCCACTCACTCCCAGCCAACAACCATCAGTTTTTCCTTTATATCTGCTTGACATGACTTCAATCTTCTTAAATTTACTGAGACTTGTTTTGTGGCCTAACATGGTCTATCTTGGACAATGTCCCATGTGTACTTGAGAAGAATGTATATTCTGTTTTTTCAGGGTGAAATGCTCTAAAAATATCAACGAAGTCCAGCTGTTCTAAAATATCATTTAAGGCCCCTCTTTCTGTGTTGATTTTCTGACTAAAGGGTCTGTCCATTGGTGACAATGGTGTTGAAGCCCCCCTACTATGATAGTGTTACTGTTGATCTCTGTCTTTATGTCTGTCAAAATTTGTTATATGTAATTAGGAATTCCTATGTTGGGTGCATAGATGTTTATTAGGGTTATAGTGCCTTTCTTTGTCTTTTATTGTAGTCATTTTAAAGTCTATTTTGTCCAAAATAAGTATTGGTACTCCAGCTTTTTTTTTTTTTCATTTCCATTTGCATGAAATATCTTATTCCATCTGTAAACACCATATACATGTGTCCTATTTTCTTATCCACTCAGCCATTCTCTGTCTTTTGATTGGAGCATTTGGCCCATTCACATTTAAAATGATTATTGATAGGTGCATATGTATTGCCATTTTGTTATTTGTATTCCTGGTCTTCCTGGGTTAACTTGTTTACCCCTTTCTTTTGTTTAAAAAAGCCCTTTTAACATTTCTTGCAATGCTGGCTTGGTGGTAATGAATTTCTTAAGCTTATTCTTTTCTGAGAAGCTCTTTTTTTCTCCTTCAATTTTAAGTGATAGCCATGCTGGGTAGAGCAATCTTGGTTGTAGGCCTTTATTTTGTGTCACTTTGAATATCTCCTGCCCCTCCCTTCTGGCCTGCAGAGTTTCTGTAGACAACTCAGGTGTTAGTCTAATAGGAGTTCCTTTGTATGTAACCTGCTGTCTTTCTCTTGCAGCCTCTGGGATTCTGTCTCTGTCTTTAACCTTTGCCATTTTAACTATGATGTGTCTTGGTGTGAACCTGTTTGGGTTCAGCTTGTTTGGAACCCTCTGCACTTCCTGGGCATGTATGTTGATTTCCTTCACCAGGGTAGGGAAGTTTTCAGTCATTATTTTTTCAAATACATTTTTGACCCCTTGCTTCTTCTCTTCTCCTTCTGGTATTCCTCTGATAAGAAGATGGTTGCATTTCACCTTGTCCCATAGGGTTCTTGAACTATTTTCATTGTTTTTTATTCTTCGGTCTTTTTGCTGTGCCAACTGGGTGATTTCTGCTATTTTATTTTCCAAATCGCTGATCCGCTCCTCTGCTTCATCTACTCTACTGGTGATTCCTTCGAGTGTGTTCTTCATTTCAGTTATTGTATTCTTTAGTTCTAACAGGTTGTTTTTTATGGTTTCCCTATCCTTCTTTATGACCTCGCTATGTTCCTTAAACATTCTTATCATCAGTGTTCTAAACTCTGTCTCTGAAAGGTTGGATCCCTCTGTTTCATTTAGTTCCATTTCTAGAGGTTTCTTCTGATCATTTACTTGTGACATGTTTCTTTGTTTCCCCATTCTGGCTGTCGCTCTGGGATTGCTTTGATGTATTAGATAGATCACCAGGAGAGCCCTGGTTGGATGATGCAGGCACACAGCTCATGGCCCAACAGTCCCAGGAAAACTCCCAGTCCCAGCCTGTCCCAATCAGCCACTCCCAGATCAGGCTGAGCTGCCTGGCAATGAATCACCAGCCTGGCAACTCTGCAAGCGGCAGTGTGGAGAGCGGGGACCCAAGGTGGCTCGTGCACTCCCGTGTCTCAGTGAGCAGCCTGTTGGAGCCAGAGCATGCCCACCAGATGTTTCCCTGGCAACGCAGCACAGGCCGTGTGGAGGGTGGGGATCCAAGGCGGCTTGCGCACTCCGGGGTCTCAGTGAGCAGCCTGTTGGAGCCAGAGGGTACCCGCCCAGTGTTTCCCTGGCAACGCAGTATAAGCCGTGTGGAGGGTGGGGATCCAAGGCCGCATGCGCGTGCACACGCACACATACACTTCTGCGCCAATTCCACCAGACCAATGAGGTCCCAGACCTGATCCAATGTGGGAGGGCCCAAGCCCGACAAAATGGCACCCTCCCTATACCACTCGCATGCAGTCTCCACATCACGGGAACAACAGTCCAAAAACCTCCAGCCTTTGCACCAAAGGTGCTCAGTTCTGTCCGTTCCCGCAGGCTCCCGGGCCTGGCTCACACAGCCACTCCCTCCACCAGGAGCCAGGTAAGTGCTCACCGGCGAGCAAGCTTGGGCACCGGCCCCACTGATTCTCCAGCCGCTCTTAGCCTCACCGAGCTGAGCAAAGAGAGTCCTCACTAATTTACTGCCAGCTATCTTGGAACTCCTCTTCCCAGCAAAGGAACTCTGGGCTGGTGAGCTTGGTGTGCGGCGAGAGGGTCTCTCCTCCAACCGGAGAAGTCTCCCCACAGCTGGGGCTTCCCTCACGGGGTTCACCCTCTCTTGTCTCCACCCATCCTACCAGACCCGATGTGGCCTCCTCTTTAAGTTCTTCATTTAGTGGTTCTGTTCATCTAGGGTTCCGGCGACCTCCAGGGTTGAATGCTGTATAATTTGTTTGTAATTTTGGTGTGATCCTGGGAGGTAGTTAGCACAGCGTCTGTCTATTGTGCCATTTTACCGGAAGTCCTCCATCTGAATTTGACTTCCCTTAAAAGCAGAGCCTGAGACAAAGATGTGGTTGCATAGAGAGCATATTTAGAAAGTGATCTCTGTAAGTAAGTGACCCTCTGGGGCATTAACTTGACCCCTGGGGGCATATACTGCCTTGTACACCTCAATTTCCAGGCTCCTCTGAGTTAGTAGAGCAGAGCCTCCCTTACTGTTTTGAATAAAGGGAAAGGACAGTGATGGAGACAGAGAGATGAATACTGGTAAGCACTATGCTGGTTTTGTTTTTCTCATGTCATTTGCTAGGCCAAAACGCATAAAATTAAGAGTTATCATGAGCTTGTGGCTTATTTTTCCAACCGGTTTGTGTTTCTGCCTCTGTAACAACTGCTTCCATGAATGCTTTCTGTCTGTCTCCAGTGTATCTTCTCTGCATTCTGTCATTCACTCCAAACCCCTGTCATCCTACAGTAAGTCAGTAATTTGGCAAGCTTATGTAGAAGCCACATTCTGGTCCACATGCTCTCACTGAGCAGACCCTGCTCACTCATCTCATTGGATTCGGTACGTGGGCACTTCACCTAGCAGGCCCTACCAAAGCAGCGTGCCAGGGTTGGTCTTGTCCTTTACTGTGTCATACAGGTGGTATGGATTTTGGGAATAAAAAAGAAGTCCTTGTAGTAGTGGCTGACTTCCCATAGTATAGATGCATGCTCACAAGTCACCCTACATAGGAAGGGGCCAATTGCCAACATCTGCAACTCAAGCTCTGGGAGCAGCTGAGAGAGGAGAATACGCACGTCCCAGAACATTTGGAAAAACCCCAAGAGGGAGCCAGGTCTAAACAATATTGATAAGGGTCCCTACTACACAATCTTTTTGAAGCCTGGGCCTCCTGAGCAAATGCCACTTGAAAATGTGATATTATTTCTTGTTAGTCACCAAATTGTACAGTGAGTTAGTTGAGGTCTGTAGGCTTTAAGAGCAGGCAGCTTGATTGGGGATTGAGGTTTGAATTTAGGTCCAAATGCTATGATTGCCGAGGACGTGAGTGACTGACATTTAAGTGTACCTGGAGAGGCTTGGTGGCTTATTTGTGTATGGGAAAGTCAGTTTTGAATGCCTGGCAGCTCTGGATAAGAGCCAGAGATCTAGTAGGACCTATGAAGGGGAAAAACATACTGGCTTTCTCTCTGGGGCAGCCAGATATACTATGGTCCAAACGCTTGGATCCAATCCATTGTGTCACCTGTGCTGGAACTGGATGGGGAGATATTGTTTCTGGCCTGTTGGGTGATGCTGATTAGCTCCTGGGTGGACCTGCACTCTGTGGAGCTGTGTTCCCACTCTTCTTATCACTAGGGAAGAGCTGTAACCATTTGATTTCCTTTGGGCTATGGTGGGGTGGAAGTAGGGGTCGAAGGGGTCTGGGAGGAGCATTAAACCTTCCCCCTATTGACTCATTCTTTGTGAGTCTGTGTTGTCTGTAAACTCTCACTTGTTAGACAGGAAAAAGTTCACTTTTAGCTTCAGAGACCTTGAATGATATACCTCAAGGATTTATGGTTGCTATTGGAAAGCATCACACTTGGATCTCAGACCTGGGTTCAAATACCACTGCTGTCCCTCTAGTGAAAACCATGGGTGACTCTTTTAGGTTCTTTGAGTCTTAGTTCCCTCCTTTATATGGTGGTTAAATATACCTGTTTCATAGCATTGTCAGGAGATTAAATAAAACAACGATGCAAAGTGCCTGTCATGGAGCTCCCGAAATGTCAGTTCCCTTCTGATACAGCCTAATATCTCAGTTGTGATATCTGAAGCTAAAGCCTGAAAAAGTTCAATTTAAATTTAATGAAAAAATAAGATATTTATATATTATTTAAAAAAAACACTATGAGAAAAATCTTTAGATTTAAGCTGAATTTTGAAGGTGGAAATATAGTTTTATTTTTTAAATACAATAGTTTCCAGTGAGTATTTTATTCACTTTAGATGGAAAAAGTATGTCATATAGAAGAGATAGCCTTGGTATAAAGACATCTGATGAAATGCCACTAATTCAACACATAATTTGGTACAGATTGTGTATTCAACATATTTTGGCACGTAAAATATTTACTCTGATAGACTGAAGCTGTTACTCTGAACTGGGTCGGAGTTGTTATTGAAACTGAGTGTTTTTAATCTAGCAAACGATAATGACTTCATCAGATTTGACTGTGTGTCTGGTTTCAGACTGGAATGAGATTTTATTGCCTTTCAGCTGTTGGTGAGAGTATTTGATGGACTGTCTCTGCTAAGATCTTGTTTTTGGAAAGAACATTAAATACTTGTTAATTTATATTTATGTTTGAAACTCTAAATTGGTGCTAAACATAAGCAGGTCTCCAAATTATGAATTTTCCCCTATATTCAGTTTTGCACAAAAAGCAGATGAGCTCAAAGTTTCTTTTCAAAATGCTTTGATATTTTAGTTTCTGCCCTTCTATTCCCTAATGCATTTGTATTACAAAATAGGTATAGTTTTGGTCATGCTCTAAGTAGATATATTTTGAGGGGAAAAATATATTTTGAGGGGAAAAATAACCCTCAAACATTTTCTGCTTTAAGAACTCACTGTTTTGGTTTATTTCAATTTTAAATTGACTTAATGTATTTAAGATAATTTCTAGAGACGCAAGCTCTACTTTAGTTAAAGTTCAGTGTCCCTTACTAAGTCTCTGTGTGGCATTAGAGATTTGACATTTCAGATATGTGACCTCTTAAATTGGGGGCATCGAATGAGAATTTGCTAATCTTAACTAAAGCTCAAGATTCTAATTTTTTTCTTTTTTTTTTTTTTTACCCAGCTGTGAATGTCTCAGGCTCTGTAGCTCAGTGTTACAGCACAGACAGTGGTTTGCTTAGTCTGGGGTGGGTGTGGGTGAGAGTCAATATTTCCAACAGGTTCCCAGGTGATGCCGAGGTTGCTGGTCTGAGGACGACACTGAGTAGAAAGAGTTCCGTGTGCATAATTTAAAATTTGACTGCTTGGATGTGAATGCCTGTTCCACCATTTCTTAGCTTTATGATCTTGCGTAGGGCATTTAGCTGCTCCATTTGGCATCTGTCAAAGTGGGAGTGATTAAAAATGGCATTTAGCTTTCAGGGTTCATTTAAAGAATAACTGATATAATCTGTGTAAAGTATTGAACATCTAATAGCAAAGTGATAACTACCAATAAATATTAATGTTTATTTTACCTGGTGAAAGCAGTTTCTAGAAAATTGGAAGAATTCCTAATATTTATTTATTTTTGCTTGAGAAACATTTCAGTGCAGTTTTGTGACTAACCATCTCAGTTTTCCTAGGACTGTCTTGATTTTAGCCCTGAAAATCTTGCATCCTACGAGACCCCTTGCTTCTGAGCAAACCAGAACAATTGGTTACCCTTATGTTTTATATAGGTAGTTCTTTTTAAATCATCACAATCGTCTTGTGATGTAAATACCATTATCTGAATTCTGCAGATGGGCCATGGCTAGTAAGTGGTGAAGCCTCTGTTTAAACCTGCCTTTGAGTGACTTCAGAATCCTTGTATACTCCATTATATCTGCTGTATATTCAAATGTTATTCCTGTATTCTTATTTAGCCTTTCAAATTGTGTATCAGAAACATATTTGGTTTAGAATAAAACAAAAGAATAAAAAGATCTTTACTTCCATAAGGTTATTTTAATGAATACGCAATAGGTAAATAGGAATATACTGGATATACCAGAATCATGAAGCTGCCCTGGTCCCTGGTCCGAGGTCTGAGGAAAGGCATCTAATCCCTAAGGCTTGCTTTCTCATCTCCAAGATTTGCTTTTTCTAGACCAAATGAAATGGATAGTTGGGTTAAGGTGAGGCAGAATATTTAAATAATTATGGGAGAGAGTGGGAATGTGGGGAAGGGACAAAGAAAATCTGATTTTATTACATTTTTCTTCCTGACCCTTTTCTTTCTAGTCTTCTGCCCAATCTACCAGAAACGTGTTCCTTCCTTTCTTCATTTTTCTCCCTTTGTAAAAAATTAATTGCAGATAGAATTAAGCTTTGTCAAATGGCAACAGAAAGGGATACCTGAACACAAGTCTTGAGATTATTCCATTACCCTGTCTGAGCTGTTTATGTGACAGCCAGGAGCCACATCAGCTGGTCAGCTGGAATGCTTCCCTTAGTCTTCATGAAACAAAGACTGTTAACTCCAAAGATATTTCTGCAAATGCTCCTCACAGAATTTGCTCAGTTTTACTACTTAGAAAGCTACTGCTTATTGTCAGAGGAATTTTTGCAGTGGGTTCCAGACCAGAGTTTCCTCAGTAGTCATAGTGAACTTGGGCCTTGGCAGAAGTCTCATTTTTTAATATGACATTTTTTATATATAGTATGATTTCTGGACCAGCTGCATGAGCATTACCTGAGAACTTGTTAAACATACTGTGCTCCATTCCAAACCTGTTTCAGAAACTCTGGGGCAAGGGCCCAGCAATCTGTACTTTAATAAGCTTCCCAGGCGATTCCAATATGTGTTTAAGTATGAGAATCCCTGGTCTAGATTATCCAGAAGAGTGTCCCATGAGTCATTAGTAAGGTTTGAGCATTAGAACTTAAATTGATGACTCACAAATTAGATAACGTCTTTCTCTGCCTTCTAGAGAAGTAATGACCATTGGACAGTGTGGTGTAATGAAAATAATTTGAATTTTGAAGTGTGACAATCTTGTTTCTATTTGCACCTTTATATATTCAAGTCACTTAAATACATTGAGCCATGGTTTCTTTCTAATATATGAACTGGGGATAATAAATAGCCTCCCCCAGCTCAGTTTCATAGAGTTGTGTTCAAATGCAGACATGCCTGTGTTTAATTTTTAAGTTACCCAGTGTTACGCAAATGTTATTTTTGATATGATTATTACTGCCAGTATGAATATAATTCTCAAAACTTTCCATTCTCACCTCCACTCTTTTCCCCATTAAAATTTAATTACCTCTTGAAATTTAAGTTTTGCAAAGCAGGGATTTAAAAAACAAAGAAGAAATTGGAGAATTTAAAATTTAAAAGAAAGCAGAGTTCTTGTAATTTCTTTTACAAGGAATGAGAGATGTGGATTTTTGCTTTGTTTCATTGTCTTTTAAGCCTTTAATCCACAGTGTAAAATGATTCAATAGCACACTTCAGTGATTCCATGGCAGCAGTAATGCATTCGAAATGTGAAGTGTCAAATTTCCCTCACATATTTCAGAGATTGTTTTACATTTTTCTGGTTTAACCTCTCTTGATACCAGTGAACTTAAGGCTTGTAATTGAAGGATAAGTGAGCAAAAAAGCAGTTCAAATGATAATATATTCATTTGAATTCCTGTTTTCTGGACAGAGACCTTTTATGCTAAGTTCATGTGAGAGTAAATTTTTATGACAAAATTATAACCTTCATGTACATGTTACTCAGGCAGGCTGAGATCTGTCCTCGTATAATGGATTTTGTGACAATGAAATGCAAGTCTCCCAAAAGCTTTGCCTAAGGAATTTCTGACAGTAGCCTATATGCTACTGAGATTTTCAAGATGCTATTATGATTCATTTCTACTCATTATAGAAAAATGGCTTCGTATTTAAATCATGATATACAATCGTGTTGAAAAGGAGTAAGAAGTGTAATGACATAAACTTTGAAATATTGCCATGTATTCATATTAGCTGCACTGTTTAGTAAATGTTTTTGCTTTTAATGTGGTTTTACATAATAAAACCTAGTTTAGAAGGTTGCACATGTTTGTTACTCCTGATTTGAGTTCTACCCATAATTTTCTGCATGTCAATTGTTGAATGAAAAGGAGGCATTCTCTGTAACGAGAGGTAATCTGAGCTTCATATAATTTTCTATAAATTCTTTTCTAAATGGTAGAATAGTGCTTCTTCTCCCATTTCAATAGGTTAATTTTTTTTGAGGGGAAAACATGTAAAGTTGCCTCAAAATATTATAACATGTGCAGTTACAAATATTCCAGCATCTATAAGAAGCACATATATTTTTATTTTTTCCTGGCTTTATTGAGGTGTAATTGACGTAAACATTGTGTAATTTAAGGAGTACAACCTGATGATTTGATACATGTATATATTGTGAAATGAGTTTCACAATATGGTTAGTTAGTACCTTCATCACTTCACATCATTATCTGTGTGTGTATGTGTGCGTGTGTGTGTGTGTTGAGAACATTTAAGATTTAGTCTCAGCAACTTTCAAGTATATGATCCACAACATCCATCTATTTGTAATGACCAAAATAATTTAAACTCTTTTCTTGAGGACAAGTCACTAGGGCCTCAGAGAACTCTGAGATCAGAAAGAACTTGTGTCTTCCCAGTGATCTGTTATAAAGTTTCTCTAGAAATTACTGATTATTTTTTTTATCTAAAGAAAGTCAGGCATAGATGTTTGTCTTAAATGAGAAACAGACTCTTGTCAATAAGCCTAATGTTTACTTAGCCAGTGAGCACTTCTGTAGTTTGTAGAACATATCCAATGTGTAGGATGTGGGGAGGGTGCTTCTGATAATATATTTAAAAATCAGTTTGAGGGCCGGCCGAGTGGCACGGTGGTTAAGCGCTGACTTCGGAAGCCAGAGGCCCCAGTTCTGTCCCACATATGAGGGCCAGTGACACTGCCCTCAAAAAACAAAAACAATACAAAACAAAAAACTAAAAATCAGTTTGGAGTCATAATGCCCATTGGAAACTCAAATTTATTTGCATTAGTAAAAATAATCATTGAGATGTTTTATTTTCTCATGTAATGGAGATGTGTGTCTCAGCCAAAAAACCACTGCCAGAAAAAATTTCAAATATGAAACAATGTCCCTTGAGTGACTTTGGTAGTAAGAAAGCTAGAAGAGGAATGATGATTTAGAAGGCTATTGTAAAGGAGAGACAGCATAACTTGTAACTTGATCACAAAATTCTTTTACTGATAAATGAGAAAGGACAAGGGAAAAATCACAGCACTGAGTACTCAAAACTTGTCAATAAGTAAAATTAAGTTTTAGTTTTTAATTTTAAGATAGATTTTTTCTTCATGTATTTATTTTCACAATTCTTATGAAGTCAAAGAAGCAAAATATCTTGAGATACCATACAAAAGCTATTCAATTAAGGAATGGTCTTGTTAAGATCTTTTATTTTTACTCAAACGAGTTTTCTCTGAGAAAAGAAATATTAAACCACATAATAGCTTAATAAAATGCTTCATAAAACTTTTGTGTCTTTTATAAACTGGATAAAGGATGAACACAAGACAATATTCAACAATTTGGATTATCCTCTCACCTCCTTCAGCTATACACCGAATGGAATTAGAAATATTTACGTAAATTTTAAGGTTAAAATTTCTTTCAGTCCTTTCTCAGCTGAGTAAGTAAGTGTGAAGGAGTGTATAATTCCCATATGGCATGTTGAATGGAACAAATTTACATTCCCATGTTCTGAGCAAGTTTTGGATGCTAAATATTTAGGTATAGATATTATGGTTTTATAAGGAACAATTTAATCTCATAGCTAAAGTTTTGTCTTTTACTTTCTTGACTGTCATTTTCCCCTCCTCCACTTACAAAGCAATTTTTTAGTTCATCCTGGTTTTCCCCACACAGTTTTGCATGGGAAACTTTTACTTACCTCAGATTTGATGGCGGTCTTTCTTTTATGGGCCCCTAAAGGACTCATAAGTAATGTCCCATGTTATTTGTTGACCTGGTTTCTCAAGATCTTTCAGGATCCTCAGAAATTTTATCCAGAGTGTTTTGAAAACTAAGTTTTTAGGAAGTTAAGGAACTTTCTACTTGTCCTTTAAATTCTGGTCAGGCATCTGTGTTCTGGTTTTCTAGAATGTGGATACCACTGTTGTCACGTGATGAAATACTGGAGAAGTAAGGTTGGGGAAAAGATATTTTAAACATTCTCCTAAACAATAGGCTTATAGACAGTATAAAGGTATGAAGTTACTCTGATTGCCCTTGGTCAGCCTGACTCTCTCTTTCCAGCTTATAATACATTTCCAGGCTTTCTGTCTATCCATTATGAAGGAAGACAGGACTCCTAGCTGATCAGACTCTCTTGGCTGTGTCTGCAACTGCCAAGAGATATTTGGCAAATAGTTCCCTCGGATTATGGCAGGTTAAATTAAACTCTTTTGAATTTGATGTACATTATGTTGATGGGAACTGGTTGTTTAAAGCACTGAGATTCATTTCTATATAAACCCCTTTACTTCCTGCTAGGACATCCTTTTGCTATTGTGAAGATAGAAACAATGTCTACTTGTGTTTAAAAATATACATATGCAGGCAAAGTATGTTTTTGAAAATTGAAGATATTCTTGCTTTCTAACAGAATTCATGGGAAACATTAATGCTTGATTATTAATGTTAATTGAGGAATGTAGTGAATATAGTTTATAAAACACAGAAGATGTATTTGGGAATGCATTTTATTTTATTATATTAGCACATGAAATGATGAAGACACATCGGGAAAACCTGATTCTGGAGAAACTGAGGGTTCTCCTCTCTTTCCTGGGACCCGCCATATATCACTTTTCAAAATTTAAAATAGTGCTTTGTGCTAGGTTCAAACTTTACTTGGAGCAAAGAAAAGTAAAAGTAGTTAGAAGCTGTTGTTTAAAGCTATTTCAAAAGTTACTATTGAGAGGAAATAAAAGCAAAACGAAATAACATAGGACTGAAGTGAGTAAGAGTTAGGTGATGTGGAGGCTTTATTTAAGGGTAATTGAAGATGGACTTTCTGGTGAAAGGCACAAAGAAGGATTAATTGGCTTATTGCAAATGGAGGGCACTTCTTTAGCAAACATGCTTGAGGATATACTTGGCAATAAACTTGACAGCTAGCATGGTCTCTTTACAGGTTGGCTTTATCTGAGATTCTGGAAGGAGAAAACCAAATTTGCCTTTATCTCGTAGCTCAAAGGCAAATGTATGTTTGATGCCTCGGTTGTAAGCCCAGTCTAAAGAAGAACCTGATGTCGGGTCTGTAAAACATAAGCAGTAAATGTTTAATTAGAAACAAATGCTAATGTTTTTCTTGAGAGAGAAATTCACTGGTGTAAAATTAGCAATAAAAAATAATTATATGTATAGTTAATTGCAGTAATGAATGGGAGTAGTCCTCTGCATAGAATAGAGGTTAGAGTAAAATATAATCATGGCTTTGGAACCCACCACACATTTAAAATATATGCTGCGTTTTCAAAATTATGTTTTGCTTAGGTCAGTACTCTAAATTGAGTTTGTTTCCTGGGCACACACTGTCACATATGAAGGCGGTCTAAACAAGTGCAAGTAGCCAAGGAAATCAACTAAGGTGGGGGTCACTGGTCACTGAAAACCCAAGGAAAACTATACATAGGAGCTATGCAAAATTACACTCTTTCTAATAATTCAGATCTATTTCTATTTATGTTGCTAGGGTAAACGCTTTTAGAATTAAAAGACCAAAAAAATGTAAATCAATTATCTCAAGGATGTATTTAATCCCCTAATTCAACTTTTCCATGTCAATTTTTAATGAAACTAAGAATGTTATGATTTTGTAAAAATTTGGAAAATATAAATGCATCTAGAGGTTGTATCCATAAAAGGTTTATATAAGTGCATATAAATGCGTTTATGTGTATTTTGCTTTACATAATAGAAAAACTATTTTTTTTTTTGTACATAAAATCACTTATGTTCCAGGACAAATATTGAGTTTAACTGATACTAACATTTTAGGTTTGAAAGATAAGAATTCAAAGCTGTGCTGAAGAAAGACAGAAGGAATATTTTGGTAGAAAGAGATAAAGTTGGCTCTTAAATTATTCAACAAATAGTTTTTAAACCTTTAATATGTACAATGCACTTTACTTGGCTCTGTGGAGGGTGGGTGCATGGTGCAAAGATGAAGAAGATGCTATAGATGTCTTTGGGAACTTACATTTAGGGGAGAGAAGTCAAAGATGCAAATCCACAGAGACAGGACAGAATATGTAAGTACCTTTGGAAAGGTACAGTATCTTATGGAGATTTTAAGGAAAAAAGGGATTATTCCTGTGAGGAGAATGGCATTTCATGCTCAGTGCCTGCTCAGATACCATCTTCAAGATGGAGGTGGTGTTTGAGGAGAGCCTTGAAGAAGGTCTAGTACTTTTCTAGATGGAGATGGGGGAAAGGCATTCTGGCCAGTGAACTATCTACAAGGATGGAAAAGTATGGAGGTGTTTTTAGGGGCCAGTGATATCCAGCAGGACTGGAACAAATGGGGCAGTGAGAGTTTTTAGGCAAAACTCAGAAAACATCAGGACAAGGTGTTTTTTTTTTGGTTTTCGGGTGGCAATAATAAGCCATTTCAGTGCTGTACTTAGAGTGATTAATCTGAACTGGAAGGAGTAGGGACCAGTTAGGAGGTATTGTGACATACAAGCCTGAACTAGTGTTGACTCACCACACTGGGACTAGAATTGGGGGCTCTAGGTAAGAAACACTGGAATGGAAGAGTCACAGAATTTGATTTAAATGATTGAGATTTTAATCTGGGTGGATGAAAAAAGATCCATATTATTAATAGAAATTCAGAGAGGGTAGTGATGGGGAAAAGAAAGGGTGAAGGAAGAAAGATACAAGGATATGTTTAGCATCAATCAGACATTCAGGAAGGAGCTTGGGAAAATGCATTTTGAAAGTAGTGGCAGAAGCATCATAGGTAAAATTGGCTTGTGCAGGATCATTATGCCTTCTTGGTAAATTGATCCTGTTATTATTATTAATATCCCTCTTTGTTTCTAGAAAATTCCTGTACTCTGAAATTTACTTTACCTGATATTTAATATGGCCACCACTTCTTTGATTAATGTTTGCATGGTATATCTTTTTTCCAGTCTTACGATTTCAACCTACCTATGTTTTATTTGAATTGGGTTTCTTATAGTGTATTGCTGAATCATATATGTTTTTAATCTACTTGCCAATCTCTGTCTTTAATATATTTAGGTAAATTATTATTAGGACTTAAATATGCCATCTTATTATTTGATTTTTGTTTGTTCCCTCTGTTTTTCATTATACTGAAATAGGAATATATTTTATATATTTAACTTTTATTTTATTTTTTATTTTATTGCCTTCTGCTTGGTTAAATGAACATTTTTCAGATTCTATTTTTATTTATGTATAATAATGTTTTTGAGATTTTGTATAGTTTCTTAGTGGTTGCTCTAGGTATTATAATGTACACAGATAACTTATTACAAACTATTAGTATCAGTGTTTTACCATGTCAAGTGAGATATAGAAAACTTGCATTTAGGTTTTTTTTCCCTTCCCACTTTTTAAATACATTTGTCTTGAGTACATACATTGAGCATCACATTAGATGGAGTTATAATTTTTTTTTTTAAGATTTTACTGGGTAATTGGGGGAGGGAACAGCGTTGGGGAATCGGGAAAAGGGAACAGACAAGTTGCTGTCCTTTTGTTATTCAGTCTAGTTGTGGAGGACATTGCTTCACTGGCCCATGTTGGTATAGTGATCATTTTGCTCTTCCAGGTTGAGGCAGATCAGTCACCAGCCATTGGATGGCCACTCACTGCAGCTCACAGCAGCTCATGCTGGCTGCTGGCTGCTCACCTGACTGCCAGCCACTCATGGTAGCTTACGGCAGCCCACTGCAGCAGAGACTGCAGCCTATGCTGTTGCTGGCAACTCATGGCAGCCCAGCTCCAGGTCTAGCTGTTGTTCACCATCTTAGCTGCAGAGGGTGCAGAGTCACTGGCCCCCATGTAGGATCCCAACTGGGTCCTGCTGTTCAGAGCTTGCACTCCCAAGTGAACTCTTTAACTAACACACCTCTCAGCTGGCCCTGGTGTATAATTTTTGATTCAACCATCAAGAGGAGAAAGATAGTCTATTTACTTCATTCATTTATCCAAAGAAAGATAGTCTATTTACTTCATTCATTTATCCAATTCATTCATTCCCTAATCTATTGTTCTTCTTTCCTTCTTACAGTTTCAAGACTTCTGTTATCATCTTCGTTATTTGGAGAGCTTCCTTTCAGACATGTTAAAAGAGTAGGTCTGCAGTTGACAAGTTCTCTTAGTTTTCTTTTGTGTGAGAATCTTTATTTCCTCTGCATTTATGAAGGATATTTTTACCAAATATAGAATTTTCGGTTGCTAGTTTTTTGTTTTTTTTTTTCAATTCTGCATCTTTTTTTTTTAAATTTTAATTAGCTTCAGGTGTACAACAAAGTGCAATAGTTATACTTTTTACCCCTCAAAGTGACAACGCCCTCCCCCAATTGTCTCCCCCACTCCTCTCCCCCCAAATCATACTATCTATTATAATTCCTTTGACTCCCTTCCCCTGTATAATCCACGTCCCATGACTATCTATATATTCAATTACAGTTGGCATACAATATTATACAACATCAATTTCAGGTATACAGTGCAGTGATCAAGCCTCTACTTCATCCATGAAGTGGTCTCCCTAACAAGACATGTGACCATCTGACACCCCACAAAATTTTAACAACATTATTATATTCCCCGAACTGTCTTTCATATCCCTGTGACGATACTGTAGTTACATATTTATGCTGTCTAATCCCTTTAGGTTGCTAATTCTTTTAGTACTGAAAAATGTCACTTTTTTTGGCCTTCCATAATTTCTAATGAGAAATCTGCTGTCATTTTAATTTTTTCTCTCTCTGGATTCTTTCTTTCTGGTTGTCTTCAAGAGTTTTTTTCTTTGTCTTTAGGTTTTAGAATTTTAATTATGATGTGGCTTGATGTGAGTTTCTTTGTGTTTATCCTGGTTTGGGTTCACTCAGCTTTTTGAGTATATTGGTTTATGTCTAGGAAATTTAGGAAATTTCAGTTTTTATTTCTTCAAATTTTTTTTTTTTTCCATCCCCACTCTCTTCCTCCTCTCCTTCTGGGACTTGATGACTTGATGCTATTATGCTACAGGTCCCTGAGGCTTTGCTCACCTTCTTTTCAGTTTGTTTTCTCTCTTCAGTGTGAGTGAATTCTATTGTTCTATCTTCAAATTCATTGATTCTTCCCTCCTTCATATTCATTCGACTATTGAGCCACTCCAGTAAGGTGTTTTCTATTTAAGTTATTGTATTTTTCAGTTCTATAATTTCCATTTGTTCCCTTTTTGTATCTTGCGTTTCTTTGGTGAGATTTCCTATATTTTTGTTTCAAGCCTATATGGAATTGTTTGTAGAAGTATTTTTATGATGGTGACTTTGAAATTCTTGTTTGATAACTCCAACAGCTAAGCCATCATCTCAGTGTTGGCATTGCTTCTCTTTCCTCATTCAGGCTGTGATTTCCTCACTTGTGGTATAGCAAGTGATTTTTGCTTGTATCCTGGACATTTTAGCTATTACATTACATCTTGAATCTTAACTGGGATTTATTTTAGCAGCAATCACCCTGTCTAGGTTTAACATGCAGGCCCTGCTCTTCTATTGTGACTTGAGTTCCAATGACAGTATAGTTTTCAGAGCCTTTGCATTGTTGGCTTGGTTGGTTCATCTAGAGTGGTGGGACTCCCACTGATTTCTGCAGGTAACTGCTGCATGGGGAAAGGTGATTTCCTGGATGGGCTACCTGGTGCCTGAGGTGGCAAATGCAGGCTTCAGCCTGTGAGGATAGAGAGTACTGCCTTGATGAGGAAAGTAGCAGCAGAAGAAGAGGGGCCTGAAGAGAGAACCTTGTGAAGTATCTGCATATTTTACCTATTTTTTTGGAAAATACCTACTTTTACAAGCACCCAGCAGAGGGCCTGCTGAGTGGCGCGGTGGTTAAGCGCTGGCTTGGGAAGCCAGTGGCCCCGGTTCGGTCCCACATATGAGGGCCAGTGACACTGCCCTCAAAAACAAAACAAAACAAAACAAAACAAAACAAAACAAAACAAAACAAAACAAGCAGCCAGCAGAGAGAGAGAGAGAGAGAGAGAGAGAGAGAGAGAGAGGAAAAGAAGGAGGAGGAGGCAAACTAGGATTGTTCAGTGTCAAGAAAGCCAAAGGAATGGCAAGAAGAAGGGATATCGACAGGGTCCAATGTTGCAGGGAGTTGTGAGCATGGGAGGCGAGATAACTGTACTGGCTTTAATGATCAAGAAGGCTGCCATTTTTTACTAGAGTTGGGTTTAAGTTCATTAGGAAAAAAGCACAAAAGAGTAAGAGTTCAGTAGCAATGGGAGTTGGGTAGTTAGGAATCATGTCATGCATAGTGATTTAGAGTGTGTTAGACATTTTAATAAAGTTGGCTAGTTTCTAGCTGTACGAGCTCTCCACTTGCAGTTAAATAAACTGTTGTGATTTCAAAGAGTTAAAGAGTATGGCTATTCCATTTTGACAAATTTACTTTATGCAAAATTTCTCATTAAGATTAATAGTGGTGATTGAGAATATATATATATAATTTGTGCCTTTTTAAAATAATTGTGTGATGTTATTGAGTATAATACATTTTCTTTTATGATACTACCTTTTTATCTTCAAAACCTTAAATTTATAAACCAAAAGTATATTAAGGCATAAAAATAAATGCAACACTGAAAGCTTTTTACTTGTAAGAATATATTATTATAGAACTTAATTTGTTGAACTTGCTACTTAGCCTTTTATTATCTCCATATGTACCCACTAAAATATGTATGCATATTTATAAAATGTAATAACAATCACTTGCTAAATACCAGGTACCCTTATAAGTACTTTATGTGTATTAATTCATTTCATTAATTCCTATCACAACTTCTGATTTAAGTCACATTACTGTTTTGCAGAAGAGGAAACCTAGACACAGAGAGAGTAAATAATTTGCTCAAAGACACATAGCTAGTAAGTGGTTGAGTCAGAAACCAAACCCAGGCTGCTAGTCTTCAGAGCCTGTGCTATTAACCATTGTACTGTTCTATCTACTATATGTCAGTCTATAGTTCTCCCAATAAAGAGTCTCCATTGAGGTCTACAAGATACATTGTTTTTTGTTGACAATGTTTTCTTAATATATCAACATTAAAAAAAAAGTCCTACTCCTGTCAAGGCACATTAGGCACAAGGAACTTACTGTAATACAATCAAAACCAGTCAAAATAAAACTGAACTGAGCTAGGAATCTGGTTTCAGCCCAAAGGAATTCGCATAAAGTGGTGCTGGTGAATTAATGTGTGGTTGTTTAAAAGAAGTATTATTGATATGCATTAAACATAATAACCTGCACTTTTATATCAACACTAAGTGAAAATTCTATTTCAAGCAAGAGCTGAAACTAGAGATACATGGTCATAAAGTGAAATATTTTCTCTGCACTTCTATTGTTCCTTAATATAATCTCAGCTTGAATATCTCTTTAGTATGTAGATATTGGGTATTGTGAGCTACAAATTCAAGGTCTTGATTTTCTCCTTTTCAAAATGTAGAGTGGAAAACAGTATGGGGTTGAGAAATAGGAGCACATCTAGCAATTTTGGTACATGGGGAAGACAGTAAGAAAAGCAATTTGAACTTAACTTTTTAATTCATGATGTGACTCACAGATGGATGATATTAATGGTATAAGTGACATGGTTCCTACTAATTCAGTGAACTGTTCTTGCTATCCAGGTACTATGTTCATTTATTTCTAAGATGGTAAAGGATTGAATATGCTGTCAATATGCAAATATAAACATTTCACAATCTATTAACATCAATATTTGTGTCATCTAAATATTGCTACTTTGTGGCAAAGTGCTTGGTATACCTTTTGACTATGGTCTGGAATGATGAATTTTTTTTCTTATTCTGCCCTAAAGTGATATATAAAGTCTTTCTGTATTTCAATTTTACAATCTATAAATAAGGGAGTTAGCTAAGAACAGTGGTTCTCAAGCCTAGTTTCATCTTAGAATAACTTTGGGTATTTAAAAATGCAGGCACCTGGACCCCACCAGAGACTAATGAAATAAGAATGTGGGAGTGAGGCCTGATGATCTGTATTTTAAGAACTCAGATGACTCGAGTGGGGGGTCAGGCTTGAAAACGATGAATTAGATCATCTTATATTTTTCCTCCTGGTTTACAATTTCATGGTTTTAACTTATTTGCTGTATTTACTTCTTAGTTTCAAATTGTGAACATTTATTTTTTTCTGGAGGTCAGACATCTCTCCACAATTTGGGTTTTTTAAATGTTCCCTCAGACCTGTTCTTCTGTCTCTATCAAATCAAAGAGAGAAAAATACTGGCTAGTGCTGGATGCTTTCTGCAAGTCCTGGGGCTTGTTAAGTATGATCAGGATATTGGGATGACTAAGTTTTAATCATGGGGTGTCCTTATTTTCTATTCTTACAAGTCATCTACTTTGCTACCCCTTGTCATGAATGTTTAACATTCAATCAGATGCTTTATTAAAGCAGTCACTACTAAAATTTTTGAACATCTATCAAGCTGCTGCAGCCCTATATGGAAGAGGCAATTCTTTTTAAATCTGAATTCCTTAAAATATATATATATAATGTAATATGATATAATTATATTATATTATTACATAACAATATAATATAATTATAATATAATAGTATAATATAAAATATAATAGTATAAAATACTGCTACACAGTTTTACAGAATAGTAATTGCCCTTCGCTGTATCCTCTCATTTCCGAAGTGACATGATGGCATGGAGCTATGGTATCTTTGGCTGTCTGCCCCCCCCCCCCCAGTTAGACTGTAACTCCTTGAGAGCAGTTATTGTGTCTTAAAACTTCTCACCTACATCGCAAAGTTCCAAAGTGCTGGGATATTAGGTAGGCTCTCCATAAATTTCCTGCTCATTAAATGACTGTGATGATGTCATGCATACTCTACTACACTCATTTGCATATATGTGTGCAAATATACATTGCATATATAGATATGGAAAGTGTGAGAGTAACAATCCTTTGATTCTCTAGTTGCCATTTGCAAAATTTGTTCCTTTTTAGAGCCCTTTGTTCTTTATGTTTTTGACATTCAATATTATTTTGTATTAGTTTCAGGTGTACAGTGTAGTCGTTAGACATTTATATAATTTATGCAGTGAGCCCCCAATTAGTCTAGTACCCACCTGGCATAATATATAGTTATTACAATATTATTGACTATATTTTCTATGCTGTACTGTACTTTACATCCCTGTGACTATTTTGTAATTACCAATTTTAGAACCGTTTATTCTTTACTACCAAAAATATCTGTGTTTTTCCTGCTTATGATGTAAGACTTGCTTTGACATTATATCTGGTGGCTTACCTCGCCCTGCTATTTTTCAGTATCCACTAAGTCAGCTGCCATTTTAAACGGGTGTTCTAGTCCGTTCTCTCCTTCTTTACTTTGCTTACTTTTTGTTCACTCACGTAACTGCGTATATCATCTTTTGAAATCTTGTCATCTGTATGTATGTAGAATGAATTCCTGGCATAGCATAGTGCAGCAAGATATGTTTGGATGCTGGGAGTTGGCTGTGTCATTGTACTTTCTCTTTGGCTTTTTGGCAATGACTGGCTGATAGGCAATTGCTGATGAATGTTCTCTAGGAATTGGGCTTGTCTGTCTTTTAGTCATTTTTCCAATTCCATCAAAGGAACCTCCAATAAGTAGGCTCTAGAAGTTGTACGTCATGACTGGCATTTTCAAATTTCATAGCAGTTGCCAAGAGGGTAGATTTTTAGTTCCAAGTTTATATTTTTAACTTAGGTTAGGGAAGCGGTTTATAAGGTGTATCCAGGTTGAGTTATTACAAGGAATCCATAGATTCACATGTACATATTTATTTTTTCAATCCACAAATTCTAAAAGTATAATAGAAATTAGTGTGTGTGTATGTGTGTGTGTGTGTGCGTGCGCACGTGCACAAACGTATATGTGTGTGTGTGTGTGTGTGTGTGTGTGTGTTTGGTAGTGGTGGGTTGTCCATGACATGCAGTCTTCAAATATCCAAAAATATTGGATATCATGGCTTTAGAGAATAATGAAAGCTAAATCAAGTCTAGTCTTGTGGTTTCAAGCCATGATCATTCCTTTTGAATAAGTCAATACCATTTTCATTGAGCAACTTTATGGGAATTAATTCTGCTGTTGTTCCATGCCCTGTATGGTGCTAGATAATATGTGGTCTGAGGGGAGAACTGAAGTATAATCCTTGTTTATGAGGAGTTAAATTTTGTTAGAAAGTTAAGGTTTTGTAAGCAGATTCATTGGGAATTTTCTGTAAAGTTTGGGGCTAAGAACTGAAGCTTAGAAATGGTTTGGAGAAAAGGCAGTTTTTACTAAAGTATTTACAAACTAACATCAGTAGGATTTAGATACAAAAGCAGAAACGATCTCACTTCCTAAGGTCTGAATTAATGGTTTTTGGTGAAAACCAAATGAATTTATTTTCATTGCTTGAAATTAGAAAAGCCTGATTATTTTAGCTACAAGCACTAAGTGGGAGAGCAATGTTCACAGTGATCAAGATCATGGGCTTTGGTTTTTGTTAGAACCTGGGACTGAATCCTTGAGTACTGCCCACATCATAGGGTGTTGTAAGGATTAACTAAGATTGTGAAAAATCAAGGGCTAAGCACAGTGCCTGATTTGTAAGAAGTCTAAGTCAATAATTCAAGAACGCACAAAGTTGAAAAATAGTGAAGAGTAAGAAGAGGTGTTGAGACACTAAAAACAACAGCACTAGAACTCTCTGACCTTTCTTAATCCACCATATAGATTTCAGTTGAACACAATAGGAAGGGGCTGGTGAGAAAACAGGAAGCTGGTTTTATCTGATCAAAGTGGCTGAAACTATTGGCCTACCCTCTTCTCCCTCTAGGAGCTAGGGAAAAGACTGTGCTTTTATGGGGGACAAAACCAAGGAAGGAAGAGTCCCATTAAAGTTAATTGGTTTAAAAAAAATTGTGAACTCTGCCCCAACTAATTCTTATTAATTCCTGTGAGGATAAAATGTTATTGTTATTGGTGGGGAACAGGATGGTGGATGAATCAAACAAAACTTGTTTGATTTAATGACTTCTGTTGACCTTTTAACCTTGTAAAAAGTTCAGTATAATTTTTGTTTCTTGATCAAATCCCCCCAAAAGGGCAGAATCTATCCCCTAGATTCACATATAATTCAAAATCACCTGTTAAAACTGAAGTTTATATTAGCAATTCCAGATATTCTAATCCTAACTTACAAATTCTATAATTTTTATTAGTTTTATAAAAAAGAATTAGGGAAAATGACACCATAAATAATAGGAAAAACTTACAAATTGTTGATGCTATTGGGCCATAGATGTAGCGGGTTTCATACCGAGTTGATAAGGCATCAGTGCCAATTTTTGCAATTTTGGCCTGGAGAAAAAGGAAGGTTAGGAATAACAGGATACTATGTAAATGCCATTAATTTACTGTTTTTTTTTTTTGTTGTTTTTTTTTTTGTTTTTGAGGGCAGTGTCACTGGCCCTCATATGTGGGACCGAACCGGGGCCGCTGGCTTCCCAAACCAGCGCTTAACCACCGGGCCACTCGGCCGGCCCAATTTACTGGGGTTTTTAAAAAGTAAATTTTACTGGTTTTTTGGCATTAGAAAATCAAAATAAAATAAATGCTTAAATGAGAAATTTATTTTCAGTAAGATATATTGTCTTCATGAAGATCAATTATATACAGTAATGTATTATCTCATTTTGTGTTTTTACAGTTTCTTTTCTTTCTCCTTCTTCCCTCCTTCTCTCCCTTTTGTCCTCCTTCTCTCCCTTTCATTCTTCCTTCTAAAAAACATATCTTTCTGGCCGACTGAGTGGCGCGTTGGTTAAGAGCTGGCTTGGGGTGCCAGCTCTGAGCAGCAGGGCCCCGGTTCAGATCCCACATTAGGGACAGTGACATTGCCCTCTGCAGCTAAGATGGCCAACAACGGCTCGACCTGGAGCTGGGCTGCCATGAATCGCTGGCGACAGCGTAGGCTGCAGTCCCCGCTGTAGTGGACTGCCATAAGCTACAGTGAGTGGCTGGCAGCTGGTATGAGCTGCCATGAGCTGCCGTGAGTGGCCATCCAATGGCTGGCGAGCGACTGCCTCACCCGGGAAGAGCGCAATGATGATACCAACGTGGGCCAGTGAAGCAACGTCCTCCACAACTAGACTGAAGAACAAAAGGAGAGCAACTTGTCTGTTGCCCTCCCCCAATTTCCCCCCCAAAATCTTTAAAAAAAAATTAAATTAAATTAAAAAAAACCCAAAAAACATATCTTTCTTCTTCCTATCGTTTTTTTCTGGCTTCATATTTTTATCTCTTCCAAGTCAGTTTCTCCTTTGTTCGTCCTTCCTTTGTCTATAGGTTCTGCAGCTTCATAGGACTTTCTTCATATTTGATTTTAGCATCCCAAGGAAAGTCAACCAAGGTGATTGACTCCTCTTTAAAATAGTTCTGTTAGAGTTTTTTTCCAGAGGGGCATTTCATGACATTTAATACACATTAGTGTTTTGTGCTCGAGTAATTTATTGGAATGAATGTTAGTGGAATATGGTCACTAACATATTTGTACTCTAAATGAAGTTTGCTTTTTTTTTAGTTTACATGTATAATGTATATAATCAAGAAATAATTTTCTTTCTCAATTAATTTAGTTGCTATGTTAGAACTCTTACTTTATTCAAAATGGTTTGTTGTGTATATTTGCATTTTGTAATCCGTAATACCATTTTCCTAAGGGCAGATTGAAATTGCATTGCTGTACCTTTGCATGTTATTCAAACTCATGGGTTCAGATTCTCAACTAGATTGGTTACATAAATGACTCCGTGGGCCATATATTGCTTGTATATTTGCTTTGTTGTTCATACAAAGATGGTTTGACTGATTGGTCCAAATCTTTGCTCCAACTCAAAATTAATTGCTATTGTGATGAAACAATTGACTAATGTCAGAATGACAACTTTGATCTCTTAATTAAATTTTTTTTTTTTAATTTTATGAGGCAATATTTGAAACACAACTTTTACTGGGTGTGTTATATTTGCCAACCATCATGTGATCTGGGACACTGAATTTCATCTGCTTTATTTCTTTTCTTCAAAATCAATTTAAAATATTTATCCTTTTTTATGGATATTCATTTATTTACACTGCCGATTCTTATAATTCATTGAAACTCATATTTAGATTTATTTTTTTAAGCTAACATAAATTAGTTTTCCTAGAAAGGAAAAGGATACTAGTGAATCACAGTTCTGGAAAGAGTGTGTTCTTAGTAAGAGGAAGATTCACAAACATTTTTTGGATATTAGAAGAATTAATATCATTTCCAAATTGATCAGAAGAGTAAAAATACTATGGGTCTCCTTAAGTCTAGTATTTCAGGGACAGGAACAGCAGATGTCTTCGCTGTTCTGTTAGGCTTTTGCTATATGTGGTTTTACATAGGAAGCATTGTAACGTTTAACTACACAACTATGTGCATAGTAATGGAATTCCACTCTGGCTGGCCTAGACATTTCTTCCTACTGGCTTTATCTTAGAATCACGTTGAAAGATTTTATTATCTCTATACTTTTATCACATGAAAACTTAATTTAAGGATTATGATTTTTAACTCCAAGGTAAGCTTCCTCAGTTTTGTTCTTTGGTATTAAAATGTGGAATTCTTTAAACATAACCCACATGATGAATGAAGAACATACTGAAAGTCAATGGTAGTGTCAATGCTTAAACCACAGGTTTTTTCCTACATACCAGGTCCTTGTGATTTGGTGGTAAATCTGTTGTGTACCCGTAGGGAACCAGCAGCATCTGGGAGTAGGAGTGGATGGTGATATAGGCCTTAATGGATTTCAGGTGGCTCCGAATGAAGTTGGTGACAGCTTTGGTCTCTTTCTCGGACTCTGGTGAAGGGCCCCGATAGGTCTCCCTACATGGGTTCTCGGTGTTAGGAGAAGCTGCAGGGGACATGGATAAGATCACAGTCTGATCCCCATCAATACAGTCCCCCTTCTGATGTGGGCTCACAAAATCTTTTCAACATTTTAGTCTCCCAGGTTTACAGGGCTGTGTCAATGTGTCTGGTATCACAGCCACTGCAGACTCATTTTGTACACACAATTCAGAGTATAACGACAGTCCACTGGAATATTCTTAGTCTTGTTTATTTTTCCTCCTTTTCCCGAGGTCACAGGAATAATACATCAGAAGCAGCCTAGCGCCTGGGGCCAGCTAGATCCCAATTCCAGTTCAATCCCAACTCTAACTTGCTGGGGCTGGTAAAAATTACCTTCTTTGAGTCTGAGTTTCTTTAACCTGTTTCAGCAGGCAGCTTTCAATTGGGGATAGTTGTTATTGTCATATTCATTACAGTAGGATAGAATTAAAAGCTGAAGTGCTATTTTCAACAAAGTTAGGTAAAGTACAAATTTACTAATTGGGTTCTTGAATATATGTGATGATAAAATCCTATTTGTGTAGCAACTACAGTATATCTGATGTAGCAGGCCTCTGCTTATTATTGCATTTCCATTAAACCTTTCACTCTCTTTGCCTCAGATGTTTATTTTCACTAAACATCTGAAGATCTACGTGTATGCTGGTTTTAACCACTGGTATTTCTTAACTTTTATCAGACCAGAAAGAGGAGGGACCTGAGACCTCTTTTCAGATTATCTGAATTTTTGTACATCTGGATGGTGCTTGATTTTTGGCAAGCTAGATATATTAAGTAAGAGATGGTTTGATAAACAACCTTGCTATCCACTTCCTCCCATACAACAAAGCATTCATAATACTTCTATGGTAGTGATGATTATCTCTCATTTTTAGATTAGAAAACTAACTCACTCAGGGAACACATATCTTTAGTGAAATAAGTTACTAAATTCGGTGTCTAAACACTTTTTTTTAAGTTGAAGTTTATTGGGGTGACAATGGTTAGTTACATAGGTTTCAAGTGTGCAATTCTATGATACATCATCTGTGTATCACATTGTGTGTTACCATCCAGAGTCAGTTCTCCTTCTATCACCATGTATTTTACCTCATTTACCCTCATTTACCATCCCCCTCTCCCCTTACTCTTTGATAACCACTAAACACTCTTTGTAGTATTTTCATTGAGACCAAATCAACTCACAGTTCCATGAGACATTAAAGTTCCTGTTGAGGTCAGTGCCAATGCATTTGGAGTTTTGGTTTTTGGAACGATTTTTCCTCCACATGCGGTTCTGCAGGATTGAATGATAGAAATATTTACGACAGATCAGGTTGCATTTTTCAATTTGATCATTTCAGATCCTGTCTGCAAGTATCTACAGCTTTTTTTGAAATCTATCTAGTTAACCTGAAGCCCTTCATTATAAAGAAAAATATATTTTCTTATGACTTGTACTATTTTTAGAAACATTGCTTTTTATATTAATATTCTGAGGCCTTGATAAAATAATTTAGTTAGTTTTAAAAACAGTTGATTAGTTCTCAGTATTGAAAAATGACAACAATATCCTGAAATCACTTATAATTTAAATTATAACTTCATTACATCTTTCACCATTTATAGATTCAGATATAATAACAGGTCAAATTGTGAAGGTTGGAGCATAATTTTCAGAAAAGAACTTGATGTGATAGTATCTGTCTGATAGTTCATTGTTAATCTTGTTTAGCAACAGCAGGACAATTAAAAGGATCCTGTTAAAAGACAGATGGATATCTGTGGCACTCTCTAACTTATTTTTCAGTACAATTATTCCTCCTCAAATTCTGTCCCCAGTGGATGGAATACAGTGACTTTTGCTTTGAAGTCAATGTGTTCATAATACCTTTAAATGACTTGTGTTCTTAGCTAGAATATGCCTTTGCCATATTGTATAACATACATTTCCTTTATAATTACTGCTTTATTTCATTTTTTCATGTTACCAGCTTCAGCAGCAAAAATTTCATGTTATTTCAAGGGCACCTACACAACGAGGAAATGATGCTTGCCTTAGTCTGAAATTGAGACTTTTAAAAATATATTTTTCTGAATTAGAATTAAGTGGTTTCCCAAATCTTAAATTTAATGCATAATAATCAGTGTGCATTAAAGTCAGTAAATGATATATTATTTAAAGAAATTACAGAAGAGTACCTGTGTCCATGACCAAATATATCCATCAACATTGAACACAGGAAGAACATAAAAATTCATTCGGTCCAGGAGCTTGGTCATGATTTTGTTTTTTCCATAAGTTTTGGTTGCCTGTAGGGATAGGAAAAAATCAAGCTATTGGTGTAAAGCTTAGCAACCATGTGGAAAGCTGTGGTTATAATAGTCATAACTACCACTCCTTAAGTCATTTGCCCAAGGTCGCATGGTTTCAAAACACTTTTTTCCCTAAACTGCACAAAAGTAAATGACCAATATGGATGACAGAAAAAAAAAATGACACTTATTCAGACTAGTGAAATTAATTGAATTGAACATTCTTTAAAGGATCATTTAATATTGAGACTTGTAGCATTCCAAATGTAGCATGCAAGAAACATTTCATAGGAAGAATAGAAGCAAGTGAAAAATTAGCAGTGCAACATGTTTTACATGGATTCTTTCTCTCACATCCTTTAAGTAAATATGGATTGAGTCTGTACACATCAGAATATGTAAATATCAGAGATGATTCATAAACTAATTATAAATAGGATTAAAGACAAAATGCTGTATTAATAAAAAACTCAAGTGTTTAGAAATTGACCTTTTTTCCTCACATTTGACTGAAATTTCTCTAATTACCTGGACTTCTTATGGCTACCTCAAATTTCTCCATTCTTGGAAAATTTCTTCCGGGTACATTTATATCGGAGCCAAGAGATGTCTTGTAGGCCTATGACATGTATTCCTTTATGGGTTGAGTAAGGGGAGCTCTGGCCCCTCAGCTGGAAGAGTTAAAACAACCTCAGGGATAAATCAGTGCTACTAGCAGATTCATTCCTAGTGAAACTATCCATGATCAGAAAACCACTGTCATGCACATTCTGTCAGTGTTGTGTACAAAAACTGCAGACAGAGGAAGTCAAACGATAGTATAGTAGGAGTCAGAATACAATAGATAATGGAGTGAGAGGAGTAACAAACTTATAAACTTTTTTTAAAAAAAGTGAGTTATTTTTACCTTGGAAAGGAAATTTAAGTATGAAAATTTCCAAGTGTATGTGTGGCCAATAAAATACCTAAGCAAGAACTAAAGGTTTGTGCATGGAGCTTACTGAAGAAAGGCCACACTTGTAGGTTGTAATATTAAGATAGTTCCAGAATTCCCACATTTAACTCTAGGAAAAACTCTCATATTGTAACCAAAAAAATTTCTTTTAGTTTTAAAAACTGTCAGCTGGATTTTAGGAAGTTGGAAGGAAGGTGTCAATTTAATAAAAGCTGAATGCTGAGAGAAATCCAGAGCATTTATTTATTTTCTGACAGCTCCAAACATGAGCTCTTCTAGTTAAGTGGAACTGCTCTCGTTGGGGGAGAGGGCTGCCATTCAGTGAAGTGTGAGACCTGACAGTCAAAGCAGAATTGCACGAGTGTTCCAACTCACCTACCTGATAGACAAACCACTGGCAGAATGCTGGGGAGATCCATTCTCGTGCATGAATTCCACAGTCCATAAAAATAGCCTTTCTTCTTTCACCCTTTTTCCCAATCTGTTTAAAAATGAAGTTGAGAAATTATTTGCATGAACTCACACATTGATCCCTGGTTGTCCAATAATGCATTGATATTCTCAGAGCAATTCTTTCCCCTGTCTTCTGTTGAATGAGTGTGTAAGCACATACTATTCTCAGGAAGGACCATGGCATATATCCTTAAATGTCTATACATAATTCATAATCAAATACATAGTATATATTTCAAAAGTTTTCCCTAATGTCAGAGTTGCTGTTAGGGTTTTGGGTTTTGTTTTGTTTTTGTATCACAATCTATTATTTTCCTTATTTCAGTGCTAACATTCTTTGGTCTGAGAAATAGATTATAAAGTTATTTCTGTTTCTGCTATTTCTTTTCGTTTTTCTTTTCATATACTGGGGATGTTTCTCCTGGAGTAGAAAGGATTTTATAGTTGTGTTTGCAGTGGGGAAGAGGAATAGTAGCTGGATATTTAAAGGGCTGTCATTTTGAAGAGAAGTTAGATTTGTTTGGGGTGGTTGGAGAGAATGAATGGATGGGAGGGAGTTCAGGATAAGGAAGGGCTTCCGAGTTATTAAGGGGATGCTTCAGGGAGCAGTGGCTTTGGAGTACAAAGATCCAGCAGCAGCTGAATGACAACTGTTAGCATGGTTAGGGAAGGGAATCTCCCATCAACATGGGGCTGAAATGCCTCACTTACTGGGATCCTATGATTTTATGATTCTTAAATTTCTCTTTTCTCCATGACATTTTAGTCATCAACTTAACTGAATTTAATGGATGGAAAACTGTTTTATACATCAGAGACATCATAAACTCTTATAATAAGAATACATGGGGCCGGGCCGAGTGGCTCAGTTGGTTAAGAGCTCATTCAAGAGTGTGAGCTGAGCTCTGATCAACAGCAGTTCGATGCCCAGCCCGAACTGAGCTGCCGCTAAACTGCCAACAGGTGGCAGGATGGCTCAGCTAACAAAAAAAAAAAAAAAAGAAGATACATGATAAAATACTTGTCTGGGTTTGTCCACAGTGTCTGACAAATGATTTAATTAGGGAGTTTCTTGTTTCCACCTAAAACAACCTGGTACTTCTCTTCCTGAATGGATGTCTAGAGCTTAAATGTTCTTAAAAAAATTATCGTATCAAAATTATTTCAAAAAGTATCTTTTAAATTCATGTTTGTCAACAATTATAAAGATCAGTAGTTCTTGAATTATTTTTACCTTGAGAACATATAGTGGATTATCTTCAACAGTAGTTCCAATTTTAATACGAGAGACCATTTCAGGACGCTTGTGCACCATTTTTTCAGTCCAAGCAACAATCTTAAGAGCAAAACAAATGTGAGGAATTTTAGAAAAAACAAAACAAAAACTAAATCACAGCTGACAGCAAATGTTGAGGATAACCCTTTTTTTTTTTCTTTTTGAAAGAACAGGCATTACATACTATACCTTGTCCCAGTTATTGTATTTTGAATAGCTGTGTCTGCCTGGGATATCTTCTTTAACATCAAACTGTTTCTCAATCTCTTTTTGTAGATTATGAGTCAAGATTCTGTTTGACAGGGGAATGATAAAATACACATTTATTGGAGAAAGAAAAACACAGTTATCTTTCATTTGCAGAAATTTTCTCTTCCTTTTTTTTAATCTTAGATCAGGTTTTCCCTGTTTCTTGATTATTCGCTAACGATTTTCTTTAACCATGTCATGTGTCTGGCTTCATACCTTCCCATTTATCGAGAGCTGTGCTGTCCAATATAATGGTCTACAGCTGCATGTGGTTATAAAGCCCTTACAATAGGGCTTGTCCAAAAATAGAGGTTGCTGTACATGTAAAATATCTCACTAATAAGTTATATTCATTATATGTTGAAGTGATATTTTGGACATGTTGGATTACATAATATATTTTGTTAAATTAATTTTGCCAGTTGCTTTTCACTTTTTTAATGTGGCTACTAGAATATTTAAAATTCCACATGTGGTTTGCATTACATTGCTATTGGTCAGCACTGATCTATAGTCACTCCAAGTCTTTCTTCAGAGCATACACACATTCACAAACACACAACCCAGGTAACAAGGGATAGTCTTCTGCACAAATCTACTTACTGTCTCTTATCATTTCACACTTTGAGAGCTGGGAGAAATGTGAGTAACAACACTAAGTACTTACTTAGTACTCACCACCTGCCAGCCATTGCTCTAATTTATTGCTCTAACTAATTTATGCTCATTAATTAATGTAATCCTCACATGAAATTATTATCCTCATTTTACAGATGAGAAAACTGTGGCATAAAGTGTTTAAATAACACGCCCATGGTTACAGAGTTAGAAATTGGCTAGGCTGGTTTGGAGAGGGTGAAATAAGATGCAGGAAGAATCATTGGGAGGCTAGTTTGGGGTCCAGAAGGCTTGCATCTCTACCTTCTTACCTGTTTTCATCTCATCCTGAGCTATCTACCTCATCACCCCCTTATTTCCTGAATCCCACAGCTCTAATGGCAACCTAATAGCTGTGCACATTTATATCTCCAGTTCTGGCCTCTCCTCTGAATGCCTCTCCCTAACCTCTTCCCCTCTCTGTCCTGTGGCTTGCACACCGAACTGTCTACCTGACATCATCTGCACATCTATTTATTTAATATAGTCCGCCCAGGTAGTGCTTTATATTCATTTTATTTTATCTTATCAGTATTACTACCGTTTTGTAGATGGGGACATTATTGCTCAGAAATTTTAAATACATGTAAATAAATGTCTAACTGTTACATTGTTTTGTACACCTGAAACTAAAAAATAAAAATAAAAAATCTCCTGGAATACAAGAAAAGAGAAAGTTTAAATACAATTTATGCATTGAATGATAGCTTGTCTGACTTCAAGATTTATGTTTCAAAAATACCATTGTCAACATATACACAAATATTTTAGTATATTTAGTCTGTTTAGGGATTTTCTATTGTGCTCTATTGATCTGTTTTCCTGCTCTTGTGTAAACTCTAAATCATATTTAATTATGGCTTTAATATTGGATTTTAATATTTTTTATTAAGTGTCATCTTGTTTTCAAAATTTTTGAGTAATTTCATCTGTTTTTAATAAATGTTTTGTCAGAATCATTTTAAAATTATTAGGAAAACTGGCTTTTGATTAAAATTATATTAAATTATTAATAAGTTTGAGAAGAATCTTATTAATAATAAAGCATACTATAGCTTTATTTGATTTTTCAGTAAAATTTTGTATATTTTGTTCATTCATGTATTTTATTAGTCTTGTGAGTGGCTTTTTCCTTTCTAAACACATGGATTGATTATTATTGATATATTTAAAAAAAATTATTGCTTTGCTTATACTTATCTATTAGCCACTGTGTTAGTTTAAAAGCTACCCTTTTACTTCTAGGATTTTTTAGAATTTAAACTCTATGTCTTTAGAATTTTCTATGTAGTTATTTCTTCTGCAAAAATTATACTTTCTACTTTTGTCCAATAGCTATTGGTTTTTCTTTATTGCATTGGCTAAGCTCTTTAAACAATGGAAATAATGGTGGTGAAAAAGGGTGTTCTATTATGTTTCCTGGTTTTAACAAGAAAATCTGTCTTTCATCATTAAGTGTAATATTGATTACCATTTTGAGATTAATATGGCAGTGTCTATTTATATGATCCAATTATTATTGTCCATTGATGTATGGACAAGAATATAATAATAAATTTTAGATTCTTTAATATGTTAAATATTATGTTGCAGCCACAGGAGATTTATAAACACTCTCACAAAAAAGCCTTGTTCCTCTTATTTTAGAAACAGTTATAAAAAGTTTGTTTAACCTAGGAATGCATGAGATACAGGGAAAACAACTCGCAGGAAGCAAGCATACTATCGGTAGGTGACAGCTGACAGCAAAAGGAAAAAAAAAAAGCAAAGTAAAACTCCATAGCCAGAAGGACTTAGGAAACACAGGGGTCAGATATAAGTCCAAATGAACCAAAATATTTTGGAAACTTAAATAGCCCTTGAGGATAGCATTCTCTTACAATGTAGCATGAAAATCTGTGTTGATAATGATAATCGCTCAATCAAAGGTAAACTGTATTCAGTATACTCTATTTTGTAGAGTAGAGAACTGTGATTTATAATGGAAATATTTCTGTGAAATATTTAAAATAAAGGCTTTTCAAAGTATTTACCTGAACAACTTCTTTGTTTGGATTGTCTCCCTTCCCATTGACTTCATATAAAAAAAAGCATTACCCTACTTTTGTTGATGAAACACATATGTATTTTCCTCCTATTAGCAATGAGTTCTATGTAGAAAGATGCTGTCTATTTTTATTTTTTTTTTGAGGGCAGTGTCATTGGCCCCCATATGTGGGACCCGAACTGGGGCTGTTGGTGTCCCAAGCCAGTGTTTAACCAATGTGCCACTCGGCCGGCCCAGATGCTGTCTATTTTTAAACATTTTTCTAGTCATTTAGGACAGTGTCATGTACTCTTTCACGTCCATAAATCCTATCAATAAGAAAGTAGGAATCTAGTGGGAAGAGGCTCTGTGGTCAGACATTCTTGGATTCCAACCCCAGTTTGTTTACTTAATACTTACTGTGATATTGGACAGGCTAACTATCTCCCCGATTTTCAGTGTACTCACTTTTACAATAGTACCAAATATACCAGCCAGAATTGGGTGAGGATGAAACAGTGACATATGAAATGTCCTTGGCATGCCACAGGCACCCAGTGAACTTCAGTATAATAGTGTAGATGAGTCACAGAACTGACAACCACTTCACAGTTTTAACATGTCTTTAAGCCAGGCTTTGATAGTTTGCACTCTTTTGACTCTGATTTCCTCAATTTCTTATGATAATGAGCTGTGACACAGCAACACCCATTCTTTTTGTCAGTCTCTTCTTGCTGGTTGACTGACTGATCTGAGTTTGGAGGCAGAGCATAAATGAGGTATACTCCTAGTTAGAGTTTATTTAGCACAGGAGACCAAGTACTGCTCATGAATATTGCTTGCCATTAAAGCACTGACAAGCACATTATTATGCACATTATATGTGCCTCGCTGTTTGCTTGTTTTTTGACTTATGGTGAATCTGGGATTTCCGAGAAAAATTGTGACAATGATTTTGAAATTGGTGGTATGTATTGTGCTAAAACTCACAGGAAGCCTGAGAAGTTTGCAAATTATATTTTAGGTGGTCGCTGCAGGCCTAATTAATTGTTTTAAGCTCCAGAGAAGGCATGTGGCTTTTGCTCCACCTGTATTAATAGAAGTAGAGGAACCAGGCAAAGGAGAAATTTTATGGTCCCAAAGGTTGATTTGTAACATAAGGCAGTATTAATTAGTCACAGGAAACATGTATCGAAGAATAGTTTTAGACTTAAACTCACATTAATTTCGTTCTTGTGATAACAGCAGCAATAGAAATCTGTGTGAGCTGAAATACGGCCTTTCCACAAATGCAGCTGCACGAGGACATCAGAATGGTGCCAGATTGTTGCTGATAGGACTAGAAATTAAGCCTAAGGTTGAAAATTAAGAACTAGGGCCAAATGGTATTTTCATGAGCCTTTCAGTAACCAGCAGCCAGGTTTAGGCAGATATAGCCAAATTATTTTCTTTCAACTATTATTTTAGCACACCAAGATTTGCTTAATTTATTAAAAATATATCTAAATGTAGGTGAAAGGACAAACATTTATTACTGAGGATTTAATGATATAAATGGCTAATATTTATCCAGTCTTTCTTGTGTGCCAGTCACTCTGCTTAGCATGGTATTTACATTTTATATTTTAATCTTCACTTCTACACTGTTAATTGGGTACCATCATCATCCTCATTTTTATAGATTTTAGGTAGATTTCCAAAGTTCTCACAACTGGTAAATTACAGCTGGGATTTGAATTTAGAGATGTCTGCCCTCTAGCTGTGAACCATTAAACAACAAGGCCTCTAGCACAAAGAATGGAATCTCTGGGTATTGCCATCTGATCTGTCGTTTTCTTGGTCTGCAGAGGCTTGTGCAAAGTTTGCCTGGTTGACCAGCTCTCCTGGAAACCTGTGTCTCAATGTCAGAGAGCAGATAAGAAGTTCAGAGAAGAGGCGAGGTGAATCCTATTTCAACAATTTCAAGGCGCCCCCTTCTGATGCTTTTAGAGAGGAACGAAGAAGAAATGGAGAACTGTGGGCAAGTGAACAGTAGCCGGCCCTTATCTGCAGTTTCTCTTTCTGTGCTTTCAATTTTCTGTAGTCAACTGCGTTCCAAAAATATTAAATGGAAAATTCCAGAAAGAAACAATTCATAAGCTTTAAATTGTGTGCCATTCCTGAGTACCTCATTTTGTCTTATTGTGTAGTTATTGTATCATTTCACATCATCACAGGAAGAAGAAAAGTACAGTACAATAAGCTACTTTGAGAGAGAGAGAGAGAGAGATCATATTCACATAACTTTTATTATAGTACATTGTTATAATTGTTTTATTTTATTGATTATTGTTAATCTCTTATGGTACTTATTTTATAAATGAAACTTTATCATAGGTATTTATGTATGGGAAAAAAACATGTATGTGCATGTGTGCGCACATGTGCACGCAGTAGGGAAGAATGTTCCAGGAAGGCACAATCATTGTTATGGCATCTTATAAACGGGGCTACTCAAAAACGGGGCTACCCTACCCCATGTCCATATTCCAGCAGGGTAGAGGCTACTCAAAAAGCATGATTTCAGGTTTCCACAAGATGTCATTTTCCCCTATTAACTCCCTAACCGGGTTATCATACATGTATATCAAATTTAGCACTTTACTGATATGGAATTTCCAGCATTTGAGGCATACCTCTGTGTTGGATAATAAATTTGAAGGCATTAATTTATTCTCTAGAAATGAAAGGGAGCATCTGGTGATAGCCTCTCGTTATCTCCTATTGCACTGTGTGTGTGTGCATGCGTATGTGTTCTCATGTGCACACACACACACAATTGTGTAAACACATGTATAAATGGTTGTTCCTCCACTTGATTTAATAGAAGTAAAGGAACCAGGCAAAGAGCGATTTTATATTCCCAGTCAATCTGCATGAAACACCATTTTAAAGGTGAGGAAAATGAGGTGGAGAGAAGTTGAATAAATTGTCAGTGTTAATTATCTACTAATGTGTGGTTTAAATAGGATTAGACAACCTCGCTCCAGAATCCACATTCTTACCTACCCCACTCTTCTGCTTTCCACCATGACCAACATCTCTACATCTATCTGTTGCAGGTAGTAACAGACTTGTTTTACTCTTGGACAAGTGATGTATAAAAACGTAGAGCAGAAGGAAAATGAACAGGATGAGACATGAGAATGGTTTATTTGATGAAATACTTACTTTATGGGACCATGTATATACTTGGAATATGAGTTTGTGTCTGACTGAATATTATTAGTATTCATATGAGGTGTTGAGACAGCTGTGTCAATTTGGTATATATTTCTTTTGCATTCCTCCATAATCTTGTGTGGATCTTAATGAGATTCTACTTAATTGTATCATTTGAGTTTTACTATTAATAGTGCTTTTTCTGAATTGCCTTTCATTTATTTTGTAATTTTAACTTTTGATCCAAGTAAAGATAGTCTAAAATGTATCTAAAATACTAAAATGCAAATATCTAAAATATAAAAAAATAATCAGTAAAGACTCTAGGGTTTTTAACTGCTGAATGTAAATATGGTGTCTGCCCCTTTAGGCTTAGTTCATGGATGTGCTTTTTTTTAGACATTTATTCAACAGTCTGTTCAGGATATATATATATATCCTTTTATGATTTTGTAAAAGTGTAAATAAAAAGGGAGCAAACATGCTACTTCAAAAATCAAATCTGTCTTAGTAATTTAAGTTTCTGAAAATTAAAAAAAAACATCACGCACAGATGCTTTAAATGAACTAGTGGTTTATATGCACTGTCTAATGAAGGGTGTCTAAGTAAATCATTGTATGAAACCAGCTTCTTAGTGTGGTTTCATTCAGACTGGTGCCTGAGTCCAACAAGATATTTCTGTATTTAGAACCCTCTTCTGCTACTAACTGATACCATGTAACATATGTAATTAATATGCAGATAAAATTATCTATATAATTAGTACTAGGACACAAGATTTTAAATAGTTCTTGTCTGCACAGATCACTTTACATATTTATATTTCTGAGGAAGGTAACTAATTATGTTGCTTTCTCACGACGGTAGCTAATTTGGACCAATTTCTAGAAAGCTATTTGATAAAACTAATTTTTATAGGTAGTTTAACACTTTGGTTCTTAATGTAGCAAGGAAATATCTTGGCCTAAGACAAAGTGAAAAAAACACACTATTTGCAAGGATCTGAATTTAGACCTCTGTTTGAGTCAGAATTGTTTCAGGGTGGGAGAGGCCTTATAGAGGACCAAAGAGGAGGAAGGGCTGTTTGATGAAATGGGAGGATGTACGCCACCCGCCTAGGTGTCTTCCCTCACAGTGATTTATTTCACTATCCACACTCATAGTAAGCAACTAGCTTTTTGTTTACATTACCAGAGTATTAAGGAAACTTAACACTTCATTTATACCCTGCTGTCCAAACCAAATTTTACAAAATTGGTCAGCTAAAATTTATTTTAGCTTGGGCTGGCTTCTTTGCAAGGATTGGTTGATTACAGGAATCAATCCGGGTCAGGTCTATATTAATAAAGTGAAGAGTGTAATAAATTCAGGCACACATTCAAGAAGGCTGGATGTGGAGTGAAAAAGGAGACACAGTCACCAGGAGGTATATAGGGTAGAGGGGTGATGTCTTCTGGATGAAAGAATCAAGATGTGCTCTGAATCTTAGCATAATCAGGGACCATAATGCACTGCTTAGTCCTGTGATCTTGGGGGTATATTTATAAAGTGCCTATTCTAAATTTTTTTTTTTTAGGGCAGTGTCACTGGCCCTCATATATGGGACCCCAACCGGGGCCGCTGGCTTCCCAAGCCAGCGCTTAACCCCCGCGCCACTCAGCCAGCCTGTGTGTATTTTAATTTAATGGTGCAATTTATAAAGGCCTAGAAAAGCCCATATCAATATACTACTTAAAAAGAGTTAAATGCTGGTATAAATTTATTTTGAATACGTTCTCCCTATTTATAAACTTCCACATTTGTTTTTACATCCCTCTTGATAAAACAGCAAAAACAAAGACAGAGGTCAACAACCTGCTGCTTTTTAAGCCATTCAGCCACAAACAAGAGTGCTTTCTGTTTACTTGTCTTATGTATGTCTTTCCTTAATTTCAGTAGGGTTTATATTTATTAAGGATATTGTAGCAATGTCATCAATACAGCCAAGTCGTGATGAGCAGTGGCACATCCTACTCTGCAACATATTACAGGATCTTTGTCTCAGCTGGAAGAAGGACCTTTTGAGTTCCAGCACTAAGTGAGGTAGCGGGGGCAGAAATAGCAAGTCAGGAAGAATAAACTAGTGCTTACAGCGTTTGGAGTGGTGAAGGTCTCGGTAAAGGGGACCCCTCGGATGACAAGGGCTGGGGGAGTTAAAACTGGACCCCTTAGTACATCAAATTGCTAAACCTTTGACATTATAAAAACACATCTTGTTTTCTACGTTGTGTTGACTTGTAATGTAAATCACTAGGTCCCTGCTTGTTCATGGGGACCAGACTGCACATGGTCTATGTCTGGTGCTCAGGACATTCTAATTTCCCTTATTTCTACTCTGTGGAACAACAATGACTCACTTTGGCATCTTTGGCCATTCAAAAATTCTCTCCTCTTGGATTTAAGTCTTATTCTATTGCATTGCTTTTGCTTTCTCTGAGGGAGAATTTCTTTCATAAAGAATTATTTATTTGCCATTTATTTTACATTCCCTCATCTCTTACTTAAAGACAAACACTTATTATTTGGGTCTTCTTTTATGTATCAGGAGAATTCAATACAAAAATGTGGTGCTGGTCATCACCAGTAGTGCCTGAGCTCTGGGTTGATTGCCTGTCGGGGTGACGAGTGTGGCTAACCCTTCTCTGCCTGCTCACGGGCACTCTGTCCTCACAGGGGCTGGTAGAAATAGATAATTGTTATTCTTGCAGATCAGAGCAAACATAAGGTAGAAGTGGAGTGGCCAAGTTTGATTTCATCACTTCTATAAGCAGCCTCAACAGTCTGTTTGGAAGTAACTGTAATTTTATCTCATAGCTAGAGCTTTCATTATTTTTTTCCCAATTAAGAAATAGTACTTCCCTTTCAATTTCAAGACTCCCCAAACTTTAAGTATCCAACGGCTTTGAATATTGAATATAGGACTTACTCATAGTGCACTTGGTTTTGATCCAAGGCAGACTGGATGGACTGGGATTCCTCTTCACTAACTCGGAAATCCACCGTCATGTTAGGAGCCACGTGGTGGGCGGCATCAGGATACCAGAAGTCAAGCTGTGGAGTGGGGTTCAGTGTTAGTTACAGTTGTTTGTTTGCTCACCCCGCGCATGTTTGTTAAGAAATGACTGTGCATCAGGCACCATGAAAGGAATTTGGGTTCAATGTGACTAAGGTTGGACCTTTCTCTTAATAAGCTTATGAGATGTTTGCAAATATATTTAAGAACTGTTCAATATTAGGGAGTGGGAAAGTAACCATGTGTACTGATCACTTTTGCAAGACATAGTATCTATAAATACAAAAAGAATGAGAAGCTTTTAGTTAATCTGTCTGCTTTCACTATCTTGGGATTGATTGGGGTTGTTTTACAATTGATTAAGCCAACGCATCTGTCTCTAATTGGGCATATAAATTAAATATATGGCTCCCCAGCCCACTTCCCAATTCAGGCCTCAAAACCAAATGTCCCTGTAAACTCTGGAATTCCTGGAAGGTTTGTCTCTAACAGAAGGCATAATATTCAGTCCTCTAATTTTTCTAGCAGTATGTCATTGGGCAAGTTATTAAACTCTGAGTTTCAGTTTCCTCCCCTGAAAAATGAGGCTAACAGGGCTCCATTGGGAGTGTTGTGAAGACTCTGAAATAACTGTGAGGCCTGGGACATGCAGGCACTTATCAACTGTGATTCTTTTTTCCTTCTCTTTCTCTGGCTGAAAAGTTCAGAAATTTGGTGAATGGGCTTGGAAAGATAGCATTCAGATTAAGATAACTTTGAGAAGATTTACATTCTTGTTGTTTTTCAAAATCATACGCAATTATAAAACCAAATGAAGGTCCACTCTCCTACCAATTGTGAAAGAAATGCTCAATTTCCAGCCATTCCGCCAAGCTGGTGGCCATGTTTCAGAGTGGAATCCCACTCTACCTCCAGGACAATCATTATGGGACTGCTACTAACTAACTAATAGTATTGGTTTATTTTGATCAAAAAGCTACAGGTGAGTTGGACGTGTGAGAGTTGTAGTGTGATTTAAAGGTGAGTGAGGCAGCCATCTAACTGTCATAGCGGTTTCTCTATTCTGGAGGTAATGGGAATGCAGTCAGAATCCAGGGCTCAGTGAACTTTTTTTTAGTTTTTTTAGTTTTTTTATTTTGAGGGCAGTGTCATTGGCCCTCATATGTGGGACCGAACCGGGGCTGCTGGCTTCCCAAGCCAGCGCTTAACCACTGCACCACTTAGCCGGCCCTCAGTGAACTTTTATGAGCATTAATTAAGCACCTGGCCCAGAGCTGGGTGCCACCATTGTAGAGGCTAACAAAGGGTTTATGAGAAGCAGGAAGCATAGTGTGAGTGACAGCCACATGTGCATGCCACCACACTGACCGATGCCAGGGAGAAGCACAGGTGCTCCAGGAGCTTGAGAAGAATCCAGACTGGGTCGTGAGAGGTGATGGACAGAGAAGACTGCCTGTAGGAGATGCCGCCTGAGTGGGTCTTGAAGAATAAGAGTTAGCCATAGAAAGAAGGAGATATTCCTGCTGAAAGTAGGTGTGTATGGCCCAGTGGGTGAGTCTTTGGTGTTGATGGAGTTTGAATGCTAAGGAAAGGGCAGGGGAGGAGGAGGAGGCTGCAGAGGCTGGCAGTTTGGCAGACGCTGAAGACTTTAATGCTACACCAGTAACAAAGGAAAATTCTCCTCCGGTGCTTATTACAGCCAAGTTGCTTCTGAGCACTCCCTAAGTATTAGCTCTCTTAGTTTCTATAACAAACTTAGTTAGGAAGTAGGTATGAAAATTTTCCCATTTGATGGAGAAGGAAATTGAGACCCTGAGAGATCAAGTAACCTGCCTAAAGCCACAGAGCTGGGATTAGAACCTCTGAATACAATATTCTTTCCATACTCGGCTGCCCCTCATGAAAAAGTTTTAAATGGAGGAATGCAACCATCAAGTTCTAGAGAGAGCAATGAGGTTGCAGTGTGGCCTAGCTTTGTGGGAGGGAGGACTAGAACCCTGAATATTAGTTAAGGAGCTATTGAAATTGTCCCAGCAAGAGACAGAACCAACAGGAACTTGGCAGTGGCAGGGGAATAGAGAGAAAAATGTGGGTTTGAACGGGAATTAGAGGAGGTGGAACTTTTGATTGATTTGCTGTGGAGATACAGGTGTATGTGACTAGAATAAGCCCCAGATCTGGTTCTGGGTTTAAATCTATTGTGTAATCTTAATCATTTAATTACTGTCTTTGAACTTCGATTCTTCTGTTTTAAACGGTTAAATTATGACACTGACATTGAAGATCAGTTGGAGAATTTGAAATGACATATGTAAGGTGGCTGGCACAATGCGCCTTTTGTGTAGGAGCAGCTGAATCAGTGGTGCAATGATTATGTTAGCCTGTTGGATTTTAAAAAAACTGCTCTAACATTACAATTTTTCTGCTCTTGGAGATGGTTACTTCTTGATATTATCAGCCAGGTCCTTAATGTTATCAGTTAATAGTTTAGCAGAAATTATGTCTCCATGGAAAGTCAGGATGGGAGTGAGCACAGTGGAGGGGCACAGACTGTAGGGAGGGAAAAGAGGCCCTGGAAAAGGTGTTAGACAGTTTCAGCTAGAAAAAGGTCTTGTTTGCAAAGCTTTGGGGGAGGAAAGTGCAGGCGGTAACCTGGGAAAAACAAAAACAAAACAAGGAGGATTGGCAGGCGATCGGCAGGATCATCCTCCTGCCTCTTGCCTTTGCCTTTGTCTTCCGGCATTAGACATAAAATAAAAAGAATCAGCACCTTTTACAGAACAGATGAAACGAACTATCTCTCTAACTGCTTTACCTGGTTCGTTTGGGCCAAGTCCTTTATGAGGTTTGCTTCTTTTTCATCCCAGGGCTTCACACGGAGCACCTTCTCCCTTTAATGCAAAAGATGAAAAATGTGAGCTGCAAAGAGGCATTCCTTAGTGATCTTCTCACACAGAGACTAGAACACACCATGGTGACACTTACCTGTCAAAGCGGAAGGGAGCATTCGCAAGGGTGGTAGCGATCAAAGCTACAGGCAGGACGAACCGCATGGTCCTTCTTTGCCTGTCTGCAGACCCTCTGCCTGCTTTTATGCCTCGCTCTTATCTGAGGGATCAGCTGACTTCCTATTAGGGTTCTGGTGGGTGAAATGTGCCCTTCCCCTTGTGTGTTCTATTTTTTTTTTTTTTTTTTAAGCTGAGCCATCCTGCTACCTGTTAGTAACTCAGCAACTGCTCAGCTCGGGCTGGGCATCGAACTGGTGTTGCTCAGAGCTCAACTCGCACTCTTGAGTGAGCTCTTAACCAACTGAGCCATTCGGCCGGCCCTCCCCTTGTGTGTTCTAGTTGGGGAGTACAGGGTAGGGTGGCAACAATAATGCTAAAGCCATGCTACTCATATAATTTTTACAATAGAGAATACCCATTTTACAGGTGGGATGGGAGGCAAATTTTTTTTTAACAAATAACTTGCCCAAAGTAGCAGAACTATTAATAGTATGTTCACAGAGTTGGGATTTGAACCCAGTTCTTGGTTCTAAAATATGACTCTGCCATCTGCTTGAATTGAATGATGAAAGGAACCAGTTTAAATTTGCACCCAGAACCTGAGATGAATTTGGGTATCTGGCCACAGAACTTTGGTGGGTGGTCCTTAATAACAAAAAATATGTTTTTGAAGCTACATTATACATTGTTAAATTAAAAACATTTAAATTACAAAATATTTTGACTATACTAAAATATCTCAAGTAACCGGGAAAACACTGATGTGCTCACCATCTAGATTTTCTGATGGTTATACTTTTGTCATTTTTGCTCTGTACCTCTCCTTGTAAGAGAGTAAATGTTTCAAAAAGAACTAAAGCACCCCCATCCCCACTCCTTTCCCCTTCTCCCTCTATCCTCAGAGGGAGCCACTGTGCCTAAATCAGCTTGAGGCCTCCTAGAGGATAAGATACCACATAGTTGCTCAAATGTTTGTACATTGGCTGCTGTCTTCAGGGTCTTGATTCTGTAGGTGCCCAGTAAATGTTTTCTGAAAGTTGAATTAATAAAAGTCATTTGTAGGCCATTTTAAAGTCTCTTGTGGGCTGTGTTTTTAATCTTGAATACAACTCAGTTAATTATGGGTTATTTGGGAGAAGACAGAACCTTTACCAGAATTATAGGTAATCTGAAAGAGTGAGTTAATTTACCTAATCAGATAACTTATTAGAATTTCCTTTTAAAAACTACCTCTTCACATTGACAAATGTATAGGTGGTCATAATTGAAACTTCTCAGTCATGGATGTATATTTTTATTATCAAAATAATATTTTGTGGAGATTATAAGTTATAAATAGCAGCAATAACTCTCTTTTCTCTCCGGCTGATAGGTGTGTGATATAATGTAGGACTTTTTTTATTCCCCCAAAGGTCCCATTGTCCAACCTGCAGGTAAGGAAGAGGAGGGTTTTACAAATGGCATCATGTTCTTGACATTGGACAAACTCACAAGCCCTGGAAACTCCCAAAGCAATGCTTGTTCCATTGCGTCTAAGAGTATATCTGGTAGGGAGGGGTACAGAGGAAAAGAGAGCTTGACTTTGGACTTAGATGTAACCTTAGAGGGGCTCCCAAAAGCTGGCTGCTTCACCTTGAGCAGGCTGCCTAGTCATTCTGGTCCTTGGTTTCCTCATCTGTAAAATGGGGATGCAAATGCGACCCTTAAAAGTGGCTGTGAGGGCTAAATATATGTAAGGGACTTGACGGGGAGTAGGTACTAAAAATACACATGCCCATGCCCTCTAGGGAATTGATAAAGTCACCAGGTTTTGTAAACAGATTTACATTGGCCACTGTCAGGTTGCGGAACTGAGGAGTATCAGCCTGTATCACCTGGTAAATTAAAGTGTGGTGACCTGTTAGGGCAAAAGTATCTTGCTGTATTCATTTCAGTGTGGACTACTTCAATGACATTTCATGTAATCACTTTGCTTTTTGGAGTTTTATTTTCTAATTCTAAAAGTAATAAATGCTCATTGAAAATAATTTAGCAAAATACAGAAAAGTTGGAAGAAAATAGAGATCAGCCATAATTCTAGCATTCTGATATATTTTATTGAAGCCTTTTTCTGTGTGACTAGCTTTAAAACCATGTAGAGAAGGCTTCACTGTCTTTTTTTTTTTTTTTCAAGAAGGAAGGACACTTCTATTTTATTTAGGGATCTAAGTATTTGAAGGATCCTTGTATCTCTCAGATATAATCCTCTGATAAATAAATCTTTGAGTTCTTAGTATCTGATACATATTGACAGTTCTCTGGTTCTGGAATAGGACACAGATATGTGATGTTTTTAAAATACCCTGCTTTTCCCTTATCTATGTAGCCTGTGAAGAACTGTACACTAGGTGGATATCAAGATTATGCTAGAGCTTTTTCTCAGAACAGGTATGTACAACCTTGTATTACTGCATCAAGGTTTATAAAATGTCGTGACATATATGTGGAATAGAAGACATAGTTGTTGGATACCATATCACTTTAGGATTGACTATGTGACAGGATAGGTCTCATGGGTTAAATTAATCACTTTGAAAAGAGACTTAAAGCTGAATGCTTCACATGGCAAGCGTTTTCCGTCTTTCTAGATCTTTGTACTCCCAGGATTTTTTCAGTAGTATATGTCTAGCCATGGTTTACAACATCACATTATTTTTTAAACTATGCTTTTCTGTGTATTTTTTCAGATATTATTATCATAAAAGAAATGTCCTAAATGAGGGAAGCAGAAGTTCTCTTGTGATTTATTAGAATCTTTCAGATAATTCTCTGTCTTTAAATCAAGTCCCATAAACTTCTAGAATACCTTTAGTTATTTCATAAAGGATAGATTGAAAGAAAAATGTGTTGCTTTTAGTTGTGGATGTTGGATTCTTAACACTAAAACAAAACTGCCCTGCAAAATGCTGCAGACGCTTGTCTTCATTAGTTGCAGCAAACGTGGCATTTGTGGACAAAGACTTGACGCATGATTCAGGCAGTGTCAGACCGGCGAGAGGGGAAGTGACCACCCACTCGAGTGAGATGACCTAAGAGGCTCTTCAGGACCCTACTTGGCACCCAAATAATGTCTTAACTGTCGGTTTCCTCCTTCTCTTCTTCCTTCTAGGCCTGAAATTTGCTCTGACGGATTCATATTGGTTAGCTGGTAAAAGTGATGAACACACTGGATGTGATCCTACGTATGTAGAACTTCCATAATCCAGACTGGATTTCTCCAAACCATTGGAGAAAAGGAAGATTCTGAGGCTATTCCTGAGCCGTTGGTTAATTGCTGCTTTGGGGGAAAGGAGAACGTAGGACTGAAGGAAGGGCTCAGAACCTGTCCTGGGCTCTTAGGCCAGGAGTAAGTGAAAGAAGGGAGGAGGAGAGGCATTCTCAGAGCTGGCAGTTCTTGGGTGGGCCGGCTTGGGCAGGGCCCTAGGCAGCCTGTGGTGAGCCTGGCAGGAGGGCACATGGTGCTATCTGCACTGGGAAGGACTAAAGCAGAACCCTCTTTCTGTTTTTTTTGTTTTGTTTTGTTTTGTTTTTTGTTTAGCTCAGGCAAGAGACACGCCTAACAGTTAGCTGTTAACTTTCAGTTGGCAAGAGATATATAGCAAAAATGTCTCCAGCGCAGGAAATCCCGGATACACAGATTTTAAATGAGAATACTTATGTATTTGCTTTCCTAATCTGTATTCTTCAAAATTCCTTGTAATTTTAGAAAAGCCCATATATATTCCTAATTGCTATCTTAAAGCAGTCAGTTTAGGGACTTAGGAGTGTTTTTTTATGATTGACTCTCATGACTTCTGAACTTTGGGCCACAGCATCCCTAGTGTTACCGCTAGAGGCAGGGTAAGGGAGTATCTGGTGGGACTGTCTGTGAATTGAATGATACGCCTCCAGCAAGATAGCTTCATTCAGGTAACTACAGTTGAGTTAGCCCTCCAGTTCACAGCATGGGTATGACTTAAATAGAATGGGGGAAAAACAATTCGGCTAAATTACATCTGTTTTTTAAATTACCATCAGTACTATTAAGAATTTATGGGAATTTCTTTTTTTGCACACAAAAATGTCTCTTTCTCTTCCTATTTAAATAGTGTATTACTAAAATTATGAAGAGGATTGCTTCACAAATTGTAGCTGCTGCATTGCTACCATCTAGTGGACATTTAATGCAATTAATCATTCTTTGGCTTGACAACTTCCAAACAAGCCTTTGTGACTTCAAAGGGTTTTTCTCTGTTTTGTTTTCTGTCACATGCTATCAATTTTTAAATTTATTTAGCTTTTTATAGAGGTAACATTGGTTAATAACATTATATAAGTTTGGGGTGTACTTTATTATAAATCGATATCTATTGTGTGCTCTTTCAGTGGTGAGCACACAATAGAATTCTTTCTTGAATAAAACACTGTTATTGATATTTCAATATATTATGCTAGAGGTAGAGTGCTATTTTCCTTGAATCTACATAGAAGACAATGAACTAGTATTTTGTTCTATGATTTTAAAGTAACAGATGCCCCCAAATTATAACTAAATACATATTACGTTTTAGAATTCGAGCTTTGCACAGTACTCTCCAACATTACCATGTTCACTTCTAATTATGTAAAAATTCACTCTCTCTGCTTTCTACACCTTCCCCTGGTTGGTGTTTTAAAAACTGATTATGTCATTTGCAACTTAATGTTGTTAATGGCTTCCCATTGTTCCTAGACCAGTGTTCCAAATCCTCAGTGTTACCTCTAAGATGTGTCTGAGACCATTTCCACCTCCCTCCTCAGCTCCCACCAAGCCCCTCTCTCCTCAGCTCTCTCAGTTCCACCCTCTCTGGCTTTCCTCTTTCAGGATCTGAATAGTGATAGGGGCTGGAAGGGGTGCTCCCTTTGTCCAGCTAACTGTGACTTATTTTTTAGTTTTAGCACTTCATGAGAGAGCCTTCTCCCCACATCATGTTGGTAGACCTTTAAGATGTTCTTTTTATGTAGTTTGTGTAACACTTACTTGCTTAATGTAAATTAAATCATGAATTATTAAATAATAAGTTAAATAACTAATTATTTGTTTCATGTCTGTCTTCCTAAATGGCCTATGTAACCATTAAGGGCAGAAATGTTATCTTTCCTTTTTATTGTTCTGTTCTCAATTGCTTAGCAAAGTGCTTGGCACATACTAGACAGTTCATAAAATAACTTGAATGAGTTGAGATGAGAGCTAAACCAAGATGGTCTTCTCACCTAGACTATGTTTTAAACCCTAAATTTCCCCTTACATTTATTCTTCCTCTTAAGCCCCCCCCACCCCCCGCATTATAACCTGCATGTCTGTACTCTGCAGTGCTGACCACCCCCTGAGGACTTTAACTCTCATGTGGCTGACCTTCACCATGACCTGTGCACAGCTGGCTTCATCGTTTGTTCGTACCATTTTTTCCCAAAGAAGTAGACAGTCTGTCAGGTTTTCCAGTTATAATGATTCATAATTATTATGACAAATATTAAAAGATCCAAGTAATTTAATAGACCCAGAAGCCTAAAAGAAGGATTGGGATCTGGAAACATCCAGGCAAACACAAATTAGAATTCAGGGTAGAAAAGAAACAAAGTGTGAGCATTTTGAAATAAGGCTCTCAGCATTTTCGACTAGTACATGTGCTCCAGGACGTAGCCAGCAATGTGCTTGATGGCCAGCATCATCTCCTCACAGGTTGGCCGGATCTGGGATTCAGGAAGGGTGAAGCCATATCTGCCTCTATCCCGGAGTTCAAAGGTGAAGGAGTATTTGATTCCTTGGTCATAAGCCCAGTCATCAGAGCCTCCAGCAGCAGGATCTGAAATGTGCAAGCAGCAGACAAAGAATCTTTACATCTAAAGGACATTTTTAAACATGCCAGCTTCCTTTTATAATTACAAATGTTTCACTGTGCAAAATGGTATAGTAGACCAGTTTTCTAGTAAACTGCATCATAAAAGATAGGGGGGACTATTTGAAGAAAATCAGTCCAGTCTTATCTCTGAGCTTACATTGTGAGAACGATGTGTTTACTAGGAAGTATGTAATTTGTAATATATAAACTTCTCAGGGTGCTTGTATGCTATAGTAAACCATGCTATAGAATATGTAATTTGTTAACAAAATATATATAATTTCTGGGAAAAGAATGTGTGTCTCCTAGGAAAATAAGGAAAGCTGCATGGTGGTTGGTGAGAGGAGAGGACTCCAAACCCTACTGAAACTGGGCTGAATGATGAAATTGGAGCAACTAGAGAGCATGGCTGTGCCTTCATTTTTGTTTCCTCAGGGTCTAGTGTATGTCCTGGCATAGATTAGGCATTCATTCAGTTATTCATTTAGTAACTGCCACATAGATTATGTGTTCATTCATTCAGTCAGTCAGTCAGGCAACAGTTGTACAGCTCCACTGGGCAGCAGGCCATGGGCTCAAGTCTGGAGATGTCAGGGCAGCGGAAAGACCAATGCCCTCCAAAGGCTTACGGTATAATGTAAAAAGAAACCTCATGGAACTAGTATAAATAAAATATACAAGAAGTTCACAATATATGGATAGATGAGTTGTTTCTGCTAGACCTCTTAAGAAAATAATATACCCCATCTGATTCGGAGTCATTTGAAAAAGGACAAGAATACAGAAAACTCTGTCCTACATAAAGCTTTTCTTAAAAAGCCTTAGGATTGGTGCTTCTCCAACTGCATTGGAGGCCCCTTGGTGACAGGACAAAGCCTTTGTTCTTGTATTTCTAATCCTCTTATACTTGGGGCAGAAAGAAATCGTGCAAAAGCAAAGGCAAAGGCAAATATACGTAGACTGAAAACAGAATCTGCTGAATGTGCCTTCCCCGGGAAATCGAAACTCTGTAGCGTCCAAGGTGCTGGGGCCTCGCCCAGCCTAACTTCCTGGCTGTGTGTCTTCTCACTCATCGCCACACATCGAGTGACTTGTCAACAGGAACTGGTCTGAGCCTGAAGCAGTCCTTCACCTGCAGGCTGTTAGCCAGGAAAAGACTCCCTCTTTCCTCCAGCAACTGTCGTTCCAAATGCAGCATGTCATCATGCTGGGAAGTCATCCCTGGCTCTGCGGGCTGGGCTGGCGAGTCCTGGGCTGTGCCCTTACCTTATGCATCCTTCTGTCCCAGCACTTAGCACACCTATGAGTATGCTAACTCTCCCTGCATCTCCACTGTGGGCTCTGTGAAGACTGTGCTGGTCCCCTTCCTTCCCTTTCTCAGTCTCTCCATCTTTCCTTTCTTTCTTAGCACCTGGTAAGGGCCTGGCACATAGTCCATTTTCCGTAGATGTTTACAGTGAGCAAACACTTCTGTGGGTTGAAAGGGATATTCTTTTTTCTCTAAACAGAAAACTGATGACATATTTCATAAAAAAATAATTGTCAGGCAAAAGCCACATGCTTTAAATGATCAGAAAGGCAATGCTCTGGGACCCATTTGTTGCCTTTTTAGGCATCTGGTCTCTTTGCATAGTTCTGAAGCCAAGACTCACAGATTGTTGTCGCTCCTGGGCCGTATGTGTACTTGGTGCCGTACAGTGTGGCGAGTTCTTTCACGGTCGCTTTAGCCAGGGCATTCTGCAATAGAGCCAGCAGTAAGTGAGTAAATAAACAAAAGTACACACTAAGAAACAAAAACATCATTTTTAAGACACTGAAGATGTGTAAGTCACAATTTGGGTTAGCGTTTCATAGTTATTCAGAGCCCACTCCAGTTTTCTCAGCTAACTTAGTCTTATGATTCAAGTGATTTCTGTGAAAGGATATCTTTTCTAAGACCCCAATCAGTCACTCAGAGCTTCCTTCTGTCACTCACTCACAGAATGTGGCATAATGTGTCAACACCATTTGCTGGCCTCTGAATTCTCAGTGACTTTTTCTGTCTTTTATCTCAGTGTCCCCAGGGTCTAGTTCAGGGGTTGCCACTTGGTGGTTCTCCAGTAACTATTTGTTAGAACTCTGAGGATGGTTAGCACTTTCCTTACCCTATTATTTGAGAATTAGGTCCTTGATTTATTTTAAATTATCATCACAGTAAAGTATGAGTCCTAGGAATAAGTTCTGTTTCAGTCAGAGGACAATCTTTTACTTCATTTTCTTTTTCATTTACATAGAACTTAGTTGGCTTTTTTTTTTTTTTCCCTCAAATTCTTAGTTAGGCTTGTTCAGCATTTTTTTTTTTTTTAAACCTAGTTCAGGCTTGAGAAATGAGGCTATAGCGATCTGTAACTGTCCCAGATATCACATTTATTGACATAGTAAAATGTCACTGTGTATTAAAAGCTAGGTTATACCTAAGGATTAGTTTGGTAAGTCCTGTCTCTGGAGCTTGTGAGAGAAAAACAGGAGGCAAGGAAGTCTTTATGGTTGTGCAAAGAGGTGTTCTACCTCTCACAGGCAAATAAACAAAAATCAAACACACAGAAAATAACCCCAAACAGAAAACAAAAACCACCTGCCACTGTGGCAGGTTATAAAGCCAAGATTAAGCCATGATAGGATAATGGGAGTTTGGTCAGGAGCCTTAGCAACTACGCATATGAATGATTCAATAGTCCGAGCAACATTCAGTGTCAGCCTAGAGATGCTTCGGAATTGTCAGTTCCAAGGAGTAGGGACAAGGAATGGCTCAGCCTGGTAGATTTACACTGAAAAATTAGACAGCCTTCATTCTATTTCAAAATGCAGAACATTTGAATACCAAGATAAAAAGAAGTAGCAAATCTTAGCATATGTGTATTCTTTTTTCCATAGAAGCAGCATCAGCCTCTCAAAGACCCATTGCCTTCCTGCTCCTGCACTCAGGTCCTCAAGGAGAAGGCCTCGGGTCCCCAGCCCCTCCCAGCACTGTAACTGCCCTCATGGCCACTGTTTAAATGGATCCCTTGAAAAGCAAGGCCTGCTTAGACTGTCATGGGAATACAGATTTGAAAATCTGACTGTTTACTACAGGAGAAAAGCCACAATTCATTCTGGTTATGAAGCTAGCTGTATTTTGTACTTTCACATCATAATTATGTCTTGTACACATGCTTGGAAAACTGTGAGGTTGGTGATGAAATCAGAATACTTCTATTTCTACAATGTAGCAACTTCCCTTAGTTGCTTTTCTGATATCAGAACAGTTTAATAGAGTCTTATATAAAATTGATGAGGGCAGGTCTATAAGACTTCAAGGGTTCCAGTTCCCAAAGAGTTAATACTTCATCAAACAAATGGTAAATTAGAAAATTTACAAAGAATTATAAAATTTAAATCATGATTCTCTGCTTTGGTCCACTGAAATGATCTGTCTTTTTGGAACTAACATTATTCTCAGAGTTTTGGGGCAATAACTTGAACATTTTAGGGTTTCACTTTAGTTCTTTCCAAACTGGTAAGCTAAACTGAGTGCATGGAATCTTTATGTTGTGATCTAAAAGTGTGCTTCCCGTTGTCTAAGCTTATTCTGACCAACACACTGGTTAGGTCTTCTCGCCACTCATTAGTAGAGGGCTTATTGCCAATTAGAATCACAATAATCTAAAAACATTGCATAATGCTCAGAATAGATTTAAAACCATTTTTTAGAGATGTGAAACATGGTGAGGCACTAATTCTTTTGGTAGGTAAACAGTATGTTTTTACTCTTCTACAATTTCTTTAACTTATCATTACCCAAAGACATCTCGAGTTAGTTATTTCTCTATAAGGCAGAAGCTCTGATCCTCCAAAACTTGTATTCCTTCCCTAGCTTCTTCAGACTTTTCATTTGTTTGTTTTCCTCTCTCTTAAGCCTCAATTTACTACTTTTATTTAGCAGAAATCTGATTCTAATAAGTTCCAGTGATTTAAGGGACAGCACTGTGACGATAGTCAGCAATACTGTGTTATACACTCGAGGGGCGCTATGAGAGTAGAGCTTTAGTGTTCTTACCACAACGACAACAGCAGCAAAATAGTAGTTATGTAAGGTAGAGGATGTGCTAACTAATGTGGTAAACATATCACAATAAATACACGTATCAAATCATCATACTGTACACCTTAAATTACGCAATGTTACAATGCCAATTATAACTCAGTAAAGCTGGGGGAAAAAGAAATACGATCCTTCAGCATTAGTTCCAAAGGTAAAATGTTATAAAGACTAGAGAAGATTTAAGACAAGTCATTATCATCATCTATTGAACTGTGTATCATTTGACCTCCACATCTCAATATATTTACTGGTGTAACAAAACATTTGACTTATCCCACAAAACCTAAAGGGCCTACTCATGATGATCTGTTACGTCTTCTGACTTAATCATCTTATCAATTTAGTGGAAACTATACCGTTAGGGCCACACAAAAATGTTCAGTTTGCTTTCCACAATGTGATAACCAAGTGCTTTCCAAGCCTCAGGCATCTTGTGCTCTGCCTTTGATGCTGAAGCAATATCTAAGATTGACATTATCTTAAAACTGCTGTCATTTTGTTTCTGTCACTGCAGGAACATTTAGTTTGAGCCTTGGCTTTGGCTCTCCTTGTCCTCAGCTGCCCTCTCATCTATGTATCTACATCATCACTCATCCTATGAACGTCACTTCGCCAGCACACTTTCAGTGGGCCTCACCTTCACCAGAAGATGAGCCTCTTTCCTGACAAAGAGGGTGAGCTAGACTCTCCCTTCTCTCATGGGCTGCAGCACTTGCTGTGCGTCCCCACGTTCCTTCCAAGCTAGGTTTCCCTGAGCTCATCTCTGTCCCCCGCCCTGCCTTTCTTTATCTCCGTGACTTCTCCCTTGGGTGCAGTCCCCCTTCCCACCTTGTTCACATGAAGAATTGCTACTATCCTTCCAGATTCAGTTTTAGTGTCACCTTCTTTGTGAAGCTGCCCTAACTCTCTCAGGGTGCATTGAGCCCCCTCCTTTGTGAGGGCTCACACCTCTATCAGAGTTCCTGTCACTCAGTGCTGTCATCAGTTATTTTGTTTGTTTGTTTTTTGTGGGGGGCATTTATTTGCCCTCAGGCGAGCTCCTTGTCAAGAAGGGACTCCTGGATATTCATTTTGCAGGTGGCATAGCACTTAGCACTTGGTTGGTGGATTGAGTCTTATTCTAGGACTTCAGGGCATTACAAATGGCCCTGCTTTGGATGGGGGTGCAGAGTTCTTAGCTCTGCAAAGGCTGACTTATGACATACCTCAGTGGAGACTGGGGATGCTTGTGGGGAGGGTGGCAGTACCATGCAGTGACAGTTGATGGGTTCCCACATTTAGACATTGACCTCTGCTCTGCATTTTACTTATTTCCATTAATTTTTAAAATGAAATCTGTGGACTCTTTCCCTCAGCTCCTCAAAGCCAAGAGACTAAAAAGTCAGAACAGACATTAATCAACGAAAATATTATATTTTAAATTCCAATTCTCTTAACAAAAATCCCTGGAATTAGTGTGAGTCTTTTCTTTTGAAGAGTTCAAATACTTTCACAAATGTTACTCATTTGTCTTCCCAACATTATCTGTCCACATTTCATCGACACAGAATTTTCTAGCAGAATGGAATGCCATGGGGGCAGCATGCTTGGGGGTGGGGTGGATGTTTCAACCAAGCTGGGTGGCTGACCCCTGCCAGGAACAGGAGAGGTGATTCCTGCATTTCCTGAAATGTGAGAGTGGTGACTCCTTTCCCCTGCATAGCTCTGTAAAAAGGGACTAAGACAGCTGACGAAAGACCCACAGAAGCAACAGCACTTCAGACTGTGATCCACATCTTGGAAAGCTCCAATTAATGACACTTTCTATACAACCTGTCATTTGAGGGAAGTCTTACATCCTTGCTCAATGGGTTCAAAACAAGAATTAACATTTACATAAACCTTAGACTCTACAAAGAGCTCTTGATAAGAGCTAGATATTTTTATCCCCATTTTACAGATAAAAGAGCTGAAACTCAGAGAGGATAAAAGAACGCTCCCAAGGGCAGGCAGCCCTGGTAAGTGGCTGACTTGAGCGAGGTTCTTCTTGCTTTAAATCCTGTGCTCTTTTTCACGTCTTGTGGCCTTCAAATACTTCAAAAAGTGATGCTGGAGCTGGTTTTACCCATTGTAAAGAACAGAAGGAAGCTAAATATAAATCAGCCCCAGAAAAAAACTGTGCTTTCAGTCAAGGCCAAACACAGCCAGCCTTTATTAATCCTTAGATACGAGTTTCCTGCCACATCTTATGCATGTTCTCTTTTGTCACCTGTTTTCTTAAAAAGAACACTTGGTCATAGAGCTACAGACAGAGAGTCTAAAATGTCACATGTAACTCAAAGCCCGAGAGACAAAGGACCAACTAGTGTAATGTTTCCCCAGGCTCTGAGCTCCAGGGGGCTGGTGAGATGAATAAGGTGAGGCTGTTTTTCCCACTGACCTGTGTTCCCAGGTAGCACATACTCAGGAAGCCCCTGTCTCATGACCGCTCATGGTCCTCATTGCACCTCCACGTGCACAGCCAGTGTCATGAGGATGGGCTGCCTCTTCTAATCTTCCACTGGCCCATTATTACAGCACAAGAAAACAAACGACCCAAGCCGACTTGGGGTACAAACCAATTCAAAGGACATATTCTTCAGAACTTTGTTTCTAACTTGAAGCTCTGAGTTGAACCATCCCTCTGGGTGGATACTGTGATAATGGAAGCATCAGAATGATCTTTAACTGCAGTTTCCTTCCTTATGTCCTGTGATAACGGCTAACTCACACCAAGGGAGAGAGGAGGAAGTTAACTTTTATCATCTAACTTTTTTGTTGCAAGGCCTACAATTAGGCACTGAGGAGAAAGCCTTTGGGACTTGAAAAAACAAATATGTTTCTGAGAAAAACAGAGTAAACAAGTGCCAGCTCTGGCTGCAAAGCCCTGAGATTAAAGAGGAGGAGTTAGGGAAAGGTTTGGCTTAGGGGAGTGGGCAGCTATCTCAGTGGAACCCCCAGGGAGTGTGGGAATGTTTCCACTGATGTAAACCAACATTTTTTTTTTTTTGGCTGATCTACAGACATATTCTTAAGCTCTTTAAAATTCAAAGAAAATGTGAAACGTGAGTCAGCTGAAGTTTCAAAGTCCAGAGATTTTTTTTTTTTTTTTGGAAGTGGTACTTCTTCCAAATTACTATTTTTTTAAAAAATGTTGTGTAATGGTGATATACAGGGTCTCTTGCATTTCAGATTTGCAAAACATTGTAAACTCTTTGTGAGGAGAGTGTAAGGTCCTGTGAAAGCCAAGCATTTTTGGCTAGGAACGTGACTCCGTTCTTATCTTTGTTTAAAGCAGGGTTTCTCAACCTCGGCACTCTTGCCATGTGGGCTGGATAAGTTTTTGGTTGGGCGGGTGGGGTGGGGTGGGGGAGTGGGGCGCTGCCCTGTGCATTGGAGGATGTGTAGCAGTATCCCTGGCCTCCACCCGTGAGATGCCAGGAGCACTCCCACAGTTAGGACAATCGAAACTGTCTTCCAAACATTGCCAAATGTCCCCTGGGGGCAGGGAAGGGGCAAAATTAGTTTAAAGGAAAGTCAGATAAAAGACATCATTATGGTAAAAGGAGTGTATTATATAGAAAAAAAATTAAAAAGGGAGATAACTGGTTTTAAAGCTGCTCTGAATCCTTATTTCCCTCTTTTGACAATGTACAGGTTTTCTCCTAAACACTCCTGCTAGGTGAATACTGCTAAAATATCACTCTACCAGCAGGGTTGCCTGATTTAGGAAAAAGTACAGGATACCCAGTTAAATTTAAATTTCAGATAAACAAAAAAAATACTTTTTCGGTATAAGTCTGTCCCAGGCAATATCTGGAACATGCTCAAACATTAAAAATTATTTGAGGGCCGGCTGAGTGGCGTGGTGGTTAAGCTCTGGCTTGGGAAACCAGCAGCCCTGGTTCAGGTCCCACATATGAGGGCCAGTGACACTGCCCTCAAAAAAAAAATAAAAAAATTATTTGTTGTTTATCTCAAATTTAAATGTAACTGGGAGTCCTTATTTGAGCTGATAATCCTGTTTAGCAGATCACAGGCTGCAGGGCTTCCCTGTGATTCATGATTCATTCTGACATTCAAGTTCCTCCCTGATTTGGTTACCTCATTCCCACTCTTCTCTCACAAGAACACTCAAAACATGCTGACCCATTCCACTGCCCTCAACTCCATTTTTCAGTCCCACTGTTGCACATCTGTTGATTCTTCCCTGCCTAAAAATGTACTCTTCCTTCCTCTATCCCCCAAATTCTTCCCATCCTGGAAGGCTCAGAACAAAATGTATGTTCTCTCTAACTTTCATTAGATAGACTCATCACATAGTGCCATTTCCCGGACCTGAATTCTTATTACTGTGTCTCGTTGGAGGCTGCCAGTCTGTCCTTCTCACGAGTGGCATTGGATATATGGGTCTTACCATTCCAGTAAGTGCCTAGATTCTCAATGCTCATTGCAGGAAGTATGGATTATGCTGAGCACTTAACAGTGCTCAGTGAAATGTCTGGTAATTGTACTGACCAGGCCCTATAGGAGGGTTTTAACAGGCCAAGAAGTCACTTAAAAAGTATAATGGTAAATCGGCCACTGGTTTCAATAGTCAAAGAAATTCTGCAGTTGTCATTTAAAATTTTTTTGTCTTTTAAGTGAGGTTAGAAATTCTGAGAAAATTCCTGAAGCAGATGTTTTGTGCCTCAAGTCCTGTCTGCCTTAGCTGCTGGTCGCCTCCTAACAGCGGGACTGTGGCCTGGTCACTCTTCCCAGGCAGGGACCTGGTGACAGCTGTGATTGGGTGTGAGCATGGTGCTGCAATTGCTCACCTCCTGATAACAGTATTTCTTTCCTCTGATTCTTATGCTTCTCTCCAGCCATATTCTTGCCTTACAGTCACATGATTGGATCGAGCAGTGGATTTCTGTCTTGGTGGCTCATTAGCTAAAACTGTAATTAAGAGGTAGTGAGGTGCCACTGGGCTGGAATGTGTTAGACTTTAGAAATAGATTTCTGTCTTTGGACAAGTTTAATAATGTTACAGGGCCAGCCGAGTGGCACACTGGTTAAGAACTGGCTTGAGATACAGCTGGGCCCCAGTTCGGATCCCACATATAGGGGCCAGTGACACTGCTCTCTACGGCTAAGATGGTGAACAGCAGTTCAACCTGGAGCTGGGCTGCTGTGAGTTGCCGGGCAATAGTGTAGCTGCACCTCCTGCTGCAGTGGGCTGCCATAAGCTACAGTGAGTGGCCAGCAGCCAGCGTGAGTGGCCAGCAATGGGTGTGGGCTGCCAAGAGCTGCAGTGAGCGGCCGTCCAGCGGCTGGCAACCAATCTGCCTCACCCAGGAAGAGCGCAATGACAATACCAACATGGGCCAGTGAAGCAATGTCCTGCACAACTAGACTGAAGAACAAAAGGACAGCAACTTGTCTGTTCCCCTCCCCCAATTCCCCAATAAAATCTTTAAAAAATAATAATAATAACAGTGTTTCAGAAAGACTGTCCCCTTTCTTCTGGTTAATAAAAGTCCAGGCCAGGATCCTAAAGAATGGGCCCTGAGAAGTGAGGCATCTCAGCTGAGTAGAAATCCTTGGCCATATCCAGGGGCAGGGTAGGAAAGACCTCATTTTGTGAATGTTCTTCTGCCAAACAGCCACAAAGGCACCAGCATAGAGCATGGCCATACAGAGAAGTGTGTGTGTCCTTGGAAATTGTGGCAGCCTCAGAAAATCTCTGGGTCCTACCTAGGCTGCCTCTACTGCCTGTACTATTGCGGTTTGCTTATCCAAGCCTTCATTGTCTGAGCTGGAAAATGAGGAAACAGAGAAATTGCAAGATTTCCAGCTGTAAAATTCTGTGCTTCTAATGTAGAAATGTGTGAGATGCATGCCCTGGGTTTTCCCCTTTCTGTGTATCATGCACACCAGCTTTCCATTTGGTCTCTCTGGGGAGTGGGTCAAGGTACTTAATTGACCTGTTATTATTCTGGCCTCCTGCATTTTGAACTTAGAAGTGGTATTATAATAATGATTATTATTATCAGTGCCATGTAGGCCTCTTTGGGGGTAAGGCAGACCAAAGATTGGGAGCTTCTCCATACTCAATAAATGCAGAGCTTTGGATAGGTTTAGGAACCTTTTCAAATATGTCTTCTAGTTTTATATTTTTTTCCCTGACAGTCAAGAGTCCATGTAATTCAATATTTCATTACCCTTTACATTTTGGAAATGTAAGTATATTATTTATCTGGGCCTTAAAACTTTCTTTTGAAGATAGTGATAGCTTTGTATTGAACAAGTCAACACTGAGGAACTGGATAGTTTATGAACCCATTGGAAACTCACAGTGTGCTTTGTATTCTTTCTTTAAATAATATAGTGTGTGTAAAGTGGTTTGCAAACTGGGAAACACTATGCAAATAAGATACTCCCAGGATTCCTCATACTTCTTTTTTGATCGGCTGAAGATATATATTTTTAGTAGCCTTATTTATAATCCATGCTATTACTTCTGTTCTTTCACTTCATTGGTGTTTTGCATTCCTATCTCTGCCTTTCTTCTCTCTGAAGGTTGTCTTATGATATGAGCAATTATCGGGCAATCTACATATAAGAACTTTCAGAAATGAAGCCACATACATTTTCATCATGTCTCAGAGAGCAAAGGATTACTACTTATGATATGTCCTAGATTTGGGCTGAGAATGCTAATATAAGCACAGGATACTTTCTTCCAGCCTAGAGTACTGAAGTATTTTTTTTTTTGCTATAAATATAATCTTATAAGCTTTATAAATATAAAGAGAAATATATATATGCCAAATTTTGTATAAGACAAAATCTACTTTGCATTACTTTAAGAAAATTCTGGTTTATCTATAATGTGGTATGCCCAGAATTTATCCCACTAATCCTCTCATACCTTTTTTTCTACCATGGGGTCACATTTTTTCTGAGAATCACTATGGAAGCACTAGATTTGGATGGATCTTTCATCTTTTTAGATCAAGACTTTTACTTTCCCCCTCGATATCCTCATTACACATAAAAACCATGATAAAAGCTAATGTTTTTCTTTTTCAAAGACTCAAATTCTCTTTTGGCTATACATATGTTTGTAATAACACTGTAGTTATGAGTTGTCTAGCAAAATGTACTTAGGAAGTAAGTGAATTGGAATTACAGAAAATAAGAAAAAATAGAAAGGATCTTTAGCTGTTCAAAAGATTTAAGTTGCTCTGGGGTGCAAAACTAAATTTAGATCCCCAGTGAATCAAATAATCAAGTGACATTTACCTTAGATTTACTGGTGGCATTTAAATATCTCTCTTAAGATACTAGGCAAAAGTTTAATCATAGAAAAAATTATTGGAAATTAAAGTAACTTTTAAAACAATGAATGTGACATAAGTGCAATTAAGTTTTGTCCTTTGGTCACCTATCCTATTATGCTTTGGAAAATATGTAGCATGTACTTTTCCTTGAATTTACTAGTTGTGTGAATATAAAAATAAACATTCAAGATGAGATTATTTTGTGGATTGTGCTTTTTTTGAGAACAGATTATTAATATTTTACTTTGAGGTAATTCTGTTTATCCCACTTCTTTGTTAATAGAATTTGAAAACGATTTTGGAGGACAGGATTTCTAATATTTTTTTTACTATTACCTATCTTTCCTTGATTTTAAATGAAGAGCTGATTTTAGGGGACAAGTGTCAGTGGCTCATTCCTGTTGGAATGGTTTCACACCACTGGGGGGTACATGTGAATTGGCCCACTAAACCCACTAACTTTCAGTGTTGGGTCTTTTTCTGGATAAAACTCCCACAGGAACTAGCAAAAATTATTCAGAAGATTCTAAGGATAGCCTGTAGACTTTCAGAGTATCCCAGGTACTATGTTATGATTGTATGGAGCCAGTGGAGTGACAAAGCTTTTATCCCTAAAGGGGTTTAAACTTATTCTCAATATAAGAAAAGGTATTGAAACTTTGTGAAGCAGTTCAATTCCAAAGCACACTTTAAGCTTTCCTGTTAGCATTAGTCTTCTAGAATTTGTCTTTAACACTAGTTCCTATTAAGCAAACTGGACATGGTAGTTATTGTTACACTTAATCTGGTTTATAATTTCATAATTTCAGTTTCACTATTTTACTTATTAACTCATTCATGCTTAGTTATCATGGCTTTGTCTTTTTCTCTTCTGATGTGGTACAATTTAAACATAGTCACATGAATTAAGCAAACAGCATACCCTCACCCTCTCTCCTCTAGGACTGGAATGGGGAGCTGACCACACCCGTCTCTGGGAAGGCAGGCCTGTGAGTGCCCACTGGGAACACTTACAGAGCACGTGTAACTGGAAAGCTGAACACTTAATGGTTCCAACTAATGATGTTCTCCTGTGTGTTTTGGCTACAGACAGGGGAAAGGGGAAAATTTTTGAAAAATAGCATTTCGTTAAAGGACCTGGCCAATTATTAGCTATCATTTTTCTAAGAGGCTGAGTTATTTTTCCATTTTGTTCTTCACAAGATATTTACAGCATTACATGTTTTATTTGATCTCTGAAAGATTGAATCTGAGCACAAAATAATCTCCAGTTGTTAAAGCTACTGGGCTTTCAAATTTATGTATTTAGGTAAGTCACATCTCTATGACATTGTCTAAGTGGAATCCTTTAAAGTTACCGGGCTTTCAAATTTATGTATTTAGGTAAGCCACATCTCTATGACATTGTCTAAGTGGAATCCCTTTTTTTTTTTTGGCGTAACTCAAATGTTTTAAATCTTATTCTTTTAGATCACTGGTCCTTAACTTCTGGAAGCCAGATGTTTCATAAATTATATATATATATTATATATATATTATATATATATAATATATATATATACACACACACACTTATATACGTACACATACATATATCAAACCTGCTTATTTCAAAATAAAATTAGGCATCCATGTATGATATTTGTTAATGCGAATGTTATAAAACTCATATTATTTTGCTTTTCATGTGGTTGTATTTTGATTCTATAATGAGATTGCTAGTTTCATGAGTCAGGGATATTTACATTTCTTTGCATTATTTCCTATATCTAGTAAGGACCTATTCACAGCATTTGTTCATTGATTGATTTACTTCTGTGTCTCACTTAATCAAACAGTGAAATAAGCAATTTTAGGATCTCATCACTTAACCCAATGTCAACCAAATGTGCCACACCCCTAATGGCATCTGTCATACTCTGCCTATGTCAGACCCAGTTCAAGGCAACTTGACAAAATTGACTTCCTGATTAAGATTAGGTATGAGAAGAAGGCACTTTGTTGGTTATCCCAGATGCATCTGAAATCATCATGATGCAGTATTGTGGTGAAGCAGGTAGATGTAGAACTATTGCTGTTTTGAAAACTAGTGAATAAACCACATGTTGGGGACCATTCCCTGCATCAAAATCATATTTCTGTTAGCTAATTTATCTAGCCATCTTCAGATTCCCTGTAAATCTAGTGTAAGTTTTTTTCTTCTATTACCAAAAATCAATAATAGGACTTTCAGAAATTGTTCTTAGAGTTTTCCTTCAGGAATAGAATTTTAAAAATTTCAAAAGTGAAATACCATATCTACTATCGACTACTTACCAACTCCATATTGTTCTCCGTGACTTTGTAGTCATAGGAGTAAGGGTAAAGCATCATCTGGGAGTACGAGTGGATTGTCAGATAGGCTTTGATGGAAGAGAGGTTGTTGCGGATGAAATTCGCCAGGGCCTTGGTCTCTTTTTCAGACTCTGCAGCAGGTCCACAGTAAGTTTCATCACAGGGATTTCGAGAGGCTCCCATTACTAGAAAAACATTCATTGTTGTTAGTGGTAAATGGTCATTTACTGAAGTTCTCACAAGACATGTTTCAAACTTTCAAAAGAGAGTTAAACATAAGTGGTTTTCACAGGAGTACTTATAATTACCCTCATAAATTATAAAGTATGTATATATTTAGTCTCAAGATTAGGGTAGGGTGGTTTTAAGCTAACAGGATGAAAAGTTGCATGCATGTGAAATCACCCATGTTCCATGTGTAGCATTATACAATGAGATCAATATAGTATAAGAAAATTAGTAAGTATGGGACAAAATAATATCCATGAGAAATTTCTATATTATTGTAATCATTTTCTGAGAGTCGAGTCATAAAATTGTAATTATATTACAGTTTTATTTAAGTAACTATTTAATGATGCTCTCTTCTAGCTTGTACATTCCACACATAGTGGAATTATGTCTGGTTTGTTCAGTCTTATGCTTCCAGCATCTAGTGCAGCTGGGAACACGCTAGATAGAGCACACAGTACATTTTTATTGACTGAATGAGTAAGTTTTATTGTCAGTGCTTTCAGAAGTTAGAACTCTAAAATACAAAATTAACGTTCTTTCTTGTTTTAGACACTATTGTGTTTTTCTGTGTTATTTTTCCTCCTATGCTTCTCAACAGATACATGCAAAATGGTCAGCAAGATACTTACCACACCAACCAGCATTAAAATTTCTGTTGGGGTCTGTGCCAATGCATTTAGTTCCAGCATGGGTGGAGCGGGTCTTTCTCCACATTCGGTTCTGAAAGTAGATAATGCGGTTAAGACAAGTATAAGAGAAAGTGGTTGGTTTAAATTTGATCAGCATCTCTCATATTAGTTCATTTACCTTGGTCCAGGTGTAGACATAACCGTCGATATTGATCACAGGCAAGACATAGAAGTCTAACTTGTCAAGGAATTCTGTCATGTGGCTCTCACGTCCATAGGTGCGAATAGCCTGGGTATGAATTATGAAACAGAATCTCATGAAAAAACAGAATGTGTGATGCTGCTAAACTTTACACAGATTGGATGAATGTTGACTTCAGTAATGAAAGTGGTGTCCGCTATTGAAGTAGATATTATTAATATTTAAAAAGCAATTAGCAAAATACTACTGATAGTTTTGTTTAGAATACTTGTTTCTAATTTTTCTCTGTTTCCAGGGTACTCTATTTCATTCCTATGTAACCCAAGTAATTACTTTTTATTTTAACTTTTTACTTTAATAAAATTGAAGACTTTTCAAGAACATATATACTCATTTCCTTTGAAATAATAACTGTAATAACTTTTTTTCAAAGTTAGTCAGATGTGAAGGTAAGACCCATTTCCAGTAAGTGAGGACTTTCTATGGGTGGCTATGCATACTCCTCATAATATTATCTAGACATTTATTTGTTTTTTATTTTTATTTTATTTTTTATTAAAATGTATTGGGGTGACAATGGTTAGTAAAATTACATAGGTTTCAAGTGTACAATTCTGTAATACATCATGTATATATGAAACTCACGAGAGAGAATGTCTGACATGGAAGAAGAATGAGAAAGTCTTCCATTATGAAGTGAGCTCACCCTAAGGGATGGATTTGGGGGAGCCTCTCACTGAGGCTCCCAGCTGCATAATGATGGCACTCTCTGTCTTATACTTCTTTCTTGAGAAGGAAACACTGTTAAGGGACAGGCCTCGTTCTTCATGCTAAGTAATGTGGACACTTATCTATGGACGAGCACCTCATGACCATTTATTATATTCTCTTAGTCACAGCCTTTTAGCCCCAGAATCATTTTAAACTTAAATTTAGCTCTTCCAACTAGGCTTGCTCGAGTAGACTTTAAAATATTTAAGGCTTCTGTTCATTAGGTTTTCATATACTCTTTGTGACTCTATTCGTGTATATTCATTACAATAGCACATGATAAAGCATGGGCTTTTTAGGTGGGAGGAGCTGTGGAACCATGTTCTCCCAGTGATCTACAACTGGCGATAACCAAAGTCATGGTAAAAGTTCTTTCCTTCCGGAGGACAGATGGTAAGACATCCACTGAAGTTAAATGGTGCCAATTGAACATATCTAGAAACCGAAACGACACAAATAGACACAGGTGTGCTTCACAGAAAAGAAATTATATTGTATATAATTATATTTTTATATTTTTAAAGCACTTCAATATTTTAAACCTTGAAATCTGAAATAATTTTAGACTTAGAGAAGTGTCGCAAATACAGGGAATTCTCATATACGCTTCACTGAGTTTTCCCTAATGTTACCATCTTATAACCATGGTATAGTGATCAAAGTGAAGAAATTAACATTGGTACAATACTATAAACTATAGGTTTTATTTGGATTTCACCAGTTTTTCCATGAATGTTCTTTATCTGTTTTAGGACCCAATCTGGGATCCCACATTGCATTTGGTTGTCCTGTCTCCTTAATTCCCTCTCATCTGTGATAGTTACTGATTCTTTCCTTGTCTTTTATTCTTTTATGACTTTGACACTTCTGTTGAAGAATACGGGTCTGGTTATTTTGCTGAAGGGCCCTCAATTTGGGCTTACCTGATTTTTTTTTTTTTTTTTTTTTTTTATAATTAAGAAAGGTTACGCTGTTGGTGGAAGAACACCACAAAGATGATGTACCTTTTCAGTGGATAATATCAGTGGATCCAAGGTATTGCTTATGCCATATACAGGTGATTTTAACCTGCTCATTTGGTTAAGGTAGTTTTTGCTAGGTTTCTCCACTGGGAACTTTGACTTTGTAATTAGATATATATTTTTGAGGAGATACTTTGAGACCACAAATATTCTACTTCTCTTTAGACTTTTATCCACTGATTTTAGCACCCATTCCTTGATTTTCCTGAAACAATTATTACTGTGGTGTTCTAATGGTGATTTTTAATTTTGCTCATTTTTTTGTACATTCATTAGTTGTAATTCTGTAAGAAAGAGCTCCTGCTTCTCTCCTTTTAATTCATTTATCAAATCATCTTTTATATCAATATGGGCTCATGGATATTTAAAAACTTAATTTTTAAAAGGTTTTCACATATATTTCCACATATCATTAGAACTATATGGAATGAAAAACAGTATCACTCAGAGTAGGGACTACTATATACTGTTTTCTTTTATTCTGAACTATACAATGAATATTATCTAGGAGACAATGATCAAGGTAGTGGTTTATGCACAATCATTAATTTTGAAATGACCTGTCCACTATACTATCAGCCTATCCACCAAAGGTGGGTATGAAAGTTCAGATGAGTGAAATTCAAATAAATGCAATATGTTAACTAGTTTTTAAGAAAATCTTGCCTTATGAAGGTCTCTTGGTGATAGCTGAAACTAATATCCCAAAATTGGAACTTGGAATTATGATTTTTTTCTTTTATTATAGCTAGGTTATAAGGAATTGATTGAAGTAAAATAATACTTTCTACCTCCCTCTGTGAAAAATCACTGCACCTACTGACCTCTCTCACAAACCACTGGCAAAACGCAGGGGAAATCCACTCTCTGGCATGGAAACCACAGTCCATGAAAACGGCAGGCTTATTTGGTCCAGCTTTGCCAACCTAGTGCAAACAAAAGGAAAAGGGAACCTGTGATTCATCACATTAGGGTTTAACATTAATTATCCTTCTGGGCTTTGGACTCAACAGGTGAAGCTCGACAGCAGCAAGAGATACATCCCATGAGTCAATTAAAACATAACACTAACACAGTATGTTCTTGCCACTAGACACTCAGAGTTTGAGCTGAAGTTGTACATGGCTGTTTATTTTTATGAAGCTTGATAAGCTCATATTTTCACAAGGTGCTTGATTACCCTGCTTAATTGTACTCATGTGGAGGTTATTTTCAGCTGTTATTATTAGGTGACATGACCAAGACAACTGGATGCGTAATTAGAAGTAATCATGATTGTTGCTCATCTTGTAAGAATTTTTCCGTCTCTCCCACTTATTCCTCATCTTTTTATTTTCTTCATTAGAACTACATGACAAAAATGGCATTAGAGGATGACAGAAGCAAATTGTTGATACACTTTATCTGATAGACATGAAGTTTGGGAAGCTCTGTAGCAAATGGATTTGCAAACAACATCTGGGACAGAAGAATTCCATCAAGGTAAATTATCATGTACATGGTTTTCAGGAATGCAGTTAAATTTATAGGACCTCTCCTATTCTATTGCATTTTTTCTTTTGAATAAATGAAAGCCCACATGTGTAAAAGAAGCTGGGAAATCTGTTCGATTCCCTGGGGGATATAGGCAGGGAAAGAGTTCTAAAAATGTTTGGGATGAGCTTATCTGTGAAACAGATGTATATGTGTTAGAATTCACTGCTTTAAAACCCTCAGATATGGCAAGGTCATGGTTAAGAACAATTACCTTGAGGAGGTACATAGTGCGTCCTTCAAATGTGGTGCCGATGACACTGCGAGTGATGAGGTCTGGATTCTCATCGGCAACTTGCTGAGTCCAAGCCTCTATCTACCGAATGGAACCATGTGGATTAATGTGACATTCTTGGTTCAGTTCCCAAATTAATGTCTGACTAAATCATGCGTGTATCATACCGTTTCCCAGTTGTTGTACTTCTCATAACTGTGTCCAGTCGCACGGACCTGGCTATCAAACTGAGCCTCCAGCATAGATCTCAGGTTGTTTATCAATACCCTGCAATAAACCAAAATGGGTGTTCCTGTGAACATAAGTACATTTCCCTGTGAGCATACACCAAAATCCAGAGTCCTGCATTAGTATTAATAGATGGTACAATGCTTTCTGCATGGAGTCCCATGTGTTCTCTGATTGTTCTTAACATCCTTCAACCTGAGATGATGATCACCAAGGGTGGAGAAATCCTGAGCAGGATACTGGAGCTTGTGAGCAAGGTAGGCTCTTCCATGGCCCAAACTTCACATATTTGGGGTGTCCTAGGATCCTAAACTTGGAAAAATGGTTTACCCTGGTATCTGGGGCATTCTAGGTCAAGGCCGTGGGCTGCCACACACAAGTATGCGCTTGAGTCCTACCCATGGTCTTTCTTCCTCAGGACTTCCCTGGGTTCAGCACTAAAGTTCCATGTCCCAGGAACCTCCTCAGTTTCTGGTAAACTGGGACAGTTGGTCTGGTCACCTGAGGCGTTTCTCTAGGTTTTGAGAAAAGTATCTTGAAGGGTGGAAATTCAAAAATATTAACAAGCTAAAAATGTCTTAGATAAAAATACTGGGTTTAAAGACCTAGTTTCTGCTTGCCTGCCTTTAGGCTGGTTTAAAGTAACCTAAGAACGGTTCTGTAGCGAGGTAATAGGAAAATTGGTGACAGAACCTTTGAGGCCTACTAATGTCTCTAAATGATTGTTCAGGTGAAATTTCTGCTATAAGAGGCAGGCCCAAGGGTGTGCATACATGTGATTTTGTTTTCTTTGCTACTTATGAGTGGAAAATGCAACCTGAAAGGGCAAAAATTTAGGAGCATTAAGGTCCTTAATCACAGCACTGTGAATACTATGGACATAGGCCAGTCTGCAGATACTTCTATTCACAGTCAAGCCTTGAAATATTTTTATCTCGCACACAGAGACTCGCAGCTGCACATCAAAAGTCTGCTTCTCCTCCGGCTGCGCCAAGGTCGTCCTGATGAGCATGTCAGAGACGTCCTCTGAACCTCCCTCCCAGTCTCTCCTCATTTGGTTAACTTGGGCATGAACTTGTATCTGTTTATGGAAAATTTAATAAATTAATGCTCAGTGGTATGTGCTTCCTAGCAAAAGGCAAACGCTGTCTTAAGGTCTTAAGGTAGGTTCTTTATAAAAAAAAAAAGGGGAGCAGATTTTAAAATGTATTCTGTGGAAAGCAAATTTCCCATCGAGCAGTCATTCATACTTAGTTTCTATGGCTGCTGTGGATTACCACAAATTTCATGGTTTAAAACAACATGAAGTAGTCATTTTACACTTCTGTAAGTTAAAAGTCCAACACAGGTCTCATTGGGCTAGCCAAGGAATCAGCAGGGCTATGTTCCTCTCTGGAAGTTCTAGGGGGCCGTCTGATTCCTTGTCCTTTTGAGCTCCCATAGGCTGCACCACTCCTGGGCTCTCTGCTCTCCTCTTTCATCTCCCAAGACAGCAACAGCAGTGCAAGCTCACATTGCATCATGTGACCTCTTCTGCTTCCCACTTCCACTTTTAAGGACCCTTATGATTATATTGGACCTAATTAGACAATCCAGCATAATGTACCCATTTGAAGTTCAGCTGCCTAACAACCTTAGTTCCATCTACAGTACTAGCTCCTCTTTGCTGGGTAACATAACATGTTCAAATGTTTTGGGGATTAGGAAACAGAGATTTTGGAGGGACAGTCATTCTGCCTTCTGCAGTTAGGGACAAATGGTTATAGTAACTGCTCTAATTATATTCATCACCCACACTGGATTGGTAGGAAGAGAGTGGAAAAAGAAGAAATCCTAAACTAGAAATCAAAAGATCAGGGTCATAGTTTTGCCTAACTAATAAATTGGTTTCAGAACAGTAATTTAAATCTCTGGGCCTTAATTTTATAATTTTTAGAATGGGGGGCATTTGATTAGCTGGTGTTTGATGTCCTGTTTAGTTCTGAGATGCAGTGACTTGACTCAAATCCATAGGCCTGCATAGATGTCTTTCAAGGTTTATGAAAAAAAATTAAACTATTAAACTAGTAAAGTTACTAGTGTCCATTTTCATAAAATCCAGGAAAACATGGAAGGAACTAATGCCTAGAGTAAAGATAGTTTAGGACAATGATTTTCAAATATGACAAAAATCTATAAACAAACAAAAACAAAACAAAAACATTGAAAACTAGAAAAACAAACAAACAAAGAAATCAACAAAGCAGAAACAAGAAAACAACTACATTCCAAGACCCTCAAACAGAAAGAACAAGGATGAACTTCTCCAACTAAATGACAAAACTAAAAATCCAAGAGGAAATGGTAAGTGACACCTATTTTCACTTTAACAAGATTTTCCATTGTTAGCAAGCAAGTACTTTATCATCTAGGTCACACAGCTTCTTGGTGGTACCCAGAGAAAAGACAACATTAATTAATTGCTCGAAGGCATTCCACAGCCTCAAGACTTTCACTAGACATTTGTATCTACCACTGTAACCATGGTGATGATCTTTGATCTATCAGGAACCAGCTCTGAGTGGAGGGGGCAGCAGTGCTCCCACAGCATATCACTGCTCTTTCTCCTACACCCAATCCCCAAATTCAAATTATTTAGGAGAATCAGTGACTATGTAGGGGTTGGTGTTTTGTTGGGTACTAAGATGAGACATTCTGTTAGAGTTATGACTTTGTTAAATATTAAACATCATCATCAATACCAAGACAAAGAAGCATGAAAAAACAGTTACATTTAAGATGACGCCTAAGAGTAAAAGTATCCTCTAGTAACATGCAATAAAGCCTCAGAATGAGGTTGAAATGTGGTGCTGACTTCTGCGTGAAGGCGGGGGATTGACCTGAAATGATCCTTTCCAGCCCCATGATTATTTGATTTTATTAGATTGAGGGCAAAGCACTACTTTAGCTATATTACAGAATATTATAACTAAATAATGAGCTTCTATTCTAGGAGATTAAAACGATGCCTCTTAGTGTAATAGGGACCGCATTACAGCTCCAACATCCAGAGGCATATACACTATTTTATATTTTTATATGTTCCTTTTATAGTGCTATCCAACTACTTTAAAAAAAAACAACAAATGCAGGCAAATTAGATAATAGGGACTCCCAACAGAGCAAGAAATACAGTGTCTGAGGAGAGACACGCAGCCGTTTTCTCTGCCTTTCGGGTCCCCGATGAAGTATTTGGCCAGTTCTGGATGGTGTGTCCATTGCTATGGCAGAATAGTGCTGCGTACCCATTACCATCCAAGGACACTTTTCTGCTCGGGTCTGAATATGTAGGACAATGATGGCGTAGGCAGTGAGCAACACGCAGTCAGTCTCTCCCTGGATTGGGCGGGGCAGGCAACCTTCCTACCATATGTAGGAAGGAGTTCTGCAGAGGCAGCCCACGGAAAGGTCCGGTCAGCTTGGCTTCAGACCGTACGCTGGAGAGTGACACCATCCAGTCCCTAATTTTTCTGTACCTGAGGGTGCCGATAGGCATTTAAAACTAGCTATTTTTCTTGGTGCACACATTGTGGATTTTTCCTGTGGTGGTTCGAAATCTGATTGAAGTTGCCAAATAGCACAGGCCTTGGTGAAGAGGGTTGGAGCCACTGAAACATCTGAAAAGATGGTTCCTATTGTATCAAACACAACTGAAAATTCTTGCTGGCAGGAAGCAATCTAAATACAAATTAGTTACCATATGAGGTAATAACGGGCCGCCTAGGGATTGCTTGCAGGCCTGGCAAGGATATTGCTGGTGTGCTTCTCCAGGATTTCTAGGGACATATTATTATTTAATATTTAGAAAATTATATGCTACAAATATGCTAAGCAGTGAACAGAGAAGCAAAAGTTAACAAGTTCTTAGCTCTCAGGGAATGTCCTGTGTTCCAGATGAGACAATATTTGTACACGGTTCCCCCAAAGTTTACCCACTATAAGTCTGTACATTTCCCACCCAATAAAAGGAGATTAGAAGCTATTTTACTGCTTTGTGATATGGGTAGAATTAGGGCATCGTTCGGGTGGTTAGGGTAAGCTTTTAGTCCCTGATCTTCCTTTTGTTTTTCTTAAAGAATTATAAAGAAACTCATCCTTTTGAATGTTACTGAAGGCCCCTAATAGCTAGAAATTTAGAAGTCCTTCCTACTGTAATAAGAAGAGCAAAATATCACAGACATGAATCTTAATCACATTTTGAAACTTACTGTGTTCTATCTTTGTTTTAAAAAGACAGTCGATTCTTAAGGTCAAATTTTGACTTCCCACAGGCAGAAGCAGATAGCTAAGCTGTGTGAAGCATGATAATGGGGTTAAACATAACAGTTTCTGTTGACCTTTAAAAATGTACGATCTCCCTCTTTGTATGAAACTAAACAATAAGTGTTCTCAGCAATAGTAATATCAGTTGCAATTTGTTTACATATTGTTTTATTTCATCATCACAACAGCCCTTTGGGAGAGGTGTTATATCCTCATTTTACAGATGAGGAATCAGAAAGGTTAAGCAAATTATCCAAGGTCACATGGATAGGAGGTTGCAAAGCCAGGATTTGAATCTGGCTTGCTTTTTTCCCAAAGAATTTACTTGTTGCATTATACTGCACCACTTCTGATGGAGGTACAGATTTTATGAGTGAAAATACTGACATGCTAGTATAAGTACTATTCTATGTGCTTAAGATGTGAAAAACAAGAGAAATTTTCTGTTACAGTTATATAGGTCATATTTTTTTGAGCTTGTGATGGGGACAGTTGCATAAACTTTCAAAAGTGCAGGATTGGAGCCCAAGACCTTCCCTTTACCCCATGCTGACCCATGCCCTGGAGGAAGAACTCTGCTTTGAACTAAAGACCCCACTTCCTCCTTCCCTGTAGTGTAAATGCCTGTGGGTCTCTCCCAGTTTTAAGCCTCAGCATACAGCCTCTTCTCTGACTAGAATATGATTTTTTCTTGTCTTTGTCTGGCTAATACCTACTCATCTTTCAGTTCTCAACTGAAGCCTCATTTCTTAGGGTGGCATTTTCTAGGCCCTAGACTTAGCCTAATCTCCAGCTCTTTACTCTTCTTGACATATACTACACATCATTGCTGCCATTCTTTGTTCAAAGTCTGTTTTCCTCAGAAAGGGATGGGGCCATATCTCTCCTTTTCGGTACTTGGCTTATATAGGCACTCACTGTTGGATGAACAAATGGACAACTGCCTCTACTTAGGAAGACATGCTTATCTTAAAAGACTTAGATGGACCAGTGTGCTATTGGGGGAGAGGACACACAGGGTGATCAGCTTAGCCAGCTCTGTTCTTTTGGGAACCACTTTCCTTTTTTTCAGTTCTTTTCTCAATGCCTTTTCCTACCATTAGAGATGATGGTGGGGCATTGGAGGGATAAAGGACAGAAGGACCGCTCAGTCTGACTCTAACCTGTTTCTTAATCTAAAGGAGTGTGAACGGCCCTCATGATTCACAATAGGTCTGGCTGTTCACCTGGAAAGGAGACTTGATACAATTTGGGACTTGATACAATTTGGGACAGTGGTGTCTAGCTGATAATAAAGCATCAGTTGGTTTGACCTATAGTCTATGTAATCACTTTTAAACCAGTAGGTCAGCTATCTGACTGCAGATTTTGTGTTCAAGAGTTCAAAACCATTTTTATTGGAGTAATAATTAAACAGAAAATCTCCCAGACCTGAAGCCTTAAGATGTGGAATCCAAGGCCCACTCTGCCATGAATTATTTATAGGGCCCTGGGGAAGCCATGTTGTTGGTCTTGGTCTTATTTTTACCTTCCTGGGGTTGTTCAGAGGCTTGGATGAGAGCATACATGGGAGAGAATTGTAATAGCACAAAATACAAACTTACTCATATTGTAGTTCATTCTGCTCCAGAAAGTCTTCCACAGTGGAAATATCTTCTGCTTTGACACGGAAGTCAGCTGTACTGTGAGGTTTGAGTTGTGTGACAGAATCTGGTTTCCAGAAATCAATCTGAATAAGGAATAAGATATATTGTATTGGGCACCTATAATCCAATGGGTAAATTATCATTGACAAGCACACTATTGCTCTACTCCCGAGTTATTTTCAAACTCAAATTATCCATGAAATCTCTTAGAAATATCTCCTTTGAGTGAACAAAAGTTGAGAGCAAACAGTTAGCTATCAATACAAATGTTTACAAATACATATATCAGCTTAATTGATTATCAACAAGCATGAAGAACATATAATTATTTCCCATAGTGCCAGTTAATTGCAGTATTTTATAACTACTCTTTTCTAATTATTGATTTTTCTACAGAAGTTGCTTATTGTGATAGCAGTGTTTGTGGTAATGGACAAATGCTTTGAATGAGTGATGATGAATTAACTAGAGACAGAGAATTTAACAGAGAGAAATTGAACCTTTCTTTGTACTTTTTAATGGACTTATTTTATGAGTTTATTTTGGAACTCAGTGCTGTACGTGTCACAGTAATATTGGACCCAGGAGCGTGCCTGACTTGTGGAAGATACAAAATGGAAGCCAAATCTATCTTTCCTCAGTTGTCATTCTGGTACCAGTGGCCAGAAACAAAACACTCTTGAGGATCTAGTAATGCAATGACATTTTCATTTGTTCATTATTCATCAATTATTATTGAGGACCTACTATGTACTAGGCCCTGAACCTGAGACTGGAATATAATAGTGAGCAAATCAAACATGGCTTCTGTCCTTGTGGGGGAGATTTTAGAGAAAATTATGCACAAAAATAACAGGATGACATATTTGGTCATTCTGATGTTTTTCTTTGTGGATGTATGGTTTCAAATCTCCTTTTCCTATGGGAAAATATTAACCAAGGACATGCTGCCTCCTGTAAGTATCTGTTTTCCTGTTCCCTCTTTGAGCTGAGTAAAGGCCTAGCACCTGACATGAGCTCTACAGTGGATCTTTCTTTGCCTCTGTGTGTTGCGCCATCCCTGTTTGGACATTTATGAGCTAGTTTTAAACTAGAGATGTGACAGGTGGTTATATTTGAGGCCATTGCTTAGAACTTTGGAAAGGAGTTTGGGCAGATTGAGAGGTTGTTTAACAGAAACTGGTGAGGTAGGATGTTAGGATGACTTGATTTTAGATACACTTGTGTAGAATCCAATAGCCTACATTTCCAAGCCACTGTAGATGTCTAGTGGGTGCTGAGTCATGAGTCAGGACCATAGGAAAGGTCAGAGAAATGGGAAGCAGGATACAGGATTATATCAGGAGGGATTCCAGAAAAAAAAGCGTGAGCGTGGTTGTCATTAGGTGTTGAAAGGAGAGAGTCTTGATACTTTGATAAGGACTGGCTACAACATGTGATCTAGGGAGCCAAAGTGAGAGGATGAAGATGAGACGTTAAAAGGCAGTGAAGGAAGTGTAAAGACATGTCATGATAAGGACAGAGAAAGCATGGGGCCGGCAATGAATTCCAGTTAGCTAGCTCTGTAAAGAGAAGGACAATGCACATTATAAGAGCAAGCGTATTTTTAAAAGTTAACTCTAAATATGTGTTCTTAATAAACTCTTGCCATTCCAAGGTGGGATTGGAGAGGGAGGTGCATCTTTATTGTAACCCAGAAGTTCAGAATTGGAAAGGCACATGAAGTCCTCCAAGCACTTGGATGAAAGTTGGCAGCACCCTGGGACCTGTAAGTGAACTCCGGGGACTCCCCACTGCCAAGGTCTGATCTCTGGGCTTGAAGGCTCTTTCCCTGAGATTAGAAAAAGCCAAACTAACAGCTTGGGGCGGGGAGGAGGTGTCAGAGAAAGAACTGTTTCCGGAAGTGCTTGATCAGTGACCCACTTCTCAGTGGGATAATTCTGAAGTATGTGATTTGCACCCTTTCCTAGAATCCTCTGTAGGACTAAGCTGTAGTCACCCTCTGTGGTAGCTGGCTTAATAGCACCCCCTTTGTTGGCTCCATTCCTGCTCTTCTCTGTACTTCTCTGTACTTCCCACTTCTCTACCAGTGCAAATCTTTGTCCAAGGGTCTGCTCTGAAGGAAAGGATATTAAAATGCTAGCTTTCCACTCAGAGCAACAAATGCTTGCATAGTTTCCTTGGTGGTGGTTCTAGTACAACCTTGAGTACATCTAGTACCTCTTCAGAACAGCTTAATTATCTTATGGATGGGTTTCTTTCTGCTATTAAGTTGAAAGTTGTCTTTCCTGATCTCATAACCTCTTGCCCATTGGTCTCGACTCTGCCAAATATTGTGCGCACGCGTGTATGTGTGTGTGTGTGTGTGTGTGTGTGTGTGTGTGTGTATCAGGGGTGCCAAAAAATGTATACACATGACTTGTATTAATGTTTTGTTATCAGTATATATTATTATAATTTTAATACAGTTTTTTTCCTTTATTAAAATGTGTATTTATTTATTTTTGGCAACCTCTGTATACCCTGCAGTGAGAATGATGGACGGTCTAAAATAGGGTAGATAATACTCCAAAAAAATTAAACATTTATCTGTAAAGATATATGTACCCCTGTATTCATTGCTGCATTATTCACGGTGGCCAAGACATGGAAACAGCTAAAGCATCCTTTGATAAATGATTGGATAAAAAGATGTGGTACATATAGGCAATGGAATATTACTTGGCCAGAAGAAAAAATGAAATAGTGCCGTTTGTGACAACATGGATGGATCTGGAGATTATCATGCTATGCAAAATAAGTCAGACAAAACATTAAGAACCATATGATTTCACTCATGTGTGAGATATAAAACGAAAGCAACAAATGAATAAGACAAACAAACAAAAACTCAGAGATACAGAACAGTTTAGCAGTAACCAGAGGGTAAGGGGGAAGGGCAGGAGGTAGAAGAGGGTAGTGTATATAGAATTGTACACTTGAAACCAATATAATTTTATTAAACGTTGCAACCCAAACAAGTTTAATAAAAATTAAAAAATAAAATAGGGTAGATAAATCTCATAAATATGTTTGGCAAAAAACTTGCACACCTAACCTGAGGTCCCTTGAAAATTTCAGTTTGACTTGGAGAACATTGTTTGGCAAACATACCAACACTATGGAGTGCTACAAGAATGTGCAGACTTATTACACTGAAGTTAGTCTCCAGTGCTTCTTAGGAGAATTGGAGCCAAAAATCAGGAGCAATAGCCTCATAGATGTTTACCAGTACATCAAACTCAAAATATTAGCATATGGAGATAAATATAAGTTGCAGTAATCACTAACCTTGTGAATGAGTTCTATGTCTGAAGTATGGAAATAGAGTAAAAAGAAAAATATGAGATGTGGGGAATTGAATTATATGTTAAGAAGTTGTAAAACTGAGGTTATAAAATTATAATCCAGGAAACTGAGTGACAAAGAACCATAAGTAATGTTTGTTGGAAGATCAAAGAATATCTCTAAGTGATAGCACTGTGGGAATGTCAACTTAATCAGCCAGCTGGCTAATAATTAAAGATTCCTTTCTAAAACATATCACAAAACTAGCTCAAAAGCAAGATAAAATAGTGTGTCCATTTAAGATAAATAGTCTTTATCTTAATTTCTTTGTGGAATAAGATGGGTATATTGAAGAATATTAGTGTTGGGGATTTTTGGTTCTTCACAAATTTACACAAATTTGTTTCTTCACACTGCATTTGATTAAGTTGAGCATCTTATGGAATCTTCATTTACCTCGGTGGAATTTTCCTTTCTTTTTGGAAGAGGAAGTGACTTCTACCCTAGACCTGATTCCAGACAGTGTGGAGGAACTTACTAGTACAGTGGGAATGATGGGAACATTAGAAGACTGTAACCAGGTTATTATTCTTGGCATAGATAAACATGTACCTTAAACTAGAGAAACAGAGTTGAAGAAAGCACAGAGAAAGGAGAGTAGGTTTTATGGTGAATATCACTAATGAAGGAACAAGTGCAACCCCAATTACAAGGAGATAAATTAAAGTCCCTACTATACAATTACAGATGAAAAAGGAGAGGCAGCTAGAGTCCTATGTGGTCACAGATCTCTCCAATACATTGGATTTGATTTTAAAAGGGCATGTTCAAACGCTGGGAGGAAGGACACGTGGCCAAGGATGAATACAAAGACTGGCTGCCCTTGTAATGATCTTATCAGGAAGGCTACAGTACAGAATCTGCTGTACCTGCAAGATTGCTAAGGAGAGTAAAAATCTGGTTTTCAATCATGTTGGAAACAAACAAATAAAGAAGAAACATGCTTGCACTGCTTAGAGCTAAAGTATGATGTCTGCAGCTGGAAGACAGGAAGTATTAACTCTTGTTGGGCTTTGCCTGTTCCAAGGAGTTACACTGTCTCTTGTTTTTTCTTGTTGTATAGAGAGATGAAATTAACAAAGTAAAGAATTTGTCACATGTTATAATTTCAGCAGAAATAACCTTCTTTGGAAAGAGAACATTGTGGCCCAAGTTGATGACAGAGGGGATTATATTGGCCACCCAAATTGCCCTCCAACTCCCAGATGTAATGATCGCAATAATATAAAACATATAGCTCTTACTATATGTGTTCTTTCTAAGTGCTTTACTTAAATTAATTCTTTTAAATCTCACAACAATCTTATAAGGTAAGTAGTGTTATTCCCCTTTGGTAAATGAAAAAGTTGAGACCCAAAGAGGTGCCCAAGGTCCAGCTAGCAAGCGGTAGAGCCAGGGATTGAACTCAGCGGTCTGCATCCTGATTTTTGGATCCTGACCATTCTAAAATGTTGAATTTTAGGTAACGAAAAAAGTACTGCTGATGTGATTGCAGAACTTTCTCAGCAATTTTGGAGGAATCAGAGTTTGAAGGGAATCGATGAGGAGTGGAAGGGTAAGTCTTGGATTTTATAAAGAGGAAAACAGGTAGGTTCCAGAAGCAGGAGCCCCTGGAGCCTGGCATGGATCCTGGCAAAGCTGCAGAGTAAACTGGAAGCAGATGGATTGTGAATGCTCAGCAAAGGAAGCTGTGATCTCTAGGAGCCAGCACGGTTTAAAGCAAGAATAAGTCAAGCCCAATTAACTTCATCTTATTATTGGAAGAGACCACTAGCTTGAGTGCTAAATCTGGATCTTAGCAAAGCGTTTCACTAAGTCTCTGTGTTTAGATTCATCTTTACAAGCTGGAAAGCACAGTGTTATCTGTAGGTAACACCCTAGAAATGTGGGTGGTTGAGGCAACTTATCCAAGAAGAGTTGGTTAATGAATCACTTTTAGTGCTTAACGCCATGTCTGGAGCATTGGAAAAGCATGATAAATATGTGTGGAGTGAACCACCGATGAAGAAGGCCTTTAATTCTGGGCTGACCCCTGACTTATTTAGTATCTTTTTTTAAATAAGTGACAAAGATAAAAGTTGAGAAGGCATGCTTATCAAACTTGCTGGTGATGGAAAGTTAAGGGGAAGAATTATTACCCTGGATGCCTGAGTTCATTTTTAAAATGGTCTCAACATGCTGAAAACAGGTTATCAAGATAAATTTTAACAGGGTCAATGTAAAATCTTACATTTGGACTAAAAACTCAATTAGGCAAGCCAGAAGGAAGAATATCTTGCTTGAGGGTGATTCATATGAGAAAAAAAATAACCTATGGTTTTGATTGGCCATAGATTTGCTGTGAGCTGAGTATTCTATAACTGTTCAAGATGCTAAAAAGAATTGTGAGCCCCATTAATAAATGTCTGCTTTACAAATGAAGCAGGCAATAGGCCTGCAGTATGTATTAATCAGAGCACACCTGGAGGTCCACTGTCAATTCTGAGAGCCACATTTTAAAAAAGAAATATAGACAGAAAGATTGAGCAATATCCAGAGGTGACCAGAATGATCAAGTATCTGTAAACCAGTGCTAAGGGAAATGATGGAAGGCCTGGAAAAGATAATTCTTAGAGGTAAGACAATATTTGACTCAGCTAGGTCCAATGGGTCAGTTAGAGAAGGTAGCTTCCAGCTCATATAACAATTAGAATGATTTTAAAAAAAAAAAAGGCAAATGGACTATGAAAAGCAGTATTATAATTATCCCTAGAAGTACTAGGGCTAGCAACCAGGGATGCTATTTATATGGAGAAAGTTCCAGATTTGAGTGGAAGGCTGGAATAGATTACTATATTCTCTTTCAGTTCTAAACTTCTGAATCTGTTTCAGGTTATGACACTGTCTGTCATCTTTTCTTTTTTCTCTCTCCACACTTTAAAAGCTAAAAAAAGCCCCAAAAAACAAAACAAAAGAATCCCAAAGAACTATAGAAAGAAAGAAAGAAAGAAAGAAAGAAAGAAAGAAAGAAAGAAAGAAAGAAAGAAAGAAAGAAAGAAAGAAAGAAAGAAAGAAAGAAAGATGGATGGATAGCTGGATAGATAGATATTTAGGAGGTAGTAGATTGTTTTGGTTTATATATTCAAGAAACAGCATTGGACTAAGTGAATGATTTGTGATCAGCAATAGCTTCCACCACTCCCTCCCCTACAGTTCCCCCCATGACACTCACACAGTACAAACATAATTTAAAATGTCAGTTTTCATTCCATATACAGTGGATTTTTTTTTTAAACTAGCATAGAGATTTTGGTTTCTTGAAAGTAAAAGTATAAAGTATGGAAATCACTCATGGCTTTTTACCTTCTTTTCCCCATCATGTCGTATCATTAAGAGGGCCTGAATCAAGGTCATGAAAACTCAAGCTGTTTGATTTGGAATGAAAGAAAATCAAAGAGAACAGATGATACATGGGATGTGGAAATGAATTTCAGGTTGGACAAAAGCCTAGTTTTTCAGTAATATCCAAGTTGATCATTTTTCTTTTTTGCCTTAGAAGGGAAGTGTCTGTACATTAGATGTTCTATGACCTTTGCAACAGTTCAGCTCATCCAGTTGTCATATTCTGTCAGCTCTTTAAAAAGTTACCTTGGATTTATAATACTATAGGACTCATGGCAATCTGATTTAGGCAGAAAAAGAAAGTATGTGGCATTAAATATTTTTCAAGTTTTTATTTCTTGTACAAAAATGCTATAGTTAATATTTTATGTCATTCTTTCTTTGATGGAACCACAGTGCCATCTAAGATTTTAAAGTAAGTGTGAAGCAAACCTATAGTATAGAATTATTATTTACCTCATTGGTGTTGGCCAGCTCCTGGAGTAAGCTGATGTGATGCTCGTCTTCAACATTGACACGGAACACCTTCTCGCTGAATGGTGAGATAGCAGAAGAAGAAAGGAGAATTTAAAATTGGGTAATACATTCAAATTTGGGGACTAGCAAGGAAAAAAGACTTGCTCATTTAAGGAGCTGTTTACTTACCCCTCAAAATGCTGCCCAGAATGGTGAGAAGACGCTAGGGCCACAGTGGCGAGAACTAAGAGCGCCAACATTGTGCTTGAATAGGTCTTTTGGGTGTGTTTCACCTGCTTTTATATATAATCCAAGGTGTTCTCTATTTTCTTCTTCCAATTGCAAATAGGCATTATCAAATCTTGATTAATAGTTTTCCTGGCACTGTTGCCTTAGTAGCCGTGTGAAGTCTGAGAGGATATCTCTCTGCACACCTGTGGAAACAGCAAATAATCTCAACTTCATCCTATCTAATTTGCATGTTAGACATTGAAAAGCCTGGAGGTAAATGAGTATAATAAAATATATTTTGTAGTCATTTTTATTTCATTTTGAATTGAGAATTACGTACAATAGATTCTATAGATTTAAATGGAAAGTTTGATGAGCTTTTACAAATGTTTAACCCACTTAATAAACATCCCAGTCAAGGTATAGAACATTCTCATCACCCTGAGAAGTTCTTTTGAGCACATTTTTAGCCTATTTCTGTACTCCCCTCAGCCAACCACTATTCGGTGTCTAGCTTCATACATTAATTTTGCCTGTAATAAAACTTCAAGTAAATGAGGTCATACTATACATACTCCTTTGAGTCTGGCTTCTTTCATTCAAAATAATGTTTTTGAGATTGAATAGTATTTTTGTTTGCATCATTAGTTTGTTCCTTTTTATTAGTAATATTGCATTATATGAATACACCACAATTTGTTTATCCATTTTCCTGTTGACAGATATTTGCGTTGTTTCCAATTTTGTGTTATGACTAAAGCTACAATAAACATTCTTATACAAATCATTTTGTTGACATATGTTTTAATTTGAGGAGGAGGTGAATAAGAGTGGAATTTCTAAATAATGTAGATGAGGTTTAACATTAAAATTTTGCCAGTTTTCCAGTGATTGTATGATTTTAAGCTTTCAACAGTATCCAGTTGCTCTGTATTCCCTCCAACATTTGGGTATTACTAGTCTTTAATTCTAGTGAGTGTGAAGTAGTATCTAATTGTGGTTTTAATTTGTATTTTCTTGATACTAATGATGTTAAATGTTTTTTATGTGTTTATTGACCATTTATAAATCCTCTTCAGTGAAGCATCTACTGAAGTCTTTTTCCTTTTTAATGAAATTTGTTATTTGCCTTTTAAAATTGTTTTATAGCAGTTTTTTATACATTCTGAATAAAAGTCCTCTATTGAAATATATTTTGCAAATGTTTTTCCAGTATGTAGCTTCCTGAACTTCATTTTCTCAATGTTATCTTTTGATGAGCAGAAATTTTAAATTCTGATACAGTTTTAGTGTATCAATATTTCTCTTTTATAATTCATGCCTTTTACATTCTTTCTAAGAAATTTTTGCCTGTTCCAAGGTCTCAAACATATTTGCCTATGTTTTGTTATAGGAGCTTTGTACTGTAGGTGTTTATGTATGGTATGAAGTATGGATCAACAATTTTTTATATATCCAGATATATCCAGAATATCCAGTATATATCCAGGATATCCAGAAGGTCCAGTATTGTTTGTTGAGAATGCTTTTCTTTCCCCATTGAATTACGTTGGTTTCTATGTCAAAATTCATTTGACCATATATATACATGGGGGGTAATTTCTGGACTTTCTATTGTGTTCCATTGATCTATCTGTCTAATTTTATACAAATATCACACTGTGTTAGTTATTATACTAAATGGTCTTAAGGTAATACAGTATGTAAGTCCTCCAATTTTGTTCTTTTCCAAGATTGTTTTGGCTGTTCTAAGTAGTACTTTAGATTTCCATATATTTTTTCAGTATCAACTTGTCAATTTCTATGAAAAATCTTGCTGGGATTTTGATTGGGATTGCACTGAATCTATAGAGCAATTTCGGGAGAATTGATATAATTATAACATTGAATATTTAAACTCATAAGCATATTATCTCGGTACATTAATCCAGGTCTTTGTCAAAAAGTGTGAAGGGTCTGAGATTTTAACCTACCTGCAAAATAAAAAGTTATCCTGCCAGAGTTTCATAGATGCTGGCAGAAGACAAGAAACTCCTGGGTCAGAATCGAAGGACTTTATTATCACTCATACAGTGGGCAGCATAAGCTTTATATTTGTGTCAGTCCTTTTGTACCTGTCCCACTGGAATGACATGGAGATGGCCCATGTGAATGATGGGTACACAGGTTGGTGTCATAATTGAGGTAGACTGAGTTTCAGAAACTCAGTTTTAATGAGGGGACTGCCAGCAAATCTGCCCAACCTTTGTCTCAGAGGACACCGTAGCTATATTATAATATATTGAAGGGCACCAGACTTTGCTTTGCCCTAGAGGGAGATGCCATATCTATCTTCCAAGTTGCTTGGTATACAAACATCATCGAAAAAATAGTCCAGAATAAAGCTGTCCCAAGACATGCAGAAACAGATGGATCCATGGAGAATTGTCTTTCAGCAATACCTACCCTTTCTAATATACTCTCGACTTCTGGTGAATTTTCCTATAAGTATGCTACTGAATTGATCACTCTGGTTAACCTGACTGACAGGGGCTAGGACCAAATTCATTTTGATTTGTCTAATGTAGCATTATTTGAGAGTAATATCAATAATACTCCAAGCAGCATGATGAAACCAGTCTGTGATATTGACCTCAGCCATGCCTCCTGAGGGTACCAAACCCAACCAGCTGAGCACATTCCATAAACCATTATTGTCTGCTTTAGAAAGCCAGGAAGCTTTCTTCTTAAATTTCAGTATAGACTATTCCACTTCGCCTGAGGCAATAATACAGGTACAACAGGATCTATTAGCCATTGTGCAAACTCTTTCCTGGCCTGTAAGGAGCGAATCTAGGGCAATTCTATCATGCATAACATCCCTGGTCTCAACTAGCTAAATGAAAGAGAGAACTCATTATTTATAGAACTGAAAGTTCAGTGCTGGCTTCACAAATTCACTTGATGATACTTATTAAGCCTGGGCTTTTTTTTAGGGGGGGTCAGTTCTGCCATGTGATAACACAATGTGCACTAATAAGTCCAGTTTTGCATCCTACTGGATTAGCAGTCTTATTAGTGTGATAGTTTCTTCTTCCCAGATCTTCATATTGAACCTCAGTGGACTGACTTGTCATGTGCCTCTCTATTCTTGAAGCAATTCTGTGGTCAGGATGATAGGATGTACTGAGGGCCAAACCTAAGCCATTTGACCATCTTTAGAACCTGGGCATACGCCCCACACAAAATATCTAATCTAGCTATCACTGCTGCTGCTGCCACTCTTCCCAAGCTAGATCTTGAGCAGTCCTTACTTGTGTTTGTCACCAACTCCCAGGTCAAGGTCACGGTCATAAGTCAGTGCTCTATGCGTAGCTACAAGAGAGGCTGGGGAGGTGGGAGCCTGACTTTTAGCTTCGAGAGTGGGAAGGGTGTCCACCTCCTGTGGCTCCTTAGCTATAGCATTCTCCAGAGTTAGAGAAGGGATTCAGATTTGGATGGCTAAAAAGAACGACAAATATACACTGAGGGATGACATCATCTTTTGCGGATGATTTGTGTGGTGTATTTGGAATTGTAAGTATACTGAGACTTTATTTCAATTGATGCTTTGTGAATCCAAGTAGAGGACAATTAGGATTTTCAGTTAGTAATTAAAATTTGTTTTTGTTTGTTGCAGTAATTTTTCCATAGATATTGAAATTTGTCTACCCATCTCATGTTTATATATTTAAATTATTTTTATGCTCAGCTTCAGTAATTAATAAGCCAACGGGTACCTTTGTGTCTGTGTTTAATGTAACAGCATGAGATTTTGGAGACTGTATAAACTACCCATGGTGTTATAATTCATCCTATGTGATATCTCAGTTTCTAGAAAAGCATTTCCCAAGGCATATTCCATGGGTTTAATTGGAAATGGTTCAAAGGTCAAATGTGTTTGCTTTAAACTAAAACAAACAAGCTCTTTTAGTGTAGGGCTTTTTAGAATCTTTAATGTGGATTGTAAACCATCAAAAAGGGACTCTGATACAGCTTTTCCTAAATGTAGCCCACAATGGAATACCAGGTTGGTTAAGTCCAGCTAAAATTAGAAGACTTAGGACCATTGCTACATTCATTCCAGTGTGTTTGACCATGGAACATTTTCTTCAAAAGCATAACTTAGGACTAGTGATTTAGGGGAACACATTTTGGGAAACTTTAGGCTGATCCCATTCAGAAATATCACATTGAATTAAAAGTTTGGCCCTGTGGATTCATGGTCTATTTTGTTCAAGGCTAAAGTGTCTATTTTGACATCAATGTTAAGGTCACTGGGCTAAGTGCTATGGAGTATTCAGAGATGAAAAAGGCTTGATTTTTGCTCTGCAAACCCTGCTGTGCCCAGCATGCAAGCGGTTAGGCACAAATACGAAGGGAGTAGTTTTCTTGACATCTTTCTTTTTTGTTTTGGAGTGTGGGTTTAACAATTGGGTCAATTGATGATTTGGGGTAAACTATTCTCTCAACTTGAATGCTACCTCGAACTGATAAGTGAGGAGTAAATAAAGGGCTCTTTTTCACTAAAGAACCAGATGATACAAGGGAAGAGAGATAAATCAGGGAATGTGCAATTTCTATTAAACCAGAGAAAATAATTCTAATGACTTGGAAGAATTAAAGTGCTCTGTACATGTGTTGTGACTGTTGGATATTGAATAGGAAAAATCTTATATAAAAATTATTTTCTCAGAAATCCTGTGTCATCATCACCGTTGTCATCATCAGCATTGTCGTCATTGTCATCATATCCTATCTTCAATTGCTAGACCATTTCTATGAAAGAACAGTGTTGCTTCAATTCTGATGTTAGAAACACAATAGGATTTTACATGATAGAAGAAAGAAGCTCCTAAATGGGGAATTATTTCTGAGAAGAGTCAGCTTTTGTTTTTTTTGCATCCAATCAAAATAAGTGATTGGCTTTAGTCAGTTCAGTGGAAATTCTTCTCACAACCTTATCTTAAGTGAACTGTCCAGTTGTTTGTGAGGCAGCCAGAATTTCCCTGTGACTTGATGAGTATAACTGATAGATGATCCATTCTATTGGTATTGCTCCAAGGAGAGCAAAAACAACCTGAAATGTTATCCAGGTGCACCAATGGTGTGTTAGCTTTGCATAATTATATTTAATATTCAAATAAACTACCTTTTTATGAATGTGAAGAGGGAACTAATAAACACATTCTTGGCTGGCTTTTCTCTCTGGCATCTACGGATGTTGAGATATATACATGTATATAAACATTATCATCATCATTAATGGGCATAGTCTGCATATCTCTGGTGGGAATGTTGTTTGTTACTGAATTGCAGACCAGTATTTTTGAAAGATGGGAGATAAACAAGACAACTTCATCCCATAAATCTTACCACCTGACTCATCAATTTGAGGTTCCTTATTGAGACAAGGAAAACATCTTTAATCATGCAAATATTTGGAAACTGCAAGCATATCTGTATTTGGAATTTGGGAGATAATTAAAATGGACAAGTTATGATTGATTAACTCATGAAGAATGGGTTGGTTAAAAGGCAGTTGGTTCTCTTTCTATCCTTATATCAACACCCCATCACCAGGAATTAAGAAAACAGCATAACTAGGCTCCAGCTCCATGCCGAGGGCAATTAATCAGGACAGAGGCATGGGGAAGTAAATTGGAATGGTGCCAAATATATCAACCTGTTTTTGTACCTACATTTATCTTTGTTAATTCTTATAGGCCATCTTAATATTTTGATCTTTGATTTGTGTATGAGATAATGGATTTTAGGTATTTTGAATTATTATATGAATAAATTACATGTTATATTTCCATATTAACACCTTTACTCTATTGGAAACAAAAGTATAAGAAAATATACATTTCTACCTTTAGTTTATATATGAGAAATATTGATTTTTTTCTATTTGTAAGGTAATGGTGAACTAGTTTTATTCTTAAAATGCTGTAACAGAACATTAAAGCTCCTTGAAACTTTTTGAAGAAAGGCAGCCTTTTCATAAATAAATGTTAATAATATAAAATGTCATATGGATAGAGAAATAAAAGCATAAAATCAATTAAAAAAAGAAAATGTCGATATTTTCTGACAACCTGTTTACTATTTACCTGATATGAATCTTCAAAAAGGTCTGTGTTCTACTTTACATGGCTCTGGTTCAATTTCAATTTATTCTTAAAATTAGTTTGGAAGGGCATCCTTCAGGCACTCAGATCATGCAGCTGATGCTGTCATTTGGCAGTCTGGTTCTAAACACCAGATTGGTGTTTTTCTGTTCCCAGATTCGCAGTCATTGAGACACTGCATTTCTGTCTACTATAATACTATGAGGACTTTCATAGGCTAACCCTACGACAATCAGTCTGTTTGACACTTGAGAATAATAGTAATAGGTCGAAAACAGATTCTCCTGGAAGCATTTGAAAAAGTTGACATCTTTGCCCAGAAAGATGATCAGTACAATTGATGTTAGCACATGAATTTTCACCTGTTAGAAGTGATAAATTTGAACACTGGAATGTTTCACAGTTCCTTTGGAGGACTAGATATCATATCACCATCTTTCAAATAATAAAACCCTTCTAAGTAACTCTGAGAATTAAATAGCTAAATTGACACCTTGACTGAGATTTTTAAAAAGATTCCAGATGCTTTGTTTAGTTTCCTTTTACCTGGGAGGAGGGTTGAGCTTGCCACAATTAATGATCTAATTTTGTAGCAGGGCATGCTGCTCCCCGACATTAATCTGACTTGGAGGCAACTCTTTAAACATGATGTCAGCAGGAATTATTTTGAGAGCTGCCAGAAGCAGTAACATAAGACCTAAGAAGTTTAGAATGTGGTGTTCTGGACTATTGGTTTGATGTACTGATGGACAAGCAAAAACAGTAGCAGAGTGTCCAATAACAGAATGCACAAGGAAAAGTGATTACATTAATCAATCAAACAAAACACGCAAAAATCACCTCTAATTTCCAATTAGAGCAGCAGAATCAAAGGCACATTCTTCCTCTGGATGGTCTCTGCTATTGCTTTACAGCCCTGAGTGGTGATTCCAAACTGCATGAAATGCTAACCCTGATACATAGAGCACTGGCTGTTGACAGGTCCCTCTTCATCCAACGAGAGTGCCTCCGGATGGGCTACAGTTTCCATTCTCAGGATTGATGGTTCAGCATCAGATTACATGGTAAACTTTTCTCAAAGCATGATCTTGTATTTTCTATCAGTGTTAGATAAACATTCAGTATTTGCATTTCAGAGTGGTAACACAAGGATAAATCAAATAGCAAATTAAATTTATGTATGCCATCTGCTGCCTTTATTTTATGAATTCTAGCCCATAGGACATTGACTGGGCATGAATGTATAAGCCATTGTCTTTTATTGTTAGACATATTACAAATATTGGACAAATGTTCGTCCATGCTGCAGGTCTTCTTGGGAAGAGTAAAATTCAACAAAAGTGAATTACTTTTGGTTATTGTAAGTTTTTTGTTTTAATAAAAATAAACTACAACAGAAGAAAAAAGAGCATGTGCTTGTTTCTCCAAGTGCAACATCTCAGCAGGCTTTAGGAGTTCATCCACAGGGATAAATGGTTCAATGCATAATTGTAAGCAGAACTGTAAAAAGCCATATGAGGCTTCCATGATTTTATTCTCTTCTGGTAAAAGATCATTACTTCTCCCTGGGCCCCTAATGGTTAAGCCTTTTACAACTTTTCCATTTCCAAGAAAGTTCTTGGTTTCTTCTGATGGTACCTCTTATGGCATGTCTTTACTTCACAGTGGCTTTTTAAAGAAATTCTGTTTTTCCAATGTTTCTGAGGTAATTATCTTACTCTTATTTCAAAATTGAAATGGTTTAGTTTTGAATTTTAAAACAAATCTCTTTAAAAATGTTTTAAGTCTCCATATTCGGAAGGACAGTAAGTGTATTTTCTTTGAGTCATTTAATGTAAAGTATGACTTTGCAAACATGAAATTACATTTTGGTGCTATCATTTGGAGGCATTTTTATCTTTTAATGTCTGGTTAATGTGGTCCTTTAGAAGCATTTGCTCGGATGCAGTGGTTACCAGAACCGGTAAGAGCTGTTTTTCAAGGACTTTTGTAGATTTTTAGCGAACACCATAAAATGAATTCTCTGTTTCTGAGGCTAATAAAAGTCTTAATGATATGTGCATCCAACAGATGGGACAGAGGGCTATTTTGGCAGTGGGCAGTTGAAATCTACCCTCAGTTGTTTGTGTAAGGCTCTCACTAAAGTCAATAAAAGGTAATTTTCACACACAATTTAGTTCAGAGCATAAAATGTGGGGAAGAGTAGCTGGTTTAAGTCCAATGGGCATAAGGGTAGCAGTTGGTAAAAGTTTTGTTTGATGGCAAATTGTAACTGGCAGACTGACAAGTTGATCAGGAGAAATACAGGACCAAGTCCCAAATTGTGGACAATGGCAGCGCTTCAGACGCAGAGCAAAGGACACAGCTGAAGTAATTATCCTCAACATCTTTGGCATAAGCCTTGATGACACAACAAACAAACAAACAAAAAACTCCAAACTTTTTTGTTGTTGTTCCCAGTCTTCTTCCTTTTTCACTCTCTCACTCAGACCCACTTTTGAAACCATTCATTTGCTCATGTTTCTACTTAACATTTTGTCCAACAAACAAAATGCTCACATCAATCAATACTGCATTGTGGGAACATCATAATGGGTGTCAGACAATCCTGACTAGAAACTGCAGCCATGCTGATCAGGTGTGTGGCTCAGATCTCCTGACAGGAAAGAGGGATTCCATACATTCTCCCAGGTTATGGTGAGGGAATATTATGTTGAATGCAGAAAAGGCTTTAGTGGGGCTGAGGAACAATCTGGAGAACAGGTTCATAAGTGAAAGTTATGTGTAGAAACCATTAGTGACTTTGCTCTTTCACGTGCTTATTAAATGATTTGTTAATGATTTATGCATATGAAAGGCTTACATGTATTTTAGTGATTAAAAAGTGAAGAATGTTCTTGACGTGCATTGTTTTATGTGATGCTGGTGGCTTCTGAATATGGAAAGGTATGCATGGCAGGTCTGCAGAGCAGGTTCATATTCTGGTTCTTATTGTTGTTAAGTCTTTGAAGGCAGGTACTGTAACTCTAAGACACCAAGAATACGTGACAAATGAGAAATGAGTTTATAGTCCTTGAATTAGTAACAGTTTGTTAGACTACTACATGTTCCTTCAATCTTCATACTATAGACATTTTGGGCTGGATAATTCTTTGCTGCGGGCCTGCCCTGTGCATTGTGGGATGTTTAGCAGCATCCCTGGATGCTGTCATTTAGACACTGGTAGTAACCCCCGTCTCCCCTCTGAGTTGTGATAACCAAAAATGTCTTCAGACATTGTCAAATGTCCTCTTGGGGCTAAATGTCTCCTGCTGAGAACCACTGGTCCACTGATGGGATTAGCTTGCTTCCAAATCAAGGTTAGGCTTCTATGAACTTTAGTAAGACTGTGGGCGCAGATGGAGAGGCAAATCAGGAAGAAGGGATCCGGGGAGTATGTTTCAATTACACACTGGTCAGCAACCCTAAGAACCAATTAAAGCATTAAATCACAAGACCACGTCAGCCACAATGAGGTACCTACATGCCAGCATGAAACCGATCTTTGCTCCAGTACATTATTCTCTGGAACCGTGCAGAGCAGAGAGCTTGGCGGCTTTGTTGGCAGCTTTGATTTTGTGAGGTGAAGTGGACCAAGTTCAGGGGCAAAAGAAACCCTGAAGCATGGCCCAAGGAGTGGAAGCTGAGATGCCCCCCGCTGGAAAACAGTAGCAATTGCCTCCAAGGAGGGCAGCAATGACTGAGTGGGAGGCTTTTCTTGAATAGAGGTAACTTGATTTCTTTAAAGCTCCCTTTTGGCATCTGTCCCTTATGAACATCTGCAAATGCTTCCAGGACCCCAAGGAAACAGAGTTTGCTGCATAGGCCAGCTGAGCCTAGTGGCTGTGTCTACAGCAAATGGGCTGCCTGGATGCTTTCTTCCTCTTCCTCATCTTTCCTGGGCATGATTCCCTCTGCTCTTTCCAGGTGAAGGCAAGCCGGGGCAGGGCCAACTAGGAGCTGCACCCTATTTATGTTTTCTTTGTTTTAGGTTTTGCTACTGTCTCCCCAAAGTTAAGTGAAGAAGAGGGGCCCATTTCCTGCTGTTCTTTTCTCTTTGTGATCCAATTGATTTGGATCCAAAAACCTAGAAACTATTTTCGTTATCTTTGACGAAACTATTTTCCCACAGACTGGCACATTCTGGACTTTGGCCTACCTAATATTGTTAGTAAAGGTCTGTGCAAGCATTAGACATTGTTCATGTGTTTTTTTCCCCACCTTTAACACATATTTTTGAAAGAAAACTGTTATTTTAGAATTCTAAAGAGCCAATGTAATTTGCTAGTTTTTGAGTTCAGTGTAATTTGCTCATTTCTGAGTTATGGAATTCCTATAAATGTGTAACCATTCACTATGTGATTTAAAAGGATGGTTTCAAGACTAAAATGAATGGTACATTTTTATTTGAAGTGAGGCTGCACTTCAGTGCATTTGAACATGGTTGCTGAAATAACTTTCAGAGGTAGGGGATCATGGATGATTGTTGAAAGCCTGACTGATTGCTTAGCTCTTTTTTTTGTTTTGTTTTGTTTTTCAGGGCAGTGTCACTGGCCCTCATATGTGGGACCCGAACCGGGGCCGTTGGCGTCCCAAGCCAGCTCTTAACCACCGCACCACTCAGCCGGCCCTGCTCAGATCTTTTTGATAAAAAGCTGTCTCAAGTTGGCTTTGGTCTCTCTAGCTGTCATAATTGCCCAAACAGACCAGGTATTTTTAAACATCCGTGCCTTTGGTGCTGCTCTGCCAGCTCCTTGAAATGTCCTCCTTTCTGAATTCCCCTGAGGAAACCCTTCATCTCCTTATGAACCCAAGGCATAGCATCTTCCCAACACACACACACACACACACACACACACACACACACACACACACACACATTTTAATGTATCTCAGTTTGCTATATAGGTCTTACAATGACTAGCATATCATAATCAAATTGGTGACTTTTTAAATTACCGGTATGTAAAGTAATTGTTTATTTTATAATTGATGGCAATTTAGATTTGATAAAATTCAGTTTGTGAATCTGTACTGCGAATGCGTTCCCCAAGTGGAAATTGCAGGAGGTAGTTGGAAGAGACATTAGGGTTTGGAGAGGTGAAGGTATAAAATCCATTCACCCACCCCAACATTCCCCAAAGTCTCAATCCATTACAGCAACTCTAAGGCTCCAAAGCATGTTATGGGGAGGTCATGTAAAATAAAGATTGATGAGGAACCAGCGAGGAAGTAAATTTACAGAGCTGTGTAACTATCATCAAAATTCGATTTTAGAACCTTTCTGTCACCCCTAAGAGATCTCTTGGGCCTCTTTGCGGGCCATCCCTGCTTTCATTCCGAGTTCAAGGTAATCACTGATCTGCTTTCTATTATATTTCTATAGGGTTATTTTCTGGGCAGTAAATGGAATAATATATTATACTATGTGGTCTTTTGTACCTGGCTTATTTCATTTAACATAATGTTTTTGAAGTCAACACATGTTGCAGCATTTATCAGTAGTTCATTCTTTTTTAGTGTTGAATAATATTTCATTGTCTGGATGTAACACATTTTGTTTATCTATTCACCAGTTCATGGTAACAGACTTTTTTTTTCTTTGAGGGCAGTATCACTAGCCTTCATATGTGGGACCCGAACCGGGGCCGCTGGCTTCCCAAGCCAGCGCTTGACCACCACGCCACTCAGCTGGCCCCGACGGTAACACATTTTGTTTATCTATTCACCAGTTCACGGCATTTGTATTGTTTTCATGTTTTGGTTATCATGACTAATGTTGCTAAGAACATTCACAGGTAAGTCTTTGTATGAATGTGTGATTTCATTCTCTTTGGTAGATACTGAATAATTTCTTGATCTAACTATGAATACTGTTCTTAAGAGCAGGATGTTGTTCTATAGACATCTTTAAAATTTTCTCTTTACATGAGGTTGTATTGAAACCTTGTATTGAGTTATATACCTAAAAATTAAACTACTAATAAGTATGTGAATATGAGAGGTACAGCTAAAAGGCTGTTCAGGTTTACTTGGTATCCGGTACAATTTACTGTTATTCACCAGTAACTACCTTGTTTTCTGGTCTGGAATAAAAATGACATGTACATTATATTTACTACTCTGTTAATATCACCAAAAAGCCTATCAACTGCCATTTCCAGACTGTCTGCTGTGAGGCAATGTAGCAAACTAATTCGTTAAAACTATGTCCTTGAATGTATCATTTCATCCCTTCCCTTTTTGTCCTTTTATGGTTGAAGGACATTTCACATTTGAAAACTAGGATTTCAGTTGATTCTTAAAGGGGCCAAGATTAAAGAAAAGAGTAATTAATTTGTTTTAAAACGTTTCAAATCCAGAACAACATGCAGGATAATTTATTAATTTATCAGAGAAATTGGAGAGATTGGAAAATTTCCTCTACCTTGATTTGTTCTATTCCCTGGCTTCTTATACGTCACAGCAATTTAGAGTTCAATTCTACATTTGCACGTTTTTGACAGTATAAATAGGAAAAATGTGATAGTGACAAATGTTAATATAACATTATCAACAGCACTTCTCAGAACATTTTTGTTAAATTGGTAGTGATAGATTAAGACTTAGAATATGGTCTTCATTCACACATTTATTCATTCATTCATTCATCTATTCACTAGACTACCTCTTATTACTTCTAAATATATTTATATGGCATCTTCCATGTGCTAGGCTCTGAGCTAGGCATCTAGATAACAACTTTGAACAGCCATTTAAACTGCACACAGTAAAGAAAGAAGCTATTTAGCAGATGGTTTTCCCAAATAATTAAAGAGAAAAAGTTAATTTGCTTTAGAAGAAGAAACTTGCAACTTTTGGTTACTTGATTTAAAGATCTTTGAGGCTCCCTTCAGCTCCTTGGTGTAATAACTTGTTGGATATTTTTCCTGAATCCCCTGTAGTTTTGGTTTTTAGCAGCTACTAAGACCAAGAAAAACATGACCAAGGACAAGAACCCTTTTCTAAGGTAAAGTTCCAAGACCTCCAAGGTGAGGGCTTCTGAATCCTATGTCTCTTGTCAAAACCTCAGGAGAAAGATATAAATAGAGTAATACTTTGGTTTGTGAACATAATTTGTTCTGGAAACAAACTACTCATATTGTAAGACATTGCTCGTTTACCAATTTAAAATGTATTAGAAATGTTTGCTCATCTTGCAGAACACTCTCACACCAAGTTACTCGCAATCCAAGGTTTTACTGTATTGTTCAAAAATAAAAATACAAAGTTAATTATAAGATTTTTATAGAGAATAAAAAGATTGTTCTGTGTCCTATTCATCTAAAATTGTTGGACACTTCCCACATTATTGATTTTATACAATATGCTTAATATCATTATATGATTTTATACAGTGTTTGCTTCATTCAAATGTGATGTAATAGACCCTTAGTTAAAAATTTCTGCTCTCTTGAGTACCAGATTCCCATTCAGATGAAGCATGAGTTAAATTTTAAATTCACACTTTTCTGTGTCAAAATGAGCACTTATCAGGTGACATCTAGGAAGTGAATCTTCTTATAAATTAGTGGAAATGCTAAGTATGGGGAAGAAAACCTAGAAACTAGTGATGCTATCATCTAAGAGAAAAGCCATTTACAACATAAGTGTATATCAGGTAACATTTCAAACTTAACAAAATCTAATTCATAGAGGTATGGAATTGTCCAGTTATCTTACAAAGACAATCTCACCATAGTTCAAAATCTGTACATTTCCCAAAGTGTGGATATCCATAATATATTAGTTAAGCCACACCAAGGTCACTCCTGTTTCTTTCTAGAGTTTCCTTATAACATTAACAAAACATTGAATTTCAGTATTGTGATATTGTGATTTATTATAAGAAATACATATTTGGTTTTGTCGCATTCCTAGCACAGAGCTGCTAAAACCCTTGGAATTTCCTGAGTGACAAGAACTATAAAGGTGTCTCTATATTTATAATAAACCCCTTTCAACCATACCAGTGAGAGTATGCCAGTGAGGTGATTTTGGAAAGTACCCAAGGATGGGAACTGGTTGCCAGGAAAACCAACCATATGATTAGAGGGTTCAAATTTTCAGTCCTACCAGCCTGACATTGAGGAGGAGAGAGGAGTGAAGGGTTGAATCAATGGCCAAGGATTGTAATCAGTTATGCCTATGTAATGAAGGTTTCATAAAAGCAAAAGAGATAGGGGTTGGAGAGCTTCTGGATTTGTGAACATATAGTTTCAGGGAGAGTGGTGCACCTAGAGAGAATGGAAGCTTCAAACCCCTTCCCACACACGTGGCCCTATGCATCTCTTCCATCTGGCTGTTCCTAAGTTATATCGTTTTATAATACACCAGTAAGCTAGTAAGCAAAATGTTTCTCTGAGTTTTGTGAGTCGTCTAGCAAATTAATCAAACCCAAGGAGGGGGTCATGGGAAACTCTGGTCTGTAGCCAGTGGGTCAGAAGCACGGGTGACAACCAGAACTTTCGACTGGTGTCTGGAGGTGGGGAAGAGGTCAAGTCCTGTGGTACTGAGCCTTTAATCTGTGGTATCTGACTCTATCTCCAGGCAGATGGTGTCAGAATCAAGTTAAAATCATAGGACACCCAGCTGGTGTCACAGAAAATTGCTTGGTGGTGTTAAAAAACAACACATACAAGTCACAGGTATCAACCAGTGTCAGATAAATAAGTGCACTTTAAAGATTCCTCGTTTGTCAGTGCAATAGCTTTTAAAGAGCAAAAGCTGTGTTTGGTACTGTGCTATCAGAATAGAAATACAGCTATGTTCATTGTCTGCCAGGAGTAGGATCAGAGATGATGTGAGTTCCGTAAATCCACCTCCACTACCACAGGCCCACTGGAGAAAGTGGGGATTTTGAATACCAAAGGAAACAGGTCCTCAGGGATCCTCAGCCGCCTGCGTTCTCCTGGTGCTGTGCATATACTGATGGTGGCCAGGTGGAGGACTTGGCTAGCCCAGCTAATGGCTTCTATCTGGAGGAACAAGTGAATAGTGCAATAATAGTACGCTACCCCTAGGTACAAATTAAACTGCACTAAAGGGCACTTAGAAGAAATTAACAAAGCTCCAGAATGGAAAGTAACTTTAAAAAATTCATTCTCTTTTTATTTCAATTTTACGATTAATGGGAAATGAATAAATGAAAAGACCAGGGAGAGAGAGGAAATAGTAAGGGATTATTACCACAACACAAAGCTTTTATAGATATTATATTTGAATGTACTGAATGAAGGAGAAAGGTTTTTAATCATTTCCTTAGTTTTAAAGATCACTATATATATATATATATATTTTTTTTTTTTTTTGAGGGCAATGTCACTGGCCCTCACATGTGGGACTGAACCGGGGCCGCTAGCTTCCCAAGCCAGTGCTTAACCACCGCGCCACTCGGCCGGCCCTCACTATTATTTTTTAAAAAATTATTATTTTGGAAATCCCCAGGCTAAGCCAATGTACTTTGGATTTTGAAGTACAGAAACCACAAAATTTTAATTTATTCTCCCTAATAGAAACAATGCTAGAACTGTTCCTCTAGGTGGATGCGATTTTTCTTTATGTGATATTAAGGCAGGTGACATAGTCCTAGGCATAATATGAACGGCTTATGCTTGAAGTTAAAATCATACTTCTACCAACTTAGGTGTGAAAATTGGCATAGCATTCGCATACACATTGATATACATTTCACCAATTACAAGAATGAAATAGATTCCTAAACAGGTAAAAGCATTCCACATTATACAAAATTGAACTGTGCTTCCTTCTCATAGGTTGAAATATTATCTGGTCAGTTGGATGGATCAGCTAAAGGCCACCACTATATTATTTACTGAGAACTCACTGTGTGCCAGACTCAGTACTACCAACTTAACGTGGTCTATCTTGGTTTTCATAATTGCTCTATGAATTATTGTTCTCTTATATTTTGAAGAAACTGGTACTTAGAAGAAAGTAACTGCTCAAGGTCATACAATTGGTCAGGGGAGTCAAGATTTGAATCAGAGACATCATGTTGATTTGTACTTGAAACCAAGAAGGGAGACCTACGTAGTCTGGAAAGAGATGAGTCATCTGAACAAAAAACGTTTGAATTCAGGTGTGACTTTCACAAAGATGCTTCCACCTGACTCCTTAGTGGATCTTCTTCGTGATGAATTAAGAACCAAATGACACGAAGAGCTTCATGTCAGAGTATTGAAGTACTTGGAATAGATCTCATGTTCCCTGGTTAGGTAGCATAGCGTTAAGTGCTTTTCCTCAATTGGCATTCTTGTAAATTATCGTTTTTTTTTTAGGCAGTTTCCTACCCAGGTGGCTGAATTTTTGTGGCAAATGAGTTCAGATAGTCTTACACAAAATGACATTAAATGTTGGTACATGTGCTTTGTTGAAATGAAATATTTTACATTCAATGACTTCCCTTTCCGCATTGATAAGTCTAACCTATCTGGCACAATTTGAAAATACAATTTCATTTATGAGCCTCTTGTTTTACTATTGTTCACATATTTATTCAGTATTTTCTTTAACTACTTACTGGGGGATTTAGCCATCCTCTGGATTACTCAGTGGTAGCCAAGAAGCTCAACCAGAGAATTCAGTGGCTTCTAAGAGAATTATCATATAAGATGCTTCTAGAATTTTATTTGAGGAGGAGGGTGTGTGTGTGTGTGTGTGTGAAGTATTATATTTTTGAGTGCCAGTGTATGATTGTGTATTGTGTATTTGAGGGATGTGGATAACAATTTTAAATGCTTGAGCTTCCTTACAATTTTCTTGACTGTCCAGAAATATTTTTAGGGTTTTGCTAATACTAATCTCTATTATAATATGAGATTAACTAATATAACCTCAATTTCCATAGGAAGAATTTGATATTTAAGTGATAAAAATTATGTCTGCAAGTATTCTACTTTGGAGATTGGATAACTTTACTGATTGTACTATTGATTAAAGGTCACAAGCAACTGCCCATTTAAAAAAAAATTGGGGGGGGGGGAACAGCCATGGTCATTGGTTACACACTGCTTTCATGCTATAATGGCATAGTTGATTCTTTTAGGGAGGGTGCAGCTCACAGTGGCCAATTCAGGGATCGAACTGGTAACCTTGGTGTTATCAGTTCCATGCTCTAACCAACTGAGCTAACCGGTCATCGACAATTGTCCATTTTCATCTGATGCTGTGGAAGCTGTTGTCTTTCTTTTACTTAAGACAGAGAGTCCTAGCCTTGGACAAGCTAATCTGTCTCACATGTTGGCTGCATTTCAAGGTACATTCCCCTGTGTGACCAAATTTCCACTGTCTCCCTTGGACACATCAATTCAAGAGCCTTCCCTGATGAACCCACTCATGTGCTGAGTGTATTGAATGGTGGATTACGGAAAGTAAGGAAAGAAAAGTGAAGGAAGAGATGGGAGGAGGAAGTAAGGAGAGAATGAAGGGAAGACAGGTACAGAGAAGAAATTCCAAGAAACGGCAGACAAAGAGGACTCAGAGATACTGGACAAATCTGGGGAAATGGAAGAATAGAAAGCAACAGAGAAGCGTCTTTTTTTCTGTACCTTTATTCTTATAATTCAGGGCTCTCAAGCAGAGGACCATGGAGAAAATTCAGGGTGTCTTGTAAGAGGGATTTGAAAAAAAATTACATCCTTATTTTCTCTCACTTGTAACTAAAAGTTGGCATTTGTCCCAACTATGAATAAAGGCCCCAAACAACTATGATATTAGCAACACCCATGACTTTGTAGAAATAACAAATGTTTTCATATCACAATTTAATTGTTGCAGATATCTTAAAATAATACATATACTCATGAGTATTTTGAAATCATGGTGGTTACTAGACTTGTCACGATCTTATATAATGCTTTAATGAAAAGGCACACATACTATATTATGTATTTGGTTTTTAAATGTTTAAAACTGAATTCAGTATGATCAGCTTCCTTTTCAATCCTATGAGTTTTATTTTATACATTTAAAAATATTATTCTGAGAAGATATCCATAGGTGTCACCAGATACTAAAGGGGCCCGTGGCACAAAAAAGGTTAAGAACCCCTGCTGGACAGCAAAACTTCCCACCTGCATGGCCTCCAGTATGCCTGAGCAATTTATGCTCTCAGTCCTCAGGTGGCAGGTTGCTGCTGGAGGGTGGTGGCCTGACCTCAGACAGCCTTGTCTGAGCAAACATTAACTTTATGTGTTCTATGATGTGAGAAAGGTTGGGAACCATCCTTTAAGTTACTAGTGATTTGACTCTTTTAACGTTGGTCTTCCAAGGACACCACACTTTTTCAAGTTATCTCATACATAGTGTTATCTTTATTTTACAGAGAAAGGAGCTTTATTACAGTGAAGAACTTGAGCAACAGGAAGCCCTATGAATGAGGAGACTCAAGAGTTTCTAAAGGAGAGCCCCTCAGACAAGAACAAGAGCACTCATTGGCCAGGAAAAATGGAGGCCAATTAAAGGGATGCTTCTGACTTATTTTACAGGACAAGGGAAGATGGTACACTGATTCTTTCTAAGAAATGTACTACCCATGTGTCCAGATATTCCTTCATATTTGTTTGGGCATGAAGTCCAAATGATTTTGATCCTGCCCATATTTATATCTGACCTGCAAAATTTTTAATTCATTAAATTTCATCTCATAGAGCCTAACACCAACAGTGTCTTTAAACATCGGTAAGTATAAAAGGGCTACTTTCTAATCAATGCCCAAAACTTCCTGTGAAAGCTTTAACTGATGACTTTCTCTTTGTGTTGTCATTCCCCTCTTTTAGGTAATATATAATGTCAAATTTTAATAAATTCAGAGTCACACTCCATGTCATTTGGTAGTCTTGAATATGTATACATGCCAATTTCACCTCAGTTTTTGAAAAATCAATTATTATAAAAAAGGGCATGGTAGTTAATTGGATTGTTGGCTCTTTTTACAGTCTCCTGAAGTTTTCTCTGTGTCACTTGATGTCTGAGTCCCCAATTTTGTGGTAAAAGGCTTTAAAAGAAAATGGAATCCTTTTCTCTTTAATCCGTAAAAAGCAATGGCAGTCCAAGGTCTATACAGAAAGTGTTACACTCAGATGAGCAGTACTGAAGTGTAGGAGAAGATCACTAACTGACCATCGATGACATATCCTGTTTCTTGGTATCCAGGAGACTGAAAATCATTTGGTTTTCTCTATCTAGGCCACAGCTGTCTTGGGCCTGATTCCAATTATTTTGATCTGGTGAGGTTTCTTGCTGGCAACATAAATGCAGTCGAGGAGGGGCTGGAATGACATGGTAATGACAGCTGAAATGCATTTCCTCATTTTGGTCTAGGTGAATGTTCTCAGTAGTATTGCTGGAGACCATATGCTCTTTCACATCTAGGAGATTTTTGTTTTAAGATACTGAAAGGTATTTTTTTTTTCCCTTACATTCAACTCTGGACAAAGAGCAATTGTGAGCCAGGGTTTGCCAATCCATCATATTATGAAGTATGAAAATCAATAAACTGAAAAATGCAAAGTACCCCTATGTGCCCACCAACTCCTCGATCTCCTAGGAATTCATTCATCAGGAGAGGCAGCATTGCAACAGATTTGTTGGCCTAATTATGATGTATTTTCTTTTAACCAGTTTGTATGCAATAATTGGTCAAAAGTCTTCGTAACAGGCTTCCCAGTGCAATTCATTAGTTCAGTAAAACAGTCTGAGTAATAGTCGGAGCGCACTTGCTTCCTAATCATTTTGTTCAGAAAAATAAAGCACAGCAGCTGTAGTTCAGTGTAGATGGCCATCAGGAACAGTTGATTTATCAAAATGAATTGATCTTGGCATTTTCCCTTCTGGGCCTTTGTTAGATAGAGCAGCACAATTAAAATTCCGCGCTGCTCACATGCCCAGAACAAAATCCTGTTGGCTCATTTTCCACTAACACTATGGGTGAGCCCATTGATAGAGAATTCAGAATTTACCCAGCCTTACAGATGAAGCCACACATCTAAGTGATCAATAAATGGAGTAAAAACATTCCCTGCTCTCCCCCTATAGGAAAAACGACAGCTCAATACTGTCTGTTAAAACTGGACCTACTATCTTATCCCCAAACACAGAGTACCAGTGGTGATAACATGCATTCCGGCATACCAGGAGAACAGTGGACTGAGAGAGCTCAAGTTGAGCTTGCAAAAACGACCCCCTCAGTGAAATGGATTCTCGCTCTGACCCTCCATAGGGATGCACTTTGAGAAAACTCCCAATCAATGCACATAATCCTGATTTTTAACCATCCATCATAGCCCCGTACAGCTGCATGCATTCCAAAATTCTATCCTTTTCCAATCCACGCCATCTCTTCTTTAGTACTGTGGCTTGACTCATTTGGTTTAGCAGCTGCCTCCTTACAGCACATGCCTTGCAGATACACAGATTACATCGATAACTGGCCATCTGTGCGCGACAGTCGCCCGCATCAGCTCCAGATCTTTTTGGCTTCTCTTTCCGAGCTCTCAGTGGGATACTTGACCCTCAGGTACTGGGAGGTAGTCAGAGATGCAAAGAGCTTTGGATCACACACAAGGGAGGCAGAGCGGAACGACTCCATGAAAGTGGCCTGCATGGGAGTGTGACCTTTTCTTATTTTTATTTTTTTAATGCAGAGAAATGCAAATAACTCAAATTTATTTTCACATTACCTACCCTGTCTTGCCTAAGAGGACCAGGCTAATACTCATTTGTTGTTGCCTCTGAGCTTTTAAGACCTGACAGGCTCTCCCTCACACTGCCAGGAAGAAAGCTCAGCTGAACGCATTACCTGCCTCCAGCATTTCCTCACCGTGGAGACTCTGTGGTCTGCCTAACTGGGTTGTCTTGGGTGCCAAATCTGTTCTGTGGTGACCCATCAGGGTGTTCAGCAGGGAGACAAGGAACTTGCTCACATGCTAGGAAAGTCATGGTCCCAGGGCTAAGGGAAAACAAACCAAATCCCCAAATCCCTTAGTGAACAGTCTGAGGCTTGCTGCTGAAGTCAGGAGTAAAAGACCCATGTTGGGCTCTGCTGAGAGGATGGTGTGACCAAAAGGAATTTCTTTTTTAAATTATTTTATTGTGAAATAAACATTTTTTAAAATAGTTTCAGGTGTACAACACAGTGCAATAGTTATACTTTTTACCCCTCAAAGTGACAACCCCCCTCCCCCAATTTGCCACCCCACTCCCCTCCCCCATATCATACATATCTATTACAATTCAAAAGGTATTTCTTGAAGGTCCACGTTTGCTCTGTAGCTCTCAGCCCTGCCTTGGCATCCATTCTGTTCCAGGTTAAACAACATTAACTCCCAGGAACTGCCATGTTTTTTATGATTAAAGGTATCCATGAACTACAGTGCAATGGAAGTAATATCTGGAATAAAGAGAGAAAAGACTAGTGATTTAGATTTCATATGTACACTATTACTTTGCTTTCTTGGGGAACAAGCCGTGACTGCACCCTTCAAAGTGCAGAAGCCAGTCTGATTACGGAAATGATGATGAAGATTAAAAGCCTAGGATTGAGTCACAGCCAACCTCCAGAGATGACCTGGGTTGCTAGCCTCCTTCTCGGCCATGACCCCCGTATGGAGAGGTAGACTGCCTTTGTGATTACTGAGCATGTGATGAGTTCCTCTCCTTAAAGGTTTTTAGATCATGTGATTTGGGGTATTTTTAGCATTTCACCCAAATCCTCTGCAGTTTGCCAATTGATTCCCTCTATGCATGCCCTCCTCCAAATTACAATAAAATGTCTCTGTGGATGTTGTTTTCCACATATTTCAGGGTATCGGTAGTGCCCATGAGAGGAAGACCAGACGGAGATGGCATGGCTTGGGGACAGGGCGCTGAACTGGGGCATAGTGCCCTGGGTACCTGTATGACATAGGATAAGCCACTTTACTTTTGTGAACACAGTGTTCTCTGAGAAGTGAGATGGTTCTCTTGACAGTGAGATCTTGTCATGTCCTTAGACAGAAAAATCAAACAGTGCCTAATGCTTTCCGCATATATGACAGAACCACATTAATGTCTGTAAATATAAGCTGTATGTGTCAGCATCAACATGGTGTAGATAGAAAATAAATAATAGATCTTATTATTTTTATTAAAAATATTTTAATTTATTAAAATTAAAAAATTAATTAAAAAACAGTCAATGTACTTTCTTTCATCCTCTTCCCATTCTATTTTTATTTATAGCTCCGTTGTTTCCCAGCAATCCTAAGTATAATGCTTGTTAATATTAGCAAGAATTGGACATAATCAAAGATTTTGTGGAGTTGTTGTCATTAGTAGTTTATGAGAAAGGTTATCCCTGAGATGTGCTTCTGGTGTTCTCATTGCAGCTCAGGGCTTTTCCTCGCCGAGTCTCCTTCCTACTCCCCAGAGCCCTGTGTCAGAGGCAATGAATGCTTAAGTAGGCTCTGCCAGGAAAACTCTTGGTGACCCTGGAAACGGTATTTAACCTTTCCGTGGATCAGCATTCAGACTGCAAAGCAAAAATGACAGGAGCTGCCTCCTTCCCCAGTCTATGAGTTATGACTAAGAAAAGGAATTGTAAAACACTCTGAACATCCTAAATGCTACGGACAGGTTTGTAATGCTAATAATTCACCAGCTCATACGTGGCAGCCATCACCAGACCCTTAAAGCCAGTTGTGGTGTGGTAGTCCAGGTAGTTTTCTACTGGAAATGGCAAAAACCCAAATGCCAAAAGCTTTCATCAGTATTAGGTGATTGGTGTCAAGAAAACTGGGTTTTCGGAGAGTGTGTGAGGCCTGTCAGTGCTGTGAGAAAGTGTCTGTCCTAAGGATAGGCCAAGGTCATGCATACTTCGTGTGCCTCCTCTCATCCTAAGTTCACAAGAGTCTCTTTATAACAAGGTTTTCTTTTCTTCTTTTTTTAGACAGAGAAGAAAACAGATTTAGCATAAGCTTTATGACAGCCACAATGAGGCTTTCTTATGTATGAAAGACATTGACAATCAGCCCCACGGGATTTATGGAATTTAAGAATATAGCTTTAAAAATCATATTACAGGCGGCAGTGCTTAAGATTAATACAGAGGCCATTTACTATTATATTATATGCTTTATTAGCACTTAGCAGCTTGACTTATGAAAGAAAAAAATTGAATATAGTGTGTCAAAAGATAAAGACTGTGCTATAAAAATTAACATAAGAAGGTGACACTACCCGCCTCAGTTTTAGAAGAAAGAGTTGTTCAAAGTTTTCTGCAGAGAGTGGCTGTGGGTTACCTGGAGGTCATCTTCCAGGAAAGGCTACCTAAAGAAGAGTGTAAGAGAGGACTTCTTTGGGGAGGTGGTGATTGTGGAAAGACCAGAAGGAGCATGTGTATACTGGGGTGTGGGGGAAAGTGGGAGACCAATCCAGAAGAGGAAACAGCACATGCAAACGCCGAAGGTGAGCAAGAGTGTGGCATAGTTTGGGAGCAGGTAGAATAGTGTGGCTGGAGCATTATCAATAGGGTGGAATATGGGAAAGGAAAGTTGAAGAGATATTAATTTTTTTTACTAAAAAATATAGTTTGGCCACTGTGAATAATGCTGCAGTGATCACAAGGATACATATTTCTATATGGATCAATGTTTTCAAATTTTTGGGATAGATACTCATAAGAGGAATTTCTAGGTTATATGGTAGTTCTAGTCTTAATTTTTTGAGGAACCTCCATATGTTTTCCATAGTGACTATTCAGTTTATATTCCCACTAACAGTGTATGAGCTCCTTTTTCTCCACATCCTCTCCAATACTTGTTTTTTTTTTTTCTTGTTGATAATAGCCATTCTAACAGGTTTGAGGTGCTATCTTATATGGTTTTGGTTTGTATTTCCCTTATAGGTAGTGAAGCTGAGCGTTTTTTCATGTATCTGTTGGCCATTTGTATATCTTTTTGGGAAAAACGTGTGTTCAGATTCTCTGCCCATTTTTGAATTGGATTATTTGGCTTTTGTTGTTGTTGTTGTTGAGTTGTATGAGTTCTTTATATATTTTAAATGTTAGCCCCTTATTGGAGGTGTTGTTTATAAATATTTTCTTCCATTTGGTTGGTTGTCCTTTTGTTTTGTTGATGGTTTCTTTTGCCATGCAGAAGCTTTGTAGTTTGATGTAGTCTCATTTATTTATTTTTTATTTTACTCCCTTTGCCTTTGGGGTCAGGTTCATAAAGGCCTCTCTGAGACCAAGGTCTATAAGTTTAGAACCTATGTTTTCTTCTACATATTTTATTGTTTCAGATCATATATTTAAATCTTTAATCCATTTTGAGTTAATTTTGGTGTATGGTGACAGCAGTCTAGTTTCTTTCTTTTGCATGTGGCTCTCCAATTTCCCAGCACCATTTATTGAAGAGGCTTTATTTTCTCCATTGTATGTTTTTGCTCTTTTGTTGAAAATTAATGGCCCATATATTATGTCCCTTTGTTTTAAAATCATTTGTGCTCTAGGTTTTAAACAATTAACTCACTATTAGTTGTGCTTTCTCTACCATTTGACATTTTTATTTTTAATATGAAATAATTTCAAACTTAGAGAAAATTTCTAAGAATATAATAAAGAACACGTTTTCCTGACATATTCAAAACTAGCAAACATGATGCCCTATCACTTCCAATTACTTAAATGTGTAATTCTTACAAACAGGGACATTCTCCAGCATAACAACAAGCAAACATCAAAATCAGGAAATTAACATTGATATATTACTACCATTTAGTCAGATTTCATTCAAGTTTATCAGTTGTCTCAACAATGCCCTTTATAGTAAAAGGATCTAGCACAGTCACACACTGTGTGTAGTTGTCCTATCTATTTAATCTCCCTTATTCAGGAGTAGTTCTTCAGTCTTCCTTCACTTTCATGTTGAAACTTTTGAAAGTTACAGCCCAGTTATTTTGTAATGTCACTCAGTTTTTGTACCTCTGATGTTTCCTCATGGTTATGTTCAAGTTATGAATTTTGATAGGAATATCACAGAAGAGATACCATGTTCTCCTCATTGGATCCAATCCTGTGGCATATGGTTTTGATTTGTCCCATTACTGGTGATCAGAACCATAATTAAAGTGGTGTCTGTCAGGGTCTCCACTGCAAAGGTACTCTTTACCCCTTTATAATTAATAAAGATTTTGTAGAGAAGTACTTTGAAACTGTATAAATATCCCACTTCTCATTAAACTTTCACCGCGTAATTTTAGCGTTCATTGATGTTTCTTAGCTGAATTAATTATCACTCTGATGGTTGTCAACTTGTGACTTTCTGATTTCTTTATTGTATCTCCATTTATTCACTGGCAGTCTGTTGCAAGGAAAAGCTTTCTTGTCTCCATATGTAGATATTCACTTATTATTTATATCAGTATAGACTCATGAATTCCTATTTTATTCAATGGATTAGAATCCATTTCAGTACTTATTTTGATGTTCAAATTGTCCAAAATTTGGTTAGGAGTCCCTTTACACTCGTGTCTGTGTCATTGATATTTCACCATTATTTTTTGTGCATTTTCTTATTTTTTGTCACAAAGCTACCCCAGTCTCACTTATACTTTCCCTATCCCAGCCCTGGAAGCAGCCTTTTCTCCAGTAACCATCTGACACTGTACCATGCTATCACAATATTATTGACTATATTCTCCGTGCTGTACATTACATCCTCATGACTTATTTGTTTTATACCTGGAAATTTGAACCTCTTATTTTCCTTTACCTCCCCCCCTTTTTAAAATTTTCAAGTACAGTTGACATTCAATACTATATTATATTAATTTTAGGTATACAGCACAGTGGTTAGACATTTATATAATAAAAAGTGATCTCTCTGATGAGTCCAGTATTCACCTGGCAGTATACATAGTTGCTACCATATCATTGACTGTATTCCCTATGCTTTACTTTGCATTCCGTGATATTTTTTTTGTTTGTTTGTTTGTTTTTGTTTTTGAGGGCAGTGTCACTGGCCCTCATATGTGGGACCCAAACTGGGGCCGCTGGCTTCCCAAGCCAGCGCTTAACCATTGCGCTACTTGGCTGGCCCCCGTAACTATTTTATAACTACCAATTATACTTCTTAATCCCTTTCCCCTTTTCACCCTGCTCCCAACCCCCTCCCACCTATCACCCTGATAAATCTAGTACCCATCTGACACCACACATGCTGTAGTGAACATGTGGATACACACATCCCCTCGAAGTAGCATTTTCGATTTTTTTTGGATGAATACCCAGAATTGGGATTACTGGGTCCTTCTTTGTGATAGCCTTTGTTTTAAAGTCTATTTTTGGTGGTATAAGTATTGCTACCCTAGTCCTTTTTTTGTTTCCATTTTCATGAAATACCTTTTTTTCACTCCTTTACTTTCAGTCTGTGTGTGTCTTTCAATCTAAAAGTGATTCTCTTGTAGACAGCATATGTAAGGGTCTTATTTTCTTATCCATTCAACCACTCTTTGTCTTGATTGGAGCATTTAATCTATTTACATCAAAAGTAATTGTTGATAGATATGTAGTTATTACCATTTTATTATTCATATTTGTTATTTTATTTTTTGTCTTAAAGAAGTTCCTTTAAGGCTCCTTGTAATACTGGTTTGGTGGTAATGAACTCCTTTAGTTTTTCTTGTCTGGGAAGCTCTCTATCTGTCCTTCCATTTTCAATGCTAACTTTGCTGGGTAGAGTAATGTTGGTTGTAGGTCTTTGCTTTTCGTCACTTTTAATATTTCCTGCCACTCCCTTCTTGCCTGCTAAGTTTCTGTTGAGAAATCAGCTGGCTGTCTTATGGAAGCTCCCTTGTAGGTAACTAACTGCTTTTCTCTTGCTGCTTTTAAGATTCTGTCTTTGTCTTTAATCTTTGCCATTTTAATTATGATGTGTCTTGGTATGGGTGTCTTTGGGTACACCTTGTTTGGGACTCTGCACTTGTTGAACATGTATATCTATTTCCTTTGTCAGGTGTTCTGTCATTATTTCTTGAAATAGTTTGTCAGTTCTTTGCTTTCTATCTTCTCTTGCTGGTATCCCAATGATGTGAATCTTGGTATGCTTGATATTGTTCGGGAGGCCCAATAAACTATCCTCATTTTTTTAGATTCTTTTTTCTTTTTGCTGTTCTGATTAGGTGTTTTCTGCCACCTTAACTTCTAAATCGCTGATTCTATCCTCTGTTTCATCTAATCTACTGTTAATTCATTCTAATGTATTCTTTATTTCAGTTATTGTATCCTTCACTTCTGACTGTTTTTTTATGTTCTCTATCTCCATTTTTGTATTTCCTGTCTCTTTGTTGACGTTTTCCCTGAGATTATTGAGCATCCTTATAACCAGTGTTTTGAACTCTGTATCTAGTAGATTGCCTTTTTCCATTTTGTTTAGTTCTTTTCTGAAGCTTTATTTTGTTCTTTCATTTGGGACATGATTCTTTGTCTCCCCATTTTGGCTGCCTTCCTATGCTTGTTTCTATGTATTAGGTCTTGTTTCTATGTCTCCTGGTCTTAGTAGAGTGGTCTTATGTAGTAGGTGTGCTCTGGGGTCCAGTGGCACAGTCTCCCTGGTCACCTGAGCTGGGTGCTGCAGGTGTGTCCATTGTGTGGGTTGTGTGTGCCCTCCTGTTGTAGTTGAAACTTGGTTGCTGTTGGCACTTCAAAGGGAGGGATTGATCCTCAGTCTGATTAGTTGTGAGGAGCTGTGACTACAGTGGAGGAGCTGTGGTGCAGGGGCTGAACCTACAGAGCAGGATTCATTTTAACAGGGCTCTAGTGCCTGCCCAGTGCCCTTTGGGTGTGTCACCCTTGGAGGCAACGGGTGATCCTCTGGCATAGTCTGAAGTCAGCCACTGGGTATGCCAGCCCCAGGACCTCCTGGAAGGTGCCCCACCGTTGGCCATGTTCAACCACAGCCTGTGCCTTGCACAGGGCCACCTGGCATGAGCTACACAGCAATCCCCAGATGGCCACCACTCATGCTGGCCTTGGAGGTACTTTAAGAGGCCAAGCTACCAATTGAGGCCATCTGCCATTAGTGCCGGGCTTGGGGCTGCTCACGATATACCCGTTCCATGTCTCCACCCCTCCTACCAGTCTTCTGTATGTCCGTAGTTGTAGAGTTTTGGTTCAACTAGACTTCAGGTGATTCTCAATGATGGTTGTTCTGTAGTTGGTTGTAATTTTAAAGTCGTCATGAGAGGAAAAAAATACAGGGATTATATATTTTTATATCTAGAGTTCCTATTATTTATTTATTTATTTATTGAGGGCAGTATTACTGGCCCTCAGATGTGGGACCCGAATCGGGCTGCTGGCTTCCCAAGCCAGCGCTTAACCATCACGCCACTAGGCCGGCCCCTAGAGTTCCTCTTTAAAAAGCAAGTTTATACCTAATCTTCTGTTCTTGACACAGAATTTCTATTCTTTTCTCTATTTCTTAGGTCATTGGAAACATGCTTTCATATTTATTTGCAAGTTTCTTTGGACTGCTGTATTATCTTACTTCTTCTGGTTCAAATGATCCCATTAGTTGCATCTTCTAACTCAGCCTCATTGTGGCTCATTTTTGTGTAGGGCTTATAATTTTTTACTGTGATCAGTTCTTTGATAGTGGTTGTTTACCACGTAAGTCCCAGTGTTCAGGGTTGTGAAATTGTCCCTGTAGATTCACTCCGTGGAATGATTTTCTGTTTGTCTCTTCTAAGGATTTTTGAGTTTTACTGGTTTGAACAAACTATTCTATTAATATCTCATGTTGAGATTTCCATATTCTTGGAATATGGCCCTCATACCCATGAGTGGCATTGGTTTTGTGTTCTGCTTTCCTATTCTTTTTGAACCATGTACATGACCAGCTTCCTTGTACCTTCCTGAGGCTGGCAAGCTGAGCTTGTAGGATAGAATGCACAGTCATTCATAGCTTCTGGTTTTAAACAAGATTTAGTTATGACTGTCATGGGTGTGACTTCTCCTTTCCTATCTTTTTTCTCCAGCTTGCTGTTTCCTATATCTGATTCTTATATCCCTGGTGAATGATTTCATCTCCTCCTTTTCTTTAAGACTTTTAGTGTTCTCTTTATTTCTGGCACTTAGGAATTTCCCTATCTAGTTTTACATTTGGCTATATATTAAGATAGTTTTTTTAAATTTTGATTTGTTTTGTTATACATAGTATGCATCTTAGTGTTTTAACCAAGGAAGTCTGTATTTTTTCTAGTAATGAAATATTGTAAATGACTTAAATGTTTAATAGTGGACTGCTGAAATAAATTACAATGTAGTAGTAAGATGGAATAATATGTAACTATTACAAATAATGTGGTTGAAATATAATCAAGTAGATAGGAAATGCTTGTAATATAATATTAGAGTAGGAAGCATGATACAAAATTAGAGAATGTTAATTATATAAAAAAATAAAAATAACACATGTAAGAAGAATGTCTATAAGAATATACTGGAATATTAAGAGTGATTGGTTTGTGGCATTATTATTAAGTTAATTTTATTTTCTGTAGAGATAATAGAAAAGTAATTTTGAGAAACATTCCTAAACCATAGAATTCCTTGAATAGTAACAATAATAATAATAACAATAACAATAACATTGATGCTTTATAACTCTAGTGTTAGCCAATTATCTGAGTATTGGTTGAAATAAAATACTTTAAGATTGAAGACTTGGGAAACTTCAGCAATTAAAATTGTGATTTGAGAACTAACTGATCTTATTTTTTCAGTCTTTATATTATTTTAATAATAAATAATGAAAAAAATAAAAAGAGCATTCGAAGACTGTGAGGACTTTATATGTTGACTGGCTGTGCCTAAAAATAAAAATAATTTCTAGGAGGCTTAGTTGTAAAATTTTACCTACATTTGGGATTGAATAAAAAGTTTAAAAATGAAGATGGTACTTTTATTTCAAACTATTCTGAGCATTCTCAGAGATTTTATCAGAGATTTGAATTTGAATTGAATATTAATAAGAAACAACCTTTGTATGATTATCTAAGTTAAATTTAAATAAAATTCTGTATGTTAGCCAAACTTTTGTTTTTCTCAGTGCCTCAAGGACTGAAATTTGAAATACATATTCACTGAAATAAGAAATAGTACTAATTATCTGTTCATGGAATAGCATATATATTTGTATTCGAGCCGAGTTTTATAGTTACCAATAAAAAATAATGCATTTTAAAATCATGCTGTATAATTAAAAGCTGAATAACTGTCCAATTGATGATTTCATCTTAGAGTACAGTGTAGGGAATGTAATTTTGAGTTGTATAGCTTTAAGAAAAATCACAGAAAAAAAAAATTATTTATTTTTCTGTGCATGTATCCCAGAAGTACATTTTCTAATAAAGTAATTGTTTCAGACACTTTACTATCATTAGAGCACTTAATATATTTACTTGACTGTTTAACTCTTAACCCTATTATCTTGCCCGAAAATGCTCACAACTATAATTCATATTTCTAATTATTATGTTCTCTTAAATTGGCTCTCTTTCCATAATAATTTGCAAATGTTTTTTCTCTTCTGTTTTAAATCATCCCCCTCATTAACATTCCTGGCCAACTTAGTTGTTGTTGTTTCATTGTCTCTTGGTGATTTCCCATTCTCACTTACACGTACAAATGATACTATGTTTACACACTGGGGTAAACAGGCAGGCCATTTGCTCCGCAGCCCCAAGGCTGAGGGCCATCTCAGACCACCTGCCTGCTTTTGGCACCCTGGTACCCTCGGCAGTGGCATACGAGTGGGGGAAGCCTTGAATCATTCTATCTTGTCTCTATTTCATTAGAATTTCATGTGTGGAGTTTCAAAGTTCTCCTTTATCTAAACTTTAAAACTTTTGACTAAATGAACCAACACCTAAAATATATAAAATTATTTGCTTAAGTAATCAAACCCTCATATGCATACGAGTATAGCTCTTGAGAGTGATCACCACCTCCATGTCACAAGTACTCATCAATGTTTGTAAATGAATGGGTGTGGCTTTCCTGGAATTGCTGAGTGATTATGAATGAGTTGTCTTGAGTGATTAAAGGAAGAATATTGTCAGCTGAATCTTGAGATCTTGGAGAAATTTACTTACACTTTTATAAACATGGACACATATTAGATGCTGATTTTATATGATTGCATTCCCCTTCTCCATTTCCTTCCCTTTGCCTCCCTTCCCTTTACTCTTTCTCTCAGTTTTTAAATCAAGTTGTTTGGGATTTAAGGTTATGAATAATTTATTTTTTGAATTTTATCTTACAGTATGGGAATTATTTATTTATTTACTGGAAAATAATCTGTGTCCAGGAACAATTCCCAGGAGAAAATAATTTCAAAACCATGTTATTTCAGAAGGGCTGCTACACTCTAATCTAGAATTTGTGTGAAATAAAGGGAAAAAAAGACTTTTTCAAGGGGAAGCAAGATGAAGTAAACACTTATTGAGCAACTTACTTTGTTCTAGGCACTACCTCAGCCCTTCTTATATATATTAGCTGTTCATATTATTACAAAATGCAAATTAAGTTATATACAAATAACATTTGCCATTTTTGCCTTTTTTGCCAGTGAGCCACAAATGAAACTGATACTCAAGTACAATTGTGATCTCCCTTTAGTTTCCTAATGGAGTGATCTCTTTACTTCCTCTATAAGGTTCTTATTTGTCTTCTTATCTTTAAATGTCCCAGTTTATCTGTTTTTTAATTATATGTTTCTTCAAATTCTTTTTTATGTGAAAACAAACCTGCGTAAATAAAATGAGAATTGTGATAGATGCTGTCAAAGGTAGGTTTGGACCAGGAATATTCTATTACTTTATAGTAAGAACATAAAGTGTTACCAGATATTCAAAATTCTTTCCTCCCCTCTTTTAAATTGAAGATGATTTCTCCAGTTTCTTTTATCTTAATCAAAATACGTACCAAATTTCATGCCTGTGAGATAATTCCTCTTTAAGCTAGAGGAACATTAATTTAATGTTTTGACTCTTCACAAGCATTTTACAAAATCCAAGATTTGTGGGGGCATTTTTCTCTACAAGAAAAATATAAAAATTTATAACAAATAATACGAGATATAATTTGATAAGGGAAAACAGTCTTAGGTAGATCTTTGTTTCCTGGAATGTCTTTGTTCCATCTTAAAAACACCTGTGCAGGGCCGGCTGAGTGGCACATTGGTTAAGAGCTGGTGTTGGGATGCCAGCAGCCCCGGTTCGGATCCCACATATGAGGGCCAGTGACACTGCCCTCTACAGCTAACAACAGCTCCACCTGGAGCTGGGCTTTGCAAGCCCCGGAGACGGTGTAGGCTGCAGCCCCTGCTGCAGTGGGCTGCCATAGGCTGCAGTGAGTGGCCAGCAGTCAGCATGAGCGGCTGGCAGCCAGCGTGAGCTGCCAATAGACGCGGTGAGCGACATCCAGAGGCTGGCGACCGATCTGCCTCATCCAGGAAGAGCGCAATGACGATACCAACATGGACCAGTGAAGCAACATCCTCCGCAACTAGACTGAAGAACAAAAAGACAGCAACTTGTCTGTTCCCCTTCCCCGATTCCCCAACGCTGTTCCCCTCCCCCAATTCCCCAATAAAAATCTTTAAAAAAAACCAAAACAAAATAAAAAAAACACCTGTGCAAACTCCAGTTGTGAAACAAGATCTTGGGAAACAAATTATTTCACTTTGAGTAAAAGCAAGAAATTATAGAATAGTGCAGAGAACAATAAACTGAGGTTCAAGGAAATAATCTGGGGTGTTTGGAAAGAGCATGGACTTTGAAGATAGAAAAACATGGGTTCAAATCCTGAATCGCCATTTTTCTGGTCACCTGGTCTCATGTAATTTCTATAACTATTGACTCCAATTTTCTTATCTTTGAAAAGATGAAAATGATATTGACTTGGCTGGGCTGTTTTGAGATATTGAGTACCTAGTTCAGTGCCTGGCACCTGGTAGGGTCCCCATCAATAGTAGCTGTTATTATTTGTATCAAGAAAGTCCTGGTCTTGCTGCTGTGTGATCTTGGCAAATCATTTTGATTCTCTGATAAAGTTAATAATTCTTGGACATGTTTCTCTGGGAAGAATTTTGTGAGATGAATGTTGAGAATCATGGCTGTGTTTGGCACATCCATCTCGTAATTGTCAAGAGCACCACTGATAAAGCTCGGCTGTCTGAATTTGAGTCCAAGCCCCAACATGCATCAGCCATCTGATGATGGACAGGTTGCTTCCCTTTTTGGATTTTAGTTTCCACATTTGCGTTATGAGGATAACAAGAGCACTTATCCCATAGGATTGTTGTAATAACTATACATAAGGTGTGATCAAAACATATGTTGAATGCTACTGCCGAGTGCCATCCAGTGGAAAGGCAGGGATCTTCAATTTGGGAAGCGGCACATCGAACCTTAGTAACAGTATGTGACAAGTTTCAGCTTGCTCAGTGTAGTCAGTCTCGTGTGAGCTACAGTTGAAAGAAGGTGTGTTTTAAAGTGTGCTGTAAAACATCCTGTATGATGACAATTCTCCACGTCACATTTCACTTCTGCTATACAGCAATTTCTGTCAAACAAAAACATTATGGTGTGTCCTCATCCATCTTATTCACCAGATCTGGCACCGTGCAACTTCTGGCTGTTGCCTAATGTCAAAATTATTCAGGACATCGAGGCAGCCACGACAGCACAACTAAAGACACTCATGAAAGAGTATTTCCAGAACTGCTTCAGAAAGAATTATGGGATAAATGTGTTCGAAGCAAGGGGGAGCATTTTGAGGGGGATTAATGGCAATGTGTCTTTTACTGTAATAATTGATTTTTTAATTTAAACATTCACCACATTTCTTGACCTCACCTTGTAATTTAATATTTGAAAGCAGCTGGCACATTATAAATACTTAGATATAAGTATTAGATATTACTAATTAGTGATACTTGAAATTCATAGTGACAGAGGCTGTGTGTAGCCCAGGATTCATCTTTAAGCTCTTTAAGGCCGCCCAGGTGATAGACATTTTATTCTCCCACTTTTTTAAGTTGAGAAACCAGGAAGATGCTTCCGCTCTGATTTTCTCCTCTGGCTGTCTTGCTTGAAATAGATAGCTATTGGTATTACTAACACTTACTAAGGACCTGATGTCTACCACGAACTTTGTCTTCCCAATAACCCTGAAGTTGGACAGTATCCCTGTCTGATAGATGATTTAACTGAGGTGAAGTGACTGGCTTTAAGCTTACATGACTCATAGGCAATTGAACAAAGATCAAATGGCCCAATTGACTGTACACTGATTCCTCCTTGTGAACCAGATATGAACCTCTCACTGTACCTGCACAGGGCCTGTGTCCATCAGTTGAGACTGCTAAGATAGAAAAACAGAGCTCTTGGTATCAACTCTGGCTTGAAATAGGCAAACTTGCCCTGTAAACTTGAATTTGAATGGGGCAGAGCAAGCCGATGCCTTGCTAGGCAAGAGGACATTTAGCTAAGACAGCAGGTTTGCATTGGCAGACTCCTGTTCTGATAGCACTTTTTACCTCGACCCTCTTGAGTATGTTTCCATGTGGTCCTATAACAGACAGAACCAGTGGCAAAAGTGGTCTCCATGGGTGCTGCCTGCCTCCAAAGTAATCAGTGGCAGATGGGATAGTGGAAGTAGACCATATAAATTTCTGGTTCATACAGTCAGATGCCTTGGGTTTCCCTCCAGGATAATTCTGTTAGGTTCTACCACAGTACACTTCTGACACTATTTTCACATTCAAAACCTGCAGTTTGTGCATTCGCATTGGATAATTGGGTGTTTATCTGCTCAATTTGCATAACAGGCATACTGACATTTTTATGTGTAGCAGACGTGACTGTCATACTCAAGAAGACTGATGCATTTGCAGAATATGGCTTTATGATAATATCACAAATGGTAGGCCCTTTTGGCTATGTGCAGGGCTTTGTAAATACTCAATTAGCAGCCAAGGAAAAAATGTGATCTTCAATGGCTTATTATTGGTTGAGACATAGCCCACAGAAATATTAGACTAGAATAATTGGTGGTTCATTTTATGTTTTATGATATGCAGATTCTCAAATGCAGGTTTGTGACATTATTTCTTAATAAGAATATAAGTATAGTCATGTGTACCACGATGGGCTTAATGAAAAATAGATTCTGTTATACAGGTTTACTTTTTTGTCCCATTACTCGATCCTTTGAAGTGCACACTGAATTCATATGTTTATAAATTATGTCATTATTTTATGAATAATATAATTACTGCATTTTTTAATCTTATAAGGATTAGTTTACTAAATGAAAGTTTTAAAATATACCACAATACCCAAAAACTCTCTTTTGGCATTCTTTATTTTTTAGATTCCTCTTCACTTTGATAGTCTCTGGTTTTCCATTATTTTGTGTTGTATATAAATATTATCTATCTGAATATAAGCTATAAAATTCTAGAAAGCTGGGGCTATATTTTTATTTATTTTCACTCTTTATTATTTCCTTCCTTATGTATGGTTTGGGTTTTTTATTTTTAACTTTTCTTTACCTACTTTTTGAAGAAAGAGTTTAGATCATTGATTTGAGAGTTTTCTTTTTTGTTTTGTTTTGTTTTGTTTTTTTTCGAGGGCAGTGTCACTGGCCCTCATATGTGGGACCGAACCGGGGCCGCTGGCTTCCCAAGCCAGCGCTTAACCACCACACCACTCGGCCGGCCCTGAGAGTTTTCTTTTTTATTAATATATGCATTTACTGCTATGAATTTGTCTTGATGCTGTTTTCCTTGTATCCTGCAGATTATGATATATTTTCATTATCATTCAGTTCAGTGTGTTTTTTTGCTTTCCGTTGAGACTTCTTTCATTCATGGGTTATTTAGAAGTATGTTGTTTAGTTTCCAAGTATTTGGGGTTTTCCTGTTAACCTTTTGTTACTGATTTCTGGTGTGAATCCACTGTGGTCAGAGAACATGCTTTATTAGTTTACTAGCACTACCACAACAAAACACCACAGTAAGTAGCAGAAATTTATTTTCACAGTTTTGAAGGCTACACATCCAATGCCAAAGTGCTATAGCAGATTTAGTTTCTCCTGCAGCTTCTCTCCGTGGCTTGCAGAGGGCCACCTTCTAATGTGTCCTCACACGGCCTTTCCTCTGTCCATCCCTGGCATGTCTTTCTCATCTTATAAGGATACCAGTCATATTGGATCGGGGCCTCACTCTTACAATCTTATTTACTGTTAATTACTTCTTTAAAGGCCCATTATCCAAATAGCAGTTAATTGGGGGTTAGGACTTCAACATATGGATTTTTGGAGACACAATTCAGTCCATGACATACCTTATTTCTGATGCAATTCTTTTAAATTTGTTGAGGTTTATTTTATGGTCCAGTATATGGTCTGTCTTGATATATGTTCTTTCTGTTGTTGTTGGATGGAGTGTTCTATAAATAACAGAATCTTTGGTTAATGATATTGTTGATTCTATATTTTTGCTGATTTTCTGCCTTTTTATTTCTATCAGTTGTTGAGAGAAGTGGGTGTTGGAGTCTCCATTTATAATTACGAATTTGTCTGTTTTTCCTTTCAGTTCTATCAGCTTTTGATTCACATATTTTGCTCTGTTGTTTGGTGTATACACATTTAGGATTGCTACATTTTCTTGGTGCATTGATCTTTTTCTCTTTATATAATGTCCCTCTCTGTATCTGGTTATTTTCTATGCCCTGTTAATATCTGCTTTGTCTGATACTAACATAGCCACTCTTACTTTCTTTTGATTAATGTTTTGTGATATGTCATTTCCCATCATGTTACTTTCAACTTGCCTATATCATTATATTTGAAGTGAGTTGCATATAGTTGGGTCATATTTTTAAAACACTGTGTCATTTTCTGTCTTTTATTTGGAACATCTAGACCATGCACGTTTGTAGTAAGCAGAATAATATCTCCACATAGATGTCTACATTCTAAAACACAGAACCTGTGAATATGTTACCTTACATGGCAAAGGGGAATTAAGGTAGCAAATGGGATTAAGGTTGTTGATCAGCTGACCTTGACATGAGAATACCTTGATTATTTGGGTGGGAACAATGTAATCACATGTGTTCGTAAAAGTGGGAGAGGAAGGCAGAAGAGGTCAGAGTGATGAGTGTGAGAAAGATGCAATTTGCCTTTGCTGGCTTTGAAGATGAGGGAGGGAGCCACAAGCCAAGGAATGCAAGCAGCCTCTGGAAGCTGGAAAAGCAAGGAAACAGATCCTACACAGCCTACAGAAGAGACTGAAGACTTTCTTACTTCTTGATTTTAGCCCAGTGAAACCTGTGTCAGGTGTCTGACCTACAGAATTGTAACATAATAAATTCATGTTGTTTATACCGCTACGTCTGTGGTAATTTGTTATAGCAGCAATAGCAAACCAATACAACATTTAATGTAATTATTATGTTAGGGCTTGTTTTTGCTTTTTGTCTTCTGTTTATTCTCTCTGTTTTTGATTTCGTTATTTTTTCTTTTTCCCTGACTTATGTGGGTTATTTGAACACATTTTTAAGAATTGCATTTTATTTATGTATAATGTTTTTGAGTATATTGTATTAGATAGCTTTTTTTATTGATTGCTCTAGGTATTACACTATGTAACCTAACTTCTCACAGTCTACTGCTGTTGTCATTTTATCATCCTCCATTTATAATTATCTTAACTATTTTCTCTACATAAATTTGGAACCCCATCAGATAGTGTAAAACTTTTTCCTTCAACAGTAAACATAATTTAGAAAATTTAAAAAGGAGAAGGAAAGCTATTGTATTTACCACATTTTTGTTTACTGGTTTTGTTTTTTTTCTATCATGAGTCTCTAAGTTTCCAAGTTTCCTCTTTTTATTATTTCCTTTCTGTAGGGTCATCAGGAAAGTCATGATGTATTTTTCTATGTTATTCAATGCAAAAATGCATCATGACTTTCCCGAATACCCAATATTTAGAGACCCGACTGTAGTCATTTTTTTAGGATAGGTCTCCTGTGAACAAATTCTCTTAGTTTTCCTTCATCTTTATTTTTATTACACAAATGTTAGATCTTCTATAATATTCCCAAGGTCCTTGAGGCTCTGTTTATTTAATTGTTTAATAGCCATTTTCTCACTGTTTTTCAGATTGTGTAAATTTTATTGTTCTATCTTCTATTTCTCTAGTTCTTGCCCTTGTTCTCTCCATTCTGCTGTTGATATCATCCACACGGTTTTTTTTGTTTTGGTTATTTTTCAGTCCTATAATTTTTATTTGGTTCCTCTTTATATCATCTATTTCTTTGCTAAGACTCTTTGCTTAGGCTTTTAACTTTAAAAAAAAAATGTTTTAAAGGTGTTCAAAATTGCTCAATGAAACATTTCTATCAGGATGCTTCTAAATAATTGTCATATAATTCTAACATCCTTGTCATTTCAGGGTTGGCAACCATTGATTTTCTTTTTCATTCAGTTTCAAATTTCCTGGTTCTTGGCATGATGAGTAATTTTTGATTGGAACTTGGACATTTTGCACATTATATTATGAGATTCTGGATCGTATTTAACCTTTCCAGCTTTCTCTAACACTGCTGTAGCAAAGGCAGGAAGAGTGTCACCTCACTGCTACCAGATAGAGTTAGAAGTTATGATTCCCATTCAGCCTCTTGACACCTGAGTGGGGAGGCTTTTTCTTATTGCTAGGCCAGAGCGGGACTTCTGGCTTACTGTGTGGTTTCTCCTGGCCTCGCAATCGTAAAATTCCCGACTTCCTACTAGGCTGTGTCTGATATTACCCCTGTGGGGAGGAGAAAGGGTGCCTTGTTACTGCTGACAGAGGGTGGAATTCCAAGCTTCCCCAGTGGTGTCCACTGACACTGTGGGAGGACTTTATTCCTGGCTAGTGGAGATGAAAGTGCCAGCTCTCCATTTGGCTTCCCTGACAGGGGTGTTGGGGCACCTCATTACTGCCTTGTAGGGTGGACATCTAGGTCCTGCCCTGGGCCTTGGCTGGGGTGAGTAGAGGTGAGTCCACAGTTATTTTCTTGGTGTTTGTCTGGAGTAGAACAGTTATTATTTAAAAGTATTTTGTCTTCCTGGGTTGCCCCTCTCCTGGTTCATTGGCTAGAGAGAGAAGGCTTTTGTTGGGGCTTATTTTTTGTTGTCGATTGCTGTTTCTGAGTTGTCATATGAGGTGTGAAAATTAAGTTCATGAACCTGTTGCAACAATGTTGCTAAGCTCTCTTGATACCAGAGGGATTATGCATTATGAATTTGTACCAACTGGACAAAGAGTTAACCAAATTTGCTATTTGGCAGTGCTGAAAAGGCTGTGTGAGAAAGTTAGATGACTTGAACTTTTTGCCAACAATTCATGGCTTTTGCATCATGACAATGCACCAGCTTACATGGCACTGTCTGTGAGGGAGTGTGTAGCCAGTAAACAAATAACTGTATTGGAATACCCTCCCTACTCACCTGATCTGCCCTCCAGTGACTTCTTTCTTTACCCAAAGATAAAGGAAATATTGAAAGGAAGACAGTTTGAAGACATTCAGAACATCAAGGAGTAATACAATGACAGCTCTGATGGCCATTCCAGAAAGAGTTCCAAAATTGCTTTAAAGTATGGACTAGGCAGTGGTATTGGTGCATAGCTTCCCAAGGGGAGTAATTCAAAGGTGACCATAGTGATATTCACCAGAGTGGTATGGAGCACTTGTCCAACCTCATATTATTCAACTCCAAGTCTGGTATATCTGAGGCAGAAAGAAAACCCAAGACTTCACCGTCATGTGTTTTCTATGGTCCTGAGGTCCCTAACTAGTCTACTGCCTTCTCTCCACCTTCAGAGTCTTCTTGTTTTTATTTTATATATAATGTACAGGGTTTTAGTTGTACTTAGCCAGAGGAACAGAGAAAAGTACCTCTACAGCATTATCCCAGAAGTGAAAGTCCCGAGGGGCTATATTTTTATGATTCCTTTGGTATCTCCAACAGTTCCAAATGCATATACAAAATGCCAAGCACTTTTTAGGAAACACCATTTTTAGGAAACAGTATCTGATCTCTTCCAAGGCACTCATCTGCATTCATTCATTTGACATTTGACACATATTTTTCTAGGTTTAGAGGACACCACAGTGGCTTCCTAACTGGTCTCTCTGTGTCTGCCTGTGTCCGCTCCCTAATAACATTTATTCTCCATATGGTAGCCAGGGAGAGCCTTTACAAAGGTAAAGAAAATCATGAACTTTTCTCCTTAAAATACTACAATGATTTCCCACTGTGATTCAGAATGAATTCTGTCCTTACTTTGAGTAATGTAAGTAAGGAAAAATTCCAGTGTGAGGAGAACTGTTGTTCTGGATTCTAGCTCTAGCTCTGTCACCAAATAAGGGTGTGACCTTGAGGAAAAACATCTAATTTCTCTGGACCTCTCTTTATCTGACTTAAAAATAAGGGAGTTTGGTAAGCCATCCCAAACTTTCCACTATCCCTAATATTGTATGAAGATAACAGACATGAAAACTTATGTAGTATATATGGAATTTTTCATATTTGTGTAGAAGTGTAAATTTTTTGTCTCTGAATGAATACAGAGAATGATCTACAATGATGTTACTTATAATAAAAGTCTTACAGTAGCATATGTAATCACTGTAAAATCTTCACATTCTCCTCACTTTTCATTTGCCATTCCTTCTGCCTAGAATGTCCTTCTCCCGGATGATAAGTATGACTGACTTCTCATTGCCCTTGCTCAAGGTCACCATCATAATGAGGCTTTCCCTAATACTCCCTATTTTCAACTGAATCTCTGCCCCCTCTGGCAATCATTATCCTTTCCCCTGCTTTATTTTTCTCCTTAGCACCTAATCACCTATATATTCTATATATTTTATTTACTTATATTCTACTTACCTTATCATTCATTATCTTCTTCTTCTAGAATATAATTTATATGACTGCAGAGATTATTTTATTTTTTTAATTGTTTCTTAGGGGCTGTGTATCCAACAATTTTAACAGTGTCAGGTGTTCAAAATATTTGTCGAATGTGTGGACATCAAGAAGGTATTAATATTAAGACGGACTCCTTGTGATTGACTGGGCCCAAATTCAGAATTAGAGTCTAGCGGCCATTAACTGACGGGGCCTCTCACATACTCTGCATGCTAGGAAGAGCCCTGACTTAACCCTCAGGTTTCTGCACAATGCTGTGTCTGCTTGCATTGTCTGAGCCCAGCACTGCAGGGAAGTTCCTCATTTCGTTATTATCATACTACCACTCAGCCAACAGACTAACTTGCCCCGACCAATCAAAAGTACACAAAATTTGCATCTTTATCAACCAATCTGAACTGTTCATATTTGAAGCCTTCATTTGCATAAGTGGACCTTGGTGGGAACTTTGGGTGGGAACTTTTTCTATAAACGATGTCCTCTCCTTTGTCTCGGACGACCATACTTCTGGTTTCCTCTGGAGGCTGCATTTCTCAGGTTTGCAAACTTTTCTTGAATACAGTCTCTCCTTTCTCTCCAGTGCATTTTAGTGGATTTGTTAACAAATGAATGGTTGAATTCATGTATAGTTATACAATCTAACTTTACTTTGTCACTGACAATGACAAAGAGAGAGGAAGGGTTGAAGTCCTCAGACCCTTCTTTTCATCAGCCTCCAGCTTTGTTTGCATGTATCACATGTTGAACCAGGCTCCAGAAGGTGCATTTCATTTAACTGTAACATCAAATAATGCGAGGAATCAGATTCAGCAGCACTGGGAATCCATAAGAACACTATTTATGCCAACAAAATGCACAGTTAATTGTCTACTGAACCTACCAAACTTTTATATGTTGGAGTATGATCTCAGGCAAAATGAAAGCAGTGTTTTATTCAGCGCATAAGGATTGTTATCAAGATTGGTGCTTTTATGTAGCTATTGCTACTTCACTAAAAGCAGTGAAGTGCTAAACTCTGGCTGAGATATGATGTGGGCATGTGGAGTCCTTCTTGTTGTGCGCACACATACATTTTTATGGGCCTGGACACCTTAGCTGGTGTCCTATATTCTCACTTGCATCTCCCCTTGGAAACGAATTGCTGATTTGTGAACCAGGAATGGCTCAAAGGGAGAGCTGGAACTATTATCTTCTTAATTTGTTTTGAGGGGGATTTATCCTATTGTTAATAATTCTAAAATGCCACATGGACAGGAGCATTTTGTCTAAAATTACTGAAGACATATATGTTCACATTCTCAGTATGGCCACTGACTTTGAGTCTAATGAACATCTAGTTTAAGGATGTAAGGGAAAAAAAGACTGTTTTTTAAAATAATCAATCTTGATTTCTTCTACGCTAATTTTTCTGATGCGCTCAACATTCTTACTTAGCAGTGCCTAGCCAAATCCTGGGTCTTGATTATGAAATGCATAGAAAAAATAAAGAAATTGAAGCCTGAAGGAGAATCTTCAGTTTATTTGGCATCTGTGCCTTTGGCCTCCTTCCAATTATTCTGGGTCTGTGTAGGTTTCCCCTGAGTTTTCAGTAACAAGTGGACCTGCCATTTCCTCAGCCTATCTGTGTGGTCAGTTTTATTTCTTGTGCAGACTGTTTAGCTCATTCGTTACATTAACAAACCATTCGGATGAGAAACAAACTGGCCCAGACAGAGGGAACTTTCCTAATTTATGTTAGCATATGAGACAAGGTTGCAACATCTCCATTTTCTACAAAAACACAGAGAACAAAACAAAAAAGCACCAAACCAACCAAACAAACAAAAAGTCCTCTTCTATGGATTTTGCAGAATCTCTTAAATTCTTTTATGCTCTTCCTTAGAGCTATTTTGCTCATCAAGCATTGATTGCAGACAGCGAAACTGGTGGTAATATTTATCTTCTTATTCTTTTATTTTATGGAGAACCAGGGCTGACAAAACATGCTATACATCATTTAAAGGAAGATGGACTGGAAATGGAAACCATCACCAAGTCCTGAAACATAAAATCCTCAGCCTGAACAGTGGCTTAAACATTCATCCCCTCCTAGATGACCTGACCTGATAAAGCTGGACTGGTGAGCATCTCATGTCTGATATGGTGTGTTTACAATGTTACAGGTCATTTTCTCTACTTTCTTAAATGTGTTTTTCAAATTGGTTTCAAGTCGATCTAGCTGCCTCTAGCAGAAGATATTCAAAGCCCAACTGCCCTAAATATGACAGATAGCTAGCAGCTGTTGTTGAAAAACTGACACCCTGTTGGAAATGCCCCAACAGTGAAACTGTGCTTCACAAAAGTCACACTTTGAAATTACCTTTTGTGATAGGCTCTCACATAAAGTCTGTCCTGATGGCAACACCGAGAATGTACATCCTACCATCTTCAGTTTATGAGTTATAAATCTTTCCAAGAAAGCAAAGTAAACCAAGAGACATTGTAGACATTTATCAATTCAGTGTCAACATTTTCTACACTGATTTCACAGATATTTTCATTTCCTACACCATATATCACAACACAGACTCTATCCCCGTTACCAGTAACTATGTACATTTGGACTTACTTTACGGTTTTGGCCTGATGAATGTATTGGTTCCATGTGGGTAGATAATATAACAATATATAGTGTTAAATGGGTCTCTGGGGAGGAAATGGAATTTATAATCTAATCCATGTGAATATTTTCCAGCTCATCTTGGTGCTCTTTTAATCCAAGCTTTTTCTTAAATACTATATTTGCAATTTAGGCATTGCCACATGCTGCCACTGCCGTTACAGAGATACGTTAGATTGATAGAATGATGCTGCATTCTTTGTGAGTGGAGAAAATAATGACTTCCTCTGTTCTCTCTAATCATGTTTTTATGGTTTGTTTTCCAAAATACTGCATACTTGACCTTAAAAGGGGAAAAAGACTGCACATTTCATTTAACGAGTAATAAAAAGTTGGGTTCTCATTTTGCATTTAAACCTATGGGGAATACATTTGACTATAAGATACTTTCATTTTGATCTCCTGGTCTCAGACAACTCTAGCTGACTCTGGGAGCTCAAGGACTATACGTCTCATTAATTGAAAATAGATGCAGTGCACTTTGACTTACTCTACTTTCTGTGTTTCCAAGTTGAAAACTACTTTTCAGTCTTCCATGAGATTTTAAGAAACCACTACTTCAAAAGGAATAAACAAAGCAAAATTCATACTTGATTTTTTCCCCTTCATCACTGTGTTACCTTTTAATGGCTCTAGCATTACAAATTTTAGAATACAAGTTGAGAATGATATTGTCTGTTGCACCTTGTTTAAACGCTGGAGCACGTCTAAATGCGCTTTTGTAAGAGAAGCACTCAGACATTATTTGAACAATTTTCTGTTTTAAAGTTTACACTGATAATAACTGGTCCTCTTTAAACCATCAGCTCTCTTGTACAGGTGATGTGTGTATCCAATAGCATTCAGATAAATGGGAAGACCCCAAATAAAACACTAAGAATACTTAAAATAAAACTGCTTCAAACATAATAAAAATCATAATGCATCCACTCATTAGGAAATGAAATTATATTATAGATAAGATGAAATATTAATCTGACACTTCCCCTTTAGATGCTAAAAATGTGAACCCACTCGCCCACTTTGGGCTACATAAACCTTACTCCTAAGTTATGAGGTTGAGGGATGGAATAAGTTTTATTTTAAGAAATAACAGATTCACAAAATTTTCCTCCGGCCAATTTGGAGCCAGACTTTTGGGAGCCAGACTTTTAATAAAAATACTGCATTTATGCAAGGCAGTGTCTAAGCATTTCAGTTAACTTAGAACTGCAAAATTTACTTAGAATTCCAATAACCCATAGATTTTAGAAGTTTTACCTTAGTTACTAGAGATTGTATAATATTCATCCTCAAGAAGTATTTGGAGGGCCAGCCGAGTGGCACATTGGTTAAGAGCTGGCTTGGGATGCCAGCGCCCTGGTTGGGATCCCACATATGAGGGCCAGTGACATTGCCCTCTACAGCTAACAACAGCTTCACCTGGAGCTGGGCTGTGCGAGCCCCGGCGATGGTGCAGGCTGCAGCCCCTGCTGTAGTGGGCTGCCATAGGCTACAGTGAGTGACCGGCAGCCAGCGTGAGCTGCCAATAGCCGTGGTGAGCGACCCACCAGAGGCCAGCGACTGATCTGCCTCATCCAGGAAGAGCGCAATGAGGATACCAACATGGGCCAGTGAAGCGAAGTCCTTTGCAACTAGACTGGAGAAACAAAAGACAGCAACTTGTCTGTTCCCCTTCTCCAATTCCCCAGCACTGTTCCCCTCCCCCAATTCCCCAATAACATCTTTAAAAAAAAAAAAAAAAAAAAGTATTTGGAAATTTCAAGTAATATATTTTAGAAAATATATTTCAGGGAATCGGAATGCTCTATTTTATCCTGACTAGCAACAAATGATTTCACTTACATAAATCTATTTGTTAATCTATTTGTTTTCTTCTTGGACTGATTGTAGAAGGATGCTCTGAGGTTCTGTTATGCTTGTTATGCTTCTCTTAGCTTCAGTAGAGCATTGAATCCATGTTCTCTAGCCTCTTTTCATAATGAATTATTAGTTTTAATGAAGCATAAAATATTCATAATCCATCTAATTTATTTAGTAATCATTCAAGAATTGCATGTTTCTATTGCTTTCTAACACAGTGTAGAAAACATGTTTCATTTATCATTAGGATTTACTTGATAAATGTCAACTTATTTTTAAAATATCTAAGTGGATCAGCCTTACAACATAGTCTGAATTTAGTGACTAAATTGTCACTCAGTCTATACATAATCCAGGCAATGTACTGCCACTTTCTTTTTTCTTTTTTGTTTTTTAATATTATTTATTTATGTTATTTTTTTATGATTTAAAAAAATTTTCAATTCCAGTGGACATACAATATTATATTAGTTTGAAGTGCACAACTCAGTGATTAGACATTTATGTAACTTACAAAGTGATCCCTTGATAAATCTAGCACCCATATGACACCAAACATAGTTATTACAATATTATTGACTATATTCCCTATGCTGTACTTTACATCCCTATGACTATTTTGTAACTACTAATTTGTACTTCTTAATTCCTTTCCTTTTTTACCCACCCCTCCAACCTCCCTCGCAGCTGGCAGCAATCAAAATGTTCTCTGTATTTATGAGTGTGTTCCTGTTTTGTTCATTTGTTTGTTTTGTTCTTTGATTCCACATATACAAGATTTGAAAATTATGTTCTCAAACTTGTTGCAATGATGTTGCTAGCTTTTTTTGATACCAGAGCGATTACTCATTATGAATTTGTACCAACTGGACAAACAGTTAACCAAGTTTACTATTTGGCAGTGCTGAAAAGGCTGCGTGAAAAAGTTAGACGACCTGAACTTTTTGCCAACAATTCATGGCTCTTGCATCACAAAAATGCACCAACTCACACAGCACTGTTTGTGAGGGAGTTTTTAGCCAGTAAACAAATAACTGTATTGGAACACCCTCACTACTCACCTGATCTGGCCCCCAATAACTTCTTTCTTTATGCAAAGATAAAGGAAATATTGAAAAGAAGACATTTTGATGACATTCAGAACATCAAGGAGTAATACGATGACAGCTCTGATGGCCATTCCAGAAAAAGAGTTCCAAAATTGCTTTGAAGGGTGGACTACGCACTGGCCTGGGTGCATAGCTTCCCAAGCGGAGTACTTCAAAAGAGACCATAGTGATATTCAGCAATGAGGTATGTAGTACTTTTTTCTAGAATGAGATCCCAAACTTAATTGTCTGACCTCGTAAGTGAAATCATATGACATTTGTCTTTCCCTGTCTGACATACTTCCCCAGTACAATACCCTCCAGGTCCGTCTATATTGTTTCAGATGGCAAGATTTCATTCATTGTTATCACTGAATAATATTCCATTGCATATATGTACTACCTCTTCCTTATCTATTCATCCACTGATGGACACCCAGATTGCCTCCATGTCGTGGCTATTGTAAATAATGCTGCAATGAACATATGGATGTACATGTCTCTTCAAAGTAGTGTTTTGGGTTTCTTTGGATAAATATTCAGAAACGAGATTACTGGGTCCTTCTTTGTCTCTTATTATTTGCCTTTGTTTTAAAGCCTACTTTGTCTGGTATAAGTATTGTTACCCCAGCTTTTTTGTTTGTTCGCTTCCATTTTCATGAAATATCTTTTTGCCATCCCTTTACTTTCAGTGTTTGTGTGCCTTTTGATTTGGTGTGAGTCTGTTGTAGGCAGCATATGTAAGGTCTTGTTTTCTTATCCATTCAGCTACCTTATGTCTTTTGATTGGAGCATTTAATTCATTCACATTGAATGTAATTGGGGATAAATATGTAGTTATTGCCATTTATTATTCATATTTTGGAACTTTTTTCTTCTTTTTAAAGAAGACCCTTTAATATTTTTTGTAATAATGGCTTGGTGTTGATGAATTCCTTTAGCTTTTTCTTGTTTGGGGAGCTTTTTATCTCTTCTTCAATTTTAAATGACAGCTTTGCTGGATAGAGTAATTTTGGTTGTAGGCCCTTGCTTTTCATCACCTTGACTGTTTTGTGCCAATCCCTTCTGACTGCAGTTTCTGTTGAAAAATCAGCTGACAGTCTTATAGAGGGGTCCCTTATGGGTAACTAACTGCTTTTTCTCTTGCTGCTTTTGAGATTCTCTCTTTCTTTAACCTTTGCATTTTAATTATAATGTGTCTTGGTGTGGGCCTCTTTGGGTTTATCTTGTTTGGGACTCTCTGTGCTTCCTGGACTTGTATATCTATTTCCTTCAACAGGTTAAGGAAGTTTTCTGTCATTATTTCTTCAAATAGTTTTTCAATTCCTTGCTCTCTGTCTTCTTCTGATACCCTTATCATGCTAATGTTGGTATGCTTGATGTTGTTCGGTAGGCACCTTAAACTATCCTCATTTTTGGGGTTCTTTTTTCTTTTTGCTATTCTGATTGGGTGTTTTCTACTACTACCTTATCTTCTAAATCACTTATTCGATCCTCTTCTTCATCTAATCTACTGTTGATTCCTGTAATGAATTTTTCATTTCAGTTATTGTATTCTTTATTTTTTTACTGTTTTTTATGTTCTTTTTTATGTTTTCTGTCTCCATTTATATGTTTTATATCTCTTTGCTGAAGTTGTCACTGAGATCATTGAGAATCCTTATAATCAGTGTTTTGAACTCTACATCTGGTAGGTTACTTGTCTCCATTTTGTTTAGTTCATTTTCTGGAGCATTGTTCTGTTCTTCCATTTGGAACATGTTTCTTTGTCACCCTATTTTGGCTGCCTCCCTGTATTTATTTATATGTATTAGGTAGGGCTGCTATGTCTCCTGGTCTTAGTAGAATGGCCTTATGCATCAAGTGTCTTGTGGGAGCCAGTGGCACACTCTTCCTGGTCACCTGTGCTGGGTGCTTTAGGTGTATCCCTTGTGTGTGTTGTGTGTGCCCACCTATTGTAGTTGAGCCTTGGTTGCTGTTTGCACATCAATGGGAGGGATTGACCTTCAGGCTGATTGATTGTGAGAACTGCCTGTGACTACAGTGGAGGAGCTGTTGTGCAGGGGCTGACCCTACAGAGCAGGGTTTGCTTTGGTGGGGGCTCTGGTATCTGCAAGTCTGACCTTTTGGCCTGTCATCTTTGGACGTGGCCTGGTGGTGCTCTGCAGTCTGAAGGCAGCCCCTGGGACCTCCTTGAAGGCACCCTTTCACAGGCCAAGTTCAGGCTTTGCCTGTGCCCTGCTTGGGGCCACCTGGCATGAGCCACAAAGTGATCCACAGATATCTTCCACCTGCATTGAGTTTGGAAGTCAGTTACATAGGGTAAGCTATGAACTGAGGCTGGTTGCCACTAATGGTGGTTTGGGGGCTGCTTAGCTAGAGGTATTGGGGTACGCCAAGGCCAGATGCTGCTTATTTGGAGTTTGTGAACCTTTGAGAGATTTTATAACAGTTTTTGCATGAGCCAAGACAGGCCATTTGTACGCAAAAGCCACCGGATGCAGCTTGTGTGGGCCCACAAGTTGGGTGGGACAAGGTCTCAGGGAATCACCAGGGTGGCATCATTGTGTTAGCCAGGTTGATGGAGAATCATATATGTCAGCTGCCTAAGTCTGCACTTTGGGAGTGGGGAGGGCTCAACAAAGAAACAGTGGTTCCCACCAGTTCTTCCATCTGGGAGAAAGCTGCCCCTCCATCCCTTGTCCTGAAGCCAGACAATTCCCTCTATCTGCTGCCTCAGATAGCTGGACTCCAGTGCTGGAGCCCAGAGAGAGTAAGTCCATCAGCGAATAAGTCCATGTGTGAGCCCTTTAAGAAAAATGCATGGGACTCTAGCCACTCTCTGCCTCACTCAGCCACAATCTCTGCTGGTTTTCACAGCCAGAAGTTATGGGGACTTCTCTTCCCAGCACTGGAACCCTGAGCTGGGCAGCCTGGTATGGGACTGGGACCCTGAGCTGGGCAGCCTGGTATGGGACTGGGACCCTGAGCTGGGCAGCCTGGTATGGGACTGGGACCCCCTTGCACCTCAGCAGGTACCTCTGCAGCCAAGATACTCCTCTTGATTTTTAACTGCTACATGTGGGTTTGAGTATAAGCCTTTTCAGCATCTCCACTTCTACCAGTCTCTACGTGCTTTCCTCTGTATGTCCTTCATTATAGGACTTCTGTTCAGCCGGACTTCAGGTGATTCTCAGATTTGTTATTTTAAGTCTTCATAACTGACACTCATGATCACAGAAGTGCACTCCGTAAAGGAGGGCAAATGGCAAAACCTCTTTGGAGGCTTGTGGGTATATAAAAGTGGCAGCAGTGAGGGGTGATATTTCCTGAATGTCCTCTATGCACCAAGCACACTAAATAATTACAAAGGTCTCATTTTGTAACATGAAATTGTATTTTTGGAAAGCATATCACACCTCAACAAGTGTAGTTAAAATTCCCAATTTTAGTTTCTCAGCTCTAACAGCTGGTTTCCCTATAGTTGCTTGTAGTAAAATGACAGAATAGGAAGCCATGGGGACTTTCTTATAGATCAATGGAAGGATGTAGTTATAGGATCTTTGAGCTGTTAGGGATTTTAGAGCTCATCTAGTCCAATCCTTTAATTGTATGGAGGAGGAAACTGAGCCTCAAGGAGGTTAAGCAACTTGCTCATGGTTCCACAGTCATTTAGTTGTGAGCTCATGATACTTCTGGACCATTTCCATGAATTCCAAATGTTATTTCTGTTGTGTGCAGATGGGCTTTCTTAGGGCTGGTATCTATGGATTAGGTGGATTCTCTCATTTGGATTTGTTTTATTTTTAGACATCCACCTTTGTTTTCAGTGCCATCTTGTTCCATTTCCTCTGTTCACATCTGGATCTTTGCAAGTATCTTGCTGTAGCTATGTTGGGCTTAGGGATTCTGGGAATTAAATCAGAAGTTTGACATTATGAGGTGCAAGTGAAAGTAAATTAGGTCTTATTGAAATGTCCACTAGAAAGCTCAGCCACAAAATTGATGGGAAGACTAAGCCTGAACAGAAAAGTCTTCCCATGTGTTTCATAATACATTCTTTTGTGCTTGCATTACCTGTTAAATTTTTATAAGCATTTTTATTCAAGCCAGAGCTAGAAGAATGAAAAGTTTGTGGAAGGATCAAAGCATTTATTCCTCAATTTCCTTGAGCTGTAGTATGAATCTCTTGACACTGGTGAATCTGTTCATAGAAACATGTGTTTGTCAGAGAAAAAGAAATCACCCAGTATACAGTCAGTGAAACACCCATTCTTTGTGTGTGTGTGTGTGTGTGTGTGTGTGTGTGTGCATGATAAATTACTATTTCTACAGACTCATTTTCTTTGGGCTGGCTATGTGATATTACTCAACAAGCTACCTTGAATTCATTGTGAAAATTTCTCCTGGGCTCTTTAACAACTATACTTTGTAATTTTTACTTCAATAACTATAAATATTGAAGATATCTTAAGATAGTTTCTTAAGATATTTGTTATAATATATGAGAAACTTCCTAGCTTACAGCTTCCATTTTCATGAAGTTCTTTTCTCCGGGATAACTGTACTTGTAGGTGTGTTTGTGCTGTTACAAGGTTATGTGTTTCCACCTTTATATTATATAATAGGAGGATTGCCCTCTAAAGTGTGTATGGGTATACTTAGAGCTAGTTTTGGTTGACACAAATTAATTAGAATTGTAAATTATTACATAACTTCCATTTTTCATTGGAAGCTGTAGTTAAAATCCTGTCACTGGCTAATTACCAGGCTCAATTCTGCCTTGTCAGTGAGGCTAGTCCATAAAGGATTTGATGCTTTCATTCCTGAAACAAATAAAAACAGCTTTGGAACTGTCAAGAAATAACAGCAGCTCTCGATGGCTAATCATTACCAGCTTTTGTTGTAATTGTTGCATGAATTCTGCTTCTATCAGGGAAAAATATGCTTAAGTGCCAGTAAAAGTTTTTACGCTGCTATGAAATTTTGCAATTTATGGCTTTGTGCAGATCTGCCTGTGTTACTAGGCAACACCGTGTGTGTTGTTCACTCAAATTTTTCCTTAACCCCCAGCATTGCTACAAACTCTTGCTAAAAAAAAACTGCCACTGGAGCCAGCCGAGTGGCGTAGTGGTTAAGCGCTGGCTTGGGAGGCCAGCAGCCCTGGTTCAGGTCCCACATATGAGGGCCAGTGGTGACACTGCTCTCAAAAAAAAAAAAAAATGCCATTGCCACCAACAAAACCATAATAAACTTTTATAACATGGGGTTAAGTCTGATGACAAAAGTGAAATGGAAGTTGAGATACTGGAAAGAAGATAAATATTGTAAAATACACTGGATGGAAAACAATAGGAATATTTAGAGCTTCACTGCATTCACTTCAGGGAGAAAAAAAAAAGTGGTCCCAAGTGAATTTAATGATCATGTAGTTTCTCTGATTGACCATTAAGTGGGCCAGGTTTTTGGCACTTAAGCAATCATATTTCTGATGCTGGTTTTAATTAAGAAATACACTGCAGGATATTCAATGGCCAGGGAAGTGTGGTATTGTTGCCTGCTTGCTCTGTATCATATGCATTCAAGAGAAGATAAAAGCCTGAAAGAGATATAAAGGCTCTCTCTCTCCATCTTTAAATACACAGCCGGCCTGTGATTATACATTGCTGCACAGACCAAGTCTTAACATCTTTGTGAAGTCTGAGCATTGTCATTTAACAGGCAAGAAACTGCAACATGTTCCTTAAAGCAATACCAAATTAAATGGCAAGGTCAGAGTCATAGACACTTCAGAGAGGTTTGATGACTCAGAACAGTATTAGAGAAACCCCGGAATCAGAATGAGAGCAGCCGAAGCAACCTTGGTTTGTGGTTCGGAAGTGCTTTCTGGTTTGAATGTTTTTAGTGTTTTAGTTTCTTTTTTTATTGTTCTCAAGCAGCCTAAATGGTATTTCATTGTCACCATGTCAAAGTAACAAAAGTCAAGTGTTGAGCAGAAGCTCCCCTAGTCTTTCAGCACAACTCTCATATAGGAAGTGCTTCCTAGGTGACAGCATGTGACTTGTAGACCTAAGAAGTGGGAATTTTATTTCGAACTCAGCCTGAACTCTGACCTTCCTTACTGGATCCCCACCTTGAACTCTGAGAAGCAAGGCTAAAGCCGGGTGGGCTTCCACCCTGCCACAGGCCCTTTGCTTTGCAGGTTCAGCATCTTTGGAGCTGGGAGTTGTGACTCTGGAGGCAAGTAAAGTCCTCACTATGAAGAACTAACATGGACAAACTGCGACTGAGATGGGTTCTGCTTATTAGAGCAGCTTCTGCGTGAATCTAGGCTTCTTCTTCCTAATTACCTGCCTCCCCTTCTCTTTCCCAGATCCCCTGGAGTGTGACTTGTCATTTCCTCTAATTGCTTTTTCCTATTATCAGAGTTGACGTACGGTGTGATTTTAAGAGTCCTCTAAACATCTTCTGCTCCAAAGTTCTCTGCCCTCTGTCTGCTATTTAGGAGTTGAAATTCCACTTGTGGAGTTCCTTCCTCGAGAAGCATTGTCCTGTATGAAAGCAGAAAGCCTCCAGGAGGGCTCAGTCCATCTCCCAGGGCCTTGACGTCATTGTCTATAAAGTGAGGAGGTTGCAGAAAATCATATCCAAGGATATTTCTTCCTTAAAGTTGGTAACACATGAAACTTTATTAGAACCTCCTGAAGGAACTAAAACCCACCTGGATAGGGGAAAGGAGGATAAAAATTTATACAAGCATGGACTTTGGGAAGTAAGAGATTAGCCAAGAAGGTTATGAAAAGCACATACAGTTCAAGGGAACAAAAATTAATCTTTAACTTCAGTAAAATTAATCACCTGCCACCAGTAGTTTTTTAAATGTGAAGTTACATTAACAACATCAATATTTTTTATGCTTTCCTGTGGCAAATTGAGAAAATGATTACTTAGAATGCGTACTTCTGAGTATTACTTACATCACTATTTGTATTTTAAAATAAAAGTGATATTGTTTTCAAAATTTTTCAATGACTGTAGAATATGAGAAATTCTTAAAAACTAAGCCCAGTGATGTGTTAAATGGATGTTAGGGGAAAAAAACGTTGAGAAAGTGGTTCCACCAAAAATCCACTGGATGAATCCCAAGTGTGTGTCTTTGCAAGTGGATGTCTGCATAGATCATGGGGCCCTTCCATACACAGAGCAGTGTGTAGTCCTCGGCAAGTAGGAACAGCAGGAAGTGACATATCAGATTTACAGAAAAACATGAGGATTGATGGAGCATGAATCCTGAATAAATAAAATTATGAGACCCTCCATTCCTTGAGAAGTTTTTCTGCTTTCTGCCATTAGGGCTGGTACTGTTAAAGAGCCACTTGACTCTCAGGAACAAGGTGAACGAGTCTGTTTCTTAGCAGTGTGTGCACTGGAGTTTCTCTGAGGAAGTACCCCAGCAATCTGCTAAGAGGAGAAGATGATTCTCTGCCTCAGGTATGGTTGATATACAGCAGTGGGGAAGCTAATGAGATGAATGGGCAAGCTGTTGTATGTGAGAAAATAAGAGAAACTGGGTTTGCTTTCCCAAGGGACGTGGTGATAAAAGAGGAAAGGATGCAGAAAAGGAAGTGGATTATGTGTGAGATGGAGTGAAAGTGGGACTGCATGGAGTCTAGGGAGAAAGGTCCAGAGGGGTGGAGTACTTCTTGAATCAAGGATATCCCTTAATGCCTATGAATGTGTGTGTGCAGGCATGCATGTGTGTGTGTGTGTGTGTGTGTGTAGTTGTGGCTGGAGCTGTTTCGTGCCTGTGTCACATGGAACAAGGGTATCCTACAGCCTGTATGGAATAGTGAGATGATCTCTAAACTGAACTGGGAGAAGCAGATGGTGAGAATGAGATTGTGGAAATGTAAATTTCTCAGACTTAGGCAGAAAATTCTGGGCATCTTGGATTTTCTCAGGGAGTCTGAGTTGTCCTGTTTAGTTTCAATGGACCAAGAGGTCCTCACTGACATCACAAATATGTTGCTACTCCTGTCATGTACACCATTGGATGACTCTTATGCCATAATACTCGATACCCTTCCATCACCATGTTTATTGAATTGGTGGCGTACTCCTGGTTTTTATAGAAGAATATACTACACCAATCATGTAAGAATCAGGCCTGAATGAAAAATGTTGCTTAAAAATGATCCATTATGTGACTCTGCATTTCCACCCATAATCCTCTGTGAAAAGTTCCTTTAGAAATTGAGTGTTAAGAAGACTCCGATCTATTGGGAGCCTGGTCTGCTGTTGCTTTGATAAAAAGAACTGGAGATGTGATGTTTGTCTCTTCATCCCAGCTGCAAGAAGATTGTGACCCAATATTTTTCTTAGTCTCAACTCTTATTTTCCTTCTTCCTTTCTATGGATCTTAATTGTTTTTTTAAAATTTCTATTATACTACCCTGTTTAATGTGCTCTTCACTGGAAGTTGCTCAAATCTTCTATGGCAATATTTAGAGTAAAAATAAAATACACCTTTGATTTTGTTCAAAAAATTTTCATTAGCATCACATCAAATGCTGGAAATACTATAGAGCATCCTAGTGGTGCTGCCAGCTGCACCACCATACCCGCATGTTTCATTTCAGCACTTAGTGTCTTCTCTGAGGATTAGCTGCTCAGTGGGACCCACACCTTCATCTTGTCTCCCATGGAAGAAGGGGTGCAGTCATTTAGCTTTGCGTCATGCTACCAGCTGCTTTTGTTCCTAATAACCATGAGTGAATTTAAATATACAACTTCTTGCATTAGCTTAATAGATTTACCTACTTGGTTCCGTAAATGCCACTGTTCTTTTTCATAGAATTTTTCCTGGAAATAGATTATTTGGATAAAGTTCACATGCAGTGAAATCTGAGAAGGTGAGTGGGAGCAGAGAAAAGACAGGGATGAGGAGGCACTTTATGGGTCATAAAAATCAAGAGACCAGCACTTCCTTGAACTACCACCATACATACTGCTAATTCACACTGCTTCCTTCCCTCCTTCTCGACCCCAGGGATTCTAAACCTTGGAAATAAAAAAATTTCCTTGTTTAGTGGGACTGTCCTATGCATTGTACTATGTTTAGCAGCATCCCTCCCCCCTTCCACTGGATACCAGTAGTACTCTCCTCCCCCAGGTTGTGACAACTGAAAATATCTCCAGACTTTGCCAAATACCCCCCCGGGGTAGGGAGTGGGGTGGGAGTAGGGGTGAGGGGAATTGTCCCAGTTGAGAATCACTGATATACCTCTATGCCCAATTTTCCAATCATGATAGGCTTCATCACTACTTTCTGATTCATCTTGACTGCTGGAAGCATCACCGTGGTCATTCTCTCAGCCATGGCTGAATCACTTTGTTTTGTAATGTTTTCTGTGCAACCACTTCTTTCTACATGTTCTGCAGCAAGACACAAAAGGTGAAGTGGTGAGCATGTTTTGCCTATTCTGTCACAACTCTTTTCTTCTCAGTGTTTTGAATAGCATCCATTTTCTGGTGATTAGCAATGATGCTTCTAGAACTGTCCTCAGGACTCATGGCTCTGATCTTATTGCCGTTCTCCTCCTGGTCTCTGGGCAGAGTTGAAATAAATCACATTTTTATTTTCATTAATACAGGTATATTCTTCATTGAACTTTATTGCCAAATTTTAACTGTATACCTTCAAAGGAAACCTGTCTCAGAATATAAACTAGTTTCTCCACAATATTTTTTCAAAAGAATATCATTCCATTAGGTTGTATGAAGGTAAAATTTGACCTGAAAGATAATTTAGGAATATTCTTCCCCCTTTCATATAGTAAATGCTATCTAAATTCTTGGCTGTGGAAAGAACCAGAGTATTAAACTAATCACCATGACAGCAATTGTAGACTGTTTATTTGCTAGACCTAATACAAGCTTATCCAAAATCAAATTACAATAAATGTAAAATTCAGCACTATGCTGTGTGAGGTCATTAGTACTTTTTATTAAAGAGCCCAACTTTCAAGGACAAAGATTATTGAAATTCTAGCTTGAAATCTAGTAAGTATGAATTTAAGACAAAGTAAAATATTACTCATGTTGATTTTGAACAACTAGACAGACAATATTTTGGAAGTACCTACTTGATTCATATTTTGTGATGTTCTTTTTGTTACAGGGGCCAAGATAGTTTAGCACAGATTATGGGGTCAGAATGCTTGGGTTCAAATTTCAGCTCTAGCATTTGAGGGTCAAGTTACCTTGGACTGATCATATAAAATCTAGAAGTCTTTTTTTGTTTCATTGGATAACAATAGAACTGAATTGACAAGACTGGTCATTGTGAGGATTCAATATTACAGTCCATATAAGCAGAGAACTCTGTGACTGTTCTATAATAAGAATTTAATAAATAGTAGCTATAATGATTTTGGTGAAGATTGGATTTTAGTGGATAATTCTGATGGGAAATCCATCCTCAACTAGCATAAGAAAAAGGAGAAATGTGGAGGGTAGTGCTGGCTCCTGGCACAGAAAGTCAATTCTCAAACAGTGTCATAAGGACTTGGTCCCTCTCCATTTCTTGGTCCAGAGTTTTACTATGTTGGCTTCATATGTTGGCTTTATTCTTATGCTCCCTGTGGAAACTCCAGAAAATTCCAGCCTCTCCCTTTGGAGTAACTAAATGACTGCAACCGCTCTCCATATCCATTTAGATTCTATTGTATAATGAGAAAGAAAAAGGCTTGTTTCCTGGCGGTTACTGGCAAAAGCAGAAAATTCCCCTTAATTGGGTCCATTTAGGCTATGTGCCCATTCCATTGCAGTCCTTGGTATACGATGGACCAGTTTGCTTAGGTCTTCCCACATCCCCTGTTGGATGTATCGGCAATGAGGGTAAAACCCTATCCAGTCTCTGCATTAAATGTGGGGAGGGGTAGGCACCCAAATGGAGGGAGATGGAACAGGTAGGGGACTCAAGGAACAATTATAATGGTGATATCATCAGTGAAAGGGTTTTTTCCTGCCCTTTTCTATCCACTTGCTATGTGAATGAATGAGAATGGCAGTTACTTATTTCTAAGGGCATCAGATTATTTGCTTAGAGAGACTTCTTTCTTTTGTGTGTGTGTGTGTGTGTGTGTGTTGTTGTTGCTGTTGTTGTTGTTATTGCATGTCTCCAATGATTAAACTTGAGGTGCAGCTTTAGAGAATGGCCCTCATACCCTCTGACTAATATACTTTGCTCTGTGTCCATTCAGTACTACTTAGAAACTTGTCTAACAGCAATAGCTAGGAGAATGCCACCAGAATATGAAAATGGATCCATACCTGGGAATTCTTCCACCACTCAGTGCTGGCTAATTCACAGCACATCTGCTCAGGAGTCTACATATAGGATGCTCTTTTTTCTGTGATGAACTCTGAGGGCTTCTGCCTGTTGGTTAACTCTACCCAGCCTGCTATCTAGCTGCCATTTTGGAGAATTGAAGTTTATTTTGTGAAAATTATCATGAAGCAACCGTATATGCCAATGTGGCATAGGGGAACTTCTTCAGGCTTAGAAAAGAAGTTCTGTAAGCTATATTCCAACTCATTGGGAAGTCCAGCAAGTATTTCTAGTGCTCATTTTGCTTTTTGAAAGAAGATTTTAAAGACATGGGAAGAATCAAGAAATGAGCCCAAAGGCATATATGGTTCATCATCATTTTGAATGTGAAGCAGTTATCATAGCATTAAACTGTATTTTAATAGTTACAAATTAACATCATTTATTCATCAAATTTACTTTTCTTGTGCACATACATATTTTCCTATCATACTGCTTAAAGCACGAATCTTGGTATTTAAACTCTTAGAAGACATATGATTCTAAATCACTCATATATAGAAGCTTTACAATGCAAAGTATTTACAGTGATTTAGAATTAAATTCTAAATCACTGTAAATACTTTACAATGCAAAGTACAGTGATTTAGAATTAAATATTAAGCTAAATTCCCTCATTTTAAATTATTGTCTTTTGAAAAAAAAAAGACAATGCTCTAATTCTGGCTCTTTCTGATTGTGAAAATTCATTATTTAGACCTAGGTTACCTCATTTCTCAAGTAAAGGGTGACTTTGTTGAACAAAGGCCTTTTCCACGGGATTTGAGCAGGGTAGGATGCTGTGATGTCAGGCTCTGTGAGAACTAGAGAACATCCAGGTCACAGAAAGGGGGAAGGTTCCAGTCAGTGGCAGACCATGTACTTGAGCTCTCAGGTGGTGCAAAGCACTCATTTCCTTTCTTTACTTATTATTTCATGGTCCAAATCAGATTTGTTACAATTTCTTGGGCAAGAGAAGAGTGTTTTACCAGTGTGACAGCTCAGCAGATCTCAGTTTACAATAATTTACAGTAGTAGGTTCTGTAGTAGTCTTAGTCCCATCCACCTATAGGTCCTTCTGTGTCAGCATACCTCTTCTCCTTTAACTCACATGCTCCTGGATATCCTGGTCTTCACCCTCTCATAATAAGACACATGGAAGAGGGTAGTCCGTATGACTTCTTTTTCAGATAAGGACTAAGATAGTTTGGGATCTAGACTGCGATCATTCCTGCTTTGTGGCCAACAGGTGATGTGCTAACCATTTCAGAAGGGAAATTCTTATTGGTCAAGGGGAAGGAATACATGCAGATCTCAGCTATAGGTCATTATATTCTGTTTCTTCATTAGAGACATGGAGGCTAGTTTCAAATGTGAGGTGGGCAGGGTTACAGGTGGGCATCTGACAGAAGTGGAATGAAGGACTCAAACCAACTCCAGGGGCCGGCCGAGTGGCGTATTGGTTAAGAGCTTGTCTGGGGATGCCAGCAGCACCCCCGTCGGATCCAACATATGAGGGCCAGTGACACTGCCCTCTACAGCTAACAACAGCTCCACCTGGAGCTGGGCTGTGCGAGCCCCAGCGACGGTGTGGGCTGCAGCCCCTGCTGCAGTGGGCTGCCATAGGCTTCAGTGAGTGGCCGGCAGCCAGTGTGAGCGGCTGGCAGCCAGCGTGAGCTGTCAATAGCCGCGGTGAGCGACATCCAGAGGCCAGCGACCCATCTGCCTCATCCAGGAAGAGCGCAATGACGATACCAACATGGGCCAGTGAAGCAACATCCTCCACAACTAGACTGAAGAACAAAAAGACAGCAACTTGTCTGTTCCCCTTGCCCGATTCCCCAATGCTGTTCCCCTCCCCGAATTCCCCAATAAAATCTTAAAAAAAAACACACCAACTCTAGTGCTTTCTTGCCTTTGTGTTAACTTCATTCTCACTAGTACCCGTTTGAAAAATCCTTAGGAAAAAGAAAAAAAAAAAAAGGTCCATTTCAAGCCTGGACCAATTAAGTGTGGCCTGGGGATAGGGTTAGGTAAGAAAATGGTGGGCCTGTCCTTGGGTGAGGTGGTAGATTCCCATAAGGGACACTGCACACAAAGGTCCACTACAAAAATATATGTGATTCAATGAAAATTTTAAATTTGGAAAATCTGACCCTGATCATTAGCTCCGATATTCTACCTCTTCCATTCCCTTATTCTCTTTATATTCATTTTTGATTCTTATCAAAGTCTCCAGTATGGTTTTACAGAGGACCTTTTCTCTGCCAACATGCACCTAAAATATATAAGATACATTTGAGTCTTGCCCCATATCATTTTATTTTTGTAGTTTGCTTCCCTCCCTGACTAATATTTAGGTCCCCTCTTTTTCTGGTTGGTCTGTATCAGTGGCTCCAACTTGGCCCTGGGTCCCTAAACATCTGTATTAAGCTCTCTTATGAGGTTTGCACCCTGGCCATTGAGGCAGTGCGTGACCACAGTCTATCTGTATATCATCTCTTTCTGATTTACTTTCTTCTCTACCCAGGGTTCTCACACTTCATACCAGCATCCAAAGTTCCCTGGGACTTGTTTTCTTCACTCACCATTTTTGTGATCTGTCTGAGCCTATTTTCTTCTCTTTGGTTCCTTAGGTTGGCATGTATTGTTGGAAAAAGAAGTGCCCCAGTATACAGAGAATGTAAAAAATGCCCCAGGATACCTGAAACTGAGAATCTGTGATATCAAACCTCTGTGAGCCTTTCCATGGCTTAGCAATCAAGCTACTTCTCACTTGATTCCTTCCTAGTGCCCACAGCAGCTGACTGAAACGTCTGGCATATATTCTAAGCTATATGTTACACAACTCTAATCCCCCAGCACAGAGTAGGTAAATAATACAAAATGTATGGAATCCATTAATCAATGAATCACTGACTGAGAAAGACAAATCTTTCATGGGGAAAATAGAATTGGAATGTAAGTTGGAAAATACATATTGCCCTTGAGCTCCGTTGGGCACCTAGATCTTTACAGTAAATATTCCTTTCTGCATAAATTTTTAAAATATTCCAAAAAATAAGGAGTCCACCTAACCTCTAAATATTTTCATGAGGAACAAATTATGGCATCCCATCATATAATTTTGGTAAGTAGAGTACCGACTTCAATATTAAGTTGGTCTCACTGAAAAAACATTAATCATTGTTAACAACTAACTTCATAGTTTAATGATGTAGCAATCTACTGTGCTATGACATTAAGTGAAAAGTCTGTATACAAAGTGACTATATACATTGTGACTCCAATATCATGATTTATATATGTACATGTATATAATGAATACAAAAAAAGTAGAAGAAAATGCACCTAAGTGTTAAGAATGGTAATTTTTGAGTGAAAGATATAAACATGACTTATTTTTTATGCTTTCCTATATCTTCTAAATTTCTTACAATGAACATCTATATAATTAGAAAAATCCTGTTATTAAAATGTGTAATCATAATTTCTTATTTTAGTGTTATAAGGAATGAGTTTTTTTCTTTGTTATGTGAAGAACTTTGAAAAATTCAAAATGATGTATTTATTCTATGTGGTGCACTGAAATAAAATGTATTATCATTTCAATTCCAGGATATAAAATCTATAACCAACAGTATTAAACCATCAGTTGTATCAAAATTTAAATGGAAATATGTTTGTACTTATTCACAATTGTTTTAAAAATAAATCAGTACCTATTTTTTTAACAAAAAGTGTGTTTACTAAAATAGGTGTATAATAGGTTTTAGTATCTTATAAAACTTAGTAGTCATTTCTTAATATGTATCTTTGTATGTGTGTGTATATTCATTTTTTTATTAGTTTCAGGTGTACAAAACAATTTAATAGTTAGACATTTACACCCCTCAAAAGTGATAACCCTCCTCCCCTAATCTACTACCCCTCTAACATTGTATATAGCTGTTACAATTCCATTGACTTTATTTTCTATGTTGTACTCCATATCCTGTGAATATATATATATATATATATATATATATATATATATACACAATCAACTATAAAATTATAGTTGACACAATGGAGTATTACCCAGCCATAGAAAAGAAGAACATCTTACCATTTGCAACAATATTGATGGACCTACAGAACATTATGCTAAGTGAAATAAGTCAGATGAAGAAAAAGACAAATACCATATGATCCCACTTATATGTGGAATCTGAAGAACTGAATAAATGAGCAAACTAAACAGAAATGGTCTCAGAGATACAGAGGAAAAACTGATGCTTGCTAGATGGGAGGCAAGTGGGGATGAGGAAGAAGATGATGGGATTAGAAAACACAAATTGGTATTCACAATATTGCCACGGGGATATGAAAGACAGTTTGGAGAATATAATTAATAATGTAAAGATTTTGTAGGGGGTCAGATGGGCACTTGTCTTGTTAGGGAGACCACTTCATGTATGGTGTAGATGCCTCACCACTGCACTGTACACCTGAAGCTGAAGCTGAATAATCAGTGTTTTAAGTAATGAAGATTAAATACATTACAATAAAATTATTTTACTTTAATGTAAATATAACTTTACCAGATTTTAATCAAGTAACAACAGTTTAGAGATACAGACATACATATACATGTATAGATAGAATATATACTTTTTATAACAGTAAGGCATACTTTATGACATATAATAATCTTTTTACCACAAATATATATACTTCTCACATGTGAAATGAAACTAATATGACTAGGAAGACACCACTACCTGGGACCAGAGTAACACCTTTACAAGTAGTTAAACTTTAATACTCGGCTTTAGAAACATCGTTATACAAATAAGCCATTTAGCTGGCATGTTTTGGCAGTGTGAACCAATAAGACACTGGTTGAGCTGCACAAGTTCCTGACGCTTGACAGCCACTGCTTAGCAAGTCTTTGTACAAAATATGGAGTAGTAGGTACAAGTGAACTACAGTTGCTGATAGCTAAATAAGCACAAAAGCTGGACGGCCCTTTGGACACTGGGGGAAAACATCTTGAGCTATGATCTTGTCTTGCTCCTCTAAAGGTTTAACATATTCTAAATACCTTTACATGAAAATCAAAAATAACAGACCAAGAGGACTGGGGAGATGGTATTTCTGCCTGTAAAATTTTCCAAATCAACACACTCGACGAATTTCTGACATTGTTCTTTCAGCAACCATCATCTATGTAATGCAAAATGTGGCAAAATGTTGCTTTGCTTTGTTTTGTTGCAAAGGAAAAGAAAAGCTTTTGTTCAGAGAGTTAGCAGTCAATGCAGTCACACAGTCCACTCCCTTGTTAAATTTCTGAAAAATAGCTGATGCTTATTTGGTAGTGAAATGCTATAAATGAATGTTTGCCTTGCCCCTTTTTTGACAAGATCGCTTTACAGACGGACTTCAGGTGTTCTACTCAACCTCAACACACAGGGCAGGCTTCTTGGTGGACGAGCTTCCATTATCAGAGGGGCGGTAGGAAAGCGTGCTCATTTTTGTTGATAGGCTCGAGTGGGATTTGGCCTTCGGGGGAATGTATTTCAGAAGCTGGAGAAAATACTTTTTAAATTTTTTCCCGAGGAAGCCATAGAAGAGAGGATTAAGGCAATTGTTAAAATAAGCTATGCAAATAGTGATAGGCATGGCAGTGTCAACAATATCTGTAATTTTACAGTCATGTATGATGCCCAGCTGAATCAGTACATCCAAGAAAGTGAATATTTGGTGGGGAACCCAGGAGAAGAAAAAGAAAAGCACAATTGCCACAATTATCTTGAAAATATCATCATTTCTTGGCTTGTTCTTCTGAATCTCATAAGCTTTCTTTAGGGTCTTCCAAATAAGAGTGTAACTTGTAAGAATGATCAGAAAAGGAAACAAGAAACCCAGTATATTCTTGGTTAGGCCCAGCCCAGCGGGGAGGGTTGAATTATGGAATTCGTAATGGAAAGCACAAACCGTACTGTTGGTGTTCTCAATGATAAATACGTTTCGATGGATGATAGTTGGTAAACTGGCCAAGCCAGCCATTAGCCAAATAACGATGCAGGTGACTTTGGCTACAAGCATTGTACGCCGGAGGCGGGACTTCATTGGGTGAACGATGGCCACATAGCGGTCAATGCTGAGACACGTGAGCAGAAACACACTGGCATAGAGGTTGAAATTGACGCTGGCTGAAGCGATCTTACAGAGGTAATTGCCAAAGGGCCAGTGGTATTCCATAGCGGTGTAGACAGCCCACAGTGGCAAAGTCAGTAAAAAGCATAAGTCAGCCAGGGCTAAATTCAAAAGAAAAATACTGGCCACGGTCTTCAGTTTCATGTAAAAGTAAATGACAATAACCACCAAGCTGTTTCCAAATATTCCCACCACAAAGATTATACTGTATAAAGTAGGGATCATGACAAATATGTAATTGTGCCTTCCAGCTTTGGGACAGTCATCTTGGATTCTTTTAATACCATCTTCAGCAGAAGAGTTGAAGATCATTTTGATCTCCTGGGATTAATTAGTCTCACACTAATGCCAAATGCACCTGAAGAAAAAGAAATTGGAAAGGTTAAAAAAAAAAAATGAACTTCCAGTTATAAACAAAGTTTTCTTTCTCAATCATAAATTCAGTAACTCAACTTTAGTCTTAGGGAAAAAAAATGAGGTCATATTTTCTGGAGGAAAACTGTGACCTGATAAAAGTCTCAATTACATATTTAAATTAATTTTTAGAACACATTGTTTTTCTAGGAAGCAATAATATCCTCCAGACAAAAAGAAGTGGGATCCTAACTGAATAAGCTTATCTAGGTCCTTTGCATTTTTTTAGAAGTAAATCTTGGCTTCCAAATTGATTTAAAAAAACAATCTAAATCGCAGAAAAACACTACTGAATTAAATTAATTATTCAGAAAGACTTGAAATTTTCCGAGGTAAGCAAGGCTAATTAATTTGTCTTTAACCTCAGAAGTGTGACACATCTGTATCTTATTTTTCAAACCATTTATCTCATCTCCCAATCTTAGGAAAATTATTAGCATCCTCCCTTAAGTGGTCAGAATAACTGTCTCTAGGTAACTGAAGAATTGGTTATTGTGGGAACTGACTTGACAGAGGATAAGGACTTGGGACTCTGGGGAATAGCATTCTTTCCATGGTTTTCCAGGCCGCTTGCTACAGGCAGTAACCATTTACTCTAACTTCCAACTCAGTCTAGCAAACGGGTCTGAATTTTCTAACTTTTGTGCCTGCCAGCTATTTCTGGAGTTAACTTTAAGGTTAACCATTTGTATAACAAGGATATCAAGTGAAGAGATTAGGTCAGAAGTATCAATAAAGCATGTGTTTTTTTTTTGTAGGGGCATGAGATAGCAACAGTTCTTTAGGATTTTGGGAAGAATCGGATGCTTAGGAATGAGCTCCATCAAGACTAATGCAAATATTTGCTCCAATATCTTACATGTTGTTAAGCTATTCAATAATGTGATTTAAAAACATCAACAGATTCTGCCCTAGACAAGGGTTCCTCAGAGAATCCTCAGGAACGAGACTAAAGATGCTGTGAGAGAAGCCTCCCAGGGTGTGACTTAGGCACACTCTGGGCAAGGTCAGCGCTGGGCACAGGTGAGGGCGGCCAGGCAGGTCAGTGGCACGTGCCGGGGAAGGGCCTACTGCTACTCTGGGAGCAGATCCCTAGCGAGCATGGCTGTATGTTCTCCTTATAGTAAAGCATCCTGGGCAGGTAGAGAATCAGGATACTAGCCTGCCCGGGACATCTGTTTGCATCTGGGAAGGCTGGATGAACACACGGGCCTATGGTAAGGTTCATCTGGGTGCAAAGCCTGCTGTGAAAGGGATGAGACTCAAGGAACCAGATTTTTTAAAGAGGTAACTAGGAATAAAGGAGTTCTTAAGTGGCTACTTTGCTTCCCCAACAGAGGCAGATATAGTCCCCACCTATGCTTTGGCTTCATGTCTTCATTAACATCTCCTGTTGCACTTAGTTTTGCATAATCTAAATCCCTTTCTTCTCCTCTCATTCATGAGGATATTAGCATCTACAAACAGGCAAATACCCCATCCTCTGAGGAGCCTTCCTGACTTTTCTGGGTAATTGGCTGTTCCGTTTTCTGAGTTGCTTTGGCACTGTGATGCAGGTTTTGACACTGTATTGTAACAGTCTGTTGACATATCTGTCTTCACTGGTTTGTCAGCTGCTTGAGGGTAGGGCCTGTTTTCCAGTGTGGGTCCTGCCACATACCAAGGGGCATATGATAAATGTCTGGTAAGTAAGACAATGAGTGGACAAATGAATGAATGAATGAATAGCATATAACTTAAAAGCTAATAATATAGACTATTGAGACTAATTTCTATGGGCTAATGAAATCAACTTCCATTCTGCTCCTCAAAGAATCTCATAGAAAATACTCAAAGTCAACCTGGGCCTCACCTTGGATGAGAAACCCAAAACCTAAACCAAACCAAACCAAACCAAACCTGACCAAAAAAACCCCTTCACACTTCAAGAATTCTGTGGTTTACAAACCAGAAGATGAAAAGACGGAATAATTTAATAGAAACTAGGGCTAGGGTCTCACAGAGGTATGACCTATTTTCATCTCACCCAGATGGAATTTCCTACACTTCGATGACTTTTTAATTCATTTTATTATAATTACTGAAATTATGCCAAATTAGAAGTATAAATTCATTTCAGTAAATAAACATTTTTTATTAAAAAGTGCTTCAGAAAAGCTTTATGGGCTAGCAGTCATTTATACCTTAATGTGGATTCATTTACTTATTTGCTCTGCTAACATCTAGTTGAGATAAGTTGGATTTTGCCTAGGAAAAAATTGGAAATGTCAAGGTTAAAGAATCTCAAAGATTAAAACAGCCTGGGTGAATTCCATAGTGAAAAACCAGGGCAGAGGTAAATATTTGTTTCAGTTTGGGCACAAGGGCACTAAGAGATAGGAAGGGACAAATTTGATGCATTAGGCTCCCTCGGGTGTCCTGAGCATGGGTGCAGGGAGGAAATTCCCCTTCTCTGCTTTCCTCTCCTGATGCTCCTTTGAGGGCACATAACTGAGGTTGGGTTCATTAATCCTGGATCTAGAGTCAGTAGAATTTTATTGACTAGGCTGGAACTGTAGCCATCATTTATAAAAAGAATTTCTGTGGGAAAAAGTTTGCATTTGAAAGGACCAATTTAGAAACAAAGTTTGGGACTCCAGTTTCTTCACAGTCTTGAGGTCAGCCTCTCCTTTAGTTCTCATCAATCCATACTGACTAATGTTGAACATGTAAAATGTTGCTCTGAACAGCTAAGGGAGCGTCCCTGGAAATCTCCGTGAGGCATTTTTTTATTCTAGTGGCTATGTCACTTGAGAAACTCTGGACATAGCCCTGAATATATTAATCCTAAGAACATTTTACATAAATGTTTATATAAGTAATCACCAAGACTTCCTACCTAATAAGGAAACAAATTTCCTCATACTTGAGGGTGGAGGAAAGGGGGAGAAGGATTTCAAGTGATGGCAACAGCAATGAGCGGGGGGAGCAGAGTGCAAAGAAGCAGAAATGCAAATAGTGCATTCTGTGGGTAGTCATCCATCCACCATCCTGTATTCACTGAACACCTACTGTGTGCTGAGGTAAGAGATGCAGAGTGAGTAAAGTCACACTCCTTCTCTTCCACTCGAGTTTAGCTGGGGGTACAGGGGCCCTAAAGACAGAATTATCTCGCGTGTTGAATAGCATGCAAGAGGTCTATAGAATATTCTGTGTAAACCACTGATCCAGCCTGATACTGGGGGTGTGGGGATGATCACAGATACTTCCTTAAGAAGGTGGCATTCCGATTTTGAAGGGTGTATGGGAAACAGAGTGGATAGAACTTAAAGGCAGCCCCAGCTGGCCAGCCAAGGTGGAGAAGAGACTGTCATCACTTTTCCCTTTTTACAAATGCCTACAGCATCATCTATGGGAAACTGCTCCTGTAAATGTACAGACGCTGCACAAGAGTCCAGTCCAGGGTGTGGGGTCTGAAGGTGCACTGGATGGGAGGGAGGTACAGGTCCTACTGGTGTGTAGGAAATAAGAAATGTCGTTCTCTGGTCTGCACTGGTTTTTGTTTCCCTTTGTTTTTAGTATGAACATTTATACTGATTGCCCAATTTGTTGTTTCTTTTTACCTTTTCCTCCCTTCACCCATTTCTCCCACTGATAGGCTTCCCTAGAGAAACTGCGTTCTCAGGAAGCAGGAAAAAAGTGAACTTGGGATTGGCAGCCACCTTAGATGGATGATACATGAATGAGAAAGAGTGGGGTTCTTTTTCTTTGAAAGGATGCTGTTTCGGTGAAGAGCTGAAGAACAAAAAGATATGTTCTACTAGGAACCAAACACGTGAGTCCCAGAAAGCAGCTACATTTCAGTTTCATCCTGTTTCTTCACCCAGTATATAGATAGGAAGGATACTGATGAAAAACACAGGAGGCTTCACCTCTCCCTCTATCTGGTTCTCACCATAGCCTTCACCCAGGCTCTGTGGCTTTCGTGAATTCTTCAGCACTATTTTCTCTTGGGGGAAAGAAGACGGGATTTGGAATCAAAACACCTGTCATGGAATCTTCCTGTGCCACTTACAAATCTGCGTGGCTCGCTGAATATGAGCCTCGTTTTCTGTAAGACATGGGAACAATGATTTCATTGCACATGACTGTTGTAGCAATTAAATGAGATAATGTGAAAGCACTGGGCATATCTTTCCAATAATAAGTGTTTCATAAATGTGTTTTATTTGAATCTTTGTTATTGGTAATCTCCTCCTCTTGCCGTTAAAAGGCTAAAAATACCAAGCTATTGTTCTTCCAAAGTCTGAGTAAAAGATAATTGTAAGCAGCTGAATAAATTTGCCATGAGTCACGTGGGAACTTTCAGTCCACTGCAAGCACAAGGCTGGCTCATGATGGCCTCACCATGTTAATCTGCCACCTGTTCCCTTGGGCGTCACCTGTATTCCTTGACAACTTCTTGGGCTCTTAAAAACAAGCATAAGAAAAAAGACTTTTTTTCTTTCTTTTTCAATTCTAAGAATATTTCTCCAAGACTTTTGATTAGAATATTAATTCCTTCTTAAGCTTTTAGGTAAGCTAAAACCAATCTAATAAAATTGTTCATTACAAGAGACTTTTTAAATGTTTGCAATCTAAAGAAAAAAAAATACCCCATAGTTTCCTATGGTAATAGAGAACTAAAAGGTCAATAATCTTTATTTTTTTAGAATAATCTTCTATCAAAGTATCTTTCTCAAATATCAAAAAGAGCAGGCCGGTGTTTATACGTCATTTGCTTGGAATGCTGGAAAGCTCAGTAAACCATCCTATTCAAAAGTCATTCTCTTTATTGCTCTGAGTTTATAATTCAGATTTTAGACAGCAATCGCTTCTGCTCCTGTGTGTTTCCCCCAGTAACAAATGCATCATTCTGTAGGAAACAACTGTTAGTCAGCATCCATTTGTGAACTCACTGAGTCATAGAAGGAACACTAAATTTTAGGGTTTCTGTTTTTGTTTTTTTCAATTCTACTTATTTTAATCCTGAACCTTCTGTTCTTATTTTATGGGGTCTATTTCTACCCTTTCCTCCTCAAACAGTTTGAACATCTGTATGTTAAGAGCCTCTGTCTAATTGCTTTACTATTTGTAGCTTCCTCATGTATAAATTCTATTTGTTTACTCGGTAGAGGCCCTTTCTTGGTATTTGCCTTCATGTTAGGTGTTGTAATCTTTGACTCTGAGGTCATCTGTAGTGGAAAGTAACTTTCTTAGGAGGCCTGAATGTCTGGATGGTAGTGGGCTCTGAAAGTTCTGCTTGGGCATAAAACAATCTCAAAAAGTTTCTAAAGCCAGTTCTCAGCCTAGTTTCCAACCCCATACTTCATCTGCAAATAATATGGATTACACCTTTCACCCATTCTCAGGTTTTGGTTTGTCTACATTCGTTTTCTAGTCTTTGGTCCCAATAGGCAGTAATTTTCCAGTTCCTGGCTTTAACTAGGAAACCCAGTTTCATGTGGCCTCAGTATGAGTCTGACTGCCATCCTCGCAAAGTCCTTCGAGCTTTATCTCAACTGTTTATCTCATGCTGGTTCTTCTTTGGCTCATGTGGTCTCCACTTAGAGCCATGATTTGGTATTTTATGTGTTTAGAGAAAGAAGGGGTTGTCCATGACTGCATAGTCCACTGTCACCATCTCGACTGGAAATCACCCTGCACATTATTTGGAGGTAGTAGTTAAGTTCCCTGGATCCAATAAATGCCCCTCTTCACGTTCCCCCACCCCCATCATGCCCTTTGACGTGGCATCTGAGTCTTTCCGGGTAGCACTCACCTCCATGCTGGCAGCCACGAAGATGGGAGCATGGCAGAAAGCCTGCACGTGGGACAGGTGACCGGAACTGTGTTCAAGTCAGATGGACAGGAGAATGCCATGCTCTTGGTTGGTAATCCTAGCCCAACTTCTCTATGTTAAATACTTTCCCTTGAGATGATTTTTTTTCACCTCTGAAATTCCTGGATGATTATTTCTCTTAATACAAAATGTTTTATTAAAATGATTGATGTCATACAAATTAAGTATTTAAGATTCAATCTCCTCAGACTTAAAGAATGGCTGTATAATATGTGTCAGTTTTGGGCCCTCTTCCCAAGTCAATATCATCCACAGTGGCCTGCCGCACAAGAAATGAAAACAGCTTAAGCTGCTTTCTTATTTCTGCACATACCAATTGTAAATGACTGTGGTGATGGTGGTTAAGTGTTCTATCATCCTCAGCTAGCTGCTCCCCGCCCCCACCCCATGCTTCATTCAAAATAGTCCAAGAACTTTAGGAACTCAGCTTTATGAAAAGATATTCAAAAGTTCTTTTCAAGTTAGGGTACACATTTCAAGGAAAGTAAAATGTTAATTCTAAATTTTAGCTTCTTGGAAATTATTCAATACTCTAATATCTAATAATGTAACACTAAACTATAATTGAATCCCTCTTCACTTCAGAAGCTCCTACTTATCATAAATTATGGTTTAAACAACTCATTTCTGCTGACTATCCTGAGCCTGTTGAATAACTGTGTTGTTCGTTGGCCATACCAAGTGAAAGGGTAAAGATAGATTGGTCTGTGGCTTTTTATCAAAATTAAAATCATAACCTGAAGTTAGACAGTCAAGATTACATCATCATATGAAAAAGGCGGCACAACGTGTTATGGTTAAAATAACTCATACAAAATGAAACTACTCTCAGGTTCTTTGTGGGAAATCCAACTTTAAAGTTCAGCAATTAGTTAAGGTGGTTCATTTGACCAGATAAAAATAGATGTGAAGGGAAAGAATTATAAAAGAACCTCACAGTAATATATTATTTAGAATATCATGTTGAAGTATTATATTAGTCAATGTTTTGCAGAGCTAAATGGACTTTTGTCCTAAGAAATTGAATTCTATAAGGGTAATTTTATTTGATTTATTTATAGTTACATATTTTCAAACAGTTTTGTATGCATTATACTTCTCTACTTTTTTATTTTTATTTTTCACATTAAAATTCTGTAAAAATGGAGAGACAGCAGAACAGACTGACAGAGAACGCACTGAACTAGAGTACTGTTGCAAAGCCTTTCCTCTCTCACTAACCAGCAGCATAATCATATGCAAGTAACTAATCTCTTACTTTATTATCCTTTAAATAATATGAAATATTTAGAATGCGAATACCAAAACCTGTTCTCATAGACTGTTAGGGAAAAAGTGAAGTCTTTGGAATATACAAAAGCACTTTGAAAATAAATTTAATAAAAGAAAACTCAGAACTTCAAAAGACTAATGGAAATTTTTTCATTCAGAAGTTCAGTAGAAATTGTTTTAAATTGGGGCATAACTGACATACAACATTACATTAGTTTCAGGTGTATAATATAATGATTTGATATTTGTATATATTGTGAAATAATCACCACAATAAGTCCAGTTGCCATCTGTCACCATACATACAGATTTTTTTCTTATCATGAGAACTCTTAAGATTTACTTTGTTAGCGACACTCAAGTATATAGTACAGTATTATAAACTGTAGTCACCATGCTGTCCATTACATCACCATGACTTACGTATTTTATAACTGGAAGTTTGTACCTGTTGATTCACCCATTTTGCCTGTCTCCCAGCCCCCACCTCTGGCAACCGCTAGTCTGTTCTGTGTGTATGAACAGCAAACATATTTGCCTTAGTATATAATCTAATGTTTTTATTTCAAGAATTATAATGAGGCATTTGATTAATGATGAAAGAAAGGTAAAATGGTAGATAATGTATAGCTTCTACATTTAATACATGTGACAGTAAATGTTTGGGTGCAAAGTGGGGCCATCAGGCTAAATCTGGCCAACAGGTATATTTTCTTTGCCCCCAAAGTATTTACAGCTTTGGGGATTTGAATCCTCTACAGTTCACTAATTCCCACCACTCTATTTTCTGATGCTTTAGGTCAGTGCTATTCAAAAGAAATATGCTGTAAGCCACATATGTCATTTAAATTTCACTAGTAGCTACATTAAAAAAGTAAAAAAGAAACAGGCGAAATTAATTTTGATAATATATTTCATTTAACCCTACATATCCAAAATAATTGCCATTTCAACATGTAATCAATAGAAAATTTATTGATATTTTATATTCTTTTTTTTAAAAAGATTTTATTGGGGAATTGGGGGAGGGGAACAGCGTTGGGGAATCGGTGAAGGGGAACAGACAAGTTGCTGTCTTTTTGTTCTTCAGTCTAGCTGTGGAGGACATCGCTTCACTGGCCCATGGTGGTATTATCATTGCTGTCTCCCCGGATGAGGCAGATCAGTTGCCGGCCTCTGGATGTCGCTCGCTGCGGCTATTGGCAGCTCACGCTGGCTGCCGGCCACTCACTGTAGCCTATGGCAGCCCACTGCAGCAGGGGCTGCAGCCTACACCATCGCTGGGGCTTGCACAGCCCAGCTCCAGGTGGAGCTGTTGTTAGCTGTAGGGAGCAGTGTCTCTAGCCCTTATATGTGGGATCCGAACTGGGGCCACTGGCATCCCAAACCAGCTCTTAACCAATGTGCCACTCGGCCGGCCCTATTCTTTTTGTTTTATACCAAGTCTTCCAAATCCAGAGTATAATTGATGTTTCCAGCACATCTCAGCTGAATGGAGCCACATTTCAAGTGCTCAGTCACCACCCAGGTACCGCAGCATTAGATATTCTCTTACGTCATCTACTCAGCCCTCATGGCAATGGTTCTGAAAATGTGGTCCCTGGAACAGCAGCATTAGCATCACCTGGGAATTCCTCAGTCCCCACCCAGACCTACTGAATGAGAAACTCTGTGGGTGGGGTCCAGCCATCTGCATTTTAACGAGCCCTTCAGGCAATTCTGATGTACCCTACTGTTTTAAAATCACTGCCTATGGACATCTTAATTTAAAACTCTGGTTTATATGATGATGACCATGACTAATGGACAAAACCAAATCCAACAAACAACAAAAGTGCCTGTACCTATAAACATTTTATAAAATGTTTTCATTTGGCTCTTCTGAGGCCTCAAAACCTAAGTGCAGCTTGAAAATTACTCATTAAACTGTGTATTTCATTTAAACATTCAAGATTGGTGTGGTTGTGGGGAACCCCACAGGATGTCATCTAGTAATATTCTCATACCTACTCAGATGTCTGGAATTTCTTTAACTAGAGTGGGGTGGGCAAGACCCACCTTCATACATCCATTAAAGGAGACCTACCTGGGGGAGGGTACATACTGACTCAGGTGACAGCCAGAGTTAAAGGAGTGAGAGAGCATGGTTATGGGAAGCAAGAGGTCTGAACCAGGTACAGGCATAGCTTAGAGATATTGCAGGCTCCGTTCCAGGCCATCATTATTAAGGAAGGATCACAACAAGGCTAGTTGTCATCTTTCTGCTGGTGGAGGGTCTTGCCTTCAGTTTGTGAAAAATGCAACACCCCTGAAGCCCAATAAAGTGCAGTGCAATAAAATGAGGCATGCCCATAAGATTCACCTCTTAGGAGCTGTGGGGTCTGCAGCTTCTCACTTAACATAATGATAATGCTACTGAAGTTCATGGTAGTGATGAAGTAAAAAATATCTGTCTAGTCTGGCTCACAGCATTGTTGGCAACACCAAATGAGATCATGTATGCGGAGATATTCCATTAGTGTTATTAACTGTGTTTTAAATGACTAATTTTCCCACTACAAGCCAATTTCGATAAGAAGGACTGGAAAACTGTGTGGGGTGCTGGAAGTGGGAGAAGCTGAAGCACCAGAAAGAAGAGGAAAGGCTCAGAGAGAGGCTGACAGACTACTGCTGAACAGCTACTTGGACGAGACAGTTTTGCCAACTGTAATCATTTTCTTGAATACCTATATAATTTTTACAATTAAATTACAATGGTACTGCACTACTGATTGTAATTTGAAAAGTTTAGATTATTCTATCTCCTATTATTTACCACTCCATTTTCTATGTGGAGTATCTTGTGTTTTCTAATTAAATCAGCCTGAGATAAGAGGCAGGGATGCTGGACCAATAAAAGGTAAACAACACTTTGCCAACTGAAAAATATGATGAGATACCAGTGACTGCTGCTTCCTGTGAAAACTTCATTAGCAATAAATGAGTTACCAGATGTCACACATCTGATTTGAAATTAAAATATATTCCCAGTATTTGGGTTAGTCTGAGCAGGAGAAAAAAAATGACCTCTTTCCAAGAGAGCTACCTAAGATAATGTAGTGCTTTTGCTTTCATTGTTGTTTCTCCTCTGAATGTAAAATAAAATGTATCCCTTGCTTTGAAAAGCAGAAATGTAGCATTTCTGCATAGGAGGATGATATAGTGATATGGCACATATTACTTATACATAAGCAACTTGCTAAGGACAAGGAGAATATTCTGGAACATTCCATGCCACACCAAGACCACCATCTCCTTTTGTTTTTAATTTTGCTATAGCAATTTCTCCTTTTCATGCCTTCCCTTTCAGGAAGAAGGGGCTTCTGCTTTTATTACCGCCAATAAAACTAACTGTTCAAGTAGCAACTGTCAACATGGACCCCACTCCTGCTGAACTTCCTATAACAACCTGTTAGTGCTTCACTTCCTTGTGAGATATTAAAACTGTGCTCTTGTGCCTCTGGCTAGCTAAGTCTACTCTGTTCTTGTCCTCAAGGCTACAAACTTCCAATCCTAAAGCAACTGTGGTACAAAGGGAACCTCACAGTAGGAAATGAACACCATCTCATGTGAACCAGCAGATGATAAGCCGGTGTGATAGAAATTGCTAATATCCTTTAGCTTTTATAAACAAATATGTTTGGCTGAAGGAGGCCCATGTTCCACTGCAATTTCAAAATCTCCAGTTCCAACTGAAGACCATGGGTGTTTGAAACTGTTTATTTTTCTTTCTTGCCAATTTATTTTTGTTCTTATCACTTTGTAAGACAGGCGAAGCTTATTAATAAAATTAAGAGGGTGAAAGTGAATGTCAGTCACACCTCCTCTTGGAGAAATATTGGTTTATCGAAAAGTAATGACGTATTATTTCGTTGCAAATATGCATCATGACTTTTCCAACAACCCAATATTTGCATGGAAGTTTTTTACACACAAATCCTCCTAAGCACTTAGAAATTCATTTCTGGATCATTAACAACTCATCAGATGCTGGGGATACAAGAGCTACTGCCCTTTGACCTTCATATAAGGGAAACAGAGCATTCTTGAAATGATTAGCTATGTCAATGGGGAACATGTCAATTCAAACTTTTCAGCTACATCCTTCAGCACAAAGTGACACACGGATGTTCAAATAAGCTTATTTAATGTACAATTGTTTTATACTCTTCTGTGTTTTTGCTGATATCTGATTTATAGAGTACTTATAATAGTGGTTTAATATTAGCATTAGTAAGATTTATGATTAACTGAGCCAAGTATTGTGATCATTTCTTTTATATCTATAAGAGCCCTGTTATAGATTGACTGTGTCCCCCCTCCCCAAAGTCATAGGTTGAAGTCTTAATCTGTAATGTGACTGTATTTGGCAATTGGGCCTTCAAAGAGGTAATTAAGGTTAAATGAGATCATAAGTTTGGGGTCCTAATTTAATATTATTGGTGTCCTTATAAGGTGCAGACACACCAGGAATATGCTTGCACAACGGAAAAGCCGTGTGAAGGAAGTGATAAAGTGTCTGTCTACAAGGGAGGAATAGAGGTTTCACCAAAAAAGAACCCTGCTCACACCTTGATCTTGAACTTCCATCCTCCAGAACTATGGGAAAATGCATTTCTGTTGTTTAAGTCTCCTAGTCTGTGGTATTTTGTTACAGCGGCCTAAGCAAACTAATAGGAGGCCTATGAGGAAAGGCACCATTGTTTCCATTCTTTAGATGAGGAAGCAGGCTTAGAAGGCAGGTCCTTACATTTTTGTTTTTGTTTTTTGTTTTGTTTTGAGGGCAGTGTCACTGGCCTCATTTTGGGACCTGAACCGGGGCCGCTGGCTTCCCAGGCCAGCGCTTAACCACCGCGCCACTCGGCCGGCCTACATTTTTGACATTCTAAAGTTTCAAGGCTCAGTTGTTTTTTGGTTTGTTTGTTTTTTGGTAAGGTCATCTCTTCATACTGTAGTTCAGTGCTTCTCAATAGGGGTAATTTTGCTCTTCAGGGGAATTTGGCAATATCTGGAGACATTTTTGGTTCTCACAACAGGGAGAGAGGGAGGAGGGAGGTACTGCTAGATCAGAGATACTGCTAATCATTTTACAAAGTAGAGGACAGGACCCCACAACAAAGAATTATCTAGCCTAAGATGTTAATAGTGCTGCCATTGGAAAACCTTGTTCTAGTCTCTATGTTTTTTTTTTCAATTCTTGATAATCTGTAATTCATATCTTTTATGGAATAAGTTAACTGTATACTGTATTTTATTGGTGACTTTTGTTTCATGTATTATCTTCATATCTTCCCAGGGAAACTATAGATGCTTTAAAAAATAAAATCCTGTCAAGTAAACTTCAAATGTCCAAGGTCATGTTGAGTACTTAGTAGGAGTTCTGAAATTGCGAGTTGACTAAATATTTGTTGTGTTGGATCATTCTAGATTTTACCCTCCCTAAGCATTTTCCAGAATGCCAGTATTCTGCACAAGTACACTGGAATAGAGAATTTGGGTTTAGACTCATTGTAAGGTCTTTAAGGGATACGATGGCTGTGATAGTGGTCCCAATGTTACCTCTGGAGAGAGGAAGCCACCAGGTCTGGAAGTCAAACCCTGCCCTCTGGTGGTGTGCTCACCATAAATATTACCAGGAACCAGGACCAGAGGGAGGCAGTCTGCACAGTCAGGGTCTGAACAGACTGTGCAATATCTGAATGTAAATTCAACTTTGCTTTTACACTAGGAGTTTTGTGTTGTTGTTGTAGTTGTTTTTTCTCTGTGGAACAACACATTAAATGTAGCCAGTCATCAAGGTTCTCATAGAATGAAGCCAAGTAGAGAAACGTAAGAAAGAGACAGGATAAACATACCTAGTTACAAATGATAATCTCTGTAAGCGTGGCAACCAAAGAATTTTAGTTACTTAGCTTGAGTTTCTGTTACTTGCATCCTCTACCCAATTGCTTTAATGATCTATAAAGACATCAAATAGTTGTTTTTGTAGCCAAAGAAGAACATCTCTGGGAAAAGGAGCAATATTAATAGAGTTCTATGACCAAAATTGGAATTGTTTATTGCTTCCTATGGTATTTTTCCTACACATTTCTTCTAAACTAGGTCTAGAAGAAAAAACCATTGTGTTTGAAATACCAGCTAGATCTGAGGAAATTATACTTCCCCTTTTCTTCCCATTAAGGGCTCTCTTCTCTTTTAGGATCCTAAACACCACTGTACTTCTTATCACAGAGTGCAGCCTTTTCTGTATACTGATGCCAAATGGGTAACATTTTAGTGAGGCATTTGAAGTTGTGATAGGCAACTCCATGGGAGACAAACAAGGTCATTTAGAAGGCCTTTTCATTGAGGATATCAGAGCTTTCAAAAGATTCAGGCAGCCTTTCCTGGATAATTGGGGTCAAACAGAAATAAAGTAAAAGCCCATAAAGTACAAAAATAAGCTGTCAGATGGAACCACTCAGAATTAGGAGTGAAAGATGGTGAATGCTGAGGTCAGATTTTAATATGTAAAACCAAAAGCAATGAGTAAGAAAGTAGCATAATTAAAGAAGTGGAAGAGTAGAAATCAGTTGATTGCAGGATTTACGGGGGCAGGAGGTGAGGGGAGAAGACTTAGAACAAATACTAGTCTAGAATTTCGGGCAGAAAACTTGGGCTTTTTCTTTGCCCCTCTAGAAATTGAGACCCTAGGCAAATCATTAAACTTTAATTGGACTTTGATCTGACAAACAGGATTGGTGCTCTAAAGCTTCTACCTTGCCCTCGGAAGAATAAGATTATATGTTTAAGGTAATTTCCGTAAAAGATAGTATATTATACTATATAGGAATAGCATAGATACAATAAAAACAAGTTTAATACATGACTGAAGTGGAAAGTTAATCTATATAAGTATGCATTCAGCACTTAGAATCTTGAAAGGGAACATTAATTTAATTAATGTTAACAGAGTCTGTTGGCTGGCAGGCATTATAAGAAACAAATAAACTATAAGCTTTGAAATCACAAAGTTCAGTTAAGATCCTAGATCCACCTTTGACTAATCTTCTAACTGGCTAATTCACTCACCTTCTTTGAGCATTAGTCTCCTTATCTTTAAAATGGGATACAAACTTATTGTATACTATAAACATGAGGGTTAAATAAAACATGGGGAAAAAAGATCGCCATATATTACATACTCAATAAATATATTCTAGTATTACTATCATTATATATAACCTCAACACATATTCATATATCCCTATACAAATACTAAATAAATTACCCCATAAAATCTTACTTGTCACCTTATTACACATGGCCAAGAAGTAGACTGGGATGATGTTAGGAGCCCTGTCAACAGGGTGCTATAGTTTGTTATTAATAAAGTAATACGAAGGATCCATGAAGGATCCATTTTTAAGTGGAAGTATGAACATCTAAAGCACAGGCAACTTGAAGATTATGTTATATTATAGACCTTTGGTTGGTGAATCACACCTCAACTAAATAAATGGCAAAGCTGTTCTTCAAAATGCGGGATTTGGAGCAAAACATTTCTTTACCAATACTAGCTCCCCTAGTATTCATATAAGTCTCTTCCTTGAATTATTTGAGTTAACATGTAGTAATTGTTGTTCTTTAATATGATTTCATGAGATTCACTTTCTAATAATTATACAACACTGTACTGTTTCTGGTAATAGCATTTTTGGTATTACTTTACTACTATATAAAATAATGGAAACAAAAATTAGGGTAAATATTTTTGTTCAAGGAACAGAGCAAGCAGATTTGTGAAGTTCATTAGAACTTTGTGAGAATAACATACTATGCTAATAATTTTGAGTATCATGATATGAAGAGGTTCCAATTCAGATAAAATATGTTTAGAAATCAGTCTATTTTCATAGGCATATGTGTCAATGATCAGCTTAAAGCCATTCCCTAGATAAATTCCATGGTTTCTTTGTTACACCAATAAATTCAGGTGTTCTCTTTACATAAAACATCATTCTGCAACTATGGACATTCAATTTAGGTTTAGAGAATAGCTTTATCTCAATGTGGATCAGGAAGTCACAGAAGTTTCTGCTATAGAAGGAAATTTATGGGTCAAATTTATTGCTTTACTTCAGCAAAATACAGAAATATATATGTATGTTCTTTGTCCCTGTAAACATACACAGTTACTATACTATAAATGGTGTTTTTGTTGTCAGGTTATCCAAGAAAAGACTATTTTAACCTATAATGTGATTAAACTATTATTCTTTATTGTATTTTTCTTTTATTGAAACAACTTAAGTCAGAGATACATAACATTTTATTGCTGGAATGGTGCCTAGAAATTCCGTACTCCAGGATTCACGTAGTCAATTGGTTATGGGGCTGGCAGTGACAGAGATGGGTGCAGAGGGCATGGTGATGTATGGAGGACGCTTCCCCTTTCTCAGAGGAGGCAGGTGTTCAGAGAGTCACTTAGCTACAGCTAATTGGGCCAACTGTGATCAGAGGAAGATATAGGCTGATTTTTTAAAGATAAGCAGGAAATTTAAAGTTTTATATGAAATATCTTATTTTGATATGTTTTCAACCAATGCAAATGCAAAAAAAAAAACACCCCACAACTCTATGTTGAACTAAACAGAACTCTTCCAAAGATCAAATCTGATTCAAGTGCTGCCAATTTACAACTTAGGATGTAGCACAGTATCTGTGATATTTGGGTATTCTTCCATATTATTTTAACATTTATTCAAACATATCATTTAGCACCCAAAAGATTTTCAATAGTGAAGGGGACTGATGCATTTCTTAGAGCCACACTGACCCACTGACCCTGGCTATATAACTGCTGATGAGGTTACGTTTTGATATATGTTTAGTAAATGCTAAAAAATATATATTTTTGAAACCTTTTTTGTCAAGTAAAATGTTTCCAAGGTGAACTGTGATGCTCTAAGATGAAATTATCTATATGTTTATGTCAAAGGCTACATTTGTGTTTTTAATACTAATATGTTTTCTAAACTCAGTCACTGCAGGTTTAGAAGCACACAAAGGAAATACATAAAGAGAATATGTCTGCTATTGATTATGTGGATACACTGACTGAGGGGGTTACGCAGAATTCCGGATGAATGTGGAATGTTTTTGATAAATATTTGGCTAGTTTACACATGTGTTAGGACTCTAGCCCTAATAAAACTTCCCAAACAAGTTGACGTTTCAGCTTTGTTGGATAAAAAGTTTAATTCTTGGGCTGGCCGAGTGGCGCAGTGGTTGAGAGCTGGCTTGGGAAGCCAGCGGCCCTGGTTCGGGTCCCACATGTGAGGGCCAGTGACACTGCCCTCAAAAAAAAATTAATTAATTCTTATGAGCATATTTTGTTTTCTGTGAAACAACAGGTACATTTTGGTTAATTATTTGGTTAGCTGGAAGAACACAGTTCATGATTTTATACATAGTACCTTGGATGGGAAGAGTGGGGAGCTGCAAAAGTACTAACTTCCATTTTAACTTAATTTTATGTGAAGAGAAAAAATTTTATGTTTTTCAAACTACAGTGGTCTCCCCCCTTATATACTGCTTTGCTTCCTACTGTTTCAATTACCCGTGGTCAACTGCAGTCCACAAATATGAAATTTCTGTAAATCGGCATCATTTGCTCCTGGCGTTTAACCGCTGACATCATCATGGCTTAATGGTCCAGGATCACCTGAAGCAGATGATCCTCCTTCTGACATATCATCAGAAGGTCAATAGTAGTCTAATGCCACATCACAATGCCTATGGCATTCACCAACTTCATCGCATCATGCAGGCATTTTGTCATCTCACATCGTCACAAGAAAGGTGAATATGGCAGGATATTTTGAGAGACACCATATTTACATAACTTTTATTATAGCATACTGCTATAATTGTTCTATATTATTATTGTCAATCTCTTACTGTGCTTAATTTATAAATTAAATTTCATCATAGGTATTTATGTACCAGAAAAAACAGTGTATATAAGGTTTGGTACTATTAGTGGTTTCAGGAATCCCTAGGCATCTTGGAATGTATCCCCCATGGATGAGGAGGGACTGCTGTATAAAGTTTTCAAGGTGAGACAAAACAAAAATGGAAAATGGTGTTCTGATAATGATAACTTCCTTGCAACTCAGAAGGTGGCATGAGGACCTCTAGCAGCTACATTATTGAGGAGTCTTTATGCCAGAATGAAGGAGTGTCAGTCCATGGAAGATGCTGGAGTCTGCTCCATGAGCCAGGGACAGGCCAGGGAGGGTGACCAGAGGGAGATGGAGAGGGGAGGATGATCAGAGGGAGATGGAGTGGGGAGGACGATCAGAGGGACATGGAAAGGGAGGATGATCAGAGGGGCATGGAAAGGGAGGATGATCAGAGGGGCATGGAAAGGGAGGATGATCAGAGGGGCATGGAAAGGAGAGGACAACCAGAGGGAGACAGAAAAGAGGGGACGACCAGAGGGAGATAAAAAGGGGAGGATGATCAGAGGGAGATGGAAAGGGGAGGCCAACTAGAGGGACATAGTAAGGGGAGGACGACCAGAGGGACATGGAAAGGGGAGGATGTTCAGAGGGACATGGAAAGGGCCTGAGGAGCTCTGTTGTCCCCAGCTGGTAACACCCCTCTTAAGGAGAGCATTCACCTGGAACTTTTGGTATTAAGCAAGTACAGTAATATCTTGGTTTGTGAGCATAATTCGTTCTGGAAATAACTACACTTATTGCAAGACACCACTCGTTTACCATGTTAAAATGTATTAGAAATGTTTGCTCGTCTTGCGGAACACTCGCAAACCACTTTACTCACAATCCAAGGTTTTACTGTATTAAGTGTTCGGCTCCTGGGATCAAACTCAGGATGCAGGCACGAATATTGTGGAGACAGTGGAAGGAACATGCCCTTAGTATCTGAAGTCCTGATTTGGGTTTTCATCTCAGACATTGTGCTTTTCATCTCTAGAGATCTAATTTCAGTCTTTTTTTATATCTTTCATGTCTCTATTTCACATGTTCAAACTTTCCTCTAGCTTCTTGAACATATGGAATACAGGTATAATTACCATTTAATTTTCTTATGTATTAATTCTATTATCTAGGTCTGTTCCCATTGATTCACTTTTTTATTCTCTTTATACATTGCACTTCCCTGGTTTGTTGCACCTGGTAATTTTTTAATGGATGCTAACTAAACACTGTGACTCTTGCCTAGTTGGGTACTAAATGTTTTTGCATTCCTGTAAAAATTCTTCAGCTTTGTTTTGGGAAGCAGTTAAGTTACTTGAAGTTTGATCCCTTCAGATCTGGCTTTTATGCTTTGTATGGTGGGAACAGAGCGGTATTTAGTCTAGGGCTGATTTTTTTCCCATTCCTGAGGCCAAATCCTTCTGAGTATGCTGATGCCCCATGAACCCTGAGGTGTTTCCACTCTGGCCGGTGGGAACAGAAACTATTTTCTGGCTTTGGATGATCCCTGAGGATTGTTCTCTCTAATCTTTTTGGGTGATGGCTCACGCACATGCACTGAAACACAAGGGCCCCCTTTGCAGATCTCCGGAAGCCTTCTTTGTAAAATTCCCTATGCTCCGGTACTCTGCCCTGTGAAGTCTAGCCCCTTTCCAATCTGGATGCCCAGCTCCATCTCCTCAACTCAGGGAGATTTAGGAGATCCTTCCGGACTCTCCATCCCTGTGCTATGCTGCAGACTCCCTCTAGGCAGAGAGTGGGGCAGTCATAGGACTCACTCTGTTTGTTTGCCATCCCTCAGAGGTCACTGCTCTTTGGTGTCTGATGGCCACTGTCTTGAAAACCATTGTTTCAGATATCCATATCTATATATGTCTATGTCTATATCTATATCTATGTCTCCAATTTTTTAATTGTTTCGGTGAGAAGTTAAATCCCTGTTACTCCATCTTGGCTGGAAGCAGAATTCTCTGGTTTGATTTTTGACCCTATATCTTGTGTACTATTTGACTTTGGAAGAATCACTCAGCCTCATCTCCTTCTTTGCCCATTTATGAAATGCTGATAATACAGTGGAATGGAATCATAGAGAGGAGAACATTTTATAGTCTATAAGAATAGGCAAAGGAGTGTCCATACACTGAGAGGGAACTTAAGAAAAAAAATCACCTGAGTGGGATGACCCCGAGTAGGAGTCACCAGAGCCCTTCTCTCTTGCCCACACAGGGATACTTACCTTATATGTTGCCCTCACCCCAACTAATGACCCTCCCCTTTACCTGGTGAACCTGCTGGAGAAGGGACCACAGGCCAAAAGGCAACTTGTCTCTTCCCAGAACCCACGGGGCACAAACCAAGACTACCTGACACATTTTGCCAAAGCTACACCACCACACGGTTGTGGTACCATCAATCTATTTTGTGGTTAAAACTTGATCATTTGTTCTTATTTACACTTTATTTAAAATAATCATTTTCACTGTACAATGAAGCAGAATGCATGGAACTAGTAATTGAGAACATCTGCCCACCATTATAAATATATACACCTCATTCGGCTTATAATCAGTACATTAACATTTAGAAATAGTGATTTTTCTTTTTAAAGGAAAGCTATCTTTGTTCTGACATATAAAAATTCCAACTTACAAAGTTGTATGACTTTTTTATTGCATGTTTATTTAGGCCAAACCAGTATGAGGCAGCTAGATTAAGTACTTTTATACTGTTAAGTACTGTACAGTTAATTATTTCATCTAAGTTGTGTCTGAACCAAACCTGTGAATTACTGTTCATGCAGGGCAATGATGATAATTTATGTACTCCCTCCAACCTACAGCTTGTTAATATATTATTTTTGATTTGGAACTATATGTTAAAAGTTTGCAAGAGAATTTTAAAGACTACCTCGTGACATAAGATGTAAAATTATGTATTTAAAAATTAAGGTTGACAACATGCTACGATAGGAAGTTATTTAGGTGATGGAATTATAATAGATTTCATCTGAAAAATACGTTTTCCCATGCTTTACTCTGATCTTTTGACTCTTATGCTTTTTGCTTGTGCTTTTTATTCTGCTGGATTTTCCAATACAGATGTTATTTAGTCCCTAGGTTTTTCAACATGCACAAAAGCAGATCCTACCCAGTCTGCCCACATGGCTAATCAGATATTTATTTGTGGTTCCAAATGCCCAGTGACTTCAGGTGCTTGGAGGGATGCTCACAGCCACCATGAGCTCACTGAGCTAAACAGATGACACTGAAGCCACTTTTACAATGTCAGATCAACTTTACATAACTTGACAAAGAGGTTCCCAGCGATATTTGGGCATTGTCAAGTGAAAGAGAACTTTGGAAGTTTTATAAATGCGAAAAGTAAAGAGATGCCATTAACTTAAAAAAAAAGATGAAAAATCAGTAAAAACTAAAACTATAAATTTGTGCCTGGATCCAATAGTTTGCCTCTTGTGCAGCCTGGAGAGCTGCCCCAATCACTGAGCCTATTCTGTGGCATGTGGCTGCCCGCAGAGACCCCTGGGAACAGGATAGGCTGTGGCTGTGCAAACATCCCTGCACTTTCAGGGAGTGCTGTTGGAGTTTGGAGAAAGAAAAGTTCCAGTGAGGCAACACTGTGCACCCATGAAAATAAAGTCTATTTCACAGAACACAAGTATCTGTCAGTGCCAGTCGTATAATAAATGAACTGGATGTTCATCTATTAGAGGAAACCTCAATACAGATCCAGATTTCCTGCTGGGATTGTGGGAGAAGTCCTTGCTTATTTTAGGGGAATCAAGGAGCATCAAGAAGGATGGGAAGTAGTCCACCTTCCCTTGTAGCACATTCTCACCTTTTTTTGTTGGTATGAAACATGGGAATTTTGCATTGTGATTAATTTTAACAAACAACTGTTTTTTTCTCCTTAAAATGCAGGCACTCACCATACAATTTCCTTGCCTTGCAGAGGCTTTCATACTGTTCAACCACTAGAGGTCTGTATTACCTATTTTAAAAAGTCATACCCAACTGGCTGAGACTTTCAGCAATGAAATGGTTCAATACAAATTTCTGTATTTTAAGATTTCAAATCTCTCTGAGACATGCTACTAGGAAATAAAAATCACAACATTTTAGGAAATGAAGGAGAAAAACTCATAGGAATTCTTCCATTTGGAAGGGAATCGAGTCTCCAAGCTAACTACTGCTAAGTGGCCAGCTGAGCACAACTCATACCCCAAAGCTCAGAAGTCAACGGCCTGTCACAGATCAGAGGAATGGAATTTCTTTTCTGTAAAATAGTCCTTCCCAATGCATTTTAAGATTTGTGTGTGCTAACTTTAATTTTTAAAGCCTTTATTTCCCTATTGCAACAACAAAAATATTAAAGTAATTGAATTAATTCTCAGTTTCATTCATCATTTCAAACACCAATTTTTCAACTTTTATGAGTGTTTTTAAATAAGATTTTTTTGTATCAGTCATCCAAGACTAATGTTCTTTCAGGCTGACTTTATAAGGCTCTGCTGCAATTGTCTAAACCAGTGCATGTGGCTGGGCTTTCCTGGGTAAAGCTCTAGTAGAAGGAATGATGACTGCTAGTGGTACCTCTTGTTACCTTGTATCTCCCAATTGTTCATTGTGTGCATGTTCACCCTGGGATTTTCCCAGAACAGCCCATTTCGGTTGTCCCTCTGCCAGTGGCAATGTGGACTCAGAGCCCTCCAGAAATCTGGAAAACCAGGTTAGCCATTTATAGGACACCTGATAAGTCATGATGAGACCTTTCCACAGCTTTGCAGAGCAGGTCCTAAAACATCACCCACTCCTAAATTCACATATTTAAATGTCATGGTTGGACATATGACAGACATAAAAGCTGTAATTTACTGAGTGTTGCACCAGGGGTTTGGGATTCTGATGCTAGATTTTCAGATTCTAATTATGCCTGCATTTGGAGTAAGTGGCTACATTTGTTGCCAGGCAAGGTATAATGCTAAGAGGCTCTTCTTTTTAAAAGGTATGATTGCATCATGTTCCTGGCATGGAACGCCTCCAGAAACATAAGCAGGTCTAGTGTGGCATCTCTCTCAGTCTGTCACTTTATTAAAACACAACAATTTGCAAGTGTTATTTAGCAGATCAGCTGGGTGCATTTCAAAGGCTAATATTTAACAGAGGGGGAAAATAACCCATCCCAATCCTTTTAAAAAGCGCTTTCGATGTATTCACAGGCAAATTATCTAGTGTTTTATATAGATCTCCAATCTAGGATTCAAGATAATTTTAGTAATGTCTTACCCTGCTTGTCTACATAATCCGAGTGATCAATTCTACAGCAGAAGGAAACTAATTCACAGTGCAATCATTTGTACTTTAGAGCACATTATTTAAAGTAGTTAGTAGTTAGGTTTTTCTTCATTTCCTGTTGCTTTTCTGCGTATTGCTGGCGGCATATGAATTAACAATTTTCTCACTGAAATGTGACACAAAAATATCTGTTTTATGCAGTCCTGAACATATCTTTCAGAGCTCCTGACTGTTCTGTATTCAAAATAAAGCTTGCTTATACTTGCATCTAATATCAGTACAAACCCATAATCAAATATTAACAGTGTTCACTTATGTACATATGCATATGTTTAAAAAAATACTGATAGTGTAGCACCAAGAAGATCTCAATCTGGAGAATTTGATGGGTTACATCTGGGAGAGAAACCAGGCCACTGGAGTCCATTCCAGATTCCAGTTCTGGTCCTGGCATGGGTTAGCCATGTGGGCCCTTAGACTCAGTCTATGAAAAAAATGAAGTCAGTGAGGGAACCTAGCCCTCAGGGAGTTTGTTGTTCTTTTGGTGCATTAAGTAAGAAAATGCAGATGAAGTACCTGACCCAGTAAATGTCCGATTAATAGATGTTTATTCTTTCCTCTGAGCCTTTGTGTCTACGTTTATAAAACAGTAATACAACACAATGGCAATAATCAGAGTTACCTCTTAGTGTTATTTTGAAAAGTAAATAAGATTATGTGCATGTTGTTTCCCAAACTTGTCATCCCAAAGTTTTACCCATAAAATTAGACCAAAAGTTGGGAGAGTTTCAAGGATGATTCATTCCTGGATTTGAGATTTTTTATTTTCCCTTTTATTTTTTGAGTGAGAAGATGTGCTATTTAGATGACTTAAAGTCTCCCTTTTTTTCTTTATGATCTGGATGATGACTTAAATTTGTGATCTACCAGATTAAGAAGATAAAATATTGCATTGAAATAATGGTCAACTAAAGACAGAAATTATTTTCAGGGCAGTTAAAAAACTGAAGTTAAAAATCTGTTCAGGGCCAGCCAAGTGGCTCAGTTGGTTAAGAGCTTGCTTAAGACTGCAAGTTGAGCTCTGAGCAATAGCAGTTCGATGCCCAGCCGGACCTGAGCTGCTGCTGAGCTGCCAACAGGTGGCAGGATGGCTCAGCTAAAAAACAAAACAAAACAAAAAAAATCTGTTCAACCTCAGGGAATTGAAAGAAATAGCATGATCATGTTTAAAATGCTATTTTTAACCCTTTCATTATTCCAACCCTAGTGACTGAGAAAAGTTTGTTTGCCTTAAAATGCTGTATAGTATCTCTTTTCTGGAGAGATTTCTGTGGGAGACGGATTTGAATGAAGCTGTGACTAACTAGCTTTCTATTAGGAACAGAATATTGATTTAATTTCAACCATTATTTTACCTCAAATTGTCTTCCCAATATTATTTGGATTTAGAAATAAAATTGTTGTATTTTGCAATGAGCACTGAAGAGAACAAAGACCAACTAATGACATACAACTACAATAAAAAGGTTTTGCTCAGAGGAGAAGGACTAGACTTGGCAGTTTGGCCTTTACACTGCAATTTCCAAGGACACCCTGGAGTTACAAAAGAGGTACATGCTTCCTGAAATTAGAGACACTTGCCTGGACAGAAGTCCGAGTCAATTCTAACCAACTTTCAGGTTTCTGTGTGAGATAAGGAAAACCTCTTATTTAAAGTTATCTATTGTATATCCTCAGAATGTTCCAGGTCCTTGCAAGGATGATTTTATGGGATGTCAATGATATGAGAGGTACTGGGAAAATAAATTTCTATATAATTACAAATAACCGCTTGTGTCATTAGCTCTAGGACTTGGAATTACACCAGAAGTTATTTTGGGGTCATATTTCAGTTTAAAAGCCAGCCATACTCTGGCAGTTAAGGATTGAACCCCACATCTTTCTGTCAACACAGCACAACCCTGTTTCCAGGAGCCCATTTATCTCACTACCTCTTTGAAAATCAAATCATCATTTCCACTTCCAAGTGTACCCTAAAACTCTCCGCATGGGCACAGGGAATGTACAAAAATATTTACAGTAGCATTTTAACCAGCCCCTGGGTCTTGTTTTTCTAGAATAAAGGAATTTGTATTTTTTTTCTCTCACTCTGGTCATAATTGCTTCCGGTTTCTTACTTTCCCAGAAGCCTCTAGTGGAGGTCTGTAAGGCAGTTAAAAAACTGGCCCATTTGGGGAAGCCGGCCATCACAGAGGCTTGTCTTTTCCATGGCCCTGTCTGCTGAAATAGTAACTAAGGCCTCTACCTAAGCTGGGAGGAGAGGAGCTTTGAGAATTAAATTATCAGGAGAGAAACTATCTGTCTTCATTTTCTTGTTTCCAACCTCCAAATACAAATTGTTAAACATGCCTCTTTCTTAACCCTCATTAAGCGATCTTGAAGAATAGCAGGACAGAAAAAAGGCATGGGATTCTGAGAAAACACCACCACTAAAAATTAAAAGTCAGGGTTCTTCCTTCTCATTCAGATTATTTCACATGTTTAGAGTTGGTTGAATTTGAAATTTTCCATTAAATAATTTGATTCCTAGTTATATGTGCATAGGTGCCACGTATATAATCCCAACTATATATTTTGTTTAGAATTTTCTTTTTGTTGGACTTGAAAATAAAATAATTTATATGGAATAACTAGTATATGAAATTGTTTTACATTTGGTGGTATTCCTAGGACTTGTTTATTGGTGTACTTGTTATCAAAATTAATTATTATCAAAAATAATCTAATGGCACTATTGTGCACCCCCGATTCTCTATTACTCAAGGGGTTTATTTTAAGGCCCCAAGACACAGGATTCCAGGTCAGTGATAGGCAGTGTTTGGAAGTATACTAAAGAAACCAAACGTATCAGCTGGACGTCCAGGAAAAAGTGAAATAAAATGCAGGTTTCTAATGAGTTATAGCTACAGAATCAGCCATTAGGGATTGAATCACAGAGCTAGGTTTTTAAAATATCCAATTTTGAAGACATTTCAACTACATGTCAAAGCAGTTTAAGTCTTTAAGCCATGTAAGCTTTAAAATCCCATTTGCTTTCCCTCTTCCAGCATCCATTCTAAATGTCTCATTTCTACCTGTTAGTTTGTCATACCTTTCAGTACTTGATCACTCTTTCATTCTTTTGTGGTTTCTAAGGATACTGGACTATTTGCTGTCCCTCAAACATGCTGCCTCAGGGCCTTTGCACTTGCTGTGCCCTCTGCCTAGAGACATCTTCCCCCAGAGATTCATAGAGTTCCTTCCCTCTTTCTAAAGAGGCTTTCCCTAAACACCCTTCTAAAACTATGCCTTCTCCTCTGGCTGCTTCCTCGTTCTATTCCGATTCTCCACATCTTGCAAGATATTATATATTTTACTTGATTGTTTTCTCTGTCTACGTGGGCTAGAATGTAAGTTCGATGAGGCCTGTTATTTTTGTCTGCTTGCTCACACTTTGTCCTTAGTGCTGAGAACAGTGTCTGGCATATATGTGTCCAACAAAAATACTTACTGAATGAATCACAGCAGAATCTGTTGCAAACTGCAACCCTAAATAGGAATAAGTTGTATCTAATATAATTCTCTTTGAGAAGGATTCTTCCTGTCATGACATTTCTTTGACATTCCTATTTTAGAATAAGAGAATTACACCTTACCCTTTCAAAAATAAACCTCTAGTCACAATAGTTGCAAACTGAAATGCCATCAGGATTGGGGCAGTTAAATAAATGTGTGAAGCCCCCAATATAAGGCATTAGGGAGTGGGAGAGTCTGTGATAAATAGAAGAGTTCACAAACAACTCCACCTAAAGGCATTGAGTTTGGAAAGGAAATGTGAAACATAGGCCTGCTGAAGAAAACCTGTCTACCAGTGGTTTCCAAGGCCCACTTCAGCTGTCACTTATGGCCAGTAGGACCATGAAGACATTTCCTAAGTCACACTGTTTTTTCTACCTCTTTGTAACTATATACTTAGGCTTGGGAATGTGCCTGACTCCACATCAGGACAGAAATACTCAGCTGATCAAATCTAATTACATTTGCTTTCCAACTAAATTGTGTATCACCTTCCTCTCTTGTGAGAGATATGGCACCTCTTGGGTCCTCAGCAACTGATTATTGCAAACCTAATTGATTTACGGCATTTCATTAATAAAGTTAACTAAAACTAATTATACATATTGAATAAAAGTTTCCTGTGAAATGAATTATTCTATTTAGCTTAAGGGTTCTTAATTGTTAGAATGAATTGCTGAGGAGGATTACAGAATTACTTTCTCTTGGGATGTTCAGCTAAATATATATATATATATATATATATATATATATATATATATATATATATATATTCAACTAATATGGATTGTTTCTATGGATGGTGGCACCATAGAAACTACAAAACAAAAAAATAAATAAAAAGATTAAATATGAAAGTTAAAGATATCAACACATTCTCCCAAGAAGACAGAAATCACAAAATTGGTTATATAGATCTCCTCATTTTAGGATGTCAAACAAGGTCGTTAAATTTGTCATGTATCTTAAAGCAGCACAAATAAAATTTTAACTTTATTGTTTCATTCATAGTATAACTCTTCTTTCACTTAACTATTGCGTATTATATTTCTCACTCTTTAATTCAGATGGTATGTTTTGTTTAATTTACCCATCTAATTAAATCTAAATTCTAGCAGAAATCCAGGGGGAACCTACCACCACTTCAGTTGCCCCAAAGCAAGCTGGTGCATTGTGCGCCAGTACTTCTCACAGAGCCATTTCCCATGTTCCCTCTTTGTTAAGTTGTGTGTAGAGAAATATGCTCTATGGAAAGTGAAGACTAGCATTCATCAATGGTTCAGAGTGAATAAAATATGGCTATCCCGTTAGTGTTACACATCACATGAGAAGCTGTTGTTGTCAAGAACTGGAATTTGTGTTGCTTTCACTCTGCCAAAGCAGGTTGGACTTATTGCTTTGCGCTGTTAAGAAAGACACTCGGTTGTCTGGTCCTCCTGCTCTGTACAGAGACCACACTAGAGAGACCAGGAGGCAGTGAAACACCCAATTATTCTTCCTCTTTGACCTGGGAGCATCACTGAGGAGCTAAAGTTCAGGATCTAGGTCAAGAGACAGATATTCTGCACTGGTTGCTTTCTGTGGTGGCCTGTGCTGTGTGCAGAGGTATTCCGACTTTGCCTGGGTGAAAGAGGAAGGCTCCTGCTGATGGATTTTGGACGTGTGGTACGATATCATTCCTGTTGTCCCAGGGCCCTATGAGCAAGTGTAGCACTTGTTGAAATTCTGGAAAGGTGCCAGAGATCTACATCCAGGTAACAGTTACCTTCTGCCAGATATACACTGTATTATAACATTTCTAAGGTATCCTAGACCTTTCTGGAATTTAAAAAGTTACTCCTAAATGTCTAAAACTTCCTAAAAGACATAAAAGGGATGACTAACTAGTTGAAGGGAGAGGATGCCACCACTTTTGGTACTAGTCAAAAACTCTTCCTGCCAACAAAACAGGGCCTCTAAATTTAGAGGCTAATTCTCTGAGCGCTTTTAATTATTAAAAATATGAATAGTAATATAATTTAAATTAGAGTCTCCTAAATAGTCAGTTATATACTAAGCATATCTACCTATGTTATTCAAGCCTAAGAACCATGTTTCTGTAGATAAACTGTGTGAATAATAGGTGATTTGGAGTACTAGGAAAAAAAGTTAAATTTTTGTTTATTGAAAAACCCTACAAATGGCTAATGTTTATTTTGCCTTTTTTTCATTGGTAAGAGTCAAGGATTCATATTTGACACTTCTAAATTGGGTCCAAACTTTTGTTATTTGTGATTTCAATGAAAAATGATACTATTAAATGTGTAAAAGGAATATTGGCTGGATATTTATGTGCCTTTTTCACAACTAGTTATGTAGCTATTTCAAATCCTTCATGCTTCAATGATTCAAAGACAAATTTGTTTTTAATTATTTTGCCTTGTATAACACACAACTATTAATCCAGGAGCCAAATGTAATTGAACTGCAAGGTATAAGTGACTGGAAAGTAATGGAAATTGAAGTTTTAATAATAAGATCATATTAGTGGAAAAATAGTGACTAAGAACTTTAAGAATGTACTATAACAGGGAGTGATTAATTAAAATTAAAAACAAACTACTGTTATCTGTGACATATACAATTTGAAAGTAAAAATGGAGACTTCAGCTATCTTGTACATTCCCATAAAAAAAGAAAAGAAGAAATAAGAGGTCTAGGATTTATTTTGCTTCACTCTCCAGTTGCCGAAAAACCCATAAATCAGCTTTGGTCACTACAATTGAGACATATCTATCATTGTAGGAAAAATAAAATCTTAACAGAATATAAAGAGTAAGGAAGAAATATTAGCTTATAAAAATGATCTTACATCTTCTCTAGTTTTTCTTACTTGGAGATGTCAATGATGAAGGTAAAAAAGCCAACAGCTCAATATAATTGTGTGTACTTCTTTTCACAATTTTTAAGAAAACAAGGCCCTCTAACTTTAGAAGAGTACATAAAATACTTTTAAAAAAAGTTAAAGTCAAGTTTATTAAAGTATGATTTATATACAGTAAAATTCACCGTTTTAAGGCATATTATTTGATGAATTTTGACAAACGCATCCAGTTGTGTAATGACCACTACAGTCAATATACAGAATATTTTCATCACCCCCACAATTCCCTTGTACCCTGTTTAGTCTGTCCCCTCCTCCCAGCTCCAGTTCTTGGCAGTCTGATTTCTGTTTCAGTAGTTTCACCTTTTCCAGAATGTCATATAAATAGAATCACAAAGTATCTAACACTTTCTGTCTGCTTTTTCCTCTCAGTGTAATCCTAGTTTGCTCCTTTCCATTGCCAAGTCATATGTTATTGTATGGAGGAGCATAGTTTCTTTTTCCATTTCCCTGTTGGTGGACAGTTGGATTGTTTCCAGTTTTTGGTGATTATGAATGAAGCTGTTATAAACATTCATGTTCAGGTCTTTGTGTGAACATACATTTTTATGTTTCCCAGGTAAAAATAGCATAGGTGGGTTGGTAAGCATTTATTTAAGTTTATAAGAAATTGCCTGTTTCCCAAAATGGCTGTATCTTACAAAAGCATCTAAGAAGCTAAAATAACTATACCCAAGTGTACACAGATGAAGGAACCTGATTGTCAATAAGCACATATTTATTTTTATTTTATAGCTAGCTTTAACAGGTTTGATTAGCAGATTTTTTTTAAAAGCCCAGAATAGATTAGGAACAGTAAAGTAGAATGTCTTAGGGATATGTTGTTAGAAATTAGAAGCAGCCAAAAATGATACTCACTAATAGGATTATAATTATTCATTTTAAAAAGGGCAAGAACTTACAGGAAATTCTTTTATCTCATAAGTTCTATCATAGAAGTTCCCAAACATATCTGCATACTAGAATCACTTGGGAATCTTCTAAAAATTTCAGAGCCCAGGCTATACCCCAAATGAGTAAATCACAAATCTGGGGTAGAGCACAGACATCTGAATTCTTGGAAACTCCTTGGATGATGTCCATGTGTAGACCAGTTTGGAGCCACATGCTGGGAGTATAAGGTGATGAGATGGAAGGAGCGTGGACCTGGAGCCAGGAGACCTGGACCTGACTACATGGCTCTCGGCAAGGCCCTGCCTTCACAGCTTGGGGTCATCTTCTCTAAAACTGGAAGCTCCAGGTACGTGAACTCCAAGATGATTTTGTTTTAAATTTAGATGGTTCTAGATATCATTAGACTGATAATAGTCTCGTGTAGAAGACTCCATTTCGCAAGGAATGGCTCTATTCTGAATGATTTGTTGCAGATACCTCTTGAAAAGAATTTTGTTCAGAGGTTGACATTTTTGTTCTGTATATTTAGAGTTATGTTATATCTGTTTTCTCTCCAATGGTATTGCTGCATGTTTCTAAAAACATTTCAAGTGTATGGAGCAGTTTGGGTTTTATTCTTTTAAATGCCCTTGATTAGGACAGTTTCCCCCATTTTATAAGTAGATTTCAACGTATAAAACAAGGTTTGAAATGCTGTTTACACATTACTGGCTTAAATCAATAAGAGATCAGAGTTTTGTAATTGTAAATTGGGTAAAGGAACATTACAAAGTTCAGAAGGTCCTTCTGAAAACACTTTTTGTATGTCAATACAGTGCCCACAGTTTGGGATGGGGACCTTGGAGATTATCTTACAGGAAACCAAAGGCAAAGTTGCTCATTAGTGGCAGAATTGGTATAGCGTCAATTCTTTAACAAACATTAAGTTAAAAAAAAAAAAAATTCTTAGAATTAAGCATGTTTTGCTTATTCATCTGAAGCTACAAAGTTTGAAAACAGTTTAAAATTTTACAAAATGTTTTCTTCAGTGTTTTGCTATTTGCAAGCAAAATGTCATATTACTTTGCAAGTTTTACTACAGATGTGTGAAAGTTAGTCAGAAACTGCAGGCTTCCAAAGTGCAGGAGGGCAGCTGGCCCAAGAATCATAGCAGCAGGACGCCCCTATTACTGCCCAGCTTCTCCCACGGTAATGCTGGAGGGGTATTACGGACAAACAGCTCCTTCTATCAGGACTCTCAAGAACGTAAAATAAAGCTTCCAGTCTTAGTGGCTTCCTAGCTAGGACGTATAGTTTCATGCATTTTTATCTGGAGGTGGATTTTTGCAGAAAACATGCACAATCCAGCTTCCTAGGCTTAACTGCATCTCAAAAAAAAAAAAAAAAGACACCTAAAGATTTCCAGTGACAGAACTCTGTGGAATGTTGCTATTTTTGTCTCCAAGATTAAAGCAGTCCTAAATAGTTTCCTAATACCATTGTGGAGTGCCCTCCAGAAAGCGTTTCCTAACTTGCCAAAGGAGCAAATAATAAATTCACCTTAACATTTATCTACTCACCCACCAATTATCCTATCTATCTTCTACTTTCATAAGATGCAAGTACATGCATTCAGAAGGGGGCAGGCTACTCTTTTCATTCTCTCTGGAGTGATTAGAGAATGTCTCTACTGTTAATTTGGGAAACTTAGAGCTTATTCTTTGAACTGAATTTTTATCAGGAAAAAAAAAAAAATCTTGCGAGCTAGGTCAATCCCAGAGTCCCGGGAGTTTATGAAAACCATCCTACAAGCCCATATGGCAGCATTTGGACCGAGAGTCACCAGCTGCCCTGTCAGGCTCTGAGTGGAGTGCTCTGCTGTGTGACTCTGTGGGACTCATGCCTGGCAGGGGGCAAGCCTGCACAGAGATAAAGGGGTACCTCTATCTCCAATTTCATAGTGAAATTTTCCCTGTAACATACTGGAGTAAGGGAGATGTTTGTAAGAATGAGACTGAGATATCTGGGTTTTAGAAAGTGAGCAGGTCAAGTTTTGAGGTTTCTGTGCTTCTGGAAGTAAGTGCCGGAGCCCCATGAAGGCCAAGCCTCCCATTTTGTAGCTGATGAAAGCATGGTCACTTCCCTCCTAAAGGCCTATGCTGTGCAGTGTGGAGAGCACTGCTTAGAGCAGCCATCATAAACACCGCATATCTCTCATGGGGTCAGCACTGACATGGGTACATCTTGGTTATTCTGACACTGCTTATATCTAATATCATATAAATACATATGTATTCCTAAGCCATATTTTGGAAGGAATAGGATAAATCTGGAATTCCCTTCTTTTCTGCTCCTTCTCTTTCTGTCACTAGATAATGGTCTCTGTGGTTTTTGTGCTACCTCCACTGTTGACATATTACAGAAAACTACTGACAGATACGAGGTACGATCACAAAATACGAATGCTATTGCTGAGTGCCATCCAATGGAAAGGCAGGGATCTTCAATATGGGAAGCAGCATGTTGAACCTTAGTAACAGTGTGTGACAAGTTTCAACTTGTTCAGTGTAGTCAGTAGGGTGTGAGCTACAGTTGAGAGGTGTGTTTTAAAGTGTGCCATAAATCATTCTTCATCATGACAATGCTCCTTGTTACACATTGCTTCTGGTATATGGCAATTTTTGTCTAATAAAAACATTACAGTGTGTCCTCATCCACCTTATTCACCGAATCTGGCACCATGCATCTTCTGGTTCTTCCCCAAAGTCAAAATGATTCAGGACATCGAGGCAGTCATGGCAGTGCAACAAAAGATACTCAGGAAAAAGGACTTCCAGAACTGCTTCAGAAAGTGGCAAGAATGATGGGATAAGTGCATTCAAAGTGAGGGCGGGCATTTTGAGGAGGATTAATGGCAATGTGTCTTATACTGTAACAAACTTTTTTAATTTAAACATTCACCATATATTTTGATCACACTTTGTACAATGCTATAGGTGTAAGACATTTACCTGGATGCAGACCTTCTGGGATGACTTCAGGGACTTATTCTGATAAAACCCCAGCCATTTTAGACTAATTTATCAGGTATGAAATCTGGAAAGAAAAAAAAGATTAGTGTGATTTACTGAATATGGTCGGATTTTTATTTTTTAATTTATGGAGTAAGCATTAACACCACATCTCATGAATATTTTTGGAGGTAATAAAATCATTTGGGCCCATCAAGGACATATTTTTTGTTATATAGTGTTAGGCTGCACTAAATGGCTGTTTGTTGTGGGATCTCCCTCTCTTCCTGCCTATAGCCAGCATCCTCCCCCATATCCTTGTATATACATACTAGAGAGGAAGAAAATAATATTTTGGGGTAAAATAGTACAATTTTATTCTAAGACACGAATGCAGACATGATTACTACATATAAGAAATATAATAGATTTTTACTTGTGCATCCACAGTTAAACTTTGATAAATGATTATTTTTAATACAATCAAGTGTTATTGAACCATAATGTTAAAAATATCATTTTGAAAGATCTTTTTCTGTTTTTATATTTCATGGAAGTAATACATGCATGTGATATAAATGTCAAGTTACAGACGAGTATAATATAAAAACACATGTCTCCTAGCCCTATTGTCTCTCTGGATTCACTTCCCAGAGATACTTCCTACTAATAGTTTCTTATGTATCCTAGGACTTTAACAAAATGTATTGACTTGTATATAATGTGTATATCCACGTTTTTTTTTAATTTACACATCATACTATTTTACTCTTTACTTTTTTTTTCACTTAATAATATGGCTAGCAGAACTTTTTACATCACTATATATAAATCTAGCTTATTTATTTTGAGACATATTCAAATACATTATATCTATTGCACTGATACATGATAACTTATTTAACCAGCCCACCATTAATGGTCCTTAGGCTTTTTTTTTTTTTTCAGTTTCCCTTCTTGACTGCTTGAAAAAAATGCCTCAATGATATTAATATATATGCAATTTTGTACTTATATGAATATATCAGTAGAATAAGTTCCAAACATAATTATTAAAGCAAATTGTTTGTACACTCTAAGTTTTTGAAAGATACTTAGAAAATGTCCTCTGTAAAAGTTACACCAATTTATCATACCAAAAATCTGGCTTTTATCAAATCTGAAATTATTTTCTTAGTTGGATAAGTGAAAAGTATGTAGTATTTTGAATTGCATTTCTCTAGTTATGAATGAGACTGAGCTTCTTTTTCTTGGTTATTTTATGTAGTTACTCATCTACTAGTTTGCCCAGCCATGACTTTGCTCATTTTTCAATTTGGTTGTTCATTGTTTCTTATTTTATTTTTATTTTTTAATTTTTTTTTTTTTTTTTTTTTTAGCTGAGCCATCCTGCCACCTGTTGGTAGCTCAGTGGCAGCTCAGCTCAAGCTGGGCATGGAACTGCTGTTGCTCAGAGCTCAGCTCGCACTCTTGAGCAAGCTCTTAACCAACTGAGCCACTCGGCTAGCACTTTTGTTTCTTATTTTAAATAGTTCATGATATGTTAATGTAACTGGCATTTTACATGTAATGTGTGGCAAATAGCTTTTCCAAGTTCCTATTTATCTTTCTGCTTTGTTTATGGTACATTTTACTATATAGCTTTTTTTTTTTTTTCATGTAGCCAAATTCATCAATATATTTCATTATGGATTTGAGTTTTCCTTTCTTTTTTTTTTTTAAGTAAGGAATTTTTTTAAGCTGAAGAGTTAATCAGGAAGATTGTATACAGGCTACTTTTAAAAAAAATAACATACATCATATTTACTAAAGCATTGTTATATAGAATTTTGACATTAGAAGGATCTATTGTATCCCTATTTCTTGATTTTGTTGTTATAGCAAAAGACATTTCCCATAAGATGATTTCTCCTATAAAATACCACTATGGTGTGAATTCTGTGGGTGCTTGGAGGGCTCTAATGTACCTTAGCAGGGGCAAAAATAGAGACAGGGTCAGGTTTGCCAGTGCCATCCTCCAGAGAGTCAATAGCGGTTGTCTCAGATCTGAAATCTAGACTGGGTTACAAGGAAAGTAATAGAAATTCCAAGACAAACAGAAAATGAAAAGTATAAGAGTAATAGAGATTCATTGTTGGAAATCTTGAAAGCACATGAAAAAAAAAGGAAAGAAAAAAGTCACTTTTGATCTTAGCCTTGATCTTAATAACCCTCAAAAGCTTTTAAGATCTGTTATGTATTTTTCCTAGTCTTCATTATCTGTTCTACAAATATGTAGGCATTTAAAAAAATATATCAGTGATTTTACTTCCAAATCAGTGTTAATATATCTAAATTATTTTCATTAGAACACACAAGTAATACACACTGGATCACACTTATGATTTATGTTTTATACATTGCTTTATTCACTTGTTACCTTTCCTCATCATTAAATATTTTAAATATATTATATATTAAATATGCATTTATATAAATATATTACAGCTATATAATGTTCCATGATATGGCTTAACTTAATAGGAATTTAAAAGAATAGGAATGGATTTGTGTTTCTCTCAAAAATCCATTCTGTTAACTTGGTAAATCAAATGCCAGAACACACTCAAAAAATCATTACGTAGTAATCACATCAGATTATTTTCCATTCCTGATAAAGTGGCAGCGATTAATTGTGTGAAGGTTAAGGGCTGGGAGACATCATGGTATAATGTGTTTTATTTGAAGTGACATCATTTGATTGGAAAGAGATTATTAGAGCTGGGCTAATGGCACATTCTTGTTCCAGGGGCATACCATGTAGATTTAGAAGCTTGTAAAATGCATTTGATTGGATAACAAGAAGACTTTCAGTCAAAAAGTGGAAAAAAGTATATGTAATGATAAAATTATAAATGTATGACGTTTACTAGAAAAAATGCTGTGAGATTTTAAAAAATTTATTTAGAAAAATCCCTGGTGCATCTATTCAGTCACAGTCACAAATACTTGGCATAGTGAGAGCAGCAGGACTCTGAAGGGCCCCAAAGAGGATAGCTGGTATTTTATAATTTATTAGCGCTAAGAAACACTGCTGGCATACGCAGTGGATACTACTTCCCCTCAATTTGGGGGGAACCAGTAACATACAAATTAGATGATATACTGTTAGTTCTGCCTGTACATCTAAAGTTTTAGATCCAAGCAGCTGGTGAAATTCTGTCTCCCAGGGATGTCTCTTTATTACTAAGAAAACTGTAGCTGCTCAGTCGGGATAACACACCTCTCCTCTCAAAGATGGTTACAAGGAACACAGACTCACCTCAATCTTTTGAGCAACATCAATGAGCCCCATTCAAAACAACAGACATTTGGTTGGGTCCAACTGACAGCTGTCAGAGAATCTAGGTGCCCTGGGAGAAACCGTTTGGAGTCTAAAACGTTCGCGGAGTCACTGGCTGAAAATAAGTTTCCACTTGCTTGCAGACCGACTGGTTACGAACTAAATTCAACTACAGTTTTGTAAACAATTGCTTGTAGATAACTAAGTGTTTATACTAAAAGCTGAAAGAGTGACATGCAATTTGAGTTGGAATGCAACAGTTCATGTATGTAGGAAATGACTTGTTTGAGAGAATTTTATTTTTATACTGTCAAAACTCCAAAAGGTAAAAACAGTAAATTTTAGTGAAGTTATGGGGAAACATAGATATAGAACCTTAAGTTTTAAACAATGGGCTGTCCATTTTAGTATTTCCCAACTAAAGAAGGAATTTCTAGAATTCTTTATTATTGTACGTAAAGGTAAGGTCACAGGCAAATGTTATAACTAAAATGGAGTAGATCTTGTTTTTTCCCTAAGAGAAACAGAACTTGATTTCAATAATTTTAAATAAATTCCCAAGTAATGAGCTGGCCTTATAAAGCTGGCAGCCTGGTGTAGAGTAGACTGTGTGGAGTGGCAGCTAAGAGCACAGGAATCAGAATTCCCATGTTTGAGTCTAGGCTCCACCAGCTACTCCATTTGGGTGAGCTACTTGTCTCATGTCCCAATCTACAAAGTGAAGAGAAAGCAGTGACTATTTCATAGAGATGTTGTGAAGATTAAATAAAACACGTTTAAAGGCTGAACACTGTGTTTGGCATGTTATATGTGCTGTTAGTAGTATTTAAAATGTTTATTAAAAACTAAGAAAATATCCTCTAGGTAATCATTCTGAACAAGACATGGGTTGTCGTGCTTCTCTGACGTTAATGTGCTTTAGAATTACCTGGGGGTCTTGTTAACATGCAGACTCTTATTCAGTGGATCCAGGTGGAGTCTGAGAGTCTGCATTTTTAACAAGCCTCTAGGTGATCTTGTGGTGCTCTTCTGTGGACCTTGACACCTTAGATAATTGTGGATGGTTACTCCTACTTGTGATAGGTACAGTGGTTCTCAACAGAGGAAACAGGGGAGGGGCAGAATGGAAAGTGCAGACAACATGTACAGATTTAAAGCTCCCCCCCAGGCAATTGTAATAGGGTTGCCTTACTTGTTCCCTAACACATTAAGAACCACCAACTTGATAGTTCAACCTTCTATTCTTTTTCATTTCTCTTTTTCTTACTCTCTCCTTCACTTGCCCCTTACAGTTTCAGGCTAAAAAAAAAAATGGTATTAATACTTAGTTCCCCAATTAGAAAGACTAAAACATCAATTTTCGGTCATTGTATTACAACAATGTAATATACTTAAATGAAATGAGAAAAAGGTTTCTAACGCTTATCTTCTAAAATATATGGATCTGAAAATGTTTTTAATATTTTCCATAGCTCAAGCAGAAAACAAAGAAACAAACAACAAACAGGCAAGCAAGTGGCTTGCAAATCATTTAGTAATAGAAACAAAGGATACATGGGATGTGATCCATGCTACCAAAGGAATTATAATTCCATGGGCAAGGAGAAATTGTGGGGGCTATCGTGGAAGTGGTCAGAATCAAACAATGTGACCACATCAGACATTCCCTTGGTCTGACAGGTGGACAGAAAGGCAGTTGTTTCTACATGGCTTCCCATCACAGTGGCATTGAGATGATTAGAGCGATCCATATCTAGATACGTACTTAGCTTGACCAACATCTCTCTAGGGCAAAGATCATTTTTCTACTTTAGTGTGTCCTCAGGGCTTAAGAGCACTCAGATCTATAGTATTCCCTCTGTAAGTATCTTCTACCATTGCTAATATGTTTCACAGATATAATCCTTCAGCTTCCAAAGTAGATAAAAGGATCTTTGATTAATATAAAATGCAAAATATCTAAAGAAAACTTAGAGAGCAAATTAGCAATCATACACTCTCTTTAAGAGTGTACAGCCATATGTATAATTCTCCAATATTCTTACTCTGAAATTAACCAAAGTACTTAAATCCATTGATCTAAACAAGATTTCAACATCATTTGGTAATGAACAAAACAGCTTATATGTTATAAAATTAACAAAAGAAATCACATAAAAGTTCACTCAAACTGTATGATTATTAATTCTATGATTTAAAATTGTAAGGACATCTAGAATTGGAACTTGGAATATGAAGGCACAATGAAACTACAAGAAACAAAGCATGCCCATCTCTTTTCCATCTTTAAAACTTGTAAATGTTAGAAAATTAAACATGAGACTGGCAATACAATATAGAGTATTCTTGGTTATAAAAAGGAAACTCTAACAGTAACTGGCAGACTCTAGACATTTATTTCTACTTAAGACATTTAGATGACGCACCCATGTTAACCAAACAAACAAGACAAAAACCAACTCTGCTATCTTGAACTGTAAGAACAATGTAAAATAATGTAGTCATACAGTATTTACAGTATGTAGTGAATTCTTTGTTAGTAAAGTATTTTGGAAGACAATTTTGGTTTTCATATTCAAGGGAATTTTTTCCTCTGTCACCATTTGCTTTGAAGAGAAAGAATCAAAATCAAATAGCAACCAGAACGAAGAGCAAGACTCACTTGTCATTTCCATGACTGTTCTAAATATATACTTTATTTTCTGTTTTCAATTGTCAAATTTGTCATTAATTAACCACTAGCTAATTATACATCTGGCAAATTCATAGCTCTTTTGATTTTTTTTTTCTGCAATTGAAACATTATATTTTAGAGCTTTACTAGGATAATGGCACTTACTTGTCAAATCAGTTCAATATTACCTTAAATCCTTATAGATACTCTTTGATTTAAGATGGCTTTATATATTAAGCCATTGAAAAGCTGGTTTTCTATAGAAAAAATTCATGTCATGAGTAAAATCAAAAATTTAAAGTGAGCTAAATTTATACAGGGGATGCAACAAAATTTACTTTTGCTTATGGGAGTTTTAATAAGCACCTGCGTCAAAAGAAACACGAACCATGTAATCCAATGACTTTAGCCAATTTTGAAAGAGAAAGCTTAGAGCTTTTTCGAAGAAAAACAATAACACTTTTCAGTGGCAATTTAAAAGCTGATTTAAAAGCTGATTTGTCCAGTGTGTGATAGAACATGGGAGAAAAATGTTCCTTACCGGGCCTTGGGTACTTGGTCATATTTTGTTGCTCTGGCTTTGTATTTATTTATTGCCATAGCATGTCTTCAAGACAGCTTTTCCATCTTCACAACGTTTGGATTTACTTCAAACTTCTAGATAAAATTCTTAATTTCCTAGCCTACTTGGGAGGCTCTCTGGCATCCCCCATCATGACTGAGTGGGAAAAGGACAAGGTAAATTAATGGGCGTGGGGAGGAAGTCTCGAGCTTGGGCCCTGTAACAAATTTGAAAGCAAAATACATTGACTCTCAGGCAACTGCTTGAAAATGACACTGTGACAGCACAAATAAAACAACAGGAGACAAGCATCATGCATTTACGTTATGAGTTTCAAATTGCTTCTTAGCTAAGTGTTTTACCTGGCCTTTGGGTAAGCAGCAGATCAAATTTTCTTTCATTATTTTCCCTCTAGCATAAGGTAAATAACAACAACAGTGTAGGCAGTAGCAAAACAAATAAACAAACAAACAAAAACCCTCAAAATCATATACACACGTACAATTCCTACCTCAAACTAGAAAAGAAAACCAAAATAAGAAACCCGAACAATCCATGATTCTGTTCTTTTTTGGACCCTTAACCAGGGTTCAAGAGTAACAGGAAAGACTGAAGCTCAGAGCTCGGAATATGCTGTAGCAATGATGCCTGAGAGACACCTTATAAATCTCAAAGATCAGTTTTCTTTGGCATCAGTGGATACAGTGGAAGAACACCAGTTTTCTTCTGAGTTGGATGATGGAGGAGTTGATTTAGATTAAGGTCAAACCAGAAACCAAGGCCTCAAGATGGGCGCAAAAACTGATGAAGTCAGAAACAACGAGGGAGACAACAGACAATAGACTTGATGCTACTTAGCAAATGTTGAGACCTAGCAACTTGGGGCCACTCCTCGAGTACCAAGCCAAGTTATAGGAACTGCTAGCCATAATTTGGGGGGTGAACACTTGGAACCAGCACTGGAAAACCTACTGATTTTCCTGAGCAGATAATTTACCAGGAGAGATGTTTTGATAGTCCTGAAAATGCCAAACATGGACTAAAAGGGCAATTATTGTAGACTTGTGTTTCCAAGCAATAACTAGAAAACAAAAAGAATCAAAGAATGTTTTATCAAATAGAGGGAATCTTATGGGCAGGCCCTTGAGGCTCAGGGTTGTGAAACAGCTGTCCTAATAGCATACAGCAGGTAAGCGGAGTCTTGGGGTTTCCTGGTGCTTCCCTGTCCCTGGACTAAAGAGGGATTATCCACCAGGCTGGTAGAAGTTCAGAAACAAGGAGACAAGGGAAGCAGGCAGTTTCTTTTTTAGAGAAGACTTATAAGGGACTGCAGCTCATGCTAAGGTGAATAAATGCCTGGGGATCCCGGTCGCTCAGGAGGTACCTGCCGAGAGAAGCATGTTGGGGACCAAGCACCTTCAGCAGGAGATACAGCTGCTCTACAGAGTTATAACAGAACAGCAGGCTGCCAGATTTCTTGCCTCCTTAACTGTTACTTTCTCTTCCCCTGATGACACTAGAAATGAATGTAGCCAAGGCCCTAAAGTCATCCTAGGACTTTCCTCCAAAAGAGAGGGCTCCTGGTAGTGGGTTTTGATACTTAATGAGGCCATCAGCAAACCAAGGTTTGGTAAAGAAGCTCCAGATGGATTCAATAGCCAGATCTCTGTGGCTGCCCACAGACAGTGGGGCAGGGGACGCTTTGGGTAAGACTTGCTGAGGTCTCCGGGAGACCTGAGCAGGCAGACACTGTGGAGTGATTGGGATGGACAGTTAACAGAAATGGGGAATCGGGTGCTAGAGAGAGATGTGGAGTGGAGGGAAGGAGCCAGCAAGAGCTTTTCCTAAAAATCTGACTCAGTTACAAACTAGGCACTGGACAAGGCTGTGGGGATTAAGATGTGGAGATGCTTTCTCTCTTCCTCAATTTGATGAGTCATAGGGCACCTGGGCACATCTAAAGGTGGGAGAGTTTGCCTCAGGTCGGGGCGGCGTTCGGTTCCCAGGACCCATTGGTGTGGTTTGCCGGGAGCGGAGATAAGCGGAAAACGGGGGGGGGGGGGAGTGTGGGGACCACTGTAACTTCGCCTTAAAAGTAGCACAACTTTGAAACGGATGTTCGACAGAGTCATACCCGTTTCCACTGAGGTCGCCGTTAAAAGACAAGTTAGTAAGCTAAAAACGTCAGGAAGAAAGTTTATTTGGTTTCATCCCATTTCTGCAGATTTCTTGCTTGTAGAGTTTGGTAAAATCGGAATGAAATTTGGGGGGCACGTGGCAAACAAGCGCAAATTGTACCCTCCCAACCCAGACGCTTCACCTGATTTGGGGAAGGGAGGCCAGCTCCCGTCGCTCGCTCTCGCCGCGGTCCCCGGAAGGCTCCCAGTACCGCGCCCGCAGTGAGGACACCGTGACATGAACCGACCACCCCGTCCCGCAGGCCCCCAGCTCCCCAGCCTGGAGAGCGGTCCACATCCACTCACCCGCGCCCGGGGCGCTGCGCCCACGTCGGGCCGCAAGCTGGCGGCACTGGTGCGGGACTTGGGCGCGCCGCCTCCGCGTCCCGGCCGTGAGCCCTCAAGCCCGGGTCAGTGACGCTGCTCCCCACGATCGCCGCCGTCTTCCGCGAAAGGCTGCTAGCGGTGTGCCAGCCCAGGCGCACTGTCGCCCACTGCCTGGGGCCCTGGCTGGCAGATGCGGAGTCGTCCCCGACAAGGCAGCTCCGAATTTATAGGGTGGGGCGTTGCTGCACCCTGGGTTCCAGGGGCAAGGCTGTGTTTTGCATTCCCTCCTCCTCCGCCCCGCCCCGGGAGACCCTCTCTGCCCAGCCCCCTTCCTCTGCAGATGCTGACCTAAGCGGGAGAATGCCACTGTCATCCCCAGTGTCAGCTGTCAGGTCTGCGCCCACCTGGCCCGGAACCCCCGCCATGGGAAGGGGTCCATAAATGGAAGCGAGTGGGGGGTACAGGAGCAGCCGGTCAAGCCGAGATTAATGTGCTACTTTTTTTTTTTTTTAACTTGGAAAACTTTTAAGGATGAAGTAGGCAATTTCTGTCTCTTTCCTGTAAGTCAAACTTTGACATGACCATTATTGATTACAGATCCATCCCATAGATTAACTTCAGGGTTACAGGGTTCAAGGGTGGAATTCTTTCTTCCTATTGGGCATGCTATCAGAATTGCATATTTTAAAATACAAAACTAGAAAAAAAGTTTAAAGACAAAATATGACCAAATATTTAAGGAAGAATTAATATAAATTCTTTATAAACTCTTTTCAACTCATATCAGGCCAATACAAATACCCTGATAACCAAAACCAGATAAGCTATCAGGAGAAAAGAAACTACAGGCAAATATTTCTTATGAATAGAGATAAAAACCCTCAACAAAATATTAGCAAATCAAATCCAGTAACATATAAAAAGGATTATACACCATGACCAAGTGAGACTTATCTCAGAAATGCAAGATTAGTTTACTAAAAATCAATTAATGTACCATTTCAATAAAACAAAGGACAAAGCCACAGGATCATATTAATATATTGGAAACAAAACAAAACATTTTATAAAATTCAAAACCTTTCCATGATAAAAACACTCAACAAACTAGGAATAGACAGATGTCCTCAAACCATAGTCTGTGTATGAAAAACTCATTAACATCATGCTTAATGGCAAAAGACAATGTTTCTATGTCTAAGTTCAGGAACAAAACAAAGATGTCAACTCTCCACACCTCTATTCAACATTGGGCTAGAGATCCTGGCCAGGGCAGTTGGACAAGAAAAAGAAATAAAAGGTGTCCAGATTAGAAAGGAGGTAAAATGACTTCTATGTGCAGATGACAGGATTTTATATTTAGAAAATCCGAAGGAATCAATTAAAAAGCTATTAGAATTAATCAACTATTTCAGCAAGGCTTTAGGATATAAGATCAATACACAAAATCAGTTGTATTTCTATATACGAGCAATGAACCATCCAAAAATGAAATTAAGAAAAAAACTGCAGTTACCATAAATCAAAAGGATAAAATATTTAGGAATAAATTAACAAAAAGGATGCAAAATTTATACTCTGAAAACTAGAAAACATTGTTGAAAGGAATTAAATTGGACCTAAATAAATGGCATATCATTCCATGTTCATGGATTGAAAGATTTAATATTATTAAAATAGCAATAATCTCCAGTTGATACAGATAAAATACAACCCCTGTCAAAACCCCTACAACATGTTTTTAAAGAAATTAACAAGATAACTTTAAAATTCATATCCCAAAAAAGAACAAAATTGGAGGACTTACTCTTCTTGGTTTCAAAATTTACTCCCAAACTATAATAACCTAGACAGTGTTTGGTATAAAGATAGATATATAGATCACTAGAATAGAATTGAGTCCAGAAATTAAGCTGGGACATTATGGGTCAACTGACTTTTAATGAGAATACCAAGACAATTCAATGGCAATGCATAGTCTTTTCAACAAATGATACTGGATTGGATATACATGTCCAAAAGAATGAAGTTGGGTCCCTTAATTACAACACCATATACAAAAATTAACTCAAAATGGATCATAGACCTAAATGTAAGACATAAAATTATAAAGCAATAGAAAATGTAGGAGTAAATCTTTGTGACCCTGGGTTATGCAGTCTTCTTAGATATGACACCAGAAGCTTAAGCTATAAAAGTTAAACAGGGCCGGCCAAGTGGCGTGGTGGTTAAGCGCTGGCTTGGGACGCCAGTGACCATGGTTCGGTCCCACATATGAGGGCCAGTAACACTGCCCTCAAAAAAAAAAAAAAAAAAAGTTAAACAGATAAGTTGGATTTCATCAATATTAAAATTTGATGTTCTGTGCTTTGAAGGGCAGCATCAAAAAAGTTAGGACAACTCACAGAATTGGAGGAAATATTTACAAATCATATATTTGGAAAGGACTTGTATCCAGAACATATAAAGAAATTTTCCAATCAATAGTAAAAACAAAAATAACCTAATACTAAAAATGAGCATAGGATCTGAATAGACGTTTCTCCAAAGAAGATGGACAAATAGCTAATAAGCACCTGAAAAGATGCTGAGTGTCATTAGTCATCAGGGAAATGCAAATCAAAACATAGCGAGATACCATTTCATACCTACTAGGATGGCCATAATCAAAAAGCCAGATAATAACATGCATTGGCAAGGATGTGGAGAAATTGGGGTCTTCAGACAGTGCCGGTAGGAATGTGAAATGGTGCAGCCACTGTGAGAAACACTTTGGCAGTTCCTCAAAACGTCAAACATAGAGTTACAATATGGTAACATATTTTTTGAATTCTCACAAAATTAAAAATACCAACTTTACTACAATGCAATCAGATATGTAGTAAGCGTAGGTTTCGGCAGGAGGTCTTGGTGGGAATGCGAAGCTGAGAAAGACATGGAGCTCTGCCTCTGCCAGCCCAGAGGGAGACAGCTCCATCTCCCCAACTAGACTGTCCTCTGGGGCAGGGCCCTGCCTGCAGTCACTACGTGCACTTGGTACGTGTCACATGGTGAGAATTCCCACAAATGCAAACATGGTAAAGACTGACTTTGAGCCCATATGAGCAATACGTCTTGGCAGAAACATTGTTTGAGATGAGTCTTGAAGGGTGGGATTTTTGAACTGGGAACCAAGGGAACAGCATGTGTCAAGTATTTTGGTAAAACATTGTTATCTGTCGGGGAAAGAGGATTATTGGAATTTTATAGAGCATGTGAATAATAATAATAATAATGGCATTTATTGGATACTTACTACACATCAGACTCCCAATTAACCCCTTCATATCTATTAAACTAATTAATCATTACAGAAAACCCATCACCGAAATAATGTACCAAAATAGGTACATTATGATTCTCAATTACTGATGAAGAACTTCAGGTACAGAAGTTAAATATGTTGCCCAAGTTCACGTGATTTTTAAGGGACAGCCAAGGTTCTAGGTTCTCTGGCCTCAGAGCTTATGCATTCACAATGCTAAGAGAAAATGGTGGTAGAAAGAACTAGAGACACGGGGCTAGCATGAATGTGGAGTGCAGAAATTATTAGTAGAGGGGTTTGAATTGAATTTGGTGGTTGAGGAACGACATGAGGCTTTTGAGGAGGGGCATGATGTGTAGGAGGGATCAGAGTAGCAGATGCTGGAAGCAAGGATAATAGTGGATCAGGTGAGAAGTAAGCAGAGCCTACCCTACATTAAGACTAGACACAGTGCCAAGACAGAATGGAAGAACTTATAGAAATAACTGGGGTGGTGGGGGGAGATGCATTGAGCTGGATATGAGAGGCAGCTGATCAGGTTTTTTTATTTAAAGACTGTGCACAGATAATGGAGAGAAGGCCTTTGTAGAAAAGCCAAAAGTGGGTGATAACCAAATTCCAGAGTCTGTGGGTAAAATTAGGAAAAGCTCCTGTGATTATTGTTTAGGATTCAGGAGAGCTTTATATTTTTTCATCTATTTAGTGCTATAACTAGTTAATCATAGTCACGCCTGTAGTAAATTCCAACTTGGTTTTAGAAATTATCATAGTTTTTTAGGACTGGAAATTTCTTAGAGAGTCAGTTGTTTTTTTGTGAAATCTCTCAAGAGGGTGGGGTTTGCTCCCCAGGATGTTATGTCATCAGAAACAAACAGATGAGAAGGAAAAGTTCCCAAGAAATTCATGGCACTATTATTCTTGTGATGAGTAATGGTATGGTTTAAACACTTAACACTTAAGGTGAAGCCCAGCCTTGCTGCTCGTTAGCCTCATGCACATACAACAAGTTTACCCCCTCTGATACGGATTTTTTAATACCTAGGGTAATAATGTTCCCTAAACTTTTGTTGGGGTCAATGTAAAGAGTGTATATAAAAGCATCAGTTACTGTTCCTGGCACACGATTAATGTCAGCCATTTTTAGTGTGTGAGAAGCCCGCAGTTTTGCGTGTTGGTCAGGGATGTAATAACTTTTTGTTGATTTAAAATTGATATAAACTTATTGATATATTTCTGATTTGTTTGTCTCTAGTATTTAAAATTTGATGTAAATGAAGTCTCCTGATACTGTGGACTGAGTGTAGGCTTTTTCTTTTTCTATCTCTTTCCTTTCTGTATGTGCCATGTAAAGGCAAGATGGACTGAGCCGTCCCCTTGAAGCTGGAAGTGGGCACACAGGACCAAAGGGCTGCAGGCCATTGAAATGCCAGACGAGTGAAGCAGCAGGCCTCACTTCACCTGAGGCAGGGCTTGGCTCCTGTTAGGTTCTAGGGCATCTGTGAAAGACTCAGCACTGAATATGGGTCTGGAGTAAAAATTCGACAGGACAGGAAAAAGAAGTGCAATGCCTAATATGAAAACAAATGTTTTCTCTTCCCAGTAATCCATATGTAATTTAAAACAAGGTGCAGTTTTCCACTTATAAAATCATCAGTGATTAAAGGCAGAAAATGATAACCCCAGAATTCAATTTTTACAAGGATGTAGGAAAGACAGTACTCTCGTAAGTATATAAAGAAATGATACCATAGGACTGATGGCATACCTTCATCAGTCAGGAATTGATTTTAAATAATAATGATGGATATATGCAAAGATTTATGTATAAGGATGTTATTTACATTGTTATGTATAATAGCACTTAATTGGAAAAAACCTTAACGTCCCCCAAATAGAGGGTTGGTTAAATAAATTATGATGCATCTAGAATAGAACTTAGCCATTGAGAGTAATGTGGAAGGACATTTAATGATGTGGATAATATTCATGATATACAAATCAGAGAAAATCAGCTTATGGAACACTATGTATATTGTTACTCAAATTATCTAAAACATACACACACATATACATACACACAGGCAAGCACATGGAAAAAAATTGAATGTATATTCACTAAAATGCATACAGTGGTTATATCTGAGTGTGGTAATTATGGGTATTTTTAAGTTATATTTTCTTTTTATGCTTGTCTACATTATCCAAATTTTACATAACAGTAACATCATGATAAAAGAATTAGAATGAATAAGATGGCCGGGAACTTAGCACAGGAGCAGTTTGGAGAGCAAGGAAAATCAGAGGCAACTTCTGGATGGCTTTTGCTGACACTAACCTTGAAGCCCCAGGGCTTCATCCCTGTGACTGGACCTAGACCTGTGCTGGTTTTGAAAATAAAATAAAGAATGATTTTATGCGAAGAGATGTTAACTAGGAGTTCAGACCCCTAAGTCCATTTTCCATTCTTTCAGGAGGCCATCAGTGGAGCAGGGCCCACCTAGTTTACATCTAGATTTTTCCTTAAAATAAGGGTTTCTCCAATATCCTGTTTACTAGTTGTGTGAACTTGGGCACGTTATGTAACCTCCTATGCTTTAGTTTACTCATCAGTAAAATGTGGGTACAAGGAGCACCTAATTCAACATGAATGAGAATTAAATGAATTAATTGCTTGGTCTGTAATTCATGCTCAATAAATGTTAACTTTTTATTATAATTATTAACCCCAATAATTTGAAACATTCTGTTTTCCAAATATTCAAATATAGTCACTATTCTAAGAAATCCTAAGGGATCTAGCTCACTTAATATACTGTACTTTAAATATACTATACTTTACCAAAATTGATATCCTGCTTTGAATAGTTTTACAGGACTATAAAGAAAGAGATGGCTATGACAACAAAGCAGCATTGCCGAGCATTCCTGACAGGGGCGCACAGACAACCTCGTTAAGTATCACCAACTCTTATAATGCTGTGTATTATAATGAGGGTCTGAGTCTCCGATGGTTTATTTCAATTGTCCTTACAGTAGTACACTGTCAGAAGGTAACATGTAGAGTGACTAAACAACTCCTTTACCCTTCTAATTTTCTATCTTTTACAAATGTAATGTCTTTAAAGAAACAAAGTTATAAACTTTATAGATCATTAATCAGACAAGATTTCTATCATTTCTTATCACCTTCATTTATAAAGATGAAGAAAGAGTATTTGCAATGTTCTGTAACTCACCACAGCATAAGGATATTATCCAGTAAGCTGGTGAATATGATCAAATTTGTAGAGGCTTAGAAGAATCTAAAAGAGGGAAATATATTATTCTAAGTTATATTTTGCTTTAATTATGAACACAACATTTAAAAATATTTAAATGCTCATGAGGAAAGAGGAGAATAATAAGAATAAAGCTATTGGGCTGGCCAAGTGGCTCAGTTAGTTAAGAGCTCACTCAAGAGTGCAAGCTGAGCTCTGAGCAACAGCAGTTCAATGTCCAGCCTGAGCTGAGCAGCCGCTGAGCTGGCAACAGGTGGCAGGATGGCTCAGCTAAAAAAAAAAAAAAAAAAAAGAACAAAACTGTTCCTATCTTTATCCTATCTTTAGAGATGAAGTCAAATATAATAAGTGAAGATGGATCAATTTAGTATTCAATTAATTTCACTTTCTTAAAAAAAAGAAAGCTGGATTACTATATTCACCAATAAAAATGTTGATAGATGAGAGGAAACAATGAAAAAATATACAAGTAAAATTGCCAACAGGAGAGTTGTAATAGATGAGCGTTTTAAATGTATGAACATTATTGTTAATAATCATTGAATAAATACGTCATGCTCTGCACAGAGGAACTGATACATGAGTGGTATCAATTTCTTGACTATTTAACTTTAAACGAAGGAAGTTTTATATATTAAATGCTAAAAAAAAATAGAGGTGCTGAGAAATGAAGTATCTGAAAATAACCAGGTGGGTATTTAGGATGGCAAAGAGGATATATTTTGATACATATAAAGAACTCGGCAGACTTTCAGATTAAAAATTCTAGAAAAATGGGTGACATTTGCAATATTGTGTTTGAATTTAACTGGCTGAAGACAAATAAAGAGATTAAGCTGTCCCAATGTTAAATTCTCATTGTCTTCAGAATACAATCCAAATATTTTCCACCAAATTTCTTGTTTTGGTTAAATTTTGGCTTGTGGCCCCTTCTTTAGTGTCAGATAGTTGTTTACACAATCACACTGGCCATTCTTTACTTACTACAGAGGTCATAATATCAGGCTGTCCCCTTGGTTACTACTTCTCTGGCACCTGGCACCTTGGACCGCCCCTGCTAGCCTAGGACACACGCCCGCCAGCTGAGCAAGTTGTGTGATTTTTGGTCCCAGCAGCAAGCTCCTCCCTAACCAGTGAAGGGCTTGACTTTGACAGAGGGGAGGTGTTATAGCTGAGTTTGAGCTCCATTAGGTTAGAGACAACTCCTCATTAATGAAGCTTCCTCCGGTCCATTTAGAATGTTTAACTTGACCGTCAGACCAAATACTTTCATACACACAAACAAATTATCTTTATAAAAGTAAAACTTGATGGACTCACCTGCAGCCTGGATTACTAACAGCTGTCATCTTGTCAGGATTTTATCTACATTAGTTTTCATGCTGGAGGCATTCGCAGAGACAGCCTGTGAAAACAGTCCATTATTTGCTTTGCTTGAAAACCACGTATTAGCAAGGTTTGAGCAACTGTTTGTTGGGAGATGGAGTAAGAGTATTGAAGTAATACAATTGGCACTTGTACACACCACTTGGAGTCCAGTGGTGGAGGTGTGGTTGGGTTGAAGTTATCTTCTGAGCAGCTAGTTTTTAAAATTAATTGCTGTCTTTTCTAGTATATCAGCTGAAGTTAATTTTATATTTTTCTTATAGCATTATCTTAATTCAAGACTCTTTTTCACATGATTATTGGCATAATTTTAAATAGACAAATTGAGGTTCTTCTGGCTGACTCTGCTTGCACTCACACGTTTGGTCTGGTTTGTATTATGATCTTAGAGGAGCACACGCTGTTAGTTGCTCATTAAATTGTTCTTGCCTAAGTACTTCCTGATCAATTCTATTATTATTTGTTCTTATGCTTTCCTAGTACTGACGTTAACTGCCTGGTAATTTCCTGGATCTCCCCTTTGGCACATCTTGAAGATTAGAATAGTTATTATTATAATTATTTCCTTGAATCTTTCTGCAGCCTATCCATCATTCTCTATTTTCTGCATTGTTTATGACTTGAAGATCTACAGGATATAAATATATTATTCATATAAAACAAATATCTTATTGGGAGGGTACTATTCTCAAATATTTCTTAGCAAAGAGATTTATATTTCACTAAAATATGCTTTGAACATACTAAAATAAGAAACAAAATTAGCAGATAAAAATCGAGCATTAATAGCTAAATATGACTTCGTTGGAAAATTATTTGGCTTTTTCTGAATTAAAAAAATGTAAAAGAAAATTATTAAAATTAATTACTTAAAAATGCAAAACAGTGTTTTATTCATATCATTTATCCATGAGCAACATGTCTCTTTAAATTTTTTTTCTATTTTATTTTTTTCAAATATTGTTTCTTATTATACTGTATAGATAAGCCAATTTTTGGCCTTTAGTCACAGAAGAGTCACATAATTAATTGAAGCACCTATAATGACTACTGGATTAGGCCTAGGGGCATCCATAAGACAGCCTCTGAATATAAAATGTTAATAATCCAGCGAGGTAAGAGTAGAAGGAATGTATAATGTTTTGTTTAAATACTAGAGATGTGCCCAGAGAATAGAGAGAAGGCCAGCATTAACTCTGATAGTTACACGTTGGGGAACGTGTCCACACCAGAGGAGGTATTTGGCCCAGGACTTGAAGGTTAGAGTGTTCTGGAGCAAGGCCACTAAGCGTGCAGGTGGCACTGTGATACCGTGCCTTTTCCAGGATGGGTAGGAGGGAAATGCAATGGTTCTTTGTTTTATCATGATCTCTTCTGCGGGATTGGAATCCTCTTTAGTGCTGGTCTTACTCACTGCTGTACAAATAGTCCAGCATAGCACTGGCACATAGTGCATGCTCAAAAATATTTGTTGAGGGAATGAATGGATATAGTGAAACAAGATTGTGAAAGACCAGGTTTAAGTGTTGGGACTTATATTGTGGGCAGTGAGAGTCACAGGGGTCAATGAGCAGGGAGTCCTATGATCCCATTTGTTATAGAGGAACATGAAAAGTAATTCTGGTGGATATATAGAAGATAGATCCAAATAGGACCAAGCTGCAGGTACATTTAGTGAGAAATTCCAGGAGATGAGTTAAAAATTCCAGGAGAGAGAGGAAAAGAACTTAAAGTGGTGACCCTGTGGATGGGGGGGCCAAGCTTCTAAAATGCAGTGGAAAGGATTCATTGACCGGTTGGACAGGAAGGGTGAGGAAGAGGTAGAGAGGAAAAGATGAGATTTCTGGGTTGGGAGGCAGGTATATGGCAGTGTTATTAATTGAAATCAGTGATACAAAAAGAGAACATATTTTAGAGAAAGAATGAGTTTAATTTTGGATGTACTCAGCTTGCTTTCTCGAAGGGCATCCAAATAAAGCAGGACCTGGGCTGGGATATATAGTTCTTTAAGAGTTATGAATATGGAGATGATGCTTGAGGCTATGGAAGGAAATGAGGTTTACAAAAATGAGTGTGACTAGAAAAGAGAGGGCAAAATGCAAGTGAAATCTTGGAGAACACACTTCTAAGGGACACAGAAGGGAGAAGAGTCAACAGACAAAAGAGAACATTGATTGGAATACGTGTGAGGCATGCTGTCATAGATGCGCTGTATATGTTGTCTCGTTTAATCTTCGCAACACCTTTGGAAGGACTTATCAGAGAAGTAGAAGCTTTCCCAGGAGCAACATCCTGAAACCTTGCATTACAACTCTTAGCTACATAACTGTATTTAGGTAATTCCTATATATGCATAGAGACCTGCTCTGATGACATCATTTGTAGGACGATTGACTTGTTATGACCACCCCTCAGTCCTCTTTAGCCATTAGACAGTCAGATAGCAGGCAAGTGTATTATTCTTGAGAGGAAAAAAGAACTTGCCAAAACTTAGGAACATTTGCGTGTTGTTGAAAACTAATGGAGTTTATTAAATCCATATGGAAATAACTTTAATATTAACCACATCAAAAGCTCCATCTTTTCTTCTTTACTTTCAAAATAATTGAGGAATGTTGTAGAGAGAATCTAAAAATACTGAGGGAGCATAAATAGTGGTGTTTAAAAACTAAATTCTACCTGCAGTTTGAATTTTGCTACGGCCTCCATGGTTTCCAAGCAGTTCGGAGACAATGCTACCTAACCTGACAAGGAAGTGACTTTCATTGTGCTCCCCACCATCCCCACCACTGCCCCACCACTGCCAATGAAACAATTTCTAAAACCTTCAATCTATGATCCATATTATGTGCTAACCAGAAAGGGCAAGGAGGTTCCAGGGAAAGTCATTTAAAAGGAAAAATGAACAAATGTAAAAACAATTAATGCATGTGGAAATATTTTAGTGCATGAGAAAAGTATGATGGGAAAAGGAGTTTCAGAACACATGTCATTCAAAAATAGAAAAAAAGCTAAGGAAAACTGGCACAAAAAAATAATACTTAAATCCTCTAACTTATTATTTAAACATTTCTCATTGTCCTTGGTAAGTGAAATCTCCAACATTCTTGCGTATGAAAGAAAAAGAATGCCAAGGTGTAATGCAACTTTTCTAAATTTCAAGGAATAGAAATCAAATATGTTAATGCTAGATTATTCTTTGAATAAATGGTTTTGCAGCTCAAATTGGGGCTCTATTTTAAGTTACATTTAATTTCAGCAGGCCTTTTTCCTCCTTCCCTAGACTTGCTTTTGCTCCACTTTTCTGCCTGGACCCCTGAGTATATAACTCTCTCATCACTAACTTTAACCCTTACCATGAGAAATCCCTGAATCCAAAGTCACTCAGAATCCAATTTTATATATTTTTGGCACACTGGTATTATTTTAATGGTTATTTAATGATATTTCCATATTATAATTCTTCTCTTCTGAACTCAAACCATGCAGTTATATTTTCTGTGTTATATTTCCTTCCAAAGACAGACACTTGGCATATGTGTTCTGGGACAAATTATTTTCATTCATAGAGATTCACCTAAAGTGACTTTTCCAAAGAGGTTGCAGAAACAAAATGTTTTATATGTTTCCTTCTAATTTATTATGTTCAGTGAGTGCTCTAATTAAAGATTAGGAACCAAAGGAAATTACTTTAAAGCATAAAGTTTCCTAGAAAGGAATTATCTGTCTAATTACCAAGAAGGCTCCTCATTGAAAATCTCAAAATAGTGAAGAAGTAAAAGAAACTCAGGTGATAATTTAAATGTTATTCTCATTGTGAAATATCACACACATATAGAAAAATGCATAAAATAAACTTACACTGTAGCAAGTAATTATAAAGCGAACATCCATATAAAGACTATCTGTTATGGAATGAATTGTGTCCTCCCAGATTCCATGTAGAAGCCCTAATTCCAGTGTGACTGTAAGTGGAGATGTGGCCTACAAGGAGGTAATAAAGGTGAAGTGAGGTCAGAAGAGGTGGTCCTTCACCTGATAAGACTAGTGTTCTTATGAGAACAGTAGGAGACACCAGAGAGCTCTCTCCCATGCCCTGAGCACACAGAGAAGAGGCTGTGTGAGAACACAGTGAGAAGGCAGCCATCTAAACACCAGGAAGAGAGGCCTCAGTCAACTGCGATGGCACCTTGATCTTGAACTTACAGACACCAGAACCGAGAGGAAATAAATGTCTGTTGTTTAAGTCACCCAGGTTGTAATGTTTTGTTACAGTAGCACTAGCAGAGTAATACACCATCCAAGTCACAAAATAAAATGTGGCCAGAACGTCACACGCCTCCTATGTGTCTCTTTTCTATCACATTCTCCTTAAGGGTACTACTATGCTGACTTTTATAGTAATCAATTCCTTGTTCTTTATACTTTTTCCACATATGACAGTATCTCTAAACAATACAGATTTTAAACTTTATGTAGATAGATCCATACTGTTAATATATTTTTTTCCATCTTGCTGCTTTTGCTCAGCATAATATTTGGTAAGAATTTTCCATGTTATGTAGTCTGTTCATTTTCAAATTGATAGAGTATTTCATTTTATATATATATATATATATATATATATATATATATATATATATATATATATATAAAATATATATATATATATATGTTATATATATATATATATACCTACCCCCTGAATTCTATGGCAGATAGACATTTGGGTTGAGGTTATGGCCACATGGGAACCACTGGAGTGAACATCCCTGCACACAGCTCCATGTATATACACATTTCTCAAGGTATGCACCTGGAATGGAATAGCTGGGTTATAGGGTCTGGTAAAATAATAATTTTCCAACTATAAATTATTTTAGAAATGTAATTTTATACCTCTATTCTTTGCTCCAAAAGACAGGATTATATCTTTTTGCAGAGAAAAAGTCCATGTATTAGGAGCATAAACTTTAAATTATCCATCTTGTGATAGCTTCGTAACAATGAAGGGACTAAATTTAAAGATTTTTGGATTCTGATTCTTTCTTCGTGTTGAGTTTGGCTAATAGGAAGCAAAGGCAGGAGATTTGGGGGGCGAGAGGTTGGAGTATTTCTTCCTGGCTCCCTCCTTGCTTTGGAATTGAGTCTCTAACCACAGCTGCACTCCATGTGTCTCACATGTCTGGTTCCTTCTGGGAGATTCAGTCTTCTTGGCTCCTGTTCTCAATGGATTGCAGGACCATTGTTTCCTACCCCCTGGCCTCCCCACTATTGTTTGTCTCCAAGCATCTTACTATATTATACACTTGTTTGTTTCCTTATCCCTACCCACACTTCCGTAAGGCTCGTGAAAGTCTCCACTGATCCTTCCAGGGTGAATTCTGTTTCTTACTGGGACCCTATCTGATACCTGGAACTTGAATTTCTATTAAATACAAATTGCAAGTGTTTCTTCAAGTGCAATGCCTATTCAAATTTTCTGAATAGTGATCACATTTTATTTGAAGTTTAATTAGAAAAGTATAACTAAAAATGAAAACACTGATCCAAATATAAAAAGAGATATCAAAGACAGATTAGTATTGGATATTAGGTGATATCTATGAAAGTGAATTGAAATATGCAACATATAAATTAACCTAAGATCACAGATTGGAGCCCATATGCCTTGCCTGAAAGTTGGTAACTAACAAATTATCCATGGTTTTCTAAATCTCTAATATTTGAGGGTTTCTAATTTACCCCATTTATATAAGTGCATTTAAGAGGCTCTTTTTTTTTTTTTAAAGATTTTATTGGGGAATTGGTGGAGGGGAACAGCGTTGGGGAATCGGGGAAGGGGAACAGACAAGTTGCCGTCTTCTTGTTCTTCAGTTTAGTTGCGGAGGATATTGCTTCACTGTTGGTATCGTCATTGCGCTCTTCCCGGATGAGGCAGATCGGTCGCTGGCCTCTGGATGTCGCTCATCGCGGCTATTGGCAGCTCACGCTTGGCTGCCAGCCGCTCACGCAGGCTGCGGGCCACTCACTGCAGCCTATGGCAGCCCACTGCAGCAGGGGCTGCAGCCCACACCATCACCGGGGCTCACACAGCCCAGCTCCAGGTGGAGCTGTTGTTAGCTGTAGAGGGCAGTGTCACTGGCCCTCATGTGGGATCCGAACCGGGGCCGCTGGCATCCCCAAACCAGCGCTTAACCAATGCGCCACTCGGCCGGCCCTATTCCCTTTGTTTTATCTGACTTCCTTTTGTTCTGGTCTCTGCAGAAAGTACATCATATTCATGTGTGGTAAAAAGACTGAATCTCTGAACTAACAAAGAATTTCAACATTTCGACTGGTTATAGGTTCTACCTCTATTTTACAACATTTAAACTTGGAAGAAGAAAATGCACAATGTTCCAGAATTCCAGCTCTACTGAGTGAAATCTGTATAGTGTGTAACCCTAGCTTAGCTTTTATAGGCTTTGTTGCTGGGTGTGCATTTCTAATCTACATTGAGGAAACACCTGTGTTTGCTAACCCATTTTTGTCTTGGGCATTTTGATTGTATCAAATTCCAGCCCAAATGACAAAGGACTTATCTAAAAAAACAACAACAACAATTATAGTTTAATTTAAACATAATATTAAAAAAACTGTCTTTCTCTGGCATCATTTGTGTTACTTTCAGATGTACAAGCATGAAATATTTAAGTACAAACACCCAAAGATTTCACACCTATACAGGGAAGAATAAAAACAAAATAAGGGTCAACATATTCAATTGACTCCAGAGGTACTGTATTACTCTTGGATAGATGTAAGTGGTGAAAATTTTATTGATATGTTTTAGTTGGCTCAATTTGAGTATATAAACCTTAGTATGTAGCTGAAATAATATAAGAAATCCTGGTCTTGGTATGTTGTTTCCAAGGGAAAAGATGGTATAATATTGTCCATGATATTCTCATTGCTCAGAAAAATGTCTGGCACATAGTAGATGCTCAATAAAGATCGTTTGTTGATGGGGAAGCCAAATACCATCTATTCATTGAAGATATCCATTATGATTCTTCATCCTTGTGAAATATTTATTATCATATAAGCTTCATTTGATATTTTAACAACTCTGTTGCCTATAGCTGTAGTGTTTTGCCTGCAGTATGAAACAGAAACAGATTGTGAATATGAACTCCTATGGAATATGCTGCATTTGAGGCAAATTCCCAATCACCCGGATGCTGTTTGTATTGCTTAATAGCCTCTGAAATCAGTATGAGACTAATGTACAGTTAATAATTTTACAACTGTCCTCTCCAAAGACAAAACATACAGCTTTTGAATAAAGAGAACAAGTTTAAATATAATTTGCATCAACACATTACAGTTACATTTGTACCTAGGGAGAAAAGAAAGAATGTAATGGACTTTAATGAATATTATAGTATAAGTAGATGCTCAGCAGTATCTTTACAGTTTTTAAAATTATTTTCCCTATTTTTAAATCAACTTTTAATTGCTTAAAGTTTTTAAATGAAATTTCTGAGGATTTTGAATGAATCTATCATTTTATATGTTATATATATGTATATATATCTCACATATAATTTTATATATATATCTCACATATAATTTTATATATATATCTCACATATAATTTTATATATATATCTCACATATAATTTTATATATATCTCACATATAATTTTATATATATATCTCACATATAATTATATATATATATATATATAAATTTTTAAAAGTTACATAATTACTGACTCTGGCTTCTGATCCTTGGCTATATTTTAACTGAATGTGTTCAATACTTGGAAGGAAAATTACAAAACGAAACCAGTTAACATCATGGAAAGTGCTAAGATAGGACCAAAGTGAAAATAGAGTATAAGAAATGTTAGCAATGGAAGAAGCACGTCTAGCTGTGCCCAATCAATGTTTCCAGGTCAGCTGATTAAAGTTCTTAGGGTGCTTTGGAACTGTGTAACACGATGATGCATAAGAAAACATGTAGCACAGTGTCTGGAACATAGAAACAACTCAGTGTATTATTAGCAATATCCATTACCCCTCTCCTAGGGGGACAATCCCCCAACTATGTGATGTTTTAATTCACTCATATATTCTTTGAAGTTTCTGTGTTGAATAAAATTTGTATAGTTGCTCTCTTTACTTGCCACAGACACACTAAAGCACATGCAAAGTATCCTGTAAGACACACTGAAATAATACATAACTGTGAGCTGTAAAGAACTGGGGTGCTTTTTCATTGTGTAGATGAAATGGAAGCCTGGATCACTGGAGGTGACTCATCCAAATTCACTTGTTACTTGTAAAATCAGAACCAGAAGGCAAATCTTCTAACTCCCTATCCAGCGTTCTATTAATAGCACACTGGTGAATTAAAATTTGTAAAGAATTGTGATAGATCAGAAAGAAAATTATGAATTAAATTTCTAATTCATATTATGAATTAAATTTGTAAAGAATTGTGATAGATCAGAAAAAAAAAACTGTTTTTATAATGTAGGTTTGAATTCCCAAATTGATACTCACATGTCTCTCACATACACAAAAAAACTGAGCACTAACTGTAACAAATTCTGGATATGTTAAAGGAAACTGTGATGTGACCAAAAAAAAAAACCAAGAAGTTTTACTCTTGCCATGCATTTCCCAGGTTGCTAATTTTAACCTATTTTAGAGGAAGCAGAGTAGAGAATAATTGGGAGAAAACCAGAGCTCTTGTCCTGGTATCGGTCTCAGCTGTTGGACTTTGGAAAGATTGTTTCACTTTTCTGAGTCTTAGTAACTTTGACTTGAAAATGGATATAACATTTACCCCTTGGTTTTGGTGAAGATAATGTGTAGCATTTTGTAAACTGCAAAGCATTACATCGGGCAAGGTGTTATCATTCTGTAGTAGAGCACAGTACTTGAGAATGACTAGCTCTACACTGGCTGTTGTAATTGTTTCTGCCACTTACTGGCAAGTTACCTCTCTAGGCTTCAGTTTCCTTATCTGTGAAATGGATATAATGATACAGTACTTACCTCAGATATTTTGTGAAGATTGAGTTGGTTAATTTACATGAAATTAGCATAGTGCCACTATATTGTTCAACACTATTGATAACTACATCAATGTTTTTATATTATAAAATTAATGCTGTTTATGTTGCATAATTCATACTATGATATGATAATGGTAATTATTAAGAAAGGAAAATATTAACTTATTCTAAAATAGCTCATCCATTAAAATGTATGAAATGCTGGTAAAAACTAAACAAAGAGGAAGTTCCTTGAAGAAATTCACATGGAGTAACTTGAGGATAAACATGACTATTTAAAAATCAGGCTAATAACTATCCTTACTTAGAATTCGTCTCATTTCTTGGTTCAACTGACCTTTATAACCTTATTTGTCTTAATGATAATTCCTCATTTTATTCTCAGCTGTTCACCATGTCCCAGAATCATACAGGAAACAAAATTGACAGATTTTGGCCTAAGTCCAGTGTTCAGAGAGAGCAATTAAACATGTGAAGATTAGTAAAAGTAGTTTGTACTTTGCATGTGAAAAAGAAGGAAATGAGAATGATAAGCAGCAGGTAAACTGAATTTTAAATAGGTAGGTAAGAGGCTAGATCACTGGGTAAATCCCTTGCCAAAGTTTAACACTGTAATTCATTTCATTTAACTCTTTTCACACAAAACATATTTTGAATCAGGAGAAAGAAATTCTGTTTTCAGAAGAAAAATATCAGGCACTCAGATTGCAAAGTCTTGATAGAGGTATAGATTCTTTAATTTGGGGGAAATTACATAATTGTTTGAGGTCTTTTTATTGAACAGTCATGAAAGTGTTATCCCCAGTACAATTTTAGGAAAATTTTAATTCTTAATTGTCTCATCATTATTCACTGATTTTGAAAGAAGACATTGTTGAACAAACAGGGGAAGTGATCCTCTGAGCACACAGAAGGCCTTTTAAGGGAACACTTATTATAGGAAACTCCCAGCGATAGGACCCCTGCAGGCTTGATGTCTGCCAGTGCTCTGAGGAAGCATGCAGAGATCTAGCTAAGTCTTGTGCGTTGTCAGACTCTAAGAGGGAGCCCTCCAGTGGAGACTTGTGAGCTGAATGATTAGGGGAAAACCAGCTCTCCCCCTACCATGGTCAGGACTGAAGGAACATCGCTCAAAGACAGTGAAGGGACTTCGTGTGTTCTTTTCAGTTGTACGTAGGATACTTGTATCATATTAGCTGGACGCAGGACTTTGCTTTTTTATTTGGAAGGTAAATATAGTCTAAAGGCATATTGGGGAACCATATTGACAAAGGGTGGACTGTGGTGGCTTTGTGATATGTCAACTTGACTAGACTCAACTTCATTTCTCAGAATTCCCTTCACTATGTGTTTCCTCTTAGGGTGGGCCACAAGAGATACTTTTTGCAAGATTTGAAAGATGGAAAAGAAGCAGTCTCCATGTTGTTTTATATTTAGAAGGTCAATGTAGGTGCTATTGCAGCTCACCCTTACTGACAATTGCAGGGGTGGGGCGGCCACTGAGCCTGCGGTTGCTTCACCTCAGGTGTGGGCAGCCCCTGGGCCTGCAGCTGCTTCATCTCCCTCTGAATCTTCTTTCAGCTTCCTCACCTCCTGGGTCAGGGTTGTGTTTTTTCCATGACAAAGAGCACCGGCTCTTGTTTTTGACTACATGTGTTAAGCAGAGACAAGCACCAGCATGCTGTTTTGTAGACTGTTGGTTGAAGGACACTCACTCTTTTTGTTGATGAAGTATATTTAAATCACAGTAACAGTTAGGTTGCTTTAGAAAGGGAGTCAGTTTTTCTATCATTTTTCCTTTGGTTCCTCATGTATGGGTGTATGTCTGAGTGTGTACATGCGTGTGTGTGCATGTGTGTGCATGTGTGTGTGCATGTGTGTGTGTGTGTGTGCATGTGTGTGTCAGGCAAGGAGAGCCTAGTTGAAGCAGAACATCTGAATGTGGCAATAATTAATTCATAGTTAACACAGGTATTTTCTCAGTCACCCTGTCACCCTGTCTTTGCTCTATTTAAATTCAGGAACTTAATCATATATACCTGGTCAGCATTTAAAATTCAATGGTTAAATAAATGTAAGAGTCCTTTACAGAAACAAATATGGAATATGGGGAGTTTCTTTCTCTCTAGCTCTCTTTTTTCTTTTTCTTTTTCTTTTTTTTTGTTTTTTTGAGGGCAGTGTCACTGGCCCTCATATGTGGGATCCAAACTGGGGCCTCTGGCTTCCCAAGCCAGTGTTTAACCACTGCACCACTTGGCTGGCCCTCTTTCTCTCTCTTTTTAAAAATTCTTAAGTCATCTTTTTTATTTTTTATGTTCTGCTTGAAACTAATTCATATTTGTTTTATTCTCCCTATGTGGTATGTATCTGTAAATTGGATAAGTAGTGTTTTCTTACGACTAGAATGTCACTGTAAGCAAGTTAGTAACATTGAGCAGCCTACATTGCTAGTAATTCATTTAATTTTTTCATACAAATGCATAAGGTCTTTGAGTTTATGTTTAAAGTTTCAGAGACTTCAGTGACAGAGAGAATTCCCCAAGATATAGATTATTTCTTGTCCTGCAGTAATAAAACCCTGTCATGACCAGGCAAAATGAATGGAGGAAATTCTAGAAATAAAAGCCATTTATCAAAACTTTCTCTCTTGTTGGTTTCTTAGGATTCTCTCTGAAATGTCATTACTCTAGTCAGGTAGATCATGTCACTTCTTAAAGGCAGAGTGACTGGAGATATCCAAAGACTATATTTTGCTTTGTCCATCCACCCATCATCCATCCATCCATCCATCCATCCATCCATCCATCCATCCATCCATCTTGCTTGCTAGTTAACTACAAATATTTATTAGGCCCTTGCTATATGTCAGACATTGTACTAGGGGCTTCACTACCTTTATCTCCTTTGATCTTTGTAAAAGCTTAATACTCATGCATTTTTCAGATGAGGAAACTGAGGCTCAAAGTGGTCATGTAATTTATCTAAGGTCCTAGTGTGGAAACACTTGAGCCGAGATCAAATTCAGGTTTTCCCTGAGTCCAGACATTATACACCATTGCCTCTTTTCGTAATTTTTTCTGGAATGGATAGAGTGGAGTAGGGGGTGAAGAGAGAAAGATCAGCAGCTGTTTGACTGGGTCAACTTGTCTTAAATGTTTTTGAGTTGGCACTTCGGCACCAGAGGAGATAGGGAAAAGGTCTTACATTAAGCCTTGGCATGAATTAGAGAAAGGCGCTTTTTGCTCCAAGCCAGAACACACAAGTCAGACAGTAAAGCATGCGCATGCAGTTCTCTCCCACACTCACCTCCTTGCCAGGTGCCTTCTTGCAGGGTGCAACCTGCACAACCATTTGTGGTGGTACCAGGTGGAAGTGTGTCCCATGGAGGGCTGATAGGTGAATGTAGGGACATGAAGCAGAAGACATCCCTTGTAGCTAACTTCCACCAGACCCTTGCACTCTTACCCCCAACTCCTCTATTTCATTTATAAATGGAGATAAAAAGTGTAATATTATAAATGTATAGTTAAAAATTAGCTAATTTTTCCCCATGCTGCAAGCAACGGATGTACATAGTTAAGGATCTGTGGTGAGGCTGCAAACCACCTTACTTGTTGTATGTCCCCAGCATGGTGTTTGCTGTACACAGCATTTTCAAGTACTTTACACTAAACAGAGTTATGAAAATTATAACAAATAATACATGGGAACATAATATAAAATATAATAAAACCTAACAGATTAAATAATAACTATGTAAGATGAATATACTTGTATCCCAAGTTAAATATTGGAATAAAACAATAAAAATAAAGTTTTTTGCCACATGAGTGCTATGGACAGATAATGTTCAAGGGAGTGGGGAATACTGGCAAATGATTGTTGCAGAACTGAAATATTGGGGGTAATCTTGAGAGGAAAATAGTGAAGCTAAGAGAGGTCAGTGGCTTGGAAGGAAGTGGAGGGAAGGCACAGGAAAAAGGAGTCACCCCAGACAGCTGGCAGGAGCGAGGGCTGTGGTGCCAAAGCAGGATGCTTTGATTTCTTTTGGAAGATGCCTGTGTAGAGTTCAAGGTGGCCTTGAATGAACTGGATATGTGGTTCCCTGGCAATGAGAAGATCCAGGAAAGAGGTCAAAGTGTTGGATAGTTCCTGTGGATGATGATTATTACCCAGAATGACATCAGATCTTTAGGTGGAGTAATGGAACAAGATGGGCACTATCATGTCTTCCAAGAGTGACGATGACATGGGGGATATTGCCAGAGGGGTGAAGCCTCAAAGAGGCAGACATTGGCTACACAAGTTAGAGAGGGGTGAAGGGGTCTGGAGGTGGCACTGGAGAATTGAGCGGACGCTATGTCCCTGTGAAGCCACCAGGAATGTGTCTAATGGCAAAAGCCAGTTTCTGAGCAGGAAGTTGGGAGACAAAATGTTATGTCAAGAAGCCCAGGACAGAGGCTACTCTGTTTATGATTCCACAGAGGTCCCAGAGGGCACAGCGGGAAGGTCTGAGGGAAAGAGTGGATCTGTGGGGTCAGAGTCCAGAGCAGGACAGGGATTGTGAAGGAAAGATGTGAGGCATGAAGGCTTTCTATCAAGTCTTCCCAGCTCTCTCCTGGCATCTGATGAGAGGAGAGAAGGATTAGAACTTTCAAGTGGGGGGCAGCTGCTCCTGAGATGAACCACTTGCCCTGGAATTTAAGAGGATCAATCTGGTCCCAGGACCTTTGATGCTCTTATATCCACTAAAGCCTTTTGAGTTTTGCACTAAATATTTGCTCTTTTTACTTGAGGATGTTGTGGGAGATAAAGCAAAACATATGGAAGACAAAGAAGCTAATTCCAGGCCCCTTGATTTGTAAGACCGAATTTCAACCATATGTAATGTTAATCTTGGACTAGAGTTAAGTCCTAAAATGGAAAGTGACACATGGGCATTGAAAGGGCAGTCATTCTCATATGGGGACACTTCCATCCCCTGGGTAGAGGCAGTGAGCGTGGGCAAGTGAGAGATGATGTGAGAGAGGCTAAGTGTGGACTTGGTATTGAAATTCAGAAGAGTGATTACTTCCAGCTATTGTATTTACCTGGGAGTTTCTTCCTGAGTGCTCTGAATTGAGGATCACTTGGGGAGGGGCTGTGCAGCCAGTCCTGTTGATCAGATGTAGCATAAGTGGGAAGAAAATCTTTTCTGGAACACCAATATGTTGCCCACAAATGCTGCTGTAGATCTGAGACCACATGAGATGAGGAATGTGGGCATCCAGTCATTGGCCCGGTTCTCCAGGTAGAGCAAGGGGCAAGGCATTGCATCAGGAGAAGGGTGTGTGTGGTGCCATTCAGGGGTGAAGTACCATGGGGTGCATGGGAACACTGGGCAAAACAGAAGTCTTACTGGGAATATAAACCAGGTAAAGTGGTGGGCAATCAGATTGTGAGCCTAGTCTAGGGATCCCAAATGTCATCCTTCAAGTTCATGTCTAGACTTTATAAAGAGGATACCAGGGGGCATAAAAGTTACCTATGGAGTTGACAGGACTCTGGGTGTCTGAACCCAGAAGCAGAGCACATAACACTTCCCAATATTCTCAAGTAATAACTTAGTCACTTTTATCTTAAAAAATGCAGAGAGCTTCTTATGCTAAGTGCCTCTTTTGATGAACTCCTCAGTCATCCCACCAGTCTCAAGCCACTTCTACTATCAAGAGAAAGAGCAGTGTTGTTACTGTTACAGACATTTGAGAATGTGTCAAGGTCTTTGCTGGGTAGTTTAGCAAGTCAACAGGGAGGGACAAATAAAGCATGGCTGTCTCAGGACACAGAAGAGATTTTGGATAATATAAAACTTTTACAAAGCAGATTTGAACAGAAACATTGTATTAGAAAATAATTTTAACTCTCCCATGCAAAGCATGAAGATAATTTTGAAAGCATGGAAATAAGAATACTTTTGAAAATGAGGAGCGTGAACATTTCCCCCTAAAAATTTGAAGAAAGACCGAATCTATTCAAATATTCTCCTCCAACACTGATTACAAACTTCTTAAATAAATAGACTGTGTCTAACTGATTTCTGTGGCAACTGAGACCAGCGATCATTAATCAATATTTGTTAGTTGAACCTAGTTAAATTAGAGAAAAGTGTAGTGGTAAATTCAATTAAAGTAAACCACATATTGTTGTGCCTAGTATTATGGAGATATCAAATACACGTTAAGATATATTCTGAAAGAAATCCATTATTTGGTTCCTATGCTAAAATTGTGTTTCTCTGTTTGTTTGTTGGTTGGTTTTTTGTGCTTGTGTTTCTGATGTTACAGTATACTCTTAGGATTTGTCAGAACAGAAGAATTCAGGCTGAAATGCTTCTGGTGGCTTCGATACTGATTGTAAAGTTTTCAAATTATTCATGATAAAGGGTGCAGGTGTTGGATGGGCACGGGGAGACAGATGCTGAGCAAGGAGAAGAATAAGTAGGACCTGGTTAAGTAATGAATTCAGCACTATTTCTGAATTTCCTATTTAGCATATTAGAAATAGGGTTGGCCTAGATCCATAAAAAACAATTGGGATTTTACCTTTCTTAATCTTTTTATGTTGCCCTTTTGGGAGGTAAAAGAATATTTAAATGGTAAGTGTTAGAGAAAAAACAATATGAGTCCCTATCTGGATGTATTTGCATAGTTTAAGACAAGAACTTGCTAAAAAAAAGAATCACCTTACTACCTCTTTGGTTTATTTATTTTTGGATTTCAGATGTACAGAGCAGTTAATCCCAGACCTCAATTCATGTCATAGTCCATTGTCCACATTGGTCTGTGCAAGCTCTCTCTCTTACTGTGTTTATTTGTTCTCTTTTATACCCATTTCCCACCATGCCAATGATTCTAATGTGTTGGATGTGCTTGTTTGTATTTACGTGCATTCCTAAAAATGTGTATTGCTGTTGATGTACATGTACATTTAATTTATATAAATGGTGTTATTTATTTGTTTGTTTATTTATTTATTTATTTGCTACTTTTGTCTTAGATTGTGCTTGCTGGAAGCAAAACCTGAGACAAGAATTCTTGTTCAAGTGATTTACTGGGGGAGTATACTCAGAAGAAGGGGAATGAGGACAATGGGTTTGGTCAGGGGAAAGAGCTAAGCAAGGATAGGGCCGCAGAAGCCAGCTTTTGTCTGATTCTACAAGGAGGCTTGGGTTGCACCACGGAGATGGCCCATTTTGAAGCTGGGTCTGGCCTTTTGTGCACTCTGCCAGTCCGTCACTGGCCACAGTCCTCCCACTCCTGGATATGTTGGGGCGGGGGGCTAGTTCCCAGGGCCAGGGGTTTCTGAGGAGGGAGCAGCTGGGAGCCATTAGCAGCTATACATGCATTAGCCATCAGCCAGGAGAGGAGTACACCAGCCAGGGCGGGTGTGTAAGCGGGACATCGACAGTGTCCATGACAGACTTCCCTGGCATTTCTCAGAAACACTTGCTTTCCTGAATTTTACTCCATTCAGGCAGTTTCTCCAGGATTCTGTTTGGTTACAATCTCTGAAAACTTACAAGAGGAGCATCAGCAGGGCAGCAGCCCTGACACTGTAGGATCCCCAGGTGTAACTGACTCTCCTTATTTTCCTCCTCCACCACTCATTCTAGTCCCTTCCCTTTTTCTTGGCACTCCTACTGGGCTAGCTTTAAGTTTGATGGTGTCCTTCTTCTAGCCCTACTGGGAACCAGAATGTCTAGTCACACAGTGCTGAAAGATACAGGGACAGGAAGCATGGATTTTCCACGTATGTCCCTGGGAGTGACAATGAGCAGTGTTACTCATACTTCTGTCACTTGGTTTATGCACCGTATATGTCACCAAAATAATGGTGTCAGTTTAATGTGCATATGACATCCTAAAAAACAGTACCTCATCCTTATGGAGTGTCCTATCCAAGCTGGCATCTCCCCTGTGCCTTCAAGGGGTCATTTCCTTGCTTGATCAGACTGGTAGCTTCTGAATTGTGTGATAATGTGATAGGATCATGAGTCACACACTCACTCATCACAATGCTTCCTTTGTTGTAAATTGGGTCTCCTGGCTCAAGATGTTGTTATGGGGGACTCCACGAAGGTAATCAGATACTGTATGATATAGTAGACAGTGGTTCTGGCTGAGGCGCTGCAGGCAAGGAAGGCAGCCCATAGCAAAAACATGCATTACTCTTGGTCCGCATGAAGTCGGGGTTCAGTGTAATCATCCTGTCACTGAGTGGCTGGAAATTTCCAGTAAGAGGTGGTACCCAGACCGGGAGCTCAGTTGATCTCTGTTGCTCTCAGGTCAATAGTGGCGGTAGCTAGATAACTGTTGGTGAGAGTGAACCTGAGCTGTTGGGACCAGGAAGTGCCTCCAGTGCTGCCACCCCAGCTACTCTGCTTATGAGACAAGTTTGCAAACATTAGGGTAACCAAAGACAGAGGCTGGCTGACATCTGTGGCCTAAGTCCATTTGGTTTTGGTGCCTCTTTTGTAGTGGATGCTCTTTGGTGGGAACACTTTGTGGTCATTCACATAGGTCCATTCATATACCTCCTTCCCAAATATCTCTGATTTCCCAGTCTCACTTCTTCCAGGCCTCCAACCAGCCAGCTATGTCACTCTGCATTGTCCATGAATCTGTGTGTTTCCTCACTTGGGGCTACTTCTTTCTCCACACAAAGTGGAAGGCCAGATGCGCTGCCCATTGGGAGGATTTCACCTCACAGTTGTTTTTCTGGAGTGCCTGAAAGGGTGCCTGAAAGGGCTGCTGTGCAGCACCAGTACCTTTTGGTCTTCCAGCCACCTATCAAGCCAGTCCACTCCTGAGCCAAGTTCAGACCTTTCCCTTTCACTTATATGTCATAGGTGAGAGCAGAAGAATTATCAATGCAACAGTGATAGGTGACTTGGGACATCTGTTCCTTCAGCTGACTTTTGCCTTCTGAACCTAAGCCCCAAACTAGATGTCTTAGTGCATTTGGGCTGCTATAACAAAATACCACAGACCAGGTGGCTTATTAACAACAGAAATGTATTTCTCACAGTCCTGGAGCCTGGGAAATCCAGGACCATGGTACCAGCAGATTCCTTGTTTAGCAAGAGCCCACTTCTTGGATCGTAGACAGTGCCTTCTCATGTCCTCACATAGTAGAAGGGACGTGGGATCTCTTTTGTAAGAATACTAATCCAATTTATGAAGACTCTAGCCTCGTTACCTAGGATCCTCCCAAAAGCCCCACCTCCTAATACCATGATCTTTGGGGGTTAGGATACTGACATATGAAATGGGGGGAGACTAACATCAAAGGCGCCACTTCCATTTGATAATGGATTGCTACTGCTCTTTCAACTTTATGACTTCATTGATCAGATAGAAACTGTCATGTTATAACCTGCCTGTCTGCCTCCATGCACCTCTCCATAAAGACAGATCATAACTTCAATATTTTGCTTACTGTATATATCCCCACTTGGTACCATAGGATGGCCGGCTAGTCAGTGACGGGTAAGATCCCACGAGAGGGACAACCCAAGTCAGACATGGTTGCGTGGGTGCCAGTGGGTGCCCGTGGGTGCCAGTGAGTGCCATGGGAGAAATCAGGGAGAGGAGAAAAGGGGCATAAACCCCTTGCTTCAGGTTCTGGCAGCCTGCCTGTGAAATGACCTATTGATGTGATAATACCTGTCCTCCCAGCATTCTTATCAGTAAGGCTTGACAGAGGAAGTTTCCATCTCTTAAGAGGTCCATGACAATAAGCTCATGGGGCCACTGATAATGGCAGTTTGCAGGCTTGGGAAATTAGGCCTGGAGGTTAATTCTTGGGTGTAGGACTACATTGATCCTTGCTTCTGTGTAATATAATAAAAGGATCCAGTCCACAAGTCTGAAATCCCCTGGCCCCAAACTGTTTTCTCTCCTATTTTGTGTGTCTCTCTCTTTTCCTTAACCTTTTGCCATCCCTTCTCCACTCCCACCTGCTCTGTCATGCAGAAACACGACACAAACCAGCTCATGATAGGCAGTTCTGGCAGTATGGTTACTTGATATCCCATGGTCATATACTCAATTTCTAGCAGGGCCCAATAGCAGGTGAGGATGAGTAATATACTTTTTTCTATTATTAGTTTCAGGTGTACAAAACAATGTAATAGTTAGACATTTGTACCCCTCGCAAAGTGATAACCCTCCCCAATCTACTACCTTCCCCTCTGACTGCTGGGGGCCGACAGCATCCCGGTGTCTGACAAGGCCACATTGAAATAAAGATCCACGCTCAGCACTGGATGTCTGGGATGCTGCCTTATGTTGGTCATGTAATATCTCCTGTCTCTATGAACCCATGTGCCTTTCCTCCTATAGGAGACAATATATTCACTGCTTTTGTGACAAGTTCCTGGGGTACCCTGATGATAGCTGGCTGTGTGAGTCAATTACAGGGCAAGATTTACTATAGAAAAGGAAACTCCCTAAAACAGGCTACAACCCGAGGGGACCCCTGCACTGAGATATTGGGGACTCAAGCCCCTTGGCCTATGCAGCTCTGAAAGGTTTCCTTGGAGATCAGGAGACCAAGGTCTCTTGGCCATGAGAGTTCTGATAAGAGACAACGTACTGACCATGCGGTATTTTAATTAACAACCTTGTTTTAACTCTTTGCTTTGTACATTGCTGTAGCAACAAAAACTGAAGCTCTGATTGAGAAACAGATGTTCCCCTCTATTGCAATAATATGCAGTTCTTCGTAGGATAGAAAAAGTTTGAGACTCCTTTTGCTACTGAGTTCAAGTATATGCCCTGTAAGGAAGTCATGGTAACCAGTGTACCCTGGAAAGATACAATTACAAAAAGGTAAAAGCTCTGAGAAAGAGAAAAACATCCTGATCATGTGAAACATAACTTGCAACATAACTTGCAATTGAGGTAATGGTCAGAAGCCCCCTATAAAAGGGGCCAGGCTTTAATAATAAAGTGTGTGTGTGACACTCCTGTGAACCTCTTTCCGGTGTCTCCCTCCATCCTTCTTTCCCCTCGTTGACGCCGTCCCACCCGAGGGAACCCCTGGTCTTCGCCGGGGGCTGGCTCCCCGCATCTGACATCCATTGACTCTATTCCATATGCTGTATGTACTCCATATCCTGTGACTACATATATATTAAATTATAGTTGACATTCAGTATTATTCAGCTTCAGATGTACAGCACAGTGGTTAGGCATCTACACCATATATTTTTGAATGATATATTTTTCTTTGCCACAGATGGCCTGGCCTTGGTCTAGAACAGGTTGGCAAACTGCGGCTTGAGAGCCATATGCGACTATTTGGGTATGTTATGTCTCAGAAGTTTGCCGATCCCTGGAAGAGCCAATCCTGTCCCTCAAAGTTTTTGCGAGACCTATAAAACAAATGAATTCACCATTATGTGAATAATATCCTTTAAAAATTTTATAAATGAAACTATGATAGTTTGAAACTATGATAGTTTTTTTTTCCTTTCCAATTTTACTTCAGAGCCACATGTACGTACCCAAAGAGCCACATGTGACTCGTGAGTTGCAGTTTGCCAACCCCTGGCAGCTCTTCCGTCCCAAAAGTTTGCCGACCCCTGCTCTAGAACCCTAGAGGTCTTCACCACAATTCTCCTAGCATGCCAAAGACTTCTCATGACATTTTCTTTGCCACTACTTGGAGCTGTGGCAAAGCTCTGTTCTACTTTGGGCCCCATTCAAAGCACTCAATCTGCATGATCTGATAAAAGAGTCATTGTAGTATTCCCAGCTGTGTGCTGTGCTGCTTCCGAAGCTCCAGGAGGCTAATGTCTCTTACCAAGGCATCCAGAGTGCTTGCCATTTCTTGTCTATCAGCTCTGATTAGCATGATTCATCAGTATAGAGGGCCAAAGCGATATTCTGTAGGATGATCAGATCACACAGGTCCCTGTACTACAAGTACATTATGATGGATGGCAGGAGAATTAACATAGGTCTACGGGAAAACCATGGATGTGCACTGTTGTCCATTCCAAATGAATGCAAACTGCTTCTGATCCTCCATTTTTTTAAAAAATTAGTTTCAGGTGTACAACACAATGCAATAGTTATACTCTTTACCCCCCAAAGTGACAAGCCCCCTCCCCCAGTTTGCCACCCCACTCCCCTCCCCCATATCATACATATCTATCACAAGTCCCCTGACTCCCCTCCACAGTATACTTCACATCCCGTGACCATCCACATATTCAGTTACAGTTGGCATACAATACTATACAACATCAGCTTCAGGTGTACAGTGCAGTGATCAAGCCTCTACTCCATCCATGAAGTGGTCTCCCTAACAAGACATGTGACTATCTGACACGCCACAAAATTTTTACAACATTATTATATTCCCCGAACTGTGTTTCATATCCCTGTGGCAATACTGTAGTTGTCTATTTATGCTGTCTAATTCCATCCCTTTCCCCCCATCCCCACCTCCTTCCCAACTAGCAACCCTCAGTTTTTCCTCTACATCTACGAGTCTGTTTACTTTGATCGTTCACTCAGCTCTTCAGACTCCACACACAAGTGAGATCACATGGTACCTGTCCTTCTCCGACTGACTTATTTCACACAACATAATAGTCTCTTCACAACATTATCAATTACATTCCCAGAACTGCCCCCATATCCCTGCGGCAACATTGTAGTCCCACATACACTGTCCAAAACCTTCCCCCTCTCCCTCTTCCCCACTCCCTCCCAGCCAGCAACCATCAGTTTTTCCTTTATATCTGCTTGATGTGACTTCAATCTTCTTAAATTTACTGAGATTTGTTTTGTGGCCTAACATGGTCTATCGTGGACAATGTCCCATGTGTACTTGAGAAGAATGTATATTCTGTTTTTTCAGGGTGAAATGCTCTAAAAATATCAAAGAAGTCCAGCTGGTCTAAAGGTCATTTAAGGCCCCTCTTTCTGTGTTGATTTTCTGTCTAAAGGGTCTGTCCATTGGTGACAATGGCGTTGAAGTCCTCTACTATGATAGTGTTACTGTTGATCTCTGTCTTTATGTCTGTCAAAATCTGTTATATGTAATTAGGAGTTCCTATGTTGGGTGCATAGATGTATATTAGGGTTACAGTGTCCTTCTTTGTCTTTTATTGTAGTCATTTTAAAGTCTATTTTGTCCAAAATAAGTATTGGTACTCCAGCTTTTTTTTTCTGATTTCCATTTGCATGAAATATCTTATTCCATCTGTAAACAGCATATACATGTGTCCTATTTTCTTATCCACTCAGCCACTCTCTGTCTTTTGATTGGAGCATTTAGCCCATTCACATTATAAAATGATTATTGATAGGTGCATATGTATTGCCATTTTGTTATTTGTATTCCTGGTCTCCGTGGGTTAGCTTGTTTACCCCTTTCTTTTGTTTAAAAAAGCCCTTTTAACATTTCTTGCGATGCTGGCTTGGTGGTAATGAATTCCTTAAGCTTATTCTTTTCTGAGAAGCTCTTTATCTCTCCTTCAATTTTAAGTGATAGCCGTGCTGGGTAGAGCAATCGTGGTTGTTGGCCTTTATTTTGTGTCACTTTGAATATCTCCTGCCACTCCCTTCTGGCCTGCAGAGTTTCTGTAGACAAGTCAGCTGTTAGTCTAACAGGAGTTCCTTTGTATGTAACCTGCTGTCTTTCTCTTGTTGCTTTCAGGATTCTGTCTCTGTCTTTTACCTTTGCCCTTTTAACTATGATGTGTCTTGGTGTGGACCTGTTTGGGTTCAGCTTGTTTGGAACCCTCTGCACTTCCTGGGCATGTATGTTGATTTCCTTCACCAGGGTAGGGAAGTTTTCAGTCATTATTTTTTTCAAATACATTTTCGACCCCTTGCTTCTTCTCTACTCCTTCTGGTATTCCTATCATTCTTGGGTGGTTGCAATTCACCTTGTCCCATAGGGCTCTTAAACTATTTTCATTGTTTTTTATTCTTTGGTCTTTTTGCTGTGCCAACTGGGTGATTTCTGCTATTTTATCTTCCAAATGGCTGATCCGCTCCTCTGCTTCATCTACTCTACTGGTGATTCCTTCGAGTGTGTTCTTTATTTCAGTTATTGTATTCTTTAGTTCTAACAGGTTGTTTTTTATGGTTTCCCTATCCTTCTTTATGTCCTCGCTAAGTTCCTTAAACATTCTTATCATCAGTGTTCTACACTCTGTCTCTGAAAGGTTGGATCCCTCTGTTCCATTTAGTTCCATTTTTAGAGGTTTCTTCCTTTTTTTTTTTTTTTTTTTTTTAGCTGAGCCATCCTACCACCTGTTGGCAGCTCAACGGCAACTCAGCTCGGGCTGGCCTCGAACAGCTGTTGCTCAGAGCTCAGCTCGCACTCTTGAGTGAGTTCTTAACCAACTGAGCCACTCAGCCGGCCTTAGAGGTTTCTTCTGATCTTTTACTTGTGATATGTTTCTTTGTTTCCCCATTCTGGCTGTTGCTCTGGGATTGCTTTGATGTATTAGATAGATCACCAGGAGAGCCCTGGCTGGATCACACAGGCACACAGCTCATGACCCAACACTCCCAGGAAAACTGCCAGACTCAGCCTGTCCCAATTAGCCGCTCGCAGATCAGGCCGAGCAGCCCGACAACCAATCACCAGCCTAGCAACTCTGCAAGCGCAGTATGGAGAGTGGGGACCCGAGGCGGCTTGCACACTCCCGGGTCTCAGTGAGCAGCTCTGTTGGAGCTGGAGGGCACCCGCCCAGCGTTTCCCTGGCAACGCAGTATAAGCCGGGCGGAGGGTGGGGATCCAAGGCCGCATGGGCGCGCGCATGCACGCACACACTTCTGCACCAATTCCACCAGATCAATGAGGTCCCGGACCTGATCCTCTGTGGGAGGGCCCAAGCCTGACAAAATGGCGCCCTCCCCACACCACTTGTGTGCAGGCTCCACACCACGGGAACAACAGTCCCAAAACCTCCAGCTTTTGCACCAAAGGTGCCCAGTTCAGCCTGTCCCCGCAGGCTCCCGTGTCTGGCTCACACAGCCACTCCTTCCACCAGTAACCACGTAAGTGCTCACCGGGAAGCAAGCCCGGGCACCAGCCCCACTGATTCTCCAGCCGCTCTTAGCCTCACCGAGCTGAGCCAAAAGAGTCCTCACTAATTTACTGCCGACTATCTTAGAACTCCTCTTCCCGGCAAAGGAACTCTGGGCTGGTGAGCTTGGAGTGCGGCTGGAGGGTCTCTCCCCCAACCAGAAAAGCCTCCCCACAGCTGCGACCTCCCTCATGGGGTTCGCCCTCTCTCGTCTCTACCCCTCCTACCAGACCCGACACGGCCTCCTCTTAAAGTTCTTCATTTAGTGGTTCTGTTCATCTAGTGTTCCGGGGACCCCCGGGGTTGAATGCTGTATAATTTGTTTGTAATTTTGGTGTGATCCTGGGAGGTAGTTAGCACAGCGTCTGTCTATTGCGCCATTTTACCGGAAGTCCTCCTGATCCTCCTTTTTGATAGGTATGGAGAGATGCATTTGCCATATCAAGAGCTACGTATCATGTACCTGTTGCTGTGTTAATCTCTTTTATTAAAGATATCATATTCAGCATAGCAATTACAACTGGAGCTCTGACTTGGTTAAGGTTGTGGTAGATTGCTGTCATCCACCATGATGTATCTTGTTTCTGCAAAGGCCAGACTAGTGAATTAAATAGTGATATTATGGAGATTGCAGGGCCGACCGAGTGGCGCGGTGGTTAAGCACTGGCTTGGGAAGCCAGCAGCCCCGGTTCGGTCCCACATATGAGGGCCAGTGACACTGCCCTCAAAAAAAAAAAAAAAAAAAAAAAAGAGATTGCAACCCCTATATCTTTTAGGTCCTTGAATGTGGCACTAGTGCACAATTCCCCTTGGGTTGCAACATTGTTATTGATTTACTATCTTGTAGGAGTAGAAGGGTAGTGTCAGGAGCTTCCACTTGGTATTTCTTATGATAGTAACTCTTGATTCTATAGGTCAAAAAAATCAATGTGAAGGCTATATGAATGCTTAGTATATCCATTCTAATTATTTACTTGAGAAGTAGAAATAACCATAAGATGGATCCATGGATTCTATGTGAGACAGGACTCTATATATTATCTGACACAAAGATGTTCCTGCTTTAGCAGAGGAGCCATAGCAGTGCTTTAGATGCATGTGTCAATATTAACTTGGGCCCAGTATCCAAGAATTATTGCCCTTTCCTCAGTATACGGATACCTGAGTAAATCCCTGCAGGCCCCTGTGGAACAGAATTTGAGGAATCACTGCTACACACATTTGAATGGTGTTCCTTTCTTATGGGATCTTGCCTACCTTTATTTGATTGGTTCTGTGTTGAAAAGTAGTCATCTAATTCATACTCAAGCTCTAAATGTTATTTTTCAAATTAAAAAAAAATTGGAAACTCTTAAATCTCAACAATAAGAAAACAAGCAACTGATAACAACAACAAAAAAGGGCCAAAGATCTTAATAGACATGTCAGCAAAAAAAAATAATAATAATAATAATACAGATGGCAAATAGGCATACGAAAACGTTTCACATCATATATCATTAGGAAAATGAAAATTAAAACCACATTGAGATACCACTACACACCTATTAGAATGCCCAAAATCCAGAACACTGACAAGACCAGATGCTGGTGAGGATGTGGAGCAACAGGAACTCTCATTCACTGCTGATGGGAATGTAATATGTTACAGCTACTTTGGAAGACAGTCTGGCAGTGTCTTACAAAATTTAAAATATTATTGCCACATGATCCAGCAATGATGCCACTTGGTATTTACCCAAACGATTCAATAACTTATGTTTACCTAAAAACCTTCACAGATGTTTATAGTAGCTTTGTTCATAATTACCAGAACTTGGAAGCAATAAAGATGTTCTTCAGTAGGTGAATGGATATGTAAATTGTGGTATATCCATACAGAAAAATGTTATTCAGTGCTAAATAAAGAAATGAGCTATCAAGCCATGAAAAGACATAGAAGAACCTTAAATACATATTACTCAGTGAAAGAAACCAATCTGAAAAGACTGCATACTATATGCAACTATTACTATAGAGCATTCTGAAAAAGGCAAAATTAGGGAGACAGTAAAAAGATCTGTGGTTGCTAGGGTTTGGTGAAGGGGAGGGGAAAGATGAATAGGCAGAGCACAGAGGATTTTTAGGGTAGTGAAAATACTACCCTATGATACTATAATGATACTATAATGATAGATGCATGTTACACATTTGTCCTAACCCATAGAATGTACAACACCGGGGGTGAGTAAACCCTAATGTAAAGTATGGCCTTTGGGTGCTTATGACATGTCAGTTAGGTCTACTAGTTGCAATAAATGCATCACCCTTGTAGGGGCAGAGGAGGCTGTGCATGTGTGGGGACAGGGAGTATATGGGACCTCCCTGTACCATCTCAATTTTGTTATGAACCTTAACTACTCTAGAAAGATAAAGTCTTAATAAAAAAAATTTGGACAGTAACCAGCATTTGTTAACAAATACAAAAATTGGAAATTTGTATTCTTCCTGAGAAAAAGTCAGTTTCTGGGATGGTAGTTGGCACAGTAATTCCTTTCTTCAAGGAATTCAAAATCCAATTATAGAACCAATATCTATACCTGAAAAGGTTACTGAAATCTGTTAAGTTGATTGCCTATTACAGTTCATCATAAATGAATTTTCTGAGTATATTCAAGCTCACCCAACATTTTTATGGTATGAGAAATGAGATTTTCAGAATTGGCTTTTGCAAGACTAATGCTGTTCCTAGTACTGTGTTCCACCTATAAAACTAGAATCCTCTGTAGATTCAACTCCTCTGACAAAACATAAATTATTTTCTCCTTCAATTTAGGAAGCTTTAATTAGAAGAGCCATATAATAATCACTTGCTAGAAATTAGAATAAGTGCAAAACGCATATAACTCATGAAATTGAGTGGCTTAAAATGAGGAAATAAGAAATGAACCTCTTCTGTTAACAAGTAAATATTATACAATCAGCATGGAAAACCCCATGGAAATACAAACTATGTTTTTTTTTTTAGTAGGGGTATGCTTCCTCAATGTTAGTCATATCTCTTTTGGTTCCCAGGAGATGCTATTTCCAGGGAAATATCTAGAGGAATCTATAGGAGGTAATTTTCATTTGGTTCAAAGGATGCACAAGGGATTTCTTAAATCTAAGCTTAAATAGATTAAATTTGCTTTTATTTACTGTCTCTTCAAATAACTTTTTAAAAACTCATCATTCTCTTAAATAAAGATTCTTCACTTGCTCCAAGTTTTCCCTGAATTATAAAAATTCACATAAAATGCTTATAAGTATAAAACGTTTTCTTAGTTTTAATGATTTTTTTAAATGGAAACCTGATGTTTTTTGGTTGCCGCTTTTTATGGTTTTCACAATTGATCAGGTGCCTCCAAATCACATATATGTACATATAGTAAATACAAATATAATTATGTACATATTAAGTTTCCTTTTGTAAGAAGAAGTATTAGAAAGAATATTCCATGTTTCCATCCTCAAAATGATATGTGTTTTAAAAAATTCATGGTTTACAATGGCAGAATAGGTAAACACTGTGCCTGCCACCTCCCATGACCACATTTAAATTACTACTAAATAATAGAACAACCTTGAGAATCATCTGAAGACTAGCTGAACAGAACTCCTATAACTAAGGATGTAAAGAAGAGGCCACATCAAGACTGGTAGGAGGGGTGGAGATACAAAACAAGCTGATCCCACACCCACATGAGGGATATCTCAGTATTAGAGTTCCCCCCTGAAGGGTGAGTGGTTCCAGCCCCACACAGAGCTCCCCCTCCCAGGACAGTGCCAGGACGATGAGTCACCACAATATCTGGTGGTGAAATCCAGGCAGGATTCCACCCATCCAGATGAGATGAAAGGTAGCTGGAAACCCAGACATCCTCTTCAAGGGCCTGCACACAGATTTACTCACTTGCAGGCACTCACACTGAGTTGCGGCAAGGGTCAGGGTGGGGGTACTCAACAGGCACCAGAGACATACAGAGAAAGACTGAATTCAGTAACTATAAAGCTATGGCTAGAGGGATAGTCACCATTACCCCTGTGTGAAGACAGCCTCACATGTAGCCTAAGGGTGGGTGCAATATTTCCTGTGTGGAGCCATCCAGCACATGGCCAAATCTGAGACATCACTGGCCTAGTGAACTCCATGTGCCCCACCAATGGCATGAAACTAGAAATTAATTCCAAAAGTAAAAAAGAAGAAAAAACTAAAAATCTTACAAACACATACACATGGAGGCTAAATACATGCTACTAAATAATGAGTAGGTTAACAATGAGGTCAAGGAAGAAATCAAAAGACACCTTAAGGAAAATGATAACGAAAATACAATGACCCAAAATCTGTGGAACACAAAGAAAGCAGTTCTAAGAGGGAAGTTCATAGCAACCAGGCCTACCTCAAGAAACAAGAAAAATATCAAATAAACAGTTTAATTTTATACTTAAAGAAACTATAAAAAGAACAGCAAACAAAGCCCAAAGGGAGTAGCAGGAAGGAAATAATAAGATCAGAGCAGAAATAAATGAAATAGAGTCTAAAAAAGCAATAAAAGATCAATGAAACAAAGAGCTGGTTCTTTGAAAAGATAAACAAAATTGATAAGCTTTTAACCAGACTCATTAAGAAAAAAAAGAGAGAGGATCCAAAAAAATGAAATAAGAAATGAAAGGAGAGAAGTGACCACAGACACCACAGAACTACAAAAATGATAAGGAACAACAGAAATGGAAGAAATGGATAAATTCCTAGAAGCATACAATCTTCCAAGGCCTAATCCAGAAGAAACAGAAAATCTGAACAGACCAATTACTACTAAAAAAATTGAATCAATAATCAAAAAACTCCCAACAAACAAAACTCCTGGGCTGGATGGCTTCACAGGTGAATTTTACCAACCATTCAAGGAGGAACTAACACCTCTGCTTTTCAAACTATTCCAAAAACTTCAGAGGAGGGAAGGCTCCCAAGCCCATTCTATGAGGCCACCATTACCCTGATTCCAAAAAAAGACAAAGATATGACCAAAAAATAAACAACAAAAAAAAAACTATAGGATGATATCACTGGTGATCATCGATGCAAAAATCCTCAACAAATTATTAGCAAACCAAATTCAGCAAAACATTAAAAAGATATACACCATGATCTAGCAGGATTTTTGGGGGGATGCATGTTTGGTTCAATATTTGCAATCAATTAACGTGATACATCGCATAAACAAAATGAAAGATAAAAATCATATGAACATATCAATAGATGCAAAGAAATCATTTTGATGAAATCTAAGATCCATTTATGATAAAAACTCTCAGCAAAGTGTGAATAGAGGAAACACACTTCAACATAATAAAGGCCATTTATGACAAACACAGCTAACATACTCAACAGGGAAAAGCAAAAAGCATTCTCCTTAAGATCAGGAACAAGACAAGAATGACCCCTTTCATCATTTTTATTCAACATAGTATTGGAAGCCCTAGCCACAGCAATTAGACAAGAAAGAAATAAAAGGCATCCCAATGGGAAAGGAAGAAGTAAAGCTGTCATTATTTGCAGGTGACATAATACTATATGTAGAGAACTCCAAAGATACCACCAAAAGAAACCTATTAGAACTGATAAATTAATTTGATAAAGTAAAAGGATACACAATTAATATTCAGAAATTGGTTGCCTTTTTATACACCAGTAATGAACTATCAGAAATTAAGAAAACAATCCCATTTACAATTGCATCAAAAAACATAAAAGCCTAGGAATAAATTTAACCGAGGGGGTAGAATCATAACATAACCATAAAAGACCCCAAATAGGGTAACCTTGAGAGAAAAGAACAAATTTGGAGCTATCATGCTACCTGATACCAAAACATACTACAAGGCTATAGTAATCAAAACAGCATGGTATTGGCATAAAAACAGACACATAGATCAATGGAACAAAATAGAGAGCCTAGAAATAAACCCACACCTATATGGTCATTTAATCTATGACAAAGGGAGCATGAATATACATTGGGGTAAAGATAGTCTATTCAATAAATGGTGCTGGGACAGATATGCATGTAAAAAATGAAACTGGACCATTGTCTTACTCCATATACAAGAATAAACTCAAAATGGATTAAAGACTTAAATGTAAGACTCCAAACCATAAAACTCCTAGAAGAGAACATAGGAAATAAATTCTCGGACATTACCTGTAGTGATATATTTACAGATATGTCTCCTTGGACAAGAGAAAGAAAACAAACAAACAAATAAATGGAACTACATGAAACCAAAAAGTTTTTGCACAACAAAGGAAACCAACCACAAAACAAAAAGATAGCCCTACTGAATGGGAGAAGATACTTGCCAGTGATACATCTGATAAGGCGTTAATATCCAAAATTTTTAAACAACTCCTGCAACTCAACACACACACACACACACACACACACACACACACACACACACATCCAATTTAAAAAAGGGACAGAGGATCTGAATAGACATTTCTCCAGAGAGGACACGCAGATGGCCAATAGACATATGAAAAGATGCTCAACATCACTGATCATCAGAGAAATGCAAATAAAAATCACAAATAAAATATCGCCTCACCCCTTTCAGAATGGGTATCATCAATAAATCAACAAGTGTTGGCTAGGGTGTGGAGAAAAGGGAACTCTCATTCATTGTTGGTGGGACTTCAAAATGATGCAGCCATTATGAAAAACAATTTGGAGTTTCCTCAAAGAATTAAAAGTAGCACTATTTTATGACCCAGTAATTCTACTTCTGGGTATTTATCCAAAGAAACCCAAAACACTAATTTGAAAATATATATGCACCCCTATGTCCACTGCAGTACTATTTACAATAGACAAGAAATGGAAGCAACTGAAATGCCCATCAATAGACAATTGGAGAAAGAAAATGTGGTACATATATACAATGGAATATTACTCTGTCATAAAAAGTACATCTTACTATTTGTGACAACATAGATGGACCTAGAGGGTATTATGCCAAGTGGAATAAGGCAGACAGAGAGAGACAAATACCATATGATTTCATTTCTATGTGGAATCTAAAGAAATAAAAAAAGAGAGAAACTGAGTCATAGATCCAGGGAACAAACTGATGGTTGCCAGCTGGAAAAGAGCTTGGGGGGACTGAGTGAAAAAGATGAAGGGATTAAGTACAAACTGATAGGTACAAAATAGTGAAGGGGATATAAAATATAGCATAAGGAATATGGTCAATAATATGGTAATAACTATGTATAATGCAAGGCCGGTACTATACTAACTGGGGGGATCATTTCATAAGTTATATAAATGTCTAACCACTATGCTATACACCTGAAACTAATATAAAATAATATTGAATGTCAACTGTAATTGAAAAAAACATATGGGAAAAAAAAAAGAAATGCAATTGTCAGGTTAAAAAAAAAATAAGTTCATGACAGAGCAGAGACTAGAACCCAGATGATTTATTTCTAAATTCAGTGATTTATTAAGAGGTAAAACATAATGGTTTTGAGAAATGATCCTATGATAACATGCTGATTAAGAAAAAAATAGATAATAATAATTTGAAAAAACAGTTAGAAAGTAAAAATGTAATACAACTCCACCAATGACCTTGGCAGACTTTCACTTACCTACACAAATAGCCCTTCATCTCTTTCTCCTTAGTAATAATTCCTGTACTGTAGGATGTAGCAGTTTTCCAAGACAATCACCATACTTCTTAGTCTCTTTTGCCACTAACTGTAATCTTGTGACTGATTCTAATGACATATAAGCAAAAGTTGTCTAATGGGACTTCTAGAAATAGTGTTGAAGTAAGTATACAGGCCCTTTACCCTCCCGTCTCACTTTCTTTTCTTCCTGCTTCCTCAAATGCAGAGGTAATGATCTAAGTTCCAACAGCTCTCTAGGACCTTGGAATGACTTTTACATTAAAAGCCATTTGCTGAGGTAAACAGGGTGAAAGAATAGATGGAACCCAAAGTCCCTGATGACTTTGAGTCATCCTTACCTGCCTTGGACTGCCTAACTTGGGAATTCTTTTATGAGAGCTAGTTTCATCTTATATAAGCCAGAAATACTGTGAGTGTTTTCTTTCTATGTAGTTGATCCTAAGTGATCTAGGATCTTTAAAATCATGTAAATAACTAACTGAAACCACTAGATATAAGGGAGAACTTCTGCTGTGGAGAGTTTATAAAAATGATCATTTTAGGGGGGAGAAAAAATAATTCACGGTATGACTAAATATACCTCCAGCTAAAGACATAGTAGTGAAAAAGATGTAAATCCTACCAACAATGTTCTTAAATGCCATTAAGAAAACGACATTAAGCTATGTTCTAGCAGTATAGAAATGGTTGCAATTTCCCTTGCACATGCTGCTGTCTTACTTGGGAAAATTAGTTCATGTTTTAGCCTCTGACAGAATTCCTTTATTCCACTTTTATTGTGCCCACTACTTGTTATGTATTCTTATATTCTTTAAACTCACTTCAACTGCCATCTTATCCAAGAAAGGCCCCTGATGCCCTCACTGGGCTGATGTCCTTCTCTGCATTCCTGGCCTGTTAACATGCTGCTTTTTCCATCACACATGAGTCCTGGACCTCAACGAGTATACGTATAGTAAGAAGCCCTTCACAGGGTTCTGCCGATGAGAGCAGAACTTCTGAATTCATTGCATCCTGTTTAATGAAATTTCTTATTGTAAATAGCTCTTGAGGATTTTATCAAAGTTAAGCAAATGTTGCTCATCAGATGGCTGAAGTCATTTGGAATGTAAATATGATTTCAAAATATATCGGGCACCAACAATGGATCTAGAAGCTAAAGAAAACAGCACTATGTCCTCGTGATTTATTTTTCCCTCTGAGAATTATTCTCTGTGAAATTTAGTAAGCCAAAAATTGTTTGTTTTTCTCAAACCTGTGTTTGTGAAATGCTATGTTTAACGCACATATTTTTTCTGAGTTAGATGAATTCCATGAAGTTCACCCATTTAAGCACAAAGCATTTGACCCTCATTTCATTTTAGTCTTCTAATCAATTTAAATGTAACACCAGCCTCACTCTCAGGTATTTCAATATCTATTCCTCCCTTTCAACTGCCCCTTACCCTTCAAATAACCCTCGGAGGAAGAGCAATGAGCAATTATTTGAGAAAATGAAATCAAGTAAATAAGCTCTTTTAAAAGAGAAACCAAGTAGCCAGTCATATTACAGACATATATGGTTTGTGTGTCTGGGCGAAACAACAATAAATATTTATTGTAATGCTTCTTTTTATGAGCATTTCAGGGCCCATCTGTGGTATTAATGGCTTATCAAGCAAACCTATGCATTAGGAGAAACTGTTTTCATTTAGATAAATGAAAGCAAAGGCAAAGGAAAATGATGCAAGGTTCACCTTGTAAAAATCACAAATTAGATACGAAGCACTGCCCCAGGCGAATTTGAATTCAATAGAATAAAGCTGGCAGCCACGAGCATAAGGTAATAGGCTTATCAAATGAGGTTTTGTATTTTTTTTTATCATGTACATTTTATGGGTATCAGTGTAAGACTAATCTCTAGAATAAAATATAATTTAAAAAGAAAAAGTCAATGAGAGATTCTTTTTTCTAAATTGAAAACATGTCTCAAAATTGCACCAACTGGAGGGCACAGAAAAGTTTGTACTTGGGGCCCTCCCCTCTGATGCCTTGTGACTGTCCACAGTGTCTCATTTTATCCTCCCACATGTCATCTTCCAGCCCTGCCTCAGGAAAGGATTAAAAGGATGCAAAACCCAAGTCAACACTTAGGATAAGAAAACCACATGAGTTCGACTTAAAATAATAGTGATCGTTTCTGGTCAGTGACATTATTCTGTAGGTGCAGTTACACAGCATTAATTGAATACTTAGTATATCCCAGGCCCTATTTTAGGTGCCTTTCTATTTATTATGTCATTTAATCCTCACAAAATTTCTAGCAAAAAAATGGGATTGCACCTTTTAGAATAAAACCCACTCGTATAAAACACGAACAGCATGTGAATGCCATAAAGGTTTTATGTTCAACCATTGGCCTTAACCTAGGGAACTAGCCTTTGATCTGTGTTTCTCTTGAACTTCACCAAATTTAGAAATCTGTAGAAATGCATGTGTTTTTCTCTTGTCTTATTTGCAAGCTTGTGATGCTGCTACTCATTCAGTGATTAATTAGCGGCACGCACCAGGATTTTTTTTTCCTTCATTTCTGTCCCCATCTTCCAGTGGTTGGCAAACAGATTCTGTTTCTGATCCTCCGTGGATCAGATTAACTTAAAATAAACGAAGTCCTAATTGAATAGAAACCTAGCATAGCATCATAAATCATCTCTTATGTAGTACCACTCTCCTAGGAGCTTTACAGTGTAGAAACATGACAAATACGTATGTTGTAAGGCTGACATATTTATAAACAGAGAATTCTGAACTCTTGTGACATGTGCAAAAGTAGAATTATGTACAAACTAGGGAAGTACATGATGGGAGTGGAGCCCATTAGTAGAATAATGCTTCACAGAAGTTTAGGAGCTGGATTTTAAGGATTAATACAAGTTGATCAAGGACAAAGGGCCAGAGAGGAAAGTGAATAGGTAGAGAAAATTAGGTGTTATAAGCAGAAGGATCCATGTGTATAAATGCATGGAAGCGTGAAAGTGCATGTCAACCTGGGAAACTGCACACATTATTGCTGAGCGTGTAGTGCCATAGGTGGGGGAGTGTGTGCATTAGTATAATTCTTGCTGCTGTAATAAGTAAGTCTCCAGATTTCAGCAGCTTACGTAACATAAGGTAATTTCCTATGCATGTGAAGAGCCGGTGAGGGTGTTCTTTATCATAAATGCCTTTCTTCTATGCCCAGGCAATGATCAAGGATCCAGTTTCCTTCCATCTTGTGGGCCCGCCATTCTCTAAGACTTTGTCTCCTCTGTATCCAGCTGGCGGAAGAGAAATAAGGGAGTAAGGAGAAGGCACATTTACTTCTGCTAATGTTGGTTCAGGAATGATGTATTTCACTTCTGTTGACAGCTCTTTGGCAAGAACTAGTCACATTGACCCCATCTAGGTGTAAAAACAGCTGTAGTCTGTGGCTGAGCAGCCACCCCTCAATAGCAACTTAAAGTATGGAAAAGAGGTGTGCCCAGTGTGGGGATAGCTAGTTATCTCAGACATGAGAACCAACTTGTTCCTTCAGCCATGTTGACTTCTCACTGGGCAGTTTAAGTAAAGGTGAAATTAGAGCTGAAGAGAGGTGGTAGCTGGTAGAGATCTTGGATGGTAGAAGGATAGTAGTTTTTTCCACCCTCCCTGAATCCCCTAATTTCCCAGAGCAATTGTGCAGGCCTTGAAGGCTCGCATCTGTGTATCTTATGAATTGATCTTCCCATCAATGGATCTACAATGGTAGATCAATTCAGAAAATACACAGATGTGACCCTTCAAGGCATCCACAACTGCTCTGGGAAATTAGGGGCTTCAGGAAGTGTGGAAAGAACAACCTTGTTCCCACAACAAGATTATAACCTTTGATTGAATTGAGTCCTCATTTAACTGAGATGTCAAAGAATGAATGTTCTTTTGACCAGTTCACTGATGGTGATTTCAAATGGTTTTGTTTAGGAACTGTGTTTATTGTGAAATCACCTGTCCCACAATGATTTTAGACTGCAAGTCAAGTGTTTGAGTTTTCAGTTTATGGGAAAAGTTGCATTTATTAGTGCATTGATTCACTCATTTATTTAATGACATTTCTGAGCACTTTCTATATATCAGACATGGCGCTTGAAGAGGAACAGACTGTTGCTTTACAGCTGCCAAACCGTTTGCCCACCCCACGCTAACCCTTGTCAAAAGTGACATCTTAAGGAAGTGTCTCGGAATGCTGAGCAGTGATGGAATGATATCAGGCAATCTCCTTTATCAGATAGTTTCAGTATTTTGACTCCATCCCCTGGGGTGATGCGTGTGTGAAGGCACAATTGTGTTGGAACACAATGGGGACTTTCAGGGAAAATAGCCAGCAGGCACAAAAATCACAGACCATGGAAAAAACAATTATCACTTCCTTGTGTGTTTATCAATAAAAGCTTCTCCTCGGCCTGAGTCAGGGCTCCAGTCCCTGAGACTGAGTCCTTTGGCCCCAGTTGCACTCTAATCTTGGCTCCTGTTGTATTACCCCTGCGCCGCCCTTTCTCCAGTCTCACCACTCTTGTCATGCAGGACATGACAACAGAGCTGTGGGTATACCTCTGGGTGGGTGGGATAAACAGAGTGGTTCTCAGCTCTTTCTATCTAAGAGGTACCACGTAATCCCAGTCAATAGCAGTGGTTCATTGGAGCACTGATTTGCAGCTTATAGGAGGTGTTGTTCTCTCTGATTCCCACTGCCAGGGGATGAAATGCAAATCTCCGGTCTGTAGGTACAGCTTGGCAAAATACTGTAGGTGATGCTGAAGTGACTCTTGGGCAGGCCATGTCACTATACTGTGTCTCCCACTGATAATTACTGATTCTGAGATTCAGTTACCACCTCCATAAGACTGAATGGGTTCCACCTCAGTAGGCCATAGATCACATTGGTGAGAATACAGGGCTCTAGGAAGGAGAACAGGCAATAGGAAATACAGTGTTGCAACAGAGACAGCTATATCCCAATAAAGAATTGTTTTAAAAATATTATTGGCATATAATGACTCTGGATAAAGCAGCCAGCTGTGCAATTTTTATATGGTGGTGAAAGACAGCTTTTTGACTTATGTTATCTGTGTGGGTATATTTGTAATTGAAGTAAAAAGAAAAATACATACTAATATGCAAATTCGAAATACAAAATACAAGGAGAAAGTTTCAGAACTTGAGGTTCTTATGCAGTTTGACTATATTAAAACAACTGAGCTACTGTTGAATGAAAAGGTCCATAAAAATGGGTATTGGAATAAAATGGGTATTGTAATAAAACTGGGTGTTGGAAATGTTCAATGAAATAGATCCCAGGTGAGTCCCAGGTCCTTTGCAAAGCATGCAGTATGGAATCACTAAGAACTGTTTGTAGGAAATCAAGTACCTGGTCTGCTTATATTACGCTGCATAAAGCTCCCTCATATTATTTAAAAACCACTACAGTTTTTAGTTTCATAAGAGGCAGAGGCCCAATCTTGAATGTTTATAGAAGGAAACAATTTGCTACTATTGTGGATGGGTATCAATTGTCAACTTGGGTTCCACAGGCCTGGAATTGCTTTTACCTCCTGTCACTGGGGTCAGTTTCTTATTATGAATGAGAAGCTGCCTTTGCCCTTCAAGAAAATGAAATAAAACTAAAATAACCTTCGTGCTTCCCCTGCCTGCCTTCCCAGCCTAGTATTTCAGAACCTGAAGATTTTATTTTTGGATGTCATTAAATATAGCTAGTGATCCTTTAAATGAAATGGATTAAATGACAAATGGCTCACCATCTTCTACCCTTCCGTTTAGTCACCTGAAAAAATTCACAATTCAAAATGTGATTTATAAAGTAACCTTAGCTCATCTCTATTTCCATTTTTCTTGGGGGGAAAAATGGTTTCATTGGTAATAATACTGCAGTGTATACTGATTTATCTGTCATCAGTATCTTCTTATGGTAGAAAAGAAATAGTGTCTTCAGTTGTCTTGACTGGAGGTTTGGGAGTTGCCATGGTTTCCAAGACTTTACTGAGAAAGAACTGTAATCTCTCCATTATATATTTTGCCAGTGAAGTTTCCTCTCTTTAAGAATTTTCATAGATGTGTCATATTTGAGCTATTTATTTGTGAATTACAACAATTTCTTACAAATAGACCTGTAAGCAAAAAACTAGGAATATACTATAAAAGGCTAAGAATATACTGTAGCTCTGCCTATGATTTAAATGATAGTGTGTGTGTGTGTGTGTGTATGTATACTATCATATATATGTAGTTGTGTATGCAAAAAATAAACATGTGCATATTTAGTTGATGAAATTATTTGAACATGTTAATTATTAATTACAAAGTATTTTTAAAACTAAAGAACGTTATTTTTCATATACCCTTTCTTTTGTTATTTCAAAACTGATGTCATTTCTTTTGTAATGATATTCAGAATTGATTGGATACATGAGCAAATATGGACCTAAATATCATAAGGGGAAACTTGGGTAAAATACCAGGGAAGTTTTTCCTTTTATAATAACTAATTTGTTTATTTATGAAATATATTGGCTTTAATAAATATCTATTGAACATCATCTATAAGTCTAGAAGGTGAGTATGAGAGGGGGGTGTGTGGAATGAAACACAAAAGAGATTTTCGAGTTCTTAGTCTCTCAGAAAGTGACAATTTAGGACTGGGCTTAATTATGGGACTTCCCATAATTTATATGAAAATAAATCAGAATTAATAAGTGCAATCCTTTTCCTTCATTGTATTCTCTTCCATTGTCACAACTATTTTAGCAGCCTAAGATGTGTAGAAGTCAACACGACCGATGTAATTAGCAACTCTTCCCTCAAAGGACAGTAACGTGTAAACTGGATTTCTCACATAAAGTCAAGTCATTATATGGGTTAAGTTAAGGGATTAAATAGCAAACTATCCTTAGCTTATTCTTTGAGTTTTCTCCATCACATGAGAAGGTTAACAGAATAGAAGTACAGCCAGGGAATCTGAGGTAAAATGTGGTTTTATATTATTATTAATAAAAATGAATAGGCTGAAAATTCCATGTTCAAAAATGTTTTAGAAACTGTCATCTAATAGGGGAGAAATATGTGAATCCTTATAATGCAGGTAATCTGCCAGAGAAATACTGATTTATGCAAGTATGGGTTAGACCATGTCTGTCTTACCCTTGCTGATTATGAGTATTATCATTTTGTTTAGCTTTTCCGGATCAATCAACCATAAGTAGAATACTATGGCCCACATGGACAGAGGAGAGAAGGGCCACAGATGTTCAAAAGATCTGATGATAAGAGTGTACAGCTGTAAAAACTTTTGGGAGGGAATTGAGTGATATGAATCGAGATTTAAAAATACCCTTTGGCCCAGCAATTCCACTACAAGGAACTTATTATCCAAAGGAAAAAAATCAGAAGAACGTACAAAGATGAATGTTTAAAAATGGGTTATTCATCATAAGGCTTTCTTTAATAGTGAGAAATCCTCCAAAATAGGATTATTTAATCAGAGGTGTAAGCCAGGTGAAAGGAAACTGAAATGAATGAAGTAGGCAGGGTGTGGAACAGTAGTGGGCGTGGCAAACCATGAGGGCAGCTCTAGTAGATGGTTGCTGGCTTAGGATTGCTGGAGTCTTTGATTTAACAAAATAAATTGTAAATCCATATTTTTTGTAAAGTATTTTTAAGTTTTAAAATTATGAGCAGGAAAAACCAGCATATAGCATTTTAATAGAGAAATTATGTGAAAATCTTTAGTGGAACAAAAATGTCATTACTGAAAATGATACCATAGTTGTATCTTTATTGACATATAAAGATGCTCGAGATGTTGTGAAGTAGCATGGTAATGTAATCAATTTTTGCATATATATATATTTATATATATATATTTGCATATGTATATATAGAGATATATATATAGATATATATATAGATAGATATAGATATATTTGTTGCATTTGTATGCAGACAGAAAAGACTTACATTATACTCACTAAAATCCTCACGGCTCTCTCTCTCTGGGTGAGGAACTCAGGGACATTTTGATTTTGCATTTTTCTTTTTACTTTGAGTATGTATTTTATAATACAGTTTAATTTAAAAAGCAAAATATGTTTGATTCTGCAATGGAGAATAAAATACAAAATGCAATGGGAAAACAGAATGAAAAGAACCTAAAGATGGCAGTGAATTTAACAGGAAATTAAGAATGCACTAAAACTGTTTGGGAAAAATTAATTCATTAAAGTCAATTTGACAAATATGTTTTATAATACTAGCAGGGTTATTTTCCAAAAGGGTACCAGAGTTACAAAGATGAATAAGATGGAGTCTCTTCCCTCTAGGAGTCCACAGTCTAATGAGGATCTCCTAGGGTTACCTTTTAATTGTGTAACTTAGAAATGTAATCACAGAATCAAATAAGGACATAAAAACAAAAGAATTTAGAAACTAGGAAAGCTGTTTGCTCTTGTGGCTCGGTTTACCATGTCAGGATGATAAAAATCTCAGAAATCAATATCATTATGGAACTATACTTGACTTTCTTTTTTTTTTTTGAGGATAGTGTCACTGGCCTCATATGTGTGACCCAAACCGGGGCCGCTGGAGTCCCAAGCCAGCTCTTAACCACTGTGCCACTCTGTCGGCCCCAGAACTATACTTGGCTTTAATTGGGAAAACGTCATAACATAATTCAGAACTACTTTAAAATACAGGGGGAAATTGAATACTAATAATTTTACCAGAATATTCTACACAGAAAAGTTACAAGTAATTTGTTTTCTTGGGATTCCAAACATAGTAGATAAGTACGCAAGCTATGTACCAAATACAGTGAACACCCCTTTTTGCCATGTTGAATTCTATGTAAAGTAGGCATGTCCTGGACAGATATTCAAAGTTTAGTTACCAAAAATGCTCCTCATTAATAAAAGGTGTTAAAAGAGTCAGAGACCCAAAGATAACACTATCAGGAGATTCTGATATATTTTTTTACAGTAATGGAAAATACTGAAGAGATTTTTTTTAAAAAATGAAAATTTCAGCTAGTTAAAATTTGAGTTTGAACTCTATAAAAGGATCCTGTAGAGCCTCACAAGAAGCATTTGAGACAATTAAAATATATAAATAGAGTAATAACTTGCAAAATAAAACATAAATTGACGTGATAAAATATGCAAGTGACATAAAACAATGGTGGGGGATGCCTGGTATAAAGGACAAAATATAAGTGAGGGACTTGGCTGACTAGAAGGAGTGTAGGCCAATAGTGACACCTGTACTTTAATAGACAGTAGTGTAAGGTAATGATCCTAGACACTAAATTCAAAAGGAAAATGCAGTCAGAGGCCAGATGCTGCAAAACATTTAAGAGGATAAAAATCTCTGGGTATGGCTAGGAAAAGCATAGAAGTTTCTGCATAGGTTTTTCATGGCAATAACCCCCCACCTTGAGCAATTCAAGAGACACTAATAAAACCATCAAGTTTAAGTAGAGGGAATTCTGAAAGGGTTTTTTAAAATGTCACTGTGATTATGTACAGAAAGTCACATGCATTTTCTTTTGTTTTAAAAGTAGAGCGATGATACAGCTTGGAAAAAGAGTGCAAAACCAAAATGATAAACATCTAAGATTTACTGAAAATAGAAAAAGAGATACCCAACAGAGGCTAAGTCACAATCAAGGCTAAAAGAAAAAGTTTAGGTGACAGTTTCACACTTTTCTAGGAATATCTCTTTTTATAAATCATATTTTCAGACTTCGGTTAATTTTTTATAAATATTCTTTCTTCAATGTTTTTATTATACTATTTTGAACGTGACACTCTCTCCAAATGAAGTTAAATTGGTTCTGAATAAAGAGCCTCTTAAACTTTTATCCTTAAAGACTGTACCAGGTAGCACTGAGCTGACGTGTTGCATGATTTTCCCATTAACTTGCTCATCGGGCCCAGGTTTCCGGGCATATAGAACTTGCAGGACATATTCACTGGGGGAGGCCTGAGAGAGAATACTTGCTGACCTGCCTCAGGCTGCGGGGCCCTAACCTCTTCCTTCCCTTGGACCTTTGCTATCACCACCTCTTTCTCCTTCAGGACCAACTCCTTCCCCAGTGTGAAGTCCAGTGTGTAACCCCCATTTTACAGGCCATGCCACGGGGAGTGAGAACAAGGTCCTTAACCTGTGAGAACTCCTGGAATCGATCACATTTTATACAAATTTGAATGAGAATAATTTGAAATGTGAAATTTTTTTTATATTTCATTAATAAAATATTAATGAAAACTTCCTGTGACACAAAATTGGGAATCAGGTGACACCCCTGTTGTAACTTTTCTCAAACCTCTTTCTCACAACCCAGAAGTTCAGGGGAAACCTGAGGCTGTGCTCACATGGTGTGCGTTTATGCTGAAAATCAAGATCAGGAAACTTTCTTCCTATGTTCCAAATCCAAAACAAAAACAAACCCAACAAAATCAACACTTGTGCCAGTTCCATACTGGTAGGCCCCATCGATTGCAAACAAGGCTAAACATAAATGGCAGCTAACCATGCCTCAGTTCTAACAGAGAATGGCATTCTTGAGGCATTCACAAAGTGAAGGAGATAGAGTTAGTGCTGGACAACTCACCTAAGAGTCAGGAACTGCGGAATCCAAGCTAGATGTCAGAAGACTACTGCCACGCTAATTTAGGAGAGAGCGCTCTGCGAAATATCAGTGATAATGTCGAGGAAATAAAACAGCATTAAGCCAAAAACGCATTCTAAAGACTATAGATTTATGCAGACCAGGATGTATCCCCCTTAATTTCCATGAATTCCCTTGGAAAATTAATCTTGAATAATGCCAGTTTTGAATTATGGGAGGACTTTCAGAAATGCATGTCTCCATTGCATAAAACTCAACCACCCTGTAACTGAGATTGCCAGTAGAGGTAACTCTAGCTACATATAGCCTTTTCTCTCCTCCTGCAGGCCCAGGGCAGCCCTGCAGCCTTGGACTCCAGCCTGCTTCAAAGTTTTGAACTTCGATAATCCAGATAATACAAATTCCGGGAAACCAGCAGTACCTGAAAATCTGTCTGTGGCTCTGCTTGTTTCACTGCTGCATGATGTCATGCAAGCAAACTTAGTTCAGTATCTGTAATCATGGAAGATAAATCAATTTACTTGATTGAGTGTTTTTAAAGACTTTGTTGAATTTGAATTATTTGCCTAGAATTTTTTACTTTATTTATTTATTTATTTATTTATTATTTGGTTCATACAGACCACTGTTGAAAAGCCTCAGTATATATTCCTTGGATAAACCCTGACCTCAGGATTTATCTATTATCTATTATATTAGCTTCTCAGTTTCATAGGCTGTGCCTGATTTCAACATAAACACATGTCAAAATGATGGAAAGTATGAAATAAGTTTTGTGGTCTTGTCTAGCTGCCTAAACACTATTCATAACATTTTGTCCATAGTAAAATCAATTCTGAGCTCCCAATAACTGAGTTACAAATGTGCTGTTGGAATTTATTCTCTTGATTTAAAATTAACGCTGGTTTATAAACAATAAATCGAGAACCAATGCTGTGAATGGATTATTTGTGTCCACAATTACACTGCAGAAAGCAGATATGCCACATTTCATAGGCAGCAAATCCCATTCTAGTCAAGCTATGACAACTGTGTTTTAGCTTCCCAGTCTTCAGGAAATGAAACCATTCCTTTTCAGCTGTTATCCTGGTTCAAAAGACCTAGACATAGACTTTTTTTCCCCCTACAAAGTCCCTGTGATTCATCATAAGAAACAGAAACTGGACAAAGTAAATTGTACAAAGATTCCTCAGGGAAAAGAGCCACGTAACTAATTGTGGATTCAATTTTCTAGTTGGTATTCTTTCTATAAGTTAATTGTGTCCTATTAAAGTCACACAACAAAATAGAACACAGCAAACAAGCAAAGAAAGAACTACAACCTTTCACTTAGGACATTTTGTTCATGACAGTTTTGTATCTTTAATAAAAAATGCACATGTATTCATGTCCATACCAGACTGATAATGCCCAGAGAGTCTATGAAATTGCAACCTTTGAAAAGACATATGCATCACTGTCATGCTGTTTCTTGGCCTCACATTGATTCAGAAACATAAATACATCTAATGATTATTGTACCACTTAATGACCCACTGGATCCATAAGAGATTTCATAGATCAGGTTCAAAGAATTGTGAAAAGCAAAATTATGATTTGAAGACAAAATCAAGATCTTCCAATTTTAACAAAAGAGACTAAATATAGAGGGCAGCTTGTAAATTGGTGAATGTTTGTGGCTTATGAATTAAATTCTCCAAATTGTCATGTTTCCTATTTTTTTCATAGAAAATTCAGATAGGATTTAAAAATTTACAAAAGGAACTCATATGCAATGAGAGTATAAGCTAACAGAGAAGATGTTAATAGTGCTATTAGCCAGTGTGATTTCTATCATTATCAGCCATTATTCTAAGAATGGTAAGTGGCAGATAAAGAGCTTAGCTGAAATTTCCATCTTTTTTGCAGTCAGCATGTAAAATGCATATACTCTGTCTCCAAATTGTCACCTTTTTGTCACAAATTGCTCATTATATTTGCTTAGACTTGTGAAATGGAAAATATTTTATTTAATGGAAATGAAAGGCGAGAAACACTGAGTAAAAGACCTGTGACTTTTTCTAGAATGTGTATTTTTTAAATGTTTAGCAGTGGTCATAGACTATGAAGGAGTCAACAGAAGCTAGGAATTCTCCTGGAAATAAAAAGAAAAGGAAAAAAAGAAAAGAAAAGAAAAGAAAAGAAAAGAAAAGAAAAGAAAAGAAAAGAAAAGCAAAAAGAAAAGAAAGAAAAAAAGCTGAAGTGTGACTAATACAACCTGGAGAAGAGCTCTAAATTTTATTTTATTTTATTTTTTTTGGTAATTAAAACTAATTTTGAAAGCCTCATTTGAAAGGGGTCTCAATGAATCAGTTCAGGAAGCTTTTGAAATCATGCGTAAGCTGCTTATTTCAATCAGAAGTTGTACTATAGTTCACCTTTGGTGATTATTTATGTATATATAAATAAATATGATGCCACATATAAAAAGTTGATAATATTTAGATGCCTCATTCAAAGAATAATATGCAGATAGACTACAGTAGAATTTTGGTCTGGTCTAAATACCAAAAGAAAGAAAAGGAAGTGAGGAAAAATATAGTGTTTATATTGTTCCCTTCAGGAGAGAATATGGCAATATTAATTTAGCTTTAGGATAATATATTGCAGCCATTTATGTTACATTTCCATTTATGCAGAATTCAAATAGTTCGTACTTAGTAACGTGCCAGTAGATAGAATTTAAATGCATGCCATGTGCGATGAGAATGGCTGTTCATAACAACAATGCACAAACTACCAGACCTTCAAATGATTTTTGAACCACCATCATAAAAGCATTAGATTTTGCTCCTGAGTGGCTTTAGTGCAAAATATATTTTGACTGGACTTGAAATGTGTAAGAATTTCTAGTTTCTATATGACATGTATGAAATAGCTAATCAAAAAAATTAACTGTCTCTCTCCATTCTGAATTCATCTGAACCGACTGCATCATATGATGATCTCTAAAAATGCTATTTCAAAGCAAAATGGTTCATGAATGGGTAAGCTTTTATAATATATAGGTCATTATTATAAACATTATTTTTAAACGTGTTTATTAAAAATAAACATTTTATTTTTATTGACTAGAAGTACCTTAAAAGAATAACGGTAGTGTGACAGCCACCATTTTAAGCCAGTGCATTAAACATTACATCTACAGTGTGTGCAGTTTCTAATATATGCTTTTTAATCATTCTTCTTGCTTCTTCAAGCAAAAACAGCAACTTACACACATTGGCATTAAATGACAGAAATCACAGTTAGTAATTCTGGTTGAAGTCTTTTGTTAATACCTCATATTTATCAAAAAATTCCCTGTTCTAGGTTATAATGTATACTGCAATTGAAAAAACATAAATGGTACCACAGAGCATACGGTTTTGTAATTTCCTTAAAAATAAAAAGCTAGGGAATTAAATGCCTGCTAATGAAGTGTTACATTTCTTAGTTTTCTGCAACTCATTTTAATTGAAAAAAAAAATTCCTTAAAGTGTCTCGCATTTTTCTATTCTCAGAAGAGAAATAAGAGTGATCTATAAAAGAATATGCAGTTCAATGACTAAAATACTGAAGCAGCAGCAGACATTCCTTTTATACATATGAGAAGAGGTGTAGAATTCAGATGTTCAAAAATTCATATTTCAGAAGAATAATCTCATTAGTTTATGGGAGTGACAAATGAAGATTTTAGGCTCACCTGACCCCCGGCAACACTGAACTAAATTATTTGTTCTCCAAACGGAGCCCTCTATACATCTCTCTCTCTTCCTTGAAATGGCGATTAAAACAGCAAGAGGCTGATGAAAAATATGTTGTGTTGACACAGGGATAAAGCAGTAATGGAAATGTGTGAAGTTACAGTGTGGCTCTGGGACCAGGTACAACTTGGGCCCCCAAAAAAGGAGGAGGAGACTTCCTGGGGCTCAGTGCCATTCACAGGAAAGGAATGGTTGGAGGGCTTGGGAAATCCTAAGATGCAGAGCTCCAGGGAGGAGGGGAGAGCTCACACCTGTAAGGGACGCTGGGTGACCTTGGATGTCTCATTTCTCCTCTGTGCTCTGCCTTTGATTCAAGGAAATAACAGTGCTATTATTCATGAGGGACTATGTTCCAACAGCACCCTTGGTTTCGAAAAGGCTTTTCAGCCATGGAGTGAGCGTAAGCATGCCAGGGAAGTGGTCATTGTCTCTACAGCCCCCTCAGAAGCTAAAGAGGGAGAAGGTGGTAGGGAATATGGAAAAAAAAGGAGAGGGAGGGGATGCCTGAAGAGAAAGCAGGGAAGGAAGAAGAAGAGGGGGAAAGAAGAAGAAATAGAGTGGGAGAAAGCTGATGTCTCTGCCTTTTCAAGTGAAGCACACTCACCTGTAATAATAAGCATGAAAGTGCCTTTTAAATGGACAAATACTATGTGTGTGTGCACTACTTGTACATGAGTGGGTACTTGAGCCCCTGTGCAAGTGTGTGTACCATCGTTGCTGGCTTATTCTAGCACTTAGCTTCCTCTCCCAGAATGTCGAGTGAGTGCCTGGCCTCAGGTGGCAGAATGGTCTGGGCTCTGTATTCCCTGAGAAGACTGTGGACATGTCTGTGAGGACTATGAAGGTTTTTGGTTACCACATATTCAGGATGAGAATATGTCTTTCACACTCCCCCAAGGCCCTCTGCTATTGGGCTGTCCATTCTCCAAAATTCTGAAGGTTCCCCGAACATATTTCCAGCTTTGTTTTAGAGGAACTTCAGTACCTGAAATATCTTGGTATCTAATCATTCGATACAGCTGTTTTGTTTACCTAGTCCCTGCCCCTTCCTGGAAGGACAGTTTCTCATAGTCAGAAAAGGGAAAAACGATAGTATCTGCTTCAAAAACATGAACATTAATGGGGGTTATATCTGAATGAACTTACCATTTTTAGGAATGTACTCTTCTAGAAAATATGAGATACTTACAGCCTGAAACATTTACACACTTCCCCAGAGTACAGATATTTCTTTTGCTCATTTCTGTATCTGTTTTTGCCACTTGGGATTCAAAGCAGCAGTAGAGACCATGTATATGAGCCTGCCATTTTTAGAAAATTGATCATGAGAATAGTTGAGCAGGAAACGAATAAAGTAGGGGCTGAATAAATCTATAATAAACTAATTATTCCCCGTATAAATAAGTTCATCAACGAATTCTTTTAAAAGTCAAGCTGATTGCATGTAATGATCATTGATTTATTTGATACAGATGAAGGAAGGATGATATTTAAAGTTAAAATGTAGGTATTACAGGTGGATAAAGGTCAATTACCATAGGTGCAAGAGAAGGAAAAAGATTACTGATTGCCAGAATTTTAGTTCATGTACACTGTCCCCTTTCAACCTCCAGAGCTAAATTCTGAAACTTTGGGGAGAATATATTACAAACTGATTGGAGAAGTTCACCAGAGGCCTTTTTTGCATGGGGGCTGAGGATTTTACTTGATGAATAAAAGCACTCGAACCAAGACATTGAATGAGAGAGAAAGTCTTTTTGAGTAGGATACAGTCACTGCCCCTAGCTTTGTCTTCTGGTGCAAGTTTCCTTACTCTTGAATCATGGGGGAGTTCCATACAGGTTAGAGCAGCTACAAAAGAGACCTATTGACTTGAAAGCATTGTAAGTGATCGGAACACAAATAGCTCACCTGTACAGATGCCAGTAACATAATGAAGCAAGAGGAGGAACAGGCACCTTGTGAGGCTCCAGCTGCTACTTGGACAGTGGGGACATTAGTTGGCAAGTTCAGTTCCTGGCCAAAGATGGGAGAACAGCATCACAGCTTGTTAGAAACTGGGATGCCCCATAGGAGTATTCTCGTTTGTGAGTCACCTCTTGTGTCCCCACAAATATTTGATGGGGATTTGTAGGACAATGAATGTTTTGAATTTTCTGTCAAAGACCAGAGACAGTGAAATGTGAGCTGTAATTTTTGTTGTGATCCCATTGTTTTCATGAAGCTCAGGAGTATTGGTTTTTAAACAGAAATTGATATGTTTGGGTAAGATGAGCCAACAATGTTAGCCTGGTTTTATATTTCTGTAGGCTTAACAAAGTTATTGAATTGGAAGCATTTTATTGACCCTCATGGTGGAAAAGAGATTCCTGATTGTAACCTTAGGTCAGATTGAGTGAGCACTTTGGGAGATCTGGAGTGACAGTTTTGTTTTTGCCAATAAAGTGGGATATAAGACAGCTCTAGGCTCATAGGTAAACAAGCTTAAACCATGGCCAATATTCTAAGAGCTTTCCTGGAGTATGTCTGGAAAGTGTTTCTGTGTGAGCTGGTTGCCACTCCAGCCACACTCACTTGGCAGCATGGCAACCTAGCACTGGTGAAATGCCTTCTGAGTAGATCTCTACAAAGTTTATGCACAGGAATGTCCTAGTCTACCAGAGGTCAGACTCCCAGCACCCTCTGTTCTCTTGATTGCAAATTCATAAGTAAGCAAAAAAGGTCCTTGAGTACCCAAAATAGCTTCCATGTCCCTGGATTAAAGCCGTGGACTTTCCTTTTTAAAGTCTCATGTACTTTCACTTAGAGATTGTTTATTCTTACTTAACCGAGGTCATAATAATTGTGGGTTTTCTGGTTTCCCAGCTTAATGTTGGTTATAAGTAAAAAATTAGAAAGGGGTGAGGGAATGTTAGAAACAAGCAAACTGGCAGTAATGACATGACAGTTGTTAGATAAGAAAGAAGAAAGCAGAAAATTAAGCACACAGACACAGAACTGTGTGTATTTTACAGAATAATGCAGTGATAGTGATTCATTATGATGGCACGTTTATCAAAACGGCCACATGATGTTCAGCAGTTGCTATTTTAAAAAGGCAGGCAAGAATTTAATATAGTTTTCAAAATTTACATAAAATAAATATAGGAAAATAGGTTTGAGCATCCAAAGGGGTAAGTTTGAGCTCTCTAGATGAAATGTGTGGCCTGCCTCCTTGCCAAAGATGATTACTGTATTTGAATTCTCAGAGCACTTTATTTGTACCTTTCTAATGGCTCTCGCTGTTTTCATCATTGTATTACAGTCATTTGAGTTCATGCTAAATGCCATTTAACTCACTCGGAAGCATGAAGGAAGCAAGATTTAGTCTCTGTTATGTCATGGTGTATGTGACTGATGAGTCAGTCAGTCTTTCGGTGCTTTAGCTTTTTTATTTCTAAGACATGGGGCTTGGAACAAATGAACTTGAAATCCTTCTAGTTTCTAAATTCTATTCCTTTATGTAGTAAACTGTAAAAATTTTATAGCAAGGTACAGAGGTCTAAATGGATCTCGATTTTATACATTAACGACACCTCTAGTCATAACCAAACTATTTCCATGGGCCTATTGTCTGATGATTACTCGTCCCTTTCAACATAAATAAAGGAACAGTTTTTTCAAATTTATGTTTGGCATCTGTTTTTCTTACTTGCTTGGCAACCATTTCTTCTTCTGATATTACTTTGGGGGAAAATGCCTTTGTTATTGTCTCACTCTACATGGTCCAAGTGAGGTGACCTCATCCATTGGCTCTAGAATAGCCAAGTGATCCAGGTGTGAGCAATCAGCATAAGCCATTCTTTAAGAAAGAGTGATTGTTTCAATGATAGACACATGATCCAATAAAAGCCAGCTGCAAGCCTTATACCAGAACTATTCACACATTCAGAAAATCTGTAGATGCTATACCTTGTTAATGTTTTATAGGTATTTTCTAGAAAAATACATTCCTGTAAAAATCTAAGTGCATTAAGATATATCTCCCATTAATTAATATATAAATCCATATAAGTAAATAATTAAAACATATTTCTTTTATTCTCTGAGCGAATTATTAATAACACAAACTGATCGTAAATCATCTGGATGAGTTCCAAAATTTTGCTGATTTCAGGTATTATTGATGTGATATTTTTTGTTGCATATATCTGTTCCTTGCTAAATAATGCCCAATCCAGGCCATGATTTCAAATAGGAAATGACTTTAAACGCTTTCAATGACTTCCCATCATCACAGTCTAATTTTAGGGTATATTCATCTTTCCCCAAAGAAATTCCATATCCTTTAGCAATTGGACTTCATTCCCCTTTCACCAGCACCAACTCCCACCTCACTGCATCCTCCTTGCTGGCTACCACTAATTTACTTCCTGTCTCTATCAATTTGCCTATTTTGGACATTTTATATAAATGGAATCATACAACATTTGTTTTTTTGACTGACTTCTTTCATTTAGCATAATATTTTCAAAGTCCATCCATGTTGCAGCATGTGTCAGTACTTCATTCCTTTTTATTGCTGAAGAATATTCATTGCATGGATATGCTATATTTTGTTTATCATCAGTGAAGGGAAATTAGGCTGTTTTCATTTTGGAGATACTATGAATAATGCTGCTGTAAACATTTGTGTACACATTTTTTGTGTGGACATATGTTTTCATTTCTCTTGGGTAGATATTTAGGAGTGGAATTTTGGGGATCTTAAACCCAGGTCTGTCTAACTGTGAGCCCCTGTTCTCTTCTCTTCTAATTACTCAAGTTGGCTTTTCCATCTTCCCCATAATTTATGCAGAAGTATGCCATACTCAGATTTTCAATGTGGTTCTTATTTCCATGGGAAATTTAATCAGTAATAAGTATTTTCTCCCATCTGTCTTTCACATTACCCAACACACCACCTTTAGAAAATAGTCTTGCCAATTTGTTCCTGGATATCTTGTCCCAATGGAAAGTAAAACTACTTTGTGTTTCAAAGGCAATAAACAAGCCCTATGTAGGCCATTTGGGGAAAAGATGAGTCAAGGGCGAAGGATTGGGGAGTGGAGGGTCTGGTTTGTGTGAGTTTCTGTGAGATATTGAGGATGTGTCCTCTAAAGGGAGGGAATGGTTGTGTGTACTTATTGGGAAGATTCTGGGAAACAGTGGGTGAGAGTTTTCTGTGGCTCTGGGTAGCTCTCAGGGGTATCTTTGCAACCTGTCTGGAGATACAGAGAAGAATCAGAAGTTCGAATAGTAAATGGTATTGTAATAAAGGTGGTGGTGACCAAGGGCCAGACCCACTTGCTGGTCTCCTGGAGCTACATAAATTCTTAGGGCCCATGCCTACTCCTGAAGGTGACAGCCTCAATAATGAATGACCCAGAACTGGATCAATCCTGCCAAATCTGGTAGGTGCAGTGATATTGATTTGGGACATATATATGTGACTTAGGTGCTAAGAAGGAACTAGTGATATCTGTTTTAAGTTTATAAAGGTTGCCAAATTATATACCAATCTTTATGCTTTTAAACAGCGTATCACTATCATTGACTATATAATTTCCTTTATTTCAGATAAATGGAGACTTTCACTGAGTCATAGAGAAAAAGATTACCAATACAAGGATTATATGACATTACATGATGTCCAGATGTGAAAATTGGTATCTGTAGTCTGACTTTTTCCTAGTATGCTATTGGAAAGCCATTCTTTTTTTTAAAGTATAATTTCCATTTTATTTTGTCCCCCAGAGAATATTTCTTCAATCTTAAGGACTTGGCTCCTTACATGGGCTTTGGTGGAGGTCGTGAGGCAGCACCCGCAGGTCTAAATCAGGGTGGGGGTGTTCGGTCCTTCCGGGCTTCACGCGAACGATTCCTGACTACCTTGCTGTGAATCGCACAACTCACACAGTAATGTAGTTTCAGCCATTCTTAAAACAGGAAATGATTATGGAATCTAGTCAGCAGTAGACAGTTAACATGTTATATTAAAATATGTATAACTTTCAATGACTGTTTTCCTTTTTTAAAGTTTATTTTGACCTCAGTATTTTTTTACACATCTGATTATAGGAACATAAATGTGTATATAAGCAATCACTTTGAGAAAACAATAATACTTAATCATTTATTGATTGCTTTTTAGTTCTCAATATTTGCAAGAAGGTTTAAAAATATTATCTTTTCTGACTTTTACTATGAAGCTTTTGATGGATGTTATTTTCATTCTTTAAGAGGCTCAGAAGACCAAGGAAACTGCCCAGGGTCATACCTATAGTAATTGGTCAAACTAGCTTCTTTTTTTACAGATTTTTTTTTTTTTTTTGAGGGCAGTGTCACTGACCCTCATATGTGGGACCCGAACTGGGGCTGCTGGCCTCCCAAGTCAGCGCTTAACCACCGAGCCACTCGGCCGGCCCTTTTTTTTTTTTAAAGCTGAGCCATCCTGCTACCTGTTGGCAGCTCAGCGGCTGCTCAGCTCGGGTTGGGCATCGAACTGCTGTTTCTCAGAGCTCAGCTCACACTCTTGAGCGAGCTCTTAACCAACTGAGCCACTTGGCCGGCCCTTTTATACAGATTTTTATTAAAAATATAGTTAACATAAAATTTTATATTAGTTTCAGGGGTACATCATAGTTACTCAACATCTATATACTTAAAAAGTGATCACCATAAGCCCAACAACCATCTAGCACTACCATGCTATCACAATGTTATTCACTGCCTCCCTCATGCTGTGCATTGCATCGCCATGACTTTTTGGGTATTTTTTTGTTTTGTCTTGTTTTTGTTTTTGTTTTTATTTGAGGGTAGTGTCACTGGACCTCACATGTGGGACCCAAACCAGGGCCGCTGGCTTCCCAAGCCAGTGCTTAACCACCTCGCCACTCTGCCAGCCCGACTTTTTTGTTTTATACCAGGAAATTTAGACTTTTTATTGCTCTTCACCATTTCTCCCTTTTCAATTTTTCAGTCACAGTTGACATTCAATATTATTTTCAAATGTACAGTATATGGTTATACCTCTATATAATTTAAGAAATTATCCCCCTGACTAGTCTAGTACCCACCTGGCATTATACACAGTTATAACCACGTCATTGACTACATGGGAATGCTTTGCATTACATCCCATACATTATTTTGTAACTACAAATTTGTACTTCTTAATCCCTTCACCTTTGTCCCCTGCCCCCCAACTCCCCTCCTATCTATTACCCCAATAAATCTAGTATCTGACATCATACATAGTTATTACTATATCATTGACTATATTCCTTATGCTATACCCTACATCCCCATGATGACTTTGTAACAACCGGTTTGTACTTCTTCATCCCTTCTGCTTTTTCACTCACCCCAACCACCCTCCCATCTGGCAACCATCAAAATGTTCTCTGTATTGATGTGTTTTTTTCTGTTTTGTTTGTTTATTTTGTTCTTTAGATTCCACATGTAAGTGAAATCACATTCCATCTGTCTTTCTCTGTCTGATATACTCCACTCAGCACAATACCCTCCAGGTCCATCCATGCCACTGCAGATGACAAGAACACATTTCCTTCCCTAGCTGAGCAATATTCCACTGTATACATGTACCACCTCCTCTTTATCCATTCTTCTGTTGACGGTCACACAGGCTGTCTCCACATTTTGGCCATTATAAACAATGTTGCAATAAACATATGGATACACACATGACCTCAAAATAGTATATTAGGTTTCTTTGGGTAAATATCAGAAAGTGGGATTACTGGGCCCTTCTTTGTCTCTTGTTATAGTCTTTGTTTTAAAGTCTATTTTGTCTGGTGTAAGTATTGCTATCGCAGTTTTTAATATTTTTTCTTTTGTTTCCATTTTCATGAAATAACCTTTTCCATCCCTTTGCTTTCCGTCTGTGTGGGTCTTTCAATCTGAAGTGAGTCTCCTCTAGGTAATTTATGTAAGGATTTTAGTTTTTTTATCCATTCTTCCACCCTATGTTTTTTATTGGAACATTTAATCCACTTACATTGAAAGCAATTGTTGATAGATATGTTGTTTTTATCATTTGATTATTCATATTTTTTATCTTTTTTCCCCCATCTTAAAGAAGTCCCTTTAAAATTCCTTGTAATGCTGGTTTGCTGGTAATGAACTTCTTCAGCTTTTTCTAGTCTGGGAAACTCTTTATCTGTCTTACCATTTTAAATAATAGCCTTGCTGGGTAGAATAGTCTTGGTTGTAGGTCCTTGTTTTCCATCACGTTGAATATTTCATTCCAATCCCTTCTGGCCTGCAAAGTTTCTATTGAGAAATTAGCTGACAGTCTTATGGGAGCTCCCTTATAAGTTACCAGTTGCCTTTCTCTTGCTGCTTTTAGAAGTCTCTCTTTGTCTTTAACCTTTGCCATTTTAATTATAATGTATCCTGGTGTGGGTCTGTTTGGGTTTATGTTTTTGGGGACTGTCTGTGCTGCCTGGGCTTGTATGTCTATTTCCTTTGCCAGGTCATGAAAGTTTTCAGTCATTGTTTCTTCAAATAGGCTCTCAATCCCTTGCTATCTCTCATCTCCTTCTGGTACCCATACGATGTGAAAGGTGTTACATTTGATGTTGTGGCAGAGGCCTCTTAAACTCTCCTCATTTTTTTGAATTCTTTTTTCTATTTTTCTTTTCCTACTGGGTATTCTCTGTTCCCTTGTCTTCCAATCAATGATTTGATCCTCTGCTTCATCTGTTATGCTGATGATTCCTTCTAGTACATTCTTCACTTCATTTATTGTATTCTTCACTCTGCCTGGTTCTTTTTTATGGTTTCTGTGTTCTTTTTTATGCTTGTTATCTCTTAGTTAAAATTCTCACTAAGTTATTTGAGCATCTTTATAACCATTGTTTTGAACTCTGTATCTAGCAGTTTGTTTGCCTCCATTTTGTTTAGCACTTTTGTGGAGTTTTCTCCTGTTCTATCATTTGTGATATATTTCTTTCTTTCCTAATTTTGGCTGTCTCTCTGTGTTTGTTTCTATGTATTAGGTAGAGCTTCTATGTCTCTCAGTCCTGCCAGATGCCCTTATGTTGTAGGGGTCCTGTAGGACCCAGTGGCATAGTCTCCCTTGTCACCTGAGTGCTCCAGGAATGTCCCTTGTGTGGGTTGTGTGTGCTCTCTTGTTATAGGTGAGCCCTGATTGCTGTTGGCATGCGAGTGGGTGGTATTGACCCCCAGATTGACTGGCTGTGGGGTTTGGCCACATCCATAGCTTATGGACTGCTATGCAGGAATCTTACCCCCACAGAGTGGGATTTGGGATTTGCCCCAATGGGCTTTGGTGCCCATTTAGACCACCCATTGTGTGTGCTGCTTGTGGGGCTAACTAGGTGGTGCTTTGCTGTGATCTGAAGCCAACCTCCAAGTATGTTGGTTCTGGGCCCTCTTAGGAGGGGCTCTGGTGCAGGCCCAGGTCAGCCACTGTCTGTGACTGGCCGGGGATTACCTGGTAGGAGCTACAAAGTGATCCATGGTTGGTCACTGCCTGTGCTGTACCTGGAAGTGTGTGGGAGAGGCCACACTGCAAATTGAGGGTGGCTGCCACCAGTACCAGGTCTAGGGTAGCTCCACAAAAAGCCTAGACAGTCTAAGGCTTGCTACCAAGTGCTGGCTCCTGTAAGGTTCAGCCTCTGATAAAGCCTAGGGTGGTACACAAGTTGGATGAGGCAGGTTCTCAGTGAGTCAGCAGGGTGGAGCAGTGGAGTACATCAGGCCAATCATATTTGGATTTGGCCTGTGGGGGAGGGCTCAACACAGACAATATGATGCCCACCTGCTAGCTGCATGGGAGGAGGGCCCCACACATGGAAACTGGGGACTGTCCCTCCAGTCTTCACCCCGAAGTTACACAACTCAGTCTCTCCCCATATGTCTCTGATGCCTCCAGAGTCACAGTCCCTCCACTGGAGCCCAGGGTGTGTGCCTGCGAGGGCCCTTTAAGAGGATGTCTCTGTCTTCCTTCCCACTGAGATGGTCAGAATCCCCAATGTTTTTCACAGCTAGAAATTGTGGGGGTTCCTCTTCTCAGCACTAGTACTTCAGGCTGGGGAGGCTGGTGGAGGGAGAGCTGGGGTCCCTCACTTCTTTGTGAGGAACCTCTGTGGCTGAGATATCTCTCCCAATTTTCAACCACCTCACATGGGTGTGGGATCAGCCCTTTTCTCATCTTTGTCTTTCCTATCAATCTCAATGTGGCTTCTTCTTTATATCCTTAGTTATAAAACTTCTGTTCAGCTGGACTTCAGATGGGTCTCCAGGTTGACAGTTCTATAATTTAGTTGTAATTTTGATGTGCTCATGGGATGTGGCAAGCATAGTGTTTCTCTACTCTGACATCTTGAATTTTCAATACCTGGTCAAGATAGCTTTTGATCTTGGTCTTTCCACCATGTTTTGCTCTGAGAATCATTAATTGATTCAAATTATACCATTGAACACCTACTATGTTCTAGCACTGGGTTTAGAGAATCAGGGATAGAGCAACTCTAAGCTGAGTCCTCCCATGCTGTCAATTAAAGTTTGACTAACATTTCCCTCTCATCTCCTGCTTGGCTGTTTGTTTTCTCCCTCTCATCTCCCCACTTATATACCATCAGCACTCCCACCTGTTTAATGGTATCCTGACAGTACACTTCTTGCTCAAGATGTTCTAGTAAAGCAAATTATATATGACATAAGTCAGGGAAAGAAAAACAACAAAGAAGCAGTGAAAATTTAGCAGAGCATTCATCAGACTTCCTGGGAACTGCTGAGTGTGAACATTGACTACAAGTTTAAGGTTTAAGGAGGTTCAAGTAGAAAAATAACTCACAATGTTAAGCACCATATGGATATATGTACATTTTATGCCATAATCAACTAAAACATATCTCTAAGACCTTTAAAACAAAGCCTTTGCATGTAATAAAGTGAGGTTTCAGAAAGGCAGAATAGCTTCAAGATAGATTTTGCAATTTGAAAGTTGAAGAATCATTTAAGGATTAAATCCCAAACTCAGTGTACTAAATCACATGGATTCATCTCTTTCTTTCAAATATGGGAACTAGGAAAAAATGATCACTTAATTACATTTTGTCTAAACATATAAACACCTAGGAAAAATCAACCAAAAATGTGAAAGTAGGACACCAGTTCTTCATAGGCTGAACTTTCTTTTGAAACTTTACATATACAAAAAATAAATGAAAACAAATGAAACCTCAAATGTCAAAAATAAACCATAGTGAAACACCATGTGAAGTATTTTTCCCTTCTACCCTGAGTGCGTCTGTGGAATAACTCATCTTGCAGGAATTCAAGTTCTGTTTTGATTCTTTCTCCGCTTACATTGCCTACCCCAGGGATCTGTGCCTTGGCTGACTCAGCACCAAAATCCTGAAAATAGAGCAAGTATTTGGTGTGTACTCCCCTACTTGAAGGGTATAGGAAGTATTAAACTCTGGACTCAGACCAAATGTACTGAAGGGGTCTGCAGATAAAGAACAATTGTATCTGAACTTGTTTATTTTTGCTGTGGGGGTAATTAAATTTTATCTCATGCGTTATTGGATACCAAGGATCAATTAATACTGTTTCAAAGCAAATGTTTAAAATCCTAATTTCTTAATTGCTTTATTTTCAAAAAGTCCCATATTCTGACTTTTTTCATTTTCCTTTTTCCTTAATGGAGACAATATTTTATATAACAGCAGAATTGTGAAGACACCTCATTTTTATTTTGCATTAGTTTAATCCCTTATCTAAATGTGCAATGTTTCTTCATTATTTTATTACTTATACACATTTTCCATCATGGCTTCTTCCTTAAGTGAAAGAGAAATGCATTGAAAAAGTCCAAGTCAATCTAAGTAGTTTTTAATTCATGTGTTTCTCTACCTGTGTAGAGAGTATTTCATCCTTTTTTTTAAAAAAAAAGAAGGTTAGTACAGAAAAGTGCTTTGGGGATAATCAACCAGAGCTGAGGTCTATTTATGTAAGTTTATTATCTCATTTACTAATACCTTAACATACTTGGGACTTTTTTTCTTTTCCACTGTTGACCTGTTCTACCCATTCCAAGATAACATTTAACATGTAACTAGTATTTTTTTAAAATCATGATGACCTTGAGGGAGTATAGACTCTGATTATTTTGGAATATTTACTGAAGAAGTAATAGAAAAAAACATCATCTTTGCACATATCAGAAGTGTTTGGCTCAATTACAAAGTGAACATACCCACATAAACACCACCAAATTAAAGAGATACAGGATTTTTAACACCCTCAAAACTCTCATGTCTTCTTTCAATATTGCTTCCTCCCTCCTTCCAAAGGTGACACTATTCTGGCTCCTAATACCGGGACAGTTTTGAATTTTTTTTTTTTTTAACATTTACCTAGCATAATAATGTTTGGATCTGACTGTTCTCACTCAACATATTCTTGTGGAATCGTTCATGTTCTTTGTAGAAATTGTTTATTTGCATTTTGTATTGTGTTCCATTATATGGTTTTACAGTGAATTATTGAATTTTTAAATCATTTTTTTATTGATGGGAATTGGAATTGTTCAGTTTTTAGCTTTTACAATTAATGCTACAATGAACATTCTTGTGCATGTCTTCTAATGAACACATGCACCATTTTCTGTTTGGTGTATATTTCAAGGTGGAATTCCTGCATCAAAGGGAATGTATATGTTCGTTCAGCTTCACTAAATTGTGTCAGACTGATTTTCAAAATGGTACCAGATTATACTTCTACCAGCAGAGTATTGCAATTCTAGGTTTCCTACATTCTTAATATCACTTGGTATCATTAGTCTTTTGTTGTTGTTTTATCCATTCTGATGTGTGTAGAATGATATGTTTTGGATTTAATTTGCATTTTCTTGATGATTAATGAAGTTGAGGATCTTTTCACATATTAATTTGCATTTGAATATCCTCTTGTGAAATGTGTATTCCAGTCATTTGCCCATTTGTCTATTTTCTTGTTTTTTTTTCATATGATTTGTAGTTCTTTGTATATTTGAAATATAAGCCCTTTGTCATTTCTTTACCTTTGTGATTTGCTTGTTTACACACTTAAAATATTTTATTGAAAAGAAGTTTTAAAATTTAATGTAATCTAATCAATCACCTTTTCTTCTATGGTTACTGCTCTTTGTGTCATATTTAAGTACCATATTTTGCAGTATATAATGTGTACCCACATTTTTGGCTCAAACTTTCAGGGGAAAAAATCTTTCATTTTAATTTTCTAATTCAAATTTTTATTTACATTTAGGTATTTGGTTTTTCGTATTATGAAAGAATTTTAGCATTTTTAAAAGCATATTAAGGTACAAGAAATTTTAAGTAACAAATAATTACAAAACAAAAGAACAGATACAAGATACAAGAAATTTTATGTACTGGTAACAAATTTATAATAGTTGTGCACCATAGAAGGCCAAGCACTCTTCGTTGTTGCAAGTTCATCATAAATTCAACAAAACCAATTATCATATTCCAGGGTATTATTCTGCATACAGATATAGTTATTGATTTCTAGAGTTACACTTTTAACTCATAAGCATAAATAAAAAAATTAAAAAAACATTTATATAGATACAGAATTAGTACTACACATGTATAATGCGCATCCTTACTTTTCACTCACAAATTTGGGCAAAATAGTGCACATTATACACTGCAAAATGAGGTAATTTTTGCTGCCCTGAGATGGTAGCTATATTGTCTCATGTTCAACTCTACCATTATTCTTTCATCCTTAGATCTACAATCACTTGGAATTGATTTTTCAGTGTTGTATGAGGAAGTGTTCTAGTTTTATTATTTTTTGCATGAATAGCTAATTCTTCTAGCACCATTTTAGAATTCCTTATCCACTGCTCTATAGTGCCACCTTAGTCTTAAATCAGATTTCCCCAATTGTGTGGGTCTGCTTCTGAATTTCTCTTCTGCTCCATTGATCTATATCTATTTTTGCACCAGTAAAAGCTGTCTATACCCTATCTATTTTTGCACCAGTAAAAACTGTCTATACTACTATACCCTAACAATAAATCCTGATGTCCAGTAAAATAAGTTAGAGTAGTTCTTTAACTTGTTTCTTCTTCAAGATAGTTTGGCTATTCTTGGTCATTTAAATTCATATGCCTTTGAGCATCAGATTGACACACAAAACTTTTGCTGAAATTTTGATTTGTATTGCACTGAATCTGAAGATTAATTTGGGAAGAACTCACATCCTTTTTATAATCTTGTGTCTTCCAGTTCAAGAACTTAGTATCAATAATTGTTCTCTTTATTTAAGTATTTTTTTGTTCTCTTTAAATAATGTTTTATAGTTTTTGTTTGTTTTGGTGGATAAGTTTTTGTTACACTTTTGTGAGGAGGTCTTTGTTATATTCATTTCTTAGATATTAAGAGCCTTTTGATTCTATTGTAAATTGTTGTTTTTAAAATTTTACTTTCTAATTGTTGTGACTGATTTGTAGATATAAAATTGATTTTTATATTGATTTTGTATCCAGTGCCTAGCTAAATTTACTGATTAAACCTGAATTTTTCTTATAGATTCTACAGTTACCTACATAATGAATTATGTCAATCAAGTTCTCTCTTATTATTTTCGGAAAAGGTTGCATAAAATTAGTGTAATTTCTTTTTTATAAGGTTGATAGAATTCACAGGTGAATTGCTTACTTTGGATTTCTTTTCTTTTTCTAGCTCTTTTAGATGGAGCTTGGATTATTCATTTTAACCTTTTTATTTTCTAATATATCCATTTAAGGCCATGAATTTCCCTTTAAGCTCAGTTTTGCCACATCTCACACATTAGATTTAAAATATTTTCTATATTTTCTTGTCATTTATAATTTGGCCCAAAGGTTATTTGGAAGTACATTGCTAATTTCTAAACATAAGAGGATTTTCTAGGTTTTTTTTTTTTTTTGGTATTGATTTCTAAGTAAATTCCTTTATACTTGGAAAAAATCTTCAATATGATGTCAATTTAAAAAATTATTGACACTTGTTTTATCTACTAGTGTATGGTTAATTTTGTTAAATATTCTGTATATACTTGTATATTCTACATTGTTTTGGTGCAGTGTTCTCTACTTGTCAAATATGTATGTAGGTTTGAGGTTGAAATTTTAACTTAACTTTGGAAGGCAAGTTATGCTCTCCACTATTCTACTAATGCCACTTCCTTTGGGACAGTTTTTTCTAAAGCAAAAAAATGAAACATTTAAATTGTTTTTTAAATCTATGTATATTTAAAGCAAGTATCCAATCATGGTACTTGGGAAAGCCCTTTATGGAAGTGGTCTAAATGCAGATATTCACATGAGAGAATTGTATTTCATTGGCAATTATAAATTGGGACTGTCTTTTATCACATCTATGTTTTTGTGAATTGTGGTTCTTGTAGAACAAACACTGAGGGAAAACATTTATAAGCAAGGCTTTCTGCAGAATCCTGCTTGCTTTTTTTTTTTGTTGTTGTTGTTTTTTGTTGTTTTTTTTTAAATCATTACTCTAGGAGATAGGAAGCTGTGTGAACACTCTAAGAAGGCTTGTTTTTTTTTTTTTTTTTTTTTTTACTGGAACTTGGCTTGTTATTTATGATGCAATAACCCAGACTTTGGGAAATACAGTGATGTTGGACTACAGTTCTCTACTGTCTTGTTGCAAAGAGGAGGCAAAGGGCAAGACCATGAGTGAGACTGAGGATAAGACTATATGCTTGATTTATGTTTTACAATGAATGGGATGATATTCTTTTGAAGGGTGTCAGTATTCTCTTTTTGTTAGCCTTGTGCTATGAAATGAGTTCTTGGAAGGTGAATCTAAAGCAAGTAAGAGAAACTTTGCCTTCTCTAAGCCTTGGGTATGATTCACCTGGTAAAGCAGATATTTGTGAATTGTTTTAGGCTGTTGAACATTTATTTTCTTTTTTAAAATAAAAGCTTACATTTCCCTGCTAGAGATCACCTCTCCCCTACTACCTAGAGTAGGAATTAATGAAGTGATCTGCCCTTCCCCTACCAAGGGAAGGGTCCTTGAGAAGGTTGGCCAATCAAGTTCTCCTTCCCAGAACACTAAAAGCTGGTGGTGGTGGGTGTTCATGAACTTCCAGGAGTGTTATCCTCAGGCTGCACTGGCTGCGGGCCAGTCCCTGCCCTTTCCGATTCTTGCTCTAGGGGCATCATCACTTGATTCCTGCCAGTTTCCAAACCCATTCTTCTACCTTCTCATCAATTTTCTAAACTGATCATTTTCTTTCCAAGATCGCTTTATTGCCTATAACGGACCTCCTCTTTCTCCCAAGCTGCCACTTCTGGTGAGTGCAGAAACAATTTAACTCAGGTTGTTCTGGACTCTTTCTGCTTAGAACAATGTGGGGATAGCTCTGTATTTTAGGGGTAAACATGCGAGTCAATTTTAAGATGAACTTTTTCATGTCTGTTACTTATTTCTCAGGAAGTTCACCTCCTCTGGCTTTTAAAATCAGAAAATGGCTCTCGGGATCAGATTATACTTTCAGATGTGGGCATATGTAGAAGCCTTAGGTTCATGTTTGTTCCTCTTGTTCTTCACCCATCTCCAGTTTACCACACAGGTATGCTGTGATGTTGGTATCTTTTCACATCTGGATTCCCTGCCCCTTCCCCCTCCTCCCCCAGTGGAAGTTTGTTTAGTCCTTATCTAGCCTCAGTTTGCAAACTTGCAAAAACCTGTAGCCGGTTTTTTAAACCCAAGGCCTCTTCTAATCTATGTGTCATTCAGAACTTCCTAGACGCTCCCACTCCCATCCACCCCTCACTCTTTCACAGTAAGGTCCATGGGAATTCTCCGTTCTCTGTACCATGTGCACACTGGGACGCTAGCTCAGACCACTCTACATGAAAACTTCCCTTGTTACTCTTAGACTGTTGTCTAGGTGGTACCATAATGTTCAAGTATCACATGAAATTGCAGAATTGAGTTAGGGACTTGCAATTTTCTTGGGCTGCACTCTAAAAAACGATGAGAAAGTATTCCTCTCTCCCACCTTGGGAGGCACCTAATTGGGTATTTTATCACCTCTCTTCTTCCCATCGGTCTTATTTTTAAAATCTTAATAATGGAAACTTAATCCCGTATAGTGGACTCTTGAGGGGCATCTTTCTCTCTACTCTTTTATTTCTAGGACTTGTGAGCTTCCTGTCGAGGGGAATTGCTCTTATATACTATGCATTAGGATAATGAATCCCAGAGGTTTAACACAATAAAATTTCATTTTTTACTCCTGTAAAGACGAATGGGAGTTAGTGGGGGAAAGGAGGGGTGCATATCTTGTGTGTGTCTCCTACAAGAGTGAACTCAAGGAGTTAGGGTAGTTCCATCATGTGTTTCTTCAGCCTTCACATTTTAATATCGGGTAATGTAGAGAGTAGTAAAGAGAGTGTGTGAAAAATCTCGAGGACATTTAATGGGTATGTAGTTGTAAGGACAGGAATTGGCATTACTTACTGGCCACGACTTAGATACATGGTCCCACTTAAATGTAAATGAGTGGGCGCTAGGAAACGTAGTTTTCTTGTATGTGCAGGAGGAAAATGAAATGATTTGATGAACATTATTTCCATTGCTTCATATGCTTCTTCTTCCCAGTGCTCTGGTAATTGCTTTCCCTTTTCCTAGGCCAGTAATGGCAAAATGGTTATTGGGGGAAAAGTCATCTAATCAAAAAGGCCAAAATGCACCTGGAGATGTTTCAAAACTGTTATCCCCATTACCTTTCTAAAGCTCATGTGTGGCTCTCTGTTGCTCTTGTTGATCCTTTGGTATTTCAAGTCTGAATTTTGACTAATAAAGGGTGCCTTATTTTTGTTCTGTCTCCTAATTTGTAGAATGGGAACCTTAAAACAACTGACCTTCAAGGTACGTAACTGAGAGTAGTAAAGTGATTGCTAAGCTTTGAGAAAAGTAGTTCAAAGACATTACTTTCTTAGTATATTTGGGTTTCCAAACACAAACCTTTGCTTGCAAAAGTGAACAAGTGTTAAAGCTGATTGAAGTAAATATAATTCACAAAATGCTTTCAAAAGCAAGGTGTATAATAACTGGAAATATTTACATGAGTTTATATATATGTTAAGGATTATACTTTTAAGTGGATAATTCCCTTGCCTGAATCCTACTATGGGCTTGAAACACCAACATATAATAACCTTTAAATAATCATCAACATGTAATATATTGAAATATCAATGTATAATAACTACTAAATTCAAAAGCAATTAATTACTTGGAAATTAGCATAAAATGTGTATGGTTATTTTAGAATACAGAAATAATGTGAACTTTAATTATAAAATTATGTATTATATTACATGTTATAATGACAGCCAATTTGTCTTGATAAATTTGTTGGAAGCTAGGGCAAATAGCCCCAAAATATCCCACAATGGCATATTGATTATTTTGAATTAAAGTTACTTGAAAAGCAGCTGGTGCAAAGAGGGCACATCAACCTCCTTTTGTCTCCTTGACGTGTAGGAAATAAATCCCCCCTTGAAAGGTGCCCTCCCTTCTCTAAGGGGCTGAAGGAGATACCTTGTTGCCAGAGTTAAGAAATTTGGGGCTGAAAGCCTATATTAACAAACCTTATTACTTCTTTACTAATTTAATACCTCAATCCAACTTTCTATTTAGATGTCTTAGTAATGAGCACCCAAACCTAAGTTTCTTTGTCTTGTCAAATCCTCACAGATGTATTGTTTCTTTGTCTAAAAAATATAAAAATCTGCCTGCTTTGATTATTTCTCTGATCTCATTTGTGATCTCCCATGTACACATATTCAATTGGTTTTTATTCTGTTCATCGGGTTTTGTGTCAATTTTATTATTAATCCAGCCATATGAACTCAACCAGGATAAAAGGGGGTGGGGGGGAGTTCTCCCTCTCCCCAACACATTTTTAATTTATAGTTGACATCTCTTCTTTTTCGCCTCCAAAAAATATAGTACAAATTAATTTTTTCATTACAAGTATTTGTCAGAGGATTAATTCGTACTTTTAAATATGTTTACATCTCATAATCACAGAAATATCATGCATAAAATGAATAATGGGAAAATTGATGTTAACGTCTTCTGGCTTAGGGTGTAAGTTACCATTTGATAGCTAAATTCAAAGTAATGGAAACTGTTGCCTTCCTGTATAGTGACTTAATTTTTATGTCTTGTTTCATGTCCATAAAAAAAAGTTCCTGTAAACATTTCCCAATTCAAAGCTCTGCATTAAAAAATTCTCTGGCTGGGAATCATAACTAATGTAATTTAGTATAAGTTTTAATGGCTTAAAAGCAATAGTTAGTGTTCTTAGTCCTTATTTCTTTGAAAATGACTAATTTTATTCATCTCACATACTTGTTTCTGGAGTAGTTCAATGATAATTTATTAGAATCCTGTTAGTGCTTTATGAAGAGTTGAAACACATTAGCAATTATTGTTGGTGACAGAAGTATCACAGTTATGGAAAGCAACATATGGGTTCTTTATGTAACAGATAGAAAAACAATTTAAGACAAGGATGAGATTTTTTTCCTATACAATAAGCTTTTTCTTTTAAACATGGAAATAATTTGTGCCCTTTTGCTATTTTGTGACTAGGAAAATATATACTGTATTTTCAGTCCATGGGTAGGATGCTGTGTATCCTATCTGGAGGGCTGACCTAAATTATACTGGGATTTTTTGGCAGCTCTATGGGGAGAAGGCAGGTCCCCTAAGTCCTGTGTTGTTCAAAGGTCTACTGTACATTTAAAAAAATCAGAGCCTCTTGGCCGTTAATTTCATGGCTCCTACTTAGTTTACATATGTTTTAATGGTTCTTATAAAACAAAAAGTTTAGAGTGGCCTCGACAATAGAAAAACAATATAAATAACTCCAAATGGAATTTTTGGAGTTATTGTAAAACAAAATGCTTAATACTCTTCCTACTTTATGCATATTCAAGTTATGCTAATAGAAAAACAATATAAATAACTCCAAATGGAATTTTTGGAGTTATTGTAAAACAAAATGCTTAATACTTTTCCTCCTTTATGCATATTCAAGTTCTGCTAGTCATAAATTCTGCCCATTCTTCTCATTCTTAATTTGGGTAGGATCCAATGATACAATATTTCTTAGAAAAGATTGCTAGTTCTTTATAGTAAAGAGGGAGTCCTAGGAAGTTTCCCTAAATATTAAGTTTCATGGTACACTGATAATAATCAAATGACAATAGAATTTATCCATTAATAATTACCTAGTTTTAAAATAATTACTATTTTAATAATTTTTCTTATTTACAATATCACCATTTAACCACTATAGATATTTTCATTATTAATCTGTTGATGCATGTCAGCAACTGAGTGTTCCTATCTTACCTAGAATATCACAATTCTTGTTTTTGGAAAGGAATGTCATACATGGGGCATTCAATTGGCCGTTAAATAATTTGAGTATTATTAGCACTTCTATTATAACTGCCTGTGTGACCTAGAGGCAGGCATTTAATCTTTTAAACCTGGAGACTTTAGTCTCTTCAATTGTTAAAAATAAAATAAAAAGGATTAAACCAGAACATATCTCTCTCTGGTCCTTCCATTTCTAAAGTTTTATGAGCCTATCATACTATCATTCCAGTATGGCAGTCCAGCCTCAGAATTCTCGTATTAGACAGCAAGAAAATGACTGGAATGGATGATGTTGAATGTCTCCCTGATATCCATTCCTTTCTTCCACTAGCTTAAATTTTTCTGATTTTGGTTTAGTATCCTCTCCTCCCCTTCCTGCTACACATGCGCTCTCTCTCTCTCTCTCTCTCTCTCTCTCTCTCTCTCTCTCTCTCACACACACACACACACACACACACACACACACACACACACACGCATGCAAGCACACACACATAAACACATAGCAGGTCCAGAAGTGAGCTTTGATTAGTTAATGCAAATCAGAACAGTCACACCCATTGATTCAGGAATAGACATGTATTGCGATTTGGGGCAATGAAACTCCTCTATGAGGGATTTCTGGGAATCTTTTTCATTCATCATGTGAAAGAATTTTCAAGGGAGGCACTCTTCAGCTGGACATGTAAGAGGAAAGATATAATTCCAGTTCTATTTTGGGGACAGTTTTCCTCTGATGAAGTTGACACTGGAAAAGCAGAGCAGAAATTAAGGATTCTTGATGACACCACTAAACTACCAGATTAGTCAACATTGGGAAATCTTAATATTTTTAGAAACTTTGTGCTTTATTATCGTTATGGTTTGAGTTAAATTTTCTGTTAATGACAGTTGAAACATCCATATACAATGTATTGTTGCTCATCAGACAATAAACACACTAGAAAGCACCTCCAGGAAGTAAAAAGTGTCAAAAGTTCAAGGGCTAAATTGTTTGATGGAGTTACTTCCTGCAATTAATGTGCTTATCTAAAAGTATTCATCCTATAATTAGTTATTGAGAGCTTGAAATATCCTGGGCATCTTATTAGGAGGTTACTTTTAGGACACATCCCAATTAACTGACTTCCCCAAGGCCATACAGAGATACTGAATCTAGACTTTTCAAAAGACTTTATTATAGGCCTTTTAGCAATCTGATACATTTCATAACATTTTTTTTCCATTTCTGGGAAAAAAATCATTTAAAGGTAGGATATGCTACTCATAAGACAAATGTTGTAGGATATTCTCAGCTTAAATGAGATGTTTTACAATTTTCTGACACTGTTCTAGAAGGGATATTGGAAGATAATATGAGCAAGCTATTTCAAATCCATCATTGTTACATAAAAAAATTCAGATATTTGGGCAAATTGTGTGTGTTGTCTTTTAGTACATCATGTCTGAAACTCACATGTGATTAATGAATATCTCATTGTTTTCATTACCACTTTCTCTAGTGGTAATGACCCTTTTAACCTCATCATTTGGTTAATGTCAAACTTTCTCCATTCATTCAACACATATTAAGTTCCTATTATATGCAGGCATTATGCTGCTAGGGTCTGGAAGTGCTCGCTTCATATCCTTCATGTCTCCCAAGAATTTCTAATAAGTTGGCACAAGTCTGTACCTGTTCTTCAAGACCTTTACACTCTGTCTACCTTTTGACTTTATCTTCTACTCCATTTGGGGATTTTTTTCTTTTTCTGCTGAACGTAGATTCTTTTTGGTCCCCAATTGTTCTTTGCATCAGCCACTCATTACTTCTTACTTTTAGAACACTTTTATTCTTGCTCTTCTTGGCTAACTTCCTTGAATCATTTCCAATGCAGTTTAAGTCTCACATGTTTTGGAGAAAATTACTATAAAACTAGGCTTTTGCAACAAAATATTAGGTGTAAAGGCAAAATAAAATGTTCCGAAAAACAAGAATTTAGAAAATGTGTCTATACACTCCCTTCCTAAAATCATAGTGTGAAGTTATATTAGTAAAACAAAAAGGGAATACAACAAATAGGATAATATGGAAAACAATAAAATGTATGTTAATAACTTCCTTTAATCCCAAAGGTTAAGTGAACTTTAATTCTTCAAGTAGAATTGAATACTTAATACTACATTAATAGTCATTGTGTTTTTTTTGTGGTGAGATTAGGATTTTTTTAAAGATTTTTTTTATATTTTCCAAATTTTCTACTATGAAAGCCATTATTTTGACAATTAGAAGATAAAAAACAATTTCAAGAATAACTGATGCTTTATAATGGACACAAAAGAAATTTTTATTTGGAAAAAGATTAATGCTATAATCAGAGAGACATTTAGAGACTTAGTGGTCAATTATTAAGATATTGCTCTCACAAAATACCTTACTTCTATTGGAATAATCCCAAATGCCCAACCACAAGGATCTTGTTTATATTAATATTGATATATCAATATAGAGAACTATGCAGTACTAAATACTGATCACATAAAAGTATGTTTATTGACATGGAAGGATACTAGTGATATTTCATTCAGTGAAAAGAAGTATGACTTTGTTTTTCTAAGTCAAACACAGGAAGGATACACTTTAGAATGGTATTAGTGATTTTTCCCAGGTAATTTAATTATGGGCAATTTTTTATTTCTGCTTTCTGCTCTCTATATTTGATACAATGAACATGTATTTCATATATAATAAAATGCTTTTAAATATGTACTCTTCAGGTTCTTGAAGTAGGAGAGGAATGACTTGAGTTGATAAATGAACTGCGGCTATACTCAAGGGCATAGAGAGCCAAGAACCCCCAGCAGCCTTCTCACTGTGTCCCAGGTCCTCAACAACCCAGATGAGAAGCATTAGGCCTCACTATGTCCATCAGCCTGAGGAGCCAGCCTTCCCTCTGTCCCCTTGACAGTTAGATTACCAAACTGAGGCTTGGAGTCATGAGGCTGGCTTTAAAGCAATGGAGAGTGCTATCCGCAGAGTTCAGCCCAGACATCCTTAGAGGCACAAGCCAGCCATATGTTATGCTTGTTTTCAGCTAATACATCCAACTGTCCACATGTGCAAATTAATTAATCACATGTGAGGGTAAAAAGCAATAATCATTGGAATGTAAGAATTCCTCAAGGGGGTAATACTGACTGAGTTTCTAATGGTTCATGTAGCTCAGCTTGTTGCTATGTATATATAGGTTCCAATTAAGACTTCAGGGCATTACTCAGCCCCTTCTACCTTCCATTCCACAATGCGTCATTTCATGGAGCCAAGAGTATTGGCTCAGCGACTTGTTTGTGCCAGAGACTGTGCTAGATGTAGTGAAGAGCAAATGCAGTTAGGTTACCAGTCTTTACCTAGAAAGGTTTGTCTTATTATTAGAGTGTATATACTTCTGGTTTTTAACTATATTTATATCTGCATCTATATCCATATCTGTAGCTATAATTTCCCCTCAAAACTTTGAAGCCATTGTTACATTTTGTTTAGACATTCAGTACAATTGATTAGAAGTCTGGTGCCCATCTGATTCTCGTGTCTTTGTTGGTATCAAGTTTTAATATTTGGTAAGCTTTCAGAATTCTTTATCCATTGAATTCACTAAAGGTCTAGATGTGTAACTTTTTCTCATTGTTTCCTGCTTATGTCTGGATGGGTTCTTTTAATCTAAGATTTGTATCTTTCCTGTGCTTAGAAAGTTCTCTTCTACGAGTATTACTCTATTTTTTTTTTACCTCCTTGAATCCAGTTTTATCGATCTAGAGTTACCTTTTCTCTTATATTTTTGTTTTTCTCCTCAGAGATTTATTCAACCTTATTTTGCATGTCACAAATTCAATCTTTGTCAATGTTCATTCTGTGATTCAGCCTGTTTGAAAAATTTTTTAATTTTATTAAATTTATTGGGGTGACATTGGTTAGTAAGATTATATAGATTTCAAGTGTACAATTCTGTAACACATTATCTGTATATCACATTGTGTGTTCCCCACCCAGAGTCAAGTGTCATTCTGTCACCATGTATTTGACCACCTTTACTCTCATCTACCACCCCCCTCCCACCTTACCATCTGATAACTGCCATAGTATTGCCTGTGTCTGTGAGTTTTTATTTCTGTTTGTTTGTCTTAGTCATTTGTTGTTTTTAGTTTTATATACCACATGTGAATGAAATCATATGGTTCTTGACTTTTTCTGTCTGACTTATTTCGTTTAGCATGATAATCTTGAGATCCATCCATGTTTTCCCAAATGGCACTATTTCATCCTTTCTTATGGCAGAGTAGTATTCCATTGTGTATATATACCACAACTTCTTTATCCAATCATCTATCAAAGGACACATTGGTTGTTTCCATGTCTTGTCCACCTCGAATAATGCTGCAATGAAAACAGGAAGATATAAATATACATGAATAAATATTTTCAAAATTTTCGGGTAGACACACAGAAGATGGATTGCTGGGTCATATGGTAATTTTATTCTTAATTTTTTGAGAAACTTCCATACTGTTTTGCATAGTGGCGGCACCAATTTACATTGAAAATGTTATTAATAACTTTATGACCTACATTCCAAGAATAATTTTCTTTTGATTGCTCCTTTTTACAGCAGTATATTCTAGTTTTATGGATGCAGGTGTTGTTTAATGTCTTTGACATTAATTTAGAATTATACCAAATTTCCCTTCTGCAGCGCTACTGTTTCCTCTAGGGTTAGGAGTTCTGTTTATTTATCACGGTCCATCTCCTTCATACTGTTCACCTTCCTCATATGCTTGTTGACTCTGGCTTGTCCTTTCGTATTTATGAAGGAAGAACTAGTTTGATAATTTGGGGTAACTAATATTGTGGTTTTTCTGCAGTTGTGTAGGTCAGTTTGCACAGGAGGTCTCTCCTGGAATGTGGGGGGCTAATTCAGGACTTCCCTTTCGAATGTGTGGGACATGAATAGACAGGTGGCTCAGGCCTCCAAGACTGTGAAGTTAGGGGTCCAGGGTTATGTCAGGAACTGTTATGTTTTTCTCTGCCCTAACAACCCTGCTGGGCCAGCTGGCTTGGGTGGCCTTTCACTTCCTTTGGATGTACCTGTGCTGGTCTGGAGCCTGTGTTCAGAATCCTCCCTCACCCTTGCCCTGGTCTGTATTACAGGAATGCTGACTCACAGGCTGTTCCCTGGGTCTCGTCTAAGATGGTTCTGGCTGGGTTTGGCCAGTGAGGCACAGTGGCAACAGACTAGGGCATCGGGAAGAATGATGAAAAGGCCTGCCTTCCCCTCCCTTTGCCTCTGTCTCGGGCAGTCTCCAGCAGTAACCTCAACTTTCCCTGGATGTGGTTCCTCCAAGTTTCTTCTGAGTAATCTGATCCTTTGCTTTCAGGAAAACCACGTCCACCTGCTTCCTGCTTTTGCCCTTAATCCCCCAAGAGGCTTCTCAGCTACATTAAATTGGTTCGCTGCATTAAATTCCCTTCGGTGTCAATACTTTCTTTCTGTTTTTGGTTGGATGCTGACTAATATAGTATCCTGCTTCAGGATGGGGACAGGTTCTGCAGCTGAATTGTGTTTTGGGGGCAGGGGGGTGGAGTGGGGAGGGAGAATGGCTCATTAGTTTAGATGTATTATAGACATTTCTTAAAATTAAACAACCTGATGATGATTCCCATAGCCTGTTCCTGTTCTTATGATTTTACTCTTCCACCCATATGTTTTCTGTCTTCCAGAAATCCATCAAAATATTTGGTTGACTGAAAGGACCATTTCTTATCTTTATCACTTTTATTTTATTGATTTCTTCTGTTTCCTTACCCCCACATTCCTCCTCTCCTTCCTCCTTCTTCTCTTTACGGTCAGTGTAGCATAGGGACGCTTTTCATGGGCTCTGAACTAAAACCCTGGCTTTGAGTACTGGTTTGGTGATTTGACACAAGTTCCTTAATTATTTTGTACCTTGATTTGTTCATCTGAAAAATGGGAGTTGCTGAGGATTAAATGATATACATGCAAAAGAGTGCTTGGCACATAATAGGTGCTCAGTAGAAATCACCTATAGTTGTTTTAGCTGCATTAATATTTTTAAGATTTTAATCAGATTTTTGGGATGGAAGGTTCATAAATGCCAGAGCTCAGTCCACAGTTGAACTGGAATTCTGTAGCCTGTTTTTAAACTTTGAGAATGCTATTTGGCATGTGATGAAATAGCACATACAGAGGGAAAAGTGAAAAGGAAGGTGGATGAACCTGCTTTTGATAAGGACAAAAAGACAGGCAGTGATTACAGAGAGCGGCCTCACAGCACACATTCACAAGTGGATGCCATGTCAACTGTCTTTGCAGAGTAGCATGGTCTCACAGATTTGCTCATCCACTACCTCCCCTTCTTTTCCAGCTGTACTGTGTATCAAAGCTTTGCTCTCTTCTAGGATGAAGTATGCAAGGGTCTTCTTTCCCAAACACAGTTTTAATGCCTGGAATAATAATTGATATTGGCACTATCCCTTCTTTATAATTGTTTTTGTAATCTGCTGGAATAAGTCTTCCTTTCAACAGGAGATAAATAACAGAAAACAAAATGTTCTTATACAATTCCTGAAAAATTATTTTCTCATATTTGAAAAAAATGGCATTAAGAAACTCAACAATAACATAGGTTGAGCCAATTCTAATGTTTTAGGGTTGTCCTTCATTTTAACCAATAATTCAACTGGGAATTTGGTTTTAATTTAAATACAAGATTTAAGAGCAAAAGTTTTTTGGAAGCTATCTGGATGCCAGATTGATTGTATTAGATTTCTTTCTAGAAAAGTTGTCTTTCCACACATACAGGCCTCAAATTCTTGACTGATACAGAGTCTTGAGTTTTTACTTAATTTCTCTCCATCTCTATCTTGATGGCAAAAATCTTTTCGGGGAGAAAATGATAGACTTTGTACTCAGATGTACTTCATGTCTATATGATTTTGATTTTATTAGGAAATTTTTATGTAAAAAATATTTTCTTATTCAGCAGTTCAACTACTACAAAAGCTATATTTCTTTGTTCTTTAACATGTTTGTAAATCTTAAGCTGTAAAATTATGAAAAAGCAAAGATTACATTTTTACATAAATACAAAACTTACATTGGGTGTTTTAAAAGAAAAAAAAGCACTTAATTTGTTCAGGGCCGGAGGAGTGGCGTAATGGTTAAGCGCTGGCTTGGGAAGCCAGCAGCCCCGGTTTGGGTCCCACATATGAGGGCCAGTGACACTGACCTCAGAAAAAAAAAAAAAAAAAATTTGTTCTTTCTTTAGTAGAGGCTATTTTAAAAAACTATGTTTTAAATATAATTTTTTGAAACTTATGTTTTACACATGAAGCATTCTTTAAATGATGTACTTTCGTCATATGTCAGTTGTCCTTTTAATGAAAAAGTGTTCATCTAGACACAATGTGGATAAAAATTAGTATGAAGTTCATGCTTTGTTGTTGTTGCTGAGTGTTTAAAAATATCTATATGATGAATAGCAAGTGATTCCTGGTCCCAGGGTATTACAGATGTAGGACTCTAAACAGAGATTTAATTTAAAAAACACATTTACTATGCTTAAAAATGTACTTTACAGAATGCATTTTATACTAAGAGCATGGGAATACAATTGACTTTTTTTTTTATCTTTAAAAAATTCAATAGCTGCCAAAGTGTACATGTTTATTTACAGTGATTACTACTCTGTTTCCTAGAGTTCAGCATCCCTTCAGGTTTATGCACATGTGACAAAACTGTTCTGTTTGTTTGTTTGTTTTCATGAGAATGAGTGAAAACTTAATCTTAGTAATCCAAAATCAACTATAGAAGTTGTCCATTTATTTGTGTTCCAAAGCCACAACAATTTTAGCTCCAATTCAAGAATCCTAGGAAGGAAAAGAACAAAATGTGCCTTAGGAAGTATCTGGGCTACCTTATGGTTTAGTGACCTACGGGGAACATTTCCAGTGAAGTAAATACTAATAATTGCTGGGAGATCCTGCAGAATGTCAGCAAGTGAAAAATTGACAAAGTGATGATCCTTAAACAACCACAACCTTCTATTACAGTTTTCAATGCTGTAAAAGAAATGTTTGAAAATAATGAAATGAAAAATAAATTATTCTAATAGGTCTAAGCCCTTCATCTTGATCTGACTACATAGTCAGATGTTTCATGTGAAAGTAACAAATAATATAATTTGCATATGACAGTGTAAGAGAGAAATATAAATAATTTCAGCAAAATATAATTTTAACCATTAATCTCAGCTGAATAAGACTAATGAAGTTTAACGAAGGCTCTTCTATTCCTATACACAAAATGCCAATTACCTCTATTCTTTCTGAAGAACAAAATCTCCAGGCACACTTACTTTAGTAAAATGAGTTTAATAAGTCTAGATTCTGAATAAAAGACAATCCAGAAAAGAGTAAACAGAAATATTCAAGAACGTAATATTCAGGAAACAGTGATTCATATATTTAATTGAAGGAAATAAATGATATTTCAGAAGGAAATATCAGGATTTAATATGATTGTAAAAAAAAATATGATGTATACATATGCACACACACCAAGCTTTGGAAAAATGATTGTACTACTATAGAGAACCAATGCTACCATATATATGTATATTTAGCACACTGAACATATATATTTAACACAATGAAAATGTGACAATAGTATAATCTTTTCATCATGTGGAAACGGGAAGTAGAAAATGTTCAGAACCCCAGCTCCCCTCCTATGCACACACGCAGCCCTGATGCAAACAACTGTCAATATTGAGTGAATCTTACTTTCAGAACTAAGTCCTGTCATAAATAGTTATGATTTCTTTTTGTTTCTCCTCTTGCAGTGTTTTCAAAATTTCTTTCTTTTGTATTCCCATATTGAGATTTCCATTGTATCCATGTATATTACCTGTACTATTGTTTGCTTAACACTTTTCCTTAAAATAACATGTTTTTTAAAAACGTAAGTTTACCAAGAGAGAAATATCACTATCTCTGCTGTACAATCAGTATCATCTGCAATAAATAGACAATAAAAACAGAATGATGATAGTAAGTTCTAGCTAGATGTGGCCCATTCTCAAATGCCTATTCTCAAACTGCTCTCTCTGCATTAAAACATTGGGTGTTAAGCCTAAGCCCAAACTCAGACTTTTCTTCTTTCCTGATAAAATTAAAGAATTGAAGGAAAATATAAAATGAAATAACCTTCTTCTTCTTCAATATCATTATTTTCCTGGTTAGAGTACCACATGATATCGATAATCTTGCGCACCCAGAGTCATCTCAAATACCAATGGTAACCCACAGTTTGGGAGGCAATGCTATTCTTCAGTAGCTCTTGCTATTTTGATCTTTGTTTCTCCTGTTGGAGATGGGAGAATTAGACATAGTGAGACACCTCAGTAATAGGTGTTTTTCTCCTTTCTACAGTGGGCAGGAAATACAAATAATGGGAAGAGTGGGGTGGCTGCTCTGGCAGAGAGGACACAAAGAGCTCATTAAACACCACTGGTGTAAGATTGGCAACTCCTTGTACGAAATGTCACCAGTAATAGAGCGGCTCCTTTCTTTACTGCCCAATAATGACCCAGAACTGAAAGACAAACATGAACTTGGAATTGGAAGCTAATAAATGGGACACATTTTCTGGGAGGCTGAGGGTAGCAAGGTTAATGAGTTACAGATGAAGTTGTTTACATGAGTGAATGCTGTTTGCTTTTCTTGCCATCAGTTTCATACTTTCCAGTCAAAATAAGTTCACTTACAATAGAAATGGGGGATGGAAACTAGCACAGTTCTAAAACATTTAATTTTAAAAATATATGTGCTTTTAAAAGAATGTTTTTGCTGCCCTTTTCTCATGCTATAGAAAGGTTAATTTCTAGTTGACTCTTAAAGCTTACAAGCCTTGCTACCTGACAGGAGCTGTTTCTGAAACAAGAGGTTCTAATTCAGGGACAAAGCTGGTGTGGGCTTATGTGTGAGAGTGGTGGTTTGTGTGCTCTTTGCTTTTTATAAATATGAGAGACATTTAGAAGTCAGCACATGATCTGGATAGGTTCAGGGCATAAATACCAGGAGACCAGGACTCTACTCCTTTTGCCTCGTACTGCTAGAATTGGCATGAGGCAGAAGAGGGCAGCTACTCAATTACGGATTCTCTCAGAGTTGGCCCTGAAAAACAGTGGTTAAGGGGGATCCCCAGAATGGGCAGGATGTCGGGTGGTTCATGTGGCTGAACACATATTCTGGAAGGAAAGATGGCCTGAGTATGGATGTATTTGATTCATGAACTGTGGCTAATAGATTGATGGGATGGTCATAAATTTGAAATAAACACACCTGAAAAATTGGTGACAAAAGAGGTCTAGGGAACATTTATACAGGTGGAGCTCTTCCAATGGGAGCTGAGTGATAAATATTGGTGATCCACATAAGTATTTACTAGAGGGCTTCATCTGTGAAGACGGTGCTTACTAATTAGGTAGACAACTTGACCCATCATGGATGTCAGTCAGTTTCTTATTCCAGGCACCTTGGTGTCTGTTTCATGGATCCACTCCAAAGTGGCCATGACATCAAGAATGGAGGTTATGCATGGGCTCTACAACTTGGACCTGCTGTCACCAAGACTGATCTGGCTTTTAGATACTCAGCTGCATGTCCACCCCAGTAAGTTCCTGCACTACTCAGGGAACAGCTGGCTGCCTGGCCCTCAGGGACAAGGCAGCACTTGTCCACACAGGGACAGACTTATTGAGGAACATATTTATTTCTCTGCTTTAGGGCTTCTGCTAGCATCTTGATTTATGGATTACAGATTGTTGTACTCATGGCTTTCCATAAAACATCGCCTCTGACCCGAGGAATCATCTTATAGTGAAAGAATTGTGACATTGGATACAACGCCATGGAATTCACCCTGGTCCTACTCTGTGCCCTATCCCCCTCAAGCGGTCTTGAGGAACAGGGAGATGGCTTGACAGTGCCACCTAGGAAAAAGTACCCTGTGTGGTTTAGTATTGTTCTGTAAGATGCAGCTAATATTGGGTTCTATCTACACAGTCAGAATACGTCTAGGAACCAACAGATAGAGATGAGATTGGCCTCTCTCACTATATGGCCTAATGACCTATTGGTAGAATATTTGCCTCTTGTCCCCACAACCCTGGGCTCTGTGAATTTTAATGTGCTAGAGAGGACTGCTTCTACCGGGGAACATGGTTATAGTTTCGATAAATTAGATACTCCTTAGCCACTTTGGGTTCTACATTCTCCTAAACCATCCAGCTATCCCTGGGGTTCTGATTGGATTCAGGCAATGAAGAGCCCCAGTGGGAAAGTGGAGGGAGGAAGCAAAGTGAGGGCATGGGTCCTCTCCCTGTAGTTAGCAGATTGGGGCCCACTTGGTCTTTGCTTCTCAACTAACGTGTGAGAAATGTGAACTGAGAGGTGATGCCTAGGGGAACAATTTGAAAAGATTTTATTAAATCAAGCCTCAGGTAGAGTATGAGTAGCATCAGGTAAAGTCAGAGGTTATAAACTCAAATGACATCCTGTGCCATCAAATGTCAAATCAGTGGGGGAAGGTGGTTTGATAAGTGGAAGCATGAACATCATACCAGTTGCTGGGGATGGAGAGTGCACAATCCCCTGTCCAAACACAGCAACTTCTGCTTAGTCTCAGCTAGTTGTCACAACGCTTGGAATGCAGAACCTGGTTCTGTCAGTTGTTTGAGTTTCAGAGAGAAGCCAAAATCTGAAATTTTCTGTGAAGTCTCTTATTTTAAATAGCAGTTCATTTTAACCTCAAATACTGAAAGAACTTGCAAAACAAACATGATCTGTGTGCCACAGGAGCTGGTATAAGCTACCATTGAAGAATCTTTCAAACCTCAACTGTGGTTAGATCTGCAGTGAGAGATACCATGCTGAGAGCACTGGGGAACAGGCTGGGCTATTGCTGGGAAAGCTAGAGACAGAGAGGACACTTGGATTTACTGTGACACAATAAAACAGGGATAATAAGTCTGAAGAATGCAGGACTTGGGAGGAGAGGTTGGAATCTAGAAATAATAAGGAGGAAAAATTTGCTGCATGTGATAGGAGACAAGGAGATAGCTAAAACAATTTCTCAGAGTTTTTGGTTGGGTAAAAATGCCATTCACCAAAGTGGGGAAAGAATAGCGGGGAAGAGCTGGTTTTCAATTAGGGTGGGACATCTAGAATGTTAGCTTCTTCAACTGGAAATACAAAGTCGAAGGTGTGTTAGAAGTTAGGTCAACTAGGATTTCAAATCCTGATGATCAACAAGGTGAGAAGTAAAGAAGGCTGAGGATAATACCTAAGGAGCATCAATACTTAAGGCTGCATTTATCAAACTTATTAGCTCACGGGAAACTTTTATAATGACAGCACATCAACAATGCACACAGGAGCTCATCACTTCTAATACATGCTAAGGAAAATGTAGAAAGCAATATATGATTTTTCTGGTAAATTAATTACTTCACTATATGAATAAATGGTATTCCTATGCATGTTTTTACTTTGTAACAAATTACCATAATAAAAACTTAGAGAAATTATTTTATTTTTATGACAATCCAATGTGTCAAAATTTTTATAAAATATGACACTGGATTTTTTTTTTACATGGTAGTGATATGTGTGTTTTATTTTGTTTTATTGCTTGTTTAGGTCACACACACATTATTTGTTAGGGGTATGTTGTTGAGCTGTACCCTCAGCTGACTACCCCTTTAATACTACTGCCATATTGAATGGGTTTTCATGACAGTGCAGTGTGAATCTGCTGTTTTATGCAAATATATTGTGGGAAAGGTAAGAGCATACACATTTTTGAAAATCCTGCTACTCCTCAATTAGACTGATTAAGAATTTACTGGGGCAGCTGGTTAGCTCAGGTGGTTAGAGCACAGGCTCATAAGGTTGCTGGTTGAATTCCCACATGGGTCAACGAGCTGCTCCCTCCACAATTATTGGATTGTCGGAAAAGTCATGATGTGTTTTTTCTGTTTTTCGTTGCAAAAATGTGTCATGACTTTTCCAACAAATGAATAGATTGAAATAACTACTTGATTTGGAGCTGATGGGTCCTGGAAAAACACACTGTTCCCCAATAAAATTTCTTAAAAAAAAAAAAGAATTTACTAATTGTTTCTTTGTGGGAAGCTCACTTTCCCAGTTTTTTTTCCAAATAAAACCAGAGTTGTGATTGTTTATCTTAATTTTTACTTGTTGAGAAGTCATTTTGAAAAATAAGATTTTTCTTTTACTTAAATATTTCTTCTCTCAGCCACAAATCACCAAGTCCTGAGTTTGTATAATAAGAACATTTAATATATAGGAAACATTGTATGATACTATGAGTTCGTGTAGTATAAATGTTTAATAGAGGATCAAGATTAAATAGTATTTATTCATTTAATAAATATTTACTGTGTGTGTGCTTACTTTGAACAAGTTCTCTTTTAGATATTTGATATATATCCATGAATAAAATAAACGATAATCTCTACCCTTATGAATTTAACATTTTGGTGGGGAGAAATCTGAAACAAATAATTTCTGTATATGGACGTATTATACTTTTGAGTGTCTGGAATTTGTGTTCTTTCTTTAAAGAGTACTAATGGGTCAGCTTTATTTTTTCCTAGTTTAAAGTTTTATCAGGAAAGGTATAGAGGAGCCTTTATTCTAGAGCTAGTTTAGTCCCACTACCAAGGTGTGGGCCTTTTTGGGGTCTCTATTAAACACACTGGGTGTTCCAGGAGGTCTCCTCACTCTGACTGGTTAGAACAGGCATGTCCCCTAGCCCTGTGCAAGCCTTAAGAAGTGTTCACTTTTAACTTCCCAGTAACCCCCTGCCTGTCCTTGTGGAGATTCACCCTCTGCCTGCATGGCTTAGTATTCAGACGAAGATTCAAGAAGACCCTTTGGCACATTTCTAGAGCTGTTTCTCTGCCTAGCTCCCTCCTCTGCAGATCCTTGATTTCTCAACTCAGAGAGACTGGTGTGCTTTGCTTGGGAGCCCCTTCTTTGGGCCACAAATTTGAAACTGTCTAGGAAGAAACCTAGAGCAATTTGAGGGTTCACTGAATTTGTTTTCTTTTTTTCAGGTGTCGTTGTCAAATGTGATGTATTTTGCCCAGTTGTCCATTTTTTTTTTTTTTTAATGTAAAGGACAAGTCTGGAGTCTGTCACTCTGAAGCAGAAGTCCAACTGGACCCTTGGAAGGTCACTTTCCTCTCTGTAGGTAGTTGATTTAATTTTTTAATTTAAAAAAATTAAATAAATAATAAAACCCAACTAGATAAAATTTAAAACCAACCTCAACCAATTTTATGTGCCTCAAAAAATACAAAGCAACACTAAAATTGGCATAAAGACAATATGGGTTCAGTTCAGAAACGAAGATGACAACTCCAGGGTGATCCAGGCAGGGTCCGCAGAGGAGAGATGGGCAGAGTTCAGAGAGATAAACTTGAGCCAAAATATTAAATAACAAAGCCGACATTGTGTGTGACTCTGTGTGTGTGTGTGTGTGTGTGTGTGTGTGTGTGTGTGTGTGTGTGTACGCAGGCACTCCATACTGGCTGGAATAAAGTGGCCTTAAATCAGAATTACAAGCCAGGACAACTGTAGCTGGGTTTGTAGACTGAGTGGAAAGGACATTCTGAGTATTTGCAGAAGTCACCCGTCTAAGCTTGGAGAACAAGTAAGTCCTTCTCTTTGTCTGCTTGGGCCAGTCAATTCTAGAACACAGGGAGAGATGTTAGTTCCTGAAACAGGTTTCCATTGGCAATGCCATCCTGGTCCCCAAGTCTGTTTTGCATTAGTGATGTCAAGCAGTAATAAACATGTCTTAAAATAACATCATGTCTTTTCACACAGAGATTCTTGGTGTACTCTTTGTTCCCTACTTAAATAAATCCTGTAGGAGCACTCACTCCATAATGTGCTGAAAGGCAGTCATTTCTGGGAAAGAGAGAGACCCAATAGCTGTTTACAGACAAAGTAATAGCAAAGAGTAGAAAATGTGTCTTGTGACCCTGCTTACTTTGGGGCTCTCCTTTCTCCACCAATGCCTGTTGCCTCTCTCTCTCTCTCTGTCTCTCTGTCTGTCTGTCTGTCTGTCTGTCTGTCTGTCTCTCTCTCTCTCTCTCTTCTCTTGCACACACACACACACACACACACACGCACAATGCATACACACATGCATGTGCGCATAAACCTTTAGAAAATTGAAATGATAGTTGATAACATAAGCCTATTTTGCCACTCTCAATACACTCCCCTCAAATCCACCTCTGTTCAAATAAAAACCAGAATATGAGAAAAGCCACAATAATTAGTTCAAAAGCCTGTTCAATATTTCTTCTCTGACAGAAATAGTCCAATTTGCTTTCTGACAGTTTAATATTAAAATGTATAAAGTAAATTTCCAAACATCTCATAGTATTTAAATGACTTGCCATGGACTGTCAACACTAAACTACTAAGCCTGTCTTATATCTGTTTTATAATTAATTAATACATTAATTATTGAATATCATATATATATATATATATATATATATATATATATATATATGATATAAAGTCCAAAATGGATAAAATGATTTGCCTCTCTCCCATAGGCACTCAGCTTTCTTCCAAGGAGGCAATTGCTGTTAATTATTTTGTTTGTAATTTTCCAGAGATTATAATTACAAACCTACACACATATATACTGATATATAAGCATTTATGGAAAAATGAAAATATATGTATCTATGTATATGTACATGATTTATTACATAATGCTTTTTTCAAAATATATTAATGTAATTGTTTTAACACACATATATGCATAGAGCATCTGCATAACGTTCTTTTCTATGGATATATTTTAATTAATTTTGCTAGTCCATCATTTATGAACTTTTTTCAACTGTTTAGATATTATAAATATTGGTACAGGAAGTACTCATGCACAAAAATCAGTTTTCTAATATGTGTGTATATAAAACATTTATAAAAGTATAATTATTGTTTTAAATGGAATGTATATTTTCAGTTATGATGGATATACCAGATTATCATCCATAGACATGGCATCGATTTATATTGCCACCAAAAATGCATGAGAGTGCTTGTTTCCTTATGTCATTATAACACTGTGTACTTGCTTTTTGATCTTCAGCAATCCAATGAATTAAACATGAGTTATTATTTTAGTTTTAATTTGCATACTTCTTTTATTTTTTTACAAATGAAATTGAGCATATTTTCATATGTTTAAGAGCTATTCAAATTTCTGTTCTTTGAATAGTTTGTCCATTGCTCCTTTTGTTGTTGGGTTGTTTATTTATGTGTAGGTTCTTCTAGTTTACTAAGTTAGTTCTTTTCTGTGATGTGTATTGTAAATATTTTCCCCATTTTTCCATATTCCTTTCACTATCGATAGTGGTGTTTTTGTCATGCAGATATTTCTTTTTAATTTTTTTTTGAGGACAGTGTCACTGGCCCTCATATGTGGGACCTGAACCAGCGCTTAACCACCTCGCCACTCGGCCGGCCCGTCATGCAGATATTTCTAACTTTTAAATAATTGAAATTGTAAATCTTTTATGGCTTTTGGGTTTTGTATCACACTTAGGACTTCAGTATTCCAAGTTTATAAATACAGTCTCTCATTTTTTTTTTTTTTTTTTTTACTTTTCTTGGTTAGACGTTTCACATTTAAAATCTTGATCTACTTGAACTTTATTTTGATGTAAGAAGTAAGTAGGGATCAAATACTGTGTTGTTGCAGATGGGTACCAGTGATCCAACACAATTTTTGACAAATTCATCATTTCCTGTTTGATACATAATGCTACTTTTATATATACTTCAATACAAATAAATTAACTTGAAATTTAGGTTTATTCCTGGCATCTTAATTCTGTTCCATTGACTTAGTCTTCTTTTATTTCACTTACTTTTCAGAGATTTTATTATTATTATTTCTTTTTCAACATGAATGTAAAAAATAAATTCCTCATTCAAAAGTTAGAATTGATAATATATTTATTGAGATCATTAAATCTATAGGTTAATAGAGGGAGAATTGACATATTTATGATATTCAGAGGCAGAATTACCTCTGATTGGTATTAACACCAGACTGCAAGAATACCTGTTCTCTAAGTTCTTACTCTACCACTTACTATCTTTGTGACCTTAGATAGGTAACTTTCTCTGTCTCTACCTGGATGATAAAAAACAAACAAATAAAAAAACCCTGCAAGAACAATGCTAGTACTAACATCACATGGCACTTGCAAAGATTAAAGAGTTAATGTCAGTAAACGGCTTAGAACAGCACATCATGTTCTCTTATAATAAATCTTACCTGTTATCATTGAATCTTCCTGTCCAAGAAAATGAGATGACTGTCAATGTAGTAATCTCATTTTGTGTCCTTCATAACATCTTAAGCTGTTTTATTCACATATATCTTTTTTTTCTATGTAGATCTCACACAAACTTCTTATATTTACTCCTGGTCATTTTTCTTTTCAAATCCCATAAACCCCACAATATATTGATGCTTTATTGATTGAAACAGTCAGTTATCTTTTAAAGGGATTTAAAAATGAGGAAAAAATTTTTATATGTGACCGCATATTTGCCACATGTTTGCGATTTCCAGCATCCTTCATGACATTTTGTAGATGAGATTTCCATCTGGCATGAATTTTGGTTCTCTTCTTTAAACACCTTTTGTATTCCCTTTCCCACTTCTCTACTTCTTCTTCTGGGATTCCAATCACATTATTTAATATTTTTCCAACAGATTACTGGTCATTTTTTTCATTCTATTTCTCTCTGTGCTTCAGGTTGAATAGCTTTATTCATATGACATCAAGATCTTTTTTCTCCTATCTTGTCTAAAGTGCTATTTATTCCAATTCCATGTATTTAATTTCATATATTGCATTTGCATCTCTAGACAATCTATTTGGGTCTTTTTTATATATTGTTTTTCTCTCATCATCATGTTATGTTTTTCATTACCTTAAATATTTGAAGCATATATGTAACGGCTTTTGAACATCAGTATCTGCTAATTCTTTCCTCCCTGTCATTTCTTATATTGTTTTTGTTGATTGATTTTTTTTAAATCTAGGTTATGGTTCATATTTTCTAGCTTATTTATACGCTTGGTAATTTTGGACTGGATGGTGAGTATTGTGAATTGTTGAGTGCTAGATTTTTCTCATATTCCTTTAAATTGTTTTGGATTTTATCACTCAGTGGGGCAGTTAAGTTAGTTGAAATCAGTTGGATCTTTTCAAGGCTTGCTTTTGAAGCTTTGATAGGGTGGTTACAAATCAGCCTTAATCTCAGATTATTTTAGTCCTACTACTAGGTCTATATTTTTCTGAGTACTCTATGCCTCATGTATCAAAAGGTCTTCTCAGTCCAGCTGGTGGAACACAACTTGTTCCAGCCCTGTTTCATCTCCAGCAATTGTTCTGTTTACTGTTTTCCATTGATTCTGTTGTCAGTCCCAGAATGTTTTCTCTCATGCATATGCAGAACAATACTCAGTCACAGACTTGAGAGATCTTTTGAAATTCCCAAATGGTTTTTCTTTGTTAGACCCCGCTTCTTTGATATTCTGCTCTTCCCCGGGGTTTTATTGAGATATAATTGACATGCATCACTGTATATGTTTAAGGTGTACAGCATAATGGTTCAATTTACATATATTGTGAAATGATTACTGCAGTAAGTTTAAGTACCATCTATTATATATATATATATATATACTAAATTTTTTAAAAAACATTTTTTCCTTATGATTATGACTTTCCTATGTATCACACGGCAGTGTTAACTGTCATCACCATGCTGTACATTACAACTCTAGTACCTTTTTATCTTGCAACTGAAAGTTTGTGCTTTTGAAAATTGCAGGTGCCTCAGTCTCTCCAAACTCTTATTTCTGACTATTCAATTAAGTGAAATGACCAAGATCTACTTGGGTTGCCCTTACTTGCACTGCAGTTTGGACGATGCCTCCACAGAGTAAGTTGGCGCATTAGTGGGGCCCAGCTGAGTCAGCTTCCCATCTTTCTGGGATCACAGTCATATGTTCAACATCTGAAAACTACTGTTTCATATATGGTGGGTCATTTTCTAGTTTGAAGAAGGAGGTTAAATCCTATCCCTGTTATTCAATCTCTTCTAGAAGTGGAACTAAATGGACTCTTTTACTTTATTAAGATGTCTAAATGATTGTTACTTGTATATATGAATACGTTTGGTATCTGCCTATTAATTTCACACCCATCAATCTCACAGATTGTCTTATTGTGGCAATGGTTTTTAATGAAATAGGGTTTTCCTAGTACATAGCTGTATTACAGGGAACGTTGCCTACTTTTTTTCTTTCAGTTTTATTTCTTTTATTTTTTGCTTTTATCTAATTGCACTGGGTAATATTTTCAAAATAGTATTTTGACTTGGAATAGTAATGATGGTGCACAATCCATGTCTTTTCATGTATTTGTATATCTAATTAGTGTTAAATATTTTGGATATAAATTCTGAACATATACAATCTACTAACTAAAATAGAACTTTTATTTTCTTAAAACTACCTTTAAGTTTCAAGCTAAATTATCAAATATATATAATATTTGTACCTCGTCCTTAGGCCTCCAAATAGGCTTCATTTTTTCCTAATTGTACTCTTTGCAAAACACTCCTTTTTCCCTGTTATTGTACTTTTTTCTCTGAATAATTTAAAAAATTCAGTATTAAATTAAAATTTGTTTCAAGAGTTTTCTAATACTGCATAGCTTATTATTGTTGTTTTAAAATGTATTTTAAAAGAATAATTTATAGCATGAGATTCCTTTAGGGTTTGTAGTTGCTAGCTCTGAGCCTATTAAAGGATTTTAAGCAATTTTTGTTAATTAGTTCTTTTTTTGTTTTAAATCTACCCTTACAGAAAATCACCAGGCACTTGTTTGCCTATCTTTCCTTTTATCCAATCTTACAGTAGTATGTAATATTTTTACACATATATGATGCTTTTAACTCCCGGAAGATCTTTTCTCTCTGTGGCTGAGTAACTGTTCTCCTGGGTCAGCTGGGCTCAGGGAACCTTCCTGGCATATACTGTACCTTTTGATAGCCTCCTACCTGATCTCTTCTCCAGGGACTTATATATATATATTAATTAGCTTCAGGTGTACAGCAAAGTGCAATAGTTATACTTTTTATCCCTCAAAGTGACAACCCCCCTCCCCCAATTCTCCCCTACCACTCCTCTCCCCCATATCATACTATCCATTACAATTCCTTTGACTCCCTTCCACCATATAATCCACATCCCGTGACTGTCTATATATTCAATTACAGTTGGCATACAATATTATCCAACATCAATTTCAGGTATACAATGCAGTGATCAAGCCTCTACTCCATCCATGAAGTGGTCTCCCTAACAAAACATGTGACCATCTGACACCCCACAAAATTTTAACAACATTATATTCCCCGAACTGTCTTTCATATCCCTGTGACAATACTGTAGTTACCAATTTATGCTGTCTAATCCTTTCCCCTTCTCCCTCATCCCCACCCCCCTCCCAACTAGCAACCCTGTTTTTCCTCTATATCTATGAGACTGTTTCTGTTTCTTATGCTCCTTCATTCAGTTTTTCAAATTCCATATATAAGTGAGATCATGTGGTATTTGTCTTTCTCCAACTGACTTATTTCACTCAACATAATAGTCTCTAGGTCCATCCATATCGTTGCAAATGGTACAATTTCATTCTTCTTTATAGCGGAGTAATACTCCATTGTATAAATGTACCACAGTTTCCTAAGCCAGTCATCTACCGATGGGCATTTGGGTTGTTTCCAAGTCTTGGCTATTGTAAATAGCACTGCAATAAACATAGGGGTGCATATATATTTTTTCAAATTAGCGTCTTGGATTCCTCTGGGTAGATTCCCAAGAGTGGAATTGCTGGGTCATACGGCAGTTCCATTTTCAGTGTTTTAAGATACCTCCATACTGATTTCCATAATGGCTGCACCAATTTGCAGTCCCACCAACAGTGCACCAGGGTTCCCTTTTCTCCACACTCTCGCCAACACTTGTTGTTTGTTGATTTGTTGATGATAGACATTCTGACTGGAGTGAGGTGGTATCTCATTGTGGTTTTTATTTGCATTTCTCTGATGATTAGTGAGGTTGAACATTTTTTCATATGCCTGTTGGCCATCTGTATGTCCTCTTTAGAGAAATGCCTCCTCATATCCTCTGCCCATTTCTTAATTGGGTTGTTTGTTTTTTTGGTGTTGAATTGCAAGTGTTTTATAAATTTTGGATATCAACCCCTTATCAGATATATCATTGGCAAATATCTTCTCCCATTCAGTAGGCTGCCTTTTGTTTTATTGATGATTTCCTTTGCTGTGAAAAAACTTTTAAGTTTGATGTAATCCCATATGTTCATTTTTTCTTTTATTTCCCTTGCCTGAGGGAATATATCGGTAAAAATATTACTCAGGGTAATGTCTGCAAACTTACTCCCTATAGTTTCTTCTAGGAGTTTTATAGTTTCCGGTCTTACATTTAAGTCTTTAATCCATTTTGAGTTTGTTCTCATATATGGTGTAAGTAGATGGTCTATTTTCATTTTTTTGCACGTGTCAGTCCAATTTTCCCAGCACCATTTATTAAATAGACTATCTTTACTCCACTGTAAATTCTTGCTTCCATTGTCATAGACTAAATGACCATATATAGATGGGTTTATTCCTAGGCTCTCTATTCTATTCCATTGGTCTATGTGTCTGTTTTTATGCCAGTATCATACTGTTTTGATTACTGTAGCCTTGTAGTATGTTTTGATGTCAGGTAGTGTGACGCCTCCCACTTTGTTTTTATTTCTCAACATTGCTGTAGCTATTTGGGGTCTTTTGTGGTTCCATATAAATTTTAGGATTCTATGTTCTATTTCTGAGAAAAATGTCCTTGGTAGTTTGATTGGAATTGCATTGAATCTATATTTTGCTTTAGGAAGTATTAACATTTTAACTATATTAATTCTTCCTATCCATGAGCATGGTATATATTTCCATTTATTTGTATCTTCTTTGATTTCTCTTTTCAGTGTCTCATGATTTTGTGAGTACAGGTCTTTTACTTCTTCAGTTAAATTGATTCCTAGATCTTTTATTGTTTTTGAAGCGATTGTAAAAGGGATTGATTTCCTGATTTCTTCTTCTGATAGTTTATTATTGGTGTATAGAAATGCCACTGATTTCTGAATATTAATTTTGTATCCTGCTACCTTATCAAATTCGTGTATCAGTTCTAGCAGTTTTTTGGTGGAATCTTTGGGATTCTGTCTATATAGTATCATGTCATCTGCATATAATGACAATTTTACTTCCTCTTTTCCAATTTGGATGCCTTTTATTTCATTTTCTTGTCTGATTGCTGTGGCTAGAACTTCCAGAACTATGTTAAATAGAAGTGGTGAAAGCGGGCAGCCTTGTCTTGTTCCTGATTGTAAGGGGAAAGCTTTCAGCCTTTCCCCATGGAGAACGATGTTTGCTGTGGGCTTATCATAGATGGCCTTTATTATGTTGAGGTATGATCCCACTATTCCCACTTTGTTAAGAGTCTTTATCATAAATGGCTGCTGGATTTTGTCAAATGCCTTTTCTGCATCTATTGATATGATCATATGATTTTTATTTTTCATTTTGTTAATGTGATGTATTACATTAATTGATTTGCGGATATTGAACCAGCCTTGCATACCAGGAATGAATCCCACTTGATCATGGTGTATGATCTTTTTAATGAGATGCTGAATTTGGTTTGCAAGTATTTTGTTGAGAATTTTTGCATCTATGTTCATTAGTGATATTGGCCTGTAGTTTTCCTTTTTTGTAATATCTTTGTCTGACTTAGGAATCAGGGTGATAGTGGCTTCATAGAAAGAGTTTGGGAGCCTTCCCTCCTTCTGTATTTTTTGGAATAGTTTGAGGGGAATAGGTACTAATTCCTTTTTGAAAGTTTTGTAAAATTCACCTGTGTAGCCATCTGGTCCAGGGCTTTTGTTTGTTGGAAGATTGTTGATTACTGATTCAATTTCTTTAGCAGTAATCAGTCTGTTCAGAGTTTCTGTTTCTTTCTGGTTCAGACTTGGTAGATTGTATGCTTCTAGAAATTTATCCATTTCCTCCAGATTGTCAAATTTGTTAGCATATAGTTGTTCATAGTATTTTCTTAAAGTTTGCTGTATTTCTGTGGTATCTGTTGTCACTTCTCCTCTTTCATTTCTGATTTTATTAATTTGGGTCCTCTCTCTCTTTTTCTTGGTGAGTCTGGCTAAGGGTTTGTCGATTGTGTTTAACTTTTCAAAAAACCAACTCTTGGTTTCATTGATCTTTTGTATTGTTCTCTTTTTTCTCTGTTTCATTTATTTCTGCTCTGGTCTTTATTATTTCCTTCCTTATGCTCCCTTTAGGCTTGTTTTGCTGTTTTTTTTTTCAAGTTCCCTTAGATGTAGTGAGAGTCTGTTGATTTGAGATTTTTCTTCCTTCTTTAGGTAGGCCTGCACTGCTATGAACGTCCCTCTTAGGACTGCTTTCACTGCATCCCAGAGATTTGGAGTCGTGGTGTTTTCATTTTCATTTGTCTCGAGGTATCTTTTGATTTCCTCCTTGATCTCATTTTTGACCCACTCACTATTTAGAAGCACGTTATTTAGCTTCCATGTATTTGTAAGCTTTCCAGATTTCTTCTTATAATTGATTTCTAGTTTCATAGCATTGTGGTCAGAGAAGACACTTGATATGATTTCAATCTTCTTAAATTTGTTGAGACTTGTTTTGTGGCCTAACATGTGGTCTATCTTGGAGAATGTTCCATGTGCACTTGAGAAGAATGTATATTCTTTAGCATTGGCGTGAAATGCTCTAAAAGTATCAATTAAATCCAGCTGATCTAAAGTGTCATTTAAGGCCACTGTGTCCATGTTGATTTTCTGTCTGAAGGATCTGTCCATTGGTGACAACGGGGTGTTGAACTCCCCTACTATGATAGCGTTATTGTTGATGTCTGTCTTTATGTCTGTCAGAATCTGTTTTTTATATTTAGGAACTCCTTTATTGGGTGCATAGATGTTTACTAGGGTTATGTCCTCTTGTTGAATTGATCCTTTATTATTACGTAGTGCCCTTCTTTGTCTTTTATTGTAGTCTTCATTTTATAGTCTATTTTGTCTGAAATAAGTATTGCTACTCCATCTTTTTTCTCATTTCCATTTGCATGAAATACTTTATTCCATCCCTTTACTTTCAGTCTATGTGTGTCTTTTGATCTGAGATGAGTCTCTTGTAGACAGCATATGCATGGGTCCTGTTTTCTTATCCACTCTGCCACTCTGTGTCTTTTGATTGGAGCATTTAGCCCATTCACATTTAAGGTAATTACTGATAGGTGTATATTTATTGCCATTTTGTTATTTGTATTTCTTGTCTTCCTGGTTTAGCTTGTTTTCCCCTTTTTTCTGTTTAAAAAAGCTCTTTTAACATTTCCTGCAATGCTGGCTTGGTGGTAATGAACTCCATAAGCTTATTCTTTTCTGAGAAGCTCTTTATCTCTCCTTCAATTTTAAGTGATAGCCATGCTGGGTAGAGTAACCTTGGTTGTAGACCTTTATTTTGTGTCACTTTGAATATCTCCTGCCATTCCCTTCTAGCCTGCAGAGTTTCTGAAGAAAAGTCAGCTGTTAGTCTAACAGGAGTTCCTTTGTATGTGACCTGCTGTCTTTCTCTTGCTGCTTTTAGGATTCTGTCTCTGTCTTTAACCTTTGCCATTTTAACTATGATGTCTCTTGGTGTGGGCCTGTTTGGATTCAGCCTGTTTGGAACTCTCTGTACATCCTGGGCTTGTATGTCGATTTTGTTCACCATGGTAGGGAAGTTTTTGGTCATTATTTCTTTAAATACATTCTCAATCCCTTGCTTCTTCTCTTCTCCTTCTGGTATTCCTATGACGCGAGGATTGCTACATTTCATGTTGGCCCAAATGTCTCTTAAACTATTTTCATTCTTTTTTATTCTTTTTTCTTTTTGTTGTTCCAGATGGGTGATTTCTGCTATTTTGTCTTCTAATTCACTGATCCGCTCCTCTGCTTCATCTACTCTACTGGTGATTCCTTGGAGTATGTTCTTCATTTCAGTTATTGTATTCTTTAGTTCTAACAGGTTGTTTTTTATGGTTTCCCTATCTTGCTTTATGTCTTCACTAAGTTCCTTAAACATTCTTATCATCAGTGTTCTAAACTCTGTCTCTGAAAGTTTGGATACCTCTGTTTCATTTAGTTCCATTTCTAGAGGTTTCTTCTTATCTTTTACTTGGGACACTTTTCTTTGTTTTTTCATTCTGGCTGTCGTTCTGTGAATGCTTCGATGTGTTAGATAGATCACCAGACTTGACGTGGTCTCCTCTTTAGGTCCTTCGTTTAGAGGTTCTGTTCATCTAATGTTCAGGGGACTCCCGAGATTAAATGTTGCATAAATTATTTGTAATTTTGATGTGATCCTGGGAGGCAGTTCAGAGAGCGTCCGTCTATTCCGCCATCTTACTGGAACTCCCTCCAGGGATTCTTGATGTCCTGGATAAACTTTAAATGTCTTAATCCTAGAACAATTTAATTACTACTATAATGTTGTAAATATTTATCTTGGTTTGGTATTCAATTTTACATTCATAACCCAAGTCATTTATTTTTCAAAATATTATTTTCTAATTTCATATTGGAAAAAATCACAAATTCTGTTTTAAAAGACAAAATCTTAAAACATGAATGAGTTTAGTTTTGTTAATAAAAATAATCCCAAAAGTAATTTTATTATTAAGTACGTATAGTAATCTAAACAGTAGCAAACAAAGATTACAACTTGCAGTCTTTGAGGGAGCAATTTAGGGAGGAGCTAAAAATAATTTTACTACTCATTTGTAAGTAGGCTCTACGAAAGTTGCTGAAGTGTTTTGCCTTCTTAAGTAGGTTATAGTTACTCAGAAATTTGGTTTTTACATTTCCTTGATTATCAAAATCATATTTTTATAGGACAAAATTATGCTTCAAAATAATTTTAATGTTATAAATTGTTACATATCTGACCTTACAAGTGGTTAAAACAAGAAAGAATGGGGCTTAATGACATGAATCTATACAGTTGACTAACCATTCTATGGTAACAAAACCTACCTCATGCTTTTTGGTTGGCATATTGGTCATATAATAAAAACATTTAAGCCCAACAAATTCTGAGAATAGTGTAATCATTCACAAATACCCATTGTGGTGGAATTCATCATTGACCCTAATTCTCTCCTCCCTCTGAGTTTATGGCCTCTGTCATGCAGCCTTTGGGCGTCCTTCATTTGAATATGGACTCAGCAATGTGATTTTCTTTAGCCAATGGATATTAGAAGATTTGATGCTGAAGAGGATTGAATGGAATTTTCTCATTTCCACTTTTTGGCATTGCTGTAAGAAAATGCTGGGCTACTCTTCTGAGGGTCAGAAACATGTGGAATAAGCTCACCCATAGATAGATAAGTAAGCTAGCCAAACTACAGAGGTCTGAGTGAGTCTATCCAAGGCCAACCCAAATTAGCTGCCCAACATAGGCAGCCATACCCAGATTAATAAGTGAGCTGTTTAGAGCATTACAGCCACCTAATGACCACCTCAGATGAGCAATAGGTACTTGTTCTGTATCACTGGGATTGTCTTGTTGCTTGCTTTATAGTGATTGTTATTGTAGTGATAGGTAACTGATATGACCATTCAATAAATAAGTCTTGCTCGAATTCTTTCACTATTTTACACAACTTTTATTGGGTTTCTAAATAAGTAGAGGAAACTGGAGGTCAAGAATTATGCTTCTTGATACCATATATTTCATCCTGTCTTAATCGTCCTACTCCATGCTCTGGTGAATTTTCAACAAAATTGTCACTTCCATTGATCAAACGTTTAAATTTGTTTATTTTAAATGTGTGGTATTAAATTTTAATAGTTTCTGAAAGATTCTTTTTGGAGCTCTTGATTCTTACTGCTTCACTGCTGTACTTTTTTAGCTAAGCCATCCTGCCACCTGTTTGCAGCTCAATGGCAACTCAGCTCGGGTTGGGCATCGAACTGCCATTGCTCAGAGCTCAGCTCGCACTCTTGAGCAAGCTCTTAACCAACTGAACCACTCGGCCGGCCACTGCTGTACCTTTTTGAGCAAACTTTTATCAATTGAAAAATGAAATCATATCTTATTTAACATTTCAATCTTTTAGTCAACAGAAATTTAAAAAATACTTTTAAATTATTCAAGTAAATTTTTATAACTGAAATTAAATTGATACCAAAAATATACATACACAAAACATATATACTAGGGGTGCCAAAAAATGTATACACATTTTAAGAGATGTTATCTATGTGTTACTGTGTTACTTTTTTTTTGAAGTTGAATTAAATTATGGTAGCAATGTGTAGTATGACATTTGCTCAAAAGATGGTGTTAATCAAATGAATGTTAGCGTCATTCATTGTATTACAATTTTAATACAGTTTTTTCCTTTCTTAACATGTGTATACATTTTTTGCATCCTCTGTATTTATATACACATTAAAAACTTAAACTGATTTTACACTTTTTTTGCATTAAAAAATTGCCACTCTTACCATTTAAATTATTTTATATGAATCCTTCAACCAATAACCAACTTTTGCTAAAAGAATCTAACCTTGCATTTTCTTTCTTCTTTTTAATTCCAAATATGCAATTTCAGTATTACATTACCATAGATTTTAATATGCAATAAAGTGAGTTGGTAAACATTAAATTGTAACAATGATCAGCTTTTAATGTAGTTAAATATGGCAAAACAAATCAGTGCTTGGTTCTTAATTGATTTTGATTGTAATGTGTAGAAAATCTCATTGGATTATGTGTTCATTATGGAAAAGAAAGCAAAATCAAAACAAACAAACCAGCCCTCCAGCATTTTCAGCCCTGTCTCCATCCACATGCACTCTCCAGTGTGAATATTAAAGGGAATTGATTTTGAGCCATGACACTAATAGATGTCATTTCGTGAAGAATGTATTGTATTTAGTTATCCTGAAATGTAGAAATAATTTGAAAAAATTCTAATGCAGATGAACTAATTACAAAAGGAGGTGTCCTAGTGTTTTCAAAATTATGAATCAGAGAGATATAGATAAGTACACCAAAACAATATTGAAATACATTTAGAGAACTGTTCAAATGTTGAATAGTCATATGTATCTCCCCTTCTGTACATATTTGTGTTACCTAAAAAAGGGTAAGGATCAAGCAATAATGGAAATTCCAAGATATTGCTTCAAAATAATATAGTAACTTTGTTGACTCTAAGGGGGTTTAAATATGTCAGATTTTCATTCTAAATAAAGTTTTTTCTGAAAACTGGAATGACATCAATAAGTACTGTCTGACTATAATATCAATAATTCTCGGACCGGCGACTGGTGCGTTGGTTAAGAGCTGGCTTGAGATGCCAGTGGCCCCAGTTAGGATCCCACATATGAGGGCCAGTGACACTGCCCTCTACAGCTAAGATGGTGAACAACAGCTCGACCTGGAGCTGGGCTTCCGTGAGTCGCCGGTGATGGTGTAAGCTGCAGCGCCTGCATCTGTGGCCTGCCTTAAGGTACCGTGTGTGGCCGGCAGCCAGCATGAGCGACTGGCAGCCAGTGTGAGCTGCCAAGAGCCACCATGAGCGGCCATCCAGAGGCGGGCGATCTATCTGCCTCACCTGGGAAGAGCGCAATGATAATACCAACATGAGCCACTGAAGCGACATCCTCCACAACTAGACTGAAGAACAAAAGGACGGCAACTTGTCTGTTTCTCTTTCCCAATTCCCCAATAAAAAATCTTCAAAAAAACACAAATTGAGGAATTGCCTGAGTCATTTTTTTTTTCTTATTAAACTTTGTTTTAATGGTTCTCAAAATTCTGTGACAGATTTTTAGTCAAGTTGTTTCCATTAAAAAGTACCAATTTTAAAAATTAACTACTTAAAACCTGCCACACAGACAAAACAAGTGGTCTACAGATCATTCTCTTTTCCTTCTGAAGGTTTTACAATGCATTATAATCATTAACCAGTCTTTCACTATTAAACTTAAACGGCCAATTGAGACAAAAAACAGTTCTGAGACTGTTTTTCCACCACTGATTAAGACTGCAGTGGCAGGTATTGGGGATAATGTCCATTTAGCCTTCTGAGTTTTCTGGGCAGACTTAGTGATGTTGCCAGCTCCAGCTGCCTTCTTGTCCACTGCTTTGATGACACCCACAGCGACTATCTCATGTCACATACAGCAAAATGGCCCAGAGAAGAATAGTCAGAGAAGCTCTTAACACACATGGGCTAAAATCATGTCTACAATGGCAGCGTCACCAGATTTCAAAAACTTCAGGCCATCTTTCAACTTTTTACTAGAATAACAATCGATCTTTTCCTTTAGCTCAGCAAATTTGCAAGTGATGTGAGCTGAGTGACAATCCAGTGTGTATCTGACACTGATATGGCCTGGATGGTTCAGGACAGTCACCTGAGCTGTGAAGCCAACTGCTTCCATCAGTGGGTCATTTTTGCTGTCACCAATCACACTACTATGATGAACATCTTTGACAGACACATTCTTGACATTGAAGGCAAGAGCTCAACATTAAGCTTCCTAGTGCATTTCAATTGACTTTACTTCAGTTGTAACATGGACTGGAGCAAAGGTGACCACCATGTTGGGTTTGAGAACACCAGTCTCCACTCGGCCCAAAGGGGCAGTGCCAATACCACCAATTTTGTAGATGTCCTGGAGGGACAGATGCAAAGGCTTGTCAGGGGGACAAGTTGGTGGCAGGATGCAATCCAGAGCTTCAAGCAGCGTGGCATTGCCATCTTTATGGGTGACTTTTCTTCCCTTGAACCAAGGCACTTTAGCACTTAGCTCCAGCATGTTGTCACTATTCCAACCAGAAATTGGCACAAATATTACTGTGTCCGGGTTGTAGCCAATTTTCTTAATGTAGGTGCTGACTTACTTAACGGTTTCCTTGTATCTCTTCTGGCTATAAAGAGGCTCAGTGGAATCCATTTTGATAACACCAACAATTAGTTGTTTCACACCTAGTGTGTAAACCAGAAGGGCATGCTCATGGGTCTGCCCATTCTTGGAGATACCTGCTTCAAATTCACCAACACCACCAGGACAGCACAGTCAGCCTGAGATGTGCCTGTAATTGTGTTTTTGATAAAGTCTCTGTCCTGGGGCATCAATGATGCTCACATAATACTTGCTGGTCTCGAATTTCCACAGGGAATTCTGGTCTCATAACACTTGCTGGTCTCAAATTTCTACAAGGAAATATCAGTAGTAATACCACGCTCACGTTCAGCTTTCAATTTTTTGAAGACCGAGGCATAGTTAAAAGAGCCCTTTCCCATCTCAGCAGCCTCTTCTCAAATTTTCAATGATTCTTTTGTTGATCACACATTTGTAGATCAGATGACCAGTATTGGTAGATTTGCCTGAATCTGTGTGTCCAATGACAACAATATTGCTGTGTGTCTTTTTGGCTTAGATTTAGCAGTCGTTTTCATGACACCTGTGTTCTGGTGCCAAACCTGTTGTGAAAAAGCCCTGAGTCATTTTATAGTTCATGATTCTTTATGCTCAAATATCAGGTTGGTTGATTGTTGTGAGGTCAGTTTCCCTAGACCAGAGCCTAAGTTGGAGATTCCTGTGCAGATGATGATGATGATAATGATTTTGAAGACATGCTCTCAGAAAAAGAAAAAAAAAAAAACTAAGGAAGTGACAGAAGATGATAGAGTAGATGAAGAAGCTATAAGAGAAAGGATGTGCTTTCAGCAGAAGCCTAGGCTCAGCCTAATCCCAGGTGGAGCTCTAGAGAGTATAAATGGCTCCCCAGAGTTTTACCATTGATAAAAATTAGATTTTGTATCCCTGTATCAATTATGGTTGTGGGCTAAGCTCCTTCCCAGAGTGGGTGGGACCTTCCATATCCACAAAGAGATGTCTTCCCTTGGTCCAGGGCAATTATTATCTGGATAAAGGAGCAGCTATGAGCCATTGTAATAAAAACTTATAGCAGCTGGGAGAGTGGTACATTGTCAGGTAAGGGGGTCTGGGAGGGGCATTAATGCATCTACTCTAGTTGCAATATAGTTCCAAACACTTGGTAAAATAAGTTATTTTGTACATTTCCAATGCTCTTTTAGCCCTCTTTGTTTCTCATATTTCTTACTGCTTCAGATATTTCCTTATTTGTTTATTATTGTTTCAAACTAATTATAATCTCTTAAAAGATGTCTACAGTTTGAGATGACTACATCATGTTTTTGAATATTCAGTTCAGCATGATATCTAGTTGTCAATACTTTAATCACCTACTATTGCTAATAAAAATCTAAATTTAAGTTTCACCAAGATGTTTATTAATTCATCAAAAACATATGGTGAGAGAATCTTTGTTTCTAAGAAAACATTTTTCTTAATCTACCTTTATCTATGAGGGCAGAGGTTCCCTTAAAAAGGAAATTTGGAATAAGTGGAAAAATTACCTTTTTCACAGAGAATACTCAATGAGCTATATTTGCTAGGAAAATTGTCACATTATGTGACTTTTTTATTATCTTAAATATCAAACTGCTCATTTAAAAACTACTATGAACTGATGGTCACATTGAATTTTTATGGAAACAAGCATTTTGTTTATTATTAAAGCTTTTATTTCCATTTCCTGTTGCAATTTATGTTCATCCTAGAGGATTTAGGAGGAAAAAGTCTATTCTTTAGTGCTAAGGCAATATCAAAAATGATCTTAATTTCGAGATCTTCATTGGTTAATTTCCTTTTTCTGGGGATATTTGAAAACCTTGAAAATATCATAGTGAAATTTAAATCCTTCATACATAACTAAAGAATTGCATAAAATCATACATCAGTCTCATGACTTGCAAATTCACATTGTCAAGACTGAGAGTGAAGCCCATGGAATGTTTTCCTGATGAAAGTACAGAGTAAGATTATAAATCCTTCATCATCTTTAAATAGTCAGGTTTTCTTCCGTTTTCCTTTTATATCTTTGTAAGAGAAAGAAACTTTAGCTTAAAAGGAGAAAAACAATGCATCTTAATAGAATGTATACCATTTCAGGATGAACTCAAGAGTCTCGTATCTTATGAATAACTATATGATTGCATTACCAGGCTGTTGTATATCGCGGTAACTCAAATCCTTCGCAGAGAATTATGCTATAATTCCAAAAGAAAATGTCTCTGTGCTGCAGTTGATGGAGCTGACACTGCCTCCCAGGCTCCCCTCTGGAACCTCTGCATCAGGTTGGGGGTGGGGGCTCAGGGGACAATGCTTCCTGCCTTGCCTGGTGATTGATGGAATGGGAGGAAGGGCCTCGCCACAGCTGCTGGGAATGGTTTCTTGGCACTTTCATGAATTTCTTTTTCCCTTGGATGGGAATCTCATTGCTCTGGCGGGTAATGCAGTGTCATTATTATTGCATACACATATTTTACTGCCAAGCAACCATTAGAAATTCGGAGCCCATGTTCTGCTACATTTATTTTCCTCATTGTGCATTTGCTCTCACCTCCAAGTACTGTAGGGTGACTTTGTCTAATCACATGTCACTTATGGAGAAAAAGGTTTTTCATTAGAAGTGACAAAGGAAGTAACCAGCATCAGGCACACATCAATTCATGATGTGAAGCTTTTGTCATCTGGAAGACACAGATGAACTTCACTGGCACTTGGTAACAAAAAGCATGATTTTCTGACATATAATCCTGATTTAATTTTATAAACACTTGTGCATATTAACCTGAATATAAACTAACTTGCAATTTTGGTAAAATAAAACTACATATTATTTTTCTAATATTTATCCATTTGACTATCTGGACTTTCTTTAGGGATAGCTATGACAATGAACCTGGGGTAAAAATCAATGCAAGCCCTTTGGCAAAGCAGCAAACAATTTGTACCCCACTACATAGGAGTTCCTTATTTTGTGTCGTCAGTTCAAAAAAAGTGTAAACTTTTCAAGTAGGCGTCTTTTATTTCTTTGTCTCACTCTAGTATCTGGTATGTTGTTAGCTACGTTCATACCAGGTTTTGGTTGAACTAATTGATTTTGAGAGAAATGTGCTGTATTGCTATATTATAGTGTTTGCAGGATCAGTAGTTGGGATAAGTTAGTTGACTTGTATTCAGTCAGAACATCGAGGGTCACAAAATCCAAACACTCTTGCTAAAGCTGATGGAAGAAACAGTAATTCCTAATGTATCCTCCACCACAGTGGCTACTGGTGATGGACTGGGACCATGGCATCATGTAACAAGTACTTTTTCTGTTAGTACATCAATTAATAATAGCTATGGTGTGACCTCGATCAGGCTCAGAACTTATATTTATGTCTAATGGCATATTTTCTGTTAGTACACTTTTGTACGAATGCAAAAATGTCTACTGACATGTAAACATCAAAACACAAACTTTCTACAGCACCTAATTAAGACGCTTCTAAGAAACTTTTTGAAACCGATGTGGTTTAGAGTTAGTAGTTCTTTCTGAAGGTATGCTTGATTAAAATTGCAGAAAAGACTCGAAATTTTCACACCAGTCAAAGAAGACACAGTGGATGAATTTAATTCTGTCCTCTTGAGGTCAACACCATCAATTTATTGAACAGTTCCTGACATTGTGGCATTTTTACACTCCTTTGGTAGAAAGAAAGGAAATAACTAATAGCTTAATTACTGGATGTCAGCTGTTTGAGACAAAACAGATCTTTAATGCATTTCCCCGCCCTTCCCCGAATGCATGTCCTAGCCAGTTACTTCTGAAGAGTGAGAACATACACTACATCTCTGGAAATGATGCTTAAATCCATAGCTTACCAGCCTCAGAATCCAGGCATACATTCATGTAAACTGACTGGCCTAGCAGTAGTTTCTAAAATAATATCCCTTTTATTTAAGTAAATTTAGTGTTGGTTTTCAACCATTTCTCATTTTTATACAATTAGTTTTTAATGTCTTTAGTTATCATAGTAAGGGCCATTTGGAAAATGAGCTTTAAAGGATACCAGACCTTTTGATTTAAAAACATTTGTTGTGCTGATTATGTTAAGTGGTGACATCAGAATTTGACTTGGAAACAATGAAGGCATAATTGTGTGATCAGATCAGTGTAAAATTGGCCAGAGCTTTTTTGGAGGAAGAGAAAATGGCCTCCAGCAGACTGGGATGATGATGGACAAAGGAACTGAACCCAGTGACCTGTCACATGCGCATGTTCCAGTTATTCCTCAGCCCACCGCGCTGGAGCTTCACAAGTCGCTGGTGTTTCCTCCTTGCCTTGCCCACTGGGCTCTGCGCCATAGCAGCGTGCACAACAGTAACAAGGCCCATTTATTCAGCTACGCACACACTCAGAGTTTTTTTCTTCAGATGTGTATTTGTATGGTCTCTATTTTGAAACTGTATATTGGACTTAGTTATTTTTGTTTTTAACTTTCTATTTTGAAATAATTATAGATTCTCAGAAAGTGACAAAATGTACAGGGGAGTCCCGTGTATCTATCCCCCAATTTCCTCCTGTGATAACATCTGGCATAACTGTAGTATAACATCAAGACCAGGAAGTTAACATTGGTGCAATCCACAGAGCTTGTTCAGATTTGTCTGTTTGACACACACTCATGTGTGTGTGTGTGTGTGTGTGTGTGTGTGTGTGTGTGTAGTTCTATGAAATTTTATCATGTGTAGATTTATGTAACCACCATGACAACCAAGATACAAAACTGTTCCATCACCACAAGCCTTGCTCGCACCACCATTTATAGGCACACCTCTCCCCCTCCCCGCCCCTAACACTTGGCAACCACTAATCCATTTTATATGTCTATAGTTATGTTATTTCAAGAATGATATAAATGGAATCATACAGCATGAGATTTTGTGAGATTGGCTTTTGCATTCAGTGTAATTATCTTGAGATCAATCCAAGTTGTTAGTGTTTATATATATATATATATATATATATATATATATATATATATATTTTAATTATCAAATAGTAATCCATGGCATGAAGATGTGGAAATACCACAGTTTGTTTAGCCATTTACCCATTAAAGCCTATCTGGGTTGTTTCCAACTTTTGGCTATTACAGATAAAGCTGCTTTCAACAGTCATGCACAGGTTTTTGTATAAACATAATTTTCCATTTTTGTGAGATAAATGTCCAAGAGCAGAATTACCAGATTACACAGTAAGTGCATGTTTAGTTTGAGAAAAAAAAAAAATTACTGCTATACTATTTTACATCCTCATCAGCATTTGATGTTGTGTCTATTTTTATTTTTTTTATTTTTTGGTGTTCTGATAGTTGTGTAGTGATATCTTATTGTGGCTTAAATTTGTATTTCCCTAATGACAAATGATGTTGAATATCTATTCATGTGTGTATTTGCCACCAGTATATCCTGTTTGATGAAATGTGTCTACATGTCTTTTGTCCATTAAACATTTTTCTACTTGACTTTTTTTTTTTTTTACTGTTGAGTTTTGAGAGTTCTTTATATATGCTAATACCAGTCTTTGAAGACAGGTTTTCTCCCAGTTTATAGCTTCTCTGTATAACCTCTTTACAGGGTCTCTTGCAGAATACACTTTTTAATTTTGACATTCAGCATATCAGTTTTTCCCTTTCTTGATTGTGCTTTCAGTTCAGGTCTAAGAAGTCTTTGCCTGTCTCTGATTTCCAAAGATTTTTTTCCTTTGTTGTTTTCTAAGAGTTTTTTAGTATTATGTTTTACATCTAGGTCAATAATCTATTGGGCTGTCAGAAAAGTCATGATGTATTTTTCTATGTTTTTCATCGCAAAAATGCGTCATGACTTTTCTGACAACCCAATATTTGAGTTCATTTTTGTCTAAGGTTTGAGTTTTAAACCAAAGTTCTTTCTTCATTCCTTCCTGCCTATGGATGTGTGATTGCCCCAGCACCATTTGTTGAAAAGGCTGTACTTATTTGAGTTGGTTTTCCATCGTTGTCAAAATCACTTGGACCAATTTGTGTGGAAAATACTTCCAGGTTCTCAATTCTGTTCATTTGCTCGATCCTTCTGCCAATACCACAATCCTGAGCAATGGAGCTCTTAGTAAGGCTTAACATTGGGTACAGGGAGTCCCTTTATTTTATTCCTTCTTAAAATTCTTTTAGCAATCGTAGGCCCTTTGCCTTTACACATACTTTTTAGAACAAGATTATCTATGTCTACAACAATCTTTGCTAGGATTTTTAAAGGAATTGCATTAAATATATATATATATATAAAATTTCAGGAAGTTAACACCTTTACTATGTTGTATCTTCAAATCCATGAACACAGTATGTCGTTATTTATGTAGGTCTATGATTTCTTTCATCAGCATTTTGTATTAAGCATACAGATCCTGTACATGTTTTGTTAGTTTCAAACCAAAGTATTTCATTTTCTTTGGAATGGATGTAAATAATATTTTGTTTCAAATTTTGGTTCCTATATGTTTGTTGTTAGAAATGTGAGGGGTTTTTTTTGTGTGTGTATCTTGCAAACTTGCTGAATTCCTTTATAGGTCTAGGAATTTTTTTGTAGATTCCTTGGAATTTTCTATGCAGAAAATTGTCATCTGCAAGTAGTGTAGTCTTGGTTTTGGAGACTATATACCTGTGTTTTTACATTTACAGCAAAAAAAGAAAAAGTTTTTTTTTTTTTTAAATTATTGCCCATTATGTAATGTTTTCTATAACTTTAAGTGAATCAATGATTTTCAAAAAAAAACCACCAAAAAATCTTAGCTCAAGGTTCTGAAAATGTTGTTGGGTACACCCAGGAGTCCTTTGCAACACTTTCAAGGGGTCCACAGGACCAAAGTTTGTTCAAAATGATACTGAGATATTATTTGCCATTTTTGCTTTTATTTTCTCATGAGCATTTAGTACAATTTTCCAGAGGCTACATGGCATGTGATGTCACAACAGATATAGAAATCCAACATCTTCTATTATATTACACATTGAAGAGATTTACGAAGTGTGAAATAATGCCACTCACTAATTCTTTTATTTTTAAAAGTATAGTTATTTTCATAGAAATGGTGTATGTATGTTAACATGCAATGCATTTTTTAAAAACTAATTATTAAATAAATATTTCAAAATTTCTTCAGAAATTAAAACAATTCTCATATGAAAAATATTGGTAGGTATCACCTACCCGTCATAAAGAAAATTCCTTTGAGGTCTTTAAGAATTTTAAAGAGGTTCTGAAATGAAAAAGTTTGAGAATCTCTAATTTAGATCAATCCTATTTAAATTAATTCTCTGGGTTATTAATTTATCACCTAACATATTGCCTGGTGTAAATAAATATAGGTTGATTTTAGGAAACTATCTTTTTATCAGCTTTACAACTCATTCTTTATGAGAAATCTTACATGAAAGTTCAATATTTAAAGTTGAAAACAACAGGGATAAGCATGCAGCTTGCGCTGTTTGAAATTTTGTTCTTATGTCACAGGGGCCACAGTAGGACAAATCCTAGGGATTTTTAATGTAATATGAAAATTATGATTGTAGAGACTAAATTGCATGACTATGTTAACAAATCCAGAATCTTGCTTAGTGGCTGACACAGATTAGGGCTCAATAAATGTGTTACTTGAATGGTGACTCCTGGGATGTGGACATAACTTCAGATCATTTTTGAAATAGTAGTTATTGAAGTGAAACTTTATCAACAGAAAAGAAGCTTTATTACCATCGGGCCATAATCACTTCATGTATTTCACATTTAAGTATATTAGGATAAATATCTGCGTTCAAAATAATTGAAAAATGCATATATGAAAAAATTTAGTTAGGCAAGAAGACACTGTCAATGCTGTGTTGCTGGGAAAAAGAAGGATATATGAAAAGTAAGAGGAAGTCTGCTTTAGTGGTAGAAGGTAAGGAAAAAGACCGGTTAAGAGCAGTTTTAACAGCATTTTCCTTATTGTATGAATTATGCTGAATTATTGTCACTTTAAATTTTCTCACTTACACAATTAAACACATCTAAGTGCTTAGTGATGATGTTTGCAGAGTAAGGGAGAGTTATAAACATAAGACTTCCACCAGATACACCAGACTAGATCATCAGTGGAAGAAATAACATGTGGTTTTCCTGAGGCTATTCTAGAAATGAAAAAGAAAAGGATGATTATATTAACGAATGCACAAAAATTAAAAAAAAATAAAATCTTGGTGATACTTTAAGTCAGTTGCTTATACCAGGAAGCCTTCTGCACACTCAGGATTGCCACATTGCTTATTTTCACGGGGATCCCACGTGCTGTGCCATTAGTCCTGGTTGGCAGCAGCAAGACTGATCTCCAGCACCTTCTGTATCTCAAGACACAGTTAAATGCAAACAAACTAAAGCCACCATACCACCTAGGACACTTTCTCACAGTCAGCAGGAAACACATTCTTCATAAGATTGCTATTTTTATTTACAAAAAAAAATGTAGGGCTGTTTGTTGTATCATCATTAAAACAGTCAGAGGATAAGGAAAAGTTGATGGATAACTTCCTGATATAAATGAATCTTTTTTTTTTTTTAACTCCCCTAAGAGTAGAGGTCAGTAACATGCTCGAGTGCAGTCATGCAGACTTTAGGACTTATAAGGAACCTTGACAATAATGTCCCAAGCTTGGTAAGAGTTCCATGCAAGGGAACACAAAGGAAGAAGGGTTAAGAAAAAGTGAAATCAAGAACTTTCATAAGTGATGAGCTCCATGTTCTCATTAATATTTGTGCTCTATCAGTAGAAGTGTCCTTTATTTTTGGCTGTTATTCCAGAAGAGTCTTTCCTATGCCAGGACTTCGTAGCCTTGGAGCAAGAGAGGCCCCAACTGGCTACAGATTTTCATGCCCCCTTGCCCTGCAATGTACATGGTATATTATTATCTGTTTGTCTTTCTTTTCCTGCAACTAGAAGACAAGGTCTGTGAAAGCACAGATTTCTATCTGTTTTCCTTGCCACTATAAGCCCAGTGAACAAAACAAGCATTCAATATTTGCTAAATGTATATATAACTATGTAAAGTTTCCAAAAGTGAAGTTTTGGTTTCGTTGCCTTTTATTAGCTAAAAGAAAATATTTATAGTCAATATCACAGACATTTAAAAAAAGTTAACAAGAGGCATGTAAAAAAGTTCCTGTAACTCTGACTCATATACATAATTATAGAAATTATGTCTCCAGTAACTTTCCTGTTATGCAAGACAGATACCAGAAATTAAACACCAGCTCTAGGAAAATTTAAAGATAGAAATTTCAGCCTAAGCAATGGTTCCCAAACTTTTTAATCTCAGAACCATTTTACACTTTTAAGATTGAGGACCCCAAAGAGTTTTGTGTTTTGGTTATATCTCTAGATATTTGCCATATCAGAAATTAAAACTGATAAAATTTAAAACATTGATTAATTCACTTAAAAATAAAATAGCTTGTTTTTTTTTATAAATAATTACTATCATTTCCAAAACAAAGAGTGAGAAAGAAGCATTGTTTTACAATTTTGAAACTCTTTTAAACATCTCTTTAATATCTAGCTTAATAAAAAGCAGCTAGATTCTCATACCCGCTCCTATATTCAATTGGTTATAGTCTTATATAATGAGATTGAAAAATGTCTTTTGTTCACATAAGAAGATTTACAAAATACTTATAGTTAACAGTGCATTTAATGACTAAAGACTGAATACTTTTCCCTGAAGATAAGGAACAAGGTAAGTATGTTCTTTCACCTCATTCTTATTCAGCATAGGACTGGAAGTGCTAGCCAGTGCAATAGGGAAAGAAAATGAATTAAAAGGTCTACATATTGGAAAACAAGAAATATATCTATTTGCAGATGACATAATTGTTTACATAGAAAACCCAAGGAATTTACAAAACCAATCCAAAACCAAACCAAGAAACAAAAAACCCTAAAAATTGCTAGAACTAATAAATGAATTCAGTAAGATAACAGGATACAAGGTCAACATTAAACATTTTTAAAATTTCTATATACTAGCAATAAAAATGTGGACATAAAAATTAAAAAATAAAACATGATTTATAATCACTCAGAAATGAAATATGTAGGTATACATCAAATAAAACATATCATACATGTCTTTTAGGCTTAAAACTATGACATAATGAAAGAAACAAAAATGATCTAAATAAATGTTCATAAATTGGAATAGTCAACATAATAAAGATGTCAATTCTCCCCAAATTGATATATAGATATAACACAAGTCCCATCAAAATACCAGCAAGATTTTTTTCTAGATATAGTCAACATTATTCTAAAATTTATATGGAATTGAAAAGGACTTACAATAACTAAATTTTCTGAAACAGAAGAAAAATGTGGAGGGCCGGCCGAGTGGCACGGTGGTTAAGCGCTGGCCTGGGAAGCCAGCGGTCCCGGTTCGGTCCCACATATGAGGGCCAGTGACACTGCCCTCAAAAAAAAAAAAAAAAAAAAAAAAAAGTGGGAGGAATCTTACTACATAGGATCAATAATCAAGACTGTCTAATATTGGCAGAAGAATAAATTATTGGAACAGAATAGATGATCTAGAAACAGACTCACACAAGTATGCACAGGTAATATTTGACAAAAGTGCAAAAGCAATTCAGTGACTAAAAGACAGCTTTTTCAATAAATGATACTAGAGCAATTAGACATATTTACATATATTCCAGGTCTTATCTAATGTTCTTCATGTTTTGCAGAGGCTGGAAAGGAAAATATTTCATTTTCCGGATTCCCTTGTGGGTAGATTTTTTAATGTGTTTAGGTTCTGCCAATCACATGCACTCTGGTGAGACTTGGATTCAGGTATGAGTTATTAAGGGAAGAAGGCTGGGGTCAGGCATCCCTTTCATGGCATGGTCGTGGTAGAGGCAGCTGGCTTCTGCAGCTGTCATTTTCTGCTACACTGGGCGGAACCTTGTTTCCATTCACAGAAGAGGCAGTGTGATCCTGAGGGCCAGGAGTTGCCTGGAGGGTAACTCCAGAGCTCACTGCACATCTCCACAAGTACCTGATGATAAATCCCTTTCTGCTTAACCTAATTAGAGTGATTTCTGTTATCCTCAATTGAACCCTAACCAATACAGGGTTTCCAGATGAAAAGCAAAGAAAAGGTTGTAAAATATGCTAAAATGCAGAAACAGAAACTTGAAGGTCTTGAGCTCAGAAATGAGAGAATGGTTTGGGCAGAGATTAGGAGATGAGACCTGCTTCAGGGAAAGGAAAGAAAATCAGGAAAGGGCACATGATTCCAAGTCCTAGGAGAAATCAGTGACGATAGAATCACTCTTATGATTACATTCTAGACAATAACCTCCAATAAGCACTTGGGTCCCATTTGAGTATCCTCACTACCATTCAGCCTCCTTGAAACCGCTTTAAAAGAAATAAAGAAGATTTCAGAAGTCGCTTTCTAGGAGAACTTGCTTCTTGGTAAAGATATCCTAATCTGCTTGCTGATGCCTGCAATTTTTTTAACAGGGAGCAAACTATGCATAATTAGAAATAAAAGTGTCACAATGCAAATGCTGATTGAGCTGAAGTACAAAGCTCATCAGTAGTATTAGGTAATTGCTTAATTAAATTGAAGTTAATGATGATTTTAGGACACTTATTGTTTTGATTATGGCACTGATTAACATTTACAGAGAACCTATTGTGAACCTGGCACAGGGCCTCTTGTTTTTGCCCACTCCATCTCACTTTGTGTCTCAACAACTCTGTAGCACTGTACAGTATTTTTATTCCCATTTTTCAGGTGTAGAGACTGAGGTTCAGAAAGATTAAAAAAAAATTGCCTGAGTCATGAAGACAAGACCTGTGACAGAAGCTTCTTCAGTTTCATCATTTTGAATTGGGTCAAGCCTATTTGCCTTTTCATGGTTAAGGATAAATTGCAACTGTACTCAGATACAGTTTTCTCATGGGAAGGGAGGCAGGAAGTTCTGTTCTATGTGATTTATGCCTTTTCCTTTTAAGATGGCTTACTTTTTTATAAAGGGTTTATTTGGCCCAGAGGACTTATTAATAACAATGACAACAAATAGCATTTGTATATCAGTTTACACTCTATTTTATTGTGATGCATTTTTTAATACTTATCTCATTTTATCTTCAAAACTATCCTGTAGAGAAAGGTGAAGTTAACTGCCTCAGAGCACACAGTAAGTGGAGAGTCTGGGTTCTAAATACCCAGTCTTCACTACAATCTGTTACTGCTTCTGAGAGGTAATAAGTATTGAGCTGGAGACCCGCACAGAGACCCGAAACTACACAAAGGATTATGGCTACAAAAAAAAACGGTGCTGTTTACTACTGTATCCATTTCATTCCCAGAAGCCGCCTGTATTATTGATCACATTATGTGTTAACTGTTCATGTCTATTCTTCTCAATATTCTGGACAATACAGACTCTAAGGGCTGGCATTTTACCTTATTCATTTTACTATTTCCAGAGCCTAACACAATGCCTTGCATACACTAGGCATTCAATATATTTTGATTACACCTCCAAAATATTAACTTTCAAAGCCGAATAAAAACAATGAACAGTGTTTTAGCTGATTTTTTTTTCCCTTTATCACCATGATAGATTTGGTGTGTGGTGACAAGCATGATGCATAAGAAATATTGACACTGAAGTCATTTGTATATTTCAGAAACACCCCATTTTTATTACCAGTGATATCTGGTCAAGTATTTTATCAAATATTTTACTACTAATTTGAAAATCTTGATAGAAGCACCTTTTTTAAAAGAGTATGCTGTTATGTTTCACTTCCCTTCTCCACACAAAATAAAAATCACATTGGAATAGTAGGGTCTTTGGTGCCAAAATCAAATGGCAGTGGTACCTGATAAAGGAAGTTGCCCCAAAGTGAAATTCAATCTGGTCCTTGAGTCATATTGCCACATGCTGGCCAATGAAAATAAACATTAAGAGAATGAATCCTGATTTATTTCTTTAATTTCCTCATGCAGGCAGATCATTTGTGGCCAAATGGCATGTAAATTAAATAAAAACATTGTAATTTTAAGGCTTTACTTTTTGGCTGTTGTATATGATAGAGGACTATTGCCTGTCTCATCTGGAAATCTCCCAGGTTTGAATGGGTGTTTGCATTACAGAATGTTCTAGGTTTTGCTGTGTGCCCTCAAGGTGGTGGTTACTGTATGAAGCTTTTTTCCTTTAACTGCAGGAAACATTTAGCTCTGTTGAAAGTGTCCATATAGTTTCAGGTCATTTTGTAGCCCCGGATACATAAATGTTTCAGAGTTGTTGACTCTGAGATATTATAGGTGTGACATACAGGGTTTAATGTATTTGAAAGGCAGAAGGAAATAGAGCAGAAGTCTGATGATGCCGAACCATTCTAAACCACCTTCATGCCAGGAAATTTGCTTTTCTCGCCAGTTGTTGTCTATCATAACAAAGAATCCTGGCTTTTGTATGGAGATGTTTATTTCAAAAAATTCTGAATTCATTTACATACACTGGATTTACTTAGGAGTCAATAAGTAGTAGTTAACAGAGATAATGGCATCTGAAGGGTCGGAAAGAATTACATAGATTTGAATATAAAATGAAAATACATTGAGAATTAGGTTAAACCAATGAGCTTTCAATTTCATATATTGATTTTAGTTCTATTCACATTATATTAGAGTTAGCCCTTTCTTTGTCTGATATATCTATTGATTTATCCATTTACTATCTTATCAATGTTAGAGGCTGACTTTTATTTACCTTTGCAAACTCAAAATGTTACCTGTGCAGGGTGACCCAGTCGGGACACCCTCTCATTTTGAGAGCTGTTACTTTCTACCCTAATAAACTGTCCTCTGCTGTAAACTTAAAAAAAAAAAAAAAAAAAAAGTTATCTGTGTAATCTAGCACTGTTATCAAGCCAGTTCATAACACATAATAAATACTTAGTAAATAGTTGTTGATTCTTCAAATACTCTGTATATATGTTGTATGAATACTGCCTTTTAGTTGTATTCTGTGATGCACATATACCAAGTAGATTTAAATTGTTCACTATAATACAAAATAAATTCTATAATATAACTAACAGTTCAGATTATAAGACTTATTTGAAGTTGGTCTTTTGAGACTAACGCTGCTAAAATTTTTAATGCTTTCATGTTAAGAGAGAGAGAGAGATTCTTGAAATAAATTATGCAAATAACTTAATTTGGGGATATAGTGTTTTTACAACCTTCATGGAAACGTAATATATATCTTTTGTTCCTCCAACCAATACTGTGAAATAGGAATATTAGTTTTATTATTATTATTATTATTTTATTATCATTATTAACTCCACTTTACAAAAGAGAAAAGCAAATTTCAGAAAATTCAAGTGAATTTTCTTAAATTTTAATAGGTATTGGGAAAATGATTGGGACACAGATTTTTTGACTTCAAATACTCTGAATTTTTTTTACTATATGCTGTTTTTTTATTTTAAATTGCAATGGATGAAGTTAACATTTATTGATTTGAAGTGGTTCGTAGTTAAATTTAGAAAATTGGATGTTCTTTCTGGTTTATTCCATAAATATGAAATGGAAGCTGAGGACCGTGGTGAAAAACACCTGGATTTGAAGTCAGAGTTTGAGTCTCAGCTGTGCCACATGGATGTGACTTGAATTACAAATCTCTATAGAATTCCTAGTAAAATACAAATAAAAAAATAAATAAGAAAGAACAAATGAGACTCCAGAAAAATCTGTATGAATTTGAAACATTTTATCACTTGTAAAATGGAGCTGATGATACTTATTGCACAGGGTTGGATAAAAAATTAAGTGAAAAGCACTAACGATTGAACCTAGATATTGTATTGATAATAATGCAACTGGTGGCTGAATCCTGCCAGAAAGGCAGATAATTCACTCGACCTCCTATATTTTATCTGAATATACCTATGTTTAAACACAATCTGTAATTTGAAAATAATTGATAAAAAGTCCCATTTATATTGTCATCCTTTCTAAAAATATACATATTTATAATCTTTCTATTTTGTAACATTTGTTGTTCTGTGTTCTAGATGAATTTTTAATACTGTCAGATAACTTTGAAAAACATTAGACCTATTTATTGAAATGTTGTACTGTCATTTATGCTGTTGGTATTTGGATAGGATTTTAAAAATCTTTTTGTCATTCAAAAGAGTTTATGAAATTGTATGACTAAGAAGATATACTTCACTCTTCAAAGCCCATTCAGGATGGTCGTCAATGCATTTCCGGCTTAATTCATAAATGAGATTAATGTGGTGGGGAAATTATATTTTATTGGGTCACGTATTTTGACAATTTTCAGTATAAATAGCAATTTATTTTCTTACTCAGTGTTTGAACTTTGGCCTCTTTCTGGAAGTTATGAATAAAAATTGCAGAAAAAGGAAAACCCAGAAGCCTTTTAAGTATAATATTTTTTATATTAATTTAAGGGCAGTGTCAATGGCCCTCATATGTGGGACCAGAACCCGGGCCGCTGGCATCCCAAGCCAGCTCTTAACCACTGCGCCACTGGGCCAGCCCGATGGATGGATATTTTAAAAAACAAAACCAAAAGCAGTATTGCCTGTAAAATGCTTCTGGCTAAGTAGGAGCCTATGTTAAGAGAAAAGAATGAAAAGCCTTTCCTGTGTACTAGGCTTTCAGAATAAAGATTTAGAGCATGTCAAATGGTCTGATATTAAATATTCCCATTTTTGGTCATTTACATTAATGTCTTTATTATATATATTAAAAACACTAACCACATATATTTATGACCACCTAAGTAATTATCAAGAATGAATGACAATCACCTTTTAAGATTCACTTTATTAACGAAATTTATATGGCAGGTAGGGCATTCTTATTGTGTATAGAAGACCCTTCACATTTGGTAGTGATACTTGCAACATTTCCACAAACAGTTACTTCCACTTCTTGCGTGTCACATCTCTTTAATTGTTTTCAACATTCCTGAAAGATAGATTGCTCTCACTCAGTGGCCTTTTCCCTCACAACAATGCAGGTGTGATGCTTCCGGAGGATTCCAAGGCCGCGGCAGTTTGTAGAGAGCAGAGTGCATTGCAACACAGAGGCCAGGCCAGGAGGCTCAGATGGCAGATTTTGGGCCTCCATGACTCTGGGAATTGGGGTGAGGCTAAAATATTGATTTTGCCAGTCATGAGTGAGATAAAGGGAAGGAAGAACTGTCTGTTTTAGAGATTATGCCTTTCCCAATTCAGATGGTTGCGGCCATTCAGTTTGAAAAATATGGAGATGGTACAGGGCAGTTACCTTTTTTTATTAAGGTGATTATTTAGCAAAATAAGAGTTGCTCTTGGCAAATTTAGTCTCCCAATTTAAAAAAAAACAAAACAAACAAACAAAAAAAAGCTGATCTGTGAAATATTGAAGTCTAGGAACCACCAAGTTAAGTTGAATTAAGAGGTTCACTCACACACACTAACCTCCTTGAGTGGGTTATTAAATTTATAAATTTATGGCTTAGCAAAGCAAAGCAAAGCAAAACAAAATAAAAACAAAATAGCCAGTTGTCATAACTCGTAAAGATAACTTTCAATAGTCAAAAGAGTTAACAGGAAATGTCTAAACCCAAATTATTTACCATCCTTATATAAAAACCACCTGTATTTTTTGAAGGTTTACCTATTAAAATGCTATCATGTTTTAGCTTTGTTTGCTTTCTTTTTAAAGACAGTTGTTTAGTTGATATGTAAGGGTTAAAAAGCCACTGTTGAGATATAGTTGACCTGCTCTTATAGGAAGGCCACGATGCAAGGTGGATATATAGATGATGAAGGATTTATGGAGAACGCAGAGACTCAGACGAGGAGACTAAGACCTTTCTTTGTCAATGCTTTTCTAATGATCAGGAGCAGCTATGCATATTGCCATGTTGGATGCGATGACTGAGGAGTCAGCAGTAGGAAAGCAGCCAAAAGGCAGGGAAGCAGTGTTCTCTAGAGGCCTATCAGAAAAGACAGAAAAGCTTCTCTGCACCCCCTTTCTGGTGGGAAAGTCTCCTTAATTATAATTGACCTAACAGTAACTGGAATTCCCACTACTCTTGGTCAGCACCAGAAGAAATACATGTGAGGGCCCGGGTAAGAGCTCACCAATGGCTGGGGGAAAAGTTTTGGGAAATGAGAAACATCTTGATGCTTAGACATTAAATTTAAATCATGCTTTAAACTAGATTTCTATCTTTAATTACATTTCTGTATGTCATAGGGTCCACAGATGTGCTTTAGGGGCATTTGCAAATCATTGAACCTTTGCCCAAAATTTTATTTTCAGATATATTTTTGGGAGGATAATGTCCACAACTTCATTTTAATTACTTTGTATTTCTGCTCTTTATTTTAAAATATTTCTTCTGTGTCATTTCCTGTGCTGCCACTTTTGTTTCTCAACAAGTGGTTATTCTTTTAGTTGATATAACTTCAGTGAGGTGCGGGGGTGGAGGTACTAGAAAAAACATTTTCTGTGATACAATAAGTCTCCTTCAATGTCTGCTCCTATTATTCTTGTTTTTGTTAAATTTGTCATCTGTGTCTTCTGAAAGTATGTTTGCCTAATAACTTGGTGTGTTCATGGTTGTTTCTGGTTGCTCATTCTCCTTAAGTGTATTCTTTCCTTACCCACCCTTGACTTTTTTTTACCCTTATTGGTCAGCTCAAGCTCTTGTTTTTTTCCAGCTGCAAGGAAGGAATGAGAAATCTCTGCACAGGTGGAACAATGGTGGGAAATTTCCTTCTTATCTTGAGGGCATTATGTGTTTCTACATTTTTCCAGGAGCGAGTGTTGTCCACAAGCACCAAGGAAAACAAAGAATTCATTTTTTTGTGGAGCTCTCTTCCAGTTTCTCCAGGGCCAAAGCGGGACCTCCAAGAACATCATCCTCTCAAAACACAAACAGCTCTTCCTTAGGAGAGACAAAGGGCTTTTAAGCACAATCTCTCTGGAAAACAGTCCCAGACCCTGCCCCAGCCTTCTTCCTCTGACTGGCTCTTATCCATCTCAGAGGTAACAAAATCCTGAGCTTGTTTTGTCATCCAGAAATTTCAGCTAGCTTCTCCATCCTGAAGAGGTAGTTAAGTGGTGCTTAAAAGTGAAAATGAGTTATTAAACCACCACCAACTCCCATCAAAGGCATCTGTAACACCAAGAATATTAAAATTCACTGCCTTCTGGTATATATGTGCTATGTATATGCATGTGTGTGCGTGCGTGTGTGTTTGTGTGTGTGCGTAAATGCATACACATAGCACATTCTAGCTGATGGCAAGGATGTGTTTTTATCCTTGTTTTATCCCAAATGCCTGGGAAGTCCTGGGAAAATATCTAGGATGAGGGAGTAATCCATTGCTATATTTGTATATGTTCTCTTCAAAGTGAGGTATGCTCTTTTAAAATAACTGATTGGAAAAGTAATTGTATAAACAATATGTATATAATTGTATAGTTGATCCTATGCTATACAGAAATGTAATATATTTGATAATACAGCACAAAGGTGGTGGGTGGAAACAAAGGTGTATTAGAGTAAGGAAATGGCAGATGGTACCTCAATACACAGAAAGAAATGAAGATAACCAGTAAGGGTAAATAAGAAAATAAATATAAGAAAACTCTATAACTATAGACTTGTTCTTTTTTCTTTTAACTAACAAAATTTAAAAGACATAAAATTATATAAAGCAATAATTATGACAATTATTGCTGTGTTATATAATAATAACATAGGCAGAAGGAATCGAACTGTATAAGAGTAATACTTGCATATTTCACTGCACTAAGACAATATAAATATAAGTAGATTCTGATAAGCTGTCTGTGGTAAACCCTAGAGCAACTACTAAAAAATAAGTTAAGAAAGGACTTCCGGTAAAATGTCGCAATAGACAGACGCTGTGCTAACTGCCTCCCAGGATCACACCAAAATTACAAGCAAATTATACAGCATTCAACCCTGGAGGTCCCCGGAACACTGGAGGAACAGAACCACTAAACGAAGAACTTAAAGAGGAGGCCACGACGCGTCTGGTAGGATGGGCGGAGACGAGAGAGGGCGAGCCCCGTGAGGGAAGCCCCAGCCGTGGGAAGCTTGTCTGGTTGGGGGAGAGACCCTCCGGCCGCACACCAAGCTCACCAGCCCAGAGCTCCTTTGCCGAGAAGAGGAGTTCTAAGATAGCCGGCAGTAAATTAGTGAGGACTCTCTTTCCTCAGCTCGGTGAGGCTAAGAGTGGCTGGAGAATCAGTGGGGCCGGCGCCCGGGCTTGCTCGCCGGTGAGCACTTACCTGGTTCCTGGTGGAGGGAGTGGCTGTGTGAGCCGGGAGCCTGCGGGGACGGACTGAACTGAGCACCTTTGGTGCAAAGGCTGGAGGTTTTTGGATTGTTGTTCCCGTGGTGCGGAGCTTGCATGCGAGTGGTGTAAGGAGGGCGCCATTTTGTCGGGCTTGGGCCCTCCCACGAAGGATCAGGTCCGAGACCTAATTGGTCTGGTGGAATTGGTGAAGTGCGTGCGTGCGTGCGCGCGTGCGCGCGTGCCTGCAGCCTTGGATCCCCACCCTCCGCCCGGCTTATACTGCGTTGCCAGGGAAACATAGGGCGGTGCCCTCCGGCTCCTACTGCGGCTCACTGAGACCCGGGAGCGCGAGCCACCTCGGATCCCCACCCTCCGCTCGGCTTGTGCTGTGTTGCCAGGAAAACGCCTAGTGGGAGTGATCCGACTCCAACAGGCTGCTCACTGAGACGCGGGAGCACGCAAGCCGCCTTGGGTCTCTGCTTTCCACACTGCGCTTGCAGAGTTGCCAGGCTGGTGATTGGTTGTTGGGCTGCTCGGCCTGATCTGCGAGCGGCTGATTGGGACAGGCTGAGACTGGGAGTTCTCCTGGGAGTGTTGGGCCGTGAGCTGTGTGCCTGTGTGATCCAGCCAGGGCTCTCCTGGTGATCTATCTAATACATCAAAGCAATCCCAGAGTGACAGCCAGAATGGGGAAACAAAGAAACATGTCACAAGTAAAAGATCAGAAGAAACCTCCAGAAATGGAACCAAATGAAACAGAGGGATCCAACCTTTCAGAGACACAGTTTAGAACACTGATGATAAGAATGTTTAAGGAACTTAGCGAGGACATAAAGAAAGATAGGGAAACCATAAAAAACAACCTGTTGGAACTAAAGAATACAATAACTGAAATGAAGAACACACTCGAAGGAATCACCAGTAGAGTAGATGAAGCAGAGGAGCAGATCAGCAATTTGGAAGATAAAATAGCAGAACTCACCCAGTTGGCATAGCAAAAAGACCAAAAAATAAAAAACAATGAAAATAGTTTAAGAGCCCTATGGGACAAGATGAAGCGCAACCACCTTCGAATCATAGGGATACCAGAAGGAGAAGAGAAGAAGCAAGGGGTTGAAAAGGTATTTGAAAAAATAATGACTGAAAACTTCCCTACCCTGGTGAAGGAAATCAACATACATGCCCAGGAAGTGCAGAGGGTTCCAAACAAGCTGAACCCAAACAGGTCCACACCAAGACACATCATAGTGAAAATGGCAAAGGTTAAAGACAGAGACAGAATCCTAGAGGCTGCAAGAGAAAGACAGCAGGTTACATACAAAGGAACTCCTGTTAGACTAACAGCTGACTTGTCTACAGAAACTCTGCAGGCCAGAAGGAAGTGGCAGGAGATACTCAAAGTGACACAAAATAAAGGCCTACAACCAAGATTGCTCTATCCAGCACGGCTATCACTTAAAATTGAAGGAGAAATAAAGAGCTTCTCAGAAAAGAATAAGCTTAAGGAATTCATTACCACCAAGCCAGCACTGCAAGAAATGTTAAAAGGACTTTTTTAAACAAAAGAAAGGGGTAAACAAGCTAACCCAGAGAGACAATTTAAGAAGATTGATGTCATATCAAGCAGATATAAAGGAAAAACTGATGGTTGCTGGTTGGGAGGGAGTGGGGAAGAGGGAGAGGGGGAAGGTTTTGGACAGTATATGTGGGACTACAATGTTGCCGCAGGGTTATGGGGGCAGTTCTGGGAATGTAATTGATATTGTTGTGAAGAGACTATTATGTTGTGAGAAATAAGTCAGTCGGAGAAGGACAGGTACCATGTGATCTCACTTGTGTGTGGAGTCTGAAGAACTGAGTGAACGATCAAAGTAAACAGACTCATAGATGTAGAGGAAAAACTGAGGGTTGCTAGTTGGGGGGGGATGGGGGGAAGGGGAAGGGATTAGACAGCATAAATAGACAACTACAATATTGCCACAGGGATATGAAACACAGTTCGGGGAATATAATAATGTTGTAAAAATTTTGTGGCGTGTCAGATAGTCACATGTCTTGTTAGGGAGACCACTTCATGGATGAAATAGAGGCTTGATCACTGCACTGTACACCTGAAGCTGATGTTGTATAGTATTGTATGCCAACTGCAACTGAATATGTGGGTGGTCACGGGATGTGGAGTATGCTGTGGAGGCGAGTCAGGGGAGTTGTGATGGATATGTATGATATGGGGGGGGAGTGGGGTGGCGAACTGAGGGAGGGGGGTTTTCACTTTGGGGGGTAAAGAGTATAACTATTGCATTGTGTTGTACACTGAAAACTAATAAAAATAAATTAAAAAAAAAAATAAGTTAAAATGTATAGTGAAAAAAAATCATTAGGGGAAATAAAACATTACACTAGGAAGACTCACTTAGAAAAAGGCAGTAAAGGAGGAACAGAGGGAAAAAAGACATGTAAATATAGAAAGGAAAATGTAAAAGCTGTAGATTCATGCTCAATAATAAAATTAAAGATATGAATAGATTAAACAATTCAGTCAAAAGGCAGAGATTGTCAGACAACATAAAAATCCAATAGCCCATAAACTCATAACCTATAAACGCATAATCCCCAAACTATGTGCTGACTACAGGAAACACACTTTATACTCAAAGATGGAAATAGGTTGAAAATAAAAGCATGCAAAAAGATTTATCATGTCAACCATAACCATAAAAAAAATCAGCCATGGATTTGGCCGGCCGAGTGGCGCGGTGGTTAAGTGCTGGCTTAGGAAGCCTGTGGCCCCGGTTCAGTCCCACATATGAGGGCCCATGACACTGCCCTCAAAAACAAAAAAACAGAACAAACAAACAAAAAAAAATGTTACTGCTGGGCCGGCTGAGTGGCGCGGTGGTTAAGTGCTGGCTTGGGAAGCCAGCAGCCCCGGTTCGGGTCCCACATATGAGGGTCAGAGACACTGCCCTAAAAAAAAAAAAAAAAAAATCAGCCATGGTTATATTAATATCAGATGAAATATACTTTAAAACAAATATTACTGGAGATATAGAAGGATATTTTGGAACATATAATATTAATCTATCAGGACCACATAACATTTATAACATACATGCACCTAACAACAGAATGCCAAAATATTTGAAGCAAACCTATTGAATTGAAGGAAGAAATAGAGGATTCAACAATAAGAGGTAAAGGCTTCAACATCTTACTTTCAATAATGTGCAACACAACTAGGCAGAATATCAACAAATATATGACTTAGACACTATAAGCTTCCTAGATCTCATAGATATTGGAAGAACATTGTACCCCAAACTAGCAGAATACACATTTTCCCCAATTGCACATGGAAAATTCTCTAGGACAGACTATATGTTAGGCCATAAAACAAGCTTCAATAAATTTTAAAAGATTGAAATTATACTGAGTGTCTTTTATGATCACAATGAAATAAAGTTAGTAATTAATAACAGAGAATATCAGGGGAAATAATAAATTTGTGGAAATTAAACAATACACTCCTAAGTAACAAATGGGTCAACAATAAATCACAAAGGAAATTAGAAAATATTTTCACATGTATGAAAAGGAAGATAGACATCCTGAAATTTAAGGGAGGCAATGAAAACAGTTATTGGAGAGAAAATTATAGCTTGTAAACACTTTAATTTAAAAGAGAAGAAAGGTTCAGTATTAAAAACCTAAACTTTCACCTTAAAACACTGGGAAAAGAAGGGCAAACTAAACCTAATGAAGCAGAATAAAAGGAATAGTAAAAACCAGAGTCTAAAAAATAATGAAATAGTGAATACAAAACAAAACAAAACAAAACAGAAAATAAAAGTAAAATTTGATTCTCTGTAAAGATCAACAAAACTAACAAATCTTTAGCTGGATTGATGAAGCAAAATATAGCAAAGGACTCAAATTACAAAAATAAGGCATGAAAATGGGATCATTTACTATTGTACAAATCTTACAGATATAAAAACTATTACAAGGGAATACTATGAAACACTGTGTGCCAACAAATTAGATAGCTTAGATAAAGTGAACAAATTCCTAGGAAGACATAAACTACTAAAATTGACTCAAGAAAAAATAGAACACTTGAATATATCTATAACAAATAAAGAGATTGAATTAACAATTTAAACCTTTCCAAAAAACAAAAGTCCAAAATCACATAGCTTCACTGGTGAATTCCACCAAATATTTAAATAATAAGATTGATACCACTTCCTCACAAACTCTTCCAAAAAAGAAGAGCAGGGGGCATTTCTCAATTCATTCTATGAGGCTAGGGTTACCTTAATACCAAACCACACAAAAAATATCCAACACAAGAAAATGAGAGACTGTCATCTCATATAAATATAGAACCAAAAATCTCCAGAAAAGTACTAACAAAAAGAATCCAGAAACATATGAAAAGGATTATATGTTATGACCAAGTGGGATTTATTTAAGGAAGTAAGGTTGGTTCAACTTATGAAATAAATCAATGTAATACATCATATCAATAGAGGATTTTGTTGGCAATTAATTTCCAATGATCCCAAGACAATTCAATGGAAGAAAGAATAATCTTTTTGACAAATGAGGCTGGGACAAAAGGATATCTGCAAAAGAATGATGTGGGACCCTTCTTTACATTAAATACAAAAGCTATTTTGTACACAGAGGCTTCTCTTAGAAAAAATATAGGAAAAAGTCTTCATGGCCTTAGGTTAAGCAAAACTTTCTTAAATATAAAACCAAAAGCGTAAGCAGCAAAAGAAAAAAAAATAGATAAATTGGACTCCATCAAATTTGAAAAAATGTGTGCTTCAAAGGCTCCCATCAAGTAAAAAGACAACTCATAGAATTAGAGACAATATTTGCAAATCGTATGTCTGATAAGAGACTTGAATATGGAATGTATAAAGAGCTCTTACAGCTTGATACTATAAATATAAATTATCCAGCTTAAAAGTAAACAAAGGAATGGAACAGATAGTTCTCCAAAGAATGGCCAGGAAACACATAAAAAAGATGCCTGACGTAATTATTCATCAAAGAAATGCAAATCAAAACTACAATTCATTATAGCTTCACAAACTAGGATGATTACAGTAAAAAAGAGATAACAGAAAGTGTTGGTAAGGATATGGGTAGATTTCAGAAAGTTAAACATAGAGTTATCATATGACCCAGCAATTCTGCTCCTAGGTATACGGCCAAGAGAAATGAAAACATATCCCCACATAGAAATGGGTACATAAAATTTCATAGCAGCATTATTCATAATAATCAAAATATTGAAACAACCCCAATGTTCATAAACTGATAAATGAATAAACAATTGTATTATAGCCATACAGTGGAATATTATTCAGGAATAAAAAAGAATGAAATACTGATATATACTACATGGATGCACCTTATGTTATTGAAAGAAGTTAATGACAAAAGTCAACATTTTGTATGAATGTATTTACATAAGATATCCAATCAGAATAGGCAAATTTATGGAGTCAGAGTATATTAGTGGTTGCCTAGGGTTGGGGAGGAAGTAGATGGGGGAATGACTGCTAATGGATGCTGGGTTTCTATTTTGAGTGATAAAAATGTCCTAAAATTATATTGTGGTGATTGTTATACAACTGTGAATTTTGTAAAATATGCTTACCTGTACACTTTAAGTGGGTGAATTTTATAGTATTTGAATTATATTTCAATGAAGCTGTCATATATATATATATATATATATATATATATTTGTATGGTTATGGTATATGAACTATTTTCCAGACATTATATGAAGGACTGAAGATATACTGGTGAAGAAAACATATACATCATCTATTAAGTCTTACTATATATGTACAGTAATCAAGATGGTGTGGTATTGGTGGAGAAATAGACATATAGGTAAATAAAATAAAAAAAGAGAACCCATAGTTATACCCACAGGAATAGGTTCAACTGTTATTTTGACAGAGATACAAAAACAATTCAATGGATGAAAAAAGCCTTTTCAATGAGTGGTGCTGAAGCAATTGGACATTTGCAATTCAAAAACAAAATAAAACAACAAAACCCTTAACTTAAACCTTTCACTTTATACAAAAATGAACCTAAAATGGATCATAGACTTACATGCAAAACATAAAACAATAAAACTTTCAGGAAAAGGAATAATAGAAAATCTTTAGGATTTAGGGATAGGCAAAGATTTTTCGAATTGACACTAAAAACACTAACCATAAAAGTAAGACTGATAAATTGGGCCTCATCAAAACCAAAAACTTTTGTTCTGTGCAAGACTCTGTGTGATGGTTAATTTTATGTGTCAACTTGATTGGGCCAGGGGTGTTCAAACATTTGGTGAAACAGAATTCTGAATGTGTCTCTGAGAGTGTTTCTGGATGTGATAAATGCTTGAATTGGTAGACCTAGTAAAGGAGATTGCACTCCCTAATATGGGTGGGCCCCATCCAATCAATCCAATCTAAATAGATCATAAAGACTGAGTATGAGGGATTTCCCTCTGCCTGACTGCCTTGAGTGGGCGTTGGTCTTTTTCTGCCTTTGGACTTGAACTAAAAAATTGGTTCATCTTAGGTCTTGAGCCTGCCAGCTTTCAGACTGGAACTTACACCATTGGTTCTCCTGGTTCTCAGCCTTCAGATGTGGACTGGAATTGTACCTTTGGTTCTCTTCTGTGTCACCAGCTTATTGACTCTAAATCTTGGGAATTCTCAACCACCATAATCATGTGAGCTAATTCTTTATAATAAATCCCTTTATGTATGTGTATATTGTGTTTTCTGGAGAACCCTGAATACATCCCGTTAAAAGGATGGAGAGAGAATGTACAGACCAGGAAACTTATCAAATGACTCGATCTAGAATATATACAAAGAGATCTTATAACTCAAAAGTGGGCTGGCCGAGTTGCACATTGGTTAAGAGCTGGCTTGGGACACCAATGGCCCCGGTTCAGATCCCACATTGAGGGCCAGTGACACTGCCCTCTACAGCTAAGATGGTGAACAACAGCTCCCCCAAGAGCTGGGCTGCTGTGAGTCCCCGGGGATGGCATAGTTGCAGCCCCTGTTGCAGTGGGCTGACATAGGCTACAGTGAGTGGCCAGCAGCCAGCGTGAGCTGCCGGCAACTGGTGTGAGCTGCCAAGAGCCGCTGTGAGCAGGCATCCAGAGGCTGGCGACTAATCTGCTTCATCCAAGAAGAGCGCAATGACGATACCTCATGGGCCAGTGAAGCAATGTCCTCCACAACTAGACTGAAAAGCAAAAGGACAACAACTCTTCTGTTCCCCTTCCCCGGTTCCCCAACACTGTTCCCTTCTCCCAATTCCTCAATGAAATCTTTTTAAAAAATACTCATTTTAAAAAAAAACCCAAAAAACTCAAAAGTAAAAACCACCAAAAAAGTCCAAATAGAAAATAGGTAAAAGGCTTAATGTATGCTTCACTGAAGAGGATATGCAGATAGCAAATAAGCACATGGAAAAACCTTCAAAATCATTAGCCATTAGGGAAATGAAAATTTAAATCACAATGAGATATCACTGCATGGTTATCAGAATGGCTAAAATAAAAATAGAGACAACAGCAAATGCTGGATTGATTATAGAAAAACTGGATCAATCCATTCATACATTGCTGATGGGAATGGAAAATGGTAAAAGCTCTTCTGGACCACTGTTTGGCAGTTTCTTAATGCTAAATATGCACCTACCATACAATCCACCATTTGCACTCCTGGACATTTCTCTCATAAAAATGTAAATTTATGTTCTCACCAAAGCCTGTACAAAAATGCTTTTATCAGTTTATCTGTAATACCCCCAAACTGGGAACAACCCAGATGCCCTTCATTAGGTAATAATTCAATAAACTGTGGTACATGTTTTACATACTATGTATGACTACCCGGCAATAGAAAAGAATGGACTATATCTATATGCAACAACCTGGATGAATCTCCAGAGAATTATGCTCAGTAAAAAAAAGCAAACCCAAAAGATTAAAAATTGCTTCCATTTATATGACATTCTTGAACTGACAAAATATTAGAAATGAGGACAGATTAGTGTTTTCCAAGTGTTGGTATGGCGAGGGTGAGGGGTGGTTATGGCTCCAAAGAGGAACATGAGGGTTCCGTATGTGAGGAATTGATCTGTATCCTGACTTATTTGTATCAGTGTCAATGCGTTGGGCATTTTCTTGTACTGTAGTTTTGCAAGATGTTACAAGGAAAAATAGGTGAAGGGTACATGAGATTTCTAAATTATTCCGTACAACTGCATATGAATATATAATTTAACCTTGAACAACACAATTTTGAACTGTGCAGATCCACTTACATGTGAATTTTTTTCAATAATTATATTGGATAATGTTTTGGAGATTTCTATACTACTGTGAAGCAATTGTATTGATTACACTAGGTTGCCATAAAGCAATTATACTGTTTCTTCATTATTAACGCACGAATTGTTGCAATTTTTAATTTTTTCATAATATCTTTTCATTTTTGATTTCTAGTGTTAGTAATATATATAATGTCTATGGTGTTTGTGTCACATAAGACAGTATTGATGTAGGTACTGACAGATGATTCATCTTGTAGAGATGATTCAAACTTACAGTATTGATAAACACTTATACAATATAGAACTGTAAATGTACTTTCTCTTCCTTATGATTTTCTTAACGTTTTCTTTCCTCTAGCTTATTTTATTGTAAGAATACACTGCACAATACATGTAAAATACAAAATATGTGTTAATTGACCATGTCATGGTAAGACTTCTGGTCAACAGAATGCTGCTGTTAGTGGTTATGTTTGGGGGAATGAAAAGTTATACATGAATTTGTGACTGTGCAGGGGTCAGCATCCCTAAACCCTTCAATTGTTTAAGGGTCAACTGTACAATTATTTCAAAGTAACAAGTTTTATTTTAAAAAAGTACTAAGAACTCCTTTGGCAGCTTGAAAGGCTGATGACTTAGTGAAATAATATCCTTTAGTGTTGGCTACCTTGAATGTCAGAGACATGGTTCTAAAGCAGGGCTTCCCGAACTTTATCAAGTTGTGACACAATAGAAAATGGTAATTCTGAGATGACCCAGCCCAACTCCATCTGGCTGACCCAAAGTTTGATTTCAAACTTTGATCCCACATTTGGCATACTAGCTTGCTATAGTGCCCCAGCTGAGAAGCTATACCCTGGAAAGCCTAACATAGCTTTCAGAGGATTCCTAAATAATTCAACTATCTCAATGTAGCACCTGTCAGTCACAGAAATTACTATGGAAGAGTAAATAAATACATTTATTGTACTTTGCTTCAACCAATATTACTTGGATGACTAAATGAATTCATGTCAGAGGGAAAAGAGTATAAATATCAAACACCATGACAAACATTTATTTATTAATCGTTGTCAACCCATGAATGCTTCCTTCCCTAAACAGATAATCGCAGAAAGGAATACTTTCTATTTACCATCATAAATAGTTGAAAAGTGTGCATCATGAAGAAGTCCCCTGTATTGTTTAAATATCCAATATTGCCTTCATAACTGTTGTCACCCTGCTAATCCTAACATCACTCTTCCTAGACTGCAGCCATAAACCCTAAGTGCCCTGCTCCTTGACCTATCACTTGTTGTCCCCCCCAGGCACTTGCCATTTCATGATGTCACCTTGGGAATTTACTTGCATACTCATAGATGGTCAAGTGGACAAAACGTATGAAATTATGTGAACAAAAGACAATGAACATGTGATTCCTCACAAAGAATTTCAGTTTTGAACAACTAATAGCTACCACAAATAAATAAGAATTCAATGTTTTAAATATTTCTGAAAAAGACAACAAAACTGGTACCTGATATAATCTTATAAAGGCTCCTTTTATATAGCAAAAGATAAATATTACCTTTTCATATAGATGGGAAAATGATATATTTATTTCTTTAAATTTATGTCCCAGTTCCATCAATATGATATTTTATAAATAATTTATATTTGTAATTATTATATATTAATATTTAATTTTATTCTAGTTCCAATATTATCATATTCAGGGACCAGAAAAAAATATGTGCATGAATATTGTTATGGAGCTTACTGAAATCTTCAGAAGTCTACTCAAGTTGTAGGTATTTCTTATGTAATACAAAGATTATTTGCACCTTCACCCATTTGCTTCTAATTTTTATTGTCCCCAATATTAGATTTATGAATTCAATATCAATTACTTTTGAAAAAGATATGCTTATAAATACTATCATTTATCTATACATCAGGGATGCTAAATTCCTCAAATAATCATCAAATGCTCAAAGATCAAGCTATTTTTTTGTGACTAGAAGAAAATAACCATTTAATTCTAAGATATTAGATAAATCACTTTTTTAAAAAATAACGGAGAAATGGATAAACCCATCTTCCTAAATCCCAAAGTATAGCAACATGGAACCCTCCCCCCAAATAACAGGTATGAAATGCAACTTTAATTCCTTTCAAATTAAACCATTTTGAATAAGTTTATTATAAAGTTTAACCAACTTCACAGGTCCAAATAACACAATTATAACAACAAAAGGAATTATCCCTGAATTGTCCCCTAAAAGCAATAAAGTAATATTATCCTACTTCAAGACATTCACAAGTTTGACTGGGGATGGGGAGGGTAGCCATCTTTGAAGGCTAATGTGCTTTTAAAGAGTTTATAGACATAAAAATGTTAAATGCTGCTGACCTCTAGAAAGACAGTTAATGTGGAATAAGAAACAACAACAAAAATCTTGAAGATTGTTTCTCTTTCATAAATGTATATGATCTTTTAGTGATCAAATGCCTCACAGAACAGATTACTACTTAGAATTCTTTTGAGCTATTGGCTGTATTCCCCTATTCTTGAAACTAGTATAAGGAGGGCCCAGTTAACTTTGTAGCTGATGCTAGTCCTTGCAGTATCTTTCTCATAAAGTCCAAGATGTTTTGTAAGCAATTTTCCATCTGCCACAGTTTCCTGACCCATTAATCTGAAGGTCACTTTGAGTCTTCAGCAATCTCATAATTTCTCCTTAAATATAAATAATGATGGTACATACCTGATGCTGCTGCTCTAAGGATAAAATGAGTTAATTCATTTAAAGTGCCTAGAACTGTGCCTGGAACATGATGGGGGGGAAAAGTTAGTTGCTCTTATTATTACTGCTCCTGTTAAATTTGAAAATTAAAGGATACACCTGAAATTAAGCAGTATTCACCTAAAAACACTTAATCCAAATATTACCAAGGCAAAAATAGATCAAGTGGCCTGTATCTCATCTTGATTCTAATCTCAAAAATAGATTACTATTTATATACTATTTGTTTTCATTTTGGTTTCCAGGAAAGACTTTGAATCAGAACAATCTGTTTTGAATCTTGTCACTTCTATTTACTAGTTACATGACCCTAATAAAGTTAATCTTTCTAACTTTCCCTTTATTCAGCTGTAAAGTAAGAATAATCCTCATGGGGCTGTGGGTAAAAATCAAAGAAAATAATGTGTGTAAATATCTAACACATAACTTGGCCCATAATAGTACTCAGTAACTAATTATTCTTTTTCCATTTCTGTTTCATTGTTTTCAGAGTGTCGATCTGAAAATAATGACTGATAAGAGTAAGGTAATTTTAGCTCAATGCAACAGGCTAATTTTAATCTATTACACATTGCTTAAACTAAAGAAAATCTTACAGTTATGAATCAATTACTGATTTCTTTATTAGCTCAGAGAGAATTCCATATGAAATTATGAGAATAAGGAAGAATTTTTAACTTTTTACTAAATTTGTTTTTTATATTATATATAATAGATACACAACAAACTTGTGCTAATTCTTTTCAGAAAATGCTATATAAAAAGCTTGTCATATCTTTCCTCTGTGAAACCCTTATTGATCATTTTTACCAAGGTCAGAGGGGTATCAGATATATCATAACTACAGACATTTAGATTTGTCCAGGAAATCATTCTTAAGGTTTTTGCAACTCCATTTTTTTATGTTATCAAGGAAATGAATATTTATGTGATTATGTTTCAGCAATTTAAAGTAATGAAAAGTAACAGAACATAGATCTCACTCTCAGAAAGAACCCGTTTAACATACTTCCATTCTTTCTTTCTTTCTTTGCAGAACATCCAGTTCATTTAAAAATATTGCATAGGGCCGGCCGAGTGGCGCAGTGATTAAGTGCTGGCTTGGGAAGCCAGCAGCCCTGGTTCGGTCCCACATATGAGGGCCAGTGACACTGCCCTCATAAAAAAAAAAAAAATTCCATAAACTTATCTCACATTGGAAAGACAATAGAAAACTTCACAAAAGTAAAGATTTGGGGGTGAGCTCGTGTACATAGAATAGGTGTCTTGATGAAGGATGGAATAGGTTCCTCAGTGCTATTCCAGGCAGCAGAGCTATCTGGAGTCCTCAGTGAGTTGGACGGGGAGGAAATGAAATTATATGGAAGAGTCTATCACTCCTTGGGTTGGAAAGGCAGGAGGAACCTCTGGGCTACAAAGTTAAATCATTCTCCCTACATCCTATCCCCCACCCCCTGCCCTTTGCATAGACCACAGAGCTGTAATCTGAGAAGTTAAATGTTTATGTGAAATAACTTTACTATTTTGCACTAATTTTTCTTGTGGCTTTAAACATTTCCAGTATAATGTAAAGGAGCTTACAATTAGAACTAAGGCAGATCCTATGATTATATTACTGCATATATGATTACATATAAATCCTGGAAGCTCCTCCTTCAACCTTTTGTTGGCAGGCCACTTAGAAATATATGCTTAGGGTTTATCTATTTGTTGGGTCTCGTCTTTCTTGACTTTCAGAGTTTGTATGAGTTTGGAAAATGATGCTGGATATCTTTTTACCATCTTTTTATCATCTCAGCAAAAATAGAAGTAAAACGTACTGGGAATTAAAAAGCCACAATTGGACTTAAAATCTTACATATTCTCTAGTACAAATATGGACCCAGAAAGGCAGGACATACTCCTTCAGGTACTATACGATGACTTGAAATACTTCCCATGACTCCCTTCTCCCACTTTTCTAGTAAATGCAAGACACCTGATGGACCACAGAGGCGTGTTCTGAGTATGGACCATTTGCCTGCATGGTCCAGGAAGAAATATCTCCATTAGATGGAAGCACTTTGTAATAAAACTTAGGGTAGAAAAAAGGCATAACAAAGCCAGGGTTTTATTTCATGTGGAACAAGATAATTCATTAGTTATAGAAAAATACAAGTTTAAAACTAAAGATGTTTTTGGGAGGAAATTAATCCCCCTGGTACCGAGCTGTGTTTGATTTCAGACACTTTATGAGACAATCCGCCATGGTATGTGGTAAAAACATATCACCATATTTCTCCTTCTCTTTCCCCCAACCCAGAGCTCCCTCCTCTCCTAATGAGAGAAGGAGCTGCAGACATCTGGAAAACACCCCAGGTGGAAAAATGTATTTGCAAGACCCATGTCATTACTGGGGAATGGATGCTCATTATCTTGTGGGAAAGGGTGGTGCATCAGAAGAAAAGAAGGGCTTTAGGAGTAAATTCTGGAGGGGAGGAAACAAGGAAGTTATGTGGGATCATCAGTAAGGCCTTGGTCCCGCAGGGCTCAGAGGAGTTTATTGGCTAAACTGGAGGATGGTATACCCTCTATCAAGTGTACGAGTTTACAATTCTTGCTCAATATTTTAGTTAAGAATAGATTATAACTCCCTTGGGGTCCAGGGTGTTATGAACTAGATAAGAAGACGTAACACAGAATTTGGGACAGAGAAAAGGACTTTGACCTGATTTGCCTCTCCAATGCGACAGGTAGGGAAAGGAAGGGCGGCAAGTTCCTGTCCCTTAGATCATAGAAGAAAAGGACAGAGGCCAGTGATAAAGCTGTGAGAGACAGTGATAAAGCTGTGAGAGACAGTGATAAAGCTGTAAGAGACAAAAAGATGAATTGACAACTGGTGTTTTTTTTCAGCCTTATTGAGGTATAATTGACAGTAAAATTGCAATATATTTAAAGTGTACAACATGATGATTTGATATACATGTACATTATGAAAGGATTCCCACAATCAAGCTAATTAACACATCCATCACTTACATTTACTTTTTTTGTGTGTGAGAACACCTAAGACCTACTGTCTTAGCAAATTTCAATTATTCAGTACAGTATAATCAACTATAGCCACCATGGTATGCATTAAATCCTCAGACTTTATTCACCCTATAATTGAAAGTTTGCACCCTCCCTCCATTTTTGCTATCCCCCACAAGCCCCTGACAACTATTAATTATTAAACAGTGTTCACGTGATCAAAAAGTTAATTTTGAGAGAGAGAAAAGAGAAGAGGAAGTTGAAGCATATTTAACAACAACAAAATCCCATCTTTATAAATGTGTTATGCGTGTGACAAAGACAAAGCTTCCAGAACCCAAGGGACAAGGCCAGAAACTGGAATGTAAATACCCTTTTAAGGCAGAGTTTGGTAGACAGCTTAAGTAGAGGTAGGTGGGGTTTGCCTTCTTAATCACAACTCCTCTGGGAGAAGACCAAATGTACATCGATCTTATTGGAAATATTTTTATTTCAAGCATAAGAAATAAAAGATTATATTCCTGCTGGCTCAAACTAACTTGATAATTTAATGTTGATTCGCAGATGAAAAGTTTTAACAAGATAAACATTAGGCAGAAGTGTTTTGCATGGGGAGGAAATACTGTTCAGCAAATTGTACCCAGCTCCTTATTTGGAGCAAAAGCAGTTTGTGTGCGTGTCTGTCTGCAAACTCTTTGGAAAACAGCCATGTGTAATTCCTTTTGAGCAACCTCTCAGCTCTTCTCCGCTCTTTTAAGATACACCCGAGACTGAGCAGTGACACCTCCTTGTTCCATTAGATGAAGATTTCAGGCAGCCCTGGAGCTCTCTAGTGGGCACCGACAGGGCTCATTTGGGGCTCTGACCAAGTCTGGTTTTTAATATTGGTGCAAACAGAGTCATCACAGCCAGCTGCCTCCACATGGTCCAGGATGGGATACAAGGCCGTGTGTTATTTTATCATTATGGGGGAATGTCTCAAGTTCTCACTTTCGGAATTTAAATATCTATGAAAAATGTTGATCTGGCTTTAAAAGGTAGGTTCGTGAAGAATCAGCCATCTCAATTCATTTTTTGAGGATTTAGTTCAGGGGTTGGCAAACTTCTGAATCGGAAGAGCCGCCAGGGGTTGGCAAACTGCAGCTCGTGAGCCCCATGAGGCTCTTTGGGTACATACATGTGCCTCTGGAGTCAAATTGAAAATGAAAATAAAACTACCATAATTTCATTTATAAATTTTTAAAAGGATATTATTCACATAATGGTGATTTCATTTGTGTTATAGGTCTCGCAAAACTTTGAGGGACAGGATTGGCTCTTCCAGGGGTCAGCAAACTTTTGAGATGGAACTTACCCAAAGAGCCACATGTGGCTCACTAGCTGCAGTTTGTAGACCCCTGGTCTAGTTGGACCTTTGCTTAAATTTATTTCAAGAGTTTGAGAAAACAGATTCCAAGATGAATGCCATGTTTTGATACCTAAGAGAACACTTGGAAGCATTTCTAAAACTCGACATAGTCTAGCGTAGTTGAAGACGTATGTAACATAATTGAAAAGTAACATGGCTCAGGAGCCTCAGTGTAATACAACCCAAATTTGGTACTAAATATGTATTAATTTTTTATTATACACAGGAATCGCTAGCTATTTGGACTGGCAAAAAGGGTAGAAATAGGTGTGCTTAGTCATATTTATATTGGTGCTTTTTTTTTTTTAACAGCTGCCATAGCGGCCTCCACTAGCACATATAGTGCTTTTCTAAAAATTAGAAAAGACATCTTCCTGGGTAGACAAATTACACCCCCCGCCCTAGAAGGGCAGGGAGAGGGGAACAGCCTCTTTATCTGTACCCCTGGTTAGCATTTATCATACCCCACTCATCTCTAATCTTTGACATGGTTTTTCTAAGCTAGCTCTGCTGATACGCTCACTTCTGTTCCTTAGAGCCAGCAGCATTTTCTTCACTTTACTGATGAGGAAACTGAGCTCAGTGAATAATTTGCTCAAGCACACACCTTTGCAGGTGGTGCACCAGAACTGAACAATAATAAGCATGGCTCATACTAGTCTGTGCTAAGCAATGCTACTTTTAGGAAGCTCATACATGGATTTATTTTATGCCTGTAGCCTGTAACTAGAACATCAATATTCACTATCATCTTCATAATGGCACAAAATTATTACCTCTTGTAACATGAAGTGAAAGTTATCCTGGGACCTCAGTGAAAAGACTAATGAGATTAATTCAAATTCAGGTTCAGTAAACATTTGTTGCAAGCTAAGTGTGGCAAGTGCTAATTGATATGAGAGATGAAAAGGCAACCCAGCCAAGGAAGGGCCCTGCATCAAGTAAGTTCCACTCATGTGGAGACACACCTAGGGACTGAGTCCATTTGTGGCTGACTTCTGTTCCCCAGATGGCCACACTGTGTCTTCTGTTTGCACATGCTCTTCTATAAGGTAAGCTTGTTGTCCTGCATCAAAAGTTAGAGTCCTATTCCTCTCCCCTTGCATCTGGGTGGGCTTTGAACCTGCTCCAACTGAGAATACAGTGGGAGTGAGGCTCCATTGTGAAAGAGTAAGCAGCTTTCCCCGTGTTCACTGGAGCACTATCTCTTGGAGCTGTGAGCCTCCAGATAAGAGGTCTAGAAACCCTCGTAAGGTGGCCTTGTGGTGTGTAGGAACTCTGGCTGACAGTTACAGTCCAGAAGTCATCCTCACTCAAGCGCCTGCTATGTTGAGACATGAACCTCTAGATTAGGGGTCACCAAACTTTTGAGACAGAAGAGCAAATCCTGTCCCTCGAAGCTTTGCGAGACCTATACAACAAATTATGTGAATAATATTCTTTGAAAATTTTATAAATGAAACTATGATAGTTTTATTTTCATTTTCAATTTTCCTTCAGAGCCACATGTACGTACCCAAAGGCCACGCTCGCGAGCCTCAGTTTGCCAACCCCTGGGCTAGATGATTTCAGTCCTCAGCCATCCCAAGTCCGTCGCATTGGATTCCAGACATGGAGCAGAGAGAAGCCATCCGTGGGGTATCCTACGCCATTTCCATGGGATCCATGAGCATAATAAATTGGTTGTTACTTTATACCATTAACCTTGGGGTTGATTTGCTATGCAGCAATAGTAACAGAAACACCACTCTCCCAAGATAAGGCTGTAGTTGTGTGAGACAGGGGAGCATTGCCAGGGTCTACATAAGATGTACATTTTCCCTCTAGCTTTATCTAGCACTTTTCATAGAGGGGAAATGAAAAGAGTGGAAGATTAGTAAACCAATCTACCTAAAGGTCGTATTTCCCAAGTGATTTCTAACTTTAGAAATACTGTAACAGCATTTTCTCAAATTGAACAAAAATATACATAAAATGTTCCAAAGGAAAGAGTACAATATGTTTCAAGACAAATGAACATTAAAAAAAAGAATTCCCAAGACACTGTCTCCTTGATGTCATTTTAAATACTAACAGGAGATGAGGAAGTGTTGTCATTACTTCTATTATATATTATTTGGCGCCTGAGTTATATTTTATCCAAGATACAAAAACCTCCATTTCTGCCCTCAGGGTGTACAATTTAAATCAGAGAAACATTATAAGTGTCTGACAGAACACAATGTTCTGGTTTTTATGCTGATTTGGAAGTTTTCAAACAATCTAATCACCACAAAGTAAAGATATCAAGTGAAACGGAAAGCAATGACAAAACCCGCTCCAGAATTTCAAGTCTTTATTTCAACAGGATAACTCCCTATTTTCAGTTCTTCATAAACGAAGCCAATTGCCTTCTCCATAATAGTTATAAGAATTACAAGATGCTGAGTTCAGTGATGTGTAGAGAATAGTTTAAATGAACATTAAAAAAAAAAAAAGGACTTCTTTGGAACTTGGCTGTACATATGTTAGAAAAAATAAAAACATAAAATCCACTAATTAGGTGCAAGGACAATCTGAATTAGTAATAAGTCTGACTCACACATTATGATGAGGAAATGTGATTTTATTACTTTACAATGAAACAAAATCACTTCTACAATTAGAAAACTATTTCTAAGTGAAAGTTTTGCATGAGTGTTTTTTTTTTTATTAAATGGATAATTTAAAGCTTGCATCATTGATCATCTGATCCCCTTGCCCTTCAGTACACCCTGGCTCAGCTTGTGCTGAGACCTTCCTTTTGCTAAGAACTCAACAAGCAGCAAATGTCAGTTTTGTGCCTTGTTACTAGCCTAGGGGGTATGGAGAAGTCAAGTGAAGGCAGAGACCCTGTCCCTGCTCTTCAGGAGCTTAAATTCTGATTGAGAAGTTATTTATAAGAAACAATTATCTAAGACTACACAGTGGGTTATAATTCGACTTCATGCTATAGGAATTCTGAGAGAAGTCAGATCCAAGGAATTGCTCAAAGCTTCTTGGACAACATTGCCCTGACTGCAGTAGAACAGCAGACATTATTAAGTTTCTCAGGATGTAGAACTCTATTTGGACAATAAGACATGAAAATCATATTTAATTTACCTTCTATATTAGAACAGTTTGATTAGGAAAAACTTTTCATGTAGAACAAAAGTCCAGACTAACATCTAAATACAAGGTTATTTAACTGAAGCCACCTGAACTAATAAGATTTTTAAATTTTGGGCCGGCTGAGTGACCCGGTGGTTAGGAGCTGGCTTGGCCCCCAGTTCAGATCCCACATGAGGGCCAGTGACACTGCCCTATACAACTATGATGGTGAACAACAGCTCCACCTGAAGCTGGGCTGCTGTGAGTCGCTGGCGACGACAGTGGGCTGCAGCCCCTGCTGCAGTGGGCTGCCATATCCTACAGTGAGTGGGCGGCAGCCAGCGTGAGCTGACAAGAGCCGCCATGAGCAGGCGTTCAGAGGCCTGAGACCAATCTGCCTCACCCAGGAAGAACACAACGACAATACCAACATGGGCCAGTGAAGAAACGTCCTCCACAACTAGACTGAAGAACAAAAAGACAGCAACTTGTCTGTTCCCGTTCCCCAATTCCACAGCACTGTTCCCCTCCCTTAATTCCCCAATAAAATCTTAATAAAAGAAACAGATTTTTAAATTTTAACTTTAAAAATAATCACACACACACACATCCTATATAATATGAATGGTTAAAGTATCAATGTTAAGTATCATCAATTATTGATTATGGGGGTGACTTGAGTTATTAGTGAATTTGGTGGCTTTCTCTGGGACATGATACCAGAGAAAAATAAGGCTTAACCTCAAAAGACATGAATTTGCATCATCCACGTGTTATTCTCTTAGTTTTGTGGTTAAAGAAACCATTTACAGAGGTTTCTCTGTAAACCAATTTGCTTTAACAGTGACTCTTGATCACATATTAAGATAGGGAAATGCATTTTTAAAACTTATAGTCAAATAAAATAACTTTAGCAATTAGAAAATGATTTTCAAGTACAAGCTGGAAAACCTCTGAATTAAAGTTTTCTCTCTCTCTTATTTTTAAAATTCGTTTCAGGTTACAAAACAGTGTGTTAGACATTGACACCCCTCACAAAGCGATAACCCTCCCCCAACCTACTACCCTTCTGACATAGTATAGAGTTGTTATAATTCCATTGACTCTATTCCCTATGCTATACTCCACATCCCATAACCATATATATATAAAACTATAGTTGACATTCAGTATTATTTGCTTCAGCTTTAGGTGTACACTGCAGTGGTCAGGCATCTATACCATCCATGAAGTTGTCTCCCTAATAGGACAAGTTTTTTTTATCTGTGAAGCAGATGTGCTAACATCCACCTCACAGAGTTTTTGTGAGCACTAAATGAGATGAAGTAAGTGAAAGAATTTTAAAAGGAAATTAGATAGACAAATTATAAGATTTTATTATGATCCTATAATTTAGTTTTCCAGAGGTATTAAGAAGAAAAAGAACATAAGGATTCTATTTTGGAAATAGCATAAAACAAATAGACATTTTGATCACCTGCCATGCTGCCCTCTTTTCCTGGTTTGGAGAATTTTATGAGGAGGATAGCATATCTTGATGTGTGATGCTAAAAATTAACTAAATAATTTTGAGCAGCTGATTTCAAATGGGCTTTAAGTTGGAATAAAGTGTAGAGCAGTTGTTTGATTATCTAACATGATTCCTAACCCCCTAATTTAGCAGTCCTTTTCTCAAAGAAATACTAAAGGGTTTAATTTCCATACTGGTTGCTAATGTGTGTATGGAAAGAGAAAAAAAGTGAAGAACAAAGTTTAATGCTTAAGGAAAAAGTCAATCACTTTTTTCTTTTTTTGAGCATTTACAAAAGTAAAGCAACTGAGTTTCCTTCCAGGCCTCCAGGTCTACTGGGGTCAAATAGTTGGCTTTGGCCTCTGTCATCATAATTGGCTTGTAACTCCATTTGTACTTCCCTTTCTTCCCTTGGTGCTTCCCAAAAGGGACACACCACACTCTGGGGGCTGTTTTGTTTTTCTAAGTTTCCTTGAAGCCAACTTCATGCAAAGGCTACGGAACTCCCAACAGTGGCCCTGGGCTTCCTTACTGATATTTACATCAGGATTTTACCCAGGATATTCTAAAAAGTGCAGAGTTTTCATGTTCTTCCTTGGAACTTTCCTCACACCAATCCTCTACAATTCTGTAAAGCATATTTGATGTTCTTGTTCAGATAACTTCCCAGAGTGTGCAAGAGAAAGTTCAAGGTCCTTCATAACCTGGAGCCAATCTATCTTTTAGTGCTGTCTGCCACTCTCTTACCCCCTTCACAATTTCCCCATACACAACCGTCTGCTTCACCCACTTATGCCATACTCTTGCTATCATGCTTGTCTCAGGATAACCACTCTGCCTTGAATGTCTTTTTTCTCTCTTCTCTGCAAAACAAATCTTCTCTCTGTTTTGGAGCTGCCCCTCCCCCCACCCATCCACTCACACTCACCTTTATAAAGTCTTCTTCACTTATCCTAAGGCAGGATTAATTATAAGCATGCCACAGATATTATATAAGCCTCTGTTAGAACAAGTATCACAATATCTATTAATTTATGTGTTAATGTTTCTATTTTACCCAATAGAATGTAAGCATCTTGAAGACAGAACCTTATATTCTTATCTCTTTTCATTCAAAGACTGCCTTGGCACCAGTTATGTACTAGATGTTTCCTAAATATTAAATGAAGGTGTTTTAAAATTTATACCGAATTTGTCAAAAGAGGAAAATACGCTCTTCTCTTTACTAGTGCTGTAACAAAGGCACTACACTTCCTCTGTAGAGCACATGGGATCACGTATATGAACAGATTTTGGAAAGCATAAGGCATTACACAGATGTCAGATATTTTGGGTTCATTCACCTGATTCATTCGTTCGTGGAAAGGCAGTGGAGCTTAGAGGTGAAGAGCATGGAGCTCTCTGCTGACTGCCTGGGTTGGAATCCTGGCTGCATCATTACTAACTGTGTTCTTTTGGATATGATAATTAATATCTCTATGTCTCAATTTCCTTGACTATAAAATGTGATTAGTTTCTTTGCTAGTTGCTAGTGTTCATGTAGAAAAAGAAAAGGTGGCAAAGCTTAATATTTAAATTACAACTCTATCTCATAGAGTTGTTATGAGGCTCTAAAGGGGGTTAATATACCCACACAAAAAAATACTTAAATAGGCCTGGCACCTATATGGGTAGACAACTGGTAGTTAGCTGACATTGTGGAGTATTCATTAATGAAAATATTTATAGAGTGACCACTATGTGATAGGCACTGTTCTGTGTAAAACAAACCAATAGACAAATAAAATATGGCTTATGTGTTATGGAGGAAACCAGAGCAGGGGAAGGGGAGAGGAAGGAAAGCACTGGCACCTTAACAGCGTGGTCAGGGGAAGTCTGTGAAATCACAGGTGTCACTGAGGAAAGAGTGTTCTAGATGGGGGAATACTAAGTGCACGGGCCTCAGGCAGCAATGCTGTGAAACATTTGAGGAGCGGCTGTGGCTGGTGTGGCTGGGAAGGAGTGAGCCAGAAGGGAGGAATAAGGGATTTGGTTCTGAAGCCCAGAGACTGGATCCTCAAAGGCATGGAGACCTTGCTTTTTGTGCTGGCAGTTTTTGAGGAGAGGAATGATGTGATCTCTTACATTTAATAGGCTCCACAGATTTAGGGACAGGTAGCCACTGGAGCAGGAAGACTAGGTATGAGGCTGTTGTAATAATACTCCAGGCTCTGGTGCTGATAATCATTTTCTGCTGATTTAAAACAAAACGTCTAATGAACAAACACCGCATGTGCATGGATTAGTGCTTGTTAACATTTTTGTCAGTTTTCTCCCTTGAGAGAATACTTCAGAATCTAATTTAGTGATTAAAATCCTCATTCATTTTATTTCTAGTCCTGATGATTGAGGCTTGTTTAATGGTCTTACATTCACGTTTTCTGATATCTTACTATACTATTCTGCATGACATTTAATAAGAAACCAAATGTGGTTAACAGGTGCCTATCATCCTGCCACATTCCCTTTGTACTTAGTCTGCATTCAGTCATCAAATACCAGGAATATTCAGAGTGGCTTAGGGAAACTGCAGGTTTTACTGTAAGTCTAGCTGGGAATAGAAATATGTTTGTATATAGTTCCTCTACCTTTTGTCTTTTCCATTTTATATTTCCTTTGATAATGTAACTCATTTTTCTCCTACAATAAAGCTACCACCTTTTAATACCTTTTATTCATTTTTCTCTTTTATTCACACTCTCTTGCCACCTGTTTCGCCCTCTTTTGTTTCTCTTTTCTCTACCTCCCCATCTTGACTGTCCGCCACCCCTAAATGTAATTGTTAGTAGTGATTACTATTTTGATTTTTCAAATATATTTTCATAAGTTTTCCATGTTGACAAGTTATTCTCTTTTTTTCTTTTTTTCTTTTTTCTTTTTTTTTTTTAGCTGAGCCATCCTGCTACCTGTTGGCAGCTCAACGGCAGTTCAACTTGAGCTGGGCATCGAACTGCTGTTGCTCAGAGCTCAGCTCACACTCTTGAGCGAGCTCTTAACCAACTGAGCCACTCGGCTGGCCCACAAATTATTGTTCTTTATAGTCATATTTTACTTTTTTTATTTCCTAAAACTAGTTTAGATGTTAAGTGCCAAGATAATTTCTTGATAAGCCCTATATAAATATTCACAAGTTGGTTTATGTGTCCTCCGGTGCAATCTGTTCAGTAACAACATATATTAAATGATGGTTACTTTGCTGGAGTGTGGATCTTCCAAATGATTGGTGACAAATAACTTTCAATGAACTTTGTACTACACTGTTTATTTGGACTGCAAATTGTAGTTCAATCATGAGAAATGTTTATTTTCCCACCCATTTGTATATTTAGTTATGTTAAAATATTTCATTACAATTTTCTTTAACCTGGGCTGCTGAATAGAGGGGGTAAAACAGAAAATAGATGTACATTTATTGTTACAAAGCCTCTGGAAAAAGTATCATGGAGATAAACATTTAAAAAACAAAAAGGTCAACATGAGTCGACTCAATTTTATGAACTGAGATTGAGAGTTCACAGATGACAAATTATGGGACTGATATTTACAAAATCCAGCTGGGGTTGGGTTAAATGTCTAAGCAGAATGCAAGAGGGATGTGTACACTATTTTGCTGAATTTCACCCCCTATTACCACAGACAGCAGTATCTCAGGTATCTGTCTGTATAGGATGGTGCTGGTTTCAGATGCCTACAATCCTGAGTAGCAATTACAGCAACTGAAGTACAAAATGCCATTATAGGATGGTCTCCTCGGTTGCACAGAACAAATCCTGTAAGAACATAATTAGGTACAGGATGTTTGATGAGGGAGGTGGAAGTTAAAGACAGAAGGATGGACAGGCTAACAAAGCACCACTCTCTTAGTGTGGTCACTTCATCTGTTTTTCCAAATCGACATACCTGTTTACTTGCTTTTGTGCAATAGTTCCTTGAGAAAGTCTTGTTTGGATACAACATACCCTACTTCTATCTGAGGGAAGCTTAGTCTCATTTTTAATTTTCCAATTCAAAATAACTGTTCTAAAGTGAATGAGTTGACAAAGATGATTTAATTACAAATGATTTTGTGGGTAAAATTATTTAAGGTAAAATTATTAATGTATTTGGAAGAGAGGTTGGGAAATTGGAAACCAATTGGGTTAATATTAGTTGTGTTTGTTTTCACAACACAGATACAATATGATGCCAATGGCTCAGTTAATTTCTAGTGCTAATTCTGCTTCCTGTCACTTTAGATAAAGCAGCCAATTTCAATAAGGTTGTTGAGTGGCTTCAGGCAAGCATTTTTTCATTAAAATATTCTCAGTTGGTGTGTTTCTGGGGATGGGGGCAATGATGGGTAGGCAATAGTCAAGTTTGCTAAAACCTAAACCAAAAGCAAATAAGGAAACAAACCCTTCCAAAACAATAAACCCCCATAGTACTGACAATTCCCTGTGAGCAATATGGAACATTCTCCCTGAATGAGAAAGGCAGACATTTTTACTTTACACCAGAGAATTTCCTCTTCTCTAACATCCAGAATTATGGATCTGGGACCTTGAAACAATTACTGAACATTTACAAATATATATTGTTAGCCCAGACTTCTTCACACCAGAGGCATATTTCCCACTTCCCTGGGAGTCCTTCCCCCGGATATCCCACAAGCACTCCAAACTCAGCCTGTCAAAAACGGAACCACTCTTTCATGATTCTTCTATGTTATTTCCTCTCCCAGTTATAGTACTACTAGTCACCTGAGCCAGAGTACTCAACATCTTTGATTCATGCTTTTATATAACTCTTTGAATTCAACTGATTACCAAGTCCTTATAGATGCTTACTTTTCCTGTCTGTAAAAACTGTCCATTTCTCTGCATTGTCCTTATTTTCCTGCTCACAGTGTTCAATTACAGATACATGCTTTTTTTTTTTTTTTTTTTTTTTTAAGTACATTCTATGTGTTAGACCTACTGAAGGGCACTAGGGATACAGGGCAAAGAAGACAAAGTTTGAATTCACTCACCTGAGCCAAGTTCTTCACCTTTCTCTCTTCCAAACAGATCTCCTGCCATGATCACTCTAAAATATGGATGCATTACTCTATGGCTTGAAATTGACTCTTCATAGTCTGTAAGATATAACCCAATTCTACACACAGCTCTGCAAGACCAGGTTTCTGCCCGATTTCCAGTCTCACCTCTCCTGATTAGCCTCCCCTCCTCTCTCACAATTTATGTTCTAACCATACTGAAATGACTTCATACTTTTCACACATCCATGTCTTTTTACAATGCTTTCCATGTCTGAAATATTCTTTCTTTACAACTTCATTTAAAACTCCAACCATGCTGCATTAGATCTATTGTACAATGAGAAATAAAAGGAGTGACAATGAATTGTCTTATCCTTTTCTTTACTTTCAAGATAATCTCCCATGGTGGCTACACTAATGTACATTCTCAATTAACAGTGTACAAGGGTTCTCTTTTCTCCATATCCTCTCCAACAATTATTATTTCTTGTCTTGTTGATAATAGTCATTCTACCAGGTGTGAGGTAGCATCTCATTGTGGTTTTGATTTGCATTTCCTTAATAACTTCTTTTCATATGTCTGTTGGCCATATATATGTCTTCCTTGGAAAAGTGTCTACCTCGGTTATCTGCCCAGTTTTTAATTGGATTGTTTGCTTTTCTGTTACTGAGTTGTGTGAGTTCTTTATATATTTTGAATATTAACCTCTTCTTGAAGTATCATTTGCAAATATTTTCTCCCATTTTGTTGGTTGCCTTTTTGTTTTGTTTTTTGTTTTGTTTTGTTGATGGTTTCTTTTGCTGTGCAGAAGCTTTTCAGGTTGACATAGCCCCATTCATTTATTTGTGCTTTTGTTTTTCTTGATTTTAGAGGTCAAGTTCAAAAAAACCCCTCTGAGACCAAGGTGCGGGGGGCCGGTCCCCCGCAAGGACCAGGGATTCCCTCAGGTGGGACGGAGTCGGAGAGGAACAAAGAAAAGAAAGGAAAGAGAGAGAGAAAGAAAGAGAGCGGAGACACCCGAAAGAGTTTCGCAGGAGTGTCACACTTTAATGCAATAACATGTCTGTTTTATAGGGACTCATGTACAAGGGTTTGGTGGTTTGTAGTTCCCAAGATTTTCAGTCTTTTCTCCTCTGCAATGCTCTCTCCAGGGTGTACTGTGACTTACTCTTCCGTTAAAGGATTACCTTGTCTTTATTATGATAATTGCCATGAAACCCAGACTCAGTTTCTGTGTGTCACCTAAAGAATGTTTATCATGACTATCTTATGTTAAGGATTGACATATTTTTACATATTGCCTAAAGAATGTTTACTATAGCTATCTTGACTATCTAGAAATCATCTTAAATCCTAGCAGTTAAACACAATCATAAAACTCACAGTATACTTGAGCTATACTAAAAGACTAGGGGTGGCTGTGTTTAGGGTAAAAGCATCTAAAACCTATTCGTATGTAAATACAATACCTAGCAACCAAAAGGGTCTCACACCTCTCTTATCCTACAGAGGGCTGCATCCCTTTCTCAGTCAAAGCTTCAGTATCTGTTGCTGCAACAAGGCACTGGGCAAAGGAATTCACACAAGGCTAATTAACAAACCCATGGTCAGCAGATGTCTTTGAGCTGCCTCTTACCGGGAACTCTGATGGCCTGAAGACTTCTAATCTTCAAGGAGACTATTTACAGTAGGGCCCTTAGGCAAGTGCATCAGCTTCTCACAGGCCTGAGGTTTCTGGCCTGAGTTTGTCAGAGGTCTGTGCCTCAGTTTCCAAGGGGCTTGAGTCCCCAATATCTCAGTGCAGGGGTCCCCTATGGAACTACCGCCTGGCTTGGGTTGTCTCCCCTCTTTTAGGAGATCTTACCCGTCTTTGGCTGCGTAGTTAGCTCATTGGGGTATCACAGGAACTTGCCACAAATGCAGTGAATATATTGTCTCCTATAGGAGGAAAGGCACATGGGTTCATTGAGGCAGGAGACATTACTTGACCAACCATAAGGCAGCACCCCTAATATCCAGTGCTGAGCAGAGCAATGTGGCCTTGTCAGACACTGGGGGGCTGTCGTCTTCCCACACCAAGGTCCATAGTTTAGGAGCCTATGATTTCCTCTATCTGTTTTATTGTTTCAGATCTTACATTCAAGTTCTTAATCCATTTCGAGTTAATTTTTGTGTTTGGCATGTGGCTGTCCACTTTTCCCAACACCATTTATTGAAGAGAATTTCCTTTGTCCAATGTATATTCTAAGTGTTCATTGATGGATAAAGAAGATGTGATATATATAATATATATAATGAAATACTACTCAGCCAAGAAAAAGATGAAATGTCATTTTTGACAACATGATTTAATCTTGAGAGTACTCTGCTAAGTGAAATAAGTCAGTTGGAAAAGGACAAAGCTGTATGATTTCACTCACATGTATAATGTAAAACAAAGAATAACAAATGTATTAACAAAACAAAAAACTTATAGATACAGACAACAGAATGGCAGTTACCGGAGAGGAAAGGGGGTGGGTGGAAGGTGAAGTTGGTAAAGAGGATCAAACATATGGTGATAGAAGTAAACTAGACTTGGGATGGTAGACACACAGTAGAGTATATAGATGTTGAATTATAATCTTGTACACCTGAAAGTTATATAATGTTATTTATCAATGTTACCCCAACAAAGTTAACTTAAAAATAAAGAGAATGCTCCTAATATATTATCATCAAGTATAAATTTTGCCATAGATTTTGGGATGGTTACCTTTTTATTCCTTGCTTGCCAGTTATTAAATATGATATATAGATGCTGAATTTTATTAAATTTTTCTCCTAAGTATATTGAAATGATTTATTTTTCTTTTAAAATGTATCAATGTGATAATTCATTCATCATTTTTTAAAATGATAAAACCATTTTTCTATTCCTGGCATGAAGCTAATTGGGATATGGTTTATTACTTTTTACATCCATAGCTGAATTTAGTTTGCTAACATTGGATTTAGGATACTGGCATCCTTGTCAATTAGTGATATTGGTCTATTTCTTTTTATTCTATAGCTATCTAGTTTGGTATCAAGATTATATCAACTTTATAAAATGATTAAGAGAGATTTCTCTATCTTGTAATTAACTGGGATTAGTTAATTGAATTAGGATTATCTATTTCTTTAATGTTTGGCAGAACTCACCTCAAAATCTGCCTAGGCATAGGGTTTTCTTTTGAGGGGACATTTTTATCCACTGATTTAAACTGCTTCATCTGGAGCATAAATACTAAATTACATTTTCCTAGATAATTGTCCATTCATCTAAGCTTTTTCATTGAGATATAACTGACATATAAAATTATATTGGTTTCAGGTGTATAACATAACAATTCCATATATGTATATTATTGCAAAATGATCCCACAATAAATCTAGTTAACATTCATCACCATATAGTTACAAATTTTTTTCTTGTCATAACTTTTATGATCTACTGTCTTAGCAACTTTCAAATATACCATGCTGTACATTACATCCCAAGGACCTATGTACTTTATAGGAATAAATTTGTAGCTTTTGACCTCCTTCACCCATTTCACACCTCTCTTCACCCCTGCCCCTGGCAACCTACCAATCTGATCTCTTTGAGTTTGAAACACATTGACAAAAAGTTTTCAGGTAATACTTTTTTCTGCTTTATCTATAATTACTTCGTCTTCCACTTTTCCAGTATTACTTATTTTTGCCTTCTTCTTTTTTGTGTGTGTGGGTTTTTTTTTGAAAAATCGTGCCTTGTGTGAATTTTTTCTAATTAGAGTTTTCAATGAACTAGATTTGGGTTAAATTATTATTATTTTTTGTCTCCTTTTCTCTTTCTTCCTTGAATTTTGAAATGTGTTCCCTAACTATGCACAGTATTTAGCCATGTATAATGCAAACCCACATTTTTGGCCCAAACTTTCAGGGAAAAATATTTTTTGTTTTAATTTTTAATTCAAATTTTTATTTGTTTACATTTAGGTACTTGTTTTTTGTATTATAAAGGAATTTTAGCATTTATTTTTTAACATATTATGGTACAATAAATTTTATGAAACAAATAATTACAAAACACAAGAACAGATACAAGGTACAAGAAATTTTAGGTACTGATAACAAATTTACGATATTTATGCATCATATTGTGTTGTCAGAAAAGTCATGATGCATTTTTGCAATGAAAAACAGAAAAAAATATGTCATGACTTTTCCGACAACCCAAATAGAAAGCCAAAAATGCATAATTGCAAGTTCATTTTAAGTTCAACAAAACTGATTATCGTATTCCAGGGTATTATTTTGCATATGGATACATTATTGATTTCTAGAGTTACACTTTTAACTCATAAGCATAAATAAAAGAATTGAAAGCATTTATACAGACACGGAATTAGTACTACCCATGTATAATGCACATCCTTATTTTTTCCCTCACAAATTTGGACCAAAAAATGAACATTACACATGACAAAATATGGTATTTATTTTACTCTAGTTTTTCTTCTGTTTTTTACATTATGCATCCTTGTTACATTATATGCTTTTAAAAATCATTTATATTAACTATTGATACATATTACCATATATTTAAAAGATCTAAACTATATTATAAGAAGCACTGATGTAACCACTTCCAATTCAAGGAAGAACGTTGTCATTCCCTAGTAACGTTTTTCCCTCTGTTCTCCTCTCTTCATATCGAATGCTTCCCTCCTACTCAGAGTCAAGTAATATTTGGAAGTTTATGTTTTTCATTTGCTTGACTTTCTCTATATACCTTTTCATATAACTTTTCATCTTTATATAAATTAAACCATACTATGTATCCTCTGCCAAGGAGATGGTGCAACCTAGTACATTTTACAATTGTCAGGATTGTTGCAAATAGCTGTATGATGTTGCATTGTAGCGTTATGCTACAGTTTAACTGCCGACTATTAATAAATACGTTTATTCTTCACAACAGTGCCACTATAAATAATTGTGTGTGTTTCCTTACACACCTAGGCAAATTTCTCTAGACCTCTAGACCCTCTTGAGTTCATACCTAGCTGTAGAATTGCTGAATCATCGGAGGTGCACATTTCACATTTGGTTAGATAATGTTAAATTGTTTCTGAAATTTCTTTCATCAATTTACATTCTTTTGAACAGTACATAATTTTCCAAGTTTTTCCTCATTCTCACCAAAACTTGATGTTGTTAACCTTTAAATTATTGCCAATCTCTTCTGTGGGAGAGACCTTTTATTTTCATTTTAATTTGCATTTCTCTGATGACTTCTGAGATAGAGAATTTTTCCAGATTTATAATTTTTTTCTTTTATGTGAAATATCTGTTCAAGCCTTTTACCTACTTTTATCAAGTTCTTTCTTACTGACATCATTCGTACTGACATCATTTGTACTGACATCATTCTTATATACTGGATACTAAAATTTTATAAGCTATAAGTTTTGAAAATGGATTCGCCCATTTTGTCACTTCTTTTCACTCTCATTATGGTGTCATTTGAATAGCATAAATTCAATTTTAATGGAATGAAATTTATCAATAATTTTTTCTGTGGTTTGCACTTTTTACATCCCATCCAGAGGTCAGACCAATACTATTCTATGCTATCTTCTAAACATATTATAATTTTAATTTGCAGATTTATGTTTCCTGTCTCACGCAAATATTTGCTAACTTGGCGTTTTCTCTTCAAATAAATAAGCATAGTTAATGTATAATTTTTATCTTGTGATTCCAACATCATCAGTTCTTGTTGACTGCTGTTTTCTGACTCATTGCCCTTTGTTTCCTTGTGTCTTTATTATCCATGGCTTAGAGGTGTTATTTTTCTTGGATATTTTATTGTAGGAGTTGTTGATGTCCTGGGAACAAGATAGCCCTGTTAGGACTGTCTGGTTTGTGGTTGTAAACTGTCAGGGATGATTTCCCTTTTACCTTGTTTACTCAGTGCCAAAATTACTTTCTTGGATGTCACCTGTAAGTAAGAGTTTATTCTGGATCATTTACATTCCTATTGAAAGTTTAATCCTTTAAGGTCCCAGTTTATGGTGAAGGAGGGTCTCCTCTTACACTTTCCTATCATCTGAGACTACGCCATAGTTTCCTCATCTATAAAGTGGAGATAATATTAATAGCACTGAAAGTATTGGGTTTTGGTGAAGATTATAAAAGTTAATATAGGTAATGTGTTCAGAACAGTGTCTCATATTTAGGAAGTGCTGAGTGTTTAATATTATATTTGGTTATTTATTATTACTAGAGGCCCTGGGTTTTGAGTTACGTCTCCTGCCCCATAAAGCCATCAAAATGTGGCTTGATTATGTCTAGGTGAGAAAAAGCCCTCAAAGCAAAAGTGAATTAGGTTTGCTTTCCTTTGCAAGTCTTGGCCTGGTGATTCCTTGTTAGAATTTGATGATTTTAGAAAATAAAATTATCTATCTCTCTGTCACCCATCTATCTATGATCTTCTATCTGTGTGCATAGTCATTTTTTAGTTATTTTCAACAACAGTGTTGAGCTTGCCATATAACCCAAAACAGAACTGTTTTTATTTTTATCTTTTTATCCCTTCCCTCAAATTTTCTTTGACTCACTGTATTATTTTTATAACTCTTGAAGATTACATATTTCCAGTTTTTTGTATTTTCTAATATAAGTGTTTGGTCTATAAATTTTTCACTATGTAACACTGTAGTGATATTTTGAAAACTTAATGCTTTCCTTACTCTCCACTTACACTTTCTCTAATTTGATATGATTTATTCTTTACCCACCTGTGATCTAGAAATACATTTTTAAAACTGAAATGTATTTTTTAGTTTTATAGTTTTGCTACATATTTCTGTTTTAATTAAATTTGTCTAGAGAATGTGACCTGTATTCTTTGATACTTATTGATGCTTAATAAACCTTCGTTTCCATTTTTTTACTTATAACTTTCTAATGTCTTTACCTCTTTATATTTAAATATATTTACATATATTTTATAAGTTACATATAGCTTAGTATATTTGATCTAACCAATAATATCTTTCAATTAATAAGTTTTACCTATTGACCTTCATTGTGATTATTCATACATGGTTTATTTTTATCATCTTTTAGTTTTTCTACGTTACTTGTGTGGATTGAAAAGGGGCCACATGTTAAACCTGACAAGATCAGGAGACTGAAAATGACCACAGAGGATGGTGTGAACATAAAAATTCCTAACTAAGGTGGGAGATGGCGGGAAGTCACATTTCAGAATTAAGTTAATCAGTGTCTTTTCAGTGGGCATGTTCTTTGTCTTTTTGTACCTAAGATAACATCTTTAATCCTTTTTCCAGACCAGAGCTGGAAACTGCAAAATTCCTCATTATTATGTTTGTCTCCTGATTACCATATCTATGTGCTGTAAAAAGCAAACTGTTAGCTATCCTGCTCCCATCTGTATGGGAGGAGTACCTGTCTCTCCAATTTGCTTTTACCCAATCCCAGTGAATTCCCTGCTTTCCTTTCTCCCACCCCCTTAATCTATCACCAGTGGATTTCATGTAACCTTCCTCCTTTGATTTAATGTATAACATAAGTTGTAAAATTGCCATTCTTTGGAGCATTTTCTCAATCCATTGAGATTTTGCTTCCCAGCAATTGTCGACAGTGTGGCTCAAATAAACTCTTACAAATTTTCTCTTAGGCTGGATGTTTTTCATCAACACTTACTTTTTCTATGCTTTTTTTTTTTTTGTCTTCACTTCTTTTTATTGTTTTTTTTTCTTTATTTATTTATCCATTTTAATAGTTACACTTAGAAGTCAGCATAAAAACTTAAAACTTAAAGTAAGTATCTTTACCCTCCTTTTAAAAAAACTGCAGAAATCCTAATTTCTGTATAGCTCTTTTTTATCATATGTTATTTTTCAATATTTTATCTCTACTTTGTTCTTAATCCTCAGAGTTTATTATTACTGTTTATCAGTTAATTCTTGTGCAGCTTTCTCCACAAATTTGACGGTTTCTTTATCAAAACCTGAATTTGACTGGTTTATGTTTATGAATCTTAAAAAAGCCTTTTTAGACCCTGAATCCTAGGCTGAGGGAAACAAGCCTCCTTCGCATCTCTCTGTGCAGATAGACTTCTCATTCATTCATTCATTTATGTATTTTTAGTTTTCATTGAGTCTAAAGTTCTTAGTGGGCCCTCGCTTTTAAGGGCGTTTTGCTCTAATTCCCCGCATTCCTTGAATTTGAGGCTTCATCCCCTCCCTAAATCCTTTCTTGCTGAGATCAGCTTCTCTCCAGGATATTCCCAGAGTTAGTGTGTTCTCATTTCTTTGAAGTTCACTTTCCTCCTTGATATCAGCTCCTAGAGATTTCCCTTACTCTCCTACAGATCAACCATTCCTCTAACAGGAATTATTTTATACTTTTCCAGGATTTCTCAATGTTTTATTGTTTGAGAGTTTTCGGATTATTTAGCCTATCATATTGCCATAAACCGGTTATAATTTTGTTTTCTTCCTTCTCCTTCTCTTTCTTCTTTTTATAATCACAGCTTGATCCATAGGTACAGGTGATTTGAATATGCAGGTGTATTTAGCAAGTATGTGTAAACCTGGGCTGTTGATTTGCTGTTTACTCAAAGAAATGAATGGGAGGCAGGTAACTCTACTATTATGATGAAATTGTCCTCGACTGAAGAGGCATGTTCCACCAGCTCACTGTAACCACTGAAGCTCCATGATTTAAAGTATGCAATGATAATGCATTTCAAATTTGCTTTTCCCATTGGTTCTTCCTCTTTATTTTTCCAGTGCCTAACTCACTTTGTAGGAATTTATGCTAACTTTGCTGAACTAGTGCATGAATAAATACACTCCCAATATAAATACATACACTCACATAAACTATACTAAAGAAGTAAGGGGATTAAATTTTTGTTTTATTTTCTATCTCAATATTGAAGTAGTAAATTGTTTAAACAAATCACCCTAAATCATTTGAATTTAATATAGTAATGCATAGAACATTGCATCGAATGTGACTCATATCTCAGATATCAAAGTATCTCAAACCTCAGAATTTTATTTCCTTTATTAACTCAATTTTAAACTTCAAACATACAAAATAATTTTCACTAACTTAGCTCTAATTAAAATAGTAAACTAGAAATAACTCATGAACTGGACTGATTCACTTTTTGTTAATTCACATCCTTTAACAGAATATTGTACTTCAAATCATTAAAAAACATATTAGAATCTGTCTTGGTCAGGTGGATAATCAGTGAATATTTGCTGAGTCTGATCACTCAAAGTGATAAATGTGAGAAAATAATTACTCTGATTGTACCTGTGGATGGAAAAGGGATCACATATTAATCTGACAAGTGCAGGTGACTGAAAATAACCACGTAAGATGGAGTGAGCATAAAACAATAATTTCATAACTAAGTGGGCCATGGCAGAAGTCACATCTTTAGCTTCCTTCATAAAGTTAATCTGTGATTTTGTCTTTTTGCACTTAAGATAACATTTTTGGAATGTCAGTAATCCTTTTTCTGGACCAGAGCTGGAAACTCTGGAAATGGCAAAATTCCTCATTATTATGCTTATCTCCTGATTACTATCTCTATGTGCTGTGAAAAGCGAACTGTTAACTATCCTGCACCCACCTATGTAAAGGAAGTACCTGTCTCTCCAATTCCTTTTTTTATCCAATCCCAGAGATTTCCCCACTTTTCCTTCTCCCACACCCTTAGTCTATCATCAATAGTTTTCATGTAACCTTCCTTCTTTGATTTTATGTTTAAAATAAGCTGCAAACTGCCATTTCACGGAGCATTTTCTCAATCTGTTAAGATTTTGCTTCCCGGCAATTGTTGTCAGTTTGGCTCAAATAAACTTATAAGTTTTCTCTTAGGCTGGATGTTTTTGTCAACATAACCAAAGAGGGATGCAATTTATAAAAACACATTTTAGAGAAACTAAACTAAAGTTAAAACTGACAGTTCTCAAAAGGAGCATTTTAAGAACATTTACATTTAATTCCTACTCCTGATATTTGACATTAAAAATGCAAATATTTCAGACATCAAATGTAGTTTTTATACAGCAATGTTCATTTTAGCAATTAATTATTACTTATGTTATTTCTAAATCAAAAGATCCTGAAATTTATTAATACTTAAATTGGAACACGAAGAAATGTATTAACAGAATATGTATGTCAAATGTGATTAGAATAAATGCAATTGAAATAAAAATCCCAATGTGAAATATATTTCAGAGCTTGTCCCTTTTTGAAAATTCCTTTACAGTAACTAATGTGGACTGTCCTTTTCAATTGCCATAATGAAACATAACCTCAATTTTTTTTTTTGGCATCATTTGTTTGTTTACTAAGAGGCTTTGGTTTGACACTGAGCCAGGTGTTTTTAAGACCAAAAACCTGACCACATTAAGTACTTCAACACACAACTTTGCCACCTACAAAGTTCTTTCCTATAGAGAATAGACTTCCCGTCTGATTCCTACCTAAAATCCCCTGAGGAACTTAATAATACCAATTCCACAGCCCACCTGGTCCAATTAAATTCACTTTTATTCTTATAAACATTCTGAGCTGGTAAGATTCTCATAAACATAATGCACACTGAGCTGGCAAGATTTTTTATAGCAATTAATAGCTGAAAGAGAGTGAAGTGAAACATTTAACCTAAGTCAGATGTGTCTGCTCTAATGGTGCTAGTAGCTCTGAGCAGGATGCCTGGTGCAGGTGGGGGCAATTCTTTTGCACAAAATGTTTTTAAAATAGCAATTCATTATCAAAGTAGTTTATCAAAGTTATTAATTTTTCTTGTCAACCTCCCCTTTTTTGATTAAAAAGAGAAAAGTTTGAGATGTAGGTTTTCCAAATTGAGGTAGCCAGTGGACCATAAGTGGATTTGTCAAAGTTGTTGCAAGGTTGAGAGTTGATTTGTTTGTTTTTCTTTTTTATGGAGAGAGCAAAGTTTTTTGATTAAAAATAGAAAAACACAGGAAGATATTCTAAATAAGATACTGTCAGGTCCTGGATAGATAAGACAGATAAAGAGAGAAGGTTGCAATATAACGAACCAGTTAGATGCAGAATAAATTAATATTGAAGATTAAGTAAATAATAAAAGAATAACATTTTACAAAAATAAAATAGCAAAGGAAAATTGCCCATCACTTAACATTTCATTTATTGTCCATTTGAAAGTACACTGCCCACATTATTGGATTTTTCCTGGATATGACCACTCACATTTTGAAAAATAATTGGCATATTACAGTGTGTTTATCCATTGCATTTACCTTCTGGAATGTTTCCTAACTTTTATCCCTGAGAAAATGCTCATACTATTATAATATTTATTATGGACCTAAGATGTACAGTTATGAGAACTAGTATGTTTTTCCATTTTCCCCTGAGGCTAATGTGATGGAAAAAAAGCAAAAAACATAAAATACAGATTCCCTCTCCTTCAAATATTTCAAATATGGACCAATAAGGCAGTTCCTTGGTAATAACACACACTTCTCTAAGATTGATTTTCTAGCTAAGGCTTTGCAAAACTATGTACATTTATATTCTTGGCTACCCTTTATCTCAATTGGAATGAAAAGATATGGATTGTGACCATACATGTAAAGTCAGTATAATGCTATTGTTATTGAATATTCAAAACTGGTTTGTTATGCTGTTAAAGAGGTTGATCCCTTTTAAATATAATTTTTAATTGATACCCATTTTGGGAAATTGTGGTTTATTTAAAAAGCCCATTACCATCCTACTGTGCGTAACTATCTAGTGGCTGCTTCTTCATATTACAGGTATAGGCCTCAAGCCTGAAGGCTTGCTTCATTGATGCCATTATTTTTAGTGATGACAAAAGTTACAGTCCTTGTGGTCTGTAGCAAGACCTGCTAAAAGCAATTTTCTTCTTCTTGGTTACTGGTTCCAGAGGTCTAAATATAAGTTGTCTATGTGTTTATTTTCATATTGGAATGGACGTTCAAGTTGGGTGAGGAATCAGGAAATTTTCCTTTCTAACAAGCACTGTGCCAGATTACAAAGGCACTAATTCCTGTGCATAAGGAGCTCGTGGTCTGGAGGTGGAACCAGTGAGAAGTGCTGATAAATCAATGTGCTACAATGTGGGCACGAAACAGGCAGCCTTTGCTTGGGACTATGAGGAAGACATGCCAGTGGAGGTGATATTTAAACTTTGCCCGAGGTCTGAGTTTTTCAGGAGGTTAAGGGACTTGAGAACATTCTATGCAAAAGTGAGAGTGGCATGTTGTACAATAATGGGAAGTAGCTTGGATTTGGATCATAGAACAGATGGGTGTGGTGAAGCCAGAAATAAGGCACGACAGGAGTCAGGATGTTTTTTTGTTTGTTTGTTTTTCATGGAGTTAATGGTAATACCATCACATTTTACCATTAAAAAAAAATTAACTTTAGTAGACTGTACAATATGGATTAATGAAGTGAGAGAACAGTTAGGCAGCCATTGCTATAATCCTATATAAAGGTAATAAGGATATAATCTAAGGCAATTGCCATGAGAGCACTGAGGCTATGGGATCCAGGAGACACTGGTGAACAATGGTGTGTGGGCAGTAGCCGTAGATGAGGAAACTCAGGTATGATGTTTGGTTTGGGCAAATGTGTGAGTGCTGTTTGCCTGATTAACATAGAGACTATGTGAGCAAGAGCAGATTTTTTGTACTTGGTGAAGGCACCTTCTCGCCTCCCTGCATGAAAGAGAATGTGCTGTAAGTCAGGGCCTCTTCCAAGAGCTTGTTTTCAAGTAAATTTCTTCACTTGATTAGCATGAGAGAAGAAATAGAAATGATGTTTGAAAAGACATATAGAGACATAAATAAGAGAAGCTATGTTGTTTAATTTCATTAAGTCCTACTCCAAGGATTCCAAGTGATTTGGTAGTTACAGGAAGTACAGATTATCCCACTATGTATGATGATTTCATTAAAACTCCACAAATGGGCCGGCCGAGTGGCGCATTGGTTAAGCGCTGGTTTTGGGATGCCAGCGGCCCCGGTTCGGATCCCACATGAGGGCCAGTGACACTGCCCTCTACAGCTAACAACAGCTCCACCTGGAGCTGGGCTGTGCGAGCCCCGGTGATGGTGTGGGCTGCAGCCCCTGCTGCAGTGGGCTGCCATAGGCTACAGTGAGTGGCCCACAGCCAGCGTGAGCGGCCAATAGCCGCGGTGAGCGACATCCAGAGGCCGGCGACCGATCTGCCTCATCCGGGAAGAGCGCAATGATGATACCAACATGGGCCAGTGAAGCAACATCCTCCGCAACTAAACTGAAGAACAAAAAGACAGCAACTTGTCTGTTCCCCTTCCCCGATTCCCCAACGCTGTTCCCCTCTGCCAATTCCCCAATAAAATCTTAAAAAAAAAAAAAAAAAAAAAAAAAAAAAAAAACTCCACAAATGTAAGTAAGAATGACATAGATCCTTATTTGTTGAAGAGAGTGCATTTTCAAGCACTCTTCCCTGGGATCCTCTATCACTTTATAAATCCTAATGTAGTCTTACCACATTATTATTGATATTGAGTACATGGACTGAGTTTTATAAATATTCATATTTCTGAGACCTAATTATAGTTATACACCTACTATATAATTAGAACGTAATAGAACCCCCAAAATATTTTGTGAATTGATGTACCCATTAAGTAATTGATGTATTTATTATAAATTATTTAATCAGTTCCTTTAAAGGAGATCTTTATTTCCAAATTTTAAAAATATTACATTGTAATTTTGTGAAATAAATATTTCACATTTGAAATAAAATAGCACATGTATTATGAACACTTTTAATTTTTTTTATTTTTTATTTTTTTTAGCTGAGCCATCCTGCTACCTGTTGGCAGCTCAGCAGCTGTTCAGCTCGGGCTGGGCATCGAACTGCTGTTGCTCAGAGCTCAGCTCGCATTCTTGAGCGAGCTCTTAACCAACTGAGCCACTCGGCCGTCCCTTATTATGAACACTTTTAAACTGTTCAGATGGAACTTTCAAATGTATAACTGCTATACATTAACAAGTTACTCTGGTAATGTCTGTTTCATTTATAAAGCTTTTTATAACCTGTAACTATTTTTTTGTTTCATATATTTATCCTTATTAAACTGTATGCTCCATCAGAAAAGGGAGTCCACCAGTCAAATTTACCTCTATATCCTCAATGTAGGATAGTATATCTGGCTTATAGTTGGTACCCATGATGTATCTTGAGTGAAAGAGTAAATGGATTTTAAAAATCAAATTAGAGAGCTTTGTTGGGAAGAAATAGGTGAGGCCTTGTTTGTAATAACAATAAGTAGATGAATAGTAGAGCTGTTATGAATAAAGCCTTATCTATTTTTTACCTATAACGAAATAGTGGTATTTAGAGTGTCATGGTTGTAGGCACTGTATTAGATTTTTTAGTCCCATTTATTTTTTGCAATTATGCAAATGGTTCCTAAAGTTAGCATTATTTTACAGATGAAGAACTTGAGGCTCACAATGGTTACATAATTGGCCCAAAGTCACACAGTTGAGTTAGGATTTTATTCCAACGCTATAAAGTGCCAAACATGTGGCCTGACCATTAAGCCACGAAATGCTATTTTTCATTGCAATTAAATTTAGTTTTTTTAAAGATCTAAAGTATCACAAAATTTCAAAGCTGTTTGCAAAATAAATATGTATAATCCTAATGAAAATTAGAAAAGGAAGATATTCTTATGTGCCCTCAGAACAGATGTCTTGAATGATAAGATTTCCTTTGTACAGATATTTGGCCAAGTGTCTCGGGCTGAAATAGATCCTAAATGTGTATTAAGATGCCTTACAGTAAGCTATGCCAGACCACAAGAAAGGATATTAGATAATATACATGTGAATTATGAAATTAAGAAAAACACAACATTTTCTTGCACTATATCCCCATTATTGACTCCAAAACATTGTGAAAAATTGTTCTCTTGAGACACAAGAAGAGTAATAAAACTAAATGTTTTCCTTTTTGTTTTCTATGGAAACTTAACCTTCTATTTTCTGTGTGTACACAGAGAATAAATGTCACATTGCCGGAAATATTCCAAAGATTTATATTATATTTCATACTTCAAATAAAGACATCTCCCGGTAGGCCAGTTTGTATGAGTTTTTCCAGTGAGCATTAAAAAAAAGAAAACTAAAACTAAGGTCAAAATTACCTTCCTGAAAAATGTATGTAATAAAAATGCTCTTTTGCTATAGATCCTAAGAAATATCAAGAGGACTTTGTTTGTAAGTGAATAAAATGATCTTGAATTTCATATAAAATAATAAAGCCATAAATATCCAAGAAGGTTATAAAAAAGATAATGAATAAGGGAAATCTTTCTTTATAGATCTAGAGCATATTATTAAGCCATTATAATCAAACAATGGTAGGCTATTGGAATAAGAAAATAGACCTGTGGAATAAAATAGAGAATCCAGAAATAGATCTAGGCATTAATGAGAATCCAAATGTGACTATGGTAGACTTCCACTGAGTGGGATGACACAGGCACAGATGATACTGTGAAAGTGGTTTCCATATGAAAAAAATATGTGAATTGTGCACATTTCAAGTCATTGCCAAAACACATTCCAGATGGATTTATATTAGGAAAAGAAATTTGCAAAATAAATGACAGTCAAAGGGTCAAAATTCATACATGATTTTAAGAATTCTTTAAAAAAATGATACAAGTCAATAGGAAAATTGTCAAAGAATATGAAGAGGCAATTCAGAAAAGAGCATATCTAAATGACCCCCAAACATGAAAAAAATGGTTAGCTTCACTACTAATTAAGGAAATGCAAATTAATAATGAGATACCTTATCAGACTGGAAAACACTTTAAAGCTGTAATATCCATTGTTCATAATAACGCTGAAAAAAGGTCAAAATGTGAAAAATTTTTGGTGGAGAGAGCAATTTGACTATATATATATATATATATATATATATATATATATATATATATATAAATATATTTATATATATATATATATATATATATAAATATATATATATATATATATAACTGAAAAATACATGTAACTCTTTGAGCAAGCTGTTTTAATCCTGGGAATCTAACTTTCTAGAAATAGAAATGCAAACATAAGAATATATGTGTTCAAAGATGAGTATTTCAGCATTATTAATATTGGCAAAATCTGGAAAATGAAGTCAATTCCCAGAACAAAGCAAGGAGAAAAATTTTGTACAGATAGAGGATAAATACATGCATATCTATCTATACTGTGTGAAAATTCTGTGTGTGTTCAAATGTATATGAATTAATATATGTATACACATGCATACATGCTTATATGAACATTAAAAAATAAAAACAAAAAGGAACATTACACAATATCAACATATCTTGCTTTGATGAGATAAGTCATTTAGAGGAAAGGGGAAGATGAAGAGGATAGAGGCAAAAACCTCCAATATATTTAAGTTTTTTTTTAATTTAAAATATCTCAGTTTACTTGATGTGATCCAATTCAGACAAAATTCCATATGTAAAAGGAGTCATTTTTATTTCCTAGAGCCCAGAAAACAAACCCTCTCCTATTTTAGATAAACAGAAGTCTGTTATAGCTACTTTTTGTAACTGAAATGTGAACCATGTTGAATCACACTGTCTGCCCAAATCTTTTAGAATTAGAGTAGTTATTCGCTCTATTCTTAAACATTTCAGAGAAATTTGGCCTTATTGGTTAAACAGACAAAATGATACACAGACTTTTCCAACAGCATTGAAAACATGTTGGGCCATTTATGTGGCAGCAGCATGTTAAATGGAGTACCCAGGTATTATTGTCATTGTATAAGCTTGAGATCATTTTAATGTGTGATGCTCTGTGTCTTTACTTTCTGGCAAAATTATGATGGTAATATGTCTTCTGAGTACCAAGCCAGAGTTTTCCTTCCTGATTCTTCCATCTAGAGGAACATTCTATACATTTAAAAAATTCTTCTTGTGAACAGGGTAGGCTATTCATGCTTTCTGATTAAATTATATTTTTAAAATCTTCATAGAACACTGTTTCTGGTTAACAATATAATATTAATAGAATATTTTTCAAAGTCATCCGATTGGACCAATTTTTATCTGTGTCTAATACTTTAGCTTCATTTATCTGAGCAGAGATCTTACACTCTATGACAGAGTTCATTCATACGTGTATATCATTCATAGAAAACCTCCTACACCTCACCCCTCACTTAGTACATGTTTGATATGTAATTTTCTCCCATTGTCTCATTTGATTTTTATTTATTTATTTATTTTTTTTTTTGAGGGCAGTGTCACTGGCCCTCACATGTGGGATTGAACCGGGGCCGCTAGCTTCCCAAGCCAGCGCTTAACCACTGACCCACTCGTCTGGCCCTTCATTTGATTTTTAAATCCACAGAAAACTGTAAAAACAGCAATTAGAAGGGAGGATATTGTTGGGGAAGGACATTTTTCTACCTACCTGCTATATAATATCACTTCCTCAAAGTCAAACAGCAAATAGGTGGCAGATTTTTTTCTCAATATCTAGTAGTGTGTTTTTTGGATGATGAAACTATTCTAAAATTAGATGATTAGAGTTATGTAAGATTATGCACAACTCTGTAAATATACTACAACTATTATACCTTACATATATAAATGTTATTATATGTGAATGATATCTCATCAAAGTTATTAAAAATCTAGTAGTGTGGTAATAGAATAACAACAAGCAATTTTTGAGCAGCTCGTGTGTGAAACTTAGTGGTAGTTATCAAATATTGCTCGCCACTTATTGTTTTACCTTTCCAGAGTAGTAACATTCTCCTGGAAAATATTATTTTACAGCCATGTTGTAGAAGTCGTAGGGGTCAACTCTTTCCCCTGCACTACAGGGAGAACACTGCAGTTGGGCCATCACATAGTCTGGTTCATAGAACTCTGTTGACAGAGAATGTGATTCAAGATGTACCAATCAGTCTTTTAGTGAAGGATTTTTCTGATTAGAGCTTCAGGGTAAACCTCTTTTGTCCCTGGTAAATTAAAAAAATATGTCTGTAACTATCAGTGGATAGCTTTCAATTCCAGCTATTTGTAACTGGAAAGAATCAAAGCCACTTAAAAAGGAGACAGTAGTTAGAAGGGGAGGAACCTTAATATCTTCCAAATTCCAGCATCCAGTGTCCATTGTGCCATGCCCACCTTATCATCCCTGTTGCTCTGATATTATTTAAACTGATTGGAATTGGGTTTAATACTTGGTACAAAAGTTCTGTCCTCAACTACCTAGAGACTACTTAGTTTTGAAAAACACAGAAAGTTTTGGAAGATTAAATAGAAAGCTAAGCTTAAAAACAAAACATAAAAAGAAGAGCATCTATGATGACAGCAAACATAAAAACAAGAGAATCTGTGATTAATTTCCAAATGAGCAATGTGGACAACCAGTTTCATGAATTCAGAGACTAGAGACAACACTGGCTTGGGTGATCTGAAAAGAGTTCTTGGAGGGAAAGGATCAAGACTAAGTTCGACTTTGAAAAGTAAATACTTTGAATTTTTCTGTTAGGGTCATTCACGTCACCTTGTTTAAACAAGTTCCATTTAAAGAGAACTCTAGGGCCGGCTGAGTGGCGCAGTGGTTAAGCGCTGGCTTGGGAAGCCAGCAGCCCCAGTTCGGTCCTACATGTGAGGGTCAGTGACACTGCCTTCAAAAAAAAAAAAACAAAAAAAAAAAAGAATTATGTTTTAAAGAGAACTCTAAGAAAGCTATGTCTTGAACAGGAAAGGGGAGGAGAGGTGATTCATCTACGGTTACAGCAAGACTTTTTTCAGATGCTAATATAGAAGGGTAGGTATATAGCAGAATTTTATTGTAGAAATAATGTCCCATTTATCATTTTCCTAGATTATGTAATAAAAATAATAAATTCTGGTATTTAGCAGAATTTAAAACTTTTAAGCTGATATAAGATTAATGAAACATCGGAATCAAGTGAAGTTGAATTCTGGTCAGTGTTGCAGAAGCATCTTATTATAGTTTTTTAAAATAATCAGCCCAATTTCACTAACACTTAAGAACATATGCAACCTTCAGTTCTAATGATAGTTAGCTTTGATGCCTCGTTTCATTTGAACCCTGACCTTGACTTACAAAACTCTGTGGCATAACATGAAAAGAATTGAAAAAACGACCCTAAAATCTGCCTTTTAGTTTTCCATTATTGTTTCTATAATTTGTTCCTTCTGGATTCCTTTTTTAAAAACATATCCCCAAGGTAGTACTTTCTGTAAATTGTGAAATCCCATGGGAAAGACCATAATGCTAGTCACTTCCCCAATGAACTTAAGTAATCTTTAAGAGCTTTTCATCACAATATTATTTCCTCATTAAAAATAAGAGGAAAAAATAAGTTTCTAACACTGGGAATTATCTTCATTGCACTTCCCCAAAGGAAATGCCATCAATATCCTGAAAAATAGATTTCCTTTGGTTTCTTCTGACTGATTAACATGTAATTCTGAGCAAAATGGTAGAACTGCAGAACGTTAGAACAGAAAAAAATATCTTTGACATTGTTTAATCCAATACACCTCTTTAATAGGCTAGTGCTGATATCCAGAGAAGGTGAGAGATTTGCCACAGTTGGGACTGAGTTACACCCAGAAAAAAGACTTCTTAATTACCAGGGAAAGGATTTTTTAGATGACACAATGTTCATTTCCTTGAAAAATATCAATATTGCTTACTTCAAAGTATTTCAGAGAATTTTTTTATATGTGTTTTGTTTCAACCAGCACAAATATCTCTAATTTTTCAGATGTTGGACGCATCTCATTTTTTTGTTTTTTAGTTTTGTATCTTCTAAAATGTTCATATACAATAAGAACAATCTTAGATGAAAATCTTTTAAAACTACAGTAAATTTCAGGTTAGAGGAGGATTTCTTAAAAGACACAAAATCTAGAAGCCACAACACAAAACGTAAAAATTTTAGACAATATAAAGAATATATGGGTAAAGATGAAAGTCAATATTTAAATAATAAATTTGGGAAACTTTTATAATATCACACCCTGTTGATTGAAACAATATCCGGTCCCGTTTGGATTACATATGGGTTACATCTCTTGCAAAATGTGATCCTCTGGGCTTCCTATCAGCTAGAACCTCCAGACTGGTCCAGCCCAATCACTGGCAGTTTCATAGTCTATTTATCCCATGATTATGTACAAAGATAATTTTTTCAGTGCCATGAAAAGCATTGGGAATCCCTAATCTATAAGATACAAAGAGCTCTTGTGAACTATTATGAAAAAGTCAAACAACCCAATAGAAAAATTGGTATGAAAGACAATTCACAGCAGTGCATATCCATATTGCCACTGTAAAAAGACTCCATGTTTCTTTAGTAACCATGGAGATCCACACTGAAGTAAAAACTATATATCTCTTTATACCCGTAAGCCTGGCAAAACTTAAAAAGTACAGTGAAATCTACCTGCAGTAGGAATTCAAACAGAAGAATATTTTCATTCATTGCTGGAGGTTAGGTAAAAATTTTAGCCCTTTTGGAAAAATGATCTGGCAATGTATGTTGAGCTTTAAAATATGCATATCTTTGGGCCGGATGAGTGGCGCGGTGGTTAAGAACTGGCCTGGGACGCCAGCGACCCCAGTTCAGATCCCACATATGAGGGCCAGTGACATTGCCCTCAAAAAAAAAAATGCATACCTTTGACACTAGAATTCCTTGAAAATGCATCCAATGAAATAAAATCATCTGCATTGATGTTTATAAACTCTCTCTCTGTCTCTCTCTCAGATATTTATGTAATTATTATGCATTATTTTTCATAGTATGCAAAATAAGATGAACAGATAAACAAATATTAATAGAGCTGCTATATTCAGTGTAAAAATAACCTGAAATATGATAACCCTTTTTGTAAAACATAATATCTAAGAAAATACTCTTTTAGAATGGGAAATGAGAGTTTTAATAAATGTTAGCAATAAATCTACAATAATATTATTTTTGTGTCCAATAATATTGATTTTCTTTTATTTATAGGAATAACTTACAGGTATAATATTTAATTTTGAGTCATAACATTTCATGTAGGTAATTTAATTTTGGAATATGGTATAACTTGTCATTTTCATCTAAAAGCAATATATTTTTATCTTTGTCCAGGTCACTTGGCCAAAGTTGGTAACATGACTGATATGTCTGGCGGGAGCTGGAGCCCTGAAAAGGATGCCACTCAAGATAGAGAGGTGGGGAAGAAACTTCCTAGATTGTTCTTTCATGTCTTCCTCCAACCTCCTTTTAATATCTTTAATATGCTAACCCCAGCCAGAAATACAGTCTATAGGACTCCCTCCCTGAAATATAAAGCAGAGCAGGGTAAGGGCAAGCCATGGATCTAAGGGCAAATTGGCCCAGGATTGCACCCTTTCCCTTTGGGTAAGATAATGAACTTGATAGTTTTTTTAAATCTCCTCTTTCATCATCTCCAAGATTCTTTTCCAGTGATCTCCAGAGTTTGATTTGTTATTTTATGAGTCTCGGTATAGAATTTTTTTTTTTTTTGGGAAATTTTTGTTTTATAATGGTTCTAAGCAGAATCTTAAGCCTGATGTAAAATTTCATTAACTTTATTACTCACCATTCTTTTTCAAACTACTTCTTTGACATTTTCAAGTACTTTATTGCAGTTCTTTTTTTTTTTTCTTTTTTCACTTACAAATAAATGATCCCTGAGGTAGGTGGCATGTTCTTAAAACATTGCTCTTTTCTTTCCTACCATTTTGTCTTTTATATAAGAAAAATAATTCCAATGGCACATCTTTTTTTTTTTTTTTCTTTTGAGGGCTACTTTTTCTGCTTGGAAGTATGTAAATTTATTTTTAAGTTAGGGATTTTTTTCTTTGATTACTGCTTCTTCTTGATCTTGATTCCTTTCATACCTACCTTAAATATCCTATTCATTCACATGTTATTAATGACAGATGAACTGATCTTAATTTGGACTTGCCTAAAATATCTTTAAAAGAAAGTTCCTGAAATTTCTGGCATGTGTATGGTTCCATTTTGCTTGTTTCCAGGATTTATGTAGATTTTATTGAGATATTTTTTGTATTGTGATTTCAGGGGGAATTTGGAAGAGAAGGAAGTTAAACATCTACACTAAAATCACCATTACAAGCAAGAAGCATTTATTAATAAAATTTAAACAGTATTATGTATAACAGTCTCTCCAAGTACCAAGAGTACATGGCTATTTAAGCAAATGGGAACTATCCTCTCCATAAGGAGTTTCCAAGTGGTAGAAGGTGAGGGAAAAGACTCCCTTGAGAAACTGAGGGAGTGGAGGATTCTAATTCATCTTTGGTATCACAGGTTTTAAAGGCCAAGTGTTGGTGTAAACCATCCTAATCCATTTACTCATCCTGATTGCAATGTCCTGTTAGTGTGCTATGATGTCAAGTTGAGGGAGAACATCACACAGTGGAATAGCTTTGCAGATTGACAGATTCCTGGCTCTTGAAGCAAATATTCTGACTTCCAGCTTCCTCATTTGTAAAATGAAGATAATCCTACTTATGTGTATTATTAATTTATTTAATACACTGTTATTGAGTAGCTACGATGTGATGTAGAAACTGAGGGTGTGAAGATAAATAATACCCAGTCTCTGCCTATAAGGATTAGGAAACTGAAAAGATTATGAGGATTACATGAGAATAATGTATCCATTTATTTGACAAATATTTGTAGAGAGCATAATTTTTTTTAGGAACTCTCCTTGGCACTGAGATATTGAGATGAACAATATCTGTCTTATTGCTTATGCTGATTACATTTTAACAGGGGACAAAGATAGATGTTTAAAAATTATAATGTCAAAAATAATGTCAGACATTGATGAATTCTGTGAAAACAAATAATGCAGGATTAAGGATAAAGACTATATGAGTTTGAAGCATAGGAGAGGGAGCTACTTTAGATAGGATAGTCTAGATGGCTTTTCTGGAAAATGCCTGGGAAAAGGGCATTGCTAGAGGAGCAGCACATTGGGAGTGTTGGAGAAACAGCAACAAGGCAAGAGTGGCCACATTTTGGTGACTCAAGAGTGGCAGAGCTGAGAATGGAGGAGGATTTTCTAGGCCTTGTTGCCATGCTAATGAGTTGAGATTTTATTTTACACGTTATAAAGGAAACCACTAGAAAAATCTACAGAGGAAGAGATGATTTGATCTGTACTTTGTGAAGATTGGTCTTGCTGTTGAGTGGGGATAGCTTGTAGGGCAGTGGGAGTAGGAGCAGGGGAAGAGAGAGGTGGGCAGCAGTGAGGGGGTGGCTAACAGCGCTGCAGGGGACGAAGCTGTGGCTTTGACTTGGGAGCAGAGATGGACCAAATGAGCCATCATCAAATAAATAATAGAATAATTGGTAAGGGGAGGTTTTTAATTAATGCTATTGTTATCATCAAATCTATATGAGGCAGCAACAAAGAAGCATATGTTCAACATGAGATAAAAATGATGAAAAACAGAAAATGAATTTTTCCTAAATTTTGTCACACAAAATTAGCAGGCATTGAACTAGTCATGGAAGAGTCTTCAGGGAGAGACCATAGAACTTTTATAAATTGGTAAGCAAAAGAAAAACCCAATGGAAAATGGAGAAAAAGAGCTAAGAGGAAAAATGTACGGCTAACACAGGTATGAAAATATATTCAACTCTATTGTATAATCAGGGAAATTAAGATTAAAACTAGAGAAGATAATATCATACCTACCTGTTTGGTAGAATTGAAAAGTTTAACAGTAACAGGTATTGTCAAAGATATGGAGAAACCAAATCTATACAGGCATACCTTGGAGATATGGCAAGCTTGCTTCTAGACCACTGCAATAAATCAAGTATTGCAGTACAGCAAGTCCTACTCTTTTTGCTGGGAAAGGGTGTTGCCTTTCAATGTGCAAAAAATGCAACATCCATGAGGCACAATAAAGCAAAGTACAATAAAATGAGGTATACCTGTATTGGTATAAACATTTTGGAAAACAATGTGGCATTATATAATAAATTTTGAATTCCTGTTTCCCTATGACCTAGCAATTCTACTCCTAGTTATATACTCTACACCAGTTGTTCTCAAATTTCATCCCTGGACCTGTAGTGTCCACATCACCTGGGAACTTAGAAATGCAAAATCTTGGGCCTTGTGATGGTAAATTTTATGTGTCAACCTGACTGGGCTAAGGGATGCCCAGAGAGCTGGTAAAACATGATTTCTGAGGGGTTTCTGGAAGAGATTAGCATTTGATTCAGTAGGCTGAATAAAAAAGATCAGCCCTCACCCATGTGGATGAGCATCATCCACTCTACTGAGGGCCAGAATAGAATAAAAAGATGGAGGAAGGGCAAATTCCCTCTCTCCTTGAGCGGGCACACTATTTTCTCCTGCTCTTGGATATTGGATATCAGAGCTCCTGGTTCAGGGGACTCTGAACTCTGGGACCTAGCCCAGCATGCTAAAAATAAACTGAAAATTTAGAAAAGTAGTTATTTATGAAGAAGCAGAAAAAATGGGTAGGATCAGATGGAAGCCCTTAGGAGTCTTCAAAATATTGGTAAAAGATAATTTCCTAAGCTGGGTAAGATATGGATATTCATTGTATATGGTGCTTTATACTCTACACATATTTGTTTTTACTTGCTCAGTATTTAGTAACAATAATAATAATAAACATAATACTATTACTAGAAATAAAGCAAATGAACACAAAGAGACCATGAAGGAAAAAGTGGACCACTTTTCCTGAGGTATCCACCCTGTTAGGAAGCATATAAAGAAGTTCAAGACCCTTCCCTGATTCCCCAATGCTGTTCCCTCTCCCAATTCTCCAATAAAATCTTTTTTTTTAAAAAAGTTCAAGAATAAAACAATATTTGTATTCACATCTCTTCTTTTCTTCTCATCTTTCCTTTTCCTTCATGCATAAGTTCAGCCATGAAAGCTGATACTTATTTTAAGTGCAAAGCCAAATTGGATTTTTAAGGATCGGGTCAGAAAATGCAGTAAAACTAAGAAAAATAAGCAAGGACATGCAGAAAATAAATCTTAAAAATTTTAAGTCCAAGTACTCTGATTCAAATGAAAATGGCAAGCTCTAGCCAGTACTGAAAATTACATCAGCATGTTCCCTGTGTTTTAATGAGGCAAGGAAGAGATGTAATCCTTGCAAGAAGGGCAAGTAACAAAGGATATTATGTGAACAACATGATCTGTACTTGGTAACACTACAGAAATATTGCCTGCTTGTCATAGACTCTGAATTGCTGTTTACACAAGAAATAGGATTAAATGTATGCTGGCTACCCATGCTGCACACATAAATTCATTTCAGTGCAAGATGACTAATTATTACAATAAAATATTATTCTGCATGTAAGCAGAGGAAATTTCTTTCTTCTGTAATTACATTTAGGCATTTAAGGATGGCAATTATAGAAGGAAGAGTTAACCGTTTCTGTTTCATTTGGAAGTATGCTATCATTTGAGTAGTATTTTATTTTGGCTAACTAAACAAATAAAGATAGGTGTGTGTGCATTATATGGAGACAAATGGATTCTATGTGTAATATTTCTAAGAGTCCTTTTGAGACGTGAGTTATTATGCTAACTGCACAATGTGCTGTTTGGCCACATTATAAGATAGTTATCTTCTCTACAAGATGCCAGTTAGGAACAATAGAAACTTTACATTGCTTTCAATTATGTGTTGAAAAATGATCATTTTTGTTTGTTTGTTTGTTTCTATAATAGGTAAATATAATCCAAATAAATACAAAAATCTTATAAATAAATATATAAATGATGGTGCTTCAGTTTCAATGCTGCTTAAATAGAATAGTTGTTCCTGATAAAATTTCTTTTGGCTTTTGCAGTTGGAAACATAGATCATATGTTTAAACTGTTTAAAGTTTTTAATGAGTTTGTTTGAACAGCTGAAATGCAAAGGGAGTTTGAGGATCTGGACACTTTGGGATGTCTAACTGAGGGCAGTCAGTGAACTTTTGAACGAATTCTAAAAAGGGCATTGAACCTGTTATAGGAGTCTGTTATTAAATGAATTGGCAGGCTTCTTATCAAAGCTTTACTTTAAGATGAAGTATTTTTCTCAAGCCAGGTGAGGAGCAGCATTGATATCTTATTGTATTTCATTACCCAACTAGCAAATAAATAGTAAATATAAACCTAAAAGCTTTAAAGGATAATTTTCTAATGAAGTTATCATCTATTGTGAAACACAAAAAGAAAATACCAACACCTACCTATATCTTAATGCCAAATTAGCAGCTATTAAAAATAATTTTGGGAAGGTGATGGTCAAAAGTGGTATTGTCATTTGTTGGTTGTAATTACCTAAACTGGCACACACTTAATCAAAATCAGTTTGGTAATAGAAAATAAGAGTCTTAAGAATATTTATTTATTGTACTTCTAAAAATCTACCCAAAGGAAAAACTAAAGATATTTTAAAAAAAAACAAAACCTTTAAGTCATAAAGAATGCAGTAGAAACAAATTAAAAACTTAAACACAGGGAAATGCTTAAGTAAACTGTTGCATAGCTAATTTGTGATGAAATATGAAGCCATATAAATGAAGTTTATGAAAACTATATACTAAATGAAAAAATCTAAGTAATAAAAATAGCATAAAAAGATTTAAACAATGCAATCATAACTATGCAATAAGCTCCCCTATGTCCTCCCAAAATAATAAACAGGAAGGAATATCAATAAAAATTAATAATAATAGTTGTCTCTAGATGATTACTTTTCCAACTTTTTATCTATAATGGGAATGTACTGCTTTTGTAACAGAAAAAATCTATTAAACTTTATTTTAGAAAGAACACTCTGTTAAAACAGCATAGAAATTTCCTAAATTTTTTTTATGTTGTATTGGGTATAATTTGACTTTACAATAGCTAACTACTGAGTATATTCAAGGAACAATATTTATTTTCTGTATTTTGATGATGCTTTTTTCCCCTATTGAACAACAAACTATTTTTTCTCTGACACCTGTTAGTATTTATTTGCCAGAAATGCAGAAATGATTAACAATGATCCTGTGTGGAAACCCAGGAGATGCTAAAAACTCAAGAGCTCCATGATGTGAGAATCTGTCTGTCAACTTACTAGTGATTGGTCTTTTAAGCTGTGGTGGTATTTTATAAGACGGATTTTTGCTCTCATGTTCACAAAGTGTTCTAGAATAGGTTTCGGATATTAGATTTTTTCTCACAGCTATGAATGGCAACTCAAATTCAAAGTCATGAAATTGTTTTCTTTTATGTTTCAAATGATACTAAACATCATTCTGAGTGAACATGGTGACCTACTTGTATCTACAGTTCTTGAAAACTATACTTCTTTGTTCTTGTTTTGATATTTCTTCTTAGCTTGGTAGAGGGGAGGGCAGGTAAACTAAATTTTAGATTAAATAACAGTTCAAATGAGTTTGAAGGAGGACCAACAAAACTCACTTGAACCAAATTAGATTTGACTCTGGAATGGACTAAGGAAGTATATATTGTTTCAAGAAACAAATAGTTTTGTGAGTTAGCTATGTGTGTGGCACCACAATTACAAATAATAATAATAATACTTAACTAGGTAAATATTAAAATGAGCTTCAAAATCATGAGAATCTTTCTAATAACCAGTGGTAGAAGGAGACAGAGTAAGAATTACAGAGAATTATATACTCTGTAGAGTTATAGAGAAATACTTTTGGGATTATAATTGGAAGGCAACTGGGAGTTGAAGGGGATTTCTTCCAAAGGTGATCCTGAAAACAATGCTATTGACATGAGTAAAGAGATGCCTAAGTTTCTACTTACCATATTTAAGTCTGAAACAAGAAAATATGTTGGGACATTATTTTTCCTAACCTTCTTTTTCTTTTATCATTCATCCACATCTTACTTTCTAAGCTCTTCTTCACCCAAAAGTGTCCCTAAAATGCAATTTTTATATAGCCTCCTGATGGTCGGCCTAAGTTCCATTTGAAAGGCTTCTAAACTCTTCTACATTGACCACCTGAAATATTCTGTTTTGTACTGGCATTTTTCTTGAAAGTGTGACAAAAATTGTTTTCACTTTCCAAGGCAGCAGATTTTTAGAATGAGAATTTGGAATTAAATGCTTACCAGCCAACTGGCAAAAAGGAATCTATTGTTGGTAATAAAGGATGGTGTTAAACCCTGACATATTAAAACATCACAACTACTAAGTAATTGTGACAATTACTAAATCTCCCACAGTGAGCTAAGATGGGGTACAGGAGAAAGGTGATACACTGGCTTGTGCAATACCTTTAGCATTTGAGTGATGTGGGACAATGTGATTAAGGACTGTGGAGTTGATTAATTGTTAAGTGCCATCGATGTCTTGAAGGAAGAAAATGACAAGCTCAGATCAGTCAATTAACTCAGGGCTTGGCATCTCCTGCAGCTGATAATCAGACTGTGCTTATGATTGTGACAGTTGTAGAGTTACAAAGAAAGGGGAATTCACAGACCTGCCACCCCCCTATGTAAATTCAGAAAGCATGTAGGTAGGACTGGGGCCCTGTGACCTGAGATGCAGTCATTGATGGAAGAGCTTGAGATGGACCCTATAACTTGGCAAAGAATGTTCTAGAAGCCAGAGAAACTCCTCTTGCTTGAGGATGACAGTTTTCCCTTTCCTCAGAACCACATAGTGAGGAGCTGAGGGCTGCCAACAACCACATAAGTGATATTGGAAGTGGATCCTTCGATCCCAGTTGAGCCTTCCTTCAGGTTTCTGAATCTCTGTCCAATGTTTTATCTGCAACATCATGTGACATCCTGAGCCAGAACTACCCATGTAAGCTGCTCCCAGATTCCTGACCCATAGTAACAGTGACATAATAAATGTTGGTTGCTTTAATCTACCAGTTTGTGGATAATTTGTTGCACAGCAATAGAAATCTAATGTAGCGCATGGGCAGAATGTTGCAGTGGGAATATCATAATCCATCACCCAATTCCAGACCTGAGCCAGTTCTCTAACTTAGGGTTCATTGTTTAAAAGGACTCAGCAAGGTTCCTCAATTCTGTAAAGGTGTTTATGGACATTTACCAGAGCAATTATACACCAGCGAAAGGGAAATATCTAAATTTTTAAAGAGCTGTTGAATACAGGGTCTGAACTGACACCAGTGGATCCAAAATGCCTCATGGCAATCTTGTTACAATTAGGAAGTAGGAGGCCCAGTGATAAAGATTCAAGTCTGTTTCATAATGCACCCAGCCTGTGACCTCAGGGTATGGTCATTTCATCATTACCTGAGTGCCTAGTTGAGACGGATAGACTGAGCATCTGGAAAAAACTGTTGCATTGTTTGCCTGTGGAGTAAAAACCGTAATTATACGGAAAGCCAGTTGGAAGATACTGAAAGCGTCTAGCCACAAACCAAGGTAGTACATTGTAAGCAATCTTAAATGCATGTTGAATGGAATGGCAAAGATTATGACCAGCCTTAATGACCTCAGGGATGCAGAAATGGTGATCCTGATCATATCTGTCTCTGCCTAATGAAACTGTATAGTCCCTGAACAAATCAGATCCAGACAGCTTGTGAAAGATGATGGTGGACTACAGTCATCTGAACCTCACAGTTGCCCCAGTTGTAGCTGCTCTGTAGGGTTTGGTTCTTTACTAGACAAATTAGAACCAAGCATGCCACTGCGGTGTGTACTTATTCTTCCTCTGATGCTTCTAATCCAAGAAAAGACTCCCGTTTCAGAAGCAGTTCACTTTCATGTTCAGTTGACAGCAGTACATGTTCATAATATTGCCCCAGATCTTTGTTAATCCTCCTGCTCTTTACCACAAAATAACCTGAAGGGTGCCTAGGTCATCTGGACATTTCACAGTAAATCATTACTGGTCCAATATAGTGACAACATCATATTAATCAGAAGTAGTGACCAGGGAGTTTTAAGTCATCTGGATGGGTGTCAAAACATGGGTGAAAAGCCAGTAAAGATTCAATGGCCTGCCCCTTTGAGTAAGGTTTTTGTGATCAGGGGATCTGGGTCACAATGTGAAGGATGAGTTACACTTTGTACTTCCTATTACTAAGAAACATAGTATTTGGTAGGTACCTCTAGGTATTGAAGAGAGCACATACCACTTTGGTTATACTACTCCGACTTGTGTATTGAGTGACCAAATAAAATGGCTAATTTTGAGTGAGGTCCTGAGCACGAGACGTTTGCAGCAGTTTAGGTTGCCTTGTAGCATGGGTCCTATGACCTGGCGGCCCCGTGGGGCATAGTAGATAAGGAAGCTTTGTGCAGTCTCCCAAAGCCCCAGTGCATGAGTCACAGGACCCTCTTCCAGACTTTTGACCACTATCCAAGCCACTCATCAGTATCATGAGTCCATGGCTATCCTTAACTCAACCACTTCTCCCTTTGCATGATGACCAGGTGTACTGCTCATATCCATAGTATAAAATGATGCTATGAGGAACATTCTCCAGTTCCCACAGGAGAGTCATAGAACTCACTTCTTGGGTTCTGGAGCAAGTCTCTGCCATCTGCAGCAGGGAAATTGTCATAGTTGAAAAATAGCTTCTATAATGTCACTATTCACTGACCCTAGGACAGAAAGCTCCTCACCATGGAACATCAAGTAACTATGCAAACAGAGATGCAAATTACAAGATGAATATATCCATATCCACCAAGTCATAAGACCAGGCAGCAACAGCAGCAGCCTGTTGTATAGGAGAAATGGTACATTCAGAATGGGGCTCAAGAAGTTCTAAAGGGCAAAAGTGAGTGACACAAACAGGGGACCAGATCCCCATGTCATAAGTCTCTGTTGAAACAACACTTTTTCTCCACTCACATCTACAACCTAATAAGGGGATACCTGAGGTCACAAAGTGTGATTTAACAAAAATACAGCAAGTCTTTAAATAAAAAGAAAAATTATTACAGTAGAGACACATTGCCATTAATCCCTCTTAAAATACTCCCCCTTACTTCGAACACACTTATCCCATCATTCTTGCCACTTTCTGAAGCAGTTCTGGAAGTTCTCTTTCGTGAGTGTCTTTAGTTGTGCTGTCTCATGACTGCCTTGATGTCCTGAATCATTTTGATTTTGGGGAACAGCCAGAAGTAACACAGAACCAGATCCAATGAATAAGGTGGTTGAGTACACACTGTAATGTTTTTATTTGACCGAAATTGCCCTATACCAGAAGCAATATGTGACAGAGTGTTGTCATGATGGAAGATGAAACCATTTGCACATTTCATGTTAATGCGTTGTTTATAATCCATGATTTACAGCACACTTAAAAACACACCTTCTGTTAACTGTAGCTCACACCTGACTGACTGCACCAAATAAGTTGAAACTTGTCACACTAAGGTTTGACATGCTGCTTCCCATATTGAAGATCCCTGCCTTTCTGTTGGATGGCATTCGGCAGCAGCATTCATTGTATGTTTTGATCACAATGGAAAGGCTCCGTATATGGCCTTTATTATGTTCCTTCTGTTCCCACTTTTGAGAGTTTTTATCATAAATAGAGGCTGGATTTTATCAGATGTTTTTCTGTATCTATTGATATGATCATATGATTTTTATATTTGATTTTGTTTTTGTAGTGTATCACATTAATTGATTTGAGAATATTGAACCAAACTTACATCCCAGGAATAAATCCTGCTTGATCATGGTGTATGATCTTTTTAATATATTGCTGAGTTTGGTTTGCTAATATTTTGTTGAGGAGTTTGGGTTCTATGTTCATCTGGGATATTGACCTATACTTTTTTTTTTTTTGTAATATCTTTGTTTGGTTTTGAAATCATAATAATGCTGGTCTCATATAATGGGCTTGGGAGCCTTTTCTTTTCTTGAGTTTTTTTGAAAAGTTTGAGAAGAAGTATTAATTCTTTTTTGAATGTTTGGTAAAATTCACCTGTGAAGCCATCTGACCAGGAGTTTTGTTTATTAGGAGTTCTTTGATTACTGATTTGAGTTTGTTAGTAATCAGTCTGTTCAGGTTTTCCATTTCTTCTTGACTCAGTCTTGGAAGATTATATGTTTCTATAAATTTATCCATTTCTTCCAGATTGTCCAATTTGTCGGCATGTAATTGTTCATAATATTTTCTTATAATCTTTTTTATTTCTGTGGTGTCAGTTGTCTCTTTTCCTCTTTTATTTCTGATTTTATTTATATGGATCCTCTTTTTTTTCTTGATGAGTCTGGTTAAAGGTTTATCATTTTGTTTATCTTATCAAACAATCACTTCTTGATTTTATTGGTCTTTTACATACAAAGGGTGTCAAAAAGTGTATGCACATTTTAAGAAGTAAAAAATTGTATTAAAATTTTAATACTCAGTGTATACTGATAACAAAAAATGAATGCAAGTCATGTTTGACTTGTGGAATCACAAGAGGTGCTCAAGGTGGTTACCATCAATGTAATTTTAATAATTTTTCCCTTTCTTAAAATGTGTATACATTTCTTTTTTGTACCCTCTGTATTTTTTTTTACTCTATTTTTTTTTTAATTTCTACTGTAATACTTATTATTTCCTTCCTTCTACTCACATTGGACTTGGTTTGTTCTTTTTCTAGTTCCTTTAGGAGTAATGTTAGATTGTTTGAGATTTTTCTTTTTTCTTGAAGTATTGCTATGAATTTCCCTCTTAGAACTGCTTTGGCTATGTCCCAAAAATTTGGGGTCATTGTGCTTTCATTTTCATTTATCTCAAGGCATCTTTTGATTTCTTCCTTGGTGTCACAGTTAGCCCATTCATTGTTTAGTAGCATGTTGTTTAGCCTCCATGTATTTGTGTGTTTTTCAGTTTTCTTTTTAAAATAATTGATTTCTAGTTTCATACCATTGTGGATAGAGGGGTTGCTTGATATGATTTCAGTCCTCTTAAATTTTTGTGACTTGTTTTGTGGCCTAACATGTTGGTCTATCCTGGAAAGCATTCCATATGCATTTGAAAAGAATGTATGTTTTGCTGCTTTGGGTTGAAATGCTCTAAAAATATAAATTAAATCCATCTGGTCTAATATGTCATTTCAGGCTGCTGTTTCCTTGTTGTTTTTGTGTCTGGATGATCAATCTATTGATGTCAATGTGTGTAAAGTCCTCTGCAATAACTATATTATTGTCAATCGCTCCATTTATGTACATTAATATTTGCTTTATAAATTTAGGGGATCCTATGGTATGTGCATAAATGTTTACAAGAATTATATCCTCTTGTTGGATTGCTCCCTTTATCATTATGAAATGTCCTTCTTTGTCTCTTGTTTTAGCCTTTGTTTTAAAGTATTGTGTCTGATGTAAGTATTGCTACTCTAGTTTTTTTTTTTTTTCATTTCCATTTGTATGAAATTTATTTTTTCATCCCCTCACTTTCAATCTGTGTGTCTTTTAATCTAAAGTGGGTCTGTTGTAAACAGCATATGTATGGGTCCTGTTTTCTTATTCATTCAGCCACCTTATGTCTTTTAATTGGACCATTTAATCCGTTTCCATTTAAAATGTTTACTGATATATGTGTATGTATTGCCATTTTACTATTCATATTTATGAACATTTTCCCCCTCCTTCTTCTTAAAGAAGCCTCTTTGACATTTTTTCTAATACACTTGTGGTGGTAATGAACTCCTTGAGCATTTCCTTGTCTGTGAAGCCCTGCAAAGTTTCTGTTGAGAAATCAGCTGCCAGTCTTTTCGGAGCTCCCTTATAGGTAACTAACTGCTTTTCTCTTGTTGGTTTTAAGATTCTCTCTTTGCCTCCAACCTTAGGCATTTTAATTATACTGCATCTTGGTGTGGGCCTCTTTTGGTTTATCTTGTTTGGGACTCTGTGCTTCCTGGGCTTGTATGTCTATTTGTGCTTTACCCGATTAGAGAATTTTTTAGCCATTATTACTTCAAATAGACTTTAAATCTGACATTTGAAATTGCTTCTAATTGAAGAGCTGCAAGTTGTAGTTTAAATAATGTAGATTTCTCATGCTCAAACTCCTTTCTTGGAAAGCTAACATAATGAAGATACTTCCCACAGTCCCTCCAAAATGACCTCTGCTATCTTCTGGTATAACTGCATTCAAATTAACTTTAGATTCTGTTCTTTGATCAGTGGGGTGGTGGTCACAATCAGTAGCCTTCTTTCAAATCCATAGGCATAGACTAACAGGCACATTGTAAAATGGCCTTACAACATATTTTTTAAATATGTAGATTAAACCAGTCTCTCTTCCCTTACATTCCCAAACACAAATCTCTCAGTTTGAGTACTTGAGGGCAGGTATGATGATTTTCTGTCTCAATTTCGAGCAGTTAAAATTCCGTTTAAATAGGGCATTTTAGTTGTTAGATATTCTGCCACAATTGCATTACAGAAATTATATGAAATTCAATTGACAAGTACAACTAAAATTCATTATTTTTTCAATGAGAAAGAATCTGTTTTTTAGGCATGCAATTATTTATTCTTATTTATTTATTTTGCAAAGCCACGTTTTAAAGCAGTTTTTTATATTTAAAATAAAACATAACATTTAAAATTATGGTTAATTGCTTCAAATGTATGCTTCTAAAATATTCACTATTTTAAACTAAGTCACCATTAGCAGTAATTTGGTTTACAGTTTCAAATTCTACTCTTTCACTGAATATACATATATGTTCCAGTTTCCATAATTGTGGAATGTAGAGCAACGCTAAACATATTTTAAACAAATTTGAATATGGATATATCTACATATACCCACAGCATGTGATTCAAATTGATAATATAACTCTTACAAATATGATAGAATTAAACTAGATTTAATATGGGGAAAAATATGAAAACACAAACAGGAAAAGGCAACTTCATTCAGCAGTGAAAACATGAAGATAGTTTATGTTTTTATAATTATTCCCATAACATATAATTATGGGAATATATTTTTCTTTCTTGTAGTCATGGTGTTTCCACTTTTTTTTTTATTAGTCAAAATGATGATGTATTTCAGATAATATATTTGTTCTTTAATGTATAGTGCCATGAAAATTTGTCAGCTTACTAAGTGTTCAGATAGGTGTGCTAGAATTAAGATGATTCATTGAGGTACAGTATTTACAAAGGAATTAAACATTTAGTGTATTTAGCTGGATAACTGCATCACTCACTTTATATTCATGCACATAGCGTCACCAACTTGAAACCTGGCCCAACAACTACTAACAAGTGAGTGTTCTGCGAGGATAAAGGATTTGGAAATCACTACAAATAAAGCACCTTGTTTTCTGTTAGTTACATTCAAATATTCATGTACTATACCCTGTAATTAAGTCAAATATCATTTTAATCACTGCATCCTTAGCACATAATTTCTGTAATGCAATTGCGGCAGAATATCTAAACAGCTAAAATGCCCTATTTAAACGGAATTTTAACTGCTCGAAATTGAGACAGAAAATCATACCTGCCCTCAAGTACTCGAACTGAGAGATTTGTGTTTAGGAATGTAAGGGAAGAGAGACTGGTTTAATCTACATATTTAAAAAACATGTTGTAAGGCCATTTTACGATGTGCCTGTTAGTCTATGCCTATGGATTTGAAAGAAGGCTACTGATTGTGACCCCCAACCCCACTGATTAAAGAACAGAACCTAAAGTTAATTTGAATGCTGTTATACCAGAAGATAGCAGAGGTTAATTTGGAGGGACAGGGGGAAGTATCTTCACTGTGTTAGCTTTCCAAGAAAGGAGTTTGTGCATGGGAAATCTAGATTTTTTTAAACTACAACTTGCAGCTCTTCAATTAGAAGCAATTTCAAATGTCAGATTTAAAGTCTATACAACATCTCACATAAATGTAGTAATTGCCGTGTACATCACTTGGCAATAACTTAACTCTGTTTAAATCTAAAGAAAAATATTTTCAGTAGAAATAGAAACTGCAAACTAACTACCGGTGTCACCATGTTTTCTTTATGTTGACACAACAGCATATTAGGAAAAAATGTCTTGTCATGTCCTGGATGTTGCTAGGCTTAAAAACTCTTACTCCTTTCTTCAACAAAATGACTCAGCTTTCACACTGGCATAGTTCCAAAACTGGAAATCATTATGAGACATTGTATGGTTCTAGAGGCTTGATGGAAAATGTGCAATTATAAAAACACAAACTTTTGAAAATCTATGGACAATTCATCAGACAATTTAGCACATAATGTTTAGTTTAAACATCCCAGCATTCAATATACAAGTGTGTGCTAAAGTCACTCCTTTTTCTTTTTGAGGGAAGAGAAATAGTTTGCTGGGAACACCTTTCTTGTTAATGGTACAAATCCTTTAAGAATCCAACTTTGAAGCTCCCATTTGGGTTAGGTACATGTTATAGTTTTTGAATTATTGATTACTTGAAGGCCAAGCCATCCCAATCTGTGTCACATGCATAATTTATCATGATATTTAAAAGCATGTGTACTTGAAAGGCTCCTGGAACTTTAATCCAATGCCTAATGACAACACATTTTGAACTTTTTTATGCTTTCAAAGTCTTGGTAAAAAAAACAGGGTTTTCTGCTGCAGTGGTCTCACATGAGAGCTCAGTATCTTTTAATGTTCCTTTTCTTTCTTTGACTTTTTATACTTTTACTTTCCTTTACGATTTTTTGCTTTCCAGGGTCCTTCACAACACTAATTCTTTGGTCGTCTTTATTTTTTTAAGACTATTTCACAGGGCCCTCCATGGTGCCTCACATGTTTTCTTTGTATCTCTCTTCTTTATGTTCTTCTTTTGTGCATTCTGCCTTCTTGTATTTCTGCTGCTTGAGAAAACCCTTTCAGCCATTTATTTTCTATTTATTGTATTATTTATCTTTGTAGTGAGAGCCTAGTTAGTTTATTACTGAACTGAATTTTATCTCAGATACTTCTAATATTTGCTGCACCATAGTGAAGAAAAGGGGTAGATAATGAGAAACTTCCTTTAACTGCTGTTGTTGAAATGATAAAGTTGAATGGGGTGATTTCAAATCCAGGGGTGATTCAAGCCTTCCCCTTCCCCAGAGGTCAAGTCAGCCAACACCACAGGGAGGCCGCCACCTTCCCACTTTCTTGCTCTTACCCCCACAATGGCAACTCCACACAGTTGCAAACTAACAGAAAATTCCTACTCAGCAGAGGGTTAGAAAAAAAAGAATTGCTGGTGAGACGGAAGGAGATATGTAAGCTCCTTCAAGACCTGAAGTACAGACACATACTTAAAGGAAAACTGTTGGGGGAAAAAATCACCCCGTGTTTCCACTTTCAAAGCCCTTGTATTTCTTGTCTCAATTGTTTCCCACCTTTCTTTAAAAGCAAGGCTTGAGAAATCTTTCTTAGAATGTAAACTTTCTTAGTCTCTTCATCCTTGGATTATGTAAATTTACCACTGAAGAGTTATTGTTTTACATGTGTGATACAAATAGGAATCCACATTGATCTTTCCCTACTGTTTTTCAGGCATGTGACTGATGGTTAGATTAAGATTCCCATAAAAGCACACTATTTACAGAGATACATGTGATGGCAAATTTAGGCCATTGTGCATAATTTTTTTTAGATAGAATTAAATACATTTAGTGAGAGGACATCTTAAAAGATATATTTAGAAATGAAATTTACGGTTTGATTCAACATTCCTGCATATTTTATGTAACCGGCCTGTGAAAGAACCTCAGGGTCAATAAAGATAACTTGATATACTAGCAGTATATCAAGAAATTTTATTAAAATTTCTATATGTAGCAATTTTATTTCAGAAGATCAGATTTGGCCCTTGTTGCATGAAAATTCATCTAATGCAGGCCTTTACTTCTTATAACAGGGAAAAGCTATCTATGGGCAAGGGATCTTACTTCATTAGCCTAATAAGTGGCTTCCAGGCTTCAAATGTTTGTCATCTTTAACCCATCTCATATTGACTTCTATATTGCTTTTCATGTGCTAAGCCAAGAGTTATAGGTTTTCTTCTATACATTAATTCAAACATTCTTTATGATTCATGAACCCAGACTGCATTCCACAACTTTCAACTAGGTGCCTAGAATGCTTTCTTTAAAAAAAAAAAAAAAAAGGATTTTCATTAAAAAAAAAATAGCTAACGTACAATATTATATAACTTTCAGGGATACACCATAGCTGTTTAATATTTATATACCTAAATAGGCAATCACCATGATAAGTCCAGCAACCATCTGACACCATACTATGCAATCACAATATGATTGACTATATTCCCTATGCTGTACGTTATATCCCCATGACTTATTTGTTTTATACCTGGAAATTTGGACTACATATTTGTCCTTCACTTCTCCCCTCCCCCTTTTAATTTTCAATTATAGTTGACATTTAATATTATTTCATATTAGTTTCAGGTGTACAGCAAAGCAATTAGACACTTATATAATTTATGAAGTGATCCCTTTTACTGGTCTAGTACCCATCTAACACTATACATAGTTATTATCATAAATTGACTATATTTCCTATGCCTTACTTTATAACCCTCATGACTATTTTGTGTATATTTCGTAATCCCTTCTCCATTTTCACCCACACTCCCAACCTCCCTCCCCTCTGGCAACCATCAAAATGTTCTCTGTGAGTTTGTTTCTGATCTGTTTATTTTGTTCTTTAGATTCCATATATAAGTGAAATCACATTGCATCTGTCTTTCTGTCTGACGTACTCCACTCAGCACAATACCCTCCAGGGCCATCCATGCTGCCACAGATGGCAAGAATTCATTCCCTTCCATGGCAGAGCAATAATCCACTGTATATGTGTACCACCTCCTCTTTATCCATTCTTTCATCAATGGACACCCAGGCTGCCTCCACATCTTGGCTATTGAAAACAATGGCTGTGATGAACATATGGATGCACACATCCCCTCGAAGTAGTGTGTTGGATTTCTTCACATAAGTACCCAGAAGTGGGATTACTAGATCCTTCTTTGTCTCTTGTCATAGTCTTTGTTTTAAAATCTATTTTGTCTGGCATACGTATGGCTATCCCAGTTTTTTGTTTTTGTTTTTTTTCCATTTTCATGAAATATCTTTTTCCTTCTCTTTGTTTTCTGTCTGTGTGTGTGTCTTTCAATCTCAAGTGATTTTCTTGTAGGCAGCATATGTAAGGGTTTTGTTTTCTTATCCATTCAGTCCTCCTCTGTCTTTTGATGGAAGTCTTTAATCCATTTACATTTAAAGTCATTGTTGAAAAATGGTGCAATAGACAGACGCTGTTCTAACTGCCTCCCAGGATCACACCAAAATTACAAGCAAATTATACAGCATTCAACCCTGGAGGTCCCTGGAACACTGGAGGAACAGAACCACTAAACGAAGAACTTAAAGAGGAGGCCACGTCAAGTCTGGTAGGAGGGGTGGAGATGAGAAAGGGCAAACCCCGTGAGGGAAGTCCAAGCCGTGGGAAGCTTGTCTGGTTGGGGGAGAGACCCTCTGGCCGCACACCAAGCTCACCAGCCCAGAGTTCCTTTGCCGGGAAGAGGAGTTCTAATATAGCCGGCAGTAAATTAGTGAGGACTCTCTTTGCTCAGCTCGGTGAGGCTAAGAGCAGCTGGAGAATCAGTGGGGCCGGCGCCCGGGCTTGCTCGCCAGTGAGCACTTACCTGGTTCCTGGTGGAGCGAGTAGCTGTGTAGGCTGGACCCGGGAGCCTGCGGGGACGGACTGGACTGAGCACCTTTGGTGCAGAGGCTGGAGGTTTTTGGACTGTTGTTCCCGTGGTGTGGAGCCTGCACGTGAGTGGTGTAGGGAGGACGCCATTTTGTTGGGCTTGGGCCCTCCCACAGAGGATCAGGTCCGAGACCTCATTGGTCTGGTGGAATTGGTGCAGAAGTGCGTGTGTGCATGCGCGCATGCGGCCTTGGAACCCCACCCTCCACCCGGCTTATACTGCATTGCCAGGGAAACGTTGGGCAGGTGCCCTTCAGCTCCAACAGGCTGCTCACTGAGACCCGGGAGTGCGCGAGCCACCTCGGATCCCCACCCTCCGCACAGCTTTTGCCACGTTGCCTGGGAAATGCCAGGTGGGTGTGCTCCTGCTCCAATAGGCTGCTCACTGAGATGCGGGAGTGCGCAAGCCACCTCAGATCCCCTCTCTGCACTGCGCTTGCAGAGTTGCCAGGCTAGTGATTGGTTGTCGGGCTGCTCGGCCTGATCTGCGAGCGGCTGATTGGGACAGGCTGAGACTGGGAGTTTTCCTGGGAGTGTTGGGCCGTGAGCTGTGTGTCCACGTGATCCAGCCAGGGCTCTCCTGGTGATCTATCTAATACATCATAGCAATCCGAGAGTGACAGCCAGAATGGGGAAACAAAGAAACATGTCACAAGTAAAAGATCAGAAGAAACCTCTAGAAATGGAACCAAATGAAACAGAGGGATCCAACCTTTCAGAGACAGAGTTTAGGACACTGATGATAAGAATGTTTAAGGAACTTAGCGAGGACATAAAGAAGGATAGAGAAACCATAAAAAGCAACCTGTTAGAACTAAAGAATACAATAAGTGAAATGAAGAACACACTCGAAGGAATCACCAGTAGAGTAGATGAAGCAGAGGAGCGGATCAGTGATTTGGAAGATAAAATAGCAGAAATCACCCAGCTGGCACAACACAAAGACCAAAGAATAAAAACAATGAAAATAGTTTAAGAGCCCTATGGGACAAGGTGAAACGGAACAACTCCAAATCATAGGAATACCAGAAGGAGAAGAGAAGAAGCAAGGGGTCGAAAATGTATTTGAAAAAATAATGACTGAAAACTTCCCTACCCTGGTGAAGGAAATCAACATACATGCCCAGGAAGTGCAGAGGGTTCCAAACGAGCTGAACCCAAACAGGTCCACACCAAGACACATCATAGTGAAAATGGCAAAGGTTAAAGACAGAGACAGAATCCTAGAGGCTGCAAGAGAAAGACAGCAGGTTACATACAAAGGAACTCCTCTTAGACTAACAGCTGATTTGTCTACAGCAACTCTGCAGGCCAGAAGGGAGTGGTAGGAGATATTCAAAGTGACACAAAATAAAGGTCTACAACCAAGATTGCTCTACCCAGCATGGCTAGCACTTAAAATTGAAGGAGAAATAAAGAGCTTCTCAGAAAAGAATAAGCTTAAGGAATTCATTACCACCAAGCCAGCATTGCAAGAAATTTAAAAGGGCTTTTTTAAACAAAAGAAAGGGGTAAACTAGCCAACCCAGGGAGACCAGGAATACAAATAACAAAATGGCAATACATAGGCACCTATCAATAATCATTTTAAATGTGAATGGGCTAAATGCGCCAATCAAAAGACAGAGATTGGCTGAGTTGATAAGAAAATAGGACACATGTATATGCTGTTTACAGATGGAATAAGATATTTCAGGCAAATGGAAATGAGCAAAAAAAAAGCTGGAGTACCAATACTTATTTTGGACAAAATAGACTTTAAAATGACTACAATAAAAGACAAAGAAGGGCATTATAACCCTAATAAACATCTATGCACCCAACATAGGAACTCCTAATTACATATAAGAGATTTTGACAGACATAAAGACAGAGATTGATAGTAACACTATCATAGTAGGGGACTTCAACACCATTGTCACCAGTGGACAGACCCTTTAGACTGAAAATCAACACAGAAAGAGTTGATATAAAGGAAAAACTGATGGTTGTTGGCTGGGAGAGAGTGGGGAAGAGGGAGAGGGGGAATGTTTTGGACAGTGTAGGTGGGACTACAATGTTGCCGCAGGGAGATGGGGGCAGTTCTGGGAATGTAATTGATAATGTGAAGAGACTATTATATTGCATGAAATAAGTCAGTTGGAGAAGGACAGGTATCATGTGATCTAACTTGTGTGTGGAGTCTGAAGAGCTGAGTGAACGATCAAAGTAAACAGATCCATAGATGTAGAGGAAAAACTGAGGGTTGCTAGTTGGGAGGGGGTGGGGATGAGGGAAAGGGGAAGGGATTAGACAGCATAAATAGACAACTACAATATTGCCACAGGGATATGAAACACAGTTCGGGGAATATAATAGTGTTGTAAAAATGTTTTGTCATGTCAGATAGTCACATGTCTTGTTAAGGAGACCACTTCATGGATGGAGTAGAGGCCTGATCACTGCTTTGTACACCTAAAGCTGATGTTGTATAGTATTGTATGCCAACTGCAACTGAATATGTGGATGGTCACGGGATGTGGAGTATATTGTGGAGGAGAGTCAGGGGAGTTGTGATAGATATGTATGATATGGGAGGGAGTGGGGTGGCGAACTGGGGGAGGGGAGTTGTCACTTTGGGGAGTAAAGAGTATAAATATTGCATTGTGTTGTACACCTGAAACCAATAAAAAAAATGTTTAAACACAAAAAATAAATAAATAAAAAATAAAAAAAATAAAGTAATTGTTGATAGAAAAGTAGCTATTGCTATTTTATTATTCATTATTTTGGTTTTTTTTCCCCTGTCTTATAAAGTCCCTCTAGTATTCCTTGTAATACTGGTTTGGCGGTGATTAACTCCTTTAGTTTTTTCTTTTTGGGGGAGATCTTTATCTCTCCTTCAATTTTAAATGATAGCCTTGCTGGGTAGAGTACCCTTGGTTGTAGGTCCTTACTTTTCATCACTTTGAGTATTTTATGCTAATCCCTTCAGGCCTACAAAGTTTCTGTTGAGAAAATAGCTGACAATCATCTGGGAGCTCCCTTGTAAATTACCAGTTGCCTTTCTCTTGCTGCTTTTGGGATTCTCTCTTTGTCTTTAATTTTTAGCATTTTAATTATAATGTGTCTTGGTGTGGGTCTGTTTGGGTTTATCTTTTTTGGTACTTTCTGTATTTCCTGGGCTTGTGTGTCTATTTCCTTCACCAGGTTAAGAAAGTTTTCAGTCGTTATTTCTTCAAATAAGTTCTCAACCCCTTACTTTCTCTCTTCTCCTTCTGGTACCCCTATGATTCATTTATTGTTACACTTGATGTCATCCCAGAAGTCTCTTAAACTCTCCTTATTTTTGTGGATTCCTTTTTCTTTTTGCTGTTCCAATTGGGTGTTTACTCCTACCTTGTCTTCTAAATGATGATTCAGTCCTCTGCTTCATCTAGTCTGCTGGTGATTCCTTCTGGTGCATTCTTCATTTCAATTATTGTATTCTTCACTTATGACTGGTTCTTTTGTATAGTTTCTATGTCCTTTCTTATGCTTGCTATCTCTTTGTTCTCACTAAGTTCTCACTAAGTTCTTTGAGCATCCTTATAACCATTGTTTTGAACTCTGTATCTAATAGATTTTTTGCCTCCATTTTGTTTAGTTCTTTTTCTGGAGTTTTCTCCTGTTCTTTTGTTTGGGATGTATTTCTATGTTTCCTCATTTTGACTGCCTCCTTGTATTTCTTTCTATGTATTAGGTAGATCAGCTATGTCTCCCAGTTTTGGCCAGGTGCCTTAATGTAGTAGGTGCCCTGTGGGTCCCTGACACAGTCTCCCTGGGCCCGTGAGCCAGGTGCTCCAGGAGTGTCCCTTTTGTGTGCTCTCCTCTTTTAGTTGAGCCTTGATTGCTATTGACACATCGGTGTGTGGACTTGATCCTCAGGTTGATTGGCTATGGGGTTGGTAACATCCACAGTTTATGGGCTGCTGTGCAGGATGCTTACCCCATGGAGAGGGATTTGCCCCAATAGGCTCTGGTGCCTGTTGAGGCCACCCTTTGCATGTACCACTTGTGGGGCTAATTGGATGGTGTTCTGCTGTGGTCTGAAGCCAACCTCCAGGTATGTTGGTTCTGGGGTCTTTTGGGAGGGGCTCCAGTATAGGCCCAGGTCACCCATTGCCTGTGACCAGCTGGGGACTACCTGGTAGGAAATAAAAAACAATCTGCAGTTTGTTGCCACCTGTGCTAAACCTGGAGGCATATGGGAGAGGCCATGCTGCAAACTGAGGATGGCTGCCACAATTATCGGGCCTGGGGTAGCTCTGCAAAAGGCCAGGACACCCTAAGGCCTGCTGCCGCCTGCCAACTCCCTTAAAGTTCAGTAGCTGATAAAGCCTCGTGTGGTACATGAGTTGGGTCAGGGTCTCAGGGAGTCAATACAGTGGGAAGTGTTGTAGGCACCAGGTTAATGTAGACTCTGGTTTGGTGCTAGTACTGAGCCTGGAGTTACTCAGCAAAAGTCTGAGAGCACACCAAGATCAGTAGCCTCCTGCTTGGGGTCTGTGGACTCTGATTGTTTTCCCAGAAAGAGTGCGATATGCGAGTGGCTGGCTGTTCAAGTAGAAAGTGCCTCCTGCATTGGGGGAGTAGGGTGGGGTGGGGACCCAGCTGAGTCTATAGGGCGGAGCCCCAGAGCTCACCAGGCCAATCAGATTCAGATTTGGCTGTAAGCAAAGGGGGCAAGCTCAACACATTGAAGATGGCAGCTGCCTGCTAGCAATACTGGAGAAGGACCCCACACAGGGAAAATGCCTACTATCCTATCGACCTGGCCTCTTCACGCTTCAGTGTGTTTCCCATATGCCTCTGATGTCCTCTGAGTCTCTGGCCCTCTGCTGGAGCCAAAGGTGAGTGCCTGCAAGTGAGTGAGTCTGAGTGAGCCCTTTAAGTAGGATTTCTGGGTTTCTCACAGATTTCCGTCCCATCTCCATAGTTCAAATTCCCCCCTGTTTTTCACTGCCAGATGTTATGGGGGCTCCTCTTCCCAGCTCTATTACTCCAGGACCCCAGAGTGGGACTGAGCTCTCTTGCTCCTCTGGGGGGAACCTCCATAGACAAGGTATCCCTCCCAATTTTCGTCCATCACACAAAGGTTTTGGACCAACCTGTTTTGTATCTCCATCCCTCCTACCAGTCTTGAAGTGACTTCTTTATACCCTTAGTTATAAAACTTCTATTCAGTCAGACTTCAGATAGTTCTCCAGGTCTATTGTTCTATAATTTTGTTGTAATTTTAATATGTTCAAGGAAGGAAGCAGGCACAATGTTTATCTACCCCACCATCTTGGGTCTTCTCTAGAGTGCTTTCTAATCTGCAGTACAGACAATAGGCTGGACTCTCAATTCCTCTAGTAAGTGGGCTCAAATGTAAGCTTTTCTATGAAGGCTTTTTTAGCAAACTCCTAACCAGGCAAATATGGCCACTTATTTATTTGATTCTCTTTGTATTCTGCACATTTTTCAACCACAGCCCCTAGAACACGTTAGAACACCTGAAGATGGGCCCGATACAAAATAGGCATTCAGAATTTGTTGACTGACTGACAGATGTGGACAGTATGAATGGATGTCTGATCACTTGCAGTTCCCTCAGGCTAGCATTCTGCATTCATTCATACTTCTGTGCTTTGCCTATACATTCTTTCCGATTGGTCAGTGCTCTGACTAGCTGAACAAAGTTAGAAGAGGGGGAGGAAAAGAAGGAGAAATAGCCAGTATTTTTCAAGGGCCAGCTAGGCCAGTCACTGTGCTAAGCCCTTTACATTCATTAGTTTAGTTTAACCTCACAATTAACCTATAAGGCAGGTATTGTTATTATGGCCATTTAGCAATATAGGAAACTAAAGTACTGAGAGATTAAAGAATTTTTGCATGGTCATACAATAGAATGGAAATTGATTCAGCCCCTGTCCATTATCTTATCTATCTTATCATCTTATATCTAGTGCCTAGACATTGCCTGAGTCATATCTGAAAAAAATGAATAAATGTCCTTACTGTACAAATTTATATCACACTTATCATATGTTTTGCAGTTATTTATTTTACATTTTCTTTTCTAGCTCACCTCTGATGCTGTTTAAAACCATCAGTGGAATGAATAGAATAAGTAAAGGTAGTAGTGTGAAAGGTTTGGTTCCAAATTTCATTTGTCAAACTCTCCAAAATTTACTTGTCTTGTCTATCTAATTCTAACTCATATTTCAATACTAAAGATATGCATCTTGTCAGGAAACCTCTCTTCTCCCAGTATTTACATCCAGGTGTTACTCAGATCTGGCAGAGGCATAAGGCTCCTGGCGGCAGTAGCCTCAATATCCTGACCATAGCTCTACCATGGCACTTCCCACATTGGAGCACCTTTGTTTATTTATAGGTCTGGGTTTCCTAGAGACTAAGATCTGGAAATCGTATCTTATTTATCTGTATGTCTTTAATGTGTGGTATATTTCTTAGCATGTAGTCAATGGTCAATGGCTAATTTTTGAATGAATCGGTTATTCTGTGTATTTATAAATGGGTGGAGGATCCAGAAAATTATTGAGAAAGGCAGAAATTAAAGCTAATCTTCCCCTCTCCCCTAGGTTTGTATGACTTGGGTATGGAGGGATTGCAACTATAAGTAAACTCCTCCACCTGGAAGTAGTCATTTAGTGCTGTTTTAAAATATATAATGAAAAACATTTTAGGCCAATAGTTGTGAAAATGCAATCCAGGGCTTCTAAAGCTTTTAGCAATAATATTCTTAAACTCCAGCAGATGGTGTTGTTGTTATGAAAGCTGGGATCTTTAGTTAGGTAAAATAAAACACTTCTCACTTTTCATAAAAATTGGTGTGTTCCTGTCTCCTGGGAAAAAGTAGGAGGAAAGAGGGTGTCCATTAACTCTTCTCGAAGACTTAGGTAAAATTAAAACAATTCTTAAAAAAAAAAAAAATGGTCTTTGTTGGTTCATGGTAGAATTGTTGTAAGAGTTTTTATGACTGTCAGCAGTTAAAAAGGACTCTGATTATTATTATTATTTTTTTAAAGATTTTATGGGGAATTGGGGCAGGGGAACGGCGTTGGGGAACCGGGGAAGGGGAACAGACAAGTTGCTGTCTTCTTTGTTCTTCAGTCTAGTTGCGGAGGATGTTTCTTCACTGGTTCATGTTGTTATCCTCATTGTGCTCTTCCCGAATGAGGCAGATGGGTCTCTGGCCTCTGGATGGTCGCTCACCATGGCTATCGGCAGACAGCTCATGTTGGCTGCCAGCTGCTCACGCTGGCTGCCGGCCACTCAGAGTAGCCTATGGCAACCCACTGCAGCACGGGCTGCAGCCTACACCGTCGCTGGGGCTCGCACAGCCCAGCTCCAGGTGGAGATGTTGTTAGCTGTAGAGGGCAGTATCACTGGCCCTCATATGTGGGATCTGAACCGGGGCTGCTGGCATCCCAAACCAGCTCTTAACCAAAGTGCCACTCGGCCGGACTGGACTCTGATTATTTTTAAATAAATTAATGTATGTTTCTAGGAGTGAGGTATCAGTGTTTTCCTTTATTACCTTGAGATCAAATTGTGATGGAGAATATGGGGCCTTTTCCCGCATTGCCTTTGTCCAACCTCACATTTTCTATTCTTCAATTAAAATAGGGATCACCTTCTGACTAAGCATTTAAATGGGTATGAAACAAATACTGCAGAGCATTTTAAAAAAGACTTCAAAATGCCTGTGTACCAAGCAAGTTTGCAAGTTTTGGGTTTACAACATTTATGAATACTTCCTAAAATTACGTCACTTCCTAAAGGAATATATATATATAATTAATTTTCTCCTTAAATCTTTTTGTTCTTTTGATGCTTGTTCCTATTTAGTAAATGAAGACACGGGGACACAAATTCATGTATAAGCAAGATTGTAGGGATATAAAGATTTTAATATGGGTCAGCTGAGTGGTTCAGTTCGTTAAGACCGTGAGCTCTGGGGCCAGCCGAGTGGCGCATTGGTTGAGCGCTGGTTTTGGGATGCCAGCGGCCCCGGTTCGGATCCCACATGAGGGCCAGTGACACTGCCCTCTGCAGCTGGCAGCAGCTCCACCTGGAGCTGGGCTGTGCGAGCCCCGGTGATGGTGTGGGCTGCAGCCCCTGCTGCAGTGGGCTGCCGTAGGCTGCAGTGGGTGGCCCGCAGCCAGCATGAGCGGCTGGCAGCCAAGCATGAGCTGCCAATAGCCGCGGTGAGCGACATCCAGAGGCCAGCGACCGATCTGCCTCATCCGGGAAGAGCGCAATGACGATACCAACAGTGAAGCAACATCCTCTGCAACTAAACTGAAGAACAAAAAGACAGCAACTTGTCTGTTCCCCTTCCCCGATTCCCCAACGCTGTTCCCCTCCACCAATTCCCCAATAAAATCTTTAAAAAAAAAAAAAAAAAAAAAAGACCGTGAGCTCTGAACAATGGGGTCGCCAGTTAGATTTCCAAATGGGCCAGTGAGTTGCGCCCAAGCTGAGCTGCCCCTGAGCTGCCAACAGGTGGCAGGATTACTCAGCTGGTGAGAGCATGTACTCCTAACAACAAGGTTGCCAGTTTGACTCCCAAATGGGATGGTGGGCTACACCCCCCTCAATTAAGATTGAACACAGCACCTTGAGCTGAGCACCCTGAGCTGCCTACAGGCAGCTGGATGGTGACTGGACTTGGAGCTGTACTCTCCACAACTAAGATTGAAGGACAACAACTTGGCTATTCCCCTTCCCCAATAAAAAAATAAAAATAAATAAAAATTTAAAAAATTAAAAAATATTTTAATATAAAGTTTAAAAATATAATGGTTCATTTAAACAATTCATTTGTTTCAGAACTACTTTTTTTTTTTTTAGCTGAGCCATCCTGCCACCTGTTGGCAGCTTAACGGCAGCTCAGCTCAGGCTGAGCATCGAACTGCTGTTGCTCAGAGCTCAGCTTGCACTCTTGAGCAAGCTCTTAACCAACTGAGCCACTCAGCTGGGCCAGTACTATTTTTAATAACAATAATAAAACAATCATTTAAATATAAAAATTAACATCCAAAACCTTTTAAAAACATATCAAGTATTAGAAAACTAGTTTCTGAAAACTGATTTATAGCATATTAACTAAAATAAAATTTATTCTTATTAATTTAAGTTGTAGCAGCTTTAAAACATCATGAAAAGTATGAATGATTTTATTCCAAGTAAAAATCATTCAGTAGAGTAGAATGTAGTGCTATCCAAAGGGACTTCCTTTTAATGGCCTGCAGATGTTGTTGTGCTCAATGCCAGTGAAAAGATGAATTCAGTTTTAAGACATAAAACTTTACATGAAATTAATCCCCTGCGCAGATTAAGTGTTTTCACTATTATAGAGAAAAAATTTGGAAAAGTGTGAAAACATGTATTTTAAAAAGTTATTACTGAAAGTGTTTGCTAAATATTTTAATGATATATTCCTAAAACAATCCCTTAAATTGAAAGGCAAAAAAAAATCAGTTTTATTTTAGAGAGAATGCTTTTAGAACAGAGAAAGAAAAATCTTAACATTTCATAATCCTGTATTTGCTTTTGCTTTTTTCAATTAACATTTTAAAATTTCAAATAAAGTATATGAAAAAAAAATTAAGATTTCTAAAAAAAAAAATATACACTCCTTTTGTTTTGTTTTGTTTGTTGTTGAGGGCAGTGTCACTGGCCCTCATATGTGGGACCCGAACCGGGGCCGCTGGTTACCCAAGCCAGCGCTTAACCACCGCGCCACTCGGCCAGCCCTACACACTCCTTTTAAAGGTATAAAATATCAGTGACCTATTTCAAATGCATAACTCAGTGCTTTGCAAAGTAACCCTCTAGTAACAGTATCGCAATCAGCTGGGGATGCTTGTTAAAACGAGTTGGGGGTACATGGGGATATATAGTCTGAGGTGTCTTGTCCTAAGAACTTTAGGAACTACAGTGGCTGAAACACTGACTAGAATTGTTTCCACAGGCAGAAAGAACAGGGCCGCAGGGAGAGAAGGGGAGGAAGGGAAGGAGAAGGTGAGTTCATCCTTAAGAAAAAGTACATCTACTGACCAGCCAGAACTAGATTTCAGGGGCCGAGAGCAAATCCAGGACCCCAACCTTTCCCTCAAGGTGAACTTTACCTAATTACAATAGATTATAATATCATTAGCATTGTGGTTAGGGAAATCCCCACCCCTTGTGATGCCATGACAGTTCCAACAGAGCCAAATAAGGACAAAAATCTCTCCCAAAACTCCCTCCTTCCATTAGGAAGGACCCACCTGAGAACACCTATAATGCCTCCCTAAGTCTTGAATATTTCATGCCTTAATTTTTAGTGAAATAAATTCCCAAATCTTATTGTTCTTCAGGTCAGCTGCTCTTCACTGGGCCTGCCTGTCCTCACCTTCTTGAGAGTGTACTGTCCTTCTTTAATAAACCCACCACTTGCTTGAAGTATTCCGTGCATCCTTGAATTCTTTCCTGTTACAATACCAAGAACCTTTTCTGGCAACAGAATCTCATTCCCACCAGCATCTTAAGTCTGCTCACCAGCCATGTAATGAGGGTGAAACCGTAAGATGCCACTGAGTGATAGGTTCAAACCTTTTAAGAAAGAATTTCATAGCACAAAAAGAGCTTGTTAAGAATTGACTTTCAACTTTTTAACTGTTAGAATCTGCTTTAGAAAACGCAGATGCCTAGAGCCCATCACAGCTATTGAATTAGAATCTGACATGGACCCAACAGTTTATGGAAACTTATCTCCAATACTCCTCTAATCTGTTTGGTGCTCTGAGTTCTAGGAAGGCTGACTTTTCCATTTTCCCCAGATATCATTCATTCTCTTGCTTCAAGACCTCCACGCATATTTTCCCTTCAGCTTGAAATACTCTTTTCTGCTCCTCCCTTACCCCTGTGCCTCCTCATCCTCCTGGCTAACCAAGACTTCTTCTGCAGACAAGGTACCTGGCTGTGTGCTTCCACAGAAGTTGGCCTTTTCCCTCTCATAACTGCCTCTGCCTCTTTGTTTACTTTTCCTGCTGGATTGTCAGCTTCCTAAAGTCATGACCCAGCTCACCATTCTATTTCAGTGCCCAACACATGAAACCAAGAGCCTTTATGACTTTGATTAAATTTACTTTTAAATCTTAGCTCTAGAAATTATATCCCTCTCTCTATATACACCCCTCAGAGACCTAGCCTTCCTCCACCCCCTTCCCCATCTCCTACTCCCTACCCATAAACAGCAACCACCAAGGCAGCAGAAGATATAGCCAGAAACTGACAAATGGTCACATGGTCTGAACTTCTAGAAGGCTAAAGATACCATCTTGACCTCAGTTATGTTTCAGCTCCTGAGCCCTATGGTAGAGTGACCCCCTGGCTACTTTCCCATAAGAACAGACAGGGACACCAGAAAAGACCTCAGAACTGTCCAAGACCTGAAGAAGTGATTTATTACCCTTCCTTCACTTCCAACCAATCAGCTCCCAGCATGACGTCAAACCCCTAACCCAAAGTGTCTTCTGATTTTGCCCTATGTACTCTGTAACCTACATGCCATTGTGGAGTTTGGTTTTTGAGCATTAGCTTCCTGTTCTCTTGAATGGTGCCATTCATCAATAAAATAGCCAATATTTTCCACTGCATTTCTTGGTATTTAGTGTTTGGTTCTGCTGGAACCAGGTAGAAGAACTTTATAACACACAGTGCTACACCCTCAAGAAATATTTTTTTTTTAAGATTTTTTTTTTATTGGGGAATTGGGGGAGGTGAACAGCATTGGGGAATTGGGGAAGGGGAACAGACAAGTTGCTGTCTTTTTTGTTCTTTAGTTGCGGAGGACATTGCTTCACTGGCCCATGTTGGTATTGTCATTGCGCTCTTCCCGGATGAGGCAGATCAGTGACCAGCCTCTGGATGGTCACTCACTGCAGCTATTGGCAGCTCACGCTGGCTACCGGCCACTCACGCTGGCTGCCAGCCACTCACTGTAGCCCACTGCAGCAGGGGCTGCAGCTATGCCGACCGGGGAACTCACAGCAGCCCAGCTCCAGGTGGAGCTGTTGCTCACCATCTTAGCTGTAGAGGGCAGTGTCACTGGCCCTCATGTGGGATCCGAACCAGGGCCGCTGGAGTCCCAAACCAGCTCTTAACCAATGCACCACATGGCTGGCCCAAGAAATATTTACTGAATTGAAAAATCTACCCTTCTATTTATTTTCTTTCCTAAGGGTGCTAGAATTCTAGTAAATCACTCTGAAGTAATAGCATCCCAGTATTAGCATTTCTTTAGTCATCTATCATGTCTTTCCCCACTAAAATTAGGGTATATGGTTGAAGTAGTCTTGGGTGTCTGAAAGATTTTTTTTCCCCCTTTTAAATGGGTTGGGCACGCTCATTGTACCAAATATCCATTTGGCATATACAAAGTACTATTAGCTTTAGAATGAAAACATAATCTAAATGAAGTGCTAGAAAATGGTCCAAAATTCAAAGGGGAAGAAGTTGAGGGTGAAGTTAATAGTAAGCTTCTGCCCTGGATCCCCTCTGTCCCTCGTGTCCTTTTCACACCCGTCCCATCTATGAAGGCCATTCTGCTCAAAAGCCTGGGGCCAATTCTAACTTCAATACAGGGGAGTTAAAATATTTGTAACTGAATTCTCAGGGAGACCCATAATTGAACCCATTTCCCTCTTGTATTCTGAGCTTTTGTTTCATTTCTAAAAAATGCATTGCCTGTCTAGTTATGAGATCAGCTCCAGCACTTACAGTGCACTCGTGGAACCTGGGTGGGGGGCAGCCTCTCAGCAGTTGTGATCCTGGGGCCAGCTGACCAGGGCTTGGTAGTCTGATACTAACTAGCCATTCTTACTCATGTTCAAACCATCAGAGATACCCAGCACATGGTCCCACCGCCCCTCAAAAATCTGCCTTAGAAATAAAACATGTCCCTGTGTAGCTCCTTCTCCCTCATCACTTTCACCAGATGCTGATTGTAGAATTTTTCAATTCTTTTATTATCAACATTAATTTCAGAAGATGCATTATCTTCTATCCTGAACATGGAGTACTCACATTTATCTTGCTCATAACTCATGCTTCATTTGCACATGGTCCTAGGTGAAAACTACAAGCAGTAGAATTGTAAATATTGGCATTTCAGTCATATGACTTCTCATGATTTCCCCAAAGTTATTCAATTTACAGTGATTGTTGTGTGTGTAATTATTCCTGTGTAGCACAATATTTTAAGAGTACATCAACATGTGATTTAGGAGATTGAGTATGTCATAACTATACAAAATAGCAGCAGCGTGAATGATCAATAGCTCAAATAAGAATAGTGTTAGCTTTCAGTCATGCTCTGTCTGTGAACCAAAGGCCAAATATTGTCAGGTTCATGGCTGTGGGGTCTGCATTCTGTGCTGTATTCACTCTGTATAGCAGCTAACAGAAAGAGACAAGCAAATGTTACATTCAGAGTTCAGATCCCTTTTAGAAAAAGAAAACATAATGTGCATATAAAATTGTTTATGTTAAGAATAATATACCAGTTTGTAAGAAAAACACTACTTGAAATAGTTCATAAACAAGTATGTTTTAAAACCCTCTCGGACGTTTGTGACCTCCCTAAAGTACCACTGAATATAAAGATAGATATAAATTAGATGTGTGACCCAAATTTCTTAAAAAAAACTCAGCTGAGATTGTGTTAAAATAAATGCCACAGGATTTACAGGTAATGAGGCTTCACTGCCAGTAATGTTGCTTTTTCATCAGCTTGCTAAAAGTCTGAATTATTAAGAGGCAATAGCATTTGTCCTCTAATTAAATCTATAATTAAGAACAAACATATTTTGTTTTTAATTCTGCCTATGTGTATTGATTGGCTCTATGTCTTTGACATTGCACTAGATTCTAGGCATGGCTTGATACTGGCTGTGAAGGACCCACAGGTGTGTTATTTGCAGCCAACTGGTGCCCTCCTTTATCTCTGGTCCTGTCTGAAATTTGTTGGAAAAATCTGGATTAGGAACAAGAGAAAAGAAAAAAAACAAAACAAGAAATTTCCACGAAGAACCAGTTTGCATAGAATACCTTGTTTTACTTTTCTCTTTTTGTCCCAAATCTAATCAATTTATCTAGCTTAACATTTATTCTTTGTCAAATGTTTATTCATTTCCATTGGTTTATTCTTTGCCAAGTGTTACTATTTTGTTGACATACTCTATTATTTATTTAACCCATATTCTATTTACTCTAATCTACATATCCATTGACGCAAGAAGGCTTTGAGTTTCAGTCCTTCAGAGTGTAGCTTTACAGCACCTAAGAAAAATTTCCTTCACTTTTCTCCTCTCCCCACTACCCTTAAGATGCAGTCAATACCTTGAGGCAGATGAGGGCCAGGAAAACCCAACTCTGCAGACTTGCTGGGTTTTTAGGATTGAAACATAATTTATACATAAATTGTAGCTAATATCTTACAAATTTTTCATAGTCTGAAAAATGTGATTGTAGTTGTCAGATGGTGAGTCTTCAGACAAATATTAGTTACTTTATAACCAGATTGGAAAATATTCTGTTTTGGGCCGGCCCAGTGGCACATTGGTTAAGAGCTGGCTTGGGATGCCAACGGCCCTGGTTTGGATCCCACATATGAGGACCAGTGACACTGCCCTCTACAGCTAAGATGGTGAACAATAGCTCCACCTGGAGCTCAGCTGCTGTGAGTCCTGGGATGGCATAGCTGCAGCCCCTGCTGCAGTGGGCTGCCATAGGCTACAGCGAGTGGTCAGCAGCCAGCATGAGCAGCCGGCAACTGGTGTGAACTGCCAAGAGCCACTGTGAGCGGCTGTCCAGAGGCCGGTGACAGATCTGCCTCACCCAAGAGTGTAATAATGATACCAATATGGGCCAGTGAAGCAATGTCCTCCACAACTAGACTGAAGAACAAAAGGACAGCAACTTGTCTGTTCCCCTTACCGGGTTCCCCAACGCTATTCCCCTCCCCCAATTCCCCAATAAAACCTTAAAAAAAAAAAAAAAGAAAGAAAATATTCTCTTTTAAGAACCTATAATGGGGGTCAGACGAATGTCTCTGTTGGTTAAGAACTCGCTCAAGAGTCTGAGCTGAGCTCTGAGCAATAGCAGTTCGATGTTCAGCCCGAGCTGAACAGGTAGCAGGATGGCTCAGCTAAATAAAAAAGAAACAGAAATTATAATGAAGTTCTCTTTATATATGTATTATCAATACTAATATTTTAAGTGTGTAAAGAGATCTATTTCAATTTTTTGTTATGAAAATTTTCTTCTTATAAAGCATCCAAGCTCCATAGAAGTTTTGCAAGTTTACCTTTCTTTAAATAAACACACACACACACACACACACACACACACACACACATGCACTTAAACAGATGAATAGCTTTGTAAATAGAATTATTTGAGGACAAATTTAATGAATCTCTTAAATTCTTAAACGTTCTTTCTCTTTTGGACTTTGGGTAGTAATTTTTTATTTAGCTAACAGTATTTTCAGCCAACAGATCTTTCTTGGTCTTTCACTGTGTCTGAGGCACCGAATTACTGGCTGGGATTAATCACCTGATCAGGGAAAACTCCAAACAATCCTTAGTGTCTGTAATCACATGAGGCATTTCCTCATGGTAACATTTTAAGATTGAGAGGGAAGAATTGCTTTGCTGAATTACAAACTGCAGAAGTGGGAAGCAGCATCAATTACAAATTTATCCATTTACTGGAGAATCTAAATTTTGTAATTTTGTAGAGAAACAGCCCATACTGTTATTCTATGTGCCATTTATGCAGCTTTTTTTAAAAATAGAAAGATTTATTGACAGGATGCTAAACTGCTTTTAGAAGTGTCCTGAATTGTGCTATGGACACATTTCTATTTGACTATAAAACCATTATCAACAATAAATCAATTGGGATAAAGATTTCAACCATCAACTTTCTCTGTGATTTCATATTTTTCATTATGTTATGAGATTATGCGTTAGCCTAGGCAGAAGCCTATTGTACTAAGCTAGAAAGATGAGAATTTAATGGGGTAGAAAACATATACACAAATTGCAATGTCAATGCTAATGTCTTAATAGCTTAAGAGGCCTGCATAACTGACTTATAAACCCAGACAAAGAGATACAGCATGTTGACCTCAAGCTTACTAATCAGCAACCCAAGGGCTTAAGAGCATCATGACCTGGAGCAGAGTGAGTTTGCCTCCTTTTTTATTTAAAAAAACTCGGAATGTACAACACTCGCAGAGAACTATTTTCTTATTTTAAAAGAAGGTCTTATTCTGAAAGTAAGGCTGGGCTTACTTTGCTGTAGCAAAACAACATAGGTCTTAGAGACAGAATGATGTTAAGTTTTGAAAAAAACATTTTTCCCATTTAAAAGTTAGATGACAGAATAAGAAGCCACTGCTGCCGCATTATAACTAAAAGCTGAAGCAAAGAGATAGGAAAGAGGAAATGGGTGTGGAATGAGAAGGTGACCCTTTTCAGGTAGGAGATCACCACCAATCTAGTCCCTGCTTCCTCAATTAGGATAAGAGATCTCTAAAGAATAACCCAGCCAGATTCATTTATTTCACAACTTGAAGACTTTCTGAGAATATCTTCCTAGACTTTTAGTTTTGAAAACCAGTTCTATGTACTGACATACCAACCTTTCTTTACCTTCCTAGGTTTAAAACCAGCAGCTACAGCAGCAACAGCTTGCTGAATACCCTGGACAACCTCTGATACATCAGGGCTCCACAGCCTGTCAGAAAGCTGTCAATTATTCTAGATCTTTATCCCCAAATTCGAAAACAAACAAAGAAACAAAAAAAACTCTATTGGATTATGAAGGATACCAACTTAATGATAGTTGCATTTTATTAATATATTTAGGGAAAGATAAATAATGAAATAGCACTATAACATAGAGGAAAACATTTTTTTAAAAAATCAAACTTTATAGGTTCAATTCCCAGATTTGCTAGTTAAAAACTTAATAAATGTGTAATCTTGGATAAATCATTTATTTCCACTATATTTTCATCTTTTTGTCTGTAAAATGGGAATTATAATGGTGATAATAATAATAGTAACATGAAGCTTGCTTTTTACTTAGAATAAAACCTGGCACACAGTAACACTCTATATATTTAGAATTAAGCATTCATTGGACAGTCAGCTCTTTCCTTGGATATTTTTCCCTAATTAATTAGGGACACTGTCACACTTCTGTTGCTATGTATTTCACATGGATTCAAAACATTTAAAAATTATTTTGAAGTCTGACTCTTTCATACAGATCAGGAAAAATCTAGAGAATAACTTGCTTTGAAGGCAAAATGGTAATATCTAAGTTAATAGTATTCATCTTAGAATGTGTTTTCTGTTGAAAATTTTTCCTTTTGTTAAAAGAAAATACACCCACACTCTCAGGGTTTACAACTAAGTTGAAAACTAAAACACATTTGATTGTCAAAAGTTTTATTACATATCAAAATTAGAATTTTTATTAGAATTTGATGGAAAAAAATTCCAAAATGTTTTTGAATCACCTAAACTAATAAGCAGAAATGTTGCATTTTAATTAATTTTGGTAGTTGTTTCTATCTTCTAGTACTTGGGAAAAAAAACAGGTATTTTCTACTTCTGCAAATAGAACTAAATAAAGTTTAATTTAAAAATCCAATATGCATTCCAGTATTTTCTAATCTTGTCTGATTTTAGGTATTACCCAGAGTCTTTTTTGATGATTTAGATTGCTATGGCTTATTCCAGAGCTATCAAATCAGAAAGTTTAAGAGAGTTTCTCTAGAGGGAATCACTCTAGATGATTCTTATGATCACATAAGTATGTAAAGAACTAAAATAAATGTTTCTCTGAATTAAATGTGTCTTTTGAAATATTTAATCAGTAAAAGACAGCAATGGACTTGTATTGCTATATTAAGGGAGAGTTTTGTATTAATAAAAAATAATGCAACAGTTTCAACAGTATAAAGTTTACATTTCATAAAAACTAAATTCAATTATCTTAATTTCTTTTAATCATCTCACATTATTTAAATTAGTTATACTTATATTTGTAATTTCTTCATATTCATAAAGTGTTTCAACTCTGATGATCAAAAAATAAATATAGACCATAGCTAAAGAGATTTTTAAGTGTAGATGTACTGCTGCTGGTTAAATTTGTGAAGGGTTTTTAAATATTGATTTTTCTTTAACAAATGATTGAAACTATCTGCATGTTGGTGCCTGCTAAGCTATTGTGTGAAATTTTACCAGCTGGGAATTATCCCCTCATTCTCTGGTGTGATTAACACTTTCAGCTGTAGAATAATTAAAATGTCAATCAGTTCTGAAACAGCAAAACAGTTTCTCGTTTGATCCATCAGTTGGAAGGCTAAATGAGGAGCACATCAGGTGTCTAGCTCTCATCACAGGAGTTCACCTCCCACCCTTCAGTCTTCTTCCACCTCCCCCTCTTCTACACACACACACACACACACACACACACACACACACACACACACACACACACACACACACACACACACTGAAGGTGAGGGCTTAATTTGGCTTTTGCTCAAATGTTTCAATTTGGTTCTTCAATATGCCGTTGATTTTTCAAAATTTCTTTTGCTGGTCACCTTTAAGGAAAATTGGGGGAGTAGAGAAGGTTAAATATACTGTTAAAGATGTATATTTCGGCCTGGTATCAATTTCTCAGAGCGTGTTGACATGCACTCACTCCATTTAGTTTTTTTCCCCCAGCTTTCCTAAGATAGAATTGATGTGTAACTTTGTGTAAATTTAAGATGTATATGTGATTTGAAGCACTTAAATGTTGCAGAATTATTACCACCATAGTGTTAGCTAACACTTCCACCATCTCACATAGTTACCATTTCATTTTTGTGGTGGCAGCATTTAAGATATACTTGCTTAGCAACTTTCAACTATGTAATACAGTATAATTAATGATAATCACCATATTGTACATTAGATCCCCAGAACTTATATCTCTTAAAACTGGAAGCTTGTTCGGTTTTGAAACTTATTCCTTCCTGTCCTGTCAGCACTGACTGATAGATTTCCCGTAGGTAACCTCCCATCGTCTCCCCAAACCTGGTCCTGAAAGAGTGACCACGCTTCTAGGCCTAGAAGGAAAAAAGTGATGGGAAATAATAGTGCTTCAGAATGTTCTAGAGTCTTTAGTCTTGCACCAACATAGTAGCTGGAAAATGCAGTGTAGAAGGAAACATTTAAATCCACACATCTCTGAATGTTCCAGCTCTACCTCTGCTTCTTAGATTTTTTTTTTTTTTTTTTTTGAGGGCAGTGTCACTGGCCCTCATATGTGGGACCCAAACCGGGGCCGCTGGCTTCCCAAGCCAGCGCTTAACCACCGCGCCACTCGGCCAGCCCTAGATATTCTTTTATAGGTCTTTGTGCCTGGAGTCAGCAGTGGCTGTGTGACTTTCATATTTTTCCATTCGACTTCCTTTTAACTTAATTAAGGCTTTAATAGAAGTTTTATTTCCCTTAGAGGGTTATTGTGAAATTTTAAATGGCCTTAGAAATAAGTACCCAAAATACCTGTTACATCAAACATCTTTTTGAACTCCCTATTTTACTCAGAGGAATATTGCTAATCAGATACACAACTCTTTTGGATGACTCTGATATTCACTCTTGGTTACAATCCCTAAGACTTCTGTAGTGGTTGTTTTGGTGGTTTCTTTGAAGTCTTTTAAGAAGAGGTGGTAGCAAAATGTGAGTGAAAAGGGTACCTAATTGGTGGAAGCTAAAAAGGTTGGATTTCTGAGAAAGGTCTCTCACTTGATGGAAACCTGAGCGTCTGTTTAGCTAGTGTCTGTCTGCTTTGCTGACCACTAAGCCCCAGGTAACTTGGCGATGCCCCTGTGATTCTCATGCTCATGCTTATACCACCAGAGAGTGCGTGCGTAGACTTAACCCATTAAAATCCCTTCCTTATCGTTTCCCTCCTTCTAAATTCTTGTGCACACAAATAGTATTTCTTGAGATTTGTGACTGCCCACAAGTTTACTCTTCATACTTTTTTTTTTCACTCTCACTTCCATAATAAGCTTCCTTGTTCCAAAGCAAAAGTTAAGGCAGATATAATCTTGATTTAGTTTTATGGCCAATAGAGTCATTTGATGGATTTTTGGAATCATTATTCTTATACGTTTAAGGAAATTGTTTCCTCTGATGACTATGCATTCTTTGAGAGGCTGAGATATATATCAGCAAAGGGCTAGTCCACTGATCCCTTAAGATCATACTCAAGAAGGAAATTTGGGATCCAATAAGAAAGCCAAGACTACAGTTTGACTGAAGAAATTGCCTTTATAAAAGGACAATAAAATTCCTTCAAATTCAGGGTCAGTGCTTCGCAGTGTAAAAACTGTAGTTATTGTTGGCATTTGACTCTGGGGAGCAAATATTTTAATGTTGATCGGTCCTAAATGCAGTACTCTGTGCTATTTTGAAGACTATGGTACATTAGAAAGTAAAAAAATATATAAAGTTACCTCCAAAAAATGTCAACATTGCATCTGAATGAGTTCAGAGCAAAACCTGCCCATGCCCTGATGCCTTGTGCTTTCTGAGAACACAATACCGACAAAGGGTGCCAGAGGGAAAAGGGAAAGGGCTTCTGTTGACTTCAAATAAAGGCAGAATCTGACAAAAGGGAAGCAAGTTGTACCTTGATACCCCATCAACAAAAGCCTTGTGTATCTACAGCTGCTCTCTACGAGCACTTTGGAAATTAAAGAATTGCCAGCTTTTCCACTTTGGAACAAAAAGCATTTGTGCTAAACAGCCGGTAAGTAAATGCAGTAAACATATTTTTACAGTGAATAGAATTGTTTTATATTTTGGGGACTGATTGTGAATTTCTACTGCTTCTTGATTAGCAAACATTTGGCAGTTCTCAAGTCTTTAGACATTAAAATGCCAAAACAGATTTTTATTCTCTGACTGAACTCCTATATATTTTTTTCATCCCTCTAACAATTATCCTCAAAACATTTAAAAGCACTAAAATAAAACGTGTTTTGCAAACACATTTGGAAACATTTTACCTGTGTGACTTTAATAAGCATGTAAATAAAAAAGTACTGGGTTGCTTTGGAAGGCAGAGATGAGAAGACAGTACATGTGTGCGTAATGAATGAACCATTGGTGGGCACTTCCTGAGGCCTTGGCTGGGACAGCCAAGGGTTACTGTTGTACAGGCTGGGGTGAAAACAGATGTCTGTGCAAAGCTTCCTGGATTTCTCTCTTAGTAGTGACATTCCTGCTTCGTTTTTGAAATCGGTACATTTCTAAGAGATTTAAAAGTTCAAGCAATGACTTTTATCCATTTTTACTTTGAAGAGTCATGTTCCTATGACATTTTTTATATTATTAGGTTGAAATTATCTCCTTTGGAAGGTTTGTCTTTTAAACGATCATTTGGAGACTGTAATACTTTGACTTTAGCAATTCTTTTAAGATTAGGAGATTATATTTGTTTTGCATCCATCCTCTCAATGCTTTTGTAGTTGTTATAGCTAGATTAACTAATTAAATTGAAGCCATTTTTTGTTCTATCAATTTTATACAAAACTTGAAAAGTCAGAGAAAATAAGTAAGTAAAATAGTTTAATTTTCCACTGGCTTACATCTTGGTTGTAATGTAGGATTTTGCAAATCTTCTGTGATTGTGTGTGTGTGTGTGTGTGTGTGTGTGTGTGTGTAAGAGGAGAATCATTGTCATTGTTTTCTCACAATAATTAAACTTTTTAATTAAAACAGTGGCAGTGTATTTGGTTCCTGTTCCTTCTGGAATAACTTACCACAAAGTGGCTTGAGACAATACACATGTAACATCTTACAGTTTGGGGGGGTGAACAGTCTGAAATGGGTTTCACTGGGTTAAAATCAAAGTGTCAGCAGTATTACCTTTCTTCTGGCCGTTCTCGGAGAGAATGCTTTTTCTTTGCTTTGTCATTTGCTAGAGGCTACCCGCATTCCTTGGCTCATGGCTCCTTCCTCCATCTTTGAAGCCAGCTGTTGCATCACTTGACCTGTTTCCATCAGCATCCCTCCTTCTCTGATTCCTCCTGCCTACCTCTTAAAAAGACCCTTGTGATTACATTGGTTCCATCTGGATAACCCAGCTTCTCTCCTTATCTCCATCTCAAAATCGTTTATTTGACTCCATTAATAGTCATTTTTGCCATGTATGGTAAAATATTCATAGGTCCTGGGAGCTGGGACATGGTCATATTGGGAATTGGGGGAGGATCATTCTGCCTACTCTAGACCTCTTAGTGACATAAAATTCTCTACTAATAAAATTCTGGCTACTCATCTCTCCCTTCAACAATGCTTCCCATGATTTCTTACCTTTCCTGAAATTCAGCATTTTATCTATATGGTTCCACTATTACCTTAGGTAACCATTCTTGAATATACATGACATCAATGCTGATACAACCTCCCCCATTACACTGACTTTATCAACCTTGGGACTTCCCTTACCCTCGCACTATGTGAGGTGGAAAAATTACTTCTTGCACAAACTCCTTCAACTTGCATAGCCGCCCCCACACCCCCACCCCCCGCCCCCAGTGCTGCTTAAGTTCCCTGAAACAGAAGCACAGCTTCCTCCTGGAGATGCCATTTCCATTAGAATACCTTACAAGGGAAATGAATTTTCCCCCACTTCTCCTACTCAAGGTGCCAGGAAGGGCAACCTACTTCTCATTTCCTGATCCCATCACCAGATCATGGAGAAATCCCTCCTCCCTTGCAGTTGATCACATCTAATAGTTACTTTATTCTCCCCATTTTTGATATGATCTGTTTGGTTTAAGGACACCATCTTCATATTCTTTTTAACTTTATTTTTATGGCTTGCAGGGATTATTTCTCTCCGAGACTTGTTTTCCATGTTGCTGTCATCAGGCAAACTAGTTTCACCTTCAACACCAGTGGCCTCTATTTCATGACTAAATGGAAGATGATGAACTCCAAGTTTCCATTTAGTGACTACCATCTTTCCCTTCCCACTTTATTCCTTCCCTTATTCTTTCCCGAGTCTGTTCTTAACTTTCATCAGACTCTCTGTTTGTTGCTTTCTCTATTCTTTCCATATTTTAGCTTCTTTTGTGAGTGTTCATTAATACTCAACAGCAGTGCTTCTGAAACTATCTGTGAGGTGAAGGACCAGTTTTTATTTCTAAACCCACTGTCAACTGGTACTTTTAGTAAAATACAATAAATGTGAATTATTTGGTAATTAAAAGTAATAAAAAAAAAAGACAAAACTAAATAAATAAAAAGCAAAGGTTTTATTATAAAAGTCAACAGACATAAAATTATATTTCCATAAATATAATCAAAAGAAATAAAATAGGATAAAATAAAAGAATTATAAAAATTTAACAATGCATTGAAAATGTGCTAGTAAATGAACAATATAGAGTATATAGCTATTTTATTCAAAGCCACGTGGTATTCTGCAAACATAATAAGTATAAGGACAAGTAGTTTTAAGTGAAGAAGCAACTCCCTATATTAACCCCTTACATGTTCACTTTGAATAAACACCAGAAATATAAGATGTTTGTCTTAATGAAAAAAAAGTGTGCTTCTTGCCAGTTAATTTATCTAATCTAAAGCATATTGATAACTATGTACTTATACAAGATAATCATATCTCAATTATTCTATATTAGCCTTTTATAAACTTATAGTAGAGAAACTGGTCTCACAAAAGTATGTCAGCAGGAATGTGAGAAGAGATTTAAAGTAATTTCAGCAACCTCAGGTTATTGTTTTCAACTTTAATCCAAAATAATGTAAGTGATACTCTATTTTCAAAATTTTTATTCAATTTTTTATCAGTAGCTGATTTTAATAATTTATCCTTTAAAGTTGTAGTTAAATTTAAATTATATTAGATGAAATAAATGGGTTTCAGAGCCATGAATTTCCCATGTATGGAAATTTCTATGTATTGTTTTGATGGAAGATGAAATTAATAATATTCTATAAAATGTATGAGGTATTTGGTGACAACTTTTATATCTTGGGAATTAACATAAATTTTTACTCATAGAAAATCAAAGTGCTATTCTAGAAGAAGTCATCAAATAATAATGTTTAAGTGAGTATTACACATCTACTTCTGTCAGCTTTTGAATTCAACACTCTTTCAATGAATTCTTTTAATTTTAATTTACTTACATCCTTTATATTATGTTTCTTTATTGTTTTAATCCCTTACTAGCTAGAACATCTCTGAAATGATATATTTTGGTTTTATTACTTCATCATCAATTCTGATTAAAAAATGAAATTCAATGTGCAAAGAATTGAATATGTTTTGTGGTAAAACCATTTTGAACTCTATTGATCTTCATTTTTTTGGAATTACTTCCACTTTCATTATTTGATTTACATGATTTATTATGACTCCATATAGAAAAATTATGTCTTTTTTTTTTTTTTTTAAGTTTTTTTATTGGGGAATTGGGGGAGGGGAACAGCTCTGGGGAACCAGGGAAGGGGAAACAGACAAGTTGCTGTCCTTTTTGTTCTTCAGTCTAGTTGTGGAGGACATTGCTTCACTGGTCCATGTTGGTATCATCATTACGCTCTTGGGTGAGGCAGATCCGTCGCCCGCCTCTGGACAGCCACTCACAGTGGCTCTTGGCAGCTCATACCGGCTGCCGGCCGCTCACGCTGGCTGCTGGGCACTCACTGTAGCTTATGGCAGCCCACTGCAGCAGGGCTGCAGCCTACACCGTCCCTGGGACTCACAGCAGCCCAGTTCCAGGCGGAGCTTTGTTCACCATCTTAGCTGTAGAGGGCAGTTTCACTGGCTCTCATTTGTGGGATCCGAACCGGGGCCACTGGTGTTTCAAGCCATCTCTGAACCAACACGCCACTCGGCCGGCCTGAAAACTATGTCTATTTATTTATTTATTTATTTACTTACTTATTTATTTTTAGTTGAGCCATCCTGCCACCTAACTATGTCTTTTTTTACAAAAGAGTCTAGTGGTACATTTCACCTTCTGTAAATTAGGGTTAAAAATAAGTACAAATTTTATTTTCCAAATTCATTTAATAATGTTGAATTATAAATTTTTAAACAAGCTTGATTAAAAATTAAAGTTATAAAAATATAAAGAATTATTTTCTCATAATTCAATATGCTTTTGAGTTACGGTTGATGGATTCATCTTAAAATGTCAACTATTATGTTGACATGTTGTGCACATGTGACTCATATGTGAGCATGAAAACACCAGATCTGGTTCCTACCATGCTCTATGAGATGAGACCACTGATGATGCACTTGGATGTTGCAGCAATGTTGAATTGCTGTAAACATTTCTAAACATTTATTTTCAATTTCTGACCTTATCTCTTTCCAGGAAAATAAACAGATGGATCTGTACCAGCTCACAGACCACAATTTGCTCTCAGAATTACAGGACATTAAAATCTCTTGTGAAGTTTGTTAAAATGCAGATTCAGAGTCAGTAGATATGAAGCAGAGTCCAAGAGTCTGAATTTTTCAAGGCCTTTGAATCTCTTATAGGGAGTTTTTGTGATATACTCTCCAAGAAGGCTCTATTCAACTTCATTTTATGCTGATCTTATTTTACCAATCTTTGGAACAATGGCTTCAAAAATATTGATTAGGAATCACCTGCAGTGTTTGCCAACACTGTGGATTAATGGCCCTCACTGCAGAATCTCTGAGAGTGGGGCCGGGAATCTGCATTTAAAAAAACCTCTACTTTGGGCCGGCCGAGTGGCGCGGTGGTTAAGCCCTGGCTTGGGAAGCCAGCAGCCCCGGTTCAGGTTCAGGTCCCACATATGAGGACCAGTGACACTGCCCTCAAAAAAAAAAAAAAACAAAACCCTCTACTAGGTATCTTCTGTACACACAAATCTAAAGTCCGCTAACCCTCATGCTATGTACTATTTGCTTTTTGTCATTTTCTTCTATATTTGTAGTCATTTTAATTCAAACATAGAATGATATTCGTTCTACTTTTATATTTGTAATTACTTTCTTCATTTATTTGCTGGCTTCTATTCCACTTCTTCCAAGGTTCTTTCTTTTCTTTATTCTGTCCTTTAATGAAGCAATCCAATCTCATGACTTGAACGTGTAACCTCTGTGATCAATCAATATTTATAATTTGGACTTTCATCTTTAGTTTCTTCTTATATTTTCAATTCTTATGGGCAACTCACCTGACATTTTTGGCATCCCAATAAAAATATGAATAAAACTGAACGTATCTGCTCTTTTGTATGTTTATTTATTTATTTGGTATCATTTTAATGGTACCACTATTTTTAAATTCCCCAAGACTAAGTCTTTAGATCTGTGCTTATTTCTTTCTGTGATTGCAGGATTTGAAATGACCCTTGTGACTCCTACTCCCTGAAATACATACATCTTTTTGTGTGCAAGCATAACCTGTGACTCACTTCTAACCACAGATATGGCAAAGATGAAGGGATTGTTTAATTGTAACTAAGGTCCCCAAACAGATGAATGAGTTGATGAAAAGGGGGTTATACTGAGTGGCCTGATTTAATCATGTGAGCCCTTTAAAAGAGGCTCTCTGCCTTCCCTCAAATAAGACACTGAAAACAGACACTTTCTCCTTGGCTGGCTTTGAAGAAATGATCTGCCATGAATTCTACTGCTGCAGGAAATGAACCCTGCCAATAGCTTGAGGAAACTTGGAAGTGGATCTTCCCTAGTCAAGCCTCTAGATGAAAAAGCTGCCCAGCTACCACTTTGGTTTCAGCACTGTGAGACCTTGAGCAGAGTACTCAGTGAAACCATGCCCAAACTTCTGACCTACAGAAACTAGAGATTATAAACATGGGGTAGGCCACTACATTTGGTAATTTGTTATGCAGCAACAGAAGACTAATACATACTTCTTTTCCTTCAATTTTCACATTTGCTCTTCCACTAAGTTCTATCCCTTCTGCCTATGTGATATTTCTTACTCCCATCTTTCACCTTACATCACCACCATTTGGATTCAGAATCTCATTTATTCTCTTTTCTTTCACTGAAATGGTGTTTTTAATCGTCTTTGGTCCTCTCCAGCTCATCCTGAGAACCACTAGGAAATGCTGTAAAAGGAGAAGGTCACTGTGGTTATAAAGTGGAGTGCTAGACCCGGTGCTTTTGGCTATAATTAAATAATAATAATAATAATAATAATAATAATGTCTAGGACAGGGCTATTCTAGGTGGCTGAAATGGAGAGAGAGGAATGAAAGACCCTATCACTGCGTTAAAAAACTGAGAAATCACTGTGCTATGTACGCTATCCAAGTGGGCATCGAAAGTATAAAATATGCTGGTTATTTTAATGTGATGATGTAATGAACTAAGTATAATTAAAGGACACATTTTGTGTTGTTTCTTATTATGCCTTTGTTTATAGAAACAGTAATAACGCCCCTTGACTTTTTAAGAAATATAAAAAGGAAATATGCATTTTATATAACCCTTTACAACTAACAAAAGTCATGTGTTTCAAAGTCCAGACCAAAAAAGTTTGATACCACATAGGAAAAAACCCTGTGATTGTTAAACCTGCTAATGAAAGATGACTCTCTTAAGCTCTTTTCAGATAGTGGCTGCTTTCCACTAGGAAGAAACAAAGTGTTAATCAGACCTGCCTGGAAGTTAATTAGAACTCCAAGAACAAGCAGATGGACTTAGCACCTTGGACACATGAGTATCCTGTTTCTAAAGATGACCTCAAAAGATTGCATAACACTCAAGTCCAGCACTAGTCACAAGTAATTGATTAACTTTTCATTTTTCTCTTAATAATTTAGTCTTGCTCTTTGAAAATATTTCCAAACTGAGAAACTCCCATTAATTGCTGCATATTGGTTGTTTAAAGGATAATAATGACCCTTTACTTGATTGTACATACCCATCATTCAATTTATTTTTTATTTGTGCCTTAAAAACAACTCTTAAACATGAAGGAGCTTTAGTTAATATCCTCATTAAACTTGAATGTAGATACAGAGTTTTAGAAATTAGGAAACTTTCTGACACTGCATGGAAAATATTTGCTTACATACATGGGAAGTAGGGGAGGAGAGGACCCTAACCTCTTCCCCAGACATTGCTGGAGGTGACATCATCATCATCCCAAACCCCTGGAGGCTTGTACTGGAAACACTGGGAAAATAGTGCATCAAGGCAGATTTGTTCATAACAGTTCTTTCATGTTTTAGGTGCTGCTCTCACCTCTTTTGGGTGAAAGATCTGCCTTCCTCCTGGTTGTCCAGACCCAGCACTGATAAAAGAGAGGTCAGGGTTTTGTTACATTATGTTACATTACATTATGTCACATTACATTATGTTACATATAGTTATGTATTTGTTTTCCATAATGAATCACTCTACCGAGGTCCATAGGTCTATTAACTGACCAGAACAAACTCTGCTCTGTCTCTTTCGTTTTGACAGCTAACCCAAATTTTCTCTTACTGATGTCCCCCATGCTTCTAAGTTGCTTGTGGCTTTTGGATTCCCACCTCGGTTTTATGGGGCATCCTCTCTTCTTAACTCTGGAGTAAAATTCATGCCAAGACTCACACCCCAGATGTGAAGTGCTCCACAGGTAAATATCTCATTTGTGAATAGTGATTTCAACTATTTGACATTTCTCATATTAACTCATTACTTCTCTCCAGTCACTCATAAGCAATAAAACAGTAATAACTAAAACAAGAGCTTATTGAGCACTAGAGAAACTGCACTGAGTGACTGGTTAAACAAATATGGGGGTCAAGGAAAAAAACTAGGGTTCCTGTCCCAGTAGAAACAGATCACAGGCTACAGATGGCTGCTACAGGCCCTATGAAGCAGGAAAACATTGCACAGGTGTAGCAAGAGCTGCCTTATCAGTAGGTAGGCCCTTGTCTGGGGACAGGCCTCTCCCCAGCCTAATGGCATAAGGCAGGGTGTACTGGCCCTGGGCTGCTATGGCTGCATGGTCCCTCTCCTCCACTGTGTAGCTCACCAGATTTGGGGCACCCTTCATGAAAAAATTAAAGACGCACTGGGAGCTGTGTTCCTTTTCCCATTTGCATGAATCCTTTGCATTGCTTGCTTTTTGAGTTTTAGCAAAACAAACAGAACACAAATAAAGCCAAGTCTGTTTGCTTCATTTTGTCCTCCAGTTCAATCTCAGAAATGATGCAGAAGTCAAAAAGACAGTAAGTGTGGGTCTGAAAAACGAAAGTTAGAATTGAGAGAAAGTGCTGGGAAGAGAGACGTAGCTCTGTGCTGGTGTGGAGGGCAGTAGCTGGCAGGGCAGAAGATGTTTGCACGCACAGCATGGAGACTGGCTGAGGGGGAAGAGCTTTGAGTTATGCTCCTTTCCTGCAATGCCACACTGCCTGCATAGACGCCCACCTGCCCCCTCCTTAGTGACAGAGAAGCAGCTTTGCCTGCCTAGGACTACGGGGGACAGTATGGTGTCTTCAGACAGGCTCAAGACCATGGAGGCTGAGCTGCTGGCTTCAAAGCAAGCCCTGTAGCCCTCCCCCGAAACTCTAGATAACTAAACCAATACAGAGAAAGGCTGTAGGGAGTCAGCAGTGTTGGATCAACAGTTCCCTGAGGGACAGTGCTAGCTCTTCTAGGGACTGTGAAGAGAGGGTTAAGGCCAGACCCTGCTTCCTCAGCCACTGCCCTGGGCTGTGGTCCTCCCACCTTAACCACACCGGAGAGACATATACTGCTGTCCCCCTATCTACATTACCAGAAGAGGGACAAGATTCCCCCAGAAGAAGAGGTGCATCCTGTCAGAAGGAGCTGGACAAATGGGACAGAGCCCTGATAGAGTAAATAAAAGGAGCCAGCGAGTCTTGTCGAACCAGACTTCATGAAATAGGCAGATCAAGAGTTAAAAATAAAATTTATATTCTCCAATATCTAATAGAATAATGATAAAATGAAGCAGAAGCACATTAATATAAAAAACACAATGTGAAAAAAATTGAGTATAAAAATAATAATTTAAATAACATGAAATAAAAAACAGAATGATTACAACTGAAAATGAATGAACTAGAAAATTGGGTCAAGAAACTCTCATAGATAGAATGAGGAAGATGGAAAGAAACTATAAAGGGAAAGTTAAGATATGTGAAATTTAGATTCATTAAAATCTAAATATTAAGAGATAAAGGGGAGGGGAATAATCAGATGGAGAAGAAACTGTCGAGGAAGTAATCATGCACAATTTCCTAGAAATAAAGCAAGGTTAAGTAAATCATATTGAAAAGATCCTAGGATGTTACATACCATAAATGAAGAAAAACTCACATGTAACTATATTATGATGAAATTTAATAACATCAACAGTATCGAGAAAAATACAAAAGTTTTGTGAACAGATCAGATCTTCACAAAGGAAAAAAGATGCACCTCAAACTTCTCCATAGTAACACTAAAAACAAGAATGAGGTCACAATTGTGAAGGAAAAGTATTCAAACATGGGATTTTGTTCTATTTTTATTATTTAATATTCGTGATATGAAAATATAAAGAACAATAAAATAAGCACCATATATCTACTATATAGGTTATAAAATAATAAGTCCACATTTCTTATAGAAGTACATTGCTTGCCCACACCACATCAAATATTTCTTCCCAGTATGCTGAAATTGGTGGGCATCCTTCCATGCACATGTTCATATCTTTAGCACTTGTGAATGCGTTTTATTATTTTGTTCTGTGCATTTTTTTAAAACTAAAGAAACCAGGGTTGGCCAGTTAGCTCATGTGGTTAGAGAGCAGTGCTCATAATACCAAGGTTACTGGTTCGATCCCTGCATGGGCCATGAAACTGCCCCCTCCACAACTAGATTGAAGACAACTACTTGGAGCTGATGAATCCTGGAAAAACACATTGTTCCCCAATAAAATCCTTGAAAAAATAATAAATAAGAATAAAAAATAAAGAAGCCAGGTTTCTTAATCATTGATGAGCTTTTCTTCCTATATTATTGTTATAACAGCAGTGTCTATGTTCTTATGGATATTATTAAAATTTTCTATTTCTAATCTTTTCTCCATCATGAATTTAAGACATAAGGCTGAGAATAAATTGTTTCATAATGATATATTTGGAGTTTCCATTTTCACTCCTTAAATACTATTGGTATACTTGTATTTCCCATATGCTCTCATCTTGATCAACAACTTGCTCATAACATGAGGTACTGACATGTCCTGAGTCTTCAGCAAGAGGTTAATTTTTGCCACTTTACCTGATAGAAAATAGTTCACTAGACACTTTCTCACTCTCCAAAGTACCAAATTAATCTGGTTTATTCCATTTTGTCCCAGCATCTAGAAGCCATGAGTAAACAACATTTCACAAAGCTGTTCAAGATTGTTGGTTCCCAATGATATGCTACAATTTTCTTGTGTTTCTCATTCATTTTAGACATTTTATAATTTTTAAATAATTACTGAATTATAAAGGGTTGTACACAAATGTACAAGAAAGCACATGCCCCCTTCCATAGGTAAACTCAATGTTAATGTCTTACACAACTATACTACAACATCAAAACCAAGAAATTGACATTGGTACAATTCATAGAACTTATTTAAATTTCATGATATACATGTACTCATTTGTATGTGGATAGTTTTTTTGCAATTTTATCATATGTGTATACTTTGCATAACCAATACCGCAATCAAGAGACTCAACCATACCATCACCACAAGACTCCCTCATATTTCCTCTTTACAGCCCCTGGCAGCCACCTGTCCATTCTCTATCTCTGTAACTATGTTATTTTTATGACTATCACATAAACAGAATCATAAAGTAGGTATCCTTTCAAAATTGGGCTTTTTGCTCAACATAATTTCCTTGACGTTCATCCAACTTGTTGCCTGTATCAACAGTTTGTTCCTTTTTATTGCTGAGAACTATTCTATACTATGGATTACAGATGTACCACAGTTTGTTTTACAATTCACCTGTTGAAGGACACTTGAGTTGTTTCTAATTATTTTCAAGCTATTACAAATAAAATTGCTATTGACATTTATATACAGGCTCTTACACAGAGATAGTTTTAATTTCTCTCAGATAAATGCCCAAGAGTGCAACTACTAGATAATATGATAGTCAATTTTAGCTTTGAAAGGAACTGTCAAATTATTTTACAGAGTGGTTGTGTCGTTTTACACTCCCACCAACAGTTTTGCACCAAATTTAGGTTTTCAACCATTATTTCTTTTAATACTCTTTCAGTTTTACTCTTTTTCTGGTACTCTTAAGACATGAACATTAGGTCTTCTGCTGTTGTTTCACTGATCCTTCAGGCTCTGTACATTTTTTTACTGTTTATTTTTCTGTTTTTCAGATTGAGTAAATTCTATCCATCTGTTGATCTGTCTTTATCAACACTGGGCCTCTGTCATCTCTATCTTACTACTGACACCCTTTAGAGATTTCTTTCATTTTGCTTATTTTATTTTAAGTTATATAATTTTCATGTGTTTTTTTTTTATCACTTCTACTTATTTGCTGAGATTTTCTATTTTTATTTATTTTAAGAGAATTGCAATTGATTGTTGAAGCATTTTTATGACAGCCACTTTAAAAGCTTTATAAGCTAATTCTAACATCTGATCCATCTCCCCATTGGCACAGTTGATTGTCTTTCCTCATTCCAGTCTTGATTTTTCTGGTTTTTGAGATGGCAAGTGCTTTTCAATTGCATCATAGCCATTGTTGCTATGTTTTGGAGACTCTTGACCTTATTAAACTCTTGTATTTTAGAAGGCATTTGCTCAGTTTAGGTTAATGTCTATGTTTTGGTCTAGTTTTGTGAGCTTTGGTTCCCATGACAGTGTAGTTTTCAGAGCCCTTGCAAGGCTATTCTAGTGTGCTTCATACTTCGGGTACTTCTGGGGCTCCCATTTAATCCCTGCCAGGGGCATCTGTCAGGTGAAAGGTGCTGGGTATCACTGGGGGGGACCTGGGTCTCCTTATATCACTGGAAGACTTGGGGGCTACTTACACTGACCCTACAGGGGGATGCTTTCATCGTTGATGTGCTGGTAGTGAACTAGACTGGGGCTACCTGAGGCTTTCCTGCTGTCACTGCTGCTGGTGGATAAGGCTGCAGCTGGAGCGTGGGTTGTAACGCAGGGGTTGGGGCTCCCCCAAGGTCTGTGCTGGGCCTCCTTTTATTGGTTCCTTGGTCAGAGAAAGCAGACTTCCTTGGGTGGGGTGTGTGTGCACATGTGTGCGTATGTGTGTGTATAGAGATTCCTATTATAGGTCTTTTTAGCACCTTTTCTACCAGTACAGGTAGATTAAAAGAAAAACCGGAATCTCACACATTGTTATTCCTTAAGTGTGAAGTTCCTAGCCAGCTGTTTTTTTTCTTTTCAGCTTTCAAACTCATTTTATCATTGCCTGATGAGTAATTCTTAGGGCATTTTGCTGTATTTAAAGAACAGAAGCATGGAAAAGTGAGCCTATTCTATCTCATTCATTTTTGACTGTGAATGTATGAACCTGGTGTGGTGAGAATCAAAGAGGTTGGAAAGTAATTACTCGCAGACTTGAAGCTCTCATTCAGTTGCTTCCCATGTTTTTAAACTACATAGATGAGATCATACTTTATACAGTCTTTGGAAATTGAGATTTTTGTTCAACTCTTTACTTGTGAGATGCATCCCCATTTATGTGTATGGTTCAAATTTCAGTCATATACTCTCTAATATGTCTCACAAATTATTCACCCATTTCTGTTGGTGACTGTTTAGATAGTTTTTAATCCCATCTTTTATTTTTTGTAATACTACGTAACTAACATTTTTAACCTATATCCCTATATTTTACTCTACATTTGATAGTAAATGAGTAATGAAACATACTTAACGCTCATAAAAACATGTTAAAGATATGTAGATATTAATAAAATAAAAGAGGTTATGGACATAATTAGTAAAAACAAGCTCTTCTTTGAATATATTAATAAGCTTAGAAAACCTTCTAGCTAAGATGAACAATTAAAAAAGAAGATGCAAATTAAACAAACATGCAGAAGGAAATAGAGGAATAAACTATTGATACAAGTGAGATAATATGGTTAATTATTATCAAGAACTATATTCATTAACTTAATACTTAAAGAGGATTTACTTATCTATGCAAAGAAACAAAAATGTAGAAGGCCAAAATTAGAGCAAGAAAAATAACAGAAAACTGTAATAAATAATCTTTTAGAAATTTAAAACAGCATTCAAAGACTTTCCCCCTCAAAAATTCCTGGCATAGTTTGCTTAATAGGTGCATTTTATCAAGCTTTCAAGGAACTTAATGTTTCAGTTGCCCAAGAAAATAATAAATGTGGGAGAGTTACCCAACTACTTTTATGAAGTTCTTGACTCCAAAACCAGATAAGAGAGTAAATAAGATAAACTTATGAGTTCATTTAACTTACAAAAATAGTTAAAATACTAAAGAAATCAGCTAGCTGAATCGAACCATGTTTTTTTAAAAAAAATAATCTATGACAATAAATAGGGTTTAATGTGAAGTCAAGGATGGTTCAAAATCAGAAAAATCTGTCAGTGTAATTTATTACACTCATGAACCAAATTGAAAAAATAAAATCATTAAATAGAATTCTCAAATAATGTTCAGCATCTCTTTATTATAAAAATAATCAGAAAACTGTATTTGGTAGGTAACTCATTAATTAATCATATGTTAGAAACCTCAAAAACACAATATTTAATGGATAAACCCACCCATATTTCTATCAAGTCAAGGAATAAGACAAAGACACCATTTTTTCTCTGACTGATTGAATATTACTAGGAATCCTGGACAGTATTATAAGATAAAGGGAAAAATGCATAAAAACAATAAGAGTGAAATAGAAGAAATGAAAGTAGCATTATAGGTAGGGGATAGCTTCTAAATAGAAAATCCATTGTGATAAACTACGAGGACTGTTAATTGTCTAAGAAAGTGACAGATAAAAAAAGCAACTTATGTAGGGAGACTACTTCATGGATGGGGTAGAGGCTCGATCATTGCACTGTACAGCTGAAGCTGATGTTGTATAATATTGTATGTCAACTATAATTGAATATATATATATATATATATATATAGTCACAGGATGTGGAGTATAGTGTGGAAGTGGAGTCAATGGAATTGTAATAGATATGTATGATATCAAGGGTGGGGGGGAGTGGGGCGGCAGATTGGGGAAGGGGTGTTGTCACTTTGAGGGGTATAAAGTATAACACTGTGTTGTACATCTGAAACTAATTAAAACCAAAAATCAACTTATGGACTTTGGTTTCCAAGTAAGGAGCTTGTGAGTCATTGTGCTGTCCTAATAACAAGAAAAATGCTGAACAGACTAAAAATTTAGCAACTCTTCTTGGATCCATAAAAGTGAGGACACAAGGCAACCTATTGCCCCTACGACTGGAGAGACAGACTGCTGAATACAGGAATCATGGGTTCCTGGAGCAGATTCTCTGCAGAAACCCCCGTGGGAACTAGCACCAGGGTAGGAAAGCCTGGACTGTAATTGATGAATTAATGGAGGATCAGTATGGACAACTAAGAGTGTTGAAAACCCCAAGGGGACTCAATCATAGGGGACTTCCCACAATTGTGCAAGATTTACCTCCAGAATCTCAATCAGGTTCTCACAATAAATAGTGGAGAAAAACACCCTGGCAAGAGTCGGGGGCAAGAAATCTTTTTTGAAACACACCAGAGCTCTCAGTTCTTCTTAACGAGGCCTCCTCTTGGGGAAGCTATTTAACCAGACACTGGAGTATCAAAGCCTAATGGACCTGTCCAACCTAAGATTCAAAACAGTCCACGGTTGGGCAATCTATAATAGCTTTAGAAGAGAAGCAACTATGACAAGGATAGAGTCCAGATTTCAGTGGGATGAATTGGGATGGTAAAAGATGGGGCAATGGAAGTAGCAAGTTTAGACCATAGCCAAGATGTTTAAAAGAGAGAAGGAGAACGAGAGAGGAGTAATAGGAAAGTATGACATCAAGGAAGCAATTTTCTCTCTTTCTCTTCATCACTTTCCCCTTCTTGACCCAATTCTGGTACAATCATGAGTTCTATAAAACTGAACTCCAGTCAACATTTCCATCTTTCTGTAAGGAAACTTTTTTCTTTTTTTTTTTTTACTTTCTTTCTTTTTCTTTTTTTTTTTTTTTTTTTGAGGGCAGTGTCACTGGCCCTCACATGTGGGACCAAACCAGGGCCGCTGATCTTTTCTTTTTTTAGATGAGAAAGACTTGAGTGTATTAATAGGCTTTGGGGAGAGATCAAACAAAAAAGGAGAGGCCTACGACAGGAGAAAGAAGGGGAAAATTGGTTTAGTGAGGCTCTAACCCAAGAGTGAGGGAATGGAACGAGAATTAAGATCAAGGATTAGATTTAAGAGGAAAGGTTATCTTCTATTTCAAGTTTAATAAAGAAGATAAATTGGGGGAGGGAGAGGAATAGAACATTTGTATGTGGTAGAGAGGGAAATTGAGGAGTATTAAATGATAGAATTGCCTTTATTTCTCAGACTCAGAGGCAAAATCATCTTCTGAAGATATGGTGTCATGTTATGAATTTGGGAATAGAAATTAACTTCTGAAGCTGAAAAAAAAAAAGGCCCTTTCTCCTTTATGGGAATGGAACCAGCTTCAGGATGCTCAGTAAATGGCTACATCTCAACTACATGAACTGCCTCCCCTGTTTTAAATCTTTCCTTACCCTGTCACAGAATTCCAACTGAGTTCTAAATGCATGTTTTCCTTTAAAACTTCCTCAACGATCACTACACAGATGGCCCTTTTACAGTTAACTTCACCAGCACATCGTGTCAGGCCAAGCCTGTTTAGCTTTGAAGATGGCCTTACTCATGGCAATGAGCACTGGCCTAACTGCATTTCACATATTACTTATTCACTCAAACCAAATAAAAAAGTTAATTCCAGGAGCAGAAGATGTGGCTGGCCATTTTCTTTTTTTTCTAATTTATTCATTCATTAAAATAGTTCATTTAAAGATTAAGTCTAATTACTTCATTCCCTTGTTTGAAATGTGTCATAGGCTCCATATCCTAAATTAGGATAAAGCCATTATTTTTTATCATAGCTCTCAAGGGGACTGCATTAGCTGGAACCCTCAACCTCATCACTTGTCCACACCACAGGCCCAACTTTTGGTGGAGAGTCGTATTCTCAAAATCTTGATTCATGAGTTTGTCTCTGAGCCTTCACACAGGCTCTTCTCATTACGAAACACCTTGTACTTCATCATGCTAATTTATGCTCAAGCTTCAAATCTTGGTGTAGATGGCCCTCCTTCTGAGAATATTCCCTAACCTTCCATGGATTAAAGCTTCCTGTCACTGCACCCTGTGTTTCTACTGTATAATTACCTCCATCTGACCATCTCCCTCTATATTTTTAGCCACACAAAGTCAGAGACCATATCTCAAAGGTCACTGTTCTTTATGTAGCTCCTTATATTTAGTTCCTCACCCATAGTAGGTGCTCAGAAAATATTTGTTAAATGAAACTATGGTACCACTACTTTCTGAATTTGAGGGGTGACTGTATAAAAAACAGCAAGATCGGAGTTTGAAGAAATGATCCAATTCTGGTGCTACCTTCTATTAGCCATATGGCCTTATAAAATTATTTAAACTTCTTTGATCCTTATTTTTCTTAGTTTAAAATGGAGTTAACTTTACCTACCTACTTACTATCTCATTGTTGTAAGAAGTAAATAAAACAAGGTATAACTAACACAATGAATGGCATAACAATAGGCTAACATTAATGATATATAGTGGTTTTTACTTAACCCAAATAAATCTCTGCAAAATTCAGAAAACTGTGACAGCCATATCAATTGTCTAGGAAGTATTTGTGTGTGTATGTGTGCATGTTACTTTTTTTACCCTAAAGTACCAGTGTCAACATTTTCTAACTGTTTTCCTTCTTTTCTTCTCCTTCTATTCATTCTGTTAGAATGGCAGCGCAAAGTGCATTAGAAAAGAGCTATTTATACAATTAGTTGAGATGCCAATTGCTACTAGGAATAGCTAATGTTTATAAAACAGTTACTCCGTGTCTGGCATTGTGCTAAACAGTTTATATGTACTATATTTCTAGCACTTACTTTAGTTTTTTGTTTTTTGAGGGCAGTGTCACTGGCCCTCATATGTGGGACCGAACCGGGGCCGCCGGCTTCCCAAGCCAGCGCTTAACTCTAGCACTTACTTTTTATCATTTTATTCATTATTATGGAGGATGAAGTCATTTTCTCATTCTGCATTCAGTAAAGATGGGCTGTGAATCTTTATCAATTATTAATATCTTAATAATTCATGTGGGCACAGAGTATGCCTAATATTTCTTTTGTAGTCCCTCATCTTTTCATAGTGACAGTGCACCATGGGAAGAGAGGAGATACGTATGGAGAAACCGACCCCTATCTGTTTCACCCCCATAGTTTTCACTCACAAAACATGCCAATTTAAAGCAATACAGATATGTCCCCTTCTCTTTGAAGATGTCACTGATTCCTGGGCTATCCGTTTCTGGGAGCTCCCATAAACACCCTGGACATTTTAAAGTCACTGAGATTTCATGGTGTTGTGTGCATGGATTTTTAAATATGTAATTGTCTGCTTGTGGTCATATTCTTCTGTTTCCTTAGTAGGTTTTGAGCTTCGTGAAGGCAGGAACTGTGTCTTATTTGCCTTAGTGCCCTCAGAACCTGGTATTGTACCTGTTACAAGGTAGGCTTTCCAAAACTACAGTGGCGTGAATACATTTAAAAAAGATTACCCCCCTTCACTTGCACATAGGTACACACAAATGAATATACTTTCTAGGTAATTGAAATGGCCATCACAATTTTGTATATCTTGCAGAGATTTATTTGGGTTAAGTAAAAGACATTATATGAGCAGTGTTGGCTCCTTTGGAAAGTTGGGGCTCTAAGAACAGCTGGGAGAAAAAGATGTTTATAAAATGAATAGGTTGTGTTTCTCTGTTGAAGGTCAGAGAGATGAGAAAAAATATGAAACTAAGTGTGCTAATGTGACCTTCGACATTATTCTGGACTCCAAGGTAAACTTATTCTGCCACCTCAGTCAAAATAATTTTCTCAATTAAGGTCTGTATTCTCATCTGTCAAATAAGCTTGCTAAAAGTGACCTTCCCAGGAGAGTCCTCAGGAAAAGCTAATAAATGATTGTGACGTCTGAGAGAAGGAAAAACACAGGGTAAATCTTGAATAATAAACCAGAACCTTTCTGTACTAAGTCAAACTAAGAGGCATTTAATTTGGAATCTTCCAGTGTTTGGCTATTTGCTGAAAGAAAAAGGATCACAATAAATGTATATAGAAAAGAAAAGCTGACAGTTGAAAAACTAAAATGAAAAGTAACGATATAAACAAAATTAGGAGATGCCTTCAAGGAGACGAGTTCTCAGAAAGTTGAGATCTCAATTTAGAACATTTCTTTCTCTCTAATTGTTGTTCTGCGTGCTGCTGCAATATGATGAAATGGCCATAAACTTAGTGTGATAGGCTTGCAGAATAATTTAATTATAATGTAACATTTACTTTTATGCTATGCAATTACTTACATTGCTTTTTGCTGAAGACAATACATTTAAGCAGCTGCAAGCAATGAAAAAATAGCTGACAGGGTCAATTCTAAAGTTATACTAAGGTTTAGTTACATTCCTTTTGCACCCAGTGGACTTAACAAATTAGGCAGCCAGAGACTAATTGAAAGAAAATCAGACAAGTAATCAGGAACCCTGGATTCTCCTCTAAACCTTTGCATGATCTAGCTCTCTGAACTTCATAGTTTCCTTCATCTTTAGTGGGTAAGTCACTATTTTCTTATCTATTATATAAACATTGTCATCGGATGGTCAATATTTCTATCATTCACTAACATTCTGTGAGAATGATACTATGTTGCTTATAGAATCCAAGAAAGTCTGTGATGTTTATAAAATTAAATTCATCCCAACAGCCAAAGTCATCTACATATATTGGGTGTCTACTTTGTGGTATTATGCAAGACTGATTCATAATGTTAGGCTTTTATATTTGTACTCTAGATTTCTTTATATCTCCTCTTCCCGAAGCTTGCATCACAAGCAATTTTCACATAAGCCATTTTCTGTAAAATATTTGTTGCCTGGTTACAATACAGAAATGACTGTATGAAAAACATCACTTAAGATATTTTTGTGTTAAGTATAATTTCCATGTTCTCTCTTTGTGACTTGAGTATTAAACATTCTATGTTAATTGTAAAATTAACAAGAATATCTTTTACAAGCAACACATCAATTTTGACTTGTATAATTTAGCATTTGGGGTGAATCTGAGAGTAAACAGGGTCTGTTAGAATTAACAGTTCCAACTAAAGGGCATAACTTAGAGGCCTCTATTTTTGAAGCTCATTGGAGACAGAAATTTTTTAGTTTGTATTTTTTTAGTAAAATAAACATGTTTTTAAACCATTTTATTAAGATATAATTAACATAAAAATTTCATCCATTTAAAATATACAGTTCAATGTTTTAAAATATATTCATATGGTGCAGTCATCACCACAATCTAATTTTACATTTTTCACCCTTCCAAAAGAAATCCCATGTCATCAGCATTAAGCAATCAATCCCTATCTCCCCTTCCCTCTCTTCCCTCCATTATTAAGCAACCCGCAGTCTACTTTCTGTCTCTATGGAATTGCTTATTCTAGGTATTTCAAATAACTGGAGTCATATAATGTGTCTTTCTTGATTTTTGATTCTTTCACTTAGCAAATGCTTTCAACAGTCAGCAGTGTGGTAGCAGGTATCAGTACTTTATGTCCAAATAATATACATTGAGTGAATTATACCACATTTTATTTACATATTCATCAGTTTATTAATATTTAGGTTGTTACCAATTTTTTACTATTAGGAAATGCTACTATGAGCATTTGTTTTTAATTTTTTGTATGGACATACATGTTGATTGGGGAGGGGGGCATATACCTGAGAGTAAAATCACTGGATCATATGTTAACACTATGTTTAACACTTTGAAGAAACAGTGAACTGTTTTTCAAAAAATGCTGCACAATTTTATATTTCCACTGATAAATGAGGGTTTCAATTTCTGCATACTTCACTAACACATAGTACATATTTTTATTATGGCTATCCAATGGATAGGAAATTATATCTCCTTGTGTCTTTGATTTACATTTCCCTAATGACTAATAATGTTGAGCATCTTTGCATGTATATCTTCTTTGGAGAAATGTCTAGTCAAGTCCTTTGCCATTTTTAAAGAAGGTTGCCTTTTTGATATTGAATTATAGAAGTTTTTAAAATAAATATTACGTTTTTTTATTTTCCAGCTGTTTTATAATAACCATCCTAGTAGATGTGATGAGATGTTTTCCCATCACAGGTGTTTATTTGGCTACTGGTATAGTTTTGAAAAAAACGTTTATTCAAGTCCTTTGCCAATTTTTGGATTGGGTTGTTTGGTTATTGTTAAGTTTTAGTAGTTCCTTGTATATTCTGGATATTAAACCATTATCAGATACATGGTGACAAAAATGTTCTTTCATTTTTACATTGTCTATTCACTTTCTTGATAATGTCTTTTGATACACAGAAGTTTCTGATTTTGATAAGGTCCAACTTATCTATTTTTTCTCATGTTGCTTACGCTTTTAGTGTCATACCTAAGACTCCTTAGTCAAATCCAAGTTCTTGAAATTTACCCGTTTTCTTCTAAAAACGCTTATAATTAGATCATTGATCCTTTTTGAGTTTTTTTTGTATATAGTGTGCAGTAGATGTCCAACTTCGTTCTTTTGCATGTAGAAATCCAGTTGTTTCAGTACTACCTGTCTAAGAAACTATTCTTTTCCTATTGAACAGACTTGGTGCCCTTGTCAAAATCAATTAGGTACAGATGTATGGGTTTATTTCTGGACTCTTAATTCTATTCCGTTGATCCATATGTCTATCTGTATATCAGTACCACACTCTTTTGGTTACTATGTCTTTGTAGTATGGACCACTTGCATATCATAGAAATCTGAAGATCAGTTTTTGTGTTTCTACAAAAAACACTTTTGGAATTTTGAGAGAGGTTGCACTGAATCTGTAGATTTCTTTGTGTAGTATGAAAATCTTAATATTATTAAATTTTCCTGTCGATGAACATGAGATGTATTTCCGTTTAGTAATTTCTTTCTGCCATGTTTTGTAGTTTGCAGCGTACAAGTCTTTCACCTCCTTGGTTAAATTTATTCCTTGGCATTTTATTTTTTTAAATGCTCTTATAAATGGAATTCCTTTCTTAATTACTTTTCAGATTGTCCAGTGATGGTGTATAGAAATGTAACCTGCGCCCTGGGTTCTTGCAATCTACCAGGATGGAAATCAGAGATCACTACAAGAAAGTTCAGGCAAGAAGCAAAGGTTTATTAAGCTTATGCGTAAGGGAATCAACACTGAGAAAGGAAAGGTTCAGGTTCACATGGCTCCTCAACAAAAGGTGAGGTAGGGTTTTAAAGGGAGCTAGGAGAGGTAAAAGCTATGTCTAGACGTGGAAAGGCAGAGGTTTCCTGGTGCCTGCGCAGTAGGACTATGTGCTTCTTCATACGTTGCAGGTCTTATTAGCATAGTAAATCTCCACCCCTGGGCATGATTTTTAGTATTTAAATTAGGGAAGGTTCACCTTGGGGACTCTCTTGGACCTTCCTGTGCATGTGCAATGATAGGAAAAGCCCCTTGTTGTTGGTACGTGGATCTTTGCAGCTTGCCTTCCAAGGCTCCTTGATGCCCAATGGTGGTACCCTAGGGCGGACATTCTTGTGAAATTTATCAGGCTCCAGCAGCTGACTTTCCTAACTAACTTGACAGTAGGAAATTTACCTTCTGTTCTAGAAACACAATTGATTTTTATGTGTTGATCTTATACCATGAGACTTTGCAGACAGAGTTCATTTGATTAGCTCTAGTCATTTTCTTGTCTATTTTGGGGGGAGATTTTTTCATATATAGGATTATTTTATCTGTGAACAGAGATAATTTTATTTCTTCCATTCCAATTTGGATGCCGTTTATTTCTCTTTAATGTCCAATTGCTATGGCTAGAACTAATACAATGTTTAGTAACAGTGGCAAAAGCAGGCATCCTTGTTCTATTCTTGATCATAAGTGGGAAGCTCTCAGTCTTTCATCATTGAGTATGATGTTAGCTGTGGGGTCTTCATAAATAATCTTTATCATGTTGAAGAACTTCCCTTCTATTCCTAGTAATGTTATAATTTTTGTTTTTAATCATTACATATTTTAAAGAACTGAAGGAAACCCAAAATTTGCCACCTTGAGGTTGACTTTTGGAATATTGATTTTGAGTTGTTTATTAATGAATACGACTCAGAAAGAAACTTTGATCCATCCCCCTTTCCTGCCTAAGAGATTCAGAGAAACCTGCTTCAGAAAGGAAATCTTAGAATGCTGCCTTTGAATTGGAATTAAGTGTGGTAAATAGGAGGTTATCAGGCAGGGGCCTCTTAGTAGACCCCCTGTGTCCCACTGTTTCTGAGTTGCCCAGCAATAATGTTCCTTCCTCATCTACCTGTAAATCATCCATTCACTTTTGAAATTGAGTACCCTTCAGTCCCTTTCTCTTTTGTCCAAAAATGTCATATACACTCAGTGTTGCCTCATTCTCTTTGGAATTATTCTGCTTATGTGAACTCCCCATGTGTATGTATTAAAACTTTGATTTTCTACTGTTAATCTCCTGTATGTTGTTTGAATTATGCGACCAGCCAGAAGAACTAAAGGGGTAGGGTTACCATTTCCCTGGAACCTCCACAGTTGTATTCAGTAGGAGAGTCAGAATATGTTTATTTTTATCTGAACTGGCATCAGAACCTTAAATGCATATTGAAAAGATCATGTTAAAATAGATGACTTCCTATTTCTGTCTATCTCATTTACTTGTTTTCCCTCCACATATTTTTAAGTTACTTTTTTTAACCATTCTAGGCAAGTGGCACAAATTGTTGTGGGGTTTTTTTTTAAGCCCCTGTAGAACAACGTTCCAGGCCCTCCATTGGTATTGAGCCTCCTGCTTTAATTATTTTACCATCATTAATTACTTCTTTTTATCACTTCACTAAATTTTAAGTCCATTTTCAGTTTTACCTGTGGCAGATGAGTATCATATCATTTTCTAAGTAAGAAGTTGTTTAATCAATATTTAGCAGACTTTGGAATTTTAATTGAATATATCTATTTAAATAAAAATTGTTGAGGTATAGATACACATTTAAGAAAAATGACACAATGAAAGGAAATAAAGGAAATTTTCAGTAACTCTCCCTCCCATTATAGGAGAAAGTAAATCTCCACCTGTTTATATACATTCATAATCCACAGAGTTTGCTGAATATATGCTTCAAAATAACATGTATGTAGAATGCTAATTTTTAGGCAAACTCTTCTGATTGGCTTGATATATACCTTAAAAATGTTTTCTGGAGGCCGAGTGGTGCGTTGGTTAAGAGCAGGTTTGGGATGCCAGCAGCCCTGGTTCAGATCCCACATATGAGGGCCAGTGACACTGCCCTCTACAGCTAAGATGGTGAACAACAGCTCCATCTGGAGCTGGGCTGCTGTGAGTCCCCTGGGACTGCGTAGTGGCAGCCCCTGGCTACATTGAGTGGCCTGCCGCCAGTGTGCGCTGCCAAGAGCCGCTGTGAGCGGCCATCCAGAGGCCAGCCATCTATCTGCCTCACCCGAGAAGAGCACAATGATGATGCTAACATGGACCAGTGAAGCAATGTCCTCCACAACTAGACTGAACAACCAAAGGACAACTACTTGTCTGTTCCCCTTCCCTGTTCCCCAAAGCTATTCCCCTTCCCCAATTCCCCAATAAAATCTTTAAAATAAATAAATAAAAAAAATGTTTTTCTATCTAATTTTATGCTCATCACAACTCATACATTTTTCACTAAATAATTAAAGGCATACCAAACATTTTGTGGTGGTTAATAGTAAGAAGAATCTAGGTAAGTCTAGGTTTAACCTGCCCAGTAAGTGTAAGAACAGTGAGATGAGATCAGAAATGCAGGACATAACCTCAGCATTGCAGAGACTTATATGTTCCTGACCTTATGTGAATTTAAGAAGCCAAACTGATTTATAACAAAGCTCATAAGGATAGAGGTAAAGGTTTTTCAGAATCTGAAATGGAAGAAACAAAAATGGGTTGTTTCCCTAAGGTGGATCTTTTGTGGTAGACTATAACAAAGCAATAAAGGAATCGGCAATACTTGCATACTCAGTGGACTATTTAAATATTACTGTGAGTGAGAACAAAAGACTTCAAAATTTCCCTAGCTCTCTAGTTTAGATCTATATGGGAATACAGATTTAGAGCTAAATGGAGCACAATCACACAGGGAGCCTCAGGAGGCTACAAGGACTATGAATATTGATGGGAATTCACTTCTGTGTTGTGCTCTGAACAAATGACAATGGAGTAGTAAACAACTATTTCCTTGGAGATGCAAATAGATTCCATAGGCTGTGAACTGAGACTCTTTCCCACTCAGATCTTATTCAAAGCAAACAGTGTTATTTAGAAAGGTACACATACCCTAACAATTAGACTGAGTATGGCAAACTGGAAACAAAGAAACAGAATTAGTTCCAACTCATTGTAACTATAAACAAGACTTTTTCTTTCTCATGAAGTAGGTTAGAGATGGCCTTTTAGTTTTGCACTTTTAGAATTAAATGAATTCACTCAAGCAAAGTTAGCTTTGAGTATTTAGCAAGATTTTGCTGGATCTGTACTCTATGAGGGGTACCCTTCAGAGAGATAAAGTATTTTCTGGAAGATTTTTGCTAACATTATTTTTTTTCATGTTGAAAAGCTTTATTTTCCAAATAGGAAAATTTCTCTCTGGAGACTGCAGTGGTTCATAAGTGACCTTTTAGATGACAAAATGCCATGAGAAGGTGAAAAGTTAGAATAGTTAATGCAAGGGCCAGCCGAGTGGTGCGATGGTTAAGCGCTGGCTTGGGAGGCCGGCGGCCCTGGTTCAGATCCCACATATGCGGGCCAGTGACACTGCCCTCAAAAATAAATAAATAAATAAATAAATAAATAAATAAATAAATATGTTGCCTCCTGCATTGTAAAAAAAAAAAATAAGAATAATTGATGCAAAATCTGAAAATGATATTCTGAAGATAAATATATATATATATATATATATATATATATATATATATATATATATATTTTTTTTTTTTTTTTTTTTTTTGTTTTTGAAGGAGAAAAGCAGTAAAGGTTGTTGAATACAATTTTGGAGAAGGGAAAATATACTCAACCTGAAGGCAGATGAGCAAATACTCAGAAATAACAGGGTCAAACAGTAAAACTGTCCTTATAAAATTTAGCATACCTACCAATAATTATAGTTCTTGAAAGCATTCGTTTAAAGAACAACCACTTGTAAAGATCAGGCAAATTTAGATGATTTTAAAAAAACAGATAAAAGAAGTAAATTTATGTATTGCTTTATTTCTACAGGGAAAAATAATCTCAAAGTCTATTTTGGGATATCTGTGAATTTTCTGAGAACAGGGGCCACATATTCTCTGTGTTTCTAGGAACCAAGTTTAGCTCTATATACAGAGACAAACCAGGTGTCTATCTATAAAGCAAGTGCTAAGTGCCAGTCTAGAGGGGTTCTCAGATATCACTGGAAATGCATTTGGATGGGGAGAAATGTGTTTTGCTGACTTCCTCTTAGGAAGATCATTGCATTCTGCCTTTTTTAACTGATTAATTAATTATTTTCTAGTTTTTTTCAATCACAGTTGACAACATTTTATTAGCTTCAGGGTATAGTGGCTTCTGTTAAAAGGGATTCTTTGGTATGTCCTTGTGATAGGGTAGGTAGACAGATAGAAAAGAGGAGGAGAAGGAAAGACTTATCCCCAGTTAGAAAGCCCCTTGCTGCAGCTCCTTCTTGGGTCAAGACCCTGGCAGCTTCCCAGCAGGACTCCAGGCTCACACATACATCTAAATCAAAGAGATAGATTGTGAAAAGTCAGAGAAGGGATGAAGTCATCCTGTCAGGGCCACGAATACCTTACCAGCCCAATAGAATTACACATACCTCTAAGGGATGTGTTTGCACATGCCTCTAAGTCAAAAAAATGCGTTGTGAGAGAAGGGAAGACTGGGCACCTCAGGGGGAGAAAGAGAGACAAGAGAAGGGAGAGGGGGCTGCAATTCTACCCATAGAAATAAAAGCCTTCATACAATGTAAGGCGAGGCTATGTCCCTCCCTTGGGTCAGCCCGCTCCACGTCTCAGAATGTACTGTCTTTAAATTTCTGGCTGCTTTATTTTGCACCAAAACTGTCTCTTGAGTGACTTCTTCCCTTCAAGAAGAGAACTGAGGTACAACATCATTTCTTGGTAACACTTGGGGTGAGAAGACAGACCTCAGTGAGCATGCTCAAGCGATAATAATAGATTACTAGCAAATTGCTTTCTGAAGAACATGATGTTTTTTGTTTTTTGTTTTTCACTTGTAGGGTTTTAGTGTTCCCCATGGAGCGTATAAGTTTGCCAAAGAACGGAGTAACAGAAAAGCAAAGAGAAAAACAAGCGTTTGAGCTCTTCCACTAATAACCCTCATTTGCTCCTTCTGACACGAGACCCTCAGTCTCCTTTCTAAATAAATATTTAAAATGTTTACACAATGCCTGTTAAAAGAGGCAGAAAATTGTTAGCCTTTTTGGGGTACCCACATGACTTTGTCTAGATCTGCTTATGTATTGCCATCACAGGTGCTGTATATAATCCAGCGCTACTTGCTTCCCTTTTTATCAGAGGTTATTTCTGTTAACAGGAAGTAGGAAAAGCCAATCTTTTCTCTACCCACACATTAGAAAAATAGGGACTACATATTTCAGATTCTGTTGGAGACTATCAATGTCGTCACCCTTTCCTGAAACGTTACTTCATGCCATAAACTGGGCTGCCTTAGCTGCCTCAAGTTTCCTCATTCCTGTGTTTCTAGCAGGAATGACAGCAGAGCTGCTGTCAAATATGCACAGGTTCTCCCATCTTGCATTCTTTTTTTTTTTAATTTTATTTTATTTTATTAATTTCAGGTGTACAACACAATGCAATAGTTATACTCTTTACCCCCCAAAGTGAAAAACCCCCTCCCCAGTTCGCCACCCCACTCCCCCCCCATATCATACATATCCATCACAACTCCCCTGACTCCCCTCCACAGTATACTCCACATCCCGTGACCATCCACATATTCAGTTGCAGTTGGCATACAATACTATACAACATCAGCTTCAGGTGTACAGTGCAGTGATCAAGCCTCTACTCCATCCATGAAGTGGTCTCCCTAACAAGACATGTGACTATCTGACACGCCACAAAATTTTTACATTATTATATTCCCCGAACTGTGTTTCATATGCCTGTGGCAATATTGTAGTTGTCTATTTATGCTGTCTAATCCCTTCCCCTTCCCCCCCATCCCCACCCCCTTCCCAACTAGCAACCCTCAGTTTTTCCACTACATCTACAAGTCTGTTTACTTTGATCGTTCACTCAGCTCTTCAGACTCCACACACAAGTGAGATCATATGGTACCTGTCCTTCTCCGACTGACTTATTTCACACAACATAATAGTCTCTTCACAACATTATCAATTACATTCCCAGAACTGCCCCCATATCCCTGCGGCAACATTGTAGTCCCACATACACTGTCCAAAACCTTCCCCCTCTCCCTCTTCCCCACTCCATCCCAGCCAGCAACCATCAGTTTTTCCTTTATATATGCTTGATATGACTTCAATCTTCTTAAATTGTCTCTCTGGGTTAGCTTGTTTACCCCTTTCTTTTGTTTAAAAAAGCCCTTTTAACATTTCTTGCAATGCTGGCTTGGTGGTAATGAATTCCTTAAGCTTATTCTTTTCTGAGAAGCTCTTTATTTCTCCTTCAATTTTAAGTGATAGCCGTGCTGGGTAGAGCAATCTTGGTTGTAGGCCTTTATTTTGTGTCACTTTGAATATCTCCTACCACTCCCTTCTGGCCTGCAGAGTTTCTGTAGACAAATCAGCTGTTAGTCTAACAGGAGTTCCTTTGTATGTAACCTGCTGTCTTTCTCTTGCAGCCTCTAGGATTCTGTTTCTGTCTTTAACCTTTGCCATTTTCACTATGATGTGTCTTGGTGTGGACCTGTTTGGGTTCAGCTTGTTTGGAACCCTCTGCACTTCCTGGGCATGTATGTTGATTTCCTTCACCAGGGTAGGGAAGTTTTCAGTCATTATTTTTCAAATACATTTTCGACCCCTTGCTTCTTCTCTTCTCCTTCTGGTATCCCTATGATTCGAAGGTGGTTGCGCTTCACCTTGTCCCATAGGGCTCTTAAACTATTTTCATTGTTTTTTATTCTTTGGTCTTTTTGCTGTGCCAACTGAGTGAGTTCTGCTATTTTATCTTCCAAATCACTGATCCGCTCCTCTGCTTCATCTACTCTACTGGTGATTCCTTCGAGTGTGTTCTTCATTTCAGTTATTGTATTCTTTAGTTCTAACAGGTTGTTTTTTATGGTTTCCCTATCCTTCTTTATGTCCTCGCTAAGTTCCTTAAACATTCTTATCATCAGTGTTCTAAACTGTGTCTCTGAAAGGTTGGATCCCTCTGTTTCATTTGGTTCCATTTCTGGAGGTTTCTTCTGATCTTTTACTTGTGACATGTTTCTTTGTTTCCCCATTCTGGCTGTTGCTCTGGGATTGCTTTGATGTATTAGATAGATCACCAGGAGGACCCTGGCTGGATCACGCAGGCACACAGCTCATGGCCCAACACTCCCAGGAAAACTCCCAGTCTCAGCCTGTCCCAATCAGCCGCTCGCAGACCAAGCCAAGCAGCCCGACAACCAATCACCAGCCTGGAAACTCTGCAAGTGGAGCGCAGAGAGCAGAGACCCGAGGCGGCTCACGCACTCCCGGGTCTCAGTGAGCAGCCCTTGGAGCTGGATGGCACCCGCCCTGCGTTTCCCTGGCAACGCAGTATAAGCTGGGCGGAGGGTGGGGATCCAAGGCCGCAGGTGCACGCACACGCACACACGTACTTCTGTGCCAATTCCACCAGACCAGTTAGGTCTCGGACCTGATCCTTCGTGGGAGGGCTCAAGCCCGACAAAATGGCGTCCTCCCTACACCACTCGTATGCAAGCTCCGCACCACGGGAACAATAGTCTAAAAACCTCCAGCCTCTGCACCAAAGGCGCCCAGCTCAGTCCATCCCCGCAGGCTCCTGGCTCACACAGCCACTCCCTCCACCAGGAACCAGGTAAGTGCTCACCGGCGAACAAGCCCGGGCGCCGGCCCCACTGATTCTCCAGCCGCTCTCAGCCTCACCGAGCTGAGCAAAGAGAGTCCTCACTAATTTACTGCCGACTATCTTAGAACTTCTCTTCCCGACAAAGGAGCTCTGGGTTGGTGAGCTTGGTGTGCGGCCGGAGGGTCTCTCCCCCAACCGGAGAAGCCTCTCCACAGCTGGGACCTCCCTCACGGGGTTTGCCCTCTCTCGTCTCCACCCGTCCTACCAGACCTGATGCGGCTTCCTCTTTAAGTTCTTCGTTTAGTGGTTCTGTTCCTCCAGTGTTCTGGGGACCTCCAGGGTTGAATGCTGTATAATTTGCTTGTAATTTTGGTGTGATCCTGGGAGGCAGTTAGCACAGCTTCTGTCTATTGCGCCATTTTACCGGAAGTCCCCATCTTGCATTCTCAATGCCTCTCCAAGATGCAGCAGAGTCCCGATTAGTTGAGGGTGTTAAGTCAGTTCTTTTTATCTGACACACTAGCAGCAAGCTGACCCAACCACAGCCCCATTTTCTCTTAACTGTCATTAAAGATGCAAGTCCCTTAGATCATCCATTTTCTCAAACTACTACTGTCCTCACTGACCAACTCCCCAAATTTCAAATATGTTTACTGTGAAACTTCTGTTCTTTGATTATTAGACTCCCATTCATCCTTAAGCACCTCACTGATTCTTCCTGACAATGCCTGCCCGTAAGTGAACACTGGCCCTTCCTTGAGGACATTATCTTCCTTGCAGCTTTCATCAGTGGAAGGAAGGCTGCCATTCTCCCATATTTCATTTATATTCTGTCCTGTGGTTTGGGCCCATGGCTAGAGGCTGCTGGTTGTCCCTGGTTATTCATTCTCTTTTCTTCTGTGGTAATAGAATGCCGAATTTTTAGCTGAGTCATAGTTGTCTTGAGCAAGGATATTTCTCAGAATCTCTCACAACTGGCTGGCATGCATCTAAATTCTGGTTAATGGGATATCAGCATGAGTAGATGCACAAGGTCTGACAATGAAGTTCATTGTCACCATTTCACTGTGACTTGCCACCATGCGCTTACATTGGCAGCAGTGTACCAACAGCTCAGTAATATTTCATAACCTTGGTATATCAGTGTCTCACAGCTGTGTTCATGTCAACGTGTGGCGGTGTCTTGCTAAGTGGCATTCATTATTATTGTTGCATGTTTTTGTGTGCCGTCACAAGAATGTCAGAACAACGAACAAACATTAAATTTCTTGTTAAATTTGGCAAGAGTGGAAGTGAAATCAGGGACATATTAGTCTAAATTTATTGGGATAATGCCATGAAGAAAACGGCAGTGTACAAATGGATTAAATGTTTTCCTAAAGGGAGGGAACGCATCACTGATGAAGAGAGGTCAGGGTGGCAAGTAACACACAGAACTGATAAAAACATTGCAAAAATTCATTGAATTGTGCATCAGAATCGCCGACTGACTGTGAGAATCATAACAGACCAAGTAAACATTGATAGAGAAACAGAAAAATCTTAACTGAAAATTTTGGCATGAGAAAAGCGTTTACAAAAACGGTCTCAAAGGAGTTCTTACATCACAATAGTGCACCAGCTCACACAGCACTGTCTGTGAGGTAGTTTACAGCCAGTAAACAGATAACTATTGGAATGCCCTCCCTACTCACCTGATCTGGTCCCCAATAACTTCTTTCTTTACTCAAAGATAAGGCAAACATTGAAAGGAAGACATTTTGATAACATTCATGACATCAAATGTAATATGATGACAGGTCTGATGGTTATTCCAGAAAAAGAGTTCCAAAATTGCTTTGAAGGGTGGACTAGGTGCTGGCATCAGTGCATAGCTTCCCAAAGGGAGTATTTCAAAGGTTACAGTAGTGATATTCAACAATAAGGTATGTAGAACTTTTACTAAGATGAGATTGCAAACTTAATTGGCAGACCTATTATAACTTCTTCAAATGTCTTTACAGGATGGAAACAAGCCCTCCTTCTCATTTCTCTTTCCTATTAGCTGGAAGGTGGATGTGATGGTAGAACTGGAATAGCTGTGACTTGAAGAATGGAGACCATAAATTAATATATCAAACTAATACCTGTTGCCATGTGCATAGCATAGACAATAAGTATTTATAGATCAGTTGGAATACAAAATTATTTTTTATTTTAAAATATTACATAATTTTTATTTTGAAGTAATATACACATAGATCATTTAATTTTTATTCAATTCTAAAACAATTTCTGTAGCATCCTGACAGGGATTAGCTAACCTTTCTTTAAAAACTACATAGCAAGGAGCTACCTTACAACATAATTAATTAATGTTTATTTTATTACATGGATATGGTTATTTCAATGGCACTTCAGAAGGATAGAGATAGACATGTGAGATTGAATCCCATCTTGAACAATGGAAGCCGTATAAATTTTGAATCTCTTGTAATGTTAATATTTCCTTGTAGCAACTTGAGATTTGGCTCCTCATAACCTCTCTCTTTTATTTATTAACAGAGTTTGGAGATGAAGAAAACCAGACTAGTAATGAGAGCTTGTTTGGCAAATTGCAGAGCACATACCCTCTCTAAAGGATGTAATTTTTACTGAGTTCCAACCAACTCTATAATCCAGGAAATAGCTTCTTTACCCAGCATGTAAATTCATTTACCCTCCATTGTAGAAATGGGTTTGAATTAAAGACAAAACAAATTCACACTAGCAGGGCAACTACAACATACCTGCATGCTATCTCTGGCCTAACATGGTTTAAAAATAATCCCTCCCCACTGGACTTTTTTTGTATCAGAAGCTCAGTTATGCCTTATAGTTTAAAAATGAATAAGAAACAGGGCCGGTGGTTAAGAGCTGGCTTGGGACGCCAGCGGCCCCGGTTCGGGTCCCACATATGAGAGCCAGTGACACTACCCTCAAAAAAAAAAAAAAAATTAAATAAATAAATAAGAAACAAAGTTTTGAGCACAGGAAAGCCAAAAGCTGGAGAGCACCCTCACCTTAGGTGTGTCTTGGTCTATAAGTTTCATGACACCATGGACAGTGACACTGAAGTGATATGTATGACATGGAAAATTTCACCAGAACAGGATGATAGAAAGGGTGATTGACATCTCTCATGTACATGGTTTCCATCTTGGTATGGTTCTAATCAACAAAGCTTTTTTAAAAGCAGATAATCAGAAGCAGCCTCAGTAGTGTGCAAGCATGTGAGAGAGAACTCCCTTCTGGTTAGAACAGTAATGAACACTGTCCCTTGTTGTCATTCAAGCATCCCTATTACAGTAGTCTCCCCTTTATCCACAGTCTCACTTTACAATATTTCAGTTATCTACCATCAACCAAGGTAAAAAGTATATTAAAATTAAGATTACAGAAATAAACAATGTATAAATTGTAAATTGTGCACCTTCTGAGTAGAGTGATGAAATAGCACGCCATCCAACTCTGTCTGACTTGGTACATGAATCACCCCTTTGTCCAGGGCATACACGGTATATATTCCACCTGTCACTTACTAGCCATCTCAGTGATCAGATTGATGGTCACAGTATCAAAGCACT